>OZ014533.1:50502530-51926255 GCA_963966105.1 Volucella zonaria | reverse complement strand
TAAAAATTGAATGGCAAAAAATACCGCAATCAACAATTTCAAATTTAATATCTCCTTTAGTTTTGCACACTGCCATATATTACATATACTGGTTTTTGTTATGATTTTCGTATATACGAGTTGTTATTCTTTTGGAAAATACAATACCATGTTTCTCTTTCATCATACATAAATCTACATTTTAATTTTTTTGAAAAGAACATTAGGAAAAAAAATATTTCCACTTATAAGTGAGAGCTAAATTTGTTGCTTTTGTTTTGCACAATACTGTAGGTTGGTCGTGGAGAACGTAAGTTCGGGGAGTAGACTTGTTGCACTTACGTGAAAAGGTAATCGATTGACATTTGGTGACATTGAGTTCTAAGCAGTTCTTGATGCACCATGTGGAAAAACTATTTAGATCTATTTGAAGGAGTCTGGAGTCGTGTTGTGAGGAAATGGTTTTAAAAAATTTGGTATCGTCAGCATAGAGAGAAAGTGCTGAGTGGTGAATGACCCTTTCAAGATCGTTAATGATTAGGATAAAAAGAAGTGGACCTAGGTGACTACCTTGAGGAACACCTGAAGTGGCCAAGAAAGGGGCCGACAGGACAGACCTGAAACGAGCACTATAAAAACGATTGTCCAGATAAGAAGGTATCCATTTAAGCAAAATGGGTTCAAAGCCCATCTTGTCAAATGCCTTACTGAAATCAGTTGTTATAAAGTCAACTTTTTTACAACTTTCTAAGCCTGAGAGAACAGAGGACACAAATTCGACGAGGTTATTGGTAGTTGATCTACCTTTCAGAAAGCCGTGTTGATTAGGGGAAATAAGAGATTTGCACAGGAAGCTTAAGGCTTCGTACAAAATGCTTACGAGGAGTTTGGGTATACTATGTGAAAGTTTGGCTATGGGGCGGTACTTAGTGACTTCGCTCTTTAATCCCTTTTTGTATATAGGTTTAATGAAAGGAGACTTCCATATCTGAGGAAATAACAGCTTGAGAGAGCGATAATCGGAAGAGATTTGCAAGGGGGCGGGAAAGTATTGAGGAACATTTTTTAAGAAATATGGATGGAAGACTGTCTGGGCCGGGTAAGTATTCATTATTAAGTTGTTGTAATTTATTTTCTATTACTGTATGGTCAAAACTTTGAGAAATAGAGGGGCCAATGGGAAGTTCAGTAGGTATTTGAAATAAGAGGGATCCGGTACGAAGGAATTATCGGCAAAAGATTACTTTAAAAATGTAGCAAAAAAGTTGGCTATAGTATGCGGATCGGTTGATGACACGTTTTCGTATGAGAGGGATAGAGGAAAACCGTCAGATTTTTTTTGTAGTTAACGATTTGTTAGAAAGGCTTAGGATCGTTTATAAGCCTTGATTGCGCACTATCAAGGTATCGCTGGTAGAACCTTATAAAGCTGAGTGAATTGGAGGTATGACGCGAGATAGTTTGAATAGTCAGCAAAAGAGTTGGATCGGAGGAAAACTGCCCATAATTTGTTTCTCTTGTTACGTTAAGAGCGAAGTTCATGATTATACCACGGGGGGCTCGTAGAAAGGGTCATATTGCGCGAAAAGGGAACATAGAGAGAAATATAGAAAATAGAGAGAGCACTTTTAAGGGGGATATTGGCGAAATCAAAAGAACACTTACTAAGATAAACATTAATTTTGCGGAAATTCGCTTTATGAAAGTCGTAAGAAGAGGCAGCTGCATATGGGGTGGGTTGGATAGGAGAGTAGTGGAAAAGAGAAAGAAGAAGTGGTGGGTGAAAGTTCTCAATGGTTGATAGTGAAAGGGAACAGAGCGACACAGAGGAGTTTATGTGGTCAGTGGTGAAAATGAGATCTGATTTCCTACCCATATAGTTGGAGACCCCACTAACTTGGCGTTAGCTAGAGTCTGTGAGCTCATCCAAGAAGAGATATTCTTTACTGGAGTTACGGTTTGCGATAAAAAAAGATTCTTCATCTGGTTGAGTCCAGTGCAGATGAGGTAGATTGAAATAGCCGAATACGATGATATCATCGAGAGGATCAGATAAGTTAATTATTTCATCAATTGCATCGATAGCGAGTTGGCAGCATTGGATTGGTTGTGCCGGTAGGATGTAAAAACACATAACGTACAGGGACCTGCAGGGGAGTGTTATCTTTATTGAAACGTAGTCAAGCTTAGAATAAGTAGAAACAGCGATTGGAGAGGAGTTTAGGTTATTGTGGACGGCCAATAGGACACCTCGACAAGGAGAATCATTATTTGGACGAGTAAGATCGTCGTCTCGAAAAACGTTGAAACTAGGGGGGAATAATTCCTAGATTCGTTTCGGTCAGATCGTAGACCTCAAATGGGAGAGCGTGAGATTGGCGCAAGACGGCCCGGGTCTTAGATCGCAGTCCTCTTACGTTTTGATAGTAGAAGGTTAGAGGAATGTTATGTTGAGAGGGTGTAGGAGTGGATGGTTGAAACACTGGCAATGGTAGCACGTTAGGGGCGAAAAAATTTGTCGTTGTCAGCTCTGCTCCGTTGAAGGTGTGAGATCCTTTTTGAGTGCACATAGTTACCGAAAGCAGCAAGGTCGTCTGAGACTTTTTGGGGAGACATATTGAAAATCTCGTGCAACTTGATATATAAGTTCCTCAGACTTGTAATGTCAGTAGAGAGACCTTCCTGCTGTATGGAGACCATGCGCTTGTTTTAGTTTTTCCCTCGTAAGAAACTGAGTCTACAGTAATTTGTCATGCAGATACGCTAGAAGGAGACGTATATTCTCGTACGTCTTTTTTTCTCTAAGCCTAGAAAGTGCATAAAGACATTCTGTTGTTAAAAGTTTTTTGGGTTATTTTAACTATGGGAGGCAGAAGGGAGTCGAAAATGGGGTTGATCGACGAAGATTTTGAGGGCGATGCAGCGGTAATTGAAGGGGCATTAGACACTTTTTCAGATGAGGGATTTATAATATGGGACCTAATGAAATTGGGATATTTAGCTCCGGTTTTGAGATCGAAATTTGGGAAAGAAGTGTTAGTGGGGGAATGTGCAGAGGGGTTAGGTATTTCAGAGGAGTTAGTGCGAGCGGTTGGAGTTAATTTGAAAGAGACGCGTTGACGCGGGGGCTTGGGTGGAACGGAAGCAGCTGGTGCAATATAATTGTAGGACTGATGAAGTTGGTTCGTGATGTGAGTGGGAGGGGCGAAATTGGGGAATATATTAGTTTTAAATCTCCAATTAGAGTCAGATTTGGGGCTGGATTTGGAAACGAGTTTCGGTATAGGGTCAGGTTTGGGACGGGTTTCGGTTATTTAGAATTAAGCTTCGTTTTATTGGTAGGTGTGTCGATCCATTTACAGATGCGCATCTTTCCAATGTTGAAATTAGCACCAGCAGCGCTTTTAAATAACCACTCGTATCTAGCAGGGAGGTCGAATTTAAAGTTTCGATTACCTTTGGGGTGAGATGCCAGGAACATTTTACATTTATTAATGGTGAAGAATTTCGTGATCCAAGAAATATCAGCATTTTGGGGGAGCCTTTGATTAAAAATGTACTCATATCGGTTTCAATTTTATCTAATCTACGCCTCCATCCGGAAGATGTCCATGTTGTACCAAAATGTTTGATGAGCTTGCGTGGGGCGGCGACGAAAGGAGTTGATAGTGAAACAGTTTCGGTCTCTTGGATTGCATGGGAAACGGGAGAATTTGTAGATTTAATTAACTGTGGGGGACGAGGATTTGGTGGTGAAAATGGGTCGACTTCGGTTTCCAGTAATTCAGCCAAAATTGAAGTATTGTAGTGGACATTCTGGTGGTGTTGCGTATGGGTTGGTAAATTGTCAATTTTGCTGCTTACTGTTTCGATATGATACTCGATATCGAAAATGGTTGATTGTACGTCAGCTAGATCGTCACCCACACCGTTGATTTTATCAAAGATTACTTCGAGCATATTATCAGGCTGCATTAGAGATGGTTGTTTCTTTGAGGTGGATTGAAAATGAGTCTCAAGATCTTCACGAAGGTTGTTTATCGATTCGCTCAATTTAAGGTTAGAGATGTTTTGGGCGGAACAAACTGCTTTGAGATCATTGATCGCAGTGTTCATCTCGACCAGACTTGCAGATTGTTTATCGAGTTTGGTGAGCTTGGACTTAATTATTTCGGTAAAGGAAACAACCGAGTTGCCAAATTCGTCGACATAACCGACAGTACTTTCTAAATTGGACAGACTCGTCGTGATCATTTTTGTGAGACTTTTTTGGAATAAGTCATTAGAGTCACTGAGGCACTTTATAGCAAGCAACACGTGCGATAGCGAGATGATCTTGCACTCATCACAAAAGAATAGAAGGTTGTCAGAAAACTCTTTGATGTATACCGTATTCTTTTTATTTAATCCGACACAAATTGCATGGAATAATTTTCTACAGATGCCCTTACAAGTAACAAAGTCAGCATTGTCATCACAGATTGGGCAGTTAGTGATTCCGCAAGACATGGCAATTTTATCAAAAGTAAACGAAAAAGGTAAACAATGAACTTTACGCACTGTTATGCACTGCGAGTGGAAATTCAGCAAAATCGGAAAATTGGTCAACACTTCGAGTAGTGCACTAAATATATGCAGAACCGATACCAGAAGTGGCACAGCGACAGTTATTGAGCGCGAAAGATTGAGGTCAGCCAAAAACCGAAAAAAAAATCCAAAGAGACAGTCAGCACTTGGGGTATTGCAATAATGTCGCAGAAGTAGAGATATGGAAGGGGAACAAATAAATTATATTTAAAAGTTTAAAAGTTTAATGCGGAACACGACGAACAGTAGAACAGCATGCAATAATATGCTAATAAATCAGGCTAAGTTACCATTAAACCAAACCCAAGACCACAGAAAAGATGGTTAGAAAAATTGGTTTGGAACGAAGGATTGCTTCTGGAAGGCAGAGCAAAATCTAAAAAACAAAAGGAAACTCTGGTAGAATAATAATCATATAAGATGAACGGTGAACGGTGAACGTGTATGAAACCAAAATGAGAAGAAAAATAATTTCATTTTATTCCAAAGATAAATGAATTTATTAGGTTAGGTTAGCTTAGAGTGGCTATTGGAAAACCAATCCAGTTAGGCCTGGACTGGTTGTTATCTTCTCTCCCTGATAAGTATCGTACAAGGTCGATGTGTTATGCCTCTAGACTCGTCGGTTTACTATGTCATATCAGCTATTTTCTCGTATACTGACCACACAGTTACGAGCGAACTTAACATTAGCAATTTTAACTGGTCATTATGTTTCCATGATAACGACGTGGATGCCGCTCGTGATAATAAAAGGCGTGGTACGACTCGAGCTGTAAAGAAGCTGTCCGGATTAGGAAAGTGGTTTTCGATTCTACAAGAGCGAACCTACGGAAAGCTTGTGAAAACCACTGTGTAAACTTTTTCATCAATCCTACATTTCGGACTCTTTACGAGCAGATGGAAGACAGCATTTGTCCGGCCCGTCCCTAAAAAGGCGAATCTTCTTCTCTCTCTTCCTACAGACCCATTGCACTTTTGCCCCTTCTTTCCAAGGTCATGGAAACGCTGATAAACCGTCAGCTCTTGAAATATAGCGACAAGCAAAAACTTCTCAATGACCAGCAGTATGGTTTTCGTAGCAATCGTCCACTGGTGATTTGATTGTATGTCTCGCCGAAAGAGTCCTAAAGTGTAGTATGAAAAAACTTGCGCAGTGGTTTTGCTACCCAGGAAGAGCATCCCTTCAGAAGAAGGGGAAATATACCATTTGGACCCAGTGGATTTGTATACATTAAGATCTTGCTACTACACGATTGCGAAAGTGGATTCGTCCCATTGAAGATTCCTGTCCTCGTTTACTTCAAGGCCAACAAATTTCGCCTGTTCTTCAAACGCCATGCTGGAAACGACCGATGATATCAATATCGTCCGCATATCCCAGTAGCTGAAAGAACCTGTTGAACATAGTGCCTTCCGTGTTGACACCTGCCCTGCGCACTATCAGCTCCAGAACGAGATTGAAGAAGCCACATGATAGCACATCTCCATGCCGAAATCCGGTGCACTCTTGAAATAGTTCGAAGGAGCTACATCCAAATTGCATATTGCAGCGTGTTTTTTCCAACGTCGCGCGACACATCTAGATCAGTTTTGCCGAAATTTCAAATTCAGCCATCGCCGTATAAAGTTCCTGACGATGAGTACTATCGAATGTGGTTTTGAAGTTGATGAATAGGTGGTGAGTTTCGGTCTGGAATTCGTAGTCCTTTTCCAGGATTTGTCGCAGTGTGAAAATTTACTCTATAGCCGATCTGGCGGGTCGGAAGCCACACTGGTACGTGACGATTAGTGTGTTTTGCAGAACGGTTTGAGACGTTCACACGCTACGTTGGATAAGATCTGATATGCGACATTAAGCAGAGATATGCCACGATAGTTCTTGCAGGGCATAGGATCGCCTTTTTTATAGATGGGGTGTATGAAGCTGATAGTCCAGTCATCGGGCATGCTTTCTTCCACCCATACTTGGTTGATGATTTGGTGCATACGCCTTGCCAAAACATCGCCACCGTATTTGAAAATCTCCGCTGGTAGGCCATCAGAGCCTGCGGCCTTGTTGTTCTTAAGCTTTTCGATATCGTAGCTAAGCCGACTTCTTTTATACTGGGTGTAGTGGAACTGGTTATTCATTGACTGGATGTGGGTTCTCTTCTTGCGCTATTACTCTCTCTACATGATGCCCATTTAGCAGCTTCTGGAAGTGCTGCTTAAATACATTTACTATCTCCTGCGCTTCGGTGACCAAGTGTCCTTCGCAGTTTCGAAGAGCCTGTGTTCCTGTCATGAAGTCAGCCCCCAGGATCTTCTTCTCCTCTGTTCTCCTGGCTCAGAACTCTTCCCTCGCTGCTCTTGTTTTCCACTGCAGCGTTTTCTTATGTGCATCTTCTATCACCTTTTTCCGATATACGCAATGCCATTATTGCATGAATGCATTACACAATCATCATCATACCTCTTTTTCTGGGGTGGGTGGTACCCTTCACTGGTTTCGGCTACCTCCTTAATGATTTCGCGATACTGTCACCACTAATTGTTGGCATTAGTGATGGGTGACTGTACAGTTGAAATTCTCTCACTCAGACGCTCTCTGTAGACTGTGACTACACCAGGTGTGCTTAGGCATCCAACGTCGAATTTCTTCTTCTGGGCAGTTCGTAGCTTCTTCTCGTTGGACAGTCAAGCTTTGAATTTAGCCGTAACAAGAAAATGGTCAGAGTCGACGTTGCCCCTCGGAATGTGTGTACGTTGAGGATTTGGATGATGTTTTCCTTTCCGAATTTAGCATTGCAGTCCCTGAGCAAAATGTTGACATCATACTCCGGACAGGCTCCGTTTACTCCATCCGGGAGGTTATAAAACTCCTCCTTGATGGGTTCTTCAGCTTCGTCGGTAGCTCCGTGTGGACATATTAGGCTTATGTTTTGGAAGGTGCATTTGATGTGGATCACAGCCAGGCAATAACTTATCGGCTTGAAGCCATGACTTTCTCCCTAAGCCGAATGCCCACGACAAATTCGCATCCTAATACACGCAATTTTTTATGACAGCTCTAACAAATGTCGCGATTTTTCCTTTTCCTCTTATTTGATGTAATCCATCGTATCCCCTGTATCACGGTAATATCTGCCTTGTGCCGCGTGAGGACAGATTCAAGCTTTTAAATAGTACCTGGGGTGTACAGTATTCGTACATTCCAGGTGCATACTCTCAAATCGTAGCCCATTGACGTTCCGGATCTAATTGCCATTTGAGGCGATTCATTATCCGTGTCTCTCTCATAACTAAATTTTTTGACATGGTCGGGAAGTTACGTCGATGGCACAACCTCCAACCTGGAGGGCCAGGCCCTTGTTTTGGCCAAATATTCCGGTGCCAGTAACCCACTTCGGGTTTTGAGCGCTGCCGTTGACCTATTAAGGGTTCATCCGCCACCAACTCTTTTCCAACACCCTGGCTCAGCATTGGAGATCCCTATAGACCTGGTATCCGGATATGTCGAAGCAGCTCATATAGGGGTTACACTTAGTAGTTCGGTCTAACTGGAACTGTAGACGCCACGGTTGATTCCATCTAGAGAATTCGTCTGCTGCCGTTGGGACAAGAAGAAGTGCCAAAGTGAGAAGACACTCTTCCATCCTTCTCTCGACCGCTGCAACCAACGACCTTCCAAAGGGGTTGGTTACTCAATTTCTAGTCGAGGTCGAAGCCACCCACTAAGTTACCAACGTGGCGGTGAGAGTATTAGTAGGAGTAGATAGTGAGAGGCTAAGTGAGAGTGCTTGTGTACTCAAGGCATCGCATTACCACCCTTTAACTAGCAATGCATGGTTAGATCGACTTTTCTGAACAGGCTGGTTAAAAATAAATCACTGCTGAACACTCTTTTTATATGCTCACCAGTACACAGTTGATTATAAAGAATGGCAACATAATTTCTGCTGGAATATTTGACCTTAAAAACGCCCTTCAATAAAGTTCTGTTAGTTCACCATTCCTATTCAACACCTACACAGGGATCTTGTCAGCTCCCTTCACCAGACCATAGTGCACGCAGCCGACAGATAATAAATTTATCCAGATGTAGCATCCTCATATAAAAAAAATGTTGATAAATTTATTATCTGTGCATAAAGCTGAAATATCAATGAGCCATAAAATGAAAGTACTCAAAGTACTTAATGAGTAACGACTATCAACATTGTTATATTGTCTAGTAGATGGCGCTACGGATTATGCCAAAGCTGTCATCAGAAGATATGTCATTAAACATCAGATACCATCAAAACTGACACTTTGACCCGGTTTCCTTCTTTCTGTTACTAGAACACAAACTCTTGCCGAATTGCTGTTATGCGATTTTTGGTACTTTTTACCAAACAATTTCATCCTGCGAAATGTCAATTAAAGCAATTCACGCGCGGATTAAACTATGTTCAAGGGCAAGAGCCAGAACCAAAAATTCGGGAGTACTTTTACTATATCGACCACGAAGGAATGGTAAGTAATACGCAGTTTTAAAGCACTTGACACTAAACTCATCGTTTTCAGCTATTTCTTGACGATGCAAAGATGAAAAACTTCACGTCCTGCTTCAAAGAGAAACAGTTCTTAAAGTTCTTCTTTACTCGCGTGAAATTAAACGAAACAAATCGTTACCGTGATGATTTTCCGTTCATCTCGCTGTGTGGCAGAGAAAGAAACTTTATTCGCTGTGATGATCTTCCGATTGTTTTTACACATGTCCTCAAAGATTCAAGTGGTTAGCCCTCTTAAAAATTAGCAAATTAGAATTCTTTCTTACAAGTCTCAATTTTTCAGGAAAAGACATTTTATCGTACGCTCACGCTGGAAATCAGCTTACGATTGACTTTCAACCAGATAAGATTTACATGAATCCAGATTCTGGGCGGGTGTACCATCCCGCATGGGAGAAAGTCGGCAATATAGGTCTCATTCGATCGAAACTGGCGATAGAACTTAGTAAACACTTTGAGTTTGAAAATGGTGAATCGAATCCGCCGACACATTTTACTTGGAATGGGCAAAGGCTAAATTTGGATATCAACTGGGTGGCCCAAAGTATACTCAAAGAAAGATAGATTAGTTGTGATAAATAAATATATTGTACTTGTATTTTAAGTTGAATTCACTCCACACTAAGTGACTTGAATTCGCCCTCTTTTACCCAGGAAAGCCCCGCCGATGAGCTTGGCGATGACTCACCAGCGGTTGCTTTCATTTTTATCTTCTCCATCGATGGCCCATGAATATCATTGTCGAACTTTTCAAAAACAATATAATGTGGATCTTCAGTGGTGGGCTCATCGTAAGCTCGTTCCTTACTTTCTTCAGCACAGGTCTTAGCACGCGCTATAAACTCGGCTCGGTTTTGAGCGAGTAAATCTGCAGCCTCTTGGTTTAAAACTGACGAACTAGCTTTTACAGATTCCCATGGATCTAGCAGGACAAACTGCAAGAATTTTAATACTTGCCAGAGATGATCTTCACCCTTCCTCCACACTGGAAAATCGGCTGAAATGTCCAGCGTATGAGTATATGGGCAAATCAGTGGATGGAATATTTCATTTTGAAAGATAATTGTCTGAAAGGAGAATCGTCTTCAGTGATTGTAAGATTGAATTTATTATTACTTGCTCACAGGCAAAGCAGCGTCCTGAGGAAAATTGTCCGGCAGCAAGACATTAAAGCGAAAGATAGCCTCGGCATAGTAGCCAGACCGAACGAAAATAACTCCGAACCAAACTGGAAAAATCAAAGAAAATAATTAGCCCGGAACCGGCTATAAATATCTAAAATTTACGAAGCGAATTCCCAAACGATGGTATCACATAAACACCTGAAATCTTTTCTGCTGCAATCATTTTGCTGGAAGACAAATAATTGAATGCACTATTTATTAGATTCTAGTAGATTGGAGGAACTTACTACTCCGCCAGAATTTTGTATTCCTGTTGGATAGTTGAGAATACCTGTTCTTCGGATTTTCCCGTGTCTAGAGTCATTTTGCAGAGAGAATTATTTGAAATAAATTAAAAGAAGAAATAAAACAAAATTAAAAACAATATTAAAAACAAAATTCAGTTTTGGCAAAATAACAAAGATGACAATAAAGAGAGAGTAGCATCAGCTGATGGAAGTGACATACGGTATCAAATGGAAACTGAACAACCGGGTGTGTTAAGAAAACCTGAGAGTAATATAATTTTAAAACTTAATAATACCTATTTAGTGTTTGAAATTGGGGTAAAAAAAATTTTAAGTACTAAATTCGAACATATTTAAAAATAAATAGTTTAATTTACATATAGTGTATACATATACACAGTACAGTAATGCCAACTTAAACCTTTCTTCGGTATTGAGCAGCAAGAATGCTGAGATCACTTTCAACTTGCACGCGCCACCTAAAATGCGGCTTTTCTCTGCCATACCGCTCCGGTTCTGGTTATCAAGATCAGAAATCATTTAAAGTAGTTTTTCTTCCAAGCAAACAAATTGCATCCTCCTCCATTTCAATCCGTTTTCTGATAGAATTGAATTTTAACACCCAGCCATTATCCTTGAATGCCACTTGCATCGTTGAAAGCGAAAACTTTCCATCATCAGCATGTACATATGTCAGTATCAACCTACGTTGAGGTATATGACTACATATTTGCTGTCGCCAAAAATGCTGCGAAATGTCTAGGTTTTCCCAAGCGGTGTATGTATTTATCCGCCCAAGATTGGAGAACAATGACCACATCTGGTCTGGTGCTCCTAAAACCTCTCTGCACCTGCTAGATAGGATTCTATGTAAACCGAGCAGTAAAACCCATAGGTTTTATTTTTGCATATCCGCTATCAGCTAAGAAAATAATTTGCGTTTAAATTACAACAATAACAATGACAATGTACGTACTACGTACAATGACAATGTACGCTAAGTCAATTTACCCGTATATCCACAAACTATTTAGCGGATATAAAACAGGACTCCCAAATGCTATTTTCTTTCTTTGCGGTTAATTTTCAGAAATGTCAAACATTTGCAAACATTTTTTCAAAACAAATTAAATTTGTTCACCAACCTACAGATGGAGTTCCATTAAATATCATATATCTGTTCTACCAAGTTTTTATGATGAACTCTTAAACGGAGTGCATCGTTTTTTTATTTTTCGTGACAATCCGTGCAAAAAAAGACAACTAACATCACTTAGCCAATCGACGACCGCAAACACCGATGTCGTGTCTCCTGCCTCACCTTGTTCTCGCTTTATTTTCGCGACCAGTACTTTATTACAATTGCCAGTGGCATTCCGCCCGTTATATTATGCCTGCCGAGTTTTTTAATTCCGGTAATTACAATATGTCGTTCAACCCCCACATTTTCATTAAATTTTAGTATGTTGTAGTTTTCGTCATCATGAACAAGCATATATACATATACATGCTGGGCGCGGAAATCATTATTTCACATTGTTTTCTTACTTTAAAAATTGAAACAATCAGCTCAACCTACAATAGAATCGTTGATTGGGAGTTGTGGCCGGACGAAATAAATAACAAAAGTTGCAGTTATATTAACAAATATACAGTTTTTCGAAACAGTCAAAAAATATGATGTTTTAAAGCAGTTCTTTAAAAAAAAAAATCTTTTTCAAATTATTCATTCTCAATGGTATGAAAAAACAATATTTTTAAGACCTTACCAATTATTTTTTTAAGTTATTTTTTGGGTTCCGCAAGTAGTTTTCGTCTTTTTATCTTTTAAACGAGAACACAAATAGCATCTTCCTTGTTTTGCCTTTTTTGTACAATAGATGGTTCCTGGGCTTGGATATCGTCGATATTTTCAAAGTCTTCTTCACTGATATGGTTCAGGACTTTTTCAATGTTTTTTCTCAAATGCATGTTAATTTTTTGATCTAACCTTTTCTGCATTAATGGCTTTGCCAAAGAAAAACTCAAATTTTATAAAAATATACTTCTTTTATGTTGTTGGAATTAATACCTGTTTGATCAAGCATACCGAAAAAAAATACCTGAGTGGCCACCTCCGCGTTTTTCTAGCAACAGAATAAGTGTGTTAGTTGATCGGTCGTATCAACACTGCCTTTTGTATTGTTGTAAAAATTTATAATTTCCGGCTTCTTCGTAAGGGGGACTGACTTTTCTCTATGAATAGAAGAAACAAGTAGGGCTCCTTTTCACTTTTTTGGTATAAATGAGAACAAAGCGATTTTGTCCGTAAATGCAAATTGGGATGAGAGTACCTCTTTTCTTTTATTTGGCAAAAATGATGGTAGAAACTTAACCTTATTTTTCTGCAAAGTTCCAACCACGGTTAGGTTATGTTTAGAAAGCTTTTCATCAACCAACTGAATGGAAGTAAACCAGTTGTCCATGGTTAAATTTCTTCCGGTTCCATGAATACTCTCACTTATTTTCTTAACAAGTTGGAGCAGTATAGGATCCCTGGACTCTCTTCCTTCCTTTCCGATGTAGGGAATTGCAGAGACCATATAATATGTACGGAAATCGCACTTGGTTATTATTTGTATACCATATTTATATGATTTGGATGGTATACACGCGGAATGACTAGAACTGCAACCAATTTCAGACTGCTATAATTTCCAAACCATCCATGACAGTGAGCTCAAATTTTGACACATGACAGATAATTTTATTGTTTATAAGCCTTTTAAACGATTTGCGTCTCAGTTGTGTTGAAAAATTTTTATCCGCAATGGAATTCAAACGTGATAGTGTGATTGCTTTATATTTGGCTGGAAAACCACAAGTAGCTATCGTTAGAGCCCTCCAGCAGCTCAACGTGAATAAATCATTTGTGTCTCGAACCATAGCTCGTTACCGTGATACTGGCAGCGTTGCAAAACGCCATGGAGGTGATCATAAAAAAACGGCAACATCGGCAGAAATGGTTCGGAAAGTGAAGGCTCGAATTGAGCGAAATCCGCGTCGATGTGGAAGGAATGTGAGCTCAACATATCGTTGGAACGGATGCAACACATACTGAAAAATGAGCTTAGGCTTAAGCCATTGAAGTTCCAAAAAGCACACGATCTGACACCGCAACAGAAAAAAGTTAGAGTCGAAAGAGCGAATGAGTTGCTACGCTTGCACGAAAGTGGTGAGTTGCCGAATTTGGATTTTCCCGATGAGTCGCCATTTGTTATCGAGCAATATGTCAACAAACAAAATGACAGAGTTTACTTGCCAGAGAGGTCCTTCGAAAATTTTCTGTCTGGGGTATTTTGAAGGCGAAGGTTGACACTAAAAAATGCCAAAGTTTGGACCACCTCAAACAAGCACTTCGCCGGGAATGGGCCAAAATACCGCAGAGCCACTTGCGTGCAGCGTGCGATGCTTTCTTCGGCCGTCTCAAGGCCATTATTCGCGCCAAAGGTGGACATATTGAAAACTACTGATACAATTTGAAAATTTATGTATTTTCCAAAATTTTTTGCTTTGGCACAATAAAATTTATCAAAAAATAAAAGAATTATATTTTAAAAAGTTATAGTTCGAGTAAGACACCCTGAATATATTCGAAAAGGACAATTTCCTCGAAACCACAAGAGCTGCTCATCAATCGTACAGTATTCATGTGGCGTATAATACCTTAAACAGTTTGGTATAAATTTTTTTCAAACCAATTTTACTGGAAAAAGCTTGTCCTCTTGATCTCTGCTATCTCTATCATCAAATCTATCTATCATCGAATCTGTTTTGGCCCATTTTAGCTTGAAAAATAGGCGAGCACTTGATCGACCACATGTCTTTTACATCTCTGAGGGATTGCTACAGTAGTCCTATAATCGCTCGAATTTTAATTATGGCTGTTTTACCCATGAACTTAGAATTTGGCGCTAACTTTGAAGTCGATAAAAACTTTTCTCTCTGTACACCAACTTCGATGTTTGTGTTTAGAACGATATGGTCCAACATAGTACAATCGAAGAGGAGATCCCAAGATTCAGCTTCTGAGCTGACAAATTTAGCAGCATCCTTACAGCCTGGCAATGTAAGGACGATGTTTCGTGCCGCTGTTCTGCCACTTGATAAAGGATGCTGAGTTGTCCAACGGAAGCCCTTTTTTTCTTAAGACAAAGCCACCGTGATTCTTCTTCCTCGCTTTTTTTTTCTTTTCTTTTTAAAGAACTTAACACTCAAGTGGGTATGAATACACTTATAATGCCTCAGCATGTGTTAAGTTTTTTGGAAAATGGGATAGAGAGAGAAAGAAAGATGTTTGGATTCATTGGTTATTTCGCTCCATGGGTGGCATCCAACATTTAATGGGTAGACTAAATTTTTAGTGGAAGTTGGCTTGATGTTGATTTCAACTACTCATCTTACTCGATTTTCGTTAACTGAAAAAATGAATATGTCTTTTGGGTGAGGCTGGGATTCGAACACCGAACCTTCCGATTTGAAAGCCAGTCCACTACCACTTGAGCCACGGCCACCCGTGGCATGGGCAGAAATGAGGTCATCTTCCTCATCATCCGTCTTAATATTGTCGTCGCAGTCCAGATCGCTCTCTTCTTCGGTGTCAAAAAGCAGCCGCCTCAGTTCATTTTCACGCTCAGACATTTTTTTGCACTTTTCAATCTCACTTTTGCTCCTTCAGTTATTTTTATACTATCAAATAGGAAAAACAATTACAAATATGTATACTACTTTTTAAAAACTGAATAAATACAATTTTGCAAAACGCTAACGTATGAAAAACACTAACAGAAATTTATACGGGGTGCTGGAACACCCCATTACCACCGATATTTCCGGATCGAAGTGCGAAATGAGACTAAATTGCCTTGGTTCGTAAAGAAACAATGAACAAAATAAAAGTCATAGCAATCTGAGATATTAACGGCTTTTTTATTTGGAAATGCAACTATTTTAAATTTGAACTGGGGTTCTTACGCACCCCGTATGGGTTGTAGGGTTAATACACACGATTTATTTTTCTAGACGTGCCATTCATCCAATGTGGGAGCAAGTGCAGGGAGTCACATTTGTACTAGTACAAACAAAAGTTTACAAGATGTACAAGTGCTTCGATTCATGAACGTATTGCAGGTATAGGCGCCTGGTTGACAGTTGTTGGTATACCCTTAACGGAGCGATGAAGCCGCGTGAGCGGCTAAACCCTGCGGAAAGGGAGTGAAAATCCCTTTTGCCAGCAAAGCGGGCCACGTAGGTACCTGTTGAATCAAACCACGCTCATGAGAGCAGTTATATCCTGCAAACACTAAAAACCAACGCATATATCGCTATCTCTCTCTCATTCCTAACTAATTTTCCTTTACCCCCGATTTGAGCGCGCGCAAATTATAACCATAAAAAAAATATATGCATAATGCATCGCACATCTTAGATTTAAGTTCAATCAAAATCGACTTTGACCATTTTTGGTTTCAGCCCGATTTTTCAATAAAACTAACACAAAATAGGTTCAGGAGCCGACGTAACTATACATAAGTATGTATTCTATAGTTATAATTCCACAAAGGATCAGCCATAACCAACCAGAAACCCCATGATGTAACTTTGTTGGGTGAGCATAATTTAAGGACAACAAATGAAACGAAAGTGTTGCGTAAAAGTTTTTTCAGTTGACCAGCTCAACTATATTAAGTAGTCCGGAAGAGAAACGAGACCAGAAGATTTTAGAAAAAAGTTAAACCAGGCTTTAGGATAGGATTACTTAACTAATCTGGGTGGGTTACAGCATGGTGATCCTTACTTAAAGGAGTCCTTGCTCTTCGGTTCTAGAACGGGAACGGCTTCGTATGTTAAGCTTATTAAAATCCAATATTAACATAACCAATGGGAGCAACTATCAACAGAGTGGAATTTGCTTCCAAAACACAATGTTGGCTGCTGTCGTTAAAGCGAAATTTAAATACCTGTCCATTATCCATGAATGGCACTTTCCATTCACAGTATGCGCGTCCATGACAAGATACGAGTACGTTTTGATGACCATATATTCGATGCCACCAAAAATGCTGCGAAATTTCTAGATTTCCTCAAACGATGTAGGAAAGGGTGAATTCGTAAATGCATATCTTGCGCAAAATGTGCAAAGTACGTTGTCCATAAACGCAAACAAAAAAAAAAACTGCAAAGCAAGCAGTTCCTAATCGCAATTGAGCTAGTTTTCTTGCGCAAGTGCAGGCGTATCTGTGCAGTTGTCAAAAAAATATGCTCACTTTCATTTACTTTTTGTGCATGTTGTTTCGTGTAACACTTCTTTCAGACCTTTAAACTTTAAGGTTTTGGACGAAATACTAAAGACACCACCAGCGTTTCCATTTAAGAAGGATGGAATTCTACGACAATGGAATGATCTCCTTCTCACGTACAAAAGGATAGAGCAAAGAAAACGATGGGAATATTTTGATCTGTGTCATGAAATTTATGGAACGAACCATTTCATCGATCCGCCGAGAAATAATTTAGCGTCAGCTTTGGAGGAATCCACATCCGGTGAGTCTAAAATCGAAGAAAATTTAGAGGCAATTGCATCGTCATTGTCTCAACCGCAACTAGTGAGCCCTAAACGCTTCAAGTCCGCAAAAAATGAATTGTTACGCTTTTTAAAAAAGAGGAAGCTGAAGAAGAAAAAAAACGCCATCAAGATCAAATGAAAATAGAAGCACAACGGACAGAAGTAATGTGATTTATAAAAGAGGTAATGGTAAGATGTTGTAAGGAAGAGCAACTCGAACCAAGCAACTGAATTTTGTTGTTTTTTAATACTGAAACTGCATTTGTTTATTTTTGCCGTTTAATACATTTTATTTGTTATGCTGATCATAACGGAGTTTCTTTTATCTTGGGCTTGATTGTAAGTTCGTTGAACTAGTGGACTTCTTTACTCGATCGATAATTCTTCATCATACTCCGCAGAAACACCTTGATTACGCGCAATGTGATTGTGTAGGGCTACACAAGACATAACAAAATGCTTTGGGTCTTTTAAATTACGTAAATCTAGGTATTTTAGTATTCCAAACGCTTGTTCAATGTACACCCTTGTTGAGCTCAAGCAAATATTGTATCGTACCTGCTGACTGGTAAGATGGCCATTTTCTCGGAATAGAACCTTCATATGCATTGACAACGGATAAGCCGAATCTCCCAAAAGATGTGCTCCTTGTGGAATCGAAATTGATCCGTTTCTTAGACGGTTACTTAAGGGACTGTTTCACCATACTGCATCGTCATGTGTTATTCCAGGCCAACCAATATATACATCCGTGAAAATGTAGTTAGCGCCGCATACTGCCTAGATACAGTGAAATGAAGAATAAAAAGGGGTTTTAATTTACTTTCCTTTGCTTACCTGAAGTATCATAGAATGAGTACCATGTCTATTGTAGTAGCTCTCTCTATCTGACCGCGGAGCAGGTATAGGAATATGAGTCCCATCGATACAACCAATAACATGAGGAAATGGGTACCTCCTTAATTTATGAAACATATCCATTTTTCGGGTAAGCTCTCCATTAGTAGTTGGCCACTTTATAAAAAGGTTTCGATGGCGGCTTATGAATTTTGTGGTTTTTAAAACAATCTTGTATAAAACACCTCGACCTATACAAAACCGATCGGACAAATCTCTGTAGGAAAAACCATTGGCCAGTTTCCATATCGTTATCAGTAAAGCATGGTTCAAACTGATTGCAGGTCGTCCGGTTTCAGGTCTTTCCCAAAAAGGCTCGAGTAACAGTGCTAACTAATAACTATTTTCTTACTTTGTATGTTTGCCAACTCATTTTAAAATGACGAAAGAAAATGTCATCGGGAAATGTTTATATCAATTTAAGAAATCCTTTATTTTTGACGACATGGCGCTTTATTCCCCATATTTAGGGTACACCATTTTTATTGTTTTATTTTTACCTCTTTTGTTATTTCTTCCTTGGTAACTATTAAGAAGTGTATTTAAAATTAAAACGAAAATTGGTTGAACCCCCATGCTGTTTGAAAACAGTAAAACAAAAGAAAATAAAATTGTGCAGTGAGCTGTTCATAAACTTCTTAAGTTTGCAAAGCAATCATATGCTTTTGACGTTTCAACTGCTTTTTTGCACATGCTTTGCAAATCTTGCGTTTACGAATTCGCCCAAATACTTTTCCTTCTCTGATCTGGCCTCAAGATAATGGTGATTTTTTAAAAGTTTGGTTTATAATTGTCAAAAAAAAACAGGAAAATTGCAAAAGTGTATACAACTTTTATTTCAGTTAATAAATCATTGCTTGCCATTTACTTTTTAAAGATTATTTCATGTAAATGTTGACCACGACCATGGTCCATAAGGAGAGTCCAATTTTGAAACACCCTTTCGAGCATAGACGAGTGATTTGACGTATCCCCATACAAAATAGTCTAAAGGTGTTAAATTACACGATCTAGCTGGCCAATTCACCGGTCCAAAACAAGAGATAAATTGTTCACCGAACACAAGCGCCGAATTGCTGCAACAACATGTCAACCAGGTTCAGCATTTTGGGTAAAAACAAGTTCGAAATCATTAAATGATACCGGGCGCCATTGATGGTAACGTTATTCTCACGGTTAACTTTGAAAAAATACCGGGCCAATGATTCCGCTGGACTATGAACCACACCAAACAGTGCATTTTTCCAGGCGAATTGGTAACTCTTGTATTGCCTGAGGTTGCTCATCGGAATAGATATGGCAGTTTTGTTTATTAAAATACATATTCAACCAAAAATGAGCTTGGGTGCTGAAGACAATCTTTCGATAATTCCAAAAATTCGACGCTGTTGCAGGTCGATCAGCTTCAGTTCTTGCACGCGGTATATTTTGTAAGGTTTTAGACCAAGATTGTTTTACTTTTATTAGCTGAAAACTCCGGAAAAGTAAAACACCCTCTCAACGGCAAGTCCATTGATGTACTTTTGATGAGATGGTCCATATAAGCTTTTAATGAGGACGTCAGCAATCACCTCAGTTGTCGGCAAGTACTTGACTTCAATTTGATCGCTCTAATGCTTCTTGCTTCTTTCAATGTAGGACTTATGGCAATATTCATTGTATCTTCTGCTTTTCCGGCTTTTGGTTCCAGTTTTGCCTCAAGCATGTTGAATAGTTTCCGTGACCTGACCCTTTTTCCAGATTTCTCAAATTTTGGTCTCCCAAGCACCCTCTTAAGTGGCGTTTCATTTATCTCATTTATTTTGGTTCGTTCGATGCTTCAATGATTTCATTACTTGTAATAGTTTCATCGTTATTTATATGTTGCTCTTTATGTCAATTTGAACGATATTTTTAGTTTTATCTTCGTTCTCACAAATTATTGTTTTACTTTCTTACCGTTTCTTTAAGTCACAATTTGTTTCAAATTTTATGAAATCATCTTCACCTTAAAACGCATTACATGTTGAATTTTCAATAAATTTGACATCTCTGCTTAAAATTATCTTTTTCGCTTCCGGATCCGGATTTTGAAATGCGACACATCCGGCTTGTACCCATACCTTACTTCAAAAGGTGTCATGTTGTTCAACTTTTTCGTCGGACATCTATTTCGAATATAGGTGGCTGTAGCAATGGCTTCACCCCAGAAACTTGGTGGAAGATTTGATTGCAGCATAATACATCTGGCCACCTCGACCAAGGTCCTATTCATTCGTTCTGCTGTCCCATTCTGCTACGGAGTATAAGCTACGGTGTGTTCTTTTCTGATTCCAGCTTTCGATATTAGGTGAGTAAAATCTTGACCACAATAAGTACTCTAACCCATTGTCTACGAACAGACAATGTAATGATTTAATCTTACGTTCCGTCTGATTTTCGACTAAATTCTTGAACATTATAAATGCTTTTCTGACATAACTTTTTGCCTTCAGAAAGCGAACATCGACAAATCTGGAATTGTAGTCCACAAATGTTGCGAAGTATGAAGCACCGTCGATTGATTTTGTTCGCATGGGACCGGAGACATCCGATGAATCAACTCTTGTCTGTGATTGTTTTTGAAAGGGTTCTTTGGCGATAATCATCTTCAAATCTTTTTCGTTTAGATGACCAAACCTTTGATGCCATTAGTCTAGCTTATGAGGTTTGTCATTTGCAGCTAATGATGACTCTGGTCTTAATTCGATGAAGTACAGATCTCCTCTTCTTGCTGCAGCTCAAATAGTTTTATTTTCACCGTTCTTAAAGACCGCATTCTTTTCATCAAAATGAATCCTGTAACCCTGTGAAACAGTTTTGGCAATAGACAATAGATTCGTTTTTAATTTAGGAACATATAGTATTGTACATTATTCAACTTACGGCAAGTCAAACGGCTTGATTTTGTATTTCACTGAACTCTAAAAATTGTTCTCTATTGTTACACATGTGGGATGTTGCCTCACTGTCGATGCACCAATCACACTCCATCGAAACTGAACACGCTTGAAGAGCGATTCCAAGAGATTCTTTATTAGTCTGGTTTTTATTCTCGACTGCTAGAAAAGCACCTTCTTCAGCATTGGATGTACTCTGTTTGTTCAATTTGCTCTTACTCCAACAATCAGCTGCCTTGTGCCCAATCTTTCTACAGAAATTTTATTTGTATGTTTTTCTGTTACTTGCACTTCCAGCTGGCTTGTTTATAAATGTTTGTAGCTCGTTTTTTTCGGTGGAGGTACCGTTGTTGTTTACCGTATTTTACATAAAATACTTCTGAATCCTGCTGATGTTGTTTGGTTTGAACTGATTTTTCTTTACGTGCGTTAAACTCTTCCAGAAGTTTAATTTTGAGAGCTTCTGGTGTTGGTAAGTCATCTTGGGCTTCTATGGCACATTGAAAATTTTCATAGCTCTCTGGAATGCTATATAATAGAAGGATGGCAAGAAAGTCTTCAGCAATGCCAATGTCCATCTCCGCTAACTAACTGCCGAAAAAATTTTTGAGTTGAGGTACTCTCACCTTCTCTCATCTTTGTGAAGAGTAACTGTTTTAGCAGAGTAACTTTACGAGCGGGTCCTTTCGAATGGTACACTTCATCTAGCTTTGTCCAAACATCATTTGCTGTACTGCAGAACATTATGTGACAAAGTTCCGATGATGACATTGAAAGTACGAGGGTTGTCTGAAAAGTTTTCGACCGCAACGCAAAGATAGTGGCACTTGTCAATAAAAGCTAGTGAATGCTAGTTGTGCATCTTTTGACAGTTACTTGCAGAAGTTTCAGTCATTTTGGATGCGCAGTTTTTAGTTTACAGTCGTTTGAGTGAGTCGATGTGAGTGTTTTTTTGTGAAAATGGAAAAAATTGAGTATCGAGCTGTTATTAAATTCTTGTTTTTGAAAGGCAATACGCCTACGCAAATCAAAAATGAGTTGGACTCTGTGTATGGGGGCTCTGCACCATCATTTACCACAGTGAAATTTTGGGCAGCTGAATTTAAACGTGGCCGTAAGAGCTTTTGAGATGATGAACGTTCGGGACGTCCAAAAACTGCAACAACTGACGATAACATTGCTAAAGTTCACCAAATGTTGTTAGACGACCGCCAATTAAAGTGAGAGAGATAGTAGAGGTTATGCAAATGTCCAAAAAAACGTGTTTGTTACATATTAAATCAAGATTTAGGTATGAGAAAGCTGTTCGCGCGTTGGGTGCCGCGTTTGCTTACATTAGACCAAACACGTGTTCGAATGAACATTTCCAACGCTCTGTTGGCGCAGTTCAGGCGCAATAAATCCGAGTTTTACTGTAGATGAAACTTGGATACACCATTATACGCCCGAAACAAAAATTCAGTCAAAACAAACAGACTGCAAGGGGCGAGCCGGCTCCAAAAAAAAGGAAAAACGGTTTTTTCTGTTTTTTTTTTGGGATAGTAAAGGAGTTATCTTAATCAATTATCTTCAAAAAGGAAAAACCATTACAGGAGCATACTACGCATCATTACCCGCCAAGCTGAAGGCAGAAATTGCGGAAAAACGGCCACATTTGCAGAAAAATCCTGTTTCACCAAGACAACGCGCCGTATCACACCTAAGCGGTTGTCATGGCGAAAATCCATGAAATACGGTTTGAACTGCTTGACCATCCGCCCGATTCACCAGATCTAGCCCCAAGCGACTTCTTTTTGTTCCCTCATCTAAAAACTGCGCTCGGAGGATAAAGATTTTCGTTAAATGAGGAGGCAATCACCTTCGTGAACAATTATTTTGCAGAGAAAAACGCCAAGTACTATTTGGATGGGTTAGAGAGATGGGAGCATAGCTGGGAGAAGTGTGTAGAGTTACAAAGCGACTATGTAGAAAAATAAAAAAAAAAATTGAGAAAAAATGTCTTGTATTGTTCGGTTCGCTCTGGCCTTTTGACCAGATTTTTACCAAGAATTTATTTGAATAGTGTTACTTACACTGCCGTCCTGAGCAATCACTGGCTCTAGTTTCTGGTTTAACCCGTTGACGTTGTCCCAATGATCGTTCTTGATTAACACAGCACATATTTGGAGTTTCCATGTATTGAAATTATCCTTCCTCAGTTATTCAATTAATACTACGTTTCTAGACATAGCGCACTTCTAGAGAAATCTACGACACAATTGTTTATCTGAATTTCTTTACGAACCAAACTGTTTTTATTTTTGAAAAAAATTATTTCGACTATTACACTTGCACTTAGGATCTGGGCCCATAACCTGTTGTACTTTTATTAGTTGAAAACTCCGAACAAGTAAAATGCGCCGGTTATCTTTGAATGTTTTATTCGAAGTGAACGGTTAATTCAATATACGGGATAACATAACAAAGAAAGAGACAGATATAATGTATGAAAAAAGTATACAAAGATAGATACATATATACATAAACACGTGTTGCCAATGTGGGTTTAAATTGTATTACCAATAAAAATCCTTGCGTAAAATCCCGAGTAACACAATCCCAATTGCTGCGAACGGCGACAAATGGACAAATCACGGTCTTCATTAACACTGGCGGATACAGCAGCAATATTTTTCTCTGTACGCACTTTACGCATACGGGTAGGTGGCTTGATGTCCAAAAGCGTGAAATTGATGAGATATTAAGTCACTATGGCATGATTTGCTTGCTCAGTAGGTCTATTATGACGACCGTAAATTGGTCGAATTGTGTGAAAAACATTTTTCAAATAGCATGAATTTTGAAGATAATAAAAAAATTACCCTTTGTAAGGCATTTATCCAAATTGGAGTACCATGCTTTTTCTATCGAAATTTTCACTACAAGTGATTCATTGAAATTGACAGTAGTATTCTGTCCCTTCAAACTTTTAACCCTATGAATGCTCACCAGTAGGCACTTTCGGACGTACTTTTAAATATCGAGATTCTTCCCTAAGCCGCACAACTCTTATGAAATGCCCTGCCGAGCTCTTTATTCCAAAGTCATCGTAACTTGCAAACATTTAAGACCAACGTTCATCGGTACTTCTCTTTGTTTCCTCTCTAGCTTACCTTCCTGCAGCTTAATTATAAAAAAAAAACACAAAAACAAAACACTTCCCCTGCTTTACTAAAAGAAAGCATTTCTATTTTTTGCAACAAATATATTTTTTTTATGTAGGATTTATATTTATTTTATAATTTATCTTATAATGTACAATGATGTAGTATATAATTTATGTATGCGATTATTTTTAATAGAGGAAAAAAAAACATGTATTTATTTTTCAATATATTCGTCTTTGATAATAATTTTTATTATTTGTTACACTCGTATTTGATATACTTTTTTTACATACATAAATGTCAATTCCATTTCTTAATTACTCTGTACGAGTATATTTTATAAATAAAATTAAAATAAAATAAAAACACATCGATAAATTAGAAGTAAATATGTGTTTTCGATAAGGAAGCTGTCCACGTTTTCAAAATAATAATTGCAGTAATATATGTTAATTGAGTGAAATTTGTGTTAGAGAGATCAAAAGAGTTTCTAAATTTGAAAGCCGTATAAAGTAAGAATATAAAATTTTGTTGAAATTGTGTTTTTTTTTTTTGTTGACAATTACTTACAAGGAACTCAGTAAAGGTCAAAATTTGATTAGGTACAATAGATGCATTGGAAAGTTACTTAGTTTTATAAAAATTAAATTAATTGCATCCGTAAATTAAAAAGTAAAAATATAATTAATTTCCAACATAAATATGTACAAATGTCTTTTTGGGAAGCGATCGCAAATACAAATAAGTATATTAAGCAAAACAACATAAAACAAGTTTTAGATATGCATTTGTAGATACTTAAGTTCGATTATTAATGAAATAAGTAAACTGAAAGGCACACGAATTCAATCGGCGATGCCACCTAATGGCGATTCATCATGTCATCAACAAATGTATCACAATTAAATCTTCTTGATATAAAAACTCTAGAAAACAGGATTAAATATATTTGCATCACATTACGAAAGAATGCACAAAAGCAGAACAGGCGCAATACACTTACGTATCTCTTATATTTGTTAAGACGACCACTAGGATTCAAAAACCAATGAAGTCAATGAACTATTGCGCCTTTACTACATATAAAAAAATCAGTAACACACGAGCATATACTATAAGTGAGTCCCAGACGCATATTTTATCCTGGAATCGTTATACATACTAGAAAAAGTACAAAATGCTTAAAAGAAGAACGCGGTTATAAAAATACCAAGCTACACAGAACTATCTTAATATTAGGCCCAGTTTTTTTTTCTTACTATATTTAATAACAACTTTAACATTGGTTTCAAATTCCTATTAACTCATATTTGTTCTTAAGATAAAACAGGCCTGTATGATTTAATAAGTTATTCGTTAACGTCAAACTAAAGCATTCTGCAATACTTTGAAAGAGGAAATGGAGGATCTTTTGACTGTAAGAAAAAATATAACGCTTCCGACTTTACGGTTCCTTTAGAGAATAAAGCTCTTTAAAAGGCGCTCCATGAATGTATACATCTTAGTAATACCAAAGAATATATACAGTCAAGTGCAGATAATTAGAAACGCCAAATAAATAAATTCTTATTTTCCCAAAAACACATACGTTTTCTCCTTAAGGAACTGCAGTATTTTCATGAAATTTTAAGATGATTTTCCTCTTTTACTGTAGAATAGAGTACACTTATAAAAAAAAAGTCAGGGAATTGGCATAAAGTACCGTTATTTTAGCCACTGTATAGCATATAATTTGTGTTCTTGCTTACCGCAAAGACGGGTAGAAATCAACTGGTATTTTAGATTTAGCATATTTTATTATTAAGTATAAGGTAGAATAATTAAACCTTAGGGCAATAGGCAATGGGAAAAAATCCATCTTGCCACGTCGAGACCAGAGTGCTCGTTTTAAATTTGTACGATCAAGGAACAAGTTATGGTCAGATTGCGAAGTCGTTAAAATGTTCTAAAAAGAAGGTTTTTAATGCGGTACAATATTTTAAAAAGAATGGTGCCGTCGAAAAAGTTAACCGTAAACCTCGAGTGAAAGTGACTACCCATCGAGAAGACCAACTCATTGTTCGGAATAGTAAAAAATTCCCTCATGCCACCGCTAGGGAAATTCGAACGAGAGTATTTGGCAACAATGACAGCGGACCATCGGTAGATACAGTGAAGCGAAGGGTGCGCGACGCTGGGCTCTTTGGGCGTATAGCAAGGAAAAAGCCACTTTTGACCGAGCAAAATCGCAAGAAGAGGTTAGAGTTTGCTAAGAAAAACAGGCGTTCGACCGTTGCTCAGTGGAAAAACATTTTATTCAATGATGAAACAAAAATAAACCGAATTACATCTGACGGTAAAGCCATTGTACGCCACCCCAGGCCAAAGGCATATAACCCAAAATACACCCACCCAACGGTCAAACATGGTGGAGCAAGTATTTTTATTTGGGGTGCAATGTCGTATCGGTCCAATTAAAAAATAGAAGATTCCAATATTGTGAAATATTGCAGAATACAATGCTGCCATGCGCTGATGACCACCTTCCCATCACTTGGGGATTTCAGCAGGAAAATGATCCAAAGCATACAGCAAGATATACAAAAAATTGCCTGGAAGACCAAATGGTGATGGTCTTGGACTGGCCGTCATGTAGTCCTGATCTCAATCCAATTGAGAATTTATGGCAACACTTAAAAAGACAACTATCCTTAAAAAAAAATGGAAATTTTAACACTCTTGTTGAAGAAACCAAGGCTACCTGGGAAAACATTCCACAAAGCGTTTGCCAAAAGTTGGTGGAGTCTATGCCCCACAGATTACAACCTGTAGTCGAAAATCATGACTATGCAACTAAATATTGAAATATATTAATTATTTTAATAAAAATTAACAATATTCCTTTCAAAAGTGTCAGCGTTTCTAATTATGTGCACGACCACTTTAATTAACTTTTCTTGTGTGATATACAGTGGCTAAGATAACGGTACTTTATGCCAATTCCCTGACTTTTTTTTTATAAGTGTACTCTATTCTACAGTAAAAGAGGAAAATTATCTTAAAATTTCATGAAAATATTGCAGTTCCTTAAGGTGAAAACGTATGTGTTTTTGGGAAAATAAGAATTTATTTATTTGGCATTTCTAATTACCTGCACGTGACTGTAATTACCAAGAAGACGCATCTCATACAAACTTTTGCTCTGAAAATTTTTGTAATGCGGGTTCTAATACCACGACCCGCTCTCAGAGCTTTTGGATTTTCGAGAGAAGTTTTATTTATTCTCGCAGGCGCACACAGGCAGGCATGCTTTGTGTTTCATTCGCTTCGCTGATGCGCCCGTAGATACAAGTGAGTGTTGGAGTTATTTTTAAGGTGTATAGCGTTGCTTGCGTTTTTTGTAAGATTCATAGTTTGATATGAATTCTAAAAATAATTTAAGACCCGGAATAAAATGTTGCATTTCTAACTGCAATGTCACGAAAAAGTTAAAACCAGAGGCGAAGTAGTTCCAATTTCCACTTCTGGATACTCCTATGGGACAAATTTGGAGAGTAAAATGTGGTATTAATGTAAATAATTATTTATTTGTAATCTTCACTTTTTCCATCAAGATATTGGAAATAACAAATTAAAAAAAGGAGCTGTTCCATCGTTGAATTTAAACGTTCATGTTGACAATGATGATCCTGAGAATTTTTTTTGTTTAGAAAAATTACCTCAAAGAAGGAATTCTTCGTGCAGCAATTTATCTATTGTTTATTCAAAATGTGAAAAATTATTTAAAACTACTGCCATGTACAGCAAAAAAAATATTGCTTTAGAAAAAAAAAACAAAAATTAAAAAAAAAAACTTAAAGATGCTTTAAATATTATGAAATCGTACGAAAAAAGAACGATTAAACATGTTACTAAATTAAGTACCATTAAAACTTATACAGGGTGAGTTTTTTAACTTGAGACATAGAAATTACTCGAAAAATACGCGATATCGCGACAAATGTTTCAGACAAAAGTCACAAGGTTCTGAAGGGGACATAAGATGGTGACCACGAGTTTGACCTTGAGCCCCATTTTCAAGGTCAAACGAAGGTCACTTTTGATGAAATAAAATCGAAAAGGAAGAGAAAAACTAAGATTTTAATTAACTAGTTAGTAAAAATTAGATTTTACGAAAAAAAAAAATATCTTTTTTCAGAATTTTGACTTTGAAATTTTATTTTTCAAAAACCGTTCATTATAAAACTTGGAATTAGAATAAGATAAGAATGAAATGTTAGTTTAAAAAAATGGTATAGCAAGTTATTCTATGTGCCTTAGTTAATTCTGTATACATTTTTTTTCATTTTAAGTCATTTTCCTACTAAATTGCCCCTCCAGCCTAAACGGAGGGAGATACAGTGTTGGCCAAAACTATAGCACGAAAAATTCTCACTTAGGAAAAAAGTAAGGAACATTTAAAAAAACTTGTGACAGCTTAAAAATGTTTATACGAGTATTTTCCTATTCACAAAATATTACTTTTTGATTTACAGTTACTCACTTTACGTTAAATCTTATCGAATTTTTAATAAAGTAAATTAAAAATCCATTGAAAAATAAGTGGACAAAACTAAAGCACATGCACTCTGTTATTGCCTTCAGTCAGCAAATTTTACTGTTTACTTATAATATGCATCAAAGATTACTGTTTTTCTTTTCAAAAACATTCTAAACAATGTAAAAAAAAATATTTGTTTGTGATCGGCGGCGTTTTAAATCGGAAGCTTTAAGCTTAAGTGTTTAATTGTGACAAAAAGGTGATAAAATGGCTCGTAATAAGTATTCTGATGAAATAAAAGAAGAAATAGTTTCTGATTTTGAAAGCGGTAAATCAGTAACATTTATTGCAAAAAAATTTGGTATAAGCCATTCGGTGATTTCGCGAGTAATAGCTCGATTTCGTGCTCGGGGAAATGTCCAAACGGTGCACAGTGGCGGTAGACCCCGAAAAACGACCAGTCGCGAGGATAAAAGAATTATAAGGCCTATTAAAAAGGACCCCTTTATATATTAAATGGGTACAAAAAAAACTGGGCCTTGAGATCTCAAGTAGGACAATCCGGCGAAAAGCCCTTGATAGTGGCTTAAAATCATATCGTCCTATAAAAAAGCCATTTATTTCTCTAAAAAATCGACGCGCGAGAATTGAGTTTGCAAAAGCACACCTTAACTGGACCGTAGCAAAATGGAAAACTGTACATTTTTCTGACGAATCCAAATTCAATTTAAAGAGATCTGATGGTTTTCATTCGGTACGGAGGCCGAAATCCACGATTCACCAAGGATACAGTGAAACACCGTGGTGGCAGTATTATTGTGTGGGGATGTTTTTCCGGTCATGGAGTCGGGCCAATTCATAGGATTAGTGGTATAATGGATTGTGTCGTGTACGGGGATATCTTTCAAAACGTCGTGCTTCTTTATGCTGAGGAGTATATGCCGTTGCGATGGATTTTCCAACATGACAACGATCCTGAACATACCGCTAAGCCTGTGAAGGATTGGCTTAACGAAAGCGAAATAACTGTAATGAAGTGGCCAGCGCAATCTCCTGATCTCAACCCCATAGAGAATCGCACGAAATGCAATAATTTGGACTCACTGCTACGACGAGCACAAATTGCCTGGAATAACATCCCAATGCATACTATTGACAATCTAATTGCCTCAATGCCTCGTCGATGTGGTGCGGTAGTCAAAAATAATGAATATGCCACTAAGCATTAGTTTCAAAAACTTTTTTTGTGTTATTTGTTTATAAATTCGAAAATGTGCTTTAGTTTTGTCCACCTATTTTTCAATGGATTTTTAATTATTTTATTTTATTAAAAATTAGATAAGAATTAACGTAAAATGAATAATTGTAAATCAAAGAGTAATATTTTGTGAAAACGAATATATAAAAGCTTTTAAACTCTCATACACTTTTTTAATATTCTTTACTTTTTTCCTATGTGACGATTTTTCGTGCTATAGTTTTGGCCAACACTGTAGATCTCCTTCTATACAATTTTTTCTTCTCGTAACTCAACTTAGGCTTTGGTCGCATCATATGAGGAATTTATTGGCAAAAAAATTTATATATTAGATATTGTTTAAACGATGTAAATAGTTAAGTCCCCGCTCCAAAATGGTTGATTTTAGAAAAACAAAAGCAGACAAACCATCGTATTTATTAAAATAAAAGGAAACATCATTTGCCCAGGAAATGTTTTTGTTCTTTTATTTTCCACTTCGTCACCTGTTTTCATGAAGTCCAATAAAAAAGAAAACAAAATATGGGAATGGAACATTTTATGTGTGCTTAAAAAGCAAACGAAGTAGAATTATGCGATCATCAAAAACTAAGTGAGAATGTAAATTGGATATTGTCATCGAATATGTGCACTGCGTCGAGAATCAAGATTGTGTGAGAAAGAACTTTTCACTCAATGTTCTCAAATATTTTCGGTTTAGTTTATTTTTTTATTATTTGGAAAACAGCTTTTTGAAATCGTTTTCATTTTTTGAGGCAGATAATACTTGGTAATTATATATTCTTTGGTAATACTCATACATTCCACTTGATCGGGCTTTTGCTCTCCAGGTTAAACGAAAATAGAAAATTGTGACACGAGCAGACATCCAGACAAAATAGACGAAAAAAAAAGTGCAGAGTTTGCATTAATTCCCAATAAGCTGGATTTTTGTATACGTCTTGAATACGTCTTTGCAAATGAGGTCAAGGGTCATAAATTTTCGTTTTGCGTGTATCTCGTGAAATTCTCTACAAAAAGGTATTACTACGAAGCACCGTTCTCGAGTTATCGCGATTTCAAGCCTGGAAAATACGAATATGTACTCATATATGGCCAGTATGCATCATGGGATCATCCATTTGAAGAAAAAAATATTGGAACATTGGTTTTCGTGACTCATCGGTTCTGAGTGAGTCAACGTCCGTCCCTAATTCCATTGGCCGGTTGGCCTTGAACAACATCTGCCTGCGACATTCCATTGTTCGGGTAGAAACCGGCGTATATTTGCTTTTTTCGAGGGACATAACTCTCTCAATTTGAATCCAGTCAGTTTAAACTGTTCCGGTACCAAATTGTATAAAAATGTCAAAAGTTTGCTTCATTTGCAGTGAATCTTTGACTGAAGGTGAAATCGTGGTTGTTGATCGTGGGATTAAAACTTTAACCGATTCAAGTAATGAAAGGAGTAATGAGTTGGATGAATATTTAAAAGACAAACAATCTGTAACTATCCATAAACAGTGTCGTGGAGTTTACACTCGGAAGAGCATCATTGCTGCAGTTAAAAGACAACGCGATGCGGCAACAGCTAGCACATCTGGGATTAGACCTCTCGGAGCGCGAGGGAATGATTCTTCTTTTTGTTTTAAAAAATACTGTGTGTTTTGCGGAAAGGAAGCAGATAAAACTGCTGGAATGAAAAAAGCGCAGCATCTTCGGCGTAGAGTGACCCAAGTTTGCATTTACAGATGTCATCTTGAAGGTAGCTCGGACTCGTTCTGATGAGCTAACAAGAAGTGTTATTGTACGCATTCAATATGAATACGATTTAATTACTGCTGAGGCTAAGCACCACAGTGATTTTTACAATTCCTTTTTGAAACCTACTACTGGAGGTAAAATCAGTTGTTCTGAGAGTAATTGTATTATTTTAGCAATTGAAAAAATACAGTGGAATCCGTTTAATACGACTTCGTTTATAACGACCAACAGTTTTTAGCGGCGTAGACACAACTTGTTAGGTTTGCATACTAATTGCTATGAACGAATATCCGTTTAGAGCGACTCCGGTTTGAGCGACTAACCGCTTTGAACGACGTAATTTACCGATAAATCGTTCGGTTTCAGTGACTAGTGGTTGTCGTTTTAAAAAAAAAGAACACAATCGTAGTATGCCACTCTTTTTGGTTCTTCTCTTCTCGTCTTCCCTATCCAACAGCTGTAGGTACTGTACTAATTGGTGCGACTGACGATAGTTTTTACAAGACAGAGCTACGCGACGGTGTAAGTTTTTTGTGAGTGAAAATGAGTTCAGTTAAAAAGAAAAGTTTCTCAATTGAAGAAAAAAAGTGTTATTATACAGCGTTTGGAAGCTGGTGAAAGTAATGTCAATCTTGCAAGGGAATTCGGTGTAAATCATTCAACAATATCTACAATCAAGAAAAATAAGCATAAGATAAAACCCCTGTTCAATGCAAATATTTTGAAACCTAAACGAGTGAGAGTCTCCACTCAAGAACGAGTTGAAGAAGCACGGTGGTTTAAACTGCAGCGTAATCGGAGAATACCCGCAAGTGGCCCTATGCTTCAAGAAAAGGCAAATTTTTTCGCGAAGAAGTTGAGAATTCCTAATTTTCATTGTTCTGCAAGCCGGATTAACCGTTTTAAGGGAAGACACAATATAGTCGCTGGTAAGATAGCTGGAGAGTCGATGTCCGTCCAACAGAGTGATGTGAGTGCGTGGCAAGCAAAAGTTTGGCTTTTAACCTGCGGGTGCAATTTAGCGACGATGAAATTTTTAATGCGGACGAGACGGGTTTGTTTTACAAATTAAACCCAAATAAAACATTAAAGTTCAAAGGTGAAAAATGCCTTGAAGGAAAACTGTCAAAAGAGAAAATTACTGTGATGGTTGCAGCAAGCATGAGTGGCACGGTTAAAAAAAGGCGGTTGATAATTGGCAAAGCCCAACGCCCAAGATGTTTCAAACATGTACGGTCATTGCCAGTAGATTATGAGAACAATCGGAGAGCCTGGCTTTCATCAAGTGGGTACGTAAGTGGGACCGTGGATTAACTAACACGAAACAAAAAATCCTGCTTTTGATTGACAATTGTCCAGCACATCCGAAAATCAGTGATTTATATGAGATTTCTGCCCCCCAATACCACTTCGGTATTGTAACCTAAGATTACGGTTCTCGATGCTATACTTATGATTTGCGATGCCTGGAATAAAATTACACAAAGTACAGTTTTTAACTGCTTCAGACATGCTGGATTTGCCCAACAAATTGTCAAGTGTCCGAATTCCACGGTATCAGCTGATTTCGACGACGAAGATGGCGTTCCGCTTTCTGTTTGGATGAAAGCTTTTAATCATCAGATACCCACAGAAAACAAGGAGCTTGAAGAATATACTGATATTGATGATGCTGTAGCGACATGTGAAGAACCCTCCGAGGAGAATATTGTGCAAAATGTTATCATCAACAACGAAGATAGCGACAAAAATGATGACGAACTGGAGGAAAACGTGTTCTATCCCCAGTGCATCCGCGGCTTTGAAAGCTGCAGGAACGCTGAATGTTTGTGCATTGTACATTCAATAATGATGCTATGAAAAGTATGATGTCTCGCCTACACAGTTGCGTCTCTAAGCATTTCTTTCCATCGACCGTTTGGATCAAAACGTCTTATTCAGATTTTTTCATCTTTTGGTTTGTGTTCAGTTCTCCATCGTCTATCGTCCACCTCATATCCTACTGCCTGGAACAATTATTCAGTATGCTGCAGACAAAGATGAAGATTCTTTCGAAATCGATGGGGATCTAGCTGATATATTGTACCTCTCTTCTTATAGCAGTCAACACAAATTGAGGAAAAAGAGGAAGAAAAGAGCGAAGAGGAATAAGAGAGCGAAGAGGAAGATACGAGTGGTCATGTAGAATTTAATGTAGAATTTGATGATCAATAATATAATTTTCTTGCTGCTACAATTTTCATTATGTTAATAAAATATTGCCTCTTTAAATTTCCTCGGTCGAAATATATCGTGGAGTATTCCTACTGGGGAAACCACGTTTAAAAAAAAAAGCGCCGAGTACACTACCTCAGAGGTGGTGCGGAAATGTGTGCATACCTACGGTCTAAACTCTGAAATCACGATAACTCGAGAACGGTACTTCGTAGGGAAAAAAGTATCAAAACCTTTTTTGTAGAGAATTTCACGATCTACAAACTTTCTCTCATCTATTTTTCCGGTAGCTCTCACCCTTTCAGAGATATACGCGAAAAACCAAAATTTGTGACCTTTGACCTCAGATAAAAAATAACGCACAAGCGGGATCGATGGGGACTTTTGACACAGCATTTCTAATGACGTATTTAAGACCTATAGAAAAATCCTGTTTGTTTGGAATTGATGTAAACTGGAATGTCTATTTTGTCTGGACTAATTATAAAAATACAGTACCAGTTGCACGCACAGTTTTTGACTGACTAGTTACTTACCTGAAACTTTTTAAATTCAATGAATTTTAGATATTTATCTTGACAAGAGCTAACAAGTACTATTTATCAAACATATTTCTGAAACCAGATAACAACATTCTTTAGCTTATTGAGTGAACACTGTGATGAATATAAGGGATCCTTGGTAATACTCTCTCTTCTTTTAGGAGATTGACGTAATTTGGTGAATTTCTGACAATCTGAACCAATCGACAACCCAATCTGTTAACCGCAAAAGTTGCATTCAGAAGCTTATGTCTTAAAATTTCGTCATGGCTAAAATATTTACTTAAAGTATGGTAGTTTCCCTTCAAAATGTTTAGAAGCCTATCTTTAGATTAAAATGAGTTTATATCTGGTTAAACGACAGTTGGGTCGATGAAACCCGAATTTGGATTATGCGCCTGTATCGCGCATTGTAGTCTGTAATTTCCGACCAAAGAGTGTTTAGGACCGCGTTTTACGCAATAGTGATCCTAGCAGATCACCATTATAATGCCGTAAATGTGACAATCACAAGAAGGATTAGTCATAGAGATTTTACAGTTCGGGTTTAGGAAACTATTGCTTCTGTAGTTGTTGCCGTACAAGCCAACCCTTCCGTTTCGACCAGAATCTTATCTGCTCAAATGGCTATTCGCCTGAACTTATTTCCACACAAAGCTCAAACAACAAGCAAACTGAACTATACGAGTTGTATAGCGACATCACCCTAGTCAGAAAACTGCATATCAGTCGCCTGAGGTGGCTAGGACATGTAGAGCAAATGGACACCAACACGCAGTCTTCGAATCTAACCTGTAGGGACAACGCAGTAGAGTAAGGCCTCACCTTAGGTTGCGTACACTAATAGAAGGGGACCTCAACCGACTTGGGGTGCGCAACTGGAGGCAAAGGATCGGGTTAACTGGAGAGGCCTGCTAGGTGAGGCAAAGGTTCACCCCGAACTGTAGCGCCACCTAAGTGATTAAGTAATTAAAAAAATTGTTTTAAGTTTCCTAATGTAGGAAAAATAATCAGCCACCCTGTGGAAACTAAATATTGCGAATAACGTGGTTAACTTTGACCATAACTACTTAAGGCTGTCATGAACGGAAAAACCACTAGAACAATGACTTAAAAGAAACAACGAATTTGATATCTAAACCTAATTGTGGGTTACACACGCTAAAACATACATTCTTCCGATTTCAAATAGTTGAAACTCGACTTCAAAATAAAAAAAAAAACTTAAGAAGCTGGATACAAAGAAAGTTAAAAATGAAAAGTTGAACTTGGCCTGTCAGTATAAGTAAAAAATCTAGTTAACTGAAAAGTTAACGAGTCAAAAAGCAATAAAGTATTAAATTTCAGGCAGGATCATCATCTTGACCATAGATTGAAGCAGACATTACTCGTAGCTGCCACTGTAATCTTTAGAAAAAAAGAGCAAGCACGCATATATGCAGATGAACATATTGGAATGATTAAAATCGCACTGGTCCAAAGGCTAATACTAATGTTTTTGAATAAATTGGCATAGTTACACCTGCCCTCTTCATTTTATACAATCACAGTTTAAAAAAGCAATAAATGTTAGTGTAAGCTACCCTGGACAATTTTTTGTTTCGTCTTAGTAAAATACAATAAAAATCAAGGAATTGTGTCCTCAAACAAAATTCCAAATGCACCCTTCTCTGCTCCTCAACACCTTAGAAAGAGTGTAAACATATCCATACAATGCTTATACAAAAGAATTAATAAAATTAAGAAAAAAAAAAACTGAACTTAAAACAATTGGAACACTAGAAGTATATATTATTTAAATAAATGCATCCGTCGGATACTTGACTTTGATAATTGAAAATAAACAATTCTATGCACATGTGCATATGTATGCATACAAGATAGTATATATGTATATATGTATAAATGTAATAAGCTCTCGTTTAACTACACTCTTCGATTTTTTTTTTCTTTTTTTATACTCGCTGTATTTCAAATAACTTAACTTCTGTATCATACCATATCGCTGGTTCCACATTCCTTAGATAGATGACACCCCAGATGTATGTCCTAAACCATGCTGTAGTTCCACTGTTGGCTTGATATTTTCGGATCAAAATTGGATGTGGTACTGGCAGCAAACCCACCAAGGTGCCGTGTTGTAGAAATTTCAAAATTTCCGATTCATCAGTGAGACCTTTGTCAATGCAGATTTTCTCCACTTGGGGCACAAGCACTTGCAACAGTCGCATGATTGTTTGAAGAGGTAATTTTGAACGCCAAGAGACAATCCATTCGGGTGTTGGTGTCCACCGATCTTGAGCAGATGGAACCATACGGATACTTCCGCGTGTAGCTATTGATAGTTTCGGTTGATTTTCTCTTGAAATTTGCGGGCTTTCTGCGCGAGACTCAGATGGAGATTTTTGTACTGGCACTGCTGCTGGATCTTCTATAGGAGATGCACCTTCTGGTGGACTACTGGGATGGGCGGTTTCACGTTCAGTCATTTGATTGATACCAGGGGTATCGAGCAACGAAGTTTTTAGAGTACCCGGTTCAGCTGGAAGAGCTGGCCGTGATCCCTCCATGGTTGATTCATCTTTGTTATCTATGGACTCAACTTCCGAGTCCTCATTGTCTTCGGTAAGAGGTTCATCAGTGACTGCTACAGTTGCTGCAATTTGTTTTACCATCGCTTCTGGAACCGGTGGAAGATTGAATTTACCAAATTTTCTTGTACTGAGACACTTTGCAATGCCGGCCATATCGGAGGGAAGATTTGCCATGGCATGAAAAACATGACGCTTACGAATGATGGTGTAGACGAGATTAGAATTACCGTCGAACTGATACTGAATTATATTGTTAAATATCTCCAGTAGAAAAAACACCAAATGGTGATTTGAAGGTGCCGACAAAAGAAACCATGGTGTACTAAAGGCTTCTAGAAGATGTAATAACTTAACACTGGCAACCATGGAGAGCGTTTTCAAATATGGTGAAACGTTTACAAGAATAGTCAATAAGCAATCAAATAACGGTTGCAGACGTTGATGTCCAGTTGCAATAATCTTGTGAAATACTGTTATGAGCAAATCAGCATGAGTTCCAGTAAAAACTGGAATATCCATCGGCACTGTTGCTGTATATGGTTTATTCAATCGAACTCCGAAATTTCTCTCCCCCGACAGCAATAACAGAATGAACACTCCAATGTGCATGAGTCCTACACGTGACTGATCAGCTCTAGAATAATTTAAATGATATAGAATCGGAATGAGGATATCCAAAACATCACTGCTTTTCAACACAAAGTAAAGGAACTTCTTATTGTAGTCACAAATTTTCCAGAAAAGAATCAGCAGTTCCTGGTGACAATGTAAGCGCTTCGTTGAGTTTGGTAAATAGTTTTGGACTAGTGGATTATTTAAAAGTCTAGTTATTCCTTTCAAAATAAAATGGAAATCTTCATCTCGATGTACTCTCGATAGGTAGTTGATAAACAAGTTGTCGCCAAATCCTTCATCGAAATTGCCTCCCGTGTGCATTATCATGTCATGGTCTAAAGTTACGATAAGGATCTGTAGGCATGCTTCGACCAGTGGCTCTGTTGTATCGGAAAACAATAAATGGTTATAAGGGACACCAAAACCCACGGGATCATACGCAGACACTGTATTTAAGAATGAGGTAAACAACGGCAGAGCATGACGATTATCAGCGCTGGTAAAGTAAGCAATCCATTTATTTGGCTCCTCCGTTTGTGTTGGTAATCTATACATTGGTTCACTGAAGCAAGTTAACAGCAGCTTTAACAACTCCGTTCGTCTTTTTTCCATATGGGCATTCTTTGGCGGAGAATGCGCAAAACCCACACCGGCCTCCCATATATATTCACAAGAGTCAATGTTAGCCAACTCTTCTGCCTTTTCTGGACCAGATTTTTTTGTTGCCATCACTGTAAAATCTGGACAAAAAAGTAAATCACAAATGGCGTTAATTAAACTTTGTGCAAGTGGAGTCTCTCCAGCATCTCGTTGTTCATTCGAGCCAGGCAATGATGACCAGAAGAAATGTTTCCATTCACCGTCTTCAAATATGTATGGTAGAATTCTAATTAGCAATCTAATACAGTTTAGGACGCATTGTTGTTCGGCTTGAGTGCGGCAGCTGCTATCTACCGCGGCTGCTAGTTTCTCAACTGCTTTGTAGCACAAAGTGGCTAAATTTGCCGGATTTTCTGTACGCAAGTTTCGTATCTCTGTAGCTGTTACTAACGCAAATACATCCTCCAAACTGGTATTGTGGGCATTCCAAAATTGATCCCAGAAGGTTTCATCGCTGGAATCGATAGTTTGGTTCTTCGTTGTCAGCTGAACTATTGCCTTACGAAAGTTCAACTTGGAATCAGTATTTCCCATGTTTATTTGTTGCGAGGATGGAATAATATATAGGACTTAGTACTTTCGAAACAAGCTCGATCTAATTTTCACTTACTTTAACTTCGACACGACTTAGAAAATGACGAAAAATTGTCTGACTGAAGAGTGGTGGCTATTCCTTGTTTTAGTTTGACATCTCTATGACACAAAACAGATATATGAGGGTGGCAAAGGCATTGCCAGCTATGTGCAGAACATTGTTGTGTTTAATGTTAAAGTATATGATGTGTTCATATCAGCTATCTTTGGAAAGTCTTCGGTAAGTGGGGTTTAGGTGAAACTATTGCATGAGAGAATTCCAGACAGTCGACAATTAAATTCCATTACAATGATTGCGGCTTTGTGGGAGACAGGTCGTGCTAAATTCGAACAATTTTAACACTTAGAGTCAGGGTGGGGTGACTTAAATAGCGCGAAAACTACGCTGTATTTTGGGACAGAATAACTCTGCTTAAACTTAAAACCTTGTTACATACGACAGTCGTTCGTCCGATGCACGATTATAAAGGCAGAGTATACTATCTTGATCAAAAAGGAATGAATTTAGAAAATTGGAAATACAAGTTTATTCATCTAAATCTATATTGTTCCCTTCAGAGTAATCCCCATCGACTGCAACACACTTATACCAGCGCTTAATCCAATCCTCGAAAAAATTTTATATTCGGTTTTCGATATGTCCATCAGTGCTTCCTGCGATTCTTCCATTACTTCCTCTCGGCTGCTAAAACGCGCTCCCCGTAGTGGTTTTTTAACTCGATTGAACAGAAAGAAGTCACAAGGAGCCAAATCAGGTGAGTTCGGTGGCTGTTGGATGGTATTTATTGCATAATTTATTGAATAATGACGGCACTGTGCGACGCGACGGTTCGTTATCATAGTGCAAAATCCACGAGTTTTCTGCCCACAATTCTGGTCTCTTTCGGCGAATTTCTTCACGCAAACGTCTCATACCGCCCAAATAATACTCTTTGCTTACTGTCTGGCCTTCTGGCAAAAATTCATGATGCACTATACCGTTGTAATCCATGAAAACCGTGAGCATTGCCTTCTTTTTTGACTGAAAACGACGTGTTTTTTTTTGTCTCGGTTCATTTGGTGAATTCCATTCACTATCATCATGCCTGATGTCTGGATTGCATGTCGTACTCATAAACCCACGTCTCTTCTCTAGTAATGATCCTTTTGATGAATGTGGGATCGGATTCAGCCTCGCAAATCATCATTTTTGCGATGTCAACACGGTCGCTTTTTTGCATGAAATTGAGGTCTTTTGGCACCAACTTTGCTGTTACACGATGGAAACCCAAATCATTAACCAATATTTCTTGGACGGATCCATCTCTCTAATGGTTAATTTGCGGTTATTGACTAACTTTTCTTTTACTTCATCAATGTTTTCGTCGGTTTTCGATGTCGATGGTTGCCACTGCGTTCATCATCTTCGATTGACTCACGACCACTTTTGAGCCACACGTGCCACTGGTAAACGACCGTTTTCTTTAGAGAATCGTTACCGAAACACTTTTCCAACGTTTGCCCACCATTAAACCCATTTTTTACGCAAAATTTAATACTCGTACAAGCTCGTTGTTGCAAATTTAAATCCATTTCTAAAATTGTAAAAAATCGGCAACACACAGAGAAATAGATGTACTCTTGGCTACGTAACTTTTACAAATGTCGAGCTATGGCGCTAAGATTTAGAGGAAATATCAACAACAGATTTACCAACTTAACAAAAAAAACGGAACTCAAATCGGAACAATGGGAGCGCCACACGGTGGGTGTGGTGCGGGAACTTTTTGATAAAGGTGATAGAAAGACATCGACGGAAATGAAAATATTACGAATGTCAGAGTAAAATGATGAAGCTCACTTTCGGACATGCTTTAAAATATCATGATTGCTTCGTAAACCTTAGAACTAACAATAGACTATCCTGCAAAGTCCTTTTCCTTGTCTGCAAACATTTACAACAAACGAACATCGGTATCTCTGCTCACCCTCACGTTCCTTCGACCACGCTGTGTGCAAATATTTTAAGAGTACAACAAAGCTCAAAGCTCAAAACCCAATCGAAGTTCGGCAAAATACACAATCCTTCAATGGCAAAAATATCACTAAACGCTAAGTTATGGGACTAAAGAGATAGCAGCTTGAAAAGTGGAATTGTCGTTAAGGGTTCAGGAGTTTCCACTATCTGGTTCGTGGTATATTTTCAAGTTAATATGTATAAGTTAGCAACGTCGTATCTTATTACCGCGATAAGTTCTCAAATCACTTCGTAAATCGTTTCTAAACAATTACATATGAACGTCACAGCCTCACATATCAGACCCCAAAGAATGGTCTAGCTTGGTGGCTTTCCATATGCTCTAAATGCATTGATGAATCTCCCTTCCCTTGATACTCGTATTATTGGCTGCATTCCTAAAGCCATCTTCCATTTTAAAAGAAGTGATTGCAAAACAGATTTGATACATGCTGTTACTGTCTTTCTGGCTTTCTGGGAGACAAAAATGTTCGATTCCATCCCTGGATAGGAAAGCTTGCGTCTGTCTTTCATGCGGAGATATATGTACACAAACCTGATGAGTACAACTGCAGATGCCATGCTTCCACAGGGTGCCGGCGGACCAAACAAATGTTTCCTGACATCTCTAAGAGATCAGCAACAAGGTCTTACTCCCCTCAGTACTGCTTCCGCTATGCTTTGCTAAGCACTTAAGTGAACAGGCTATAAGTGACACAACAACTTGCAACGCTTGCTGTGAGAGTAATGACGATACCGCGGAGTAGTACCTCTGCGTGTCCTGCCAACGCTCATATCAGCTGCAAGTACTCGACGCTGATGTGGTGGGTACTGGTACTCTAGGCACTTTACCACTGAATAACTTATTCATGTATCGACGAAACACAGACTAGGAGTACATTGGAGTAGTTTTCTCTTTAAGTGAAAAAAAAAAGAAAAAAGACAAAAAAAAACGTTTTAGATGCATATAAACCCCATTCCCAATGACGTCAGAAATTAGTTCTAAATTACCGCGCACGACTTGTAGCCATCTACAAAGAAATCAGCTGCCACTCTCGAATGACAGCGAAACGTCATCACTTCCCAGCTTCTGAAGAAAATCTGTCGTCGTTTTTAGTTGTCAAAAAGGAAAAAGAAGAAAATTCGCAGAATGATTATGGGGAATGCGAACTTTTAAATATACAGCATACACATTGAATTTGAAGGCAAAATAGTTTAATAATTATTAAGATTTAAGTGCTGTGCAAAAAATGTCTCTCCCCGGCAATGGAATTTTCGTTGTTCGTGGCGAAATGTCCACGCTAATGACAGCAATGCGAAGGGGCACTCGCTGGAGTTCCACATCATACGTGGTGATAATAAAAATCTAATATAGAAAAAAAAAAAGAAGAAAAAAACAAAATATGTTACCAATAAAATATACTGTGATTTTAGGACGAGGAAAAGGATGGCCTTATGAAACTGTTTGTCGATCTAAAACAGATTTTAAATCGAGTTGAAGACTTACGACTAATCGATCCGAATGTGTTTCTGACACCATTCTTGGAAGTGATTCGATCCGAAGAGACGACGGGTGCAGTAACAAGTTTAGCTTTGGTAGCAGTTAACAAATTTTTATCCTATGGCTTAATCGGTGAGTTCAATTCAATTCATACTTGTAAATCTTTTTGTATGCTTAAAGAATGTAAATGACTTGTAACAGATCCGACACACCCGACTCTGGCCGTAACAGTTGAGAGTATTGCTGATGCTGTAACCCATGCACGATTTATGGGAACAGACCAATCTTCTGATGGTGTAGCACTTTTTCGTGTCATTGAAGTTTTGCACACATTGATGCGGAGTCCAGAAGGCAGTGCACTTACTAATGAAAGTGTTTGTGAAATGATGTTGAGTTGCTTCAAAATCTGCTTCGAGCCAAGATTAAATGAGTTGTTAAGACGTTTTGCTGAGCAAGCCTTAAAGGATATGGTTCTACTGTTGTTTATGAGGCTTCCACAGTTCTCCGAAGACCGAAGCGATGCTGGTTTGTTAAAAAAATTTAAAATGATGGCTGCTTCTATAGAGGAAAGTAATAAAAAGGCAAAAAGCAAGCACATAACAAAATCTACTCCAATTCCTCGCATAAATGCTATTAAAAGTGAAGAAAAGCAAGCGCTGCTAGCCAGCGCAGAGGATCCACAAAGTCCTGGCAATTTAGAGGCACCTTTAAGAGTTCCACCATTAGCAACAACTCCTGCTACTCCAGCTGGGAACATTCTTGATATGCAGGGAAAACTTACAGCAACTCCAACAACGATATTGAGTGGAGTTCAAAGCGATGAAGAAGTTATAAATTCCACTGAAGTAAATCCAGATGTTGAACAGAAATCTGCGGAGCAAACTAATGGAGACTGCAATGAAACGTCAGCTGATAATGATCAAAAGCAAAGGGATAGTGAATATGTTAATTCAGTTGGAGTAAGATTTACTCAGCAGAATTCAATCGACAATGATGGTGTCAATTCATTGCTGCCATATGGCCTTCCTTGTATACAGGAATTGTTCAGATTTTTGATTTTACTCTGCAATCCGTTGGATAAACAAAACACTGACATCATGGTGCATATGGGTTTGAACCTTTTGACTGTAGCATTCGAAGTGGGAGCAGATAATATTGGGAAATATGATACTCTACTGGAATTGGTCAAGGATGAACTATGCCGAAATCTATTTGCTGTAAGTAAAATTAAAACGTAATAAGCATTAAGCAAATGTGTTTATTTCCTTAACATGAATACAAATTGTGAGGACAGGTGCATGAGACTAATATTTAACGATTTGCACAGTAACTATTTCTTAAGAAATATTATATCTCTTTTTTTAAAAAGCAAGTGACTAGAACTTTCTAACAAAAAAAGTTTCTGATCCCCATTGAAGTTTTCTACTGTAACGCAATCATCCTCCTCCAGTCCTCTCGATTCCATGGACACGTATTCCAGTTTGCCGCAACAAGCTTTCTGGCGACCGCTATCGTTTCACACCTATAGCATCTTGGTCTCTTCGACTGTAAAGCTAGGATTTTGAATCCAGCCAGGTCAAATTAGGAACGGTTTGGAGTTTAAAGCTAAAATTTTGAATCCATCCAGGTCAAATTAGGAACGGTTTGGAGTTATTCTCCATAAGACCTTTATTGAGGTGAATTTCCTTAGTAACTCTTCTTCTTCTTTGTTTGTCGACAGCATCTTCTTCATCATCATATACTTTCAGACCTGCTCTACGATTTTTGTTTGTTCAAATTCCATACGTGTTTCTACAAACGCACATTTTGTGCTACTCAAGATGTCGATATCATATTAATCCAAGAGCTAGCCAGATTTGTTGAAGATTGTGCTTTCTGTGTTAGTACCAGCTACATTGCATGAGTGGGGTTTCAGCTTCATCCAAGACATCGTAAAAGTCCTTGGCAGGGTATTTCCGACCGAGACGTGTGCATTTAGAAGATCTACATACGTTGAAGCGTTTGCTAAGGCGATCGGCTATTAGCTTAGGTCATTGACTTATATCTGAGCATTTTTGTTCCTATCCAGTGGATCTTGCATTCCAAGAACATTCTCTTAAATTATTAATCAGTTTCTGTATGTTGATCTTAATTCATGAGCTTTAATATCTGGGGTTTTTCTCTCGTGCGAAACATCTATGTTTTTATGTGATAACGCCGGTTATTTCGATGCAGTTACCGTCAACAGTAATTCTGGTTGGATCTATAGTTCCACATATTGGGTGTAACGGGGACTTCTAATATTAAAGACAACAAGAAAAGGTATGAACAGCTCGGAAGTCATTTAGCTCAATCTCCACCAGATGGTGATGCTAACTTAAAAGTACTTATTCTAACTTAACGACGGAGCTTCAAAAAATTCCTGGTGGGCTGAGAAACATTTCTCATGTCGCGATTTGTCTACCGCCCTTGTTAACCGGAGACACTCTGAGCTGTGCCTGTTGTAGATGAGCTGCCTGTCCACAACTGTTCAAGCAATTAGCAAATTATTGGAGTAATAAGCTCTGAAGACCAGCTTGTTTGTTGTACAATAAAATCTCGAGTCAGTTTAATTTCGAACTTATCCTCTTATTAGGAAAGTATCGCATGTACTCTGACTTTGGAGTTCTATATAAGAGGGTATAAGCCCTCTTAAATATCCGAATCTTTTTCAATAAGTTTTCTCTCACGTTCTCTCACGTTCTCTCACGTTGAACAAATCTTGAACTATGTGCTAAAAGCTTCCGGTAAATGATTCAAGCTCTGTGTTCTGGTGATTAACCCACAATAAACAGAGCGTACGTAGACATTGGCAATTAAACAATTTTCCTCGCCATAATAGACAACAGAGTTCTCCTACTATCAATTAGTTCGAAATACCTAGGTACCGTACTTTAGAGAAGACTAAACTGAAGTCCAACGTTGAAGAAAATGTAAAGAAAGAATCAATCGCTTTCTACATCACCTGCTGCATATTAGTAACACAGAGGGGATCCATCTCCAAAATTATTCGATATTGTTGGAAACATTTTGAATTATTGTAGCTTAGTATGTTAGTAGTCCGCAAATGAAACTAACAATTGACAAAAGAATAGAGGATTGCATATATTGGAACATCTAGTGGCATAAGAACAACATCAACCGCAGCACTAGCGACTTTTCTTAGGCTGCTGCTCTAAGATCTCTACGTGTATGAATCAATTTTATCGAATGAACTGGGTTTAAATTCCAATATGGTTTACGTACACAATAATTTTAAAATACGGGTAATACTATTCTGTATCATCGTAAGCAGAGAAGCTAGGACAGCAATCAAATGGTAGACGAATTAATATATATTTTTGCATGCATGCATCAAAGATAGAGATAGATACCGGTGCTGGTGCAGACCAAAATAGCAGCTTCTAATTCTCAATATTAGCCCTAGCAGAGACGTCTAATCTATCATCAATAATGGAAATGCCTTATGAGAACATGAGGACCGATAGTCAGGCCCCATTAAGGATCACTAAGGGTCATTAGCTGGACTTAATTAGGATTTAATTTTTTTATTTTGTTTGATTGGAAATGTGTTTTATAAATCAACCTAAAATCATTTCAATGACTTCCGGAAAGGTATCTTGTGTTGTCGGGTTGGTAGATATCGCCATTCGCTTATCTTTGGATGAGAAGATATCAACATGGTATGGAGCACATCAGCATTTGTTGCGATTCGGGGCATCTTTCTTGAAAATGCACTTCAAAGAATTTTGTAATCTTTTTGACGGGGTTCTAAGACATCTTCCGAAAGCTGTCCTATAGGGATTGGGAAACTTTCAATGATGTCAGCACCGTGCAACAGAATTTTGTAGACATTTATAGGCATTTTGTACCAATAATTTTGCTGTGTTCAAACAGTAAGTATTGGTATCAATTTTCAAACCTGAAGTTAATGTCTTTAAAACAGTTGAAAAACGTTTAACCAGTTTCGGGTCTTAGCCTATTATTCCAGAAAATTTTGCTGGATCCTTAAAGAATTTTCGGACCGTGTTGCCGTCGTTTGTATTTCCTCCATCTTGTTTTGGAAATTCTGCTAAAATTTCCAATTCAGATCTAAGTTCATTTTGGAATAATTCTTTCTATTTTTAACTGCTAGTTTCTCTTCAGCTCCTCTTGCCTGTCAGCTTTCATTTTCAATTTTGTAAGATATATGCAGCAGTGTTTCCATAAATCTAATGTGTGCATGAAGACTTTGTAAGCCGTATGAATAGGCAGCGGTGTCCGAAGGTTTTTGTAAGCAAAGTTCAATATTATTCATGTCCTTAGGAAATGCCTTGCATATATATCAAATTGGGCCAACCTTGTTCTCCAAAACAGCATTACATGTTTTGCCTTCTACCATTGTTTTGAACTAAGTATGATTAACTAAAACAGTTTTGTTGTTAAAGGTTGCCCTTGCGACTTCTAGACAATTTATTTCAGCCTCCATACGGTTGAACTCTCTTGTTATTGCCTCACTATTTTCCTTTGCGAATTCGAAACGTACTGGACGGCAGTATTTGGAGAAGATATTCTTGAATTTATTTAGATATTTCTAGTCCCAGAACGAACTTTACTTATTTCTAAAGGTACTATGCATGTTAGCATAATATCAGTATCCTTGCCTCTGGATTTACCAAAAAGTTTTACTTATAACGCGAGTGCCCTCCATTACCATCAGAGTCCCATTTTCACGAACATACTAAAGTATCACCGTTTTCTTCCTGGTTCTCAAAAATTTCAAGGTGTGCACCAGACAAACGTTGTGGTGTCAAGTCCAACAATGGCTGTAGTTTAACTTCAAATACGGTTTCGGTTATAGTCAAAAAATTACTTGTTGGATAACACTCTTGTTTTACTCCTAGCAAGAGTACTCAAAGATCTTAACATCCATAAATCCGCGGGTCCAGATGGCATATTTCCCCTTCTTCTGAAGAGGATTTCTCCCTCGCTGGAAAAACCACTGCGTAAGCTTTTTCATCGATTCTATTCTTTAGGACTCTTTCCGAGCAGATGGAAAACAGCATTTGTCCAGCCCGTCCCTAAAAAAGGCGAATCTTCTTCTCTCTCCTGCTATAGACCCATTGCACTTACGTCCCTTCTTTCTAAGGTCATGGAAACGCTGATAAACGGTCAGCTCATGAAATATCTCGAAACACGAAAACTTCTTAATGACCGGCAGTACGGTTTTCGTTGCAACAGGTCCACTGGTGACTTGATGGACATGCCACCGAAAAGTGGAACCAAAGTCTACACCAATCTGGCGAAAGCAAGATAGTTGCACTTGATATTTCTAAGGCATTTGACAGAGTTTGTCATCAGGCTCTTTTATCGAAAATGCGTGCATTTGGGACTCTCTTCTTCAATGGATTAGAAACTACATTTCGGTACGTTCAATTCAAGTTGTTTTGGATGGTTTCAAGTCTGATGTTCACAAAATAAATGCTGGTGTGCCCCAGGGCTCCGTTCTGCCTCTGACACTCTTTTTAATTTTCAACAATGATCTCTTGTTTTTGTTCTTTGCTGACGACAATACTCTCTGCTTTTCATATTCGTTTCCGAACTCACGTCCCTGCTCTTCGGCTGTAGAACAGGAACGGCAGCATATGTAAGGCTCATTGGGGAACTATCAACAGAGTGGAATTTAATGCTTCCAAAACACAATGCTGTCTGCTGTCGTCAAAGCGAAATTTAAATACCAAGCCATTATCCATGAATGGCACTTGGATCGTTGAAACTGAAAAACTTTCCATTCTCGGTATGTGTATCAATGACAACTTACGTTGGAATGACCACATATTCGATGTCGCCAAAAATGCTGCGAAATGTCTAGGTTTCCTCAAGCGATGTAAAAAATATTTCACACCCTCTGATCTGGCCTCAATATTAAGGTGTTTATACGTTCAAAATTTTAGTACAATGCTCACATCTGGTCAGGTGCTCCTAAAACCTCTTTGCACTTGCTAGATAGCATCCAAAACCGTGCGGTGAAACTCATAGGCGATGACAATATCACACAGTCATTCAACACCCTGGAACACAGACGTAATGTATCCTATATCACCACCAATGCTCCACCGAAATTGCCAGTAGCATTCCACCCCTTCTAACTTTTAACCGTAACACTCGTCACGCTATGAATGCTCATCAGTGTACCCTCTAGCCCACTTTCGGACGTACTCTGAAATATGGTGATTCATTCCTAAGCCGTACAACTCGCTTATGGAATGCCCTGCGAGCTCTTTATTCCCAATTCACTATAACTTGCAAACATTTAAAACCAACGCACATCGGTATCTCTATTTTTTCCCCCTCTAATTTCCACTCGCCCGCGCTATGAGCAAACATCTTAAGGGTACACAAAATCCCTTGTGCACACGCCAATTATAAAAAAAAAAGAAATGGTATCGTAGGCTGGGTAAATATTAGCATTTCTTTCTTTTACGCTTTTTTGAAGTTGCTTATATTGATATTTTGTCAGTTTCAAATCGGTTATAAGGGCTAGGGCTTCTTCTGGTGTATTTGGCTTGATCGGATTAGTTTTGAAACGCTTAAGAAACGCTTTTTAAGTGTTTTAGGAGAACACTCGACAATCCTTTTTACGACTTTGGCTTTAGAACGATTTCCTTCTAATCTAAGCTTAGACTCAGCAGCAAAATATAATTCTTCAGCCGATCTTTCAATAAGGTTTCGAATTTTTCATTTTTTAGCTCTGTTTCCATATTCCTGGAATTCCTTTTCCGTTCTTCCTTGTCTAGAAGTTGTTGGCACATGCATTTCAGGCAATGGAATTAGGAACTTGTAAGGAGTCAGTTGGCCCCGGAGGCATCCATGATGCAGGAGTAGATGGCAGTGGCACGCTCATTGTTACTCGGCTCTAGCTCCTCGGAAGGGGTTGGCTCTCGCCACTACCCCGTGCATCTCAACTCAATTTACCTTTTTGTTTCGTGCCGAAATATCAAAAAAAGATAAAAAAAGAACAAGGATAGTTAAGGAGAAAGCTACGTTACGATGCGGACGGACTTAAAAGATAGGATGAGAGAAAGATGATAGGAAAAAAGAAGAAAAACAGCAAAATCACATCTGTGTGCCATCACCACTGTGTAAGACCTGGACTTTCGCGCTTAGAACTAACTAATCCTACACTAATCTAAGTCCTAAATACCGAACTTAAATAACGCCTAATAACTAAACCTAAAGCTAACTTAACCCTATGTACCCTACACCGATTAATATGTCACAGCACTTGAGTGCTAAGTTCTTTTTTTTTTTAAAAAAGCACGATCTTAAAGAATTTTAGACTCTACGCTTAGCATAATTCCAAGCCACAAAGAACTAGAAGTGGCGGATGAGTTAATCCCCAAAATGGATCTACCATTAACTCAGAGCTGGCGGCCAAAAGTATTACGCGTCTATGTTGCAGTGCCTCTAGTTTATGTCATAGTCTCAGCCTTAGCAATTTGATGCAGAAGACCTTAGGGAGACACTGCTTATGTATGCAACCTTGTCGCGTTATTTGTTGTTTCATTTACTAATCTTTGCACATTCGCGGATGTCCTCGCGCATAGTGCTCGATTATATCGCCTTTCTCAAATCTTGATGCAAACGAGGTTGAATATTTAACAAAGAATTTTTTATTCAAAATGACCGATAATACTTTATTTCGCATTTGTAGGATTGATACTGAGAAAAATTTTACTGTTTGAAGTATTGAAGGCGTCTTCTTCTGTACTTTTACTTCTAAATTGCTATTTTAGCTTTATAATAACTGTACCGTGAATTTGTACTGTCAGATTAACGATATTGAATGTCTCTCTTTGTTGACACCAAGTTTTGCCCTTGTTTTCAGCATAGCTGGAAATAAATGCACCAGTACCAGCACGCTTAGTTTTGCCAGATTTAATTCAAGTTGAGATGTGTTGAATTTTTGTTTTGTTTTAATTACAGCTTATGAATTCGGAGCGCTTATCGATCTTTGCATCTGACTTACAAGTTTGTTTCTTACTATTTGAATCACTTCGTGGACATTTGAAGTTTCAACTGGAAGCATACTTGAAGAAATTGTCTGATATCATTGCCAGCGATAATCCGAAAACACCATATGAGATGCGCGAACTTGCTTTAGACAATCTGCTGCAACTTTGGCGTATTCCCGGCTTTGTTGCAGAACTTTACATAAACTACGATTGTGATCTTTATTGTAGTGACCTGTTTGAAAATATAACGAAATTGCTCTCCAAATATACACTATCAGCAACAAATTCTGTCTACAGTACTCATTTGCTTTCAATGGATACGTTAATTTCAGTTATTGAGGTAATTGAAAAAAATTGTGTAGCTGCAAAGGGTGGAGTTGGTGCAAATGCTATATTACCATCATCAAATCGCCATTCGCGCAACAATTCAGGCTTAGAAGGTATAGTTATCGAGCCCGAATTGAATGAATCTGGTGCAACTGAATCTTCAATACTAGTTGAAAATATTTCTAAGTTCATCAATAATTCAACACGCATTAGGACACATTCGCGTTCACAACAAATTTCGAAAGAACAACTCACTGACCTAAAGAGTAAAAAACGAGTTTTAACCCAAGGCACAGATCTTTTCAATCAACGTCCTGAGAAAGGAATTCAATACCTACAAGAAAATGGAATTTTAAATACAACCTTAGATCCAATGGAAGTAGTCCTATTCTTGCGAGAGAATCCTGGTTTGGATAAAAAAATGATTGGTGAATATATCAGCAAAAAAAAGAATGTCGAGAGTAAGATTTTGGAGAACTTTGTGGAAAGCTTTGATTTTGTCGGTCTGAGAGTTGATCAGGCATTACGCTTGTATTTGGAGACTTTTCGACTACCCGGCGAGGCTCCATTAATATTTTTGGTTCTCGAACATTTCGCAGATCATTGGCATGTAAGTTTGGATAAACGTTATAACGAATTTGAAATTCTTAGTGTTTTACTTTTTTGTTTAGAAACAAAACAACGAACCTTTTGCCAATACAGATGCTGCCTTTAGTTTAGCGTACGCCATTATCATGTTAAATATGGATCAACACAATTCGAATGCAAAGCGTTTGAATATACCTATGACTCCGGAGGATTTCTTTAAGAACTTACGAGGTCTAAATGGTGGTGCCGACTTTGATCAGGATATGTTGGCCAACGTATTCAGTTCCATTAAGTATGATTTTTGTTTTTATTTTAATAAATACAACATTTTGTAACACAATGTTTGTTTTTAGAAATGAAGAGATTGTAATGCCAGCTGAACAAACTGGAATCGTAAAGGAAAATTATCTGTGGAAGGTGTTACTACGTCGCGGTGTTGGTACCGATGGTGTGTTTAATTACGTCCAAGATTCTGCTTATGATAAAGAACTTTTCCACATAATTTGGGGTGCCTCGCTGAGTACACTGAGCTTTATGTTCGATAAGAGCAGTGAAAATGGGTATCAACGCACACTGGCTGGTAAGTAGTAAATAATTGCTATTGTTACTTTCGTAATACAATTGCGATTTGTTTAGGTTTTACGAAATGTGCTGGTATTGCCGCTTTCTACAATTTGCATGAAGATTTTGATGCTCTTATACTTACGCTATGCAAGTTCACAACATTACTTAATATACAGCCAGATGCATCGAACGACATCACATTGGCTGTGAATTTTGGCCTTAATCCTAAAGCTCAGTCAGCCATTAAGACCGTATTCGCATTGTTGCATGATTATGGAGATTGTCTGCGTGAAAGTTGGAAAAATATTTTGGAAGTTATGATTCAACTGTTTCGGTTAAAACTACTGCCTAAATCACTGATAGAAGTAGAAGATTTCTGTGAATCAAATGGCAAAGCAACACTGATCTTGGAGAAACCAAGTCATAAGCCCGAGTCGGGGCTCTTTAGTAGTCTGTATTCATACCTTAGTTCAGAGGGACAACGAGAACCAACCTACGAAGAGCAAGAATTTATAAAAATTGGCAAAAAATGTATAAAAGAATGTCAATTGGATCAAATGATTCAAGAATCAAAATTTGTTCAATTTGAATCGTTGCAAGAGCTATTGAAATGTGTACTGACACTAATCAAACCTCCCAACGCCCACAAATCCGTGGGGTTGCCTTATTCGGAAGACATTGTAGTATTTTGGATGGAATTTTTGGTGAAAATTGTTATTCATAACAGAGATCGCATGATACCACTTTGGAGTTCGGTGCGCGACCAAATGTATCTGCTTCTAATGGGTGGATCGTCATGTGGATATGAATATTTGTTAAATAGAAGTATAGTAGCCATTCTTAAACTAGCTATATACTTGATGCGAAATGAAGAACTATGTCCGATTGTACTGCAGAGCCTAAAAATGCTACTTATGCTGAAGCCAAATGTGATTTTTAAAATTTCCAAGCAAATTTCAATTGGAATCTATGAATTGCTAAAGACCAGCGCTCAAAATATCCATTCAGAATTGGATTGGCAAATTATTTTTACAATTCTTGAGTGTGTTGGAGCTGGAGCTCTGCCACCAGAATTTGAAGATGCATTGCCACCGCCTGGAACTAAGTCTGATGGAGCGTTAAGTAGTGAAGAAGACTCAGGTCTTCCTGATCGAGGCTATATATCAGATTCCGAAGTAACGGTAAAGCAACAACAGGTTGTTGTTGGAAATTCAGCTACCAGTACACCGTTTCCAAGTCCATCAGCAGAGAATTGGATTCTTGTGAACAAGGATAGTGAGTTGTCTGTAAATTCAAGACCTCAATCTCCGCCGGCACCAAGCACTTTAGTGTATTCTTGTAAATTGGTAGAACATTCACCATTTGCATTGTTTAAATGTTGGGATAGTTTGGCATTTATAGTGCGCAATGTGGCTCACATTACTCCTTATAATTTCGAGTCTTGTGTACGTTGTATTCGTACTTTTGTCGAGGCATGTCGCGATGGTGGATTGAAAACTCGTAAAAAACTGAACACAAGACCGGTGCATCATAAAAAGAAACCGTCGAAAAAAGACAAAAAATCGGTAGACCATAGCAGTGACAGTGAAGATGATGAACTAAGCCAGCGATATGAAACATTATCCATACAATTACTCGATTTGATGTATACTTTGTACACACGGACGGCACAGATATTCCGTTGGTGGGCTGAAGAGGGCTGCGCAGTACCACAATGTTCAGCCTTGTGGGCTCAAGGCTGGTGCCCATTGTTGCAGGGAATCGCCCGTCTGGCAATGGATCGACGGAGGGAAGTAAGAACATATGCAATTTCGTGCTTACAACAAAGAGCGCTTCTTGTCCATGATCTGCAAACTTTAAGTGGGCAAGAATGGGCAAGTTGCTTTAAGCAGGTTCTCTTTCCCTTGCTAAATGAGCTTTTACCAGAGAGTACATCAATTAATGGAATTGATGGTATTCTGTTGGAGGAGTCTCGCATTCGGACTGCTACGATAATGTCCAAAGTATTTCTACATCATCTAACACCACTTATTGAACATGAAACTTTCAACGAACTCTGGTTAGAGGTTCTCGACTATATCGAGAAGTTCATGAAAGTTGGCTCTGATATGCTTTACGAGCAGATGTTGGAGATTTTAAAGAATATGCTTTTGGTGATGCATTCAGTAAGAGTTTTCCATTGCAATGACGGTACTTTACACGTTCCGCTATGGGAGCTTACTTGGAAGAGAATAGGAGAATTTCTACCAAATTTACAAGAGGAGCTCTTTAGCGACGAAGGTGAGATTTTTTTTTATCTCATTCACTTGTAGTTAAGAAAACGTAAGACGTGTTTAATTTTAGGCAAACGTCCCCAAATGATGTCTCATATAAATGAACCAAATGTAGCAAGTATACCGCAGGTAACAATTTTGCCACAGTCAACGACCAGAAATTCCCCCAATAGTAACGAGATTATAGTTTCACAAGGGGGAAATGTTGACTCATTAGGATCACCGAAGTCGAGTATTATCCTGCAACCACCGACGGACAACAAGGGTCAACCGTTTATTTTAGGACAGGTACGATAAAAAAACAAACCAATTTGTTATATACTAAACACGCATTTCTTATATAATTTTTTTTTTAGAGTAATTTGCCTATTTTGATACCCCAACAACTTTCAACAATTAGCACAGGAAGTCCGCTATTACAACAACCAACTCCACCAATAGTTCAACCCATTCCAATTATAGCATCCGCCGCTCTAATAACTCCAACAAATACAGTAAGCTCAGCTGAACCAATAATTGTTTCTGCTATAGAGAGTAAACCAGATTCGCCACAGTTCACCGAGAATCAAATAATCTCACCCGAACTAAGCCCAAATAAAGAATTTAGTACGTCTCCAACATCTGGAGGTGTATCAATACCTTCAACTTTTCAACCTCAAAATAGCGGCTATGAGTTTTCGATAGAATTACCAGAAACACCTCCACCAACATCGATTGCAAATGCACAGGCGTATTCCGCTCAGATGATAATGCAAGAACAATATGCTGAATATTATCAGAATCTTCAACGAGAACAGCAACCAACGCTAGACTTATCAATAGCAAATACTGGTTTGTCAAGTGAATCAGTGCCAAATGTACCAATGAACCATATGCTTGCAGGAAGTCAATATCCCAGCCTAAATAAGCTACCCGCATCATCCATTGTACATAGTTTCTCACCAGTATATGTTCAAACGCAGCCACCGCAATCGGGATCTGATATTTATTCGGAGTATGTAAAAAACCCTTATAATTTAATTCTGCAAAATCAACAGCAACCTGCAAGCATCCACACCGATCAAGCGCCATCGTGTGAGCCAACCGTTGCTAATGTTTTCCAAACGGCAAATTACTTTGGAACAAATGTAGATCCAAGTTCAATTCCACCAGGATCAGAGATGCTTTTCGGCCAACCCTAGAATTGTATGGATCAGTAGTTTTCGTTAAATTTTATTATATTTTTTTTTTTATTTCTTCAATCTTTGCTGTGGTGGTGTTTTTTTCTGCGATTAGACATTCCACTGGCGAATAGGCGATCCACACAGACTTTATTATCCTTATACGAGTACATATACATTAAATTTCTTCTTTCTTTTGTAGCTGTTAAATAGTTCTATGTTTTACCAAGCGTTTAAGTTTTGTTGACTTGTCTTATTAATTTTAATTCATCTCCCTGTAAATGTTGTTTATTTCTGTATATAGTATTGAAACGGAAAACAAGTCACAACAAAAAAGAGAATGAGTTAAAAGCAAGAAAAAAAAAACAATAATGGTTTAGTCAATTTTATTTAATAATGATAAAAATGATGATTATACAATGTAATTGCGAAGTGCAAACCCGATGATATATAAATACATATGCTAAATGATATACGAGTAAGGGAAATTAAACCAAGAATAAATAAAATTCAAATTGTATAAATTGTTTGTTTACGTTTTGTTGTAATCAACGAATTCACATGTCTAGTTTTGTCAGTACAATTTTGTAGGTAAACGATTGCGAAGAAAGGGTAAGCATCGTCTCGGTTTTTAAATTTGAAAGGTGGTAAACTACATAGATGCAAATGAAATAGGGGCTTTTCCACTCCATCTGGCATGAAAGTGCCAAGTCCTTTATTTTCCCAATGTTTGTTAGTTAATTTTTTGACCAACCAACATTTAGTTCTATTTTTTCAATCAATCAGACGTGTTCCAATTTCAATAACGTTCCCACTTTTTTGTTTTTTGCTGACTTACATTTTCCTCTTCTATTTGATCCACAGTGCCACTGCGGTAACTTCGATTGCGCAATTATCGGCGCAGTGGTCTCTGCTGTTACCATGCCCTTTTATCGGTTTGAGCATTTCATGGCTTAGCTACTCCCCGGACCATAATGACGGCTAAGTGACACGCGCTATCTATCGAACTGCTACTCAGAACACCGCTGAACCATCAAAATAACGCGTTACTTTGCGGTTTGTTGCATAGAAATTAGAAGCATTGCTCAAATTTCTGAGTGGGTGGCGGCGGCTTTTTAGGATTGGACGAAACGACCGTAAGGTATACACTAATTATTATATATATTCCTCCCTCTGCGCCGATAGTCGTCGTCATAGTTGTTATGTACCTGCTGTTCTGACAATGTAGACGGTGGGACGGTTCCAGAGATTCGTATTTGTGCAACTCATTCGGGGAATATCTATCAAAATCTGTTGTGGCTGATGACGGAGAACCCCCGTTTTTTTCCCCATTATTATTCCCACTATTTTATCTCTGTCTGGTATTTGCTATTCCTTTGCGAAGACACAGAGAGCTCGGCAGGGCATTCCACAAGCGAGTTGTTCGGCTTAGGAACGAATCATGATATTTCAGAGTACGTCCGAAAGTGTCCTGGATGGTGTCCTGATGAGCATTCATAGAGAGACGTGTGTTATGGTTAAAGGTTTGAAGGGGCGGAATGCTACTGGTGATTTCAATGGAGCATTGGTGGTGTAAATAACGATAAAACAAAGTGAGACACGAGACATTTCGTCAGTGTTCGAGGGTGTCCATTGCCTGAGTGATATTGGTATCAGCTATGAATTTTATCGCACGGTTTTGAATCCGGTCTGACCAGATGGGAGCATTGTACTCCAATTTTGCGCGGATGAATGCCTTATATACTGAGGCCGTATCAGAAGGGGAAAAATATTTCTTACATCGTTTGAGGAAATCTAGACATTTCGCAGCATTTTGGACGACATCGAATATGCGGCCATTCCAACGTAATTTCTCACTGACACACATACAGAGAATGGAAAGTTTTTCAGTTTCGACGATGTAAGTGCCATTCATGGATAATGGTTGGGAATTTAAATTTTGCTTTAATGACAGCAGAGAGCATTGTGTTTGTGACAGTTCCCCAATTGGTTATGTTGTTGGTATCGGAATTTAATGAGCTTAACATACGCTGCCGTTCTCGTCCTACAGCAGAAGAGCAGGGGCGTGAGCCCGGGAACGAATATGAAAAGCAGAGAGTACTGTCATCAGCAAAGGAATATATTGGATTAGAAGTAGCAGACAAGAGGTCATTAATGAAAATTAAAAAGAGTGTCGGAGACAGAACGGAGCCCTGGGGCACACCAGCATTTATTTTGTGAATATCAGACTTGAAACCGTCCAAGACAACTTGAATTGAACGTTCCGAAAGGTAATTTCTAATCCATTGAAAAAGAGAGTCATCGATCCCAAAAGCACGCATTTTCGACAAAAGAGCCTGATGCCAAACTCTGTCGAATGTCTTAGAAATATCAAGTGCAACTATCTCGCTTTGGCAAGATTGATGTACGCTTTGGTTCCACTTTTCGGTGAGACATGCCATCAAATCACCAGTGGACCTGTTGGTACGAAAACCGTACTGCCGGTCATTGAGAAGTTTTCGTGTTTCGAGATATTTCACGAGCTGACGGTTTATCAGCGTTTCCATGACTTTGACGAGAAGGGACGTAAGTGCAATGACTCTGTAGGAGGAGAGAGAAGAAGATTCGCCTTTTCTAGGAACGGGCTGTACAAATGCTGTTTTCCATCTGCTCGGAAAGAGTCCTAAAGAGTAGGATTGATGAAAAAGCTTACGCAGTGGCTTTGCCAGTGTGGAAGAAGACCTCTTCAGAAGAAGGGGATATATACCATCTGGACCAGCGGATTTATGTATGTTGAGATCTTTAAGTACTCTTGCTACTACACGAGTGCGAAAGTGGATTCGTCCCATTTAAGATTCGACGCACTCAAGTGTAGGCGGAGACATATACATATATATGTATATATGTATATATGTATATTTATATGTATATAGAGAGAGAGAGAGCGAGAGGACAAGCTACCGATAGACCGACTCACAAATAAAAAGACTGGCAAGCTCAACCCAGCGAAATGTCCTAGAGTCAGACAGGTAATAAACAGATTGATAGTTAATTCATCTTAAAAACATCAGAAGTGTAAAGATATCCCTTCGTTCCACAAGTACGATAAAGTGCCTTGGTGATTCCCTAACGGCCATATTATTCACTTCGGGTGTAAATCAGGTTTAAGTTAAACTTACACCTCACAATTTAAACCTACATCCATAATATTCACTCAAAAACATGCATTAAACCCGCTGGATTAAAGATGCATTTAACCCGGATTTAAAACGATTCAAACCGATTTTAACCCGTTTTAAACCTACGTAATGTTAAATTTCACATTAAGTGACATACTAAGGACTGGAACGAATAAAATCTGTAAATTTTAATACGGGCTATACTTCCAGTCCGTAAAAATTGCAATCCCATTTTGTACCCAAATTAGTCTGTATATTCTCTAGTTTCAGTTTATTGGTTTTAGTTCTGTGCGGTTTAAAATATTTATAAAATATGAGTCAAGAGGAACGCCGTAAAAAAAACTTAAACATAGCACGCAGTACAGTGGATTCTGTTATTAAACGATATTTGGAGACGTTGACAGTTAAGCGAAAACAGAAAATTGGAACTAAAAGTGGAGCACATAATACAAATTTGGACAGGAAAATAGTGGGTACCATCGTAAAAAACCGGACTATGTCATCCAGAGATGTTGCTCGGAAATATAATACCAACCAAACAATGGTACAAAGATCTAAAAAAACTTGACGGTCTAAAAACACGAAAAAAAACAAAAAATATCAAAAGTTACTGAAAAGCAAAAAAAAGTCATAAAAACTCGAGCCCGAAAGCTATACGAGATGATCGGCAACAAGAAAGGGTGCTTGGTTTTGGATGACGAAACTTATGTCAAAGCCGACTTTACCACTCTTCCAGGTGCGCAGTTTTACAACTCGTTTGAAGCTGAGATTCTTCCGCAATCAACAACATCGATTGGGTTGGAAAAATCCGGGTCAAAATATCTCGTTTGGCAGGCCATTTGCCAATGTGGACACAGAAGCTCATCGTTTATTACAACGGGAACAATTAACGGAGAAGTGTACATTAACGAGTGCCTAAAAAAACGGTTGATTCCTTTCTTAAACAAACACGAGGGTTCAACATTATTTTGGTCAGATTTATGTTAGCTTAAGCTCACTATGCTCCTGCGACGTTGAGCTTTCTTGTTCCTAAAAATATCGACTTTGTCCCAAAAGACATGAATCCACCCAATGTTCCACAGTGCCGTCCCATTGAAAGGTATTGGGCTTTGGTCAAAGCTAAGTTGAGGAAAAGTGAGCAGTGTGCAAAGGACGTAAAAGACTTTAGTGCTAAATGGAAAAGAGCGTCCAAAAAGATCACGGATGTAACTGTCACCAACCTCATGAAGGACATTCGAAAGAAGTTGAGGAAAGGATGGGAACCAAATAACTTTTTTTATTTTTTGTAATTGTGAATGAATTTAATAAAAACAGAGTTTTAAAGCAAATTAAAAAAATTTACATGAATTATGAAAATAGTTTTGTTTTTTACTTTGAAGTTTCCAAATTTTATTCGTTTCAGTCCTTATATGTTTTTTTTTGTTTGTCATATTTTAATTGGAAATTGATTAGATTTGTTGTGCGCAATTAAGTTTTGTGTAATTTTTATTGAAATAAATTGAGATGGAACGAAAAATCAAAGGTGGCGGAAAGTAAACGATGAGAGCAACTACAGTAGCAGTGATTGCGAAAATGAGCCGATGCTAAGGCCAGCAAAAAGACGGACGAACAACATCCACAAGAACCTCTACAAGTTATCAAAATTTCAAAAAGAATTAACCCAAGTAACTGGCGGCGGCCACCTTCCACCACGTCAACCGCCGTCAATTTCATTTGATCTTTCGGAAGTGGTTTCTCTGCAAGTGAAGCTTGTAGCACTCGCGCCGGTTGACAGCGATAGAGGTTCACATCCAAGCGATGAGACGACATCAACGCCAAAAACAAGTCGGACATCGAATTGTTTCATAATGGGGTGGCGTCTGCTATATTGTCGACCCCTGCCCTAACACTGGATGCATTGGCAACAACAGCTCCATCGCATGATGACATGGCCATGCCGTCGATATCGACAACATCGGCTTTGTCGTTGCCGTTCAGCAAATGTTCGCTACGCAAAGCCAGCATCGTCGCAAACGGATCGTCGGACGGATTTGCGGTGATTTTGAGGGTAGCGGTGAAGGTGATTCGGATTCATTTAACATTTGCTCATCACGTCTTGTGGCAGCGTCAAACCATCGACCTCGACGTCAACGTCGTTTAAATCAATGGACAAATTGTGCAGCATGCAGCACACAGTAATAACTTCGTGCACAAAATGCGGTCGATAAAGTTGTATTCCCGTTACCAAAATCGGGAAGCGACGCTTTAAAAATTTTTGATATCGCTTCTTTGCAACCGTGAGTTGGTTCAAGTTCCGATGACGTGCGAATGGTGTGCAAAGATAGAATGTATTCGCACAGCCACTATCGGCAACAATGACATAATCGCCATACACACCATTTATTCTTTGTTGACATTTGACTGGCTGAAAATCGTTTGATCATGAGCAGAACCTGGCCACTGGGCGACAACATTTTGGATTCACAAATTGGCATTGGAAGTCGTCTGCACGTGCAATCAAATATATCCATGGCGATTTCGAAATGCTTCACTCTGTGAATGACAACAAAATCAAGTGAATAAAAGCAAAGAAAATATGTAAACAAACACATACGGTACAATCAATGGCTCCAATACATCGGGGGAAATCGGCCATTTCGGCGAATGCAGTCGCTTTGGCAAGTCGCTCTTGTTCTGTCCATAGCATGCGGATGATTGCGTGAAGGTGTCACAAGATGGCATCGCATACCCTTGGCAAAATATTAGCAACAGTAGGTTGCGCAATGCCTATGTAATCGGCTGCAGTTTGCTCCGTATTGCCGCAGGCAAACAGACGCAACACAGCCAACAGCTAATATTCAGCTGAAAGCTCTCGTGACCTAAAATGAAGACAAAATAAATAAACCGATTACGATATTTAGGTAGCGAATACCATACCGACGTTCATCACCATCCAATTCCTGTCGAATCATCAAATGTAGCCACCAAAATGCCTCTTTTTTCAGCCGGAAATATGTTACTTACGGAAATCCACGACATCGTAATCGTTGACGCAAGCCCGCTTGTACATTCGGTACATTCGACGACGAGGACAACGTTGACTACCCATCTGTTGTTCCATAAGCTTTTCGTTTAATTCGTCTTCTGACGAATAAAATTCATTTTTTTTTTAGCGTTTTGCTACTTTTTCTATTTTATTTCAAATTCTTATTTCCTGACTCCTGCGAGCGAAGAAATGTCAAAAATGTGACTGAAAAAGGGGGAATATTATGAAATTGAGTTTTAACCCGAGTTAAAGAACTTAAACTGGTCTCCGGAGTGCAGTTTAAATTCAATTGGATTACAAGCCGCCAAGTTTAAAAAAGTGGGTTTATGTTCAGGTTTAACGAGTGAATACTATAGATTTGGGTTTAATTTTTGGGTTAAACTCACTTTTAATCCGGGTGTAAGTTTTAAACCGGATTAAAGTGAGTAAATAATATGGCCGTAAGTAACGTTCGCACCGAAAACAAAAAACAAACTATTTTTAAGAAAATACAGAACTGACGATGTCATCAAAAGTGTTGAAGATCGTTCCAGCACAGTCAAACAATTTACCAACTTCTGTAAGTCTAAGTTTAAGATTTTAGACAAACAGCTGACACTTGAATCTTGAGCTTTCGAAGTCTACAGACAACTTCAACAGTGATCAAATGAAAAGTGTTATTAACACTAGTGTAAAGCCGGTTCTTAAGCCTTACATCCTCTCCTTTACTGAAGCTTTAAGTTCTCTAAAAATCGACATTGATATTTATTTCCATTGTCCATCAAACATTAGTTCTCTTGCTCCTGATCCAATTTCAACCAATATTATAGGCGAAATATATGATGTGAGCAATAACGTCGTAGGATCTCATTTACTTCACGGCAATATTGTTATGCAACTCCAGCCTCAATATGGCCCTAAGTACAGAGCATCTTTAATAGCTTAAATGCTAGAGAATGTTATCATCATACCACAAAGACAACTTTAACACAACCTCCCTCTGTACCAGCTACTTAAGTAATTGAAGCTGTTCCGCCACCTTCGTCCCCTATGTACCCAACAAATCTTTATGATACATTTCTTTCCACTAATGATAATAAAGGAATGAGTCAGGTACAAATGGAAGATAGAACAAAGTGTGAGACTGCTGTGCTCAGTCAAAAAAATACAAAGCGCAGGAGGGCAAAACAAAGTTGAGGCCGACGAATCGGCCAGAATGTCATAACCGACAGCTATAACTTTGATGTAGTAAGGGACTTTGTCCTCCTCGGGTCTGCTATTACATTTGAAAACAACATCTCTTTGGGCTGAGAAGGCAACTATGTAGTTAGGCCCTCTCCCGAACAACCAAGGAGGCTCTATATAAGACCCTTGTAATCCCATTCCTGCTCTATGGTTCCGAAGCATGGACCCTTTCTAAAGCGGATGAAAATATCCTTGGTCGTTTTGAGATAAGAATTGTTCGTAAGATATTGGGTCCCGTATGCGCTGACGGGTTCTGAATTAGCCGATTCAACGATGAACCCTACGAGCTGTACAGCGACATCGACCTGCTCAAAAAATCGCACATTGGACGTTTGAGATAGCTGGGACATGTAGAGCGAATGAACACTAATGCTCCAGCCCGGAGAATCTTCGACTCTAATCCGGAGGGACAACGCAGTAGAGGAAGGCCTCGCCTAAAGTGACGCGCGCATGTGGGGTGCGCAACTGGAGGCAGTTAGCTAAAGAAAGCGCTAATTGGAGGAGCTTATTGGAGCAGGACCCCGCTAAATTTAGAGATTATATGGGGGAGACAGCAGTGCTGGCCCCTAAATTATATCCTTGGTATTATATGCCAGCAGCAGCGCATACGATTTTCATGCACGGACCTAAAATAATAAAGGGTAAGCCAACAGCTAGTGTGGAGGTTTTCATCAAATTAATCCCACACTTATTGCGAAATCAATATAGAAATTTATTGATTAATAAAGCTCGGTCTAAGGTCATTATGAACGGAACGCAACATCGTTCTTGTAACCACCACGGTTTCTGTTGCAAGCGACCATCCGAAGGTCAAAATTATTGATGACTCCTTAAAGAATAAGTGGGTTAATAGCTGAAATTTCAGTTTGGATGTTATGTTTGAGATCCTAAATTGTCGCTGGGTTATTGGCATAGACCTTACTCTTCAAATAACCCAACAGGAAGAAGTCTAAAAGTGCCAAATCGCATGACCTTAGAGACCAATCAACTTCTCTTTTAACCGAAATAATGCGATCTTCAAATTTCGTACGGAATAATTTAATTTATTGATGGCTTGTGTGGGCGGTAGCACCATCCTGTTGAAATAAGAGACCATCCAGCCCCAATTCATTAGCTTTTATAGGAGCGCAAATAAAGATCAACTTTTAAAATTCGTCGTAAAGTGCCATACTATAAGTGAGGCGCAATTGTTGACTTCGACGACGAATTGAGGTACCCGGCTGGTTTTGAACACTTTCGCTCACTGTGGTGATTTTTTGGCGTGTACGCCCTGGCCGAGTTTGCTGACATGGAGTTTGATCCGATATCGAACCAGTTTTTTTTCATTGTATGATGTCTTAAATTTGTTCCATTAAGTCGAGATAATCATATCGGTTAAGTGGCCGGCGCCAGAATTGATGGCCATTCGGGCCCCATTTTCCATCACTCTTCAGATTCTTGGCGGATATTCTCTTTGAGATCTTCAAAAGTCTGAGACTTGTTGACATAGATTCGTGACTTCAAAAACTCCATAAAAAGAAGTCTGGAACGGTTAAACCAGGGGATCATGCCGGCCAGTGCAAATCGCCAAAACGAGATTTTAGGCAGCCAGAAATGCAGCCCTCAGAATTTCGGTTGTGGCTCGTGCAGTATGCGCCGTTACCCTATCCTGTTGTAACCACATGTTCTCCAGTTCCAATTCATCCAATTGAGGAAGGAGAAAGTCGTTGAGCATGGTTCTGTAAGGCTCGCCGTCCACAGTAGTCGTTTGACCCGTGGTGTTTTCGAAAAAATAAGGCCCGATGACGCCTCCAGCGTAAACAGAACACCATGCAGTAATGGCGGGTGTAGTGGCTCTTAGTGGGTTAAACGCGGACTTCTAGTCCGCGATAATTTTGCTTATTCACATATCCACAGAGATGGAAATCGGCCTCGGTGCTCATGATGATTTTCGATAAAAAGTTGTCTCTCCCGTGGTCGAGATTCAGGATGGCTTGAGTGTAGGTTACATGCACTTGACGGTCAACAGCTAACAGCTGATGCACTGTCGGCATCAGTGGAACATCTTAGAGTTTTTCACCAAAATTGTCAGTAAAGACCGCGGATTGATGCCAAATTGCGTGGCACGTCGTCTGGTCGATACTCCGGGGTCCTCTGCGACATCTTTAACCACAGCTGCGATATTCTCAGCAGAATGGCTTCTCTGAGGCCGGCCAGACCTGGCAGCATCTTGTGTTGTCCCATACTCTTCTGGGCAAGCGGCCAAACGTCGTAGTGTTTGCCCAGTTGGTGTCGGACGACCGGGAAATCTTCGCCAAGTTCTTTAGAAGTATAACGATTCATGTCTTATTGATGTATATTTTGTATCTGTTTACTTCAAAAATGTCAAAGTAGAATTGACATTTACCGCCATTTGCAAAAATTATAGCATCTTCCGATAGGACTTTTACTCCATCCAGTATTAACTTTTCAGTTTTGAGCTATAATGATAAATGAAATCGTATAAAATAGTCGCGAAATTCCGATATTTGTGGTGTAAATTTATTTTTCCAACACATTTTTTTGGCGAAATTCTTTGTATGTTATCTCAAGGTAAGAATAGGAAGAAAATTGGTAAGACCAATGTGTAAAAATCACCTTTTTTTCGAAACAGTTATATGGAAGTACACCTAATTATTGGATTAGAGCCATCATTTTTTTTATCATGATGAGAACTTATCTCACTTATTTCGCGTATGACATATCAACAGGATGGGTCTAACCGTTTCGTTTTTATAGAATTTTTTCCGCCTGGTCCATAGAAAGGAACCACTGGGCGGCGGTCCTCGCATTGAATACTTCGAGTATTGAGAATTGACATTTTGACAAACGATGTTCTTCAGTGAGTGTAGCATTTTGCTGAATATCGTTGGAACGTAGTGATGCAGTTGCCTTTTGCAATATGTACATGTTGTAGACCGTCGGAAGTTTAAACATATCTTGAGCTCGCCTGCTTGTATTCATTCATTCATATACTCGTAGTATTCTACAAGTTTCTTGAAATAGCCCTCTTTTGGTACACTATTGGAGTTTCCACTTTTTATCCTTTTTAGTGTAGTATTTTGAAGGTTTTGCAGTTTGCTTATGGGTGTGACTGAACCGATAACCAATGCTACAATAGTGTACCATACCTCAACTTGGATTCCAAAAGGCCGTTATACAGGTATGGTACTTGTTTCTGGATTTGAGGCGAAAAGTACAATCGTATTCAATGTAGACCACAGCGTAGAGGGCTTTCCTAAAATCTGACCGGAGTTTATCGATGTCATAGAAAGTGGCTATCGATAATCACTCCTTAATACATATCTATAACTTTTGACAAGCTCAAAGACTTTCATTCCTTTAAGGGTAGTTCTCTGGTCTGTGATACTCGAAGGCGCATCATTTTTGTCTTCGATGCATTCAATATCAAGTCGTTGTCATGGCACCAATTACTGCTTCGCCGAATTATGGTTGCATTCAATTCAAGGACACCTAGTATACAGGGTGTCCCCGTTTATCAGTATAATCCTTTAAGGGCATATGTGAGAGGGGCTATTCTCACTCCATTTCAAGTAACAACCCATCAAAGTGGGTAAGGTGTAACCACTTTAAACGCTATAATTTCTAAACTAGTTCAGGTACAAAAATAGTTTTGGATAATTTAGTAGTACATACAAGTTTTGAATGCTTTGGGTACATCTGTGCAGCGACAAAAAAGTTATGGCTCGTGAAACTCAAAATTATGAAAATTTTCTATTCCATTTTTTTAATTAAAATGCATTTTCCTTACAATTTTTACTTAATAAATTTTCTGAAATTTTCTGAAATTGGTAGCCTTGCAAAAAGTGATGTCCAGAAACTTTTTTTACGTACGATCAACAGATTAGTAAAAGCCATTTTTCGTCAAACAAAAATGGCAAAAAAAAAGTGTACCTATTGAATTACTCATAAAATCTCAACAACACCGTGGTGGAGGCTACTCTGGAAAACTGTAGCAATGATTCGGCTTCTCCAGATTAATCTCCATCACTCAAAAAAGGCTTCCGCCGCACTCATTCTGCGTCTTTCAAAAAACGCAGAAGACATTCTCCTAATCCAGGAACCATGGATTGTAGAAGGCGTGGTTATGGACTTAGGACACCCGTATACGTCTCGCTCTATACAAGAGACAAAGGTAAGATCAGAACTTGTATATTAGTGAAACGTAGCCTTAATGCGCTTCTACTTCCTAATCTCTCCTACTTAACTGTTGCCAGACTATAGACTGCCAAAGGCTCCTTCTGGCTAGCAACGGCATACCTTGGCCACGATCATGTGGACCCTCTCCCTGGTGATAACCTAGAAAGGATGGTACTGGAGGCTGGAAGGCAAAAAACTGGCCTCATCATCGGATGCGACGCTAACGCGCATCACACGGTATGGGGCAGAACCGACATCAATAATAGAGGTGAGTCACTTTTTGACTATGTATATTATAAGTACTAACCTCTTTATTTGCAATATTGGCAATGAGCCAACTTTTATAGCTAGAAACCGACAGGAAGTGCCAGATATAACTCTTGTCTCCGACAGCATCACTCAAATGCTAACATAGATACATCCAATTCAGCCTGAATGATGCTCCTCCTAGTCAACCATCAGTCCGGAACTACCGGAAAACTGATTGGCCAAAATACAAAGGAATACTGTCAGAAACGCTATCTTCTGAACTATCAAGTCCCCCGCGTGACACCAATGAGCTTGACATGAAGGTCAGGGATTTCACTCTGGTTCTCAATCAGGCTATGGCCGCTTCCTGCCCTCTTATTCAACCTAAAGGCAAGAAAAAGCCACATTGGTGGACATCAGCACTGGGACTGCTCAGAAACACTTGCAGAAAACTTTTCAACTTGGCAAAGAGCACAAGAAAAGTAACTGACTGAGACTCATACAAAGAATCCCTCAAACTATACAAAAAAGAACTGAGGAAGGCAAAGTGACAATCCTGGAGGTCCTTCTGTGACAAAATCACAGAAACCTCCGAGGCATCACGGCTAAGAAAAATCCTCTCTACAAATCCTATGATGCCTAGCTCTTGGACAACCTCAAGTGATGAATCACTCAACCTGCTACTGGACACCCACTTTCCAGATAGCTCTCAATTCGCGGTCAGTAGCAACCCAAACAGGTCTACTGCAACCGGGACCAAAATTCATGGTCTGATCACAAGAGACAAATTGCACTGGGCATTGGGTAGTTTTCATTCCCAAAGCCGGAAAATCTTCTCATGTTGTCCCAAGGACCTCAGACCTATAAGTCTATCATCTTTCCTTCTGGAAATTCTAGAACGACTGATTGATATCTATATACGATCTAAAATTGATCCAAGACTTCTGTCAACGACTCAACATGCCTACTGTAAAGGAAAGTCGGTGGAAACGGCTCTGCATTCACTGACTAGCCACATCGAAAGATCCCTACAATATAAAGACTACACAATGATTGCTTTCCTGGACATAAAGGGTGCCTTTAACAACGTCAACACACCCGCAATCACGACTGCGCTGTCAGCTCTGCAGGTAGACGACTCACTTGGGGAGTTTACCAGTCTTATGCTAAATAGCAGGATAATCAGATGTGATAAAAGATGTGTCAGCTGAGGTACGCCGCAAGGCGGTGTCCTCTTCTCTGGAACTTAGTAGTAAATGAACTGCTGATATACCTGGAAGCGGGTGGTAGCAGTTGCTATAGCCGTCTCAGGTAAGCATCTTAATACCATTAAATGTGGCATCACAATGGGCCAATAGGCCTAAGTGGGTTGGTATATTCAACAGTCACTCTTCCCTACCTACCTAGAAGGACCATTTTGGAATGGTTTGTGTATCGATGAGATAGACCCTGCTTTGCACGTTAGGCTTCCACTTCTTTTTTTTTCCTTGGATCCAATGCAGTACTATTTTTGAGTCGGTCCATAAGTAGAAACCATTGATCGAAGTTTCAAGCGAACGCTTCAGATTTGCGCAAAGCCGAGCCGCAATCAAAGCGGCAGTCAACTCCAGTTTGCGCAAAGTGAAGCCCTTGTCTTTCAATGGTATTACCGACTCTTCGCGTAAAGAAATGGTGATGTCTTGTCTCCTAATGAATTGACGCTTCTAATATAGGCTACAGCCCCAGATGCCTTGGGACTTGCATCGGCAAGAATGTGTACATCCTTTCCATTCGATGGGCAAAATTTCAAAGCTGCTCGCGATATACATAGTTACCTTGCTTAGATGCCATAAGCCTTTGAAGAACTGTTCCCATTCAGCTAGTAGATGTCTGGTTAGCGGTTTGTCCCAGTAGAGTTTTGCCTTCCATATGAACTGGAAAATCACTTTCACCTTCGCAATAAGTGAACTGAGCATGCCCAAAGGATCGAAAACTCTCGCAATTGTACTTAGAACAATTCTCTTGTTACCTAAGTGACTGCACCATCGAATTCGCCGCCACTCCAATTTCGTCGCCAAGTACATACCAATTCAATCCAAGCACTTTCTGATTTACAGCTACTTACCCTGAAGCCAAAACATCTCGTATGCGACTGCTGTTCGAGTTCCATTTCCTTAAATTCATTGAGGCCCTACCCATTATCTTCACAGTTTCCTGGCTTACTCGGTTAGCCTCTTCTTCTGTGTATATTGAAGGAAAATTAGATTCTTCTTGACTTAAATGCTTTCGTATGGTAGCTGTCAACATAAATGGGCTGCAGTTGATCCCAAAATTAACTCTTGCCATTCGGTAATCCATAAACTGGTTCATCTGACAAGATAGCGCCCCTGGAGCGAACCACATAAAGTGATGAGTATCACGGTCGTTGTTGTTCAGCATAATCTGCAAAAAAGCCTTTTCCACATCGGATACCACACCATACGGCCCGAGCCTAAAGTTCAAAATCACCCACCTGCAGCATGTCGTCTAGCGAATATGAGTCTTTACTGTGAGCAGAGGCGTCGAATACGATTCTCATTTTTGTTGTGGTACTTTCCGATTTGAACACTGGATGGTGTGGGAGGTAGAAAACGCGTTTTTGTTGACACTCTTTAGTTGAGGGAATGGCTTCAGCAAAGCCATCGGACACCATCTTTTGGATGGGTGCATCATACTCTTGAAGAAGGGCCGGATTCTTAGATAGCCGCATCGACAGGGCTATTGCCTTTTCTTTGCTGCTACGGATAATAGAATCTGGATTTTTCCATGGCAAAACAGCTTCGTAGCGATGCCCCCCTCGGGTTATACATTGAGCAATGAGATTTTCTGCTAGCAGTTGATTTTCCACTTCTTCTTGCCGAATGGCAATATTTTCAAGCGACCAGAATGCTTCCCAATCGTTTTCCAACGCCGATAGGGATAGAGCGGCACTGCAAAAAGGGATAATCGAGTTTTTGTTCGAAAAAATATTCTTACCGAACGATGGCTTTCCTTGTAATGTCCATCCAAGAATAGTCTCTACTGCTCTCAGGGTGGGTGAAATGTAGCGCTATTTACCGGTAACTACTGACCAATAGTTGTCAGATCCAATTAGCAGGCTCAGTCCGTCAGTGTATGACAAGTCAGGTGGAGGCAGCACATCGATGCATATATGTATTTGGGGCCACTACTGCTTCTATGTCTACAGATTGATTGCCATACTGACTTTGAAGCACAATTCGTACTTTGTTGATGGAGTTTGATTCCTGGATCCGAAAGTCATCAGCGACAAATTTACCTGTCCAGTAGTAGGAATTTTCAGTTTTTTAACCAGGTCTTCGGGGATATACGAGTATTAGCTCCCACCATCTATTAAGAAACGAATGAGTAGTCGATTTGATTTGATCGGGGCTGTGATAATTCCCCGTCATGTTTTTAAAAAGACATTTGAGATATACGATGAATCACAGGTATACATAGACGTGCTTTGAAGCACTGTCTCTCTTTTCGGATCACACAAAGCTGTAAAATCCCTTCCTTTACATTTAGCACATGCGGTATATTTTGCACTCCGGCATTTTTTCGACAAATGGCCACGTGGCCACATTTCGCACACCGATAACAACGATTTTCCTCCTTTCGCAAAATTTCTTTCCTTTGTTCCACCGACATTTTGCTGTCACACTCCTTTGTACCGTGCTGAAGAGAGCCACCCAAATGGCAATTGTCAGTAGAACGAAAGTAGTCGACGCGTAGCTCAACAGAAAGGCAACGAATAAGAATTGATTTCAGCATGTCGTAATACTGGTGTGTTGGAATCTGCAACGCGGTTAAAGTGCGACAACATGATGTGACAGCGTTGTAAAGAGTGCGTAAGCCTGAGGTATCTATACGTGCCTGCACTGGGCGAAAAGATACGAGTTGTTGCATATGTTTGTCCATCAAGCGCTCAGGGTCGCCAAATTGTTCGCGCCAAAGAGAGATAGCTATTTCATAGCAAGTAAATCCTCCTATTACCCTTTTTGCCTTCCCCGTAAGAACAGATTCAAGATGAATGTTACCATCAAAACTCTTGAGTGGAAGTTTTGGCAATTTGAGGAGACTAACTTCTAACGGTTACTGTTGGAATTATCCTAAACTTCTAATGATAAAGCTTGTTTTCTACGCACCCTCTGTAGGCGCGAGCCAATGTGAGCCAACGTGTTGACTGCCGTGTCCTGATATTCGGCTACCTTCTCTTGTAGTTCTTCTTCGATGATTTCTAAATTATTTCCTGCATTGAGCTGGGAATCCTTGGATGCAAGGTACTCCATTGCGCTTTTTACAATTTTCGTGACTTGACCACGATAGAGTGCTCTAGTTGAAACTCCATTGCAAAATTTTTTGGTTTGTTTTGATTAAATTTCTAGACACTTTGTTCCTGGGTTTCGGCACCATGTAGTAAAATAATTGCGATCACTAAATATGTATACTAATACTACGAACTAAGCCGAAACTTGTTACTCGTTTGAGTTATATACTTCAACCAACTTTATTCAACATACATATGTATATGTATACACCCTGAATGACCCGAACTGCAACCAACTTCAGACTGCTATAATTTCCAAACCGTTCAAATTTTGACACATGACAGATAATTTTATTATTTTGCGTCTCAATTGTGCTGAAAATTTTTTATCCGCGATGGAATTCAAACGTGATAGTGTGATTGCTTTATATTTAGCTAGAAAACCACAAGTAGCTATGGTTAGAGCCCTCCAGCACCTCAACGTGAATAGATCATTTGTGTCTAGAACCATAGCTCGTTACCATGATACTGGCAGCGTTGCAAAACGCCATGGGTATGGTCATAAAAAAACAGCAACATCGGCAGAAATGGTTCGGAAAGTGAAAGCTCGAATTGAGCGAAATCCGCGTCGAAGTGGAAGAAAAATGGCTCGTGAGCTCAAAATATCGTTTAAACGGATGCAACACATACTGAAAAATGAGCTTGGGCTCAAGCCATTGAAGTTCCAAAAAGCACACGATCTAACACGATGTAAAAAGGAATTCAAATATGACAATTTACATTTAGGGTGACAATACACTTCTTTACTAAAAAGGCAAAGTGGCTTAAGTCGACTTAAGCCAAAAATGATTTTTTTTCCATTTTTATGCCTAGTAAAAAATTATCTTTTTTTCTGTCTCACAGAGGTGTTTCTATTCCATCTAGTAGTCTATTTTTGATGCTGCCCAAACGGCTTAATTCAGCAAAATTATTTAACTGGCATTTGGGAAAGCATCTTAATTTTACAGCTGCTGCACTGTTTTCTTATTTTTAGTCTTATGTCTAACTGAGCCGCTTTTCTAATGCTAATGTCAGAAACTGAAAAACGGAAAAAAGCATTAACTGTCTTTAAGCGACTTTGCAAAAAGAAATTTTCTTCAAAACAAAACCTTAAATAAAATAGGAAGACTGTTATTATTATTTTATGTTTTTGAACAGTGAAATATCAGTCATAAGCCACTTTACCAAAGAAATATTGGGTCTACAAGTAAGTTTCCAGCGTTTTTTTTTCCAAAATTTGAAGTTTTATTATGAAAACATAGTTACAATGCTTTATTCAAAGCATCGTCCATCGGAAGCTACAACTTTCCCCCATCTTTCTGGCAATTTATGAATTCCGGACCAAAAAAATTTCTCGTCTTTCGAGCCCAAGAACGTATCGAGCCAATTTTTGATTTCCTCTACTGAGCTGAAGCGTATTCCCGTAAGAGCGTTCCGCATCGAACGAAACAAGTGGTAGTCAGATGGTGCAAAGTCTGGACTGTAAGGCGGGTGAGGCAGAATTTCCCATCCACTATTTTCCAAATAGTTTTTCATCGAAACCGCAACATGTGGCCGAGCGTTATCGTGATGAAAAATGACGGACTCATGGCTGGTCTCATATTCTGGCCGTTTTTCTTTTAATGTCAGCTTCAAACGAATTAGTTGGGTTCGATATAATGGTCCTTTGATGGTTTCACCACTCGGAAGCAGTTCGTAGTATACGACACCCTTTTGATCCCACTATATGCAGAGCATGACCTTATTCACGTGAATATTTCGTTTCGGCGTCGATTGGGCGGGCTCGCCGGGCTTTGTATACGATTTTCTGCGTTTAGGATTACCATAATAAATCCATTTCCCATCACCAGTGACAATACGATGCAAAAATGATTTATTTTTATACCGCTGCAGTCACATTTCGGACATGCAAAATCGCCGTTTGACGTCTCTTGGCTTCAATTCGTACGGCACCCAGTTTCCAACCCTTTGAATGAATCCCAGTGTTTTCAGGCACAGGGAAACGGCTTGTTGCGTGACGCCCAATGATGCAGCAAGTTCTTCTTGAATCTGACACGGATCCTCATCCAGTAAAGCGTCCAATTCCTCGTCTTCAAAACTTTTCAGCTTTCCGGGGCGATCTTTGTCTTCAACTCCAAAATCACCGCTTTTAAACCGTTTGAACAACTCGCGGCACGTCGATTCACCAATACATTCCGCCCCATAAGTTTCCGAAAGCAAACGATAGGCCTCAGCCGCACTTTTCTTTATATTAAAGAATAAAAGCAGCGCTTCCCGCAAATGACGTTTATTTGGCTGGAAACTTGCCATGATTTTTCTCGATAAAATGTACGACACCGATAGAACTGCTCAAATATAACGTTGCAAAGTTGTTGACAGATACAAAACCTACAAATAGAACACATGGGGTCTGACATTTCTGCCCGGGATCCACTGGTGGCGCCATCTCTGACAAACGCTGGAAACTTACTTGTAGACCCAATACTAAATATTAAAGTTGAAGATATCGAAAATCCTGATAAAGCAACAAAAGAAACGCGAAAGGTAAAAAATCGAAAAAGAAATTTCGGGCAAAAATATGTGACTCGTATCGGAAAAACTGTGCCATCAAGAAAATGTACACCACTTACTGTTTGAAAACGAAAATGTATGGACAAAATTTCTTAAATAAAACAATTTTTGAACAATATTGGGAACTGGGAAACTATAATCTCAAGTTGGCATTTGTATCTGGGTTGATTACCATTGACGAAAAGAAAACAACCCGTGCAAAACAAAGTGACAAAACTTCCCGAAATCACCAATTTACCTACATTTATTTTCTTAATCTAAACAACATCAGAACACAAGTGTGTCAGAAATGTTTTAAAAAAGTTTTGAGTGAAACCGATCGTTTCTTAAAAACCGTAATTTCCAAAAAAATTGAATCTTCAGGTACTATAATAATGCAAGATATGTGCGGGAAGAAAGCTCCAATCAACAAATTGTCAGAGACAAAGAAAAACGAAGTTTTGGATCATATCAACAGTATTTTCAACTCAACGACTCAAAAGTATTTCGAAAGCTCCCTAACAACTCAAATGCCGGTTTCCTTAACGAAATACTCTGAAATTTTCAAAAGCCTAAACATTAAATTTAAAAAGCCTAAGACAGATACATGTACAACATGTGACATGTGACTCGCGGCTAAAAGAGCTGTGGTTATTGGAGATGATCTTGCTGCTATAGAATTAGAACAAAAACTACGCCATTTAGATGCAGATTCGACATACTATTCGGAAAAGATGGACATTGACAATGCAAAAAATGTAGAAGACTTGAAAGTGTTTACTCCAACTCCTTTTTTGCAAAGTTCTGTTTCTTTTTACAAAAGACAATTAAATACATTTAATTTGACTGTGCACGTCTGTGTAAACGGTTCTCCCCATTTTTATATGTGGCATGGAGGTATCGGAAACAGAGGTGGAAATGAAATTGCTTCCTGTTTGTTGGAACATTTAAAATTAGTACCATCAACTGCCGAGCACATTATTTTTTACAGTGATGATTGTTTCGGGAAAAATAAAAACAAAATTGTTGCAATAGTGATGTTAATGTATGTTTCTGAATCGTCGAATAACTTAAAATATATTGACCACAAATTTTTGATACCCGGCCACACACACATGGAATGTGACGTCGATCATTCCATCATCGAAAGAAACAAGAAAAAATCCTCCTTTCAAATTCACAACCCAAGAGATTGGTACCAATTTATACGGGGTGTTGGAACCAAAAAACAATTTTTGGTCAGTGAGATGTCCCAATCAATTTTTTTTAATTTTACATCGATTCTCAAGATGGTAATAAGGTAAACTGGAGAAATACAGTCGACAAGGAGATCTTGTAAAGGACACACATGCCGATTTGGTGAGTTAATCGTAAAACATACGTAAGCTTCGTTAAAATAGACCCTATACGTCGAAGTGACGTACGTTAGCTTTTATGTTACATTTTGAGGAAAAAAAATATAAAGTGTTTTCCTAATTTGTGTTGGATGGTATGTAAATATTTATGAGCATTTTTGAATGTTCAAGGATATATGACAAACATAAAATGACGTTGCAAAGCAGTTCAGCGGATGCACAGTTACATATACGAGGTCTGAAAAGTTTCCGACATTCCGATACAAGACATTTTTTCTCAAAAATTTTTTTTTTATTTTTTTACATAGTCTCCTTGTAACTCTACACACTTCTCCCAGCGATGCTCCCATCTCTCTAACCCATCCAAATAGTACTTGGCGTGTTTCTCTGCGAAATAATTGTTCACGAAAGTAATTGCCCCCTCATTTGACGAAAATCTCTGTTCTCCAAGCGCAGTTTTTAGATGAGGAAACAAAAAGAAATCGCTTTGGGCTAGATCTGGTGAATAAGGCGGATGGTCAAGCAGTTCAAACCGTAATTCATGGATTTTCGCCATGTCAACCGCTGAGGTATGAAACGGCATGTTGTCTTAGTGAAACAGGATTTTCTTTTTCTGCAAATGTGTCCGTTTTTCCGCAATTTCTGCTTTTAGCTTAGCAAGCAATGATGCGTAGTATACTCCTGTAATGGTTTTTCCTTTTTGAAGATAATCGATTAAGATAACTCCTTTACTATCCCAAAAAACAGTCGCCATCGCTATCCGAAAAAACAGTTTTTGCTTTTTTTGAAGCCGGCTCGCCCTTTGCAGTCCACGGCTTTGACTGAATTTTTGTTTCGGGCGTATAATGGTGTATCCAAGTTTCATCTACAGTAATTAATCGGCGCCAAAACTCGGATTTATTGCGCCTAAACTGCGCCAGCAGAGCGTTGGAAATGCTCACTCGAACACGTTTTTGGTCTAACGTAAGCAAACGCGGCACCCAGCGTGCGGACAGCTTTCTCATGCTTAAATCTTGATTTAATATGTAACAAACATATTCTTTGGATATTTTTTTAACCTCTACTATCTGTCTCACTTTAATTCGGCTGTCGTCTAACACCATTTGGTGAACTTTAGCAATTTTATCGTCAGTGGTTGCAGTTTTTGGACGTCCCGAACGTTCATCATCTCCCAAGCTCTTACGGCCACGTTTAAATTCAGCTGCCCAAAATTTCACTGTGGTAAGTGATGGTGCAGAGTTCCCACACACAGAGTCCAACTCATTTTTGATTTGCGTAGGCGTATTGCCTTTCAAAAACAAGAATTTAATAACAGCTCGATACTCAATATTTTCCATTTTCACAAAAAAACACTCACATCGACTCACTCAAACGACTGTAAACTAAAAACTGCGCATCCAAAATGACTGAAGCTTCTGCAAGTAACTGTCAAAAGATGCACAACTAGCATTCACTAGCTTTTATTGACGAGTGCCACTATCTTTGCGTTGCGGTCGGAAACTTTTCAGCCAACCCTCGTATTAATCTATAAACGTCCTCTGGATTAAAGCCATATACTCGTATTGCATATATATAGCTTGTATGGTTTCATCTTTATATTAAATCTTTATATTAAATATAATATATTTAATATATATACCTGAAGGATTTTCGAGAAAAACCAACATTTGAATATCTAGTATGAAGAAGCCCAAACACCTCACCTAGAAATTACAGAGCAGAGAAAAAAAGTGTATTTTCGTATTCGCATAACGCGAACCCTTGCTGCTCTAATTTAGATGCAACTCTACTGTAAAGTGTAATGGTTATCCGTAGATTAGCAAATATTAAAAAAAATAAATCCCCTCCGTGACAATGTTTCTCAACATTGCCGTGACCAGGATTCGAACCTGGGTTACCACGGCCACAACGTGGGGTCCTAACCACTAGACGATCACGGCTACCGGGGATATGAAACTCCAACTGTCAATTCTAAAACAAAAAAAAAAGGAGAATTGTTATATATGGATATTCAGTTTCAGTTTTTATGCATTTTTATTTATATTTCTTAATTTACTCTTACATGCTAGACAAAAAAACGCTTAAAAATTAGCTTAAATAACTTAGAGATAATCTTATACTAACTTACTGGCCCCATGCGGGCACTCTAAGTTAAACCTAACACTTAAACTATGTCTTTCGACGGATCTTACAGTCTATATTTATTTTTATATTTAACGAAACTAAAACTAAGAAAATCAATTTTAAGTAAAAACTTAGTATATGGACATATTATTTTTTTTATAAAACTTAAACCTAAAAGCCTACATACTACCTAAAAATAAATCTTAATCTACTTAAACTACTTACATCTAATATGTACATTTTTTTTTTTTTTTTTTTTTTTTATATATTTTTTTTTTTTTTTTTTTGGTTTTATATATTTTTTTTCTTACAATCTAACTTAAACCTACCTAAAACTATGTAAGCCGGCCATGGCTAAAAAAAAACAAAAATTAGGCTGGACCACTCTGCTTCACATGAAGCTACTTATCACTGGAGGAGTTCGACTACGAAGCATCCTCGCCTTCTTCAAGCCACCAAAATTGCTGGTGCTGCTGAGCAACATCCCTCCTGTCGCGAGTCCCTACCGCCCTACTGAACCGGAGACGCTCCGCACTGCCATGTGCGACGTCTCTGTCGTAGTTGAGTCCCCTGTCCGCAGCTGTTCGAGCGACGTGGAAGATTAGCGGCACCGCCAATCTGTCCTGGATCAGACCTTTACTATCTAGATAGAGGAACGCTTCTGGAGGAATAAAGCCGTCAAGGCGAGCTCTCTCGTGATACATATAATTGGGGTAGTAAGCCCCAGAGATCAGGTTGTTCGATGAGGTCATTGCTCTCGCAATGTGCCTTCGAGTCAACTTAATGACGAAATTGTCCACTCTTATCAGGTTCGCCGTATTGTATAAGACCTCGTTAGGATAGAATTTTATGTACTCAGACTCTGGTGTTCTGTATAAGCGAAGACAAGTCCTAAGACAAGCCCTCTCAAACACCCGAATCTTTTCCAATAAACTTGCTCTCACGTTGAACCACACGGGACACCCAAATACAAGCATGGGCCTGATAAGGGCCATGTAACAGATTACCTTCACCCTCGCATCGAGTTGGCTGTTATAAAACAGTCTCTTTGTAAGGGCAAAAGCACCCTTAGCTCTGGCCAGAGCAACATCTATATGTTTGTTAAAATACAGATATTGATCCAGCCAGATCCCAAGATATCTGACTACATTTCGACAAGCAAGTGGCTGTCCATGTTGTCCGACGATAGAGAACTTTCGCCAATTCTTTCTGGTATCCCTAGAGGCCCCAGACAAAGGCGTCCTAAAAAGAATGGTTTCCGACTTCTGAAAGTTGATTTTTAACTTCCAGTCATCGCAATATTGTTTAATTTTGTCGAAGTCACGTTGCAAAAGTGTATTAATGACCTCAATCTTCGGACCTGATCTGTACGCAATTAAGTCGTCTGCGTACGCTATGGCATGGTGAAGTGAACCTATCAGATCACTTGTGTAAATGTTGAATAGGATCGGCGAATTTACCGCACCTTGTTGCAGACCGTTTTTAATGTTAAATATTCCAGCAGAAGTCACATCGCCATTCTTCACGATGAACTGTCTACTGGAGAGCATATCAAAAAGAATATACAGCAGTGGTTTACTAATGCCCAACCTGTCCAGCTTGAAAAAGAGTCCTTCTAGCCACACGGTATCGAAGGCCTTCTCCAAGTCAATCAGGCAGGCACCAGTGCACTGGTTCTTGCTTTTGTTCCATTGGATATCAGAAACCAGTTTCGACACAGCATGAATGATAGCATGCCCCGCCTTGAAACCGAACTGATTATCCGGAACGATATGTTTGTCCTCAACCCACTTAGTCAGGACTCTATTGATCACCTTCTCGAAAACCTTACTGATGTTTGGAAGAAGACTGATCGAGCGGAGATTCGCCGGATTGGAAGTATCTTTATCCCTTTTGGGGATGGGATGTACCACCGCAGTTTTCCAATGCGCTGGATAATGTGCATTATTCATTGCATTATTAAACAGGGTGGTATAAATGTTCACCGCTTCTAGTGGGAGATGTCGAAGCACAATGTTCGGTATTTCATCGGTTCCCACTGATTTCTTACTCCTAAGCGATTCAAAGATCGTTTGGAGCTCCTCCTTCGAAATGAACGGCGGTAATACCCTGTCGTTGGTGATGACATTATTTGACCTATTCTCGTCACTAAACTGGGTGAAGCCCGAGCTCTCGATTCGCCAATTCTCTATTTCATTTCGAAGGCAGAAATTGTGCACAAGGACTCGATTCTCCAGATCGTGGTTCGGGCCAATGATAGCATTCGCCTTATACACTTCCTGGAAAGTCGCTCCTATAGCCTCTACCTGCTCCTGCGGATCCTCGATCACAAAGAAGTTGTCATCATCAACGGCCTCATTTGGATCTATGCCTGCTGTTACAAGTATTTGTTCGTTGTTCGTCGTTCGGGCGATTCTAAGACATGGAAGGTCGTTCTGTTTATTCCTCCGAAATATTTTATTTATTTGCGGGAACATATTCGGGTTGCTGGTGTTTACAGCCCGAATTTTGTTGTTCCAATACAAATTTACAGAATTTCTGTAATTTTCCTTTATTAATATCTGTATGTTTTTAATCGACGACTTCAATGTCATGATCTCCGGGTTATGTCTGTCAGTAAACCGTCTGTACAAGGTTTTTAGTCTTGACAACAGCCTACTTTTTTGTCGGTGCAGTGCGTCAATAGTTGCGTTGCGGAATAAGTCTTCGTCGTCAGTGTGTTGATACCGAGGTATCGTTTTGTCCATTGTTCGTTTGATTGTCTCGTCCATTAGTCTTAGATACCTGTCAGTCTCCTCGTTTGACAGATTTCTGTTGGATGGTGGGTAGAGCGAATTCGAGGAGAGTGCTCTAGTCAGTGTTCTGGTGAAGTGTGTCCAACGCACCCTACTATAATTGTAGGAATGCCTTTGCACAAACTCATCCAATTCCGCAATTTCGTTGGGAACAGTTACTTCGGTGCTGAGACCGCAATGGTCACTGTCATACACGAAAGTGCGTAGACAGTTTGTAGTTTGTTGGTTAGTACATGTCAGTTGTATTCGTGAGTCGAACAGGAGAAGATCCAAATAAGACCCGTGTCTGGGAAACGACGGACTATCCGTCGCCTTAAGCCCTAGTCCATACGTTATGCTGTGTTGACCCCACCAATTGAATAGTAGGTTCCCTCTAGTATTTGGTGTATTATTTCCCCAATCACTATGTTTGGCGTTGAAATCTCCGCCGATAATAAAATAGTTGTCTTCCAATTCCAGCCTTAGGAATCGGAAAAGTGTCTCGAGCTCTGAGATGAATAAGGTGGATTGAGTAGCCTTAGGTGCATAGACAGACATTATATATGGATATTTGTATGTATATATGTACATACAAAATGTAAATAAGCTCGGGTTTCACCCAGTTCCATGACGAAAATATGAAAAATAATGTCATTGCCGACGAAAACATGAGCTGCAAGAGATTTTCAAAAATCACTAAGAAGTAAGAAATCCGCAGGAGAATCTAGAGGCTCTAGGAGGGACTTTCCAGGAGATGTACAGGGCGAAACATTGGCCCGAACCACGACCTGGAAAATAGTGAACGGGCGATTCGAGAGCTCGGGTTTCACCCAGTTCAGTGACGAACATATGGCAAATAATGTCATCGTAGATGAGAAGATCCTAACCTGTTCATTTCGAAGGAAGAGCTTTAAACGATCTTCGAATCACTTAGAAGTAAGAAATGAGTGGGAACCGATGAAATACCGAACATTGTGCTTCGACATCTCCCACTAGAAGCGGTGGACATTTATACCACCCTGTTTAATAATGCAATGAACAATGCCCATTATCCAGCGCATTGGAAAACTGGGGTTGTACTTTCCATCCCCAAAAGGGAAGAAGATACGTCCAATCCGACGAATCGCCGGTCGATCAGTCTTCTTCTAAAGATCAGTAAGGTTTTCAAGAAAGTAAGAAATGGGTTGAGGACAAACATATAGTTCCGGATAATCAATTCGGTTTCAAGGCGGGGCATGATATCATTCATGCTGTGTTGAAACTGGTTTCTGATATCCAATGGAACAAAGGCAAGTGCACTGGTGCCTGCCTGATTGACTTGAAGAAGGCCTAAGATGCCGTATGGTTAGAAGGACTCTTTTTCAAGCTGGACAGGTTGGGCATTAGTAAACCGCTGCTGATATGCTCTCCATTAGACAGTTCATCGTGAAGAATGGCGATGTGACTTCTGCTGGAACATTTAACATTAAAAACGGTCTGCAACAGGGTGCGGTAAATTCGTCGATCCTATTCAACATTTACACAAGTGATCTGATAGGGTCACTTCACCATGCCATAGCGTACGCAGACGACTTAATCGCGTACAGATCAGGTCCAAAGATTGAGGTCATTAACATACTTTTGCAACGTGACTTCGATAAAATTAAACGATATTGCGATGACTGGAAGTTGAAAATCAACTGGGGCCTCTAGGGATACCAGAAAGAATTAGCGGGAGTTTTCGATCGTGGGGCAGCACGGGCAGCCACTTGCTTGCCGAAATGTAGTCAAATGCCTTGGGATCTGGCTAGACCAATATCTGTATTTTAACAAACATATAGATGTTGCTCTGGCCAGAGTCAGAGGTGCTTTCTTGCAAAGAAACTGTTTTATAACAGCCAACTCGATGCGAGGGTGAAGGTCATCTGTTACATGGCCCTTATCAGGCCCCTGCTTGTATTTGGATGTCCCGTGTGGTTCAACGTGAGAGCAAGTTTATTGGAAAAGATTCGGGTGTTTAAGAGGGCTTGTATTAGGACTTGTCTTCGCTTATACAGAACACCAGAGTTTGAGTACATAAAATTCTATCCTAATGAGGTCTTGTACAATAGGGCGAACCTAATAAGAGTGCACAATTTCGCTATTAAGTTGACTCGAAGGCACATTGCAAGAGCAATGACCTCATCGAACAACCTGATCACAGGGGCTTACTACCCCAATTATACGTATCACGAGAGAGCTCGCTTTGACGGCTTTATTCCTCCAGAAGCGTTCCTCTATCTAGATAGTAAATGTCTGATCCAGGACAGATTGGCGCTGGCGTTAATCTTCCCCGTCGCTCGAACAGCTGCGGACAGGCGACTCAACTACGACAGAGACATCGCACATGGCAGTGCGGAGCGTCTCCGGTTCAGTAGGGCGGTAGAGAGTCGCGACAGGAGGGATGTTGCTCAGCAGCACCAGCAATTTTGGTGGCTTGATGAAGGCGAGGATGCTTCGTCGTCGAACTCCTCCAGTGATAGGTAGCTTCATGTGAGGCAGAGCCTTATTTTTGTTTTTTTTTTTTTTAGCCATGGCCGGCTTACATAGTTTTAGGTAGGTTTAAGTTAGATTTTAAGAAAAAAAATATATAAAACCAAAAAAAAAAATAAATAAAACAAAAAAATATGTACGTATTAGATGTAAGTAGGTTAAGTAGATTAAGATTTATTTTTAGGTAGGATGTAGGCTTTTAGTTTTAAGTTTTATAAAAAAAATAAAATGTCCATATACTAAGTTTTTAGTTAAAATTTATTTTCTTAGTCTTAGTTTCATTAAATGTAAAAATAAATATAGACTGTAAGATCCGTCGAAAGACATAGTTTAAGTGTTAGGTTTAATTTAGAGTGCTCTGGGTAACGTGCCATTCTTCTTATGCGAGATGGACGAAAAGCACAATACTTTCAGTTCTTTGGATTAGGGGCATTTGCATTTTCGTCTTGTAAAGAATCATCGACTCTTTTCGTTAAGATAGCCGAAATTTTGTTTTTGAGATTTAATGAAATGTTGGGAAGTTCTTTTCTTTTCACTGCCCATGGTGTAATCAGACTGTTGCTCAAACTTTTCGTGAAATTACGACGGCATAGAGGTTTTTCTTTTTTAGATACGAAATTATCACCATAAATTACATATGCGTTTAACATGCCATAAAAAACTGCCATGGGCCATCGGTTGGTTTTATGGCTAGATGACATCGAGGAGCACATTTGATCGAAGGTATCCACTTCGCCTTTGCTTTCGTTGTAGAAGTGGATCATATTCGGCTTTGATGTTTCAGGATGAACCGTACCATTTTCATCGCACGATGATAAAAGAAATACCATTTTGCTTGGTTTTGGCTTGTACGGAACTAATGTTATCGGTCCATCATAGCAAAACATTGATGTTCTGACAGGTCTAGCCCGTGAATTTTTGAGTTCTTGTGGTATTTCACGCTTATTGGACCTTATTGTTCCAACTAAAGACAGGTTATAGGGTGTCTTCAGCTAGTTCTTTGCTAAAGGAATAGATGTGAACCAGTTGTCACAAGTTACGTTTCCATGTATAGATTTTGTCAGGAATTGCATCGATCATATATTGTGTGACACTGTCACATGCCATTACTATTTTGGGTTTTTTGGGCATGTACATACGAAAGGGACATCGGCCTCGGAATCCTAAAAGCTGCTCATCTCTTGTTACATAGGCTCCCGGAATGTAATTAGAACGACATTTGCTTATGAAAGTTTCCCATATTTTTCTGACGTGTGTAAATGTATCAGCCACTCTTAGTTCTGGCCGCAAAGTTTTGTCATCCATACGAAGAGATCTTAATAAAAAGTCAAACCTTTCCCTGCTCATCGCAGTAACGTATCTATTTCCACAGTATGAACTATCGAAAAGTTCATCTGTTGATAAGTGGTTATCTTTTAAAGCAGCTGTCAGTGTCAATACGCCAATCAAATTTGGGTAGCCAATGTTCTGTTGCTTTTTCTGGTTTTTGTAGAAGTCCAACGTTGGCTGTTCTTTCCTTTCAATATTGAATGTTGAGGAACAATAATAGGATTTCGTATTACGGATGAGGTGGTTTGCGCAGCATTTTCAGTATTTTCTTCCCTATTTTCTTCTTCCACCTCTACATCTTCCAAATCACTTTGAACTTCATCTTCCAAGATATTTTCTTCCGCTTCGCTGTCCGACCCATCAATATCTTCGTCACTTTCGAATGTTTCTTGGAACAATACGAGGGTTGTCTGAAAAGATAGCGGTTGTAGCGGATAAAGTTGTCCGCAACGTAAAGATAGCGGCACTCGTCAATAAAAGCTAGTGAATGCTAGTTATGCATCTTTTGACAGTTACTTGCAGAGGTGATGACTGACATTTTGGATGCGCAGTTTTTAGTTGACATTAGTTTGAGTGAGTCGATGTGAGTGTTTTTTTGTGAAAATGGAAAATATTGAGTATCGAGCTGTTATTAAATTCTTGTTTTTGAAAGGCAATACGCCTACGCAAATCAAAAATGAGTTGGACTCTGTGTGTGGGGACTCTGCACCATCATTTACCACAGTGAAATTTTGGGCAGCTGAATTTAAACGTGGCCGTAAGAGCTTGGGAGATGATGAACGTTCGGGACGTCTAAAAACTGCAACCACTGATGACAACATTGCTAAAGTTCACCAAATGGTGAGATAGTAAGTAGAGGTTATGAAAATGTCCAAAGAATGTGTTTGTTACATATTAAATCAAGATTTAAGCATGAGAAAGCTGTCCGCACGCTGGGTGCCGCGTTTGCTTACGTTAGACCAAAAACGTGTTCGACTGAGCATTTCCAACGTTCTGCTGGCGCAGTTTAGGCGCAATAAATCCGAGTTTTGGCGCCGATTAATTACTGTAGATGAAACTTTGATACATTATACGCCCGAAACAAAAATTCAGTCAAAGCCGTGGACTGCAAAGGGCGAGCCGGCTCCAAAAAAAGCAAAAACTGTTTTTTCGGATAGCGATGGCGACTGTTTTTTGGGATAGTAAAGGAGTTATCTTAATCGATTATCTTCAAAAAGGAAAAACTATTACAGGAGTATACTACGCATCATTGCTTGCTAAGCTAAAAGCAGAAATTGCGGAAAAACGGACACATTTGCAGAAAAAGAAAATCCTGTTTCACTAAGACAACGTGCCGTTTCATACCTCAGCGGTTGACATGGCGAAAATCCATGAATTACGGTTTGAACTGCTTGACCATCCGCCTTATTCACCAGATCTAGCCCCAAGCGACTTCTTTTTGTTCCCTCATCTAAAAACTGCGCTCGGAGGACAGAGATTTTCGTCAAATGAGGAGGCAATCACCTTCGTGAACAATTATTTTGCAGAGAAAAACGCCAAGTACTATTTGGACGGGTTAAAGAGATGGGAGCATCGCTGGGAGAAGTGTGTAGAGTTACAAGGAGACTATGTAGAAAAATAAAAAAAAAAACTTGAGAAAAAATGTCTTGTATCGGAATGTCGGAAACTTTTCAGACCTCGTATATGTAACTGTGCATTGCGACATCATTTTATGTTTGTCATATATCCTTGAACATTCAAAAATGCTCATAAATATTTACATACCATCCAACACAAATTAGGAAAACACTTTATATTTTTTTTTTCTCAAAATGTAACGCAAAAGCTAACTTACGTCACTTCGACGTATAGGGTCTATTTTAACGAAGCTTACGTATGTTTTACGATTAACTCACCAAATCGGCATGTGTGTCCTTTGCAAGATCTCCTTGTCGACTGCGTTGCCGAGAAGGAAGAGAACTTTGATGCAATACACAAAAAAGATAACAACGGTATATTCAAAACTGAACACGTCGATTCGACGTACGTTATCTTTCTAGGGTTAAGAACATTCTTATTTCCGCCTATGCCTCACGTCCTAACTTTTTTTTAACCGTTTGTTAGTTTTAAGAATAAGCTTGTAATAAGCGTTAACAAATCTGTTCGGGGTTGATCCGGGCCGCAAATCTAATCAAATTAAATTTCAGTCCACCACAAATTACATATTTGTTTAAAATTTAAATGGAACCATTCAATCTAGAAGCCAACGATAAAAACAATGTTGTTGAGTTTGATAAGCTGTTTTATTTATTTCTCTAGAATAATGATATCAAATTAAAATTTCATATTGAATCACTTTTTTTTCCTTTTAGCTGTGTACGTTATTTGTCACTGTGATTTTCAATTCCCCGTTAGCCGTGATCGTCTAGTGGTTAGGACCCCACGTTGTGGCCGTGGTAACCCAGGTTCGAATCCTGGTCACGGCAATGTTGCGAAACACATTGTCACGGAAGGGGAGCGGTTTATTTTTTCTTATTTAGCGGTTTATTGTTTTATTTTTTTTTTGCTTTAATTATTAGTTCGCCAATAAAAACTAACAAACTTATACCACACCAAAAGAGCAGCACCTGAAAGGCCATACGAAGATGTTCCATTCCGGCGGAGTGATACTCATCTTGGGATGTGAAACGATGTGCGTAGCCACCTTGAACGGCGTAATCGTAGGCAATTGATTCATAGTGGTGATATAATCCAGACGAATGTATTCGATAAATGAAGTATTCAAAATCGCGCCACACAGGAGAATCTATCTGCATCGGAAATCCCATGTGAAAAGAACCAAAACAAATATCCGACAGCCGGAACTTTGGTTGTTTTAGATACTTTTGTTGCAAAGCAATAAAGTGCCATCGTTCATCTGTGGTCAAATACGCATAGGTGCTGTTCATATGATCTCTGTGCTGAGAAAATGTATCTGGATCCACAGCATAGATGAGCTGTTCGAATTCAAACGAAAGCTGAGTGATATTGCGTAGAAATTCATATTCGTAGTCAATCATCATGACGGGAATATTAGCAGCGATTAAGTCGTCCATGGTATTGATTTGTTGTCGAAACAAATTCACAGTGAGAATGCTGCCAAGAAAGCTAATGTAAAAGAATGTGACAACAGCTGTGTGAAGAAAGACCACCGAAAGAAAGAAAAACTCCCATTTTGATGGATTCCTAAAGGTTTCCGGTGTAGAAATGTTAAGAACTATACAAAATGCACTGAGGCAAATTCCACTAAAGCTTGTCTTCTTTGAAAATAGTTTGCTGTAGCAATAATTGGTCGCAATGATGGCTAGAATAGTTACAAAGTACAATAGCCAAACCTTCCATTCGAATGGTTTAATGGGGTACAAATAAGTGGTGATTTTGTTGAACGAAGGTACCATAATACAAGACTGGAGAACCAGAAGTGGATAGCTCTGATCGATTTCGGTCTGATCGTACATCGCATATGAATGGGCGCTTATTTCAATCTTGTCGTCTTTGATTAATTGCAGAACCTCCCTCATATTCACTGCTTGCGTTGAGTTACCCATCGGATATTGCTTTATCGTTCCATTTATATATTTAACAAAGGTTTTGAAGATCTGATAGGATGTGCCCTGAACTTTAATTTTTCCAGCATGATTTCGAAATTTAAACACTCTTGGTGGATCGGCCTGAAGAGGAGTAATAAAAGCGTGACCATGGACTCCGGGCTTAAAATTTTTAAAAGCTTTTTTAAAATCATGTGTCCACAATATTCGGTTTGCGACTTTGAATGTTGGATAGGTTTCAAAACCATAGAAGTTGTCTGTCGAATTTGAGCTCGCAAAATATACATGTGTATTCGTGAAACGTTTCTTATACAAAGAAAACAATAATTTTTCAATTATATCCAAGTTGTCAATAGGGTCTAAAAGTACTACCATTCCCAAATAATAATGCCAACCAAGAAGCGATTGATGGTGCACTTTGAAGATGAAATCGTCGATACTGTGAGTGAATACCATTGCTAAGTAATTTCTTTTGGTGAGATAACGTAGCTCATAGTTGGTGAAATTTGTTTGGACATATTGAGGAAGGCCAACCGTATGCATGATACGACCAACCATACGGTCGAGGCGTTCATCTTTGCAGTCGGCACAATAGAACATAAGAAATTCTTGAGTTTTCACGAACCGAGTTACGGAGACTACGGTTTTATAAATAAAATCTGGATTCCACAGATGCAAAGGCGGAAAATTAAATAAAACCAGAAAGAGTGTATAAACCACTTTCAATAGATCCATTTTACTGTGAGCTACGATTATAAAACTATGTAAAGAACTGTAATGAGGACTGTAGTTTCCGTCTCTTAAATAGCTTTGGAGGACACGAGTTTTTAATAGAATATTCAAATCAATCATCGACCACTATAATGACAGCATAATTGTACAAAAGATGTTATTTACATATTTAACAGTAATGAGTCCCAAAGGAATACTTCATTGGACATGGTAGTAACTCATACCTATTTGTTTGTAGGTTAATAGCGTAGAATCAATCAATAAGTCACGCTTGCACTGTTTTTGGCTTCTTTTTGAATACTTCAGCAGTACGCATTTATTTAAAATCGTTTCAATAAGGTGTTGAACCATACTATTTGGTGTTATTTTGCACTTATTCAACTGCCAAGATTATTATAATTAACTATTTTCAAGCTGTTTACTGTGATGGTTAGTAGAAGGACATGATAACAATTTTTCAATCTATGTACTATTTGCTTAGCAGGCTCACGACTCGTTAGAGCTCTCTCCCTGAGCCATTCTCTACTTCCAATTCTGTGGAGTCCACTTCTGGCATCCGCGCCCTTGATAATTGAATTAAAGATTCGGATTACCTTGTTGCGAATATTTTGGGCTCGGATTTTAAGATCCTCTTGGCTGGAATATTCTTCTTTTTTCCTCGATGTGATAATAGTCAGGGTGGTTGTCCAGTCGTCGTGTTTTGACATTTTGGATTATCTCCACATTTATTTTGTAGGCACCAACCTGGATACGGTTTCCATGACCTTATAAAGAAGAGATTAATGGGCATGTAGGAAGAGACAGGCTAAGGGCGAAGGGCTGGACAAATGCTGTTTCATGTTACGTGTACTTGGAAAAATTCCTAAAGAGAAGGATGGATGACAAAGCGTACCATCTCGACAAGTGGAATTGCGCATATTGAAATCTTTGAGTTCTGTTTATACTGAATGAGTACGAAAGAGATTTGTCCCATAAAATTTTGGATGCATCTTAGCTTAGCTCCACTGGCTGTGAAATGTGAAGCAAGTACATAGATTGGCTTTGATTAAAGAACTGACTGCTGAATTGTCCTCATAAATTAGTGGTGAAATGGAGGATGAGACGAAGATTGTTAAATTTTTAATGAACGACTAGAAACTTGTACTATCTTTGGGACAAATTTTGCCTCAGCTTTCAAATGCAAAACAACACAGGGGCCTACAATAAAAGCCGAAACTATCGATAGCCTACGTCCTACTTCATTTACGGCAATGTGTTATGTTTGCCCTTGTCTTGATGTCACCAAATACGTACTCGATCTATAGTATTTGGCGGTGCGACAATGAGATATTTTGGATTTATTTTAGGTTTCATATATGAATGTGCTTAAAGCTGGTATATGTTGAATGATAAATTCTCTGTTTTCTGATAACCCGGAAAAGTCCCTGGGCTCTGGCTCCAAAACAGAACTTACTAACTTACATAAGTGGCACTACGGCCCGGGATGAATGTGGTCCGCAACCAAAAAGCCTCTCCAGCTAGCACGATCACTCGCCAGCAGTCTCAAGTGCGCTATCTAACATGGTTGACGACCACTTCCCCATGCGTCCACCACCTTAAATGTGGTCGTCCTCAGCTGCGCCGTTCTTCTGGGTCAACATCGTAGATTCTTTAGGAACCGTAGGCGTCTAGTTGCTTGAATCTCCTTCTCCATCCTTCTAGGTTTTCATTCTGGATTTGTATCCCTGACATGTTCGTGATAAAACTTGGTGTAAGCGGGACATGATTTCGAGAGTTTGATGGAAATTCGATTGGCAACATTTCTAGCGATGTACCTGTGTACCTGTGATATCCGCATTCGTAGTCTGGCTGCAACAAGGTAATGATTCGGGTCGATTTTGGCTCTTAGGAAAGTTTGAACATCTAGAATGCTGGAGGAGTAGCTGGCGTCGATCGCAGCATGATAAATCTGGTTTACGGTTGATTGACCAGTGGAAAGCCAAGTCCATTCATGAATGTTGACATGTGGTAACCGCGTGCTGGCTGAAAAGTTTAATCCATTGTCGGACTTATACTTGGGTAACGCCGATGCTTGTTGCAGATTTTCCTCACTGCACTTTTTTGCAAGACTAATAAGGGCTTAATTTTATTTGTATACACGCCCCCCCAACATACAATTCCGTACCGGAGTTTTGAGTGAAAAGTACCATAATAAATAGTTTTAAGTAATTGTTTGGAACAGACATTTTTAAGATAGAAAAAACTTCGAAGGGTGCTCCGAAAATATTTCCTTAAAGACACTGTATGGCTGCAAACGACATCCCAATTGTGAGCCCAATATAATTAAACTCGTCCACTTTCCCAATCAAAAAGCAATTATCACTGCAATTAAGGCTGCTACAGAAAGTTGGAAGAAGTTGGCTTGAAACAAATTTGTAGCCTGTTAATCCATACCTTTGGCATTCTAATGCATGAAAGTAAACGTGCTCATTCATGCTCATTGGGTTAGCTTAATTAAAAAAAAACATTATATTGGCCTTTGAGCTAATGCTCGTGTTGTGCTCGGTGAACCAAATTCTTAATAGACTAAGATCTCAATTAATATCAGGGATTAGACCCAAGGCACTGTGAGAGCCACACGAACAACCAACATCATCTTCGAAAGCCGTAAGTCTACTCCTGAAACTCAGTAATCTTCACTCTTTGAGATCTGTTTGATAGGTATGATCTAAGCCAATCTAGCATGAATCCACAAAAACCAGCTCTTTCGATTTTATCCAATAGTATAGACCATATTAAAGATATCAATAAATAGTCCAGCAGTGAACTTTTTATCGTCAAGGTTAGAGAATATATTGGAGCAAAAATTTGGAAGGGCGTGCTGAAAACCAAATTGCATTGGACTGAAAAACTTAGCCTTATTCAAATAAGACATTATCCTCCCTTTAATAACCTTTTGAAAAACTTTGCTAAAGGTCGTCAAAAGTGAAATAGGCCTATAGTTTTTCATATCGTCTACGGAACCTTTTTAAAACAGCGTAACTACGTCAGCGCACTTGAGCGCCTCGGGAAAGGTTCCAGAGTATCTACTTCGGTTAAAAATGACAGTTATCGTTTTAAAAGTATAGTTGAAATACCACAAGAGTTCGACTTTTTAGGAATCCAATTGGTTTTAAGAGCTTCAAAGCAGTGATAGGCTCGAAGGCTAAAATAATTCTTTGTGACTGGACACCGCAACTTCCTAAATTGGTACATCGACTTGATTCTCTTTGGACTGTTTGTGTTGGTAAGCTGCTTGTTATTGACGTGAAATATCCACTGTTGGCATTAGCATTGTCAAGTTTGTCAGAATGTTCACAGTTGTCCACGTAAATTGAAAGAAGTTTAGAAGGAGACTTATTCAAAATATGATTCATTACTGAAATGAATTTATTTCGGTGATATTTATCGTGGCAAAAAGCAATCTCTTTTTTTAGTTCAAAGCACACCTTTTTAAACTTATTTCTCAGACTAAGGTTAAGGGGATTCTTAGAGTACTTTATTCTTGGCTTATTTTTTTTTGGTTTACTTTTCCAACGAGTTGACAAGAGTCTTTTGTTAAATTTTGTCCAGAGTTCTGTAGAGGAACAGTTTGGTATAAGTCTAGTTAGGCAAGCAATAAGCAGGAGGCAGAAGCATCGCTTTCCATGTAAACATCGTCTCATGACTCATAAAGTAGAAGATTTTTTAGCTTCAGGAAATCAACTTTTGTCCTTGGATTTTGGGGGTCAATTACTTCGCTATGGTTGGTACTTTTGCTTCGAAAAGTGTTTTCCAACAGATCTACCATTGAGTGATCAGTGGTTTGCAAGTCATATGTGCACTTTTCGCAGGCGTTCAATGGGAAGCCTGCAAATCACCCATCAATATGATCCAAATACGTATCCACAGCCAACCTTGTGGGTGCATTAATGAAACTAGTTAAACCATGGGAAATCAACAGATTCAAGTAATTACTCACAGTTTCGCTACTGGCTACAAGGTCAAGATTAAAATCTCCCGAAATAATTAAGTTTTTTTATTTTAGCTCGTCCAACAGACAAGAACATTCTTCTATGAACGCTATAACATGATATATATGCAGTCGATAGACGGACAACAGAACAAAATCCATGTGAATAAATCTAACAGAAACCTTTAGAATGTCTATACTCAGAAAGTCGACATATTCCGCTTCATTTACTATAAAACAGCTGACCCCGCCTGCAGCGTAATCTTCATTTGGATTCGCAAAGAAAACAAAACCTGGTAAAAGATAATCGTTAATTTCAAACCCATAAATCAAAATTTTAGCTACTGTACAATAACAATATTCGGAATGCAATGAACGGAATTAAGGCGGATAGCAAGAGACGCAAAGTTTTTTCACAAACTTCCATTATTCTGATGTATGACAAATAGCTTGTTTATGCAGTATGAGCTATTCGTAATGACATTAACACTATTTGCATAATTTATATTGAGGATAGAAAAGTCGTCAGCTGTATCATTGAAATATTAAAAAGATTTAAACGAGATGACTTTTTCACCCTCATTCTTCCGCACAAGTATTTGATTATTTTGAAACCACACAAATTTATAATTTTTCCGGTTCCTCACTTCTTTCGTCTGCATGAAGAGAGCCCGGGTGTAGGACGTAAGTGCAGCTTCCACTTTCCCTTCTATCGCTGCTGCTGCTGCTGTGGGCGCTCTCGAAATCAGTCGCGTTGGAAATTAGGTTTCCTTTCTTCTGTCTCTTCTCGCTCATGATCCTCTGCTTTATCGACACGTCAGTGAATCTAACACTGACGATCGATTCTTTTGAAGGTCTGCTGGTTTGTTCCTTGTTTCGCACATTTTTCACGTAGCATCTCTCTATACCAGCATCGGCAACATCAATTGACAAAGCACAATCCTACATGGTGAAAGTTTAAGACTTTTTGTCAGAGCCTCCCTCAAATAGCAAACCCACATCCATATAAACTTTGTCTTCTTTCTTCATAGCCGTCGTTGCAGTAGATGTCGTAGTTTTTATCTGCTTTTCGCCCGGTCAGGGAGGAAGAAAAGACAGGTACCGATGTACATTGTTTTTAAATGTTTGTAAGTTATAAGGACAAGGAAACACAGAGATCGGCAGGGCATTCCATAAGCGAGTTGTGCGGCCTAGGAACGAATCACGATACTCGTATTTTAGAGTACGTCCGAAAATGGTTTGAGCGCGTACTGATGAGCATTCATAGCGAGACGGGTGTTACGGTTGCAAATTTAAATGGGCGGAATGCTACTGGCGATTTCAATGGAGCACTGGTGGTGGAAATAACGATAAAACAAACTGAGACAGTGTCAATTGATTGACTGATATTAGTATCACCAATTAGTTTTCTCCCACGGTTTTGAATCCTGTCTAGCAAGTGCAGAGATGTTTTAGGAGCACCCGACCAGATGTGGGAATTTTACTCCAATTTTGGGCGGATGAATGCCTTATATACTGAGGCCGTATCAGAAGGGGAAAAATATTTCTTACATCGTTTGAGGAAATCTAGACATTTCGCAGAATCTTTGACGACATCGAATATGTGGCCATTCCAACGACAATTCTCACTGACACACATACAGAGAAAGGAAAGTTTTTCGGTTTCGACGGTGTAAGTGCCATTCATGGATAATGGCTGGGAATTTAAATTTCGCTTTAACGACAGCAGAGAGCATTGTGTTTGTGATAATTCCCCAATTGGTTATGCTGTTGGTATCGGAATTTAATGAGCTTAACATACGCTGCCATTCTCGTTTTACAGCGGAAGAGCAGAGAGTACTATCATCAGCGAAGGAATAACATATATTGGATTAGAAGTAGCAGACAAGAGATCGTTGATGAAAATTAAAAAGAGTGTTGGAGACAGAACGGATCCCTGGGGCACACCAGCATTTATTTTGTGAATGTCAGACTTGAAACCGTCCAAGACAACTTGAATTGAACGTTCCGAAAAGTAATTTCTAGTCCATTGAAGATGACAGTCGTCGATCCCAAGAGCACGCATTTTCGACAAAAGAGCCTGCTTTCGGCATATTGATTCCACTTTTCGGTGAGACATGCCATCAACTCACCAGTGGACGTGTTGCAACGAAAACCATACTGCCGGTCATTGAGAAGTATTCGTGTTTCGAGATATTTCATGAGCTGACGGCTTATCAGTGTTTCCATGATCTTGGAGAGAAGGGACGTAAGTTCAATGGGTCTGTAGGAGGAGAGAGAAGAAGATTCGCTTTTTTTAGGGACGGGCTGGACAAATGCTGTTTTCCATCTGCTCGGAAAGAGTCCTAAAGAGTAGGATTGATGAAAGAGCTTACGCATTTTTTTTGTCAGCGTGGAAGAACACCCCTTCAGAAGAAGGGGAGATATACCATCTGGACCAGCGGATTTATGCATGCTGAGATCTTTAAGTACTCTTGCTACTACACGAGTGCGAAAGTGGATTTGTCCCATTGAAGATTCGACGCACTAAAGTGTAGGCGGAGACAAAGCACAATCTGGGAGTGTGGAGCTAGCCGCAAAATGTGCAGTAAACAGATTGGCTTTGTCCAAAGACCTGACAGCTGCTCATTGTTGGGATGATGCGTTGGGATGGAGGAGAATTTCTAATATTTTTGACCAACGACCAAAAATTGTTACTGCCTTTGGGACATTGCAGTATTTTTTGTCTCAATTTTTGGTCGTATTGGAATTTCACACGCTTGAGAAAGACGCTGCAGTCATTTCTTGATCGCTTAAACTTTATTCGGTTTTCCTCTGCCGAGTTGGTGTTGTAGGACCGAAAAAAACATTTCTCTAACCCTGACAGCCTCTTTATAGCTCGAGTCGTACCGTGTCTTTTCTTTTGGTTTGATACTCTTCATCCGATGAGGGATAAAGCCTAAAGAAGTTGTTAAGTCCGCTCCAATTGGCTTTTTCGTATAGCCATATGGTTCTTCTATCAATCTTTTCTCTAACTGTGTGGCGGGTGTACGAGAATTTAGCTGATATGACACAATGGTCCGACGAGCCTAGAGGGAAGAGCACATCAACGCAGTATTTATCAGGGTGAGAAGTTACAAACAAGTCCAGAGTGTTGGCGGTATGACTATCAACGTCCTGTATTCATTTTAGAAGCTGGGTCAAATTATTTTCCGCAGCGAAGATCTCAACACACCGTCCTTCGGATGTCGTCTGTTCAGAATGTCGAAGCAAAGCAGAATTGTGTACATATATTGAACTCGCCTGCAATGACGATTTCGGTATGAGGATACAAGGACACAATTCTTTGAATGAATTTATTTTATAAGAAAATTTTAAATGTGTAATTGACCTGCAGTTTTTTTTTACTTATTATCGTAATAAGCTAGGACCTATCCGCTTGAATGCACTCGTGTTCAGAGTTTAAACCAACAATTTTTTGTTATCCTCATTGAGAATCCATAGTAAACATTGGCCCCAAACACGCATCATTTTTGTCTAGTATGGTATCTACTCAATGTATTCAAGGTATGATACAGTTTGCACTAATAAAGACTAGTACGAGTATAAAATACAAAACAAAGCACATTGATAAGAGTTATAACTTTATTAAAAAATTAGTACCTATGCAAGAAGAGTTTTTTTTATTGTATTGGGTCTATAACTTAATTCGTGCGGTTTGCTAAGAGATGGCGTAACTTGTATTATTCCATTGAAACGTGCGTTGGAATGCTACTGTCATTGTACGTCATTTCAGTATATGTCATTCATTTGAAGCGTAAACAACGATCATTTTTTTTCACTCAAATACTCGTATGTCGAACTTTGTGCCTGAAAAAGTGTTTTTGCGGGGAGTTCTTCTTTATTACTTTAATATGAAGAAAACTGCTGCCGAAAGTCATCGTATTTTAGTGGAAATTTATGGGTAACATGCGCTAGCTGAGCGAACGTGCCAAAAGTGGTTTGCACGATTTAAAAGTGGTGATTTTGGCTTGGAAAACGATGAACGTCCTGGGCAGCCAAAAAAGTTTGAAGATGAAGAACTGGAAGCATTACACTATGAAGATTGTTGCCAAACACAAGAAGAGCTCGCAGAATCTTTTTGTGTCACTCAAGCAGCCATTTCAAAACGTTTAAAAGCAGCTGGATATATTCAAAAGCAAGGAAATTGGGTTCCACATGAACCCAATCGGATTGTTACTGGTGATGAAAAATGGATCCATTACGACATCCCCAAGCGCAAAAAATCATATGTGAAACCCGGCCAACCAGCCAAATCAACGGCAGAGCTGAATATCCATGGCGCGAAGGTAATGCTCTGTATTTGGTGGGATCAGATGAGTGTGCTGTATTATGAGCTGCTAAAACTGGGTGAAACCATCAATGGACGACGCTACCGAACACAATTAATCCGTTTGAAGAGAGCAGTGGCCGAAAAACGTCCGGAATATGCGACCAGACACGAGGCAATAATTTTCCATCATGACAACGTTCGGCCCCACGTTGCTATTCAGGTTAAGAACTATTTGGAAAACAGTGGATGGGAAGTCTTACCCCACCCGTCTTATAGCCCAGACCTTGCCCCTTCTGACTACCATTTGTTCCGGTCGATGCAGAACGCCCTCACTGAAATACGGTTCACATCAGAGCAGTATATCAAAAATTGGCTTGATTCATTCTTGGCTGCCAAGCCTGCGCAGTTCTTTTGAGATGGGATCCACAGATTACCAGAAAGATGGGAAAAAGTCATAGCTTCAAATGGGCAATACTTTGAATAATACTATTGTACATGGTTTTTTAAATAAACTTCCAAATTTTGGAAAAAACCGCATTAACAATTAAGTTATATACCCAATATAATTAGGCCTTTTCGCACCATTACATTCCAGATACTGAAAATCTAAGCTAATATTGTATAAGTCTGAGAAATTTCATTGCTATCATAAGTAATTGATTTTTAAATCAATGCTCTGTCAATAAATATTATTTAGGAGATACGAGTATTTTCCACTTCTTTCTTGAAGTTGTTTTTTTTAAATGAGCTATAAATAAAACATATTAAGAAACACATAAAAATGAGAACGATTTTACGAGTAGTTTTATTGAGTAGATATACATTTCTTATAGATATATTTTAAATACTGCATTACATGACATCTTAATCGATTCTAAGTATTTTGTTCAATGCTCTTCTTATACCTGTCATCAAAAAAACTAAACAATTTTTAAACCTTAGAGGCAATAATAGGACTTCGGCTAAAAACACTAAAGTGCTTAAAATCAATCCAATAGCCAAAGCTATCCATCCGAGCAAAATGTTTTCACTATGCAATGGCACGACAGTCACTGCATCTTCCGTAGGAACTATGTAACCTGTTCGAAGTGCATATCTGAAATCCATTCGCTCCCAATATTCTATTAAGCCTGATTCACGCGCATACAGTATGAACCAATTGAGCGAATATTGCAATCGTGAGTTATGTGCCATCAAAAAAGATAGATGGTGCTTCATGAAACATATATGAGATAGTCTAAATACAGGCCTTTTCGCATAATATTGTTGCATGCTTAAAAATCGCCAGCGGTCCAAGTCAATGCCATAGGCGTATGTTCTATTGAAAAAATTTTGGTGCTTAGTCAAAGAATCTGCACTGAGAATAATGAAGAGTTCCTTAAATTCTGGTGTCAAATTCGGTAAGCGTTTTAAATCTTCTATATCTGTCTCGGTTGCTGGGATTTTCAAGCCTGATTTGATAAGATCTTCCATAGTGTCAATTTGAGGTCCAAAAACGGTTGACGTTAGAAAACTCTCCAGAAGAGCGCAATACCATGTGGTGATGAAGAATCCAAGTATCCAAACACATGTTTGAGTGAAAAAGTATTTCCATTCGATGTAGTAATGATTACTCCAAGCAGGCATGTTCAGGATATGCCCAACAGCTTGCAAAAGCGATAGTCCAAACTCCAATGGTTGACGATTGCTGGCGTTTGGTCGAATCCAAAGTAATGTGCATGCTAAGTAAAATGTTCCCACCACAAGAAGTATCCACGAATTTAAGTGCAGTGGTCTCGTAAGATACATATAGCCGGGAATCTCGTTCGACATCGGGATCATTATACAGGTATCTGTTAGTGCAATGGGATAGCTACTTCCAACTTCAATAAAGACATACATGGGATGCGGATGCATGCTGATTTCAATTTCACCCAAAGATATCAACTTGGTTATCGTTTTCGTTGAGTTGGGATATTCCTCGAAAGTGCCATTTATTTGTTTTATAAAAGCCATAAACAGATGATAACCATAACCCTTAATTTGTGTTCGGCCTTTAAAGTCGGTCACACTAAACACTCTGGGCATATCCTGCTTCACTGGTGATCTTATTTTGTATCCATTCAGATTGTGGTGAATCGTCAGTCTAAAGATATCTTCTTTTGTATAAACATCCATTAGACTTATAATTTTGATAACAGGGTATGGCGCGAAAGTAATCAAATGGTCTTCGCTTTGCGAATCGCGATAGAAAAGTAAGCCATGAATGTAATACATTTTGTTGATGTGTGTGATTATATCGTTAATTTCAGAAATCAAAACTGGTGGCCTGGTTAAAATAAATAATATGCCCATTGTTCGCCTCCCATCAGTGTGAAAGTCAGCTAGTTTAAAGGCAATGTCGTCCATTCCTCGAAAAAATACCAAAATGAGTGATTCTCGATGGCTGTTGAATCGGAATCTCAACTTTTTATTCTCCTCCGAAATAATGAAGGTTGGTCTTTCGAAAGTTCTTTGAAGACTCATGATGAACTCCTGAATTTCCAACAATGTATTTTGGCTGGAAATAATTGGAATACTTTGAAATTTTCTGTATTTATCTGCATAGTAAATTATGTCCATGATGAGATCAAAGTTAGTGTGATTTGTGCTTGTTGGCGAAGCGCTTACGAGGAATACTGCGATTAACAAAACCAATAAATACATTACGAATACGAGTAGTTAAATTGAACTAAATGACTTACATATGATGCACGGTAGCTTGGGCTTTTTATATGAAAATTTATATGGAGAAAATATGAAAAGGGTTAACAAGAAAATTATAGAGCAGTGAACCGTATAATTAGGTGTTGATTACCGATTGTCGGAACTCGTCACTTGTTGTGCGTACTTTCGCCTGAAAAATTGAGTAAATAGTTTTATTTTTGAAAGCAAAAAATATAATCTAATGGCCAGCTAAAATAGAAAACTACGGATCAAAATACAGACAACAATTTTCAATATAACTTCAGCATGTCATTGCGGTGTGAGATGGTCCATAATTGAGGGTTATCGATTGTTTTCCACGTCTGTGAAATAGGTATGAGCCGGTAATCAGCGATCAAGCCAAGGTGACGACTAATCTGGAATCGTCTGGAACATGAAACGCATCTTGTATGCGCGCTATGTTTTTTTTTTTCAAAGCCATATGGGGTAGTAGATGTATGTTTTGAAAGAACTGGGGAGTGTCCCCAAGGGTCATCCGCTCGATCTACATAATGATGGCCAGACTGATTATCTCCCATTCCTCAGTAATATGGTGGAGTAAGCCACAACATTTTCAGAAAATTGTATGCATAGGTTTCTCCGGTGCTATGCGAACCTGCGGCATTGAAAGCATTTAGCTGAAACTTGTTTGACTCGAAATCGTAACTGCTCGTATACTGCTTCAATACTCTTGAGGACCTATTTAGAAGAAGTTCTGGTGGATACCAAGGCTCAAGTGTTTTGAAGAAAATGTAAAAAGATGTACTGCCTAGAAAAGGTTCAGCTGATCCATTAAATGCCCCACAGCCTTTCTGTGGCTAGTCAATCAAAAGTTGGGAGAACAATGTACTGGATGAACATACCGGGTCCTCGACAGGCTAAACGACCTGTGAAGCCCTTCCAAGATAAGTCCAAACGATCTCTTAACTACAAAAGAGATGATATCTGAGAACCAGCCAGCTTCATAACCTTTATATGGAAGACGACGAAACTTGAGAATACACACTGTGAGCGGTAAGGAGACACTACATTCTCAGTGTAATTTTAAAGAGGAACTGAAAAGTATCTCCACCAGACGGATTTGCAAGTCTTTTTTAAGAAAGCTGTAGATCACAGGCAGTGACTGAGTGTTTGTAACAACTGATGGATAGCGGGTTGTGAGTGAACATTTTGTTAGTGCACTGTTTTATATTGTTGTAAGGGCATAACACCTACAGCAATTTGTTTCGGTAAACCAACGTCAGAATTTTCAATTCGCAGGCTTGCTTAGTATCGTCGGTGTTAGTGTTTACTGTGTTTCTTTGTCATTATGACCAGGGAATTCAGGGTGGACGTAGCCAATATACGCGGGTTAAAAAGTAATCACTTTTCAGCGTACGTCCACGTCTGTAAGTACAGACCAGCTGTTTTGGCACTTAGTGAAACACAGGCCCACACCTCTCAGATCACACCGATCTGAAGCTATCTGGCTACGAACTAGTGCCACTATTCTTTCCTCATCGCGGTCTCGCCATCTATGTGCGTAGTGATGTAGCTTACCAAACTCCACCACAATGTAGTCCCTGTTCCAATCCGGAATTCAATTTCATGTGGTTAAAATTCTATATCCGTAACCGAATTATCCACTACTGCTTTATCTACAGAAGCCCCAATCTGGACAGCAACTCGATCTTTCACGAGTTTGATGTGCTGTCTGACTCCATTCAAAGAATTGTATCCCTGTATCCTCATAATGAAATTGTGATTACGGGCGATTCCAACATACACAATTTTGGTTGGCTTCGATATTCTGAACAAACAACACCCGAAGGACGGTGTGTTGTGACCTTCGCTGCGGAAAATAATTTAACCCAGCTTGTAAATGTGCCCACACGAATACCAGACGTTGATAGTCATACCTCCAATACCCTGGACTTGTTTTTAACTTCTCACCCTGACAAGTACTGCGTTGATGTGCTCTCCCCTCTAGGCTCGTCGAACCATTGTGTTATATCAGCTAAATTCTCGTACACCCACCACACAGTTAGAGAAAAGATTCCTAAAAGAACCGTATGGCAATACGAGAAACCCAATTGAAGCGGACGTAACAACTTCTTCACGAATTTTAACTGGTCGTTACGTTTCCTCGATAACGACGTGGATGCCGCTGCTGACATGATTACAGAAACTATTCTCTTTGGAATGAGATGTTTTATCCCTCATCGGATGAAGAGCATCAAACCAAAAGAAAAGGCATGGTACGACTCGAGCTGTAAAGAGCCTGTCAGGGTTAGAGAAGTGTTTTTTCGGTCCTACATGACCAATGCGACAGAGGAAAACCGAAAAGAGTTTAAACGATCCAGACATGACTGCAACGTCTTTCTCAAGCGTGTGAAATTCCAACACGACCAAAAACTGAGGCAAAAAATACTGCAATGTCCCAAAGGCAGTAAAAAGTTTTGGTCGTTGGCCAAAAACATTAGAAATTCTGCCTCACCCTCCATCCCAACGCTCATTTACAATGACATTCCAGCTGTCAGCTCTTTGGACAAGGCCAATCTGCTTGCTACACACTTTGCGGCTAGCTCAACACTCCCAGATTGTGCTTTGTCCCCGCCTATACTTGAGTGCGTCGAATCTTCAATGGGACGAATCCACTTTCGCACTCATGTAGTAGCAAGAGTGTTTAAAGGTCTCAACATGCATAAATTCGCTGGTCCAGATGGTATATCTCACCTTCTTCTGAAGAGGAATTCTTCCACACTGGCAAAACCACTGCGTAAGCTTTTTCATCAATCCAACGCTTTAGGACACTTTCCGAGCAGATGGAAAGCAGCATTTGTCCAGCCCGTCCCGAAAAAAGGCGAATCTTCTTCTCTCTCCTCCTACAGACCCATTGCACTTACGTCCCTTCTCTCCAAGGTCATAGAAACGCTGATAAACCGTCAGCTCATGAAATATCTCGAAACACGAAAACTTCTCAATGACCGGCAGTATTATTTTCGTAGCAACAGATCCACTGGTGATTTGATGGCATGTCTCACCCAAAAGTGGAACCAAAGCTTACATTGATCTGGCGAAAGCAAAATAGTTGCACTTGATATTTCCAAGGTCATAGAAACGCTGATAAATCGCCAGGTCCACTGGTGATCTGATGGCATGTCTCACCGAAAAGTGGAACCAATGAAAATGCGTGCTTTTGGGATCGATGACTCCCTTCTTCAATGCATTAGAAATTACCTTTCGAAACGTTCAATTCAAGTTGTCTTGGATGGTTTCAAGTCTGATATTCACAAAATAAATGCTGGTGTGCCCCAGGGCTCCGTTCTGTCTCCGACACTCCTTTTAATTTTCATTAACGATCTCTTGTCTGCTACTTCTAATCCAATATCATCGTACTCTCGTACAACTTGCAGAGTTGTAGAAGTAAACTTTGATGTAAAGTGCTGGGTGCTGGGAATATTAAAAAACTACTGCTGCTGACTGTATAATGGCGACGAAGACCAATATCCTGCCTTGGCAAAATAGACCATTTAACTCAGATGACACCAAAATTTCCGTTCACCTGACCAAAACCGAGCAAGGATAACAATATTTGGGCTTAAATTCAACAAAGCTGCTCGACCAGCCGAGATGGTCTAAGCTTTTTGGAAGTGACTTTGTGGAGAGCATACACCAACTCATTTCTCAGATCTGGTCAGAGTAGTGTATACCTGATGAATTGAAATTCAGCATCGTTAGGCTGACCCACAAAAGGGAGACCCGCACAACTTTGCCAGCTATAGAGGTATAAGTCTCCTACAAAATGTTATCTGCCATAATATGTGATCGTCTAGAACCTGATTTGGCCCCTATCAGTGTGATTTCAGGCCAGGAAAGCCCACAATCGACCAAATTTCCATAATCCAGAAGATCCTGGAGAAAACTCAAGAAGTTCAAATCGCTAGCCATCATCTCAATTTCAAGGCCACATACGACAACATCTATTGAGACGTGCTATATAGAAACAAGAACGTTCGCTGCTCTGTGAACGTCGGTAACAACTTAATCGGGACCTTTGATGTTAAAAAAGATTTAAGACAAGGTAACGTGTTGTCATGTGACTTTTTCAACATTGTTCCACAAAGAATTGTGCGGAACTCACAAACCAACATCGGAGGTACAGTATTTCAAAAATCTGTGCAACTACTAGTGTATGGCGATGTTTTGTTTTTTATTTATAATGATTAACGTAATTAGTAATTCATTAATTGATCCTCATAAAAATACAAACAGTAGTTTTAGCTTTTTCTCCTTAAATTTTAATAACTTGAAATGCTTGTGTATAGATCATCCAAACAATGAACAACAATCAGGTTTTTCGGTCATTCATCAAAATATTCGAAGCATGAGAACCAATTTTGATACTTTTTTCACACATCTTGCATCTTTGGATCATTAACCTGATTTAATCTTTCTTTCTGAAATTTGTATTTTTGAAGAAGAGGTATTTAATTACAAAATACCAAATTTTAGATTTGAAGCGAACCGTAATGAGTCGTATTCTGCTGGTGGTGTCGCAGTATTTTTCAGAAATAATATACTAGGTTGTGAAATTAAAAAATGGAAATTGGAAATTGGAAAACTGTTTTATATGCTTCTATGGATTACATAAGTGTACAGTGCGAACCTTTTTGGAAGAATTTTCAGGATTTTTGGAACTTCTAACTTGTAAAAATATAATATTAGTGAGTGATTTGAATATTAACATCTGGTCTGATTCAGTCGATGTAGATAATTTTTTGTCGATTTTGTCTTCGTTTGGGTTCGAATCTCTGTTCTCGTTTAGGGTCTTGCTTAGACCATGTATTTATAAGGCTGCACAGAAACCCAATTCTGTCAATTTTAAAACGGCAGTCTATGATTTGAAACTAACTAACTATAGTTTGACCAGTATTCAACTTGATAGTAGCGTATCCAGAATAAATCAATCCGAGTATAAGGAATTTAATAAAATTGATTTTTCCGCTCTTAAATTATATCTGAATTTTGAGTCTTGGGATGATGTGTTCAATTCACAGGATCCATCTATTACTTTTGATTTGTTCCTTAAGAAGTTATAATTTCATACATCCAATTGTAGTCAGATTGTATGTAATAAAAATAATAAGTTTTAAGCAATGGATGACTGTCGCTTTATTAAGGAAAATTAAATTGAAAAAGTAACTCTACTTAAGGGTTGGAAAACATCCTAACAATGTTAGACTTAAAAAATATTATGACAAATTATGTTTAGAGCTAAAAACCGAGATACCACTATATAGTGATACTTACTTCAGTAATAGATTAGCTGAAAATGTGGATAAAGCTAAAAATGAATTGGGGATCATAAACGAAATTTTAAACAGATCAAACGACAATGCAGATATAATCATAAACAACAATAATTCAACTGTGCCTGATCCCTCAGGAGTTGCTAATTTATTTAATGAGTTTTTTTCGAATGTCAATTCTTCTCAGGGTTTTTCGAACGATGGTAGCTCTTATTGCCAAAGCGATGTTACGTTAAAGAAAGCAAACTTTCAACCAGAAAGTTTTTTCTTCGAACCGTTTACGGCATTTGAAATACAGTAAATTATACTATCGCTTAAAAAATTGAATTCTTCTTCTTTTGATCAGATCTCCTGCTCGGTGCTGAAAAATATTTCTTTCGAAGTTTCGGATGTATTGTGTTTTATTTTCAATCTCTGTGTACATCGGGGAATTTTCCCAGATTCACTTAAGACAGCAGTAGTAATGCCACTCCATAAAAGGGTTGACATCATGACTTTAAATAATTATCGCCCGATTTCAATTCGGTCAGTTTTTTCTAAAGTTTTTGAACGAGGTATAAAATCCAGAATTTTATCATTCTTAGACAGGACCAATTTTTTTAGTGGTAGCCAGTATGGTTTTACAAGTGGGAGATCTACGGAAGGTGCCTTCTTAAAATTGACAGGTGAAATATATATCAGTTTGAATGCATCCGACATTCCAGCTATTCTATTTATAGATATTAATAAATCTTTTGATATGGTATATCACACTCTGCGGTTAATTAAGCTTTATGATGCGGGTTTCAGAGGCTTTATTCATGATTGGTTTTCTTCGTATTTAAAAAATCCAAACCAAATGGTGAAAATCAAAAACTTATTTAGTTCGCAGAATTTCGTTAATGTTGGTGTTCCGTAAGGATCTGTTTTGGGTCCAATTCGGTTTTTAATATATGTCAATTCGTTGTTTATCCAACCCTTTATAGGCAAAATTACAGCATTTTCTGACGATACTGCTCTTTCGTATTCGAATAACAGTTATCTTAATTTATGTTCGGATGTTAATAATGATCTAGACATATTGAGAAAATGGTTTAAGCATCATAAGCTGTTAATCAATAATAAGACGAAATTCATGATTTTTAACATCAAAGGTGAATTCTGCGATGACTTTCCTTTGTATTACCATTCGCCAAAGTGTTTAGGTTTTTTTTTTAGTAGAAAGCCGCAATGATTCTATTACTTTTAATAGTAAGGAAAGTTGTAGTGATGCCTGCTTTAAAATTGATCGTGTCAACAATTTTAAATATTTAGGTGTCATATTGGATAATAAGCCCAGTTGGAAAGATCATACCTTGTATCTGAAGCAGTATCTAAATAGAGTTGTAAGGCAATTCTACCATCCCAGTCTTTACAGTAGCCTGTCCATTTTAAAGCTTGTCTACAATGGTTTATTGACATCAAAGATTCAGTATGGAATAACTTTTTGGGGTGGTACGTATTTCAATAATATAAAAGATCTTTTAACGAAGCAAAAACACGTGATCAGAATTATGTGTAAAATCAATTGTCGAACTCATAGTTTTGATTTGTTCAAAAATCTTGAAATTCTCCCTTTAAGACATTTGTATTGTTACAAATATATTTTTTTGAAAATTCCGGGTACTATGCTGTTAGACTTCAAGAAAATTACAACTTACGAGTCAACACTAGGAATTTTGTAAATGCGCCCAGAATCAATAAAACACACTTTTCAAGATTTTATATTGTTACTGCGCCTCGTCTATTTAACTTATTACCAGACTGCGTTCTTATAACATATAATATTAAAAAATGGTTATTCTCTTTCAACCATTGCGCAATTGATATGTGCTTTATGCCTTTTGTTTAATTTGATTTTTTTTGGATTTTCTTTTCTATTTCTTTTGTAACAACATTGTTTGTTTAACTTTTTGTAATTTTTGTATATTTTCCCCATCAATAGTTGTACTGCTAAAATTATATCTAAAATTCGCCTCTTGTTCTGAACAATAGATTGTACATTACTATTTCGATCAAAAATGAAAAAGCTTTGTATAAAAAATCACATAATTATTAGAATTTAGGCGGGCTGTCACCGGTGCGTTCGCTAGTATTGGAACGAAAATTGCCAAAAGGGGATAACCGGTAAACGAGAGCAACACTAAATACGAGTATACATATGAAGGGACACACAACATCGACGAATTGGACAGTCAGTCAACAGCTTTAATTTTGAATCAGCAAAGGACTAAGGGTCTACCTTAATTCTGCTATTAGTTCTGATGGTAACTACTCAGTAGAAATAAAACAAAGACTAATGCTTGCCAAACACAGTTCTTTTTGGACTAAGAAAGGCCCTATCCCGAACAATTAAGGAAACTCTAAATCAGACCTTAATCATCCCAGGCCTAGTCCATCGAAAGCGGTTAAAGTACGGCCGCTTAGATTTAATTAGACAACTGTGCTTCAGCCACATCAGGTGGCTAGGATATGTAGAGCAAATGGACACCAATGCTCCGTCTCGTAGAATCTTCGAATTTTCGAATCCAACCGCTCACGCTCACAACCATCTCGGAGTGCCCAACTGAAGGCAGTTAGCCAACGACCGATCTAATTGGAAATGCGTGTTAGGTGAGGTCCAGGATCACTTTAAATAAGTAATCTTCGTCTGTATAGTACTGGTGGGTCATGTAGAGCGGATAAATACCATAACATCGGCTCGGCGAATTTTCGAATCCACCCCGAAGCTATGGCACCGTAGGTGAAGACCTCAACGAATGCTTCGTATGCAAGGGGAAAGCGACCTTAACTTATTCGGTGTGCGTATATGGATGTAGCCACCTTCCGATCGGACTAGATAGAGACGCATTCTGGTTGTGTCACAGTTCTCTCTTGGGCTTGAACAGTAAAAAGGTTGAGCTTTTAAGGTTCGGGATAAAAACCTTGGCAGTTTTGCTTCTCTTCAAAACAAGCATATTTTACTCTTAACAGGGTTTTAGATATTTGAGTTGAAGAACAACCAGGACAATTTTCTATAAGCTACAGCAAACTAGTAAAGAATTTAAATGCGACCCCCGCTATTGGTTACTTCTGCATTTATACAGAAAATTAATTGGAAAAGAAAGCATTATCCAAAAAACAACCCATTAGATAGGATAAAATAGGTACCTTACTAAGTTCTCTATCCAATAATTATTTTCAAACCATAAATCATCCCCCATAAGGGATAGCTCCTTTATTTGTGAATATAGATATTCAATCAATGCGATGACATTTTATACAATGGTCGCAATTGATGCAATTTATCATGGCACGTAGAGAATGACCCTTTATTCCACCTTGATAGTATTTCAAATTGACTCTGTATGTGGTATGTCATTACCGTTATCGAAGTTAAACTCGATATTAATTTATCTCAACAAAAATTTGGAATGGTTAAAGTTGCACAGTATCTCTTTACTTTTGCTTCTATGAACACTATATAATATCTTAACTATGAAATTTTTTTTTTATAATCAGCGCGCGCTCAAGGGGTTTTTGTACCCTTGAAATGTTCGCACACAGCGCGGGCGAAGGAAATTTAGGGAGAAGAAAAGACAGGTACCGATGTACATTGTTTTTAAATGTTTGCAAGTTATAAGGACCAGGAAACACAGAGGTCGGCAGGGCATTCCATAAGCGAGTTGTACGGCTTAGGAAATAATCACAATATTTTAGAGTACGTCCGAAAGTGGGCTTGAGAGTGTACTGATGAGCATTCATAGCGAGACGGGTGTTACGGTTGAAAGTTTGAATGGGCGGAATGCTACTGGTGATTTCAATGGAGCACTAGTGGTGGAAATAGCGATAAAACAGAGTGAGACACGAGACATTACGTCGGTGTTCAAGGGTGTCCATTGCCTGAGTGATATTGGTATAGCTATGAGTTTTATCGCACGGTTTTGAATCCCATCTAGCAGGTGCCGAGGTGTTTTAGGAGCACCTGACCAGAAGTGGGCATTGTACTCCAATTTTGGGCGGATGAATGCCTTATATATTGTGGCTAGATCAGAGGGGGTAAAATATTTCTTACATCGCTTGAGGAAACCTAGACATTTCGCAGCATTTTTGGCGACATCGAATATGTGGTCATTCCAACGTAAGTTATCACTGATACACATGGAAAGTTTATCGGTTTCGGCGATGCAAGTGCCATTCATGGATAATGGCTGGGTATTTGAATTTCGCTTTAATGACAGCAGACAGCATTGAGTTTTGGAAGCATTAAATTCCACTCGGTTCATAGTTCCCCAATTGGTTATGCTGTTAATATCGGAATTTAATGAGCTTAACATACGCTGCCGTTCCCGTTCTACAGCCGAAGAGCAGGAGTGTGAGTCCGGGAACGAATATGAAAAGCAGAGAGTAATGTCATCAGCAAAGGAATATATTGGATTAGAAGTAGCAGAGAAGAGATCATTAATGAAAATTGAATAAAGTGTCGGAGACAGAACGGATCCCTGGGGCACACCAGCAATTATTTTGTGAATATCAGACTTGAAACCATCCAAGACAACTTGAATTGAACGTTCCGAAAGGTAATTTCTAATCCATTGAAGAAGACAGTCGTCGATCCAAGGGCACGCATTTTCTACAAAAGAGCCTGATGCCAAACTCTGTCAAAGGCCTTAGAAAAATCAAGTGCAACCATCTTGCTTTCGCCAGATTGATGTACGCTTTGGTTCGACTTTTCGGTGAGACATGCCATCAAATCACCAGTGGACCTGTTGTATTGTTGTATCTGAAGCTCATTTTATAGCAAACTTGCTTAAAACATTCGATCGGCTCTACCATTTTAAGTTGATGATTCGGGCAGTGAAGTTGATGAGTTGTTTAAAAATTGAATAGTGATCCACCGATTCCATATGTTACCGGGAATCGTACAAACGAGTTAATCTGCAACATGGTTTTTGCCGAGGATCAAAACGAGTATCGAGATAAGTACTATAAGTGTACATCCTTTTTCACTATTTAATCGTGCTCTACGATGGAGCAAGTTATCCCATCGATATGATTAGCTATTTCCTAACGCAGCCATTTGGATCTCTAATCTCGGAGCATATGTATCTCTCACTACCTTTTAGTTCAGGACTTTGGATTCTTATTATCATTTTTTTTATATTGTAACAATTACCTTACCTCAGTTACTACTAGAAGATGATCGAACATTCGATTTTGATTCAGCAGCCTTGGCGGCCATTTCCACAATTGAGAATCTTCTAACTGGAAGGCATATTTTTCAGATGTTTAACTCGCTTAGAATAATGTATGTTACTCGTAGGTATAGCTCTTTCTGTTTGGATCCATTTTGTGGAATATCTATTTGGCTTTAATGGCATTACTCCAGATGGGCGATACAGTGGATGCTGTTGTACAAGATTTCCAGGGAAATATTGCCACAAGGCTAAGAACAGGAATCTATTTTCAAATAAAATGCTTTGTAGGCAGAATTCCAAAATCTGTGCTCAAGGTGTCATTTGTCTGAGTGATATTAGCATCATCTTAGAGTTTTATCGCACGGTTTTGAATCCTATCTAGCAGGTGCAGAGATGTGGGCATTGTACTCAGATGAATGCTTTATATATTTTTTATTTATTTAATTCTTATTTCTTATAATTAATATTTCATATAATTATTTACAAATTGAAAAGACTTTTAAATAATAAGAAATTAGATTAACATTCAGTATTTTAAATTAAAATAGAATTGAATGTTATCCATTACATTAATAGAATAGGAGTGATAAATTATTAATGGGTGGGGTGACCCTTTTTTATAGAACTAATATTAATTCAAAATTCAAAAGCTTACAATTAAAAATCAAAGAACAAAAAATATTTGTAAACCAAAACGTTGAAAAACAAGAGATTCAATTTGATTAAGATCAAATGTAAAAAGCCAGCATTTTACTCTCTTTAGAAAGGTAGACGTAAATGATATTGTTCTAGTGGAAGCAGGAAGTTTATTAAACAAACGAGTGGCTAAAACAGGATAAAAATTACGAAATGCAGAGGTTCGAAAATAGGGAATGGAATGAGTGCAAGACAGTTTTCTACGGAGATTGTGACTAGAAATTAAACGAAAATTACGGTTACCGGACTTCATATAGAACATTTCCAACACCTTAAAACAGAACAAATGACGAATAGGAAGGATTTTCAGGCAACAGAATAACGGAAAACTAGAATGTCTAGCAAGTTTACGACAAATTATTCTTATAACATATTTTTGTAATATCAATAATGATTGAATATTACTAAGATACACACCGCCCCAACAGGCAAGTCCATATTGGGGCTAGATCAGAGGGATTTCGTAGCATTTTTGACGACATCGAATATGTGGTCATCACATATTCACATCCAACGGACGTTGTTACTGACACATACAATAGATGGAGTGAAAAGTAACCTCCTTGGGAATGAAAATTTTTTTTTAAATGTTTTTTTTATTTTATTCAATATAGTCCCCTTTTAGTTTGATACACTTATTCCAGCGATTTTCCAACTTCTTGATTCCGTCCGAAAAGTGATTTTCCGGAAGGTTTGCAAAATACTCCTCCGTGGCGTCAATGATTTCCTCGCGTGAGCTGAATTTTTTATTGATGAGCCATCTTTTGAGGTTTGGGAAGAGATAATAGTCCGAGGGATCCAAATCGAGTTACCAATCGACTCCAAAAGTCCGCCCGATTCCGCATCAGCAAGTCCAAAAACTCTTTCGAAGTGCTCTAGCGTCCGTGTTTTTGGTCATTCGCGGCACCCGGCGGCAGGATAACTTTTTCATATGCAGAATATTGTCCAAAATATGGCGTGTGCTCAGTACTAATCTTTGTGGTATCTGCTAGCTCGTGCACCTTCACTTTCCGGTCAGCCAACACCATTTCATGTATTTTTTTGACATTGTCCTCTGTAACCGCATCGGAGGGCCTGCCGTTGCGGACTTAATCGGTAGTGGGGTTGCGGCCACCACGAAACTCTCGAAACCAATATTTGATGGTGTAATCTGACGGAGCATTAGCCCCATAATATTTATTCAACTTTTCTTTTGTTTCCTTCGCCGTTTTGCCTCTCAAAAAATAATGTTTTATGAGAGAACGAAAATCGTTTTTGCCCATACTCAACAAGGTGCCAAACACGATAAATAACAATCATCTGTCAAAACAAAACTAAAGACAGTATCGCACTGAAATTTGGCATGTCTGCCTAAATATGAACGGACTTCAATGCACCATAACCTAACCTGTTTATGCAGTAGCAGCGCATTCTGGCGGTCAAGGAGGTTACTTTTCACTCCACCTAGTACCGAGAGTGGAACAATTTTCGGTTTTAACGCAAGTAGATAATGGCTGAGTGTTTAGATTTCGTTTTAACGAAAGCCGACAGTTGTCAGACCTGCTCAATGGCGCAGAGGCATGGACTTTATTAAAATGGATGAGGGTACAACCATTGCCTGCTTTGAGAGCAAAATTCTTAGGGTAATTTTCAGTCCCGTCTGCATAGAAGGAAATATAACAACAAACTGTAAAGCAACATCGATTCAACCAGAAGAGTGAAGATCCAACGACTGAGATGGCTAGGTCATGTAGAGCGGATAAACAACAATGCTCTGGTCTGAAAAGTCTTCAAATCCGCCCCGAGGGACAGCGCAGTAGAGGAACACCGCGACTTAGGTGGCGCACGCAAGTGGAAAGGGACCTAAGACAACTTAGCATGCGAAACTGGAGGCAGCTAGCTAAAGATCAGGCAGGCTGGAGATGCCTGTTGGTTGAGACTCAGGTCCACGCTGGACCGTAGCCCTACCTTAAGTAAGGTAGGTACTTATTTTTACAAATGTCCTCTGAACCCTCATGGGACAAAGAGTGTCAACAACACCTGCGTGCCATTGTGTTGGTAGTTCGGCCAGGTGCATGAATTTCCATAAATTTATTTCCCTATATTAGGTTAAAGCGGCCCACTCGTCTCTCTATTGAATGTCATATTTTGCATTAGAAGTGTCTTCGTGTGACCAATCTACTTAAAACAAGAAGTTAAATCAGTTCAAACTGGAGAGGTATTCGAAACAAGCTGTTAGGAATTTACGGCGTTCGATTAAGGACTTCACACGAATGGGTAGACCATTCCAGAGCTTAACAGCATAAATGAAAAATTGTCTGCGATTTGATGAGCATATATGAATTTTGTTAAACAGGTAGATACGAGTAGGTTCCTTCACGTGAATAGTTTTGAAGAGCAAAGCACAACAACGATATTTTAAAAAAGTCTCTAAGTCACATCCAAGCAGTTGACGAGCTTCAGAAGAATTATGATCAAATCTACGAACATTGAAAACATACCGCGCAATTGAGTTGAAAGCAACTTTTAGTTTTTGAAACGAGTACGAGTCAGAATCCGCAAACAGTTCACAGTCTATGATATTATGGGTATTATTAGTGCCTTCACCAATTTGAGTTTGACTTGAGTAGGTAAAATTGTTTTTGTAATGGATAATCCACGTAGAGACGCATATATTTTATTGATTAATGAATTTATGTGAACATACCAAGTTAACTTATTGTTAAAGGTTATTCCAAGGTTTTTTACCTGGTTAACGTACTCAACTTGAGAGGAATTTAAAAGGATTGGGGGGAAACCAGGGAGATACTGTTGATGTTTGGATATTGGTATGGCTTTAGTTTTGTCAGGATTCAGCTTTAGATCATTACGTGTTGACCACTCGAGAATAGAACATAGATCGTCGTTTATTTTTGCAACTGCATCTTCAATCATGCCAATAGGGAAACTAAAGTACAATTGAACATCGTCAGCATCTATATGATATATAGGGAGAATAATAATTTACCAAGAATAGATCCTTGGGGAACACCACCAAATTAATTTATTAGATGTGTCAGAGAAATTAAAATATGTCGTAAGTTTATCACAGAGAATATTCGGATTTACACAGTCAAATGCTTTAGACAAGTCAAGTAGCGTTATCACAGTTGTATAATCAGCGTCTATAACTTGTCTTACATCGTCAGAAACTTTAAGTAAAGCTGATGTACAGCTTCCGCACCGGAACCCTGACTGCAGAGGATTAAGAAGCTGTTTGTCTTTAATAAACTCTTTTATTTGGTGGCTTATAATCGATTCAAAAGCTTTGGATAAAAAAGGGAGGATAGCTATAGGTCGGTATTCAGAGTTTGTACCTTTTTTAGGAATTGGTATGATTTTAGACTTTTTCCAGGCTAACGGGTAGGTAGATGTCATAATAATGGTGTTAAAAATATGGGTGATGTAAGGAAGTATAAGAGGAAGGAGAATTTTTATGAGGTCAGGATGAATATTATCTAGTCCGACGGACCTGCTTTTGATAGAGAAGATTGCTTTTCGCACATTATGTATGTTAACTGCAGTCAAAGAAGATTCATTTTCTCTATCATCCTGTGATGATGTTAGGTTAATGTCAGGCGGTGCGCTTGCGGTAGAGAACTTTTGATTCAACTCTTCTAAATCAATATTGTCATCCGAGACTATGGAGTGTTGCTTATTCACACCAATATTCCGAATTTCACTCCACAGAAATTTTGAGGAACGATTGGAATTAAATCTATTATTGTAGTACCTCAGCTTAGCGGATTTAATAAGGTTAGTTACAATGTTACGATTAAATTTAAAACATCTAAGCATTTCGGCACAGCCGAAACGTTTCCCATGGCGATATGATACATCTCTCTTTTTGATTGCCCTAAGAATATCATACGAAAGCCACAGGTCTTAATTGGAACATGTTTGTTAAAGAGGTAGTCAATAGCATTGGTTAGGAATTCAATTTGTTTATTGACGTCAGGTGCCAAGTAGATTGAGTACCAGTCAATGGACGAACAATCGATAAAAAGACTTTCAACGTTGACATGGCGAAAATCACGATACTGGATGGACTGAGACACGTATTTAGGAAAGTGTAAGTCAAAGGTTGCAAAGACGAGATCATGATACGAAAAAACGGGGACTGATAATTGGCTAGAACATTTAACAAGCCTCACATTACTTATAAGAAATACATCTAACAGAGACGGCATGCAATTTGGTTTAAAGTGCGTTGGTTCAGTAACGTTTACAAAAGAGAGGCCAAGAGAGTTCATCTTGGAACCTCGGTTGGAACTTGAGCTCCTATTGCTTTTGGACCAGATTTTTCGATCGCCTTCGTTGAACATGGCAAAACCAGCTGATTTGCTCAGCCTGAACTTTCTCTACTATCGGTTTCTTTTTGTGAAGGTTTCCGCGGATGCGCATGCTGGGTCAAGAGGTGGGTTTCCTGCTTCGCAAAATCGGCAAGGCAAATGTTCGGTCTTATTACGACTGATTCGTAACTTGTTATCTTTTACGGCCTTTATCCAGTTACTCAGAGTTGCTTTAAGCACTCTCTCGTTGTTGCCTATATCTAATAGCGCTGTAAATGGTGAACAGAAGAGAATTTGACCCGCACTCGTTGATATGTTGCTTCAATATAAATATTTGCACGACTTTGCATACTGCCTTGGTGTACCCAACTTTAACTGGTTATTCCCGCAGTTTAGTTTGTCGTTTCAACATTATAGTACATATTGCGTATCATTCTTTCACATGTTTCAGGTACATTTTGTGATCTTAATGCCGTCGGAATAAGATCTTTAGGAAGTCTGTCGAACGCTTTTCCAAGTTATTATTCATATGTCGACCTGCCTCTTACAAAGCCGCATTAACTACCATTGAGTTTAATAATATTCCATTGTCGACTGTCTACAACTTTCTTGTACACTTTTATACTATGCGATATTAATTCCACCTATCGGTAGTTACTGAACTTTCCAATGTCGAATTTGCTTTTATGCAGCCGAAGCAGAAAACAAACGCAGGCCATTCGATCTCATCATTTTATTGAATCACATGAATTGAGAGCCATTTAAAGCCACGATTTTCGACTGGTACCCAAATTCCAGACAGTATGTTACCCGGTCTGACGGCACGCCCCCGACTCATTCCTTTTGCAGGTTCGGTAACTTTGGCTTGCATAAAATCTGCCATTTGCTCTTCGATCGCGACAACTGCAGGAATGATGTTGTATGGAAATTCGTTGTTTAATAAGGCGTCAAAATACTTTTGCTTTGTCCTCCGCTACTAGGCTTCTCTGCTCACCTTTAATATATTCCGGCGATTGGATCTCTTGCGAATATTTTCTGTGCTGCGCCGCAATCTTAAAATGTTTGGTCGTTTACTTGTGCTTCGACACTGTACTTCCTCTACTGCTTGCCGCCTGTGAATGTAAGCTTTCTAATTCCCAATACAATGCCTCTGTTAGCACACGTGTTGCCGCTTTTTTCCCTTTTTTTCAATGCTTATAGCTTAACTCAAGACGCACTTTATCGGTTTCGCACTTCCGCTGTATTTAGTCCACGCTTGTAAGACTTGCCTTTTGTTCTTTACTATGATTTTCATGATTCACTACCCGTTTCTTTAATTATGTAGAGCCGGTATGGTTTCCGCGCTACTCTTACATTTTTGTTCGAAATTATTCTACATATGTACCTTATGCGCTTAGTTCTTCTTCTTGGTTAATGACACTTTCGAGCCATTCCCGCAAATTTATGAACCGGAGCTTGTCTTTTTTCTTGTTTAAATTGAGCCGGTTTATTTTTTCTACTTATGCCGGTTTTCAGTGTTGTTTTACTTTTACGAAAACTTCTGTATGCCAAAGTCGATGCTGACTTGCTAGTGGTTCGCCTAAGATCACTTCTGAAAACATATTTCATAGATATAGATACTTCCGCGCCTTGTTGTCCGGCAATGCTGAGTATAGCGGCACTGAGGTAAAGCTGAGACAATTAAGTGCTTAGGACCTTTGTTTTAGCCGTCTTTGTTTTGAGCCTTTCATTGTTCGCTTCTCACTACAAATTATGGGCCATTTGGTGCAGGTACAATATCTTTTGCGAGAGTAGGCAAACGTCATCAGCGTAGGCAAGATGTTTAATAATTTTTCCCCCAGTCCATTTCAACCCGATGTTTCTTCCAAACAGAGTTGCCTCAATTACATTACTGGCACTACAAGAAATAGCAGTGGCGAACGAATGAAAACTTTTCGTATTACTCTGCAAACTTTACACTCAGTTCTAATAACTGTAAGACATTAAATTTCGCCATCATACATATCTAGTTTTTCTAGTATACCCCTCCTCCGCCATATACAATGGCATCTCGATTCAACCTTCTTTGACAGCTTTGTCGAAATCGGAGGATGGCTTCTGTTCCTGTTCCTGTACGAATTTCGGATATCCCCCGAAGTGTTTGGCGTGATTTGTGATATGTGCCAACTACCCTGTTTTTCTTCAGGATCCTTATTGCCGACGTTATTTCAGTGTTACTAGGGGGAGGTGCGAATGCGGGTACTTGCTGCAAAAGGCATAAAACGCTGTTGCCTAAGTGGTTAAGAGCTTCCGAAAAATGTTCCTGCTATCTGGCAAGCCGTTCTTCAATCGAAATCAGAAGACCTCCACCTAGACGTGGTTTGGAACTTTGACCTTCGACGGTCCTGTTTTCTCACCTTTATGTTGCTTCATCAGGTTTGGTGGCTGGTGCCTTGATGTAATTACGCTTGTCTCGTTCGCCACTTCACTGCACTTCTTCTTTCTTTATGAGGTACATGCAATCCGTGCTTTGAGTTCAATGCTTCCGTCGATCCGCCTCCGGATGTCTGCTGTTAGGCATGCGCTTTGGCTTTTTCGCCTTTTAGGGACAATGGTTTCTAAACACATTTTTACCAGCATTCCAGTGGCCGTCAATGATGTTTGATTGACTTGGAGATGATCTTCGATATGAGAGACCATTCTTCAAGATAAATAGGCTTGGCACAAGTAAACCACTGCTGTATATACTTTTCAATATGCTCTCCAGTAGACAGTTCATCGAAGTAACTCCTGCTGGAGTATTTGACATTAAAAATGGACTGCAACAGGGAGCGATTATTTCACCAGTACTATTTAACATCTACAACACAATCGATTTTGTTGAATCATTCCAACACACCATAGCGTACGCAGGCGATTTACAGATCAGGTCCTTCTTCCCAAGGTCAAGAAAACCCTGATAAACCTTCAGCTCATGAAATATCTCGAAACCCGAAAACTTTTCCATGACTGGCAGTATAGTTTTCGTAGCTACAGGTACACTGTTGATTTTATGGCACGTCACATCGAAAAGTGGAACCAAAGCGTACATCAATCTGGCGTAAGCAAGATAGTTGCACATGATATTTCTAAGGCATTTGATAGAGTTTGGCATCAGGCTCTTTTGTCGAAAATGCGTGCTTTTGGGATCGATTACCCTCTTCTTCAATGAAATTACATTTCGGAACGTTCAATTCAAGTTGTTTTGGGTGGTTTTAAATCTGATATTCACAAAATAAATGCTGGTGTGCCCTAGGGCACCGTTCTGTCTCCGACACTCTTTTTAATTTTCATTAATGATCTCTTGTCTGCTACTTCTAATGCAATATATTCCTTTGCTGATGACAGTATTCTCTGCTTTTCATATTCGTTTCCGGACTCACGTCCCTGCTCTTCCGCTGTAGAACTGGAATGACAGTGTATGTTAAGCTCATTAAATTCCGATATTAACATCATAGCCAATTGGGAATTTAATGCCCTCAAAACACAATGCTGTCTGCTGTCGTTAAAGTGAAATTTGAACACCCAGTTATTATCCATGAATGGCACTTGCGTCGTCGAAACCGAAAAACTTTTCATTCTCGGTATGTGTGTCAGTGACAACGTACGTTGGATGTGAATATGTGATGGCCAGATATTTGATGTCGTCAAAAATCCTGCTATATCTCAAGGTTTCCTCAAGTGATATATGTAAGAAATATTTCACCCCCTCTGATCTGGCCTCAATGTCATATAAGGCATTTATCTGTCCAAAATTGGAGTACAATGCCCACATCTGGTCAGGTGCTTCTAAAACGTCTCTGCATCTGCTAGATAGAATTCAAAAACATGCAATAAAACTCATAGGTGATACTAGTACCAGTCACTCGTGAACCGACGTAATTTCTCCTGTCTCACTTTGTTTTGTCGCTATTCCCACTACCAGTGCTCCATTGAAATCGCCAGTAACTTTCCGCCCCTTCAAACCTTCAACCGTAACACCTGATTCACTATGAATGCTCATCAGTATACCCTCAAGTCCACTTCCGGACGTACTCTAAAATATCGCGATCCGTTCCCAACCCGGTCAAGTCGCTTATGGAATGCCCTGGTGGGCTCTCTATTTCTCAGTCGTTATAACTAACTAACATTTAAGACCAATATACATTGTTATCTCTCTTTTCTTCCTCTATAAGTTTCCTTCGTCCGCGCTGTGTACAAACATTTTAAGGATGCAAAAATACCTTGAATAATTGGCGACATTAACATACTTTTGCAACCTGATTTCAATAAAATTAATCGATTCTGCGATGCATAGAAGTTGAACAACTTTTAGTAGGCTGAAAGCACTCTTTTTAGGATGTCCTTGGCTGGGGCCTCTTGCGATACCAGAAATAATAATTCGGTAACGTTTTCGGTCATGGGGCAACACCAGCAGTCACTTGAGTGTCCAAATATATGTAGTATGTACTTATAATGCCTATATTTTAACAAATGCATAGATGCTGCTCTCGGAGCCAAAAGTGTTTTATCCAAATAAATGCAAGAAATCTGCTACATGCTCCTTATACGGCTTATGCTTGCATCTGCAAGCTCCATGTGGTGGAATACAGCTGGGTGTGCGAGTGAGGGGGGTGGGGGGTGTTGTACAATAGGACTAACCAAATAAAAGTACAGAAAAAAATACAGAGAATCTCTCATTTAGTTGCTTTCTCATTTGCTTTGGTGGTAGAAAGAAAAACAACCTAAGAGTTGAAAACTTCGAGAAAAACGCATTTTTCTGATGAAATTGGTCCAACGATTTTTCAAAATATTAGCTTTAAAATTCCATAATTTTGCCTGGTGTTCATCGAACTCGACGAAATAATTTAGTATTTTAGGCACACTGAAATTCTGTTTCAAAAATGTGCACAACGGTTTCTTACGCTGAATCTGTTAGAAAGCTACGGCCTTTTAAGAAGTTTTACTTCGAAATCAGAGGTTCCTCACTTTAACGGCCTATAACTTGGAGGGGAGTGAAGATAGACCCCGCCCCTGCAATACAATTTTTTATTTGCCATAACTTCAGGAATCTTCAGCTATCAGGACGAAAACCTAAACTGGGACACGCTGTATATCAGCTGACGGTGCGTCCTTAACATCTCACAACTTTGCAATCTACTACTCGTAATTTGAAATATTTTTAAACGAAAGATTAATTAATAACTTAACGCTATGATGCATCGTCGAGAATATCAATCAATAATTATAAACTCATCGAAACTAGTGCCAATTGTACGAGTATCTCTGGAAAGCTTGAAAAGTTATAACATCATAAAAATCTGAAATCAAAGTCCGTTACATATTTGCTTGCGATGGAAGTATCACAACATTATACTCGTACTAATCATTTAATTAATATCATCATATCATTCATGTCAGAAGTGTCCGTAAGTATGATAGTATAAATATATCATGGTAACGGAAGTTTTAGCTCATGATATGTGAATATCAAAATGTCTTTTATGAAATTTTCGCATAGATTCTCTCATGCTAAAGAGTTTGTCAGAAAATTCATCACTTTCATGATATAAATGTTAGATAGTTAAAAAAGAGAAATTTACCAAGCATGATATACGCATATGTAGTAAAAGTTCTTTCGTGGCATTTTTAATACACTCTCAACAATTACTGTCTGATATACTTATATCATGATTCTTGATTTATTTGCAAATACTTTGTGTGACATTTCCTTTACTCTACAAGTAAAGAGCAAAAGAGAATTAAGGACAGTGTGAAACATATCCTACAATTGCAACATGTGAATGGGACAGAAAAAGTGGCATAGCATGGAATGATATACCTGCTAGTCTTCCGGGAGTCATCTTTTGAGAATGACATATTTTACTACATATTTCAGAGAGAGGATGGAATGCATTCCGTTAATATCCTCTGAATGGAACAATAAATGGTAAAAAAAATATTAGAACAAGAAGCAGCATACAATATGTGCATTTATTGCATAGCAAAATTGTCAAGGCATTATGAAAAATAGAAAAAAAGCTTAAGATATTACTGAGAGTTTATATTGTATTTATTAATATTTGGTGGAAAGTTTTGGGGTCTTGCCTTTAAATGTTTATTCATACTGCGCGTCCTTACGCTAACCAAATAGGCAAATGCACTAGGAGAACCAGACTTAATATGTTTGAAAAGTATTAAGGATGTCATCCGACATCCGACATGTGGTACATTGGGATATTGAAATTTAACAGAGGAGCATTTAAGTAAAACATGTACTGAATTAAAAAAAAAAGCAAATCATAACAACTTCTGTTAAGCGTTAAATTCGTCAGCAATAAAGTACATATAATAAAAAACTTTTACAGTTTTTTGTTTTATATCCAACGGATTATGCTAAAATGTTTACAGGAAATAAGGAGCTCGGCAGGGAATTCCATAATGAGCTGTACGGCTTAGGAAAGGATTACGATATTTCAGAGAACGTCCGAAAGCTGGCTTGAGGCTATACTTAAGAGCAGACACAGCGAAACGGGTGTTATGGTTACAGTGTAAGATAACAAGCTGAACCAAGGTACATAAGCCCGGTCAATTAACTAAAATATGTATATTGGAGTCATCTATCAGTTTTATCGCATGATTTTGATAACTATCTTACAGGCACAGAGGTTATAACAGCACATGATCAGATATCATCTAAAATATCGTAATGGTTTACTAAGTCGTACAACTCAATTATGGAATGCCCTGTCGAGCTATCTATTTATTAGTCATTATAATTTCCAAACATTTAAGACCAACCCACATCAGTATCGCTCTTTTTCCCCTCCCTAACTTCTTTTCACCTGCGCTGTGCAAGGGTTGGCAATCCCTTAAGCACACGCCAGTTAAAAAAAAAAAAAAAAAAAACAGGAGCAACCAAAAATGACGATTGCTCGTATGCCTTGGCGGGTTCCCTACCATTATAAGAATATTAAAGTACAATAAAGCGGCAATACTTCAAGGTAATTCAGCGGAGCTTTTGTAAAAAAGCGTCAATAGCATCTTTAAAGAAAATTTTTTATGGAGTGTGTAATCTGGAGAGACATTTGTGTTCTGTCTCTTCTTGCAAAAATAATAAGCAAAGTAATCCTCGGGCGATTAAAACACTACCTTGAGGCTACACTCGATGCCAAGTAAGTAGGCTTTCGGCCAAGATCCTCTTGTGCCGACGCTGCAGATTATCATCGAAGAATACTGCAACGCAGATACTGTTCATCGATTTTTTCTATCAGATTATAGTTATGATATAAAGTATCAACTAAAAGCGAATTGTGAGTATGGCGTGCGCCACGGAGCGAAAACGCAAGAATTCAATGGATTAGAACACTTTCACTTTCACGCAGAAAACATTTGCTGTAACCTCTTAGGATTACAGATCTCAACTAAACGAAAATTGCCGTGAGGAATAAAGTAAGTTTCAGTGGGCTGCAGATCCATCTCAATCTCGCAAGTTAGCAATAAGTTTGTTGCCAGTAATTTAGAAATATCATCTGTGATTAGGTTGGGATTGAACTAGATCTAACTAATCGACAAAATTTACGTTGGGAGAAATAGAGAAGCAATGATATCAGCTTAAGGACGAAGCTGTTCTGGTCAAATGTTGAATTTGGTCCATTTCATTTCTTTACTAGTAGATGAGAGCTTAATACCGGCAATTGTTTTCTAAGGCTGCTAGTTTTGTTTACTCGCCGAGTTTCTTGCAAGCATATCAAGTGCTTTAGACATGCCCCATTTTTGAATAGGGATTCTGCGAATTTACTCATGCTGCTAAGCTTCCCTCTAGATCCTTCCGGGAGGAAGATGCTTTAATAGAGAACAAGTCGATCCATTTCTACACAGATAGATCTAAAACCGATACCGTGGTTGTCTAGCGGTCTCCTACTCTTCATCGTAAGCTCAAACTGGTTATATTAGTAAGGGGATCATAGATCTACGTGGCATCAAAATTGGTCAATAGGCCTAAGTGGGTTGGTGTTGCTATCTTTTGAAAAATGCCATATTTGTGTTTTAGATTCACAACCACTTAATCATGGATAAGTATACGCTTCAACGAAGTTTTCAAATCATCAGAATTTTGTATATCGAAATTCGCGGTCAGTTACGACTACGATACGTGCGTTAACTCCAATCTTCGGTCGTTATAATCGTCCCGATAAGCAAACAATTGATTTATCTACTCTATAATGTTGCCGCGCCAGTGAGACAACGAAACCCCAGAAAGGAAGAGAATATTGTTAGTCGGTAAGGCAATATCGTAATCAATCGATTCTGCGCCGTTCTCAAGAGCTTGACATGTTTCAAACGTCTCCATAGCGTATGTTGCGAGAAGACCTGGCTACACGTCCGTAAAAGATCATATGCCCCAAAAGCTAAAGTCAAATGATCATCACAGACGTTGAACTCTCACTGATTGGACTGTACTGAAGATGGAAGAAGATATAGCAATTGATCAAGTGAACAGCAAGAACGCGCAACGTTGTGCCATAGGTATAGAAATAAGTGTACTGTTTGGTCTGATTTTCATGAATGAGGTGTCATCGGTTCGCACTTCCTCTGAGATGATGCCGGGGAGTCAACATATGTATGTACCAATTTTTTTTCGGGAATGTAACTGAAAAGTTTGGAGGGTATGGTATGTGGCTTCAATAGGACGATGGCACTTGCCACACAGCGAGCACCAAAATCAACTTATCGAAGACGAAGTTCGGGGCCACCAGCCCCTTTTGTGTAATTTAGCGCCTTTAACCCATTTTCTTTGGGAATACATTAAGTCTCTGTTCTATGGCAACAAGCCAGAAACTTTAGGCGACTTGTATGCGAATATTCGATGTGATATTGCTCGAATATCGGCCGAATTATGCGAAATGGTCACAAAAAATTGGGTCCAGTGCATACACTAATACAAGCGGTTCCGTGAAAGACATTTGAATGATGCCATATTCCAGAACTACATTACATATTGTAATAGTATCAATTATATTTTATATGTATATATCTTAAAAACACTACTTTCCAACTATTTGATGATCCTTCAAATGGCTTTGCTTCATACGAGTGCTGTACTGGTAATTGATCCAACACCACGTAGTAGGTAATTGTTTGCTAAAACCATTCTGCTCATGTACTAAAGCATGAGCCAACAGCTAGTGTGGAAGTTTTCATTCAATTAAACACACATTTAATATGAAATCAATGCAGAATTTTACTGATTAATAAAGTTCGGGCTATAGGAATTATGAATGGAAGCCAACATCGTTCATGTGACCACCACCACGTCTTCTGTTGCAAGCGACCATCCGAAGGTCAAAATTATCGATGACTTTTTAAAGAATAAGTGGGTTAATGACCGCATTTTCAGTTCCGATGTTATGTTTGAGATCCTGAATTGTTGTTGGGTTACTGGCATAAACCTTAATCTTCAAATAACTTCACAGGAAGAAGTATAAAGATGTCAAATTGCATCACCTTGGAGGCCAATCAACTTCTCCTCTAACAGAAATAAGGCGATCTTCAAATTTCGTACGCAATAAATTGATTGATGATGGAGTGTGGGCAGTAGTGCGATCCTGTTGAAACCAGAGATCATACAGGCCCAATTGATTCAGTTTCGGGAAAAAAATAGCTGGCCAACATGTTGCGGTAACGATCTCCATTCACTGTAACTGTCTCTCCAGCCTTATCTACTAAAAAGTACGGGCCAATGAAGCTACCAATCCATAATCTGTACCATACAGTGACCTTTCTAGGGTGCATTTGTTTTTCATGAATCTTGTCTGGGTTTTCCATTTCCCAGTTTCTTCAAAACGCTTCACCATTGCATAAATGTTGACCGAAAAATTCACGAACTTTACGAAATGTTACTTCACAGATCGCCCATTTTCGTAATAAGATTGAATAACAAAAATGCGTTGTTGCGTGGTAAACGACACCATAACTAAAATTGACATCTGTCAAAAAGATCAACCAGATTTAATTCAGTAAATGACAGCAATTGACAGCCAACATCTACACCATCTGTTGGCACACCCTTTATACGTACTATAGTAAGTTATGTAATGTTGTTGTCAGTATTGTTACAGACTGGAATCTGTACCACAGGAGCTTAATTTTTAATCAGAGCAGGAATTACAAATTTCAGATTTAAGGGGTTAGACCACTCTAGGATTTTCAAAAAATCGATTTTTTTTTATTGCTTTCAATGCTCACTTAGGGCCTCAAAAATGACATCCCAATAAATTATGGCCGGGAAATATCTCGAAGGAAACGTTTTTCAAGACCGCCAGATAGGCTTTCTATAACTTAAAAACACGTTTATCTCAAAACTGTATTTTTGAAGCCGCACCATTAACGTGAACAATTTTCAACTAATTCACATCAAATTTTACGTAGGTTTTTTTTTATATGGTTCATTTGTTATTAACAATTTTCTGGCGAATTTTGCAAGTTTGATTTTGGAAGTGCGCCATTCCGTCAAAAGTCAATATATCAAAAAAATCCAACGTACTTCTCTAGCTGTTGATATGTACAGATAGATAGTCTACCTGTCGTGTAAACTTAAGTTTACGGGATGCCCGTACATCCAATAACTTTGATACAAATTCGGAACTGTGTTGGAGGCACAAGTTCCGCCCTCGGTATGAGTCGAGGCCGACCTAAAACCTCTTACTGCTCTTAGGGTCACAGCACCTAGTACTTATTGGAACTCTACATTGGGTCAAACCAACAGGAAGACCCTTCCCCGGACTTTGGGTTTAAACCACAGCCACCATGACGCTCCCCCAAGGCGGCCTACCTCAACAACTCAGGTCTGGACCGAAATTCGGGGGGCTCCTGACTGCGTGGGTGGAATCCTTGCATAGGCACCAGGGACGGATTTGAGCTTCTTGCTTCGTCACGGGGTGCTTAGCGAATTCGCCACAGCCCAAAGATCCTCAGATTTCTACATATATTGAACTATGTTTTCCGGTGTTGGCCGTTCCCCAAATTCTTCACACAATATAGCTCTTTCGTTTGCATACCGCGCACATTCGAAGAAAACGTGCTCCACGTTCTCTACCATGTTTACGCAGCGAGGACAGGACGGACTCGAATCATGGTTTCGCTTGGATAGATATTCCCGGAAACAACCGTGACCCGTCAACAACTGTGTAGGATAGTAATTCAGTTCGCCGTGTTTTCGTTTTACCCAACTTTCAGTCTTTGGGATTAGTCGGTACGTCCATCTCCCTTTTTGGGACTCGTTCCATTGTTGTTGCCACGCTTCTATACTGCAGCCTCTTTCGAATTTCTTCGCCTGATTTATGGATGGCCCGATTTGTACGCGATTTTCATAAAGTCGTCTAGCTTCTAAAGCTAGGATATCGATTGGTACCATAGAGGATAGTACCAATATCGCGTCGTGGGATACCGTTCGAAATGCACTGCTAACTCGCAGTGCACATAATCTGTACACAGATTTGAATACCTCCATGTATGTCTTTTTATTCGTGACGTCAGACCATATTTGTGCCCCGTACAACTGTATGGAGGCTACAACACTCGCAATTCGACATGAGTCTCGAAAGAACGCCTATGGCTTTCGACGATTTCTTGCAAGCGTATGCAAGGTGATGCTTGAAATTAAGCCGAGCATCAATCATCACTCCCAGGTATTTTATAAATGGGCTGGAAATAATTGTGTGCTCTCCGACTTTTATAGTTATCGTCTCTAGCACCCTTCTACTCGTAATGAGAACTGATTCCGTTTTATGTTCCGCGACGTCTAAACTCATATCGCGTAGCCAATTTTTTGTCAGTGTAATGGCGGCTTCTCTGGGGACTGGGAGTCGTAGAATATCGTCATACATCACGTTCCACAGTAAGGGACCTAACACTGATCCTTGGGGTACGCCACCTGTAATTTTATATATTGTAATTTCGTTCCGTCGTCGGAGTCGTAGAGGAGCAACTTATCGGTAAAGTAGCTCCTGATCAATCGTAATATGTACTTCGGTACATTTCATCTTTGGAGGCATTGTAAAATACGCGACCAGTTCGCCGAGTTAAAAGCATTTTTCACGTCAAGTGTAACCACGGCGCAGTACTTTTTACTGCTTACTTTCAATCGTCTACCTTCTATGGCCGATTGGGCTTAGTCTATTATGACTTTTCTAAAGCCATATTGATATTCCGCGAGTCCATCATTGGCTTCAATGATAGACTGTAGTCTGTTGCATATAATTCGCTCTAATATTTTGCCCAAAGTGTCGAGCATGCAGAGCGACCGATAAGATAAGATGAGTTTACGAGTATCTCCTTTTGGTAATAATACCAACCGTTGGTATTTCTATTGTTCCGGAAATATTCCCTCGTTTAAGCATGCATTATACATGCTAACGAAAACGTCTAGGCGGGCCTTCATCGCTATTTTTAAAACCCTATTTGGTATGCCGTCTGGATCAGGGGCTTTCCGATCTTCTACCCTCTTGATTACAGTGGTGAATTCATCGGTTGTTAAGGCAGGAATGTGTTCACGTAGTTCTCCGATCTCGCTTAGTAGAACGCCGTCATGTTGAGAGGGAAACAGAGTTTCTACGATTCTGCTGAGGAATAGCGGGCAAGTTGGTGCCAGTCTCTGAGGCGTTTTGAGCTTCGAGGTTATGATTTTGTACGCTTTGCCCCATACATTTTCGTTCAATTGCGTACAAAGATCCTGTCTGTCTTTTGCTAGACTTAATGGTGGATTTGAGTGCGGCGCGTGCTTTTTTATACGCTGTCCTCGATATTAAATGTCTATCCGTATCGCGTCTAAACGTTGGTATTTTCTTTGTGCCTTAAGACAGGCTGACCGAAGTTCCTTAATGTCGTCATTCCACCAATACGGTTTTGTGTCCCCGTTCGAGCCATTGATATATCGCAGGCAGCGTGCAGTTGTCGCGTTACTTGACGTACGATCTCGTTAGCTGTTCTCCCTTCAACTAAAGCTTCAGCGATTGCGTACTTTAAGAGCTCCTCGGCTAAGGTGTTTACGTTCCATTTCGCCCTGCTAGTTTGAGACTGGGTGCTTCGAGGTCGTGTAAGACTATGGAGATCGATTATAATTGCACTATGGTCACTGTGGGTGTAGTGATTGCTGACGCGCCATGTCGTATGCCTAGATAAGCTACTACTAACGAACGTAATATCAACAATCCAGCCTGCACCCGCTCTACTAAACGTGTTCGCATTTTCCATATTAGCTACGACGACGTCCAAACTAGAGGGCGCTTCGAGTAGAATGGTTCCCTTTTTATTCGTTAGCACGCTTTCCCGTTCTACTACCCATGCGTTAAAATCACCGGCTATAATAGTTGGCGTATGATCCTTAGCATCAAGAACTATGCTTTCGACGACTCGTTAGTATTGCTCAATAGTAAGGCTTGGAGGGACATAACAGCTGTATACCTATGTAACATGTATGTCGATTAGCTTTGCTCGTACGAAGTAGTTTTTCTCGCCGAAAGATGGTATCTGAAACGTGGTATTACCACATGCCCATATGGCAGCTTTTTCCGTCGCATCATGCACTCAGTTGCCCGATTTAATGTTGCAATATTGCTTCGACCCAAGTCCTGGTAGGGACTACCGGTGGTCCTGCCGCCAACAAGACCTATGACCGGCACCTTGTAACTGATCAAATCGTAGCAACTTTCGGTGGCGTCATTTGACGATGTTTACGATGAGACCAGTAATATGCTCTGCCGCCTATCTTTATTTGACAACATCATTGATGGCATGTAAGAGGGTTGACTGAAAAGTTTCCGACCGCAAAGTAAAGATAGCGGCACTCGGCACAACTAGCTAGTGAATGCGAGTTATGCATCTTTTGACAGTTACTTGCCGAAGTTGCAGTCATTTCGGACGCGCGGTTTTTAGTTGACAGTTGTTTGAGTGAGTCGATGGGAGTGTTTTTTGTGAAAATGGAAGAAATTGAGTATCGAGCTGTTATTAAATTCTTGTTTTTGAAAGGCAATACGCTTACGCAAATCAAAAATGAGTTCGACTCTGTGTATGAGGAGTCTGCACCATCATTTACCACAGTGAAATTTTGGGCAACTGAATTTAAACGTGGCCGTAAGAGTTTGGGAGATGATGAACGTTCGGGACATCCAAAATCTGCAACCATTGACGATAACATTGCTAAAGTTCACGAAATGGTGTTCGACGACCGCCAAATTAAAGTGAGTTATAGATAGTAGAAGTTATGAAAATGTCTAAAGAACGTGTTTGTTACATATTAAGTCAAGACTTAGGCATGAGAAAGCTGTCCGCGCGTTGGGTTACGTTAGACCAAAAACTTGTTCGAATGAACATTTCCAACGCTCTGTTGGCGCAGTTAAGGAGCAATAAATCCGAGTATTGGCACCGATGAATTACTGTAGATGAAACTTGGATACACCATTATACGCCCGAAATAAAAATTCAATCAAAACAGTGGACTGCAAGGGGCGAGCCGGCTCCAAAAAAAGCAAAAACTGTTTTTTCGGCTGGGAAAGTGATGGTGACTGTTTTTTGGGATAGTAAAGGAGTTATCTTAATCGGTTATCTTCAAAAAGGAAAAACCATTACAGGAGCATACTACGCATCATTACTTGCCAAGCTGAAGGCAGATATTGTGGAAAAACGGCCACATTTGCAGTAAAAGAAAATCCTTTTTCACGCGCCGTCTCACACCTCAGCGGTTGCCATGGCGGAAATCCATGAATTACGGTTTGAACTGCTTGGCTATCCGCCTTATTCACCAGATCCAGCCCCAAGCGACTTCTTTTTGTTCCCTCATCTAAAAACTGCGCTCGGAGAACAGAGATTTTCGTCAAATGAGGAGGCAATCACTTTCGTGAACAATTATTTTGCAGAGAAAAACGCCAATTACTATTTGGATGGGTTATAGAGATGGGAGCATCGGTGAGAGAAGTGTGCAGAGTTACAAGGAGACTATGTAGAAAAATAAAAAAAAATTTGAGAAAAAATGTCTTGTATCATTGTTCGGTCGGAAACTTTTCAGAGACCCTCGCACAATCAAAATTCAAAATTTAGAAGAGCTGTTGGTACGGCCGTAGACCCTTCCAAAAAAGAGAGGTCGTGCTGCACGCTGCACAGCCGCCATTTTTAAATAGATTATTCCTTAAAAATTATGTTTTACAGTCAATCATATGTACAATTAACTTCTGCCTTTGTAAACTCGATTTATTTTATATTTTTCCTGAAAAAAAAAATTCCAAAAAAGCCTACTTTTACGGTCTCTAGAGTGGCCTAACTAGTGATGGGCAAATATTCGGTGTATACCATTTTAATGTCAAACTGTGGGTATTTAATTTAAACCAATAAAAAGAATTTATTTTATTTATTCTTAGCCTTTATTAAGTGAATAAAAAAAAATTCAATATTATAAAATACTTTTTTAACAAAAATTTATCTGATTCACTGGAATCGCTTCGTATATTAACTGTTGTCCCATAGAAAGAGATGTGTTCTTCCGTTTCAGTTTTTTTTTTATGTGCTAGGTATATTGATATTATAACTGCAACTTGACTTTTCTTCTTCTTTTTCTGCTTTTCGTTCAAGATTTGTATTTTGTGATAGTTCAATATTCCAGTTATGGGATATACTCGTACATGTGAGTTTTCCGGGCCTTTCAACGGTAAGACGGTTTCGTTTATTACTATGTATCTAACTAAATTTACTAAACGAACTTTCCGTGGCTGCTGAAGTTACAGGTGCTGATCAAATTCGTGCTGCAATTTTGCTTAAATTTTCGCTTGCACAAAGACCTTTCCATCATATTAAGAGTTCTATTGACGAAGCGCTTGACCAAAGGAATTCTTTTGCCCAAATGCCTTCCTTGGATCGATACATAGCCAAATCAGACATAACATCCAGTCCCATGCTTTTCGATATTTAATAAATAAATTCCATCGTCGTGACTTAATCAGAATCATTTAAAAAGCAACCTTGATTTGATGGGTCAAGAAGTGCAGCGGCAGAGTATATTGGTGATCTTGCAAATAGAATTCTTTCTCAAAGTTGATCTCTTTCCAAAACATTTAGAATTGTCGTTTCCCTGTTTCTAACAAATAGATTGCCATCAAGAACTTGATGGACCTTGTGAATCAAGCATTTATTTGACTCAAATTTTGTAATGCACAGAACAACTGGTTTGATTAAATCTATTAATTGCTGAATTTCCTCCCAGAACGGTTAGTCATTTATCAGAGTTGTTTTTATTTCCTTTGAAAGCGAAGAAGTCTCATTAACCTCTAATGTTTGAAGACTGACTTTGTTGCTGACAAGGCTTTCTAGGCAAAATATGTAGCTCACCCATCGAGTTTTACACGGAAGTTTCAGTGGATTGGTTAAGCCTTTTTCTTTGTTGATTTTGTTGAGGAAGGCACTTAGAACCTGCCTGCTTTTAATTGTCTTCACGATGGTTACTGCTTTTTCCATAATTTTTTGAGCTGGATTGCATTTGATGATATCATTGCAAAGCAAATGTAATGTATGTGCTATGCAGCCTAGGGGAATTAGATGACTGTAGTTTTCCTTTAGCAGCCGCAAAGTTTTTTTTGCATATTTGCAGCATTGTCTCCTATGGCAACAAAGAATTTTTCTGGCCCATATTTTTCAATTATTGTCTGCATCTGTTCCTGTAGGTATTTTGCAGTGTGCTTATTATCTCCCGTAATTAAGAAATCCACAAAAATTGGATCCGATTTTGATATGATGAAGTTAATAATGCCTTCATTGCGGATATTACTCCAACCATCACATTGCAGGTGTAAATGTTGTGCACTATCTAGTTGATTTGCAATTTTGCTTTTAACCTCCTGGTATTCTTCCTGCAAATAAATTGTTGCTAACTGCTTCCTGGATGGCAGGATGGCAGGATGGCAGGATGGCAGCTTCCATAATGAATGCTCAACTAACGATAAAGGTGAACCGGTTACGTAAATGGCTCTTGCTAGCATCTTGTTTAAGGATTCCTTAAATTAAATAATTAGTAAAGCAATATTATTATTTAACCCTCATCGGTTGTTGAGATTCGTAGTACATATAAGTTGTTTGATATGCGCGCGCATACATTGATAAAAATGAAATGAAATAGTAACCATACATAAAAATTGTTTTCATAATTTTTAATGTTTATTCATTTATGTTAAATTTTCAATTCAAATCGTCAAAATACTTATGTTCAGTACAATAATCACATTTTTTACACCGGGAAGAGAAAACATTTCGATTGTTTTTACTGGAACATATGTAGAATCGACCTCTTTTGTTGTTCGATTGGAGGTGAACAATTGGTGATGTGCATGATGATGCATGTGCTTGTGGTGTTATACGTGCTGGATGACTACGTTTTGCAACGAATGGTGCCATGAGTGCTTTCCCCAATTCTAAAAGAAGTAATCTGCGACGGATATTGATGTTTGCGTTGCGTTGATTCCAATCAGGGAAGACATGTGTGAAAATAACATGAGCATTCAATGGACTTATATCGAGCATATTACAAAAGATAGCCATTGGCCAACGATTTACTTTTCTTTTTGATTGATATGTTCCCACCATTTGGTTAAGCGTGTCTACTACGCCTTTAGTTTTATTGTAAAAAGTGATCACATTAGGCTTTTTCTTCGCAGATTGTTCAATTTCCAAGCTACGATGATAAGTGCTCAATAACGTGACAAATCGATTTTTCCTCGGCACGTATGACAACAAAATGACTTGAAGTTGGGGCTCGTAAACAAATTCTGTATGAAAAACCGTTTTTTTCTTCATATCGATCAGTATTGGTGGTAGTTCAGATCGATTCTTTCGAATTGTTCCCACAATTGTCATTTTTTGTTTGTGCAACTCCTTAGCCAAAGCATATGTTGTAAAAAAATTATCACATGTAACATTTCTGTTTGTGAGACCGTGGCATAAATCGAGTACAACGCGTTGGCCAACGTTTCTTTCCACAGCCGTGTTTGAAGCACGGCCAAGATAAACTTGAGCATTGTGAGTGTAATACGTCTCTGAATCGCAAATCAACCAAATTTTTACTCCATACTTCGCTGGTTTCGATGGAATATATTGACGAAATGGACATCTGCCACGGAAAGGAACTAGTTGTTCATCAATCGTGACTGTTTTGCCAAGGGCATACAATGCCTTGAAATCTGCAGTCCATTTGCCAAACACAAAGCGAATAGGCGAAAGCTTATCACGTCGAACACGCTCCTCACGATCATCAAAACGAATGCACCTAGAATTCTTTTGAACATGTCAAGGCTCATGGTTTTGCGGAAAATAGCTCTGCATCCTATAATTGCGTAACACACTCTCCATATGGGCGGAAAACACCAGCAAGAAGAAGTAAACCGAAATACGCATGCAATTTCTCCATGGTCAAAAGTTCCCAGTTTTCGCGATATGTTCTCGCACCAAATAAATTGGTCATTGGAAGAATATGATCTTCAATTGGCGACAGGATCAAAAGAAAAGCTGACAAGCAGTGGGACCTGTGGAAAAAACAAAGAACGAACGAGTGAACGTAGAAAATGAAATTACTGAAACAAAAAAAACAGAACGAAAAGATACGAGGGCGGGTCAATAAGTCCGTGACTTTTGGATTAAAACAGATTTTTTGATAAAAAAATAATTTTATTTTTCAACGTAGTCTTCCTTGAGCTCTATACACTTTGTCCAACGCTTCTCCAATTTTTTTATCCCTTCCAAAAAAAAATGATTTGTCGAGGTCCTCAAAATGACGAGATGACTTCATCATTGGAGTCAAATCTTTTTCCACCAAGCCATTTCTTCAGGTTTGGGAACAAGAAGTAGTCGCTCGGAGCCAAATCTGGAGAATAGGGTGGATGAGGGAGCAATTCATAGCCCAATTCATGGATTTTTGCCATGGCAACTGCACATGTGTGCACCCTTGCATTGTCTTGGTGGAAAAGAACTTTTTTCTTGGCCAAATGAGGTCGTTTTTTTTTCAAATCGTCATTGAATCGGTCCAATAAGTTGGCATAATATTCCCCATTGATTGTTCTTCCCTTTTGAAGGTAGTCAATGTGGATTATCTCGCGTGCATCCCAAAAAACAGTCGCCATAACTTTATTGGCTGACAAACCCACCTTGGCCTTCTTTGGCGCCGATTCACCCTTAGAAACCCAATGTTTTGACTGTTGTTTGTTCTCTGGTGTGTTGTGATGGATCCATGTTTCGTCCACGGTTACAAAACGGCGCAAAAACTCCTCCATATTGCGATTAAACAAGGCCAAACCTTCCTGTGAAGTTGTTACACGATTGCGTTTGTGGTCGACTGTGAGCAAACGCGGCACCCATCTTGCGGAAAGCTTTCTCATGCCCAAGTGATCATTCAAAATTGACAGTTTTTTTACAGTTTAAATGCATTTTTATTTGATCTCTTAATTTACTCTTACATGCTAGACAAAAAATGCTTAAAAATTAGCTTAAATAACTTACAAATAGTCTTATTCTAACATACTGGCCCCATGCGGGCACTCTAAGTTAAACCTAACTCTTAAACTAAGTCTTTCGACGAATCTTACAGTCTATATTTAATTTTATATTGAAGTTAAAACTAAAACTAAGAAAATAAATTTTAATCAAAAACTTAGTATATGGACTTTTTTTTTAATTAAACTTACAGACTACCTAAAGAATAAATCTTAATCTACTTAACCTACTTACATATAATACATTCATACACATATATACAATACACAACGCATATACACTTCATATATACATATATGCCTATACATGTACATATATGTATATATTTATATTTTTTTTGGATTTTTTTATTTTTATTAATTTTTTTTTTCTGTTTTTTTTTATATTTTTTTTCTTAAAATCTAACTTAATACTACCTAAAACAATATAAGCCGGCCATGGCTAAAAAAACAAAAATTAGGCTGGCCCACTCTGCTTCACATGAAGCTACCTATCACTGGAGGAGATCGACGACGAAGCATCCTCGCCTTCATCAAGCCACCAAAATTGCTGGTGCTGCTGAGCAACATCCCTCCTGTCACGACTCCCTACCGCCCTACTGAACCGGAGACGCTCCGCACTGCCATGTGCGACGTCTCTCTCGTAGTTGAGTCGCCTGTCCGCAGCTGTTCGAGCGACGTGGAAGATTAGCGGCACCGCCAATCTGTCCTGGATCAGACCTTTGCTATCTAGGTAGAGGAACGCTTCTGGAGGAATAAAGCCGTCAAGGCGAGCTCTCTCGTGATACATATAATTGGGGTAGTAAGCCCCTGAGATCAGGTTGTTCGAAGAGGTCATTGCTCTCGCAATGTGCCTTCGAGTCAACTTAATGACGAAATTGTCCACTCTTATCAGGTTCGCCGTATTGTACAAGACCTCATTAGGATAGAATTTTATGTACTCAGACTCTGGTGTTCTGTATAAGCGAAGACAAGTCCTAAGACAAGCCCTCTCAAACACCCGAATCTTTTCCAATAAACTTGCTCTCACGTTGAACCACACGGGACACCCAAATACAAGCATGGGCCTGATAAGGGCCATGTAACAGATTACCTTCACCCTCGCATCGAGTTGGCTGTTATAAAACAGTTTCTTTGTAAGGGCAAAAGCACCTTTGGCTCTAGCCAGAGCAACATCTATATGTTTGTTAAAATACAGATATTGATCTAGCCAGATCCCAAGGTATCTGACTACATTTCGACAAGCAAGTGGCTGTCCATGTTGTCCGACGATAGAGAACTTTCGCCAATTCTTTCTGGTATCCCTAGAGGCCCCAGACAAAGGCGTCCTAAACAGAATGGTTTCCGATTTCTGGAAGTTGATTTTCAACTTCCAGTCATCGCAATATTGTTTAATTTTATCGAAGTCACGTTGCAAAAGTATGTTAATGACCTCAATCTTTGGACCCGATCTGTACGCGATTAAGTCGTCTGCGTACGCTATGGCATGGTGAAGTGAACCTATCAGATCACTTGTGTAAATGTTGAATAGGATCGGCGAATTTACCGCACCCTGTTGCAGACCGTTTTTAATGTTAAATGTTCCAGCAGAAGTCACATCGCCATTCTTCACGATGAACTGTCTACTGGAGAGCATATCAAAAAGAATATACAGCAGTGGTTTACTAATGCCCAACCTGTCCAGCTTGAAGAAGAGTCCCTCTAACCATACGGTGTCGAAGGCCTTTTCCAAGTCAATCAGGCAGGCACCAGTGCACTGGTTCTTGCCTTTGTTCCATTGGATATCAGAAACCAGTTTCGACACAGCATGAATGATAGCATGCCCCGCCTTGAAACCGAATTGATTATCCGGAACTATATGTTTGTCCTCAACCCACTTAGTCAGGACTCTATTGATTACCTTCTCATTCAAAATTGAAACCACTGAGCCATGCGAGATCCCTACGGCTTCCACAATCTCTCGCACTTTCAATCTTCGGTCGGCCAACACCATATCGTGAATTTTTTCGATTGTTTCGGGTGTAGAGACCTCAACTGGGCGTCCAGGACGTTCGGCATCTTCAGTGCTTGTACGGCCACAACGAAATTCAGTAAACCACTTTTTTACCATTGAAATCGATGGTGCAGTATTTATCAAGCTTAGCCTTGGTCTCGGTAATGGTTTTTTTTCGCAAGAAATAATGCTTAATAAGCACACGAAATTCACTTTTTTCCATTTTCTCCTCAAATTAGTGAGTAGTCTAATAAAAATAGCTGTCAAACACAAACTAACTGACGCAGCAAGTTTAAATTTTGACAGGAGTCAACTGAGAAATGCCTGTTGACAGGAGCAGTGTTGCTGTTTCAGTAAAGAGGTCAGAAATTCAAAAATGCACAGAATTATTGACCCGCCCTCGTACCTTGTCGAACATTTGATTGATGGCTAAATGAAAATCTTCTACCACGAACGAATGCTTCTTTTGTATATTCAATCAATCCATTTTTAGAATTCAGGCGATTATAGGGATTTACTAACATATGTATCTTCTAAAATTTCTTGTGCAAATGGTTCCATTTCCGACGAATCAGTTTCATAGGTTTCATTACCCGAACTTTCCACTTGCTCATCTCCAATTTCTTCATATTCTTCACTCGATGTTTCATGACTCGAATTATCACTTTCCAATTGATCTTCATAAAATATTGTTCACAGAATTGTACAATTTTTGGTCAGAAGACGTTGCTCTGTTTTTTGTTAGTCTTGAACTGTTATGTCAACTCGCAAAACAAAAAACGTCAAACAAGTCACCACACCCACAAATACACCCAGCCTGTTGATTCATTTTAGCATTGAAAATGTGCATTCTGCAGTTGGTATGCGTACGCAGACGTAAGTTTTTTTTTTTACAGTACTGCGGACGCACATTGCCATCTGGCGTTAGATGGAGTGAAAGTACTTCAACAAAATATTTAATTGGACAATAATTCAAATCAATCAATGAAAACTTACTATATTAAACACAGCTTGAAAAAGTGAAATGGTATGAGCGCGCATACCAACAACCGATTAGGGTTAAATAAAATATCTTAATAATAATAAAAATAAGAGGATGATACTTACCTTTTTAGTTTTTGATATTGATGATGAATGTAAACACACATTTTCCTGATCACCTTGATTGCTCTCCAGCAGTGTATTAAAGATAGGGAAGTAGTTTTTTCCGCAAAATTTGCACTTGACAGTTTTTCTACGTTTTGTGAAAATACTTCCAAATAGTGCTTTTAGGTCTTCCCATTTTTTTTTAAACAATATTTTTAGTCTCAGCTCAAATAAACACTAAACACTCCTGATCAGCGATTTCTTCGAAGTGAAATTGAAATAATAAATTAACAATCAGCAAATCCCTGTTTTTTTTTTTTTTGGACCATCGAACTTTTTCTTAAACTAGGTTTTAATAAAAAAAAAAAAACACCTATTCAATTAGCCCTTAACGTATAAAAAATTATAAAATAATAAATACCTCATTTCGGGTGGCTAAATACGATTTTCGGTATATGCCTGGTAAATACCCGGTATTTACCCTATGATAAATACCTACCGGGTAACTTTGGCTCCAAAAATTTATAAGGGTTTTTTATAGAGAGGTCAAAAACAAGCAATTTTTTTACTATGGGAGGGGGGGGGGGGGCAATTTTATTAAAAAATGACTTAAAGCGGAAAAAAAATTATTAAAAAACAACCGCAACACTTACAATAAAGTACTGTACCAGTTTCGAAAGCCAGAAACCTATTCTTCAACCCTAAGTTCCAGCTATATTATTTTTATCAATAGTTTTTAAGAAATTCGCATGCAAACCCAACATTTTGATAAAAAAAATTTAAAAATGTAATTTGGACCCATTTTTTTTCAAAATTGTGAAATGAAGTGCTAAATTGGATCCCTGTGGTCGATGCCAATTTTGAATCGAACACAAAAGACCGAATGGATTTATGTCGTCTAGTTTTTGAGAAAACTGAAAATTACCATTTATGTTTTTTTTTTTCTTTTTTTTTGGCATTTACATGGTCTTCCGTCGAGGTAAGTAAATGAATATAATAAATTAAACGTCTGGCAGGCGCCTATATCAATAGTTTTCTTAATTAAGAGTACACGGTGACCCGCTTCGCGGGATTAAGGAATTTCAACTCTCTTTCCGCAGGTGGCAGGTCCCGCTCACGCAACTTTTCATACACATGTGGTAAAGCGTGTAGTTATTGATATTCACAAAGGTCATTCTATGTTCAACCTTAGTGCGAATCGTGTATTATTTATTGTGAGTAAGCAATGGCTGCTAAGCATCCTCTAATCCATCCTAAACTAATTAACTTCTCAATATTTTGTTCGTTTGCGGATTTGGTGTCGACAAACAAAAACAGCATTGCTTTTTTAGAAGAAACTGGTCTAATTCCCACTAAAACATCAACTCCCCCACTGTGTTACAATTTACGGATGAAGGTGGAATGTTGTTTCCCAACATCTGAGTAGACAAAACTAAAACACCACCGAACACCACGGATAGAAATACGAAATCGAATGTTAACAAATGTCAACATTCTCGTAACAGATGGTCTCCCTCTGGTACACGTATGTAAAACGAGGTCAGCAGTCATCTCACCGTCACCAAATTGATCATGGCTGACCTCAAGACAAGGAGAAAGGATGCATTTTTTGAGGCGATTACTTCCTACATACATGTTGAATAGGGGGGCTTAATAATTGTAAATGTATAACACTTATGAAACATAATCCATGTAAACATACACACACATAAAAGTAGAGTCTTAACATATTAATGTATTGAAAGAAATTTAAGTTCAAGTTTATATGGTCATTGCCCTTCTTATGTAAAATCATAATTCCATGTTAATTTTACAGTAGCACCTAGAAGCGAGGTTTCATGGAAACTAGATGAAAATTATATAGCCACTTGTCGGTTAGCATTCAAAAGAAAAATTCAATAAAGAGCCAGTTATAACGTCTATATAAAACAATTTTATATTTTTTGAAGTCAGTTTAGTTTAACCCAGACAACATTGCTTGGGCAATTTATTTCTAAGTCCAACTTGACTTAGAACATGGAAAAATGCAAAAATATAAAGTTCGGTTGGATGTGGCGATGCTAAAAGCTCTAAAAAAAAGGTGACAAAAATTGTAGGAGTACAATTAACCCATCTCCTAAAGTTACAACTTTATGTTTTTTTTTAAATATTATTGTACATCATATTTTTAAAATTAGCATTTAATCGCTTGGCGCCATTTTGACAATAAAAATGAACTAAGCAAATCTACTATAATAGATTACTTTAACTATTGTCGTGAAATAGCCGAAATTATATCGTCTCACGTTGATGTTAACATTGGCGGCAAAGAAAAGAACTGTACAAATCGACGAACCTTTTCTTACGAAAAGGAAGTACCACAGAGGCCGTATTACTGAACAAATGACAATTGCAAAGAAGATAAGGTCGGGCGGTTCTTTAAAGTAAACTCCAAATATAAGAAAGATTTGTGGCCTTATATCCATAAATACGTTGACCCCAACACCAGTCGTATTTGTATCGACAGCGCGCCCCAGTATATATGTATGTGCTGAAAACATATTCTCTAGTTCCACAACACATGAAATTACGAACCACAGCAAAGGCGAATATGTTAACAAGACCGATGCAACAAACACAATTAATGATCTGCAGAATCAGAACAAGCTTCTTCAATATATGGTCCTTTTTTTATATCGGAAATACTGCCTTGAAAAAAAAATATAAGGACGACTTGGACTCCCAAATTATGGAATTTTTGCTAGACGTAAAAAAAGTATACCCATGTTTTATCGATGGAAAAAAAAGTGCAGGTTTGCAATCAAAGGACTTCGACCCTCCCTCCGTTCACAGTGAGCACTTAGAAGGTACTTTACCGACAAAAAAACCTCGGCTTCTCACCATCAATGACGAACTCAACGAACTCGACAGTAACAACAGTACGGACGATGATTTTATTGACGAGATTTGCATATCTTTTTAATATGTAAATTAAAAATCGACTTGACTATTTTTAACACATGGGCCGTTTCTAAGAGAGGGCACCACTTGAATATAATCCATACCATTTTCAATTAGTACCAACCTTCAAAAGATACGTATAAATTTGACAGCTTTTGGATGATTAGTTCTTAAGAGTGAAGCAACTTTTGATATTGTGAAAAAAAATGGATTCAAAGCAATTTCGTGTGTTGATTTATCATTGCTTTTTGATGGGAAAAAAATGCAGCCGATGCAAAGAAATGGCTTGATAAGTGTTACCCGGACTCTGCACCAGCCGAACGAATCATTCGCAAGTGGATTGAAAAATTTAAAAGTGGTCATACAAGCACCGAAGATGATGCACGCAGTGGACGTCCAAAAGAGGCTGTTTCAGATGAAAACATCAAAAAAGTCCACAAAATGGTTACGAATGACCGTAAAGTGAAGTTGATCGAGATAGCTGAGGCTCTGAAGATATATAGATATATTTGGACATGTGAAAGCTCTGTTCAAAGTGGGTGCCGCGTTTGCTCACAGTCGACCAAAAACAACAACGTGTTGCTGATTCAGAGGAGTGTTTAAAGCTGTTCAACAGCAATAAAGCCGAATTTTTGCGTCGGTATGTGACAATGGATGAAACTTCACACCAGAGTCAAGTCGACAGTCAGCTGAGTGGTGAGCAAGCGACGAACCTCTTCCTCGGCTGGCAAGGTTATGGCGTCCGTATTTTGGGATGCACATGGAATAATTTTCATCGACTATCTCCAAAAGGGGCAGACTATCAACAGCGAAATCGCTGACAAACTGACTGACTGAGACGTGGAATGCAATGCAATTCTACATCTTCGTGGTGCATTCTGGGTAACGCTAAATGATTTACAATACTTTACTTATAAAGATGATAGGTTCATCAACATTAATCCTCAAAGTGAGATCACCGTTAATTACAAAAAACAAAAATCTCATAAAAAAGTAGTTTTAGTAATTTTCAATTTTCTCAAAAACTAGACGACATAAATCCATTCGGTTTTTTGTGTTCGATTCAAAATTAATATAGGCATCAACCACAGGAATCCAATTTAGCACTTCATTTCAAAATTTTGACAAAAAATTGGTCCAAATTACATTTTTTTAATTTTTTTTTTATCAAAATTTTGGGTTTGCATGCGAATTTCTTAAAAACTATTGATACAAATAATATAGCTGGAACTTAGGGTTGAAGAATGGGTTTCTGACTTTCGAAACTGGTACAGTACTTTATTGTAAGTGTTGCCGTTGTTTTGTAATATTTTTTTTTCCGTTTTAAGTCATTTTTTAATAAAATTGCCCCTACCTCCTAAACAGGGCGATATAGACCACCCTCTTCCTTAGTAAAAATGCTTGTTTTTGACCCCTCTATAAAAAACCGTTATCAATTTTTGGCACCAAAATTATCGTACTCTCCCCACTAGGCCTAATTATTTACGATTTGTAGCAGTAAATTAAAGCTCCAATTTTGTCATAAGCATCCATGTGTATGCACGAGTACCTAATATTTATTCATAATAAGCAATGTATCCACCAGCATTTGTGTTGCAATATCTTCAATATTCATATCCATACCTGTATCGTCGTCATTTAAAAAAAACTCAAATTGTACCGTTCATTTTACTTCAGACTTATTAAATGTTTATAAACATGACACTCGTGTTACACTCAATTGAATTGGTGGTTGCTTATTTGAAAAGTCACTCAGTTCCATCAACCACCAAATGTTTCTTCATAAGCGACAGCACAACAGTTTGAGAGTAGTTGGGAACAGTTACTCCCATTCATAACAGCTAAATGCCAACAATGAGAATGTATCTATGCAATGCTCAAATTGAACTACTTGATAATCGGATGAAACAAAATCGGTTGACGTTACACATGTTTATGCGTTGTAAATGAATGTTGTTGCAACATAATCAAGAAAGTGGATATCAACAGCAAATATACGAGTACAAAACAGCTGCTTTTATTTATTGAAATTTCATGCAACAATGTTTGCTTCGAAATGCAAACTTTGGAAGCTACGTCGCCAACATGTTTATAATATCCAGGTATAATACCAAAAGTTTTCAGGATCGCAGTTCATAAAGAATTCACGGACCACTCATTTAATGACAGAAACAACTTGAGATATGAACACACAAATGTCATCCTATTGGCGATAAGTGACAAACATTTTCTGGACAATAGGTCTCGGGTGGGTTAAATCACAACATGTGGCTACGGAAACGGATCCACCTGCCTCAGTAGAAGAGAGATTCGAACTTGAAAACTATTTCACTGTGAGAAGCAAGGGAATACAGCATATCTAAGATGTGACGAGTGTGAGAAGCGTAATTTTATAAATTCTTTTATACAGGGTGCGACAGAAGCAGTTGAGTAGTTTTGAAGAGTTATATAAAAAAAAAAACCAGGGTTTATATGAAACAAATGTTTTTATTTTTGAAATCCGTAGAACTTACCATTTTATACGCATTAAATTATAATAATTAATTTTTAAAAATAATGTCTTTAAGTTGGTTGCAATACATTGCTGGAGCCGATTTCTAAAGTTTTGAACAGCCCTTAGGCACATTTCGAGGGGTATCGCCTTCACTTCTACAACAATTCGCTCCCTTAGCTCTAGAAAGTTTTGGGTACAACGTTTAAGCACTTAAGATATACCCAAAGAAATAAGTCGCATATGCTTAAATCCGGACCGCGCAGGCCACCCCATGTCACCTCTCAAAGACACTAGACGTCCGGGGAACATTTTTCTTAAAGCATTTAGAGAATTTCGGGCTGCGTAGGCTGTAGCCCCATCCTGTTGAAACCAAACATCCCCTAATCCCTCTTCTTCAGCAACCACTTCCACTTCCAACAACCACGCCAAATTGTGATACGGCACACCACAACGTTAGTTTAGGAGAATGTAGCGGTCTTTCGTGAACAATTTGGGGGTTGTTTTCAGTCCAGTAGAGAAAATTTTGTTTATTCACAATTCCGCTTACCTGAAAATGTGCTTCGTCGCTGGTGAAGATTGCTGCCTCAGGAGGGATCTCTGCAAGCATTTCCACACACAGATTTTGGCGGTTGGTGTAGTCCTGTGTTCAATTCTTGAACCATCATTATTTTGAATGGATGTAAATTCAAATCTAAATTCAAATCTAAATGTGCCTTGGGGCAAAACGTCTTGGCGATTGCTCGAGTGCTTACTAGCTCCACATTTTCTCGTGTTCTGATGGATCTTCGTCGGCCATGTGTATCTATTTAGGACCGAATTGTGTTCGTAGTAGGAACAGCATTATTGCGCGGAATGTGAAAGCGTCGCCGAAAAGCTCTTTGCCTTGCAATCACAGATGTGCTGTTTTCATAAAACGCCACACACGGCAAAGCCACGATGTACTCCGGTCCAAACCATGTTTTCTACTAAATGGGAATGCCGACAGAACAAAAGGACACTTAGTGCAGCTGCCTACCACCACCACCACAGAAACACCTGCCCCTCCAAACTGCTCAATTGGTTCTGCCGCACCCTGTATTTCCATTTCAGAGGACGAATTAAGGCAGACAAAATGAGATAAATCATCAGAGGGCACCCATTGTAGATGAAAAAGGTTGAAATCCCCTACTAGAATAATACTATCTTCAGGTTGTACATTGTCAGTCAAAAAATCCACAGAGTGAACTACGAGTACAAGTCAATAAGACTCTACTGATTGAGATGGGTGAATGTAACAACAAAGTACGAAAAGGAGGATACAAAATTGAGTTTGTTGGAAACTGGAATAGTCTTTAAAATTTAAACGAATTCTTTGTAAGTGGGAAAGACTTTTAGAGTTAAAATGCGAAGACAGTGTAGGAAGATCATTATGAATTTCGTCGAGACAGATGTGGAAGCTCTCATGGTAGCGAACTAACATTTGCATCAATTCCTCTGGCTTGATAAAAAGACTTTCTCGTCTTTGGTTATGCAATCAATGCCGAACATTTTCATAGGTAAATGCGGCTGTGTCTCAAACGAGATACTACATAACGACTGTCATCATTCATATCTGAAAATGTTTTAGTGAGCTTGACAGTGGGTGGAAGGAGTGGGTCAAGGTATTTCGGGTGAGAATCAAAGGACGGTGAGCTGGATGAGCTTCAAGTATGCAATACTGTTTACCGAATGCATCCTCTGTCCAACATGCAATATGCCTTACCAACGCTGAATATCTGCGAGAATTAAATGTGCACTCAATAGGAAGCAGTACCCGCTTGGCATATTTATCGATATTAAGAGTGCATTCCACCACGGAACACCATACGGGAATAGACGAATTACAATGGAAATGATGTAGATGTAATATTTGTTAGATCATGGTTGAATCCAAGGGTTCTCTGAATCCAAGGCTGAATTCATTGAATTGGTGCAGTGAAATAATGCAAAATGCGGCCTATTTTGTATTGCGAATTCATAAGTCCGAAGTGAAATAAGACCAAAATATCAAAATGTTTATTTATCTAAAATAAATTGCATCAATGTTAGGTTTTTTTTTACCGTATTTCACTTCTTCACTTAACTTCATTTCAAGATATTTCCAACCGTGCTAAACACGCTATATTTTCTGCAACATATTACTTAATACAATCGCTTTATTTCCCTAGAAGTGCAATTCATCCATTGTGGGAGCGAGCTCTGAGAATCACATTTGTACAAAGAATGGTTTTCCCTTACAATTACACCCGCCAATCACCGTTTGGTGTTTTGATTCTTGAGTGTATTGTAGGTATAAGCACCTGCCTTACAGTTGTTGACATACCCTTAGCGGAGTGTATAAATGGCTAAACCCTGCGGAAAGGGACTTGAAATCCCATTTTCCCGCGAAGCCGGCCATACAGGTAGTTGAAAGACATAGGCGCCAGCCTGACGGTTGTTGAAATACTCTAAATCGTTATAAGGGTGAGCCAACAGATGGAGTGGATGTTGGCTGTCAATTACTGTCATTTACTGAATTCAATTTCAATGTGGTTGATCTTTTTGACAGATGTCATACAATCTTTGGCAATTTTAGTCATGGAGCCGTAATGCATTTTTAACGTAACTTGAAGAAGGTGATTTAAGATTTCGTTATTTGAAAGGATTTGCCCTTTTCTACTTACCTTTGACAAGGACCTTTTCAACTATTAGGCATGGGTAATTGAATACAGTCAGATTCCAATGAAAAGTACTTAATAATGCTTTTAAATAAAGAAGGCTAAGCGTCATGCTACCGAAGTTTTAGTCCTGTTTGAACCACTTCATCACACACTTTTGCCGGAAAACCTCCGTTTTAAGGTTGCTATAAACTAGAAGGAAGAACTAAGCTTGGGAAATGATAAATGCAAGACTAGAACAAGAACTCTGCTTAACACTCAAAAGACCGGCTCCAAATAAATAACGATGAGACGAAAATGGACTAAGTACATACCTACATTTGAGTCAGACTTAATGAAAAAGTGGGTAGCTTGCGCTCGTGCAAAATCAATAGAGGCATTGTGTCGGGAATTAGAGGAGGTACGAGAACCCCATACGAGGGTGGATCGATAAGTCCGTGACTTTTTGAATTCCCTGCGTTGCAATTTAACTTGAAAGACTAAAATTTTGAGTGAGCTGCGTTATTTAGTATGTGTGTGACAGCCATTGAAAGTTGACAACCACGCAAATTTTGACGAAAATAAAAAAAACGTACACTTCGTGTACCCGTCCGCAAATGAGCGTTTGGACTTGTTTAGCCGCAATTCGGACGAGTTTTTCCGCAGTCTCATAGCCGTGCATGAAACATGGATACACCACAATACCAAGCAGCCGTTGGAAACAGAGGGTTTTTCTGCCCGAATCGGTTCACCCAAAGTCCAAGGTAGGCCTGTCGGTCAACGAGGTCAAGGCGACAGTTTTTGGGATGCACGTGGCATAATCCATATCGAACTTATTGGACTGATTCAACGACGCTTTGGAGGAAAAACGACAGCATTTGGGCAAGAAATATGTGCTCTTCCATCACGACAATGCACGTGCGCAGTTCCCATGGCAAATTTTCATGAATTGGGCTACGATTTGTTGCCTTATTCACTATAACCTCCGGATTTAGCACCGATTGACTGATTTCAGGACCACAACAAATCTTTGGGGACATGTTGGACGAAGTGTATTCAGTTCACAGCAGGCTATGCTGGAAAATAGAACTCTTTTTTGCCGAAAGATCTATCTTTCATTCAGAATCTCACGGACTTATTTATCCACCCTCGTATTGGTGACAAAGAATGGAATAACGTTGAAACATTAACGTGCGGCTTGTTTTCAATTTTTACCCAACCCAATTTCCTCAGATTTTTTCAAAAAGTGTTTAGTGTTTTCAATAAAATAATAATCACAGTTGCAAATTAATTTATGAAGTTAACGATTCGTAAAGAAAGATAAGAAAGCCACCCGCTATAGTGTCCATAGTGTCAGGAGTTTCACAACGCCCGAGTCTAGACTTAACTGAGGAATTCCAAGTGCTACTCGAGGAGAAGAAGATACCAAGAAGAAGCAGTCGCAAAATGCCGCGACCTTGTGATGAAGAGCAAAATAAAGAAAACTTCGATAAAGACTTTGTGCTCAAGACTCCAACAGATAATAAAAGTTTGGCTTTCGCTGATGCAACGTAGGTTTCAGACTGTGGAAATGTAATGGAAATAAGCAACACCAGCCTTGAGACGTTGGAGAAAATGTGCGAGAAATCCACGACCGATTCGGATAGAACACTGTTTAAGTACTTGCATGATGGGTCGAGTACATTGCAGCCAAGAAGAAATAGAAAATCACTGACGGTGGATGAAGAGGCAGCTGCCTTACAACATCTGTAAGATGAATTGAATGTCGAAGAGACTGAAAAGAGTCTTAGGGAGCCAGATTTCAATAACATCATACAGTTGGATGACATTGAAACTCCATCGAAATTCTGGGAGAACACATTTACCGTAGAGACCTTGCAGTCGATATCTCCTGTTAAGAAGATTGGTCTAATGAGGGCATCTACGATAATCGAAAAACCTCAGATGTTTCGGAATCTGAGGCAAGTTCAACCAGCTACCAGAGCGCAATGAAAACCACTGGCTATTCGAGTGAAACTACAGGATCCTATGAAACTGCCAGTGACACGGTGTCTGATCCAACAGCGTTGTAGCAGACAAAAGTTCTTCGATGATAAATCGATTTGGAGACTATAATCAGATCGCCTGAAGAAGGCGAGCCAATTTCGAGTACTTCGCCGAGGCAATGTAGTCGGCCCAACCAATTCTCCGCAATCATCAGAAAGCCATGTCAAAACCGAACCCGAATCTAAACAAGAGTCAACTGAACCAGAGGAATCATTAAAACCACACGATTTAGATGAACCAGAAAATTCAATAGAACCTCCCAAGGTGTCACAGGAGTCCATATAGTTGACAGAACGGGAAGAATCCAGTTCTGTCATTGAGTTATCCCACGATGAAATGTCCAAAGGCAGCAAAATCCTTGAAAAGATAGAAAAACTTGAATCTGAACGAGAGTCCTTAACCTCAATTTTACGATTGAATCAGTAAAACCAGAAAAAGTCGAAGAAGAAGATGAAAAGTCACTCCACTTCAACGATACAATATAGGAAGTCGAATACATGATGAATAGAGGAATGCAATACATAGAGGCAGGTGAATTCCCACCAACAGCGGCAAGTCCTGCAAATAAGCTACACCGCTACCGTTCGCCATCGCCGATGCTATCCTCTCCACTAACCCCGAAGACAGTCATCAGCAAACCGACACCCTTTAAGAAGGACACATTGGACATTAAGCCATTCCCTAAATTGGATTTGTTCAAGAAGCCACCCGCAATTCATAACAAATTCGTCTCGTCATTTAAAAATTCGCAGTACGCGCATATTGTCAGTCCTATTGGAGCGTACATTAACAAAACCTCAAGCACACCGTTAATGGCGACTGTTAAGGCCAACTGCAATACTTCTCCGGCCACTTCTAAGCCGTTCAAGAAGCTGGATTACGATATCCGAAATTCACCTCAAAACTGGGTGAAAGGTCTAACAAAAGTGGATTCACCGAACCATCAAGTCAGCAGCTTGTCAAAGAAGGCTTACATTTCATCTGAGTACAAACATATTGTGGATAAACGCACGCCATTCACCATTCCCGGAGGACCGAAGATCCAACGCTACTTGGTATCTTCGATGATACCAGCTGTGGTTCGGCATGAAGGAAAATCTAAGCTCCCGCGAGGTGTTGGAATGAGCGATATAGAACCGACGCCAAAAAATACAGACGATAGTTTGGCTGGTCTAAGTATGGTGTCGGCAAATGTGTCCATGTACACCATCAAAGATGCTCAGAAGTTTTAGAACAATGGTTTCACTTTCGCTAACTTTGTACCTTCTCTGCTTGTGTTTTTTCCTTGTTGCACTTTTAAATGTCGGTTGGATGGGATAGAAAATATTCGTACACTTAATTTATGTTTCGTTAGTGAACCGTTATATAAATTGGCTTTCATTTTGTATATAGACAGAGACAAAAAGATTGAGATAAAGTGATAAAGGTCCCATTAAACCTACCGGTAGAACTAGGACTAGAAATACAAGGCACATGCTTTGGTTAGTTCAGTTTTAGAGGTTATACATCAGACTAAAGGATTCGTTTGTAAATTGCAGAATCACTCGAAACTCAAGCGACGCGCTGAGGTGGTGGCGTTCTTATCCTCGGAGTCCTTCTCATCAAAGCGACGACGCCTTGGTGCGTTGGCTGGGAACGATGATTCCAGTTCCAATGAGGGCGACGGAGAACTCTGTGCAGATTCCACAGTCGAAGTTGTTTGTGGCGACTGCATTTGCACTTTGGCCATCCTCGCTGACAGTTGTTCGAGGAGGAGTTTCTGTTGGGATTCAAACTGATCTTGGAGTCGTTTCTGTTCGGCTTGTTGCTGACGAACGAGCTCGAGGAATCTTGTTCGATGCTGCTCTTCGATGTCTTTGAGTAAGTAGATCCAGCTTGCAGGAGGATTTTGTAGTCGAATTCAGACTTGTGATGGACTCGCTGTTGTTTTGTGGTGACTTCTTTTGTGTCACAGGCTTGGCACACTTGTATTTCCTTCCGAGCTTTGCTTTAGACGACGGTTTCAACTCATACGGACTCCGTTTAGCTTTGAAATTTACCGTGTTCGTAGGGAAGTGGGTTAAACTTGTTGAAAATGGTATCTTGGTCTTTGCTTTGGTATCGACTTTCTGGACACGTTTGGCTTTCGATTCAACGGTGTCCTGAGTGGCAGTGGGTTTCTTCAATTTCTGGTTTTTTATGTGCCCAAGCAGGGCATTGCTAGGCCTGTCGAGAGTGAAGGAATTCGATCGAATGCGATTAGATTCGGAGTCTGGTTTAAGACTTGGACTACTGCACAACCGCTTAGGGGGTGTATTCTCACAAATGGGATTGGTCGGAACACAGGGTGTCGGTGGATTCACACAGATGGAAGGAATCGGTGATTTTGATGGAGTGTGAGACTGTTCATCTTCGGCTGGGGATTTGGACACATCCAAGGAGATTTGGTTGTCGTTTTGGTCCAGATTTTGTGGTCTTTCGATTTCTACAGACTGAAATTCAATCTCTTCTTCGAAGCCTTCTAGTGTGAGAATAATCGAGTTGGCTCTGTTGTCGTACACAAGAGTGTCCGTTTGACGAAGTTTGTTTAGACGATCACGTTTCGGGGCACTGCTCGGCATCGATGAGGATGAAGTAGAGGTGCTTGCCTCATTTGTTGACTTTCTCGGAGTTTGTGGCTGTGGTATGTGACTGTGACCCTCACGAAGTAGATTGCATTGAGGTTCGATTGCGAGTTTTTCAGGCTTTTGTGGCTGCTTCTTGGTGAGGCGTTGCAGTTGGATGGCTAGTTCTGTGTATTTCTGCATATGCCGGCGTTTTTCTGAAGTCATTAGTGGCGGTATGATGGGTACACCATCGATTTTAAATAACGACACATATCTGTGGGGGTGAGTGGCCATTTCTCTTTCTGATGGAATGTTGAAACTAATTTAACTTGTCGTTAATGTATAATTTGGAATAAAATTATTCTACATGAGTAAAAAAAAACATGGATAAAATAATTATACAACTCTGAAGGCATTCAATCTTCGAAATATACTGAAAACGAGCAGATATACCCATTAAAGAGGAATAATGAAATCGTTCCTTAATGAAGTATTTCCGCGCAGTACCAGTCCGTCGGTTGCCGAGGACGTAGAAGTCGATGAAGGACGACTGGATACCCAACTAGTGGAGAGAGATAGCTTTCTTGTTCCTCTGTACAAAGGCAAAGTCGTCACACAAAATTGTAACAATTATCAATCGGTGAACCTAATGTCGCAAACTGCTAGAAAGTTGACAGCGACATATGGCGTGATTCAAAGTTTACGGGTAATGAAGGGTAAATATTGCGACGTTTCGAAAGATCTGCATGTCGAAAAAGCCTTTCGATGGAGTTTCCAGAGATCCAACATGGACGTCGATCAGATCTCAAAATGTACCCGTGATCTATTGAGTTGATTCAAAAAAGAGCAACTAGTAGAATTGCTCTTAGGCCAACAAATTTAACCAACCTCATATGCGGCTCAGTAGCATACATGGGAGAAATATGTAGCATGAGGTGTTATTTTACGCGTTACATACAACGTTACATTTTAACCGTAAATAAAAGATGAAGAAAAGGGTAGATTTTTCTTCGTAATGCTTTCAAGTTTAACAGGAAGTTTAAATGTGCTGAGTGTGACACTGTAACTCAATCAGGTTGCTGTGCAATATAAATGCAAAATATTTGCATCCTCTTAAACTATCCCTTGTCCTGAATCTATCTTACTGCATACAGGTGCCATAACATTAATTTCATGGTTAGTTATAAAGTAATTGAAGTTTAAAATGAAATTTGAATGTGATTATGGGAAATTTGAATTTCGTTTCAAGGAAGATATGGGCACCTGGAAGATGGTGTCGGCAGTCTATGAAAATGTTTTGAACGTTACTAGTCAGTTGGATTTCCGAAACGTGCTATGGACGCCAAGTTTATGGTCGACGGTGTGGAGGAATAAATCTGAGGAATTTATGCTTTCTGTGAGATAGTTTGTAGATACTTTGTTTGAATCATGAGCATGGAAAATGCACAACACAAACTAGTAGTAGAGAAAGTTTAATTGGTTACAAAGTTTCTTAGTGACTGCTGAAGCAATATAGTGTGCATGTATGCATATAAGTCAGTAGTTTGCAACTTTGACTCAAATTTTGCGTTGCCATGAGATGGTTTTACACGGAAGAAGTTTATTCATGAAATGAATCAAAATAAAATTAACATACTTAAAAAATTAAAGATGGTAACGGAAGTAGTGGATTTGATGAACCTCTAACAATATTTGACTTATTGTATTTGGCGGCCTCCAAAAAATGTGTTGCTGTAATAATATAGAAAATCTTGCATCGTGTACATCGCGTAACATTCTATACGTCTCGTTTATCAAATATCTTTGGAAACACTATTAAACCGCCTTTTCTAATTGGATTTGGTATGAAACTCGCAATCCATCACCAGTGGCATTATCTTTCAAAGTCAGATTATGAAGCATTTGTGAAGCAGGAGCTGAGTCTGGCGTTAAACGAGGAAAAACGAAGTATCATGCGTGCTGTCATCGAAAAAGAACACGCAACGTAGATGTCTTGAAGCAAATTTTGCACCAAACAAATATAGCTTCGAGGTAGTTAAAGATTATAAACGTGGCGATTGATCGGGATTCGACCATCAGCGCAACAATCAAGTTCGTAGCATAGTGCCCTATTGCCCTACTTTCCAATTGCAATGGTGGTCTCCGGTAAGGATTCACTTGTGCAGGCCAACATGGCAACTGAGAGCACGATCAATAGCATAATACTGTCCAACGCCGTCATAGTGCCCACAATCCTATATGTAGGAGATAAAAAAAGAAGTGACGCATCAGCCAACAGCCTCGGATGGTAACATATTCATTGTTGAAGTTCCTTGCGAAATATTAAAGGAAAACGATCTTCGCTTCTGCACGTGGAATGTTCGAACCCTTAACAGACCGCGTGCAGCCGAACAACTAGCAGACATCCTCATCTGCTACGAAGCAAACTTAGCTGTTTAATATTTACAAAGGAGAGTGTTACATACAACTGGCGCGAGAAGGATAGTAGCTGATTCAAAGTAAGAGGAAGCCTTAGAGAGCTTAAGGAAATATTGAGTAACATAGAAAACATACTCGTAAGCCTCATAAACGGGACGACCTTAACTACTTCTACGAGCTCCTCGACAAAACCTTCAAGCAATGTCCAAAATAGGACGTGAGCGCATTGGTCATATTAATGCCAATCACCACTGGGAACGGATACAGGATTATTGATTTTGCGGTGGGACGTAATGCTCTGATGTACTAAGTTTCAACCCGCCTCAACAAAAAAGCTCCTGGTTCGATGACGAATGCAAACAAGCAAATCTAGAAAAACAGCACATGTACATAGAGATAAGATGATGAATGCTGCATATCCAATCACAACCTTCTACTTTAAACAACTCTGCCGTTAAGCATCGGGTCCTTAAGTTTGTGGGACTTAAGTTTGGAGATTGCTGTGCTGAACTCATCTTGGTCAGGTGGATGAAAATGTTGAACATCTTCTTCCGGACAGCGGAATGTTGTTTGTTTAACGTTGTACAGTTTAACAGTCTGCAGAAATCATAAGACTCTCAGCACCGACTGCGGTTCTACCATAAGATTTCCTTCTCTATCCTTGCAAGTTCGTTTAATTTATTAGTAAAACTTCCTAATGCTCGGTCGAGCATTTCTCGTATTCTTTTATCCGATCTATGTAAAATCTGGGAATGGAATCTCAGCATTATTTATCCAATTCCCCTGAACTGCCCCGTACAGGGGAATAAGTCTCCTCAACATCGCATGTAAAATCTTGTCTGTCGTATTAAGTAAGTTAACGGCAAAGTCCCGTCGGCAACAGTTTTATCGGGCCCTATTAGCACGGTTTCAGGCCAGGAAAGCTCAACATACATATATAAAAATTTCGCATTACGACAGATCTTGGATCCAAGAGCTCGAATTCGACACACACAGCTCTTGATTGGTTTCCAAGCTGCATATGACAGCGTGTATAAAGACAAACTATACAGAGCCATGGGAATGTACGCTGCTCCATAAAAGTCGGGAATGACAATATCGAGACTTTCAATGTTAGAGAAGGATCTAAACAAGGCGAACGTCTAAGTTTTTAAACATGGTTCTTAAATGAATTGTGCGAAACTGGCAAGCCAACTCCAGAGGCGCAATCTTTCAAAAGTCTACTCAGTTACGCGCATATCTTCGATTTCAACCCACAGAGACAATGCGGTAAAGGTGGGTTACGCGCATAAGAGGAATGGGACGTCAACCAACTGGAAGCAGCTGGCAAAAGGCCGCGCTAGCTGTTAGCTTTCGCCCTGGTACACCCTGGACTCTGGCGCCAGGTTTGTAAGTTAGAGTTCATCGCCTGACTTGTGATATCTTGTGAGACTGCCCAAGGGATTTATGTACCCTCAAAATGCGTGCAAACAGCGTGGGTGAAGGAAAATCAGGGAGGATAGAAAGAGAGGTACCGTTGAACGTTGGTTTTAAATATTTGAAGGTAATAATGGCTGGGAAATAAAGAGCTAGGCAGGGCATTCCGTAAGTGACTACATCCAAAAGTGGGCTTGAGGTTATACTGATGAGTATTCATAGCGAGACTGGTGTTATGGTTAAAAGTTTGAAGGGGCGGAATGCTACTGGCGATTCCTAAAGAGCCCTGTTGGTGGAAATAGTGATAAAACAGAATGAGACACGAGACGTTACGTCGGTGTTCGGAGGTATTCATTGTTTGAGTGATACTATGTAGTATCACCTATGAGTTTTATTGCACGATTTTGAATCCTATCTAGCAGGTGTAGATAGGTCGGGCGCACCCGACCAGATGTGGGCATTGTACTCCAATTTCAGAGGGATAAACGCCTTATATATTGAGGCCAGATCAGAGGAGGTGAAATGTTTCTTATATCGCTTGAGGAAACCTAGACATTTCGCAGTATTGACGACACCGAATATGTGGTCATTCAAACGTAAATTGCCATTCACACACATACCGAGAATGGAAAATTTTTCGGTTTCGACAATGTAAGTGTCATTCATGGATAACGGCTGAGTGTTTAAATTTCGCTTTAACGACAGCAGACAGCATTGTATCTCGGAAGCATTAAATTCCACTCTGTTCATACATTACCAATTAGTTATGCTGCTAATATCGGAATTTAATGTGTTTAACATACGCTGTCGTTCCCGTTCTACAACCGAAAAACAAAAACTTGGATCCGGGGACGAATATGAGAAGCAGAGAGTACAGAAAAGGAATATATTGCATTGAAAGTGGCTGACAAGAGATCATTGATGGAAATTAAAAAGAGTGTCGGAGACAGAACTTAGCCCTGGGGAACACTAGCATTTCAAGTTTACTTGAAACCATCCAAGACAATTTGAATTGAACGTTCCGAAAGGTAGTTTCTAATCCATTGAAGAAGAGCATTTTAATGACTTTGGAAAGAAGCGACGTAAGTGCAATGGGTCTGTAGGAGGAGAGAGAGGAAGTTTCGACTTTTTTAGAGACGGGCTGGACAAATGCTGTCCATCTGCTCGGAAAGAGTCCTAAAGAGTAGGATTCAGAAGAACACCTCTTGAGAAGAAGGAGAGAATGTTAAGATCTTTAGGAACTCTTCTTACTACACGAGTGCGACAGTGGATTCGTCCCATTGAAGATTCGAGCCACCAAGTGTAGGCGGAGACAAAGCACAATCTCAAAGTGTTGAGTTGGCCGCCTTGTCCAAAGAGCTGACAGTTGGAATGTCATTATAAATGAGCGTTGGGATGAAGGTTGAGGCAGAATTTCAAATATTTTTGACGAACGACCAAAAATTGTTACTACCGTTGGGACATTGTAATATTTTTTGCCTCAGTTTTTGGTCGTATTGGAATTTCACACGCTTGAGAAAGGCGTTGCAGTCATTTCTGGCTCGTTTAAACTTTTTTCGGTTTTCCTCTGTTGGGTTGGTCTTGAAGGACCGAAAAAACATTTCTCTAACTCCAACAGCCTCTTTCCAGCTCGAGTCGTACCACGTCTTTTCTTTTGGTTTGATACTCTTCATCCGCTGATGAATAACGTTTCTCAATCCAAAGAGAATGGTGTCTGTGATCATATCAGCAGCGGCATCCACGTCGTTATCGAGGAAACACAGCGAACAGTTAAATTTCTTAAAGAAGGTGTTGAGACCGCTCCAGTTGGCTTTCTCTTATTGCCATACGGTTCTTTTAGGAATTTTTTCTCTAACTGTATGGTCGGTGTACGAGAAATTAGCTGATATGACACAATGGTCCAACGAGCCTAGAGGGGAGATCATGTCAACGGTGTACTTATCAGGGTGAGAAGTTAGAAACAAGTCCAGGCTGTTGGAGGTATGACTGCCAACGTCTGGTATTCGTGTGGGCTCATTTACAAGCTAGGTTAAGTTATTTTCCGCAGCGAAGATCTCAACACACCGTCCTTCGGGTGTTGTCTGTCCAGAATGTCGAAGCCACCCAGAATTGTGTATATTGAAATCGCCCGTAATCACGATTTCAGTATGAGGGTACAGGGATACAATTCTTTGTATGGAGTCAGACAGCGCATCAAACTCGTGAAAGGTGGAATTGCTGTCCAGTTTGGGGCTTCTGTAAATAAAGCAGTAGTGGATAATTTGCTTACGGAGATGGAATTTAAACCGCAGGAAATTGAATTCCGGATTGGAACAGGGACTACATTGTAGTGGAGTTTCGCAAGCTATAATACTACGCACGTAAATGCCGAAACCGCGGTGAGAGAAGAATAATGGCACTAGTTCGTAGCTAGGTAGCTTCAGATCAGAGTGATCTGAAAGGTGTGGGCGGGGATCTGCCTATGTTTCATTAAGTGGCAAACCAGCTGGTCTATAGTTATAGACGTGGACGTAGGCAGAAAAGTGTTTACTTTTTAGCCCGCTTATATTGGCAATATCCACTCTAAATTCCCGAGTCATTATAAAGAAAGACAAAAACAAAAAACCCAAACACCAACGCTACTAAGCACAGCTGTGAAGTAAAAATTCTGACTTTGGTTTACCGAATCAAGTTGTTGTAGATGTTATGCCCTTACAACAATAGGAAACAGCACACCAACAAAATTCATACCCACAGCCGGCTATCCATCGGTTGTTATATACACTCACTGAACGCGCTGTATGACAACGTAATTTGCACCCGACAAGAAGGAGTGCAAGTTAGATACTTTTCCGCCATTACTTGTGGCTTTGACAATGCAGATTTTGATGGTATGTGTGTTAGGCATAAATGGCCCTGTTTCGTGTAATGTTTTATGTGCAAGCGATGAGGTTAACGAAAGGCACTCTTCTGTAAATGTCCGGCGTACGTTCGCATAAATTTACAGACACTAGGCGCTAATGTTGTTTATACGTTAAAGAAAATATTAGAGTAGTACAACGCCTAAGGTTTTTATCAGGGTAGGGTGCCTACTTAAAAATAAAAATATTAATACGAGTACATATGCACATGTCCTTATTCCGTTAAACTGAACTCTCCGACGAATCATATTACTCATATAGATTTTTTGCCAGCCGAAAGTGTATTGTTAATTTAAAAAAGACTGAATTCAGTTTGATTTTCGGTTTCACACAGGTTACTACCATACATATTGTATATAACAAATTAAATACGCTGCGTGAATGTCAAAATATACGACGCAAAATTGTTGTGTGAAAAATAGCTGAAACGAAGCTAATAACTATATTTGGCAAGTCTTAATTTTGTATTTTTATTTAAACAAGTGTGCTTACACGTGTAAATGATTCTATTGGAATAGCAAACAATTTACGAACTTCAAACCGTTGTCAAAAAACAAACTAAAACGTTGTGTAAAGCAAATACGAGTACTCCTACCCTTTTCTACCAAAGAAGACTGGGTAGATATTTTCACCCTAATGGAGAATCACATATAAAAGAAGGAACAGTCCTAGCATTGTATCATACTTACAATTTTACTAACTGTACTTTGTACAACTGGATTGATTGATTAAAAAGAAAAATGTTTTCGCTTTTTAATTTGCTATTACTTATCATCGCTTTCCTGTTTATTGCTCAACAGGCCGAGTCGTTTTGGCTTTTGCGATATAGGATACTGCAGTGGAAATTGTGCATGATGAACTCAAGTTACTGCAGTGACTTGGCAGTGTAAAGTGCCTCCACGTGTAATGTTATAAAATTCCGAACTACATACAACATATGTATCTAAATAAAAAAACATGCAATTTTTTTGTGAAAATTTGTTTCATTTGTGAAAAGTTTTTATTTGTTTTTCTTCACCAGTGAAAAGATACAATAATTCAACTTATGCTAGGTTACAAAGTTTGTCTGGAGAAAATTGAGTGACATTTGATATTTCATTGACAGAAATAGTACTCAACAAACTAACAGAATGTGTTGTAACAAAATAAAATGAATGGCCTGACCCTGTAAGATACTCGTAAGTTTAGATAACTTTTTTCTTGGGCTTTGTGAAAAATGGAATAGTTAAAATTTGAGATTTTATTTTACAATGAGCGCCCGTTCTAGGGATTTGTGTACCCTTCAAATGTTTGTACACAGCGCGGGCGAAGGAAACTTAGGAACAATGAGGCAAGAGATGTTAGGTCGGTGTTCAAATGTGTCTTTGTCGACTGATATTAGTTTTATCGCACGGTTTTGAATCCTATCTAGCAGGTACAGTGGTGTTTTAGGAGCAGTTGACCAGATGTGGGCATTGTACTCCAATTTTAGGCAGATGAATGCCTCATATATTGAGGCCAGATCAGAGGGGGTGAAACATTTCTTACATCGCTTGAAGAAACTTAGAGATTTCGTAACATTTTTGACGACGTTGAATACATGGTCATTTCAACGTAAGTTGTCACTGACACACATACTAGATGGAGTGAAAAGTGACCTCCTTGGGAATTAAAAAATCTTTTTTCTAAATGTTTTTTTATATTGTTCAATATAGTCCCATTCTAGTTTGATACACTTATTCCAGCGATTTTCCAACTTCTTGATCCCGCCCGAAAAGTAATTTTCCGGAAGGTCTGCAAAATACTCCTCCGTGAGCTGAATTTTTTATTGATGAGCCATCTTTTGAGGTTTGGGAAGAGATAATAGTTCGAGGGATCCAAATCCAGTTACCAATCGACGTCAAAAGTCCGCCCGATTCAGCATCAGCAAGTCAACTCTTTCGAAGTGCTCCCAGCGGCAGGCTAACTTTTTTATATGCAGAATATTGCCCTAAATATGGCGTGTGCGCTCAGTACTAATCTTTGTAGTATCTGCTAGCTCGCGCACCTTCACTTTCCGGTCAGCCAACACCATTTCATGAATTTTTTTGACATTGTCCTCTGTAACCGCATCGGAGGGCCTGCCGCTGCGGACTTGATCGGTGGTGGAGTTGCGGCCATCACGAAGCTCTCGAAACCAATATTTGACCGTGTAATCTGACGGAGCATTAGCCCCATAATATTTATCCAACTTTTCTTTTGTTTCCTTCACCGTTTTGCCTCTCAAAAAATAATGTTTTATGAGAGAACGAAAATCGTTTTTGTCCATACTCAACATGATGCCAAAAACGTCAACAACAATCAGCTGTCGAAATAAAACTAAAGACAGTATCGCACTGAAATTTGGCATGTCTGCCTAAATATGAACGGACTTCAAGGCATCATACCTTTTTTTGCAGTAGCAGCGCATTCTGGCGGTCAAGGAGGTCACTTTTCACTCCATCTAGTACCGAGAGTGGAAAGTTCTTCGGTTTCGACGACGCAAGTGCCATTCATGGATAATGACTGGTTACAGCATTGAGTTTTGGAAGCATTAAATTCCACTCGGTTGATAGTTCCCCAATTGGTTATGCTGTTAATATAATGAGCTTAACATACGCTGCCGTTCCAGTTCTACAACCGAAGAGCAGGGACGCGATTCGGGGAAAGAATATAAAAAGCAGAGTACTGCTTTCGCCAAAGGAATACATTGGATTGGAAGTGGCAAATAAGAGAGCAGTGCTAAAAATTCAAAAGAGTATCAGAGACAGAACGGAGCCCTGGGGCGCACCAGCATTTATTTTGTGAATATCAGACTTGAATTGAACGTTCCGAAAGATAGTTTCTAAACCATTCAATCGATTTGCACGCATTTTCGACAAAAGAACCTGATGCTAAATTCTGCCAAATGCCTGAGAAACATCAAGTGCAACTAGGTTGCTTTCACTGGATTCATATACACTTTGGTTCTACTTTTCGGTGGGACATCAAATCACCAGTGGACCTGTTGCTACGAAAATCGTGCTGCCCATCATTGAGAAGTTTTCGTGTTTCGAGATATTTCATGAGCTGACGGTTTATCAGCGTTTAGAGAGAAGGGACGTAAGTGCAATGGGTCTGTAGGAGGAGAGAGAAGAGATTCGCCTTTTTTAGGCACGGGCTGGACAAATGTTGTTTTGCATCTTCTCGGAAAGAGTCGAAAAGAGTAGGAATGATGAAAAAGCCTACGCAATGGTTTTGATAGCGAGGGAGAACACCTCTTCAGAATGAGGGGAGATATACCATCTGGCCCAGCGGATTTGTGAATGTTGAGATCTTTAAGAACTCTTGCTACTACACGAGTGCGAAAGTGGATTTGTCCCATTGAAGATTCGACGCACTCAAGTGTAGGCGGAGACAAATCACAATCTGATAGTGTTGGAACTCAGATTCAGCTAGATTTCTAGAGAAAGGTAAAATGGTGTGGGAATTGCACTTGCCTGCGTCAAAAAAACTTATTTCGTTCAACCTCTAGATGTCAATTTTGAATCGTATAGACTCACGCTGGAGTTGGAGTAATCTGGCGTTTTTGCGACCTTTTACAGATGAATCTAGAATAACCTTAACTTATCATTGTCCTTGGTTTACAGCCAAATATCTTCATGAGCGAATCAGTCTGTATTCAAGGCATTGTAGTCTGGGTCATGTCAATAAAAATTTAACGGGTGCAGGTCACTAGCCCACAGCTCAACTGAAACTTACTACGTTTTATGATGCAGAGCGCTCACCACTCCTTCGTTTCTAATTTCTGAAGAAACCCTCAGTTGGTACCACGTTTAGATGGGTCTTCGGTTCTTGTCTCTTATGAGGCCTTTGTTACTCCTTTGCCATTAAATATTCTCATAGATATCTGGTTCGAAATGACTCAGAATTAATAATAAACACGATACACTGAAATAATCGCCGTTGCCAAATTAAAATAAAAACAATAATTCTTAATTCTTAGGGAGATCATGCCTCCGGACTTGATTCATGAAATAAAATTCAATTACCCATCAAAGGCAAATGACTCTGTTTGAACACACAGACTGCAGTAATCCATATCAAACAATAAAAAAACAGACGTGTCTAAATCCGTGTACGTCAATCCGCGCAAATTTCCAACTGATTATTATGGGGGCTAAAGTTAAAAGATTTTTTTTCCTGCTGTCGGGGATAATTTTTAATCGTTTGTGATCCATTGTATACGAGTACTATTCGACCCACCGACCATTCGAAGTGTAGTCATATCCGGCTGACGTTTTTGTGATATATGATTGCTATGATAAATTCCGTTTGTTCTGTTTCCGCTTTTGGGAAAGTGTAAGCGGGAAATTGATGAGTTCGCTTGGTGATAAATCAAAGCCAGCTCTTTTCGGAATGTGCTTTTGGAGTGTGTGTCCTGTTTTGTTTGGACCCATGTGTTTGAGTATCAAAAACACATGGGAATCGATTTTGGAATTTGAACAATGGCAACGGATTTTGCAATTAATCCCTCCTCTCGAATGCGAATAAAATTCTGTGAAGCGAGTTTTAATCGCCCGTCAATGTTTCACAACAACATTGAGGATGATAGAATGCAACAAGGATTTGTTTGGGTTTTTGTCGATACATAAAGTTTTCGGAATTTGAGCTAACCGGATTTGTAAGGTTGAAGGAGGAAGAGGTAGTTGAATACTGGTTGGGTATTTGGAGGTTTTTTACGAAAAATTGCTCGTCACGGAGAAGGAAGTCTATTATGAATGACGGTACTGTAGCACTCGGATATGTGTGCATGTCTGATTACGCTTGGGGATAGTATGGCGAGTGTTATTGGGATTGGTTACGTACTCATATTTACAACAATTATAAATTAAGTCTACACAAAAGTCATCTGGATATCCACGACTTACAGATTCTGGGACTTATGTTCTGACAGACAGGCAGAAAATATGTCTAAGGGTGGCAACATTATTTGTTTTACATTTACAATATTATTTCGAAGTCATTCTTAGGAGATACATAGAGTATTGGCAAATTTCGGCGAGCTCTATGGAGTCTGTTTACAATAGGCAATGAAAGCTTTCGTCCGCCTGACCAAAATAAATGAGAATACTTATATCCATACTCAAAACTAATAAAAGTGCTGGCACATATGGGCTACCTGCAGAGCCAATAAAGTATTAAAAATGGGATGGGAGGAGCCATCCTGGTGTATACTTGTCTTCAAAATTTGGGTATGGGGAAGTATGCCCGATAAATCGAAGCCTTGTCAGCGCGGCGCACAAGAAAGAATTCATCAGTATTGTAGGCACCGCCATGTGAAACCTTTCATCAACACTTTCATTGGAATCTCATAAAGTAAAGTTCTAAATCAATACACCAACCCTATTTGTATCACATACCGGCATACAATACGAGTATCATGATAGAATACGAGTATACTCGTATATGGTTGGCTGGTGAAACGTGCTCCCAAAAAACAGTAATACATTTTTTCTGTGTAATTAATTGGTTAGATTTATTTATTATTTTAACAGACTGGTCTTTAAGTTTAACGAAAATGGGCAATTGTGATAATGGAAATAGATATTGGTTTATGTGCTGCTATTACTAACCGCATCTTTAATTTCCGTCCAAAGAGAGTTAAGTCGTGTATTTGGCGTGACTTCTCTGAACAGATGGATTATGATGATGTGAGGAAACGACCACAAGAAAGCCTTACCTTCGCGATATAAAAGTTCGGATGCAAGAGCTTTTCTGCTCAAATGGGTAGCAGCGGAAAGTTACTGCAGACGATTCTGCTCACTAATTTGAACTTATTTCCCTACGAAGTTCAAATAACAAACAAACGGAACCCATCAGGCTTATCAATTCACTTGGAATTTTACCAGAAAATCTTTTACATGGTGGAAGAGGACGAAAGCACATTAAACAGCATTTCTATATCTGATGAGGTACGTTTTGAGCGTGAAAGAAATCCAGCGACGATGCATGAGATGGAGTTGTATTCAGCTCAAGTCAGAGTATAGTGTGAAGTTTTACCAAGTTGCATTGCCGGGCTTTACTTTTACGAGGGAAACTGTCGCGATGTAAAGGTCAAAAGAGACCGTTGCTTAAAGATTCTGGTACAGTTTTCATTTTCAGATCTTCGCTGGAAGAGAATACACTTCAACTCTTTGTGGTTTCAGAAAGATGGTGCAACATTTTACGTCTCCAGGCTCTTTATGACAGAATTGCGGTAAATTTCAAGAAACTCCAAATTCTGTGACTTGACACCACCTCAAGGGGTTAAGGTACCCTTAAAATGTTTGCACACAGCGCGGGCGAAGGAAATTTAGGGAGTATGTGTCTGAATGTTATAATAACTAGGAAATAGAGAGCTCGGCAGGGCATTCCACACGATACCACATTGATCAAAAAGTTCCCGCACCACACCACTGTGTGACGCTCCCATTATTCCGATTTGAGTTCTGTTTTTTTGTTAAGTTGGTAAATCTGTTGTTGACATTCCCTCTAAATCTTAGGCTCATAGCTGGACATTTGCAAAAGTTACGTAGCCAGGAGTACATCTAATCACGTGTGTGTTGGCGATTTTTTTACAATTTTTACAACAATTTTGCGTTAAAAACGGATTTAATAGTGCGCGAACGTTGGAAATGTTGGAAAAGTGCTTCGGCAACGATTCTCTAAAGAAAACGGTCGTTTACCAGTGGCACGATCGGTTCAAAAGTGGTCGTGAGTCAATCGAAGATGATGAACGCAGTGGCAGACCATCGACATCGAAAACCGACGAAAACGTTGATGAAGTAAAAGAAATGTTGGTCAATAACCGCAAATTAACCATCACAGAGATAGCGGAGGACTCGAAAATTGCTTATGGATCTGTCCAAGGCATTTTGGTTTCCGTCGTGTAGCAGCAAAGTTGGTACCAAAAGACCTCAATTTCATGAAAAAAAGAAATCGTGTTGACGTCGCAAAGAATTGATTTGCGAGGCTGAATCCGATCCCACATTTATCAAAAGGGTCATTACTGGAGACGAGACGTGGGCTTATTGGTACGACACGCAATCCAGACATCAGGCAAGTGAATGGCGTTCACCAAATGAGCCGATACAAAAACAAACACGTCGTTTTCAGTCAAAAAAGAAGGCAATGCTCACGGCTTTCATGGATTACAACGGTGTAGTGCATCATGAATTATTGCCAGAAGGCCAGACAATAAACAAAAAGAATTATTTGGGCGTTATGAGATGTTTGCGTGAAGCAATTCGCCGAAAGAGACCAGAATTGTGGGCAGTAAAATTCGTGGATTTTGCACCATGATAACGCACCGTCGCACAGTGCCATCATTATTCGTAATTTTTTGACGAAAAATGCAACAAATACCATCCAACCGCCACCGAATTCACCTGATTTGGCTCCCTGTGACTTCTTTCTATTCAATCGAGTTAAAAAACCACTACGGGAACGCGTTTCAGCAGTCGAGAGGAAGTACGAGTAATGGAAAAATCGCAGGAAGCACTGATGGACATACCGAAAACCGAATATAAAAAATGTTTCGAGGATTGGATCAAGCGCTGGCATAAGTGTGTTGCAGTCGATGGGGATTACTTTGAAGGGGACAATATATGTTAGATTTAGATGAATAAACTTGTGTTTTTAACTTTCTGAATAAATTCCACTTTTTGATCAAGGTGGTATGTCGAACTGTCTAGAATTGGCTCATATATTTTCAAAGTCGGTAACTGTTGCAGTCTTTTGTGTAGTGTTTGCATTTATACGTCTTTGACTTGATAATTTTATTAAATAAAACCGCGAACAAGGTCGGCGATCGGAGCGTAAACGTCCGATTGCATTTATTACTTCTACTGCTTAGCTGACTTCAGTTTTTTCTACATACATACATGACATCGGAGGAAATGCTATTGATGTACCAACAGTTTTATGTTACATCGCTTGCGACCTATTTACCGATTGTGAGGGTACATCTTATTCCCGATACTCTAACTCAAGTCGCACTCTATCGAATTCGCTGTTTTACTTATATTTAGTCCATGCTTTTCAAAGCTTATTTCTTGTCCTTAACCGGCATTTTTATCTTATCGAAACATTTTTAACATTATTCTTCAGAAAGGTAAACAAAAGAGGGACAAACTACTTTGCAACTGCTGACATTGGTCTATGACATTGACATCACTGGAAGAACGAGCTAAGTCGTCACCGCTACTTTCACAAATATGTATTGCAGCATAAGTGGAAAAAACGGGTCTACTGGTAGCACGTATGGTATTAACTATTAACTGAAAGAGACACTCAATTCAGGAAGTATGTCATAAAAGAGAGACACAATTTGAGTCAAGAGTCATTACCTAATCGGAAGATGATGTTATTTATTCAAATAGTTTCTTGCGTCATCGTAGAATGCAGGTAGATAAAATATGGATCGTTCTGCCGTTCTGGAACACGCGGAACAATTATGGTATGTCAATGCTTTCGATAAATGACTAGATGATGAAATTCGTTGTCGATTTGCTGCGGCATTAATTGGACAGATACATCGGCGTTTAGCACAACGCACTATGGAGTGAATGCATGAAAAAAACGAGACAATATTCTTTTTTGACTTCAATGGTTAAATATCCGTCTGAAATGATATTTTATGACGTTTAAAATGCATTTCATCTTATTGTTACGTAATAAAATTTTTTTTTTTTTATTGCAAAAAAAAAAAAAAACGTTTATTTAACAATTGTAAGATTTTTTAAAATAAATTGCTACTCTGAGAGAGACTCTGAAGAAGACCTGCTCTCTTCGTCAGAATTATTATTATCTTCTCCTTCAGAGTCATCTAATGGGGGTGGAATCGGATGCTCGATATTAGCATTTCAATGGCTTCTTTCGAAAAATATTTTGTTTGTTTAACAGGATGAGGCCTAAGGCTTGTTATTAGGGGGTCAGATGTTAAAATAATCGATTAAGAATATCTACAGTACAATTTTTTCTTAGGCAATAGAGTCTAAAATGCTTATTTCGAGCTTCCGTTGCTTCTTCGGGAAGCTGTCCAATCGGCAAAATTGCATTTTCAATCAGGTTTTTTTTTTTTTTATTACCCGCACGCGCTCAAAGGGTTTTTGTACCCTTAAAATGTTCGTATACATAGCGGGCGAAGGAAATTTAGGGAGGAAGAAAAGACAGGTACCGATGTGCATTGTTTTTAAATGTTTGTAAATTATAACGACCAGGAAACACAGAGATCGGCAGGGCATTCCATAAGCGAGTTGTACGGCTTAGGAAGGAATCACGATATTTTAGAGTACGTCCGAGAGCACTGGTGGTGGAAATAGCGATTAAACAAAGTGAGACAGGAGACATTTCGTCGGTGTTCGAGGTGTCAATTGATTGACTGATATTAGTATCACCAATGAGTTTTATCGCACGGTTTTGAATTCCATCTAGCAGGTGCAGAGATGTTTTAAGAGCACCTGACCAGATGTGGGCATTGTACTCCAGTTTTGGGCGGATAAATGCCTTATATATTGTGGCCAGATCGGAGTGGGTAAACTATTTCTTACATAGCTTGAGGAAACCTAGACATTTCACAGCATTTTTGGCGACATCGAATATGTGGTCATTCCAACATAAGTTGTCACTGACACACACACCGAGAATGGAAAGTTTATCGGTTTCGACGATGCAAGTGCCATTCATGGATAATGGCTGGGTATTTGAATTCCGCTTTAATGACAGCAGACAGCATAGAGTTTTGGAAGCATTAAATTCCACTCTGTTGGTAGTTCCCCAATTGGTTGTGCTGTTAATATCGGAATTTAATGAGCTTAACATACGCATCCGTTTCCGTTCTACAGCCGAAGAGCAGGGACGTAAGTCCGGGAACGAAATGAAAAGCAGAGAGTACTGTCGTCAGCAAAGGAATATATTGGATTAGAAGTAGCAGACAAGAGATCGGAGACAGAACAGTGCTCTGGGGCACACCAGCATCTATTTTGTGAATATCAGACTTGAAACCGTCCAAGACAACTTGAATTGAACGTTCCGAAAGGTAATTTCTAGTCCATTGAAGAAGAGAGTCATCGATCCCAAAAGCACGCATTTTCGACAAAAGAGCCTGATGCCAAACTCTGTCTCTGTCAAATGCCTTAGAAATATCAAGTGCAACTATCTTGCTTTCGCCAGATTGATGTACGCTTTGGTTCCACTTTTCAGTGAGACATGCCATCAAATCACCAGTGGACGTGTTACAACGAAAACCATACTGCCGGTCACTGAGAAGTATTCGTGTTTCGAGATATTTCATGAGCTGACGGTTTATCAGTGTTTCCATGATCTTGGAGAGAAGGGACGTAAGTTCAATGGGTCTGTAGGAGGAGAGAGAAGAAGATTCGCGTTTTTTAGGGACGGGCTGGACAAATGCTGTTTTCCATCTGCTCGGAAAGAGTACTAAAGAGTAGGATTGATGAAAAAGCTTACGCAGTGGTTTTGCCAGCGTGGAAAACACCTCTTCAGAAGAAGGGGAGATATGCCATCTGGACTAGCGGATTTATGTATGTTGAGATCTTTAAGAACTCTTGCTGCTACACGAGTGCGAAAGTGGATTTGTCCCATTGAAGATTCGACTCACTCAAGTGTAGGCAGAGACAAAGCACCATCTGGGAGTGTTGAGCTGACCGCAAAATGTGCATCAAGCAGATTGGCCTTGTCCAAAGATATGACAGCTGGAATGTCATTGTAAATGAGCGTTGGGATGGATTGTCTAATATTTTTGACGATGGTGGTGGATGAGCCCTTAATGCATCAACGGAAGCGCTCACATCCCCGAACGGGTTACTGGATTTCTTGTTAGAGGCAGACTTAGGCAAAAACTCCTGAGTTTCCGGCTTGTTAACGAGCACCTCCTAACAACACGTATTAAGGCTAAATTTGGTAACATTAGCCTTGCTATGTAAAAAAAAATCACATGACATCAATCACACACACATCGACTTGTCTTAAATCTGGAAGTGTTGAGCTAGCCGCAAAGTGTGCAGCAACAGATTGGCCTTGTCCAAAAAGCTGACAGCTGGATTAATATTTTGTGCATTGTTGGCGTCATCGGGTGCCAAGAATACAACTTTACATAAAGTTCTGCTGTATCGAATGCATATTTACAAACTTGGAAATATCGATTTTATATCCACTGGATAGAACTTCTAATATAATCTTCAGCCTTTAAATTAACTGAGTGCCCACACCTGTTATATCGGCAGAGAGTTGTGGATCATTAAAAAATCTACGGCTTGGATTGCCATGATTCGAACTACCGAAACCTGGCTTTGGTACATCCACTAACACTGGTTTACATTTAGATTTGCGATGCTAATCTGATGTTTTTTGTCAAGTTGACACAAGGTTTTATAGAGCCGATTGTAGAGTCAAACAAAAGCTGTAATATGCTGGTTTGTTGCGGAAAATTTCAATTTTTGTTATGTTTATTATGAAAAATAAAATAACAGTTCAACTACAAATATAATAAGAAGGAGAATGGAGAATGCTGAAATTTCATTTGCGATGAAGTGTTTCGCATTTCTTGCAAAGACAAAGCTGGTCTCACGCACAAATCACAGCGAACACTGTGCGTTCGGAGTTCGAGGGCACATGTGACATCTAGCCCGTTTTTTTGTGGTTGGCTGATGAATCAATATCTTGACCGCTAGCATTTCGACCGATGCTGATGCTTGTGATGATGTTGATGGAGAATTCAAGATAGAGGAATACAGTGAAATCGACGAGGTTAGATCTCGCACACGACGAAAAACTTCTGCCGCATGTATACCATGTGGTGTTCGTGCCCTAGCTTTGCCATTGTCTTCACATAAGGCCTCGCCCAAGTTCAACAAAAACAATCGTCGGCGGAAACTTTTCTTACTCTTGTTCCATTCCGGGAACAATTGAGTGAAGATCAAGAAGGCATTCAAAGCCGAAATGTCAAGAATGTTGTAGAACAACGTTAGTGGTCATCGGTTGGTCCTGCGTTTACACCGATAAGTGCCAACCATCTGGTCGAGAGTGTCGACACCAGCCTTCGTTTTATTGTAAAAGTGAATTATGTTGGGTTTTTTGCCTGGTCAGCTGGATCGAAGTGGACGGCCGCATGATACGTCGAAAGCAAAGTTACGAAGCGATTTTTGTTGGGCACGTATGACACCATCGTGACACGATCTGCATGGTTGTAGACGATTTCGGTATGCAGCACTGGTTTTCGTTTCATGTCAATCAGCGCTGACGGTATTTGCTTATGCTGCAGACAATCGTAATTTGCTTCTTCTTCAGCTCGAGTGCCAAGCTGTAAGATGTAAAAAAAATTGTCACAAGTGGCATTGCGTCCGTTCATTCCTAAAAATGGAAAGGAATCACAGATCAGAGAGAAATAAGGGCATGTACATGAAGAAGAAAAACTTTGGCACAAATCCAGAACAACACGCTGATTTTGATTGATCTCTGCTGAACAGTTTCTGTAACGGCCAACGTAGACTTGAATATTGTAGGCACACAACGATCTTGCGTCGGCCAGAATCCAAAGTTTGATGCCATACTTTCCAGGCATAGACTAAATGTACTGTCGAAAATTGCATCGTCCACGAAATGGCAGCAGTTGCTCATCAACGGTCAGAAATTTGCCAGGAACATACATAACTTTCAAGCGCTGGACCCATAGATCGAACAAACCGCGAATAGGCGCCAATTTATCGCATACACTCTGCTGAACATTATGCCGAGTTTCTCGGTTATCGAATCGTATCGATTCGATAAGTGACATTGTCGCTGCGAAAATTGGTGGACCATGCTTAGTAGTCCAAAGCTCATCAGCTGCTTCGCTTTTCGACCGATATGCCCCGGCCAACAACAAAAGCCAATAAAAGGCGCGCATTTCAGACACATCAACCGGCTTCCACGTGACGCCATGCTTGTGAACACCGTGTAATTTGTAACACAATATTCTCGACTGGCTCGATAAAAAGCAAAAACGCAGTCACTGGACTGCTGATGCGAGATGTCGCAAATGATGTTGGCACTGCAAAAATTTCAAATGAAAGCGTCTAAACAAAAAACTCACAATAAACCTCGACGAGAAGCGAAATCTATTGTCAAGACGGATTGGCATGGTGGCATTGGATCGCGCACATACTGAATTATCTTGTCTTTCGACTTGAGAGCGTTGTCCGATTCAGCAGCGATTTCCAAACGCATTTCTTGTCCGATAAAATCAGTATCACTCTTGTCACTGTTATAATCTTCGGAATCACTTTCAGTCTCGCTTGATGAATATTCTGTATCATCTTCCGAGAATTCGGGCACATCATCGCTCTCTTCTGTACAAACTGTTCGCAGAATCGCTCATAGTCAGACATTTTGCAGTAATTGTTGCACAACCGAATAATAAGAAATAAAGGACGAAGTGTTACAACACTGGCGATATCAAATTGACACCAAACATCAGATATGTAATAGCTCTTCTAAAAGCCTTCAGAGCCCTTTGGCGACAACAATTTTGTTTTTACGGAAACTAGACGAGAAAGTAGCCCGGTGAGCCGCAAGCGTTTGGCAACAGCATTACAATTATTAGGAGTTTTGCTTATTTGAAAAAAAGGTGACAAATTGACACTAGATATAGACCAGTGTTAAACCGAGTTGGTTTTCGATTTTTTGTTGTAGTTCTCTTTGGTTTTCTTTGACAATATCTTTTTCTTCCTGTGTTCGAAGTTGTCATTTGTTTAATGGTAGCTTATAAGCAATATGCAAAATGGTTTCGAAAAGACGAATCCGTGCATGTAGAATTGATAATCCGAATTTTAATGTATTTGTGTGAATATCTCTTGATTTTGACAAATCATTAGATGTTGCTCCACATATATGGCACTTCACAGTTGATTTTATATCTGTTGCAGCTTTACAGACCTGGCCATCAATCATTGTAAATGCCAACGTATGTTTAACTTCGATGGGGTCTAAACCATCCAGTTTTGTTTTCATTAAAGAATTTATCTGCGATTCTATATAATTAATCTCATTTTGGATAATATCCTTAGTTTCTTTATTAAAAATTATTCTTACACTTTGGTGATGATACCGTCAGATTTTGCCAAACGATTTTTCCATTTGAGGCGCATAACAATCGCAAAATCACAAAAGAACTTTGAAATATGTTTGCGTCGGAATCTGAGTGGTTCTCGAACTCTTGCTTATATTGGGCTTGTGATCCGTCGCAACCCCATTTTGAAATAAGCTCTAAAGATTTCATTTCATCCTCAGTTAAGGTCTAGCAAGCTTTACAAGTTAACCTCAGCCAAATTTTCAGTAACTGTGAACAGGACAGTAATCATTTTTGGCTTTTATGGGTGTACTGTAACTCGGAAACAGTTCCTTGTCACTCGTTGTTACAATTTCGTATTGCTTTCGGGGTAAACCTGCTTCGACAAAAAATTGAAAGCGCTTTAAGAGTTGACATTTTTTCACGTTTAGGAGCAGGATTATTCTTCAATGCTTCCTTACAAACATTGGCTTTTCCTGGATAATGAGCTATTTCTTTAAGTACTTTCGCAGATATTGCCTTACCAGATTCCCTCAATTTTATTTGTGTTGCAAAAGTCAGTTGTTCTGTTTGATGAGATCCGCGAAGTTCTTCAGTTCGTCTGCATTTACTACAAACGCAAAGATCATCAAACGATTTAGATGGCAGTCCAGGTCTAGATTTATTTGGAATTTCAAAATTTCCCATTAGTCAAGTTTAATTTTTTCTTAAAAAATCCTCTTCAACTCTGTTAGAACGTAGCCATCTGCTCTTAAAATCAAATCTATAAAATAAGCCTTCCAATAAGTCAAAATAAATTTCATTATTTTAATTTAAATTCAAACCTTAAACGACATATTTTAATTTTAAATTCTTCGAGTTGAGCCTCTTCACAACAAGCCTTTCTTAATCTGTGGGAATTTGTTTACCGATTGGTGATGGCTTTACTTTTTAATTTTGCAATTTTAAAAATCGACTTTTGTCTCGTTTTTGTGTGCATTTACTCCATAGTGCAACGGCTCAATATGGATAGAAGTAGATATGCCCAGCCCAAGAGCAGCCGATCGATCAAAAATGTCGCTGCTGTGCATGCCAATGTTTAAGTAAACATTTCAACATTAACGAAACGAAGATGAATAACTTGGAGATGTTGCCAAAAAATAGTGCAAATAGTTTTTCACTTACTGTCTGCAGCCCTCCCAAATCTCGACCACTACCACGACCAAGGAAGTTTTTTTCCATAGACAATCTGTATACTTTTACCGATATTGTTTCTATTGGTGAAAAGCCGTATGCTCGTGCTTCGCGTCCCTTTAATATCAACGGAAACCAGTGTTTTTTTTCTAGAGCCTAACATTCAAATTTAGACATTTAGACTGGACTGACAAGATTTGTTTTCTTTCATAATGGATCTCCACCAAATGGGAATGGGAAACGTAAAGGCCAAGTTGCTGGTGGCTCTATCCAATGTTGAATATGTGCTATAGATTCGGAATTCAGACTCCACTATTACAAGAAAGCTACAAATGTTTTTGTAGTCTATGCAGCAGATGGCTAGTTTTCTGGCCTAATCTCATTCAATGCGGAGCTTTTCAAGAAAATAGGTCAGAATCCTAGCCCCCGCGCCAACGCATCTCTTTCAAATTAACCCCAACCGCTCACACTAACTCCTCTGAAATACCTAACCCCTCTGCACATGCCCCCACTAGCACTTCTTTCCAAAATTTCGATCTTAAAACCAGAGCTAAATATCCCAATTTCATTAGGTCCCATATTATAAATCCCTCATCTGAAAAAGTGTCTAATGCCCCTTCAATTACCGCTGCATCGCCCTCAAAATCTGCGCCGATCAGCCCCATTTTTGACCCCCTTCTGCCTCCCACAATTAAAATAACCCAACAAACTTTTGACACAAAAGAATGTCATTATGTACTTTCTAGGCTTAGAGAAAAAAAGACGTACGAGAATATACGTCTCCTTCAGACTCAGTTTGTTACGAGGGAAAAACTAAAACAAGCGTCATGGTCTCCATTGAGCAGGAAGGTCTCCCTACCGACCTTACAAGTCTGAGGAACTTATACATTAAGTTCCACGAGATTTTCAATACGTCTCCCCAAAAAGTCTCAGACGACCTTGCTGCTTTCGGTAACTATGTGCACTCAAAAAGGATCTCACACCTTCAACGGAGCAGAGCTGAAAACGACAAATTTTTTCGTCCCTAACGTGCTACCATTGCCAGTGTTTCAACCATCCACTCCTCAACATAACATTCCTCTAACCTTCTACTATCCAAACGTAAGAGGACTGCGATCAAAGGCCCGCCCGTCTTGCGCCAATTTCACGCTCTCCCATTTGAGATTTACGCTCTGACCGAAACTAATCTAATTCTCGATATAAAGAATCAGGAATTATTCCCCCCTAGTTTCAATACTTTCGAGACGATGATCTTACCCGTCCAAATGATGATTCTCCTTGTCGAGGTGTCCTATTGGCCGTCCACAATGACCTAAACTCTTCCCCAATCGCTGTTTCTATTTCTTCTAAAATTTGACTATGTTTCAATAAAGATAACACTCCCCAGCAGGTCCCTGTACGTTATGTGTTTTTACATCCTACCGGCACAACCAATCGAATTCTACCAACTCGCTATCGATGCAATTGATGTAATAATTAACTTATCTGATCCTCTCGATGATATCATCGTATTCGGCGGTTTCAATCTACCTAAACTGCACTAGACTCAATCAGATGATGAATCTTTTTTTACCGCAAATCCTAACTCCAGTAAAGAATGTCTCTTCTTGGATGAGCACACAGACTCCAGCTTATGCCAAGTTAGTGGGGTCTCCAACTATATGGGTAGGCAATTAGACCTCATTTTCACCACTGACCGCATTAACTCCTCTGTCTCGCTCTGTCCAATTTCACTATCGACCATTGATAACCTTCACCCACCACTTCTTCTTTCTTTTTTCCACCGCTGTCCTATCCATCCCACCCCATCTGCAGCTGTCCCTTCTTACGACTTTCATAAAGCGAATTCCCGCAAAATTAACGATTATCTTAGTAAGTGTTCTTTTGATTTCGCCAATATGCCCCTTAAAAGTGCTCTCTCTGTTTTCTATAGAGAAATATTCAAATCTATTTCTCTCTATGTTCCCTTTTCGCGCAATAAAACCCTTTCTACGAGTCTCCCGCGGTACAATCGTAAACTTCGCTTTTTACGTAACAAGAGAAACAAATTATGGGCAGTTTTCCTTCGATCCGACTCTTTTGCTGACTATTCAAACTATCTCGGGTCATACCTTCAATTCGCCCTGCTTTATAAGGTTCTCTACCAGCGATACCTTGATAGTGCGCAATCAAGGGTTATAAACGATCCTAAGTCTTTCTATCAATTCGTTAACTATAAAAAAAATCAGACGGTTTTTCTCCATCCCTCTTATACGAAAACATGCCATCAACCGATCCGCATACTATAGCCAACTTTCTTGCTACATTTTTTAAGCAATCTTTTGCCGATAATTCCTTCGTACCGGATCCCTCTTATTTCAAATACCTACTTAACTTACAACAACTTAATTATGAATACTTACCCGGCCCAGATGGTCTTCCATTCATATTTCTTAAAAAGTGTTCCTCAATACTGTCCCGTCCTTGCAAATCTCTTCCGATTATCGCTTTCTCAAGGTGAATTCCCACAGATATGGAAGTCTTCTTTCATAACGATACACAAAAGGGGATTAAAGAGCGAAGTCACTAATTACCACCCCATTGCTAAACTCTCACATATACCCAACTCCTCGAAAGCATTTTGTACGAAGCCTTAAGCTTCCAGTGCAAATCTCTTATTTCCCCTAACCAACACGGCTTTCTGAAAGGTAGATCAACTACCACTAACCTCGTCGAATTTGTATCCTCTGTTCTCCCAGCCTTAGAAAATGGTAAAGAAGTTGACGTTATAACTACTGATTTCTGTAAAGCTTTCGACAAGATATCTCATAAACTAATCCTGTTCAAATTGTCCGTGCTGGGCTTTGAACCCATTTTGCTTAAATAGATATCTTCTTACCTGGATAATCGTTTTTATAGTGTTCGTTTCAGGTTTGTCATATCGGCCCCTTTCTTGGCCACTTCAGGTGTTCCTCAAGGTAGTCGCCTAGGTCCACTTCTCTTCATCCTAATCATTAACGATCTTGAAAGGGTCATTCACCACTCAGCACTTTCCCTCTGTGCTGACGATACCAAATTTTGTAAGCCCATTTTCTCACAATACGACTCCGGCCTCCTTCAAATAGATCTAAATAGTTTTTCCACATGGTGCATCAAGAACGTAAGTGCAACAGGTCTACTCCCCGAACTTACGTTCTCCACGGCCAACCTATATTCCTTGTTCAGACTATCCGTGACCTTGGCATTTTATGCGACAGGGATCTTAATTTCCGCTCGCATATCGATGAGATAATTACCAAAGCAAACTCATCGCTTGGCTTCGTTAAAAGATGGTCCAAAGAATTCTGTAACCCGTACGTGACCAGATCACATCATACATCACTTACGTTCGCCCCCTTCTCGAGTACGCTAGCTAAGCGTGGTGTCCCTTTCAACGAGTTCATGTAACCCGAATCGAGAGGATCCAGCGTAGTTTTCTTCTATTTGCTCTTCGAGGTCTACCTCGGAACGATCCTCTAATCTTACCTCCCTATCGAGACCGTCTCAAACTCATTAACCTGAATACCCTTGAGGAACGAAGGGACGCAGCAGACATTCTTTTCATTCACCGACTCCTCTCAGGCTCCATCGATTGCATGTACCTTTACAACTCCATCTTCTTTAATACTAACCCTCGAAATCTATGTCGCCCCCGCCCCTTTTATCTACCAACCCACCGCACCACATATGGCTCTAACGAACCAATAGTATTTTGTCGATCTAGTCGGTCAATACTGTTTATTTAATGTTTTTTTATGTCTAGCTACTCGCTAGTTAACTTTGAGCTAACGAAAGTGTTTTTCAATTAATAATGTCTTAAAATGTTGGGAAATAATATGATGAATGCCATGGTTTTCCATCGTCCTCGCCGACACTCTCTGTGTCTCCAGGATCTTCTTCCAAATCTGAATCTGCGTCATATTTAGAGTCAGATGCTGCGGGAATCGTCAAAGCAATCGTTTTCTTCGTGAATGTCGATGCAATTTTTTCGGAGGTTGGTCTTATGCTGGTAATCAGTGGATCAGAACTGAGTAATAACCTATTTAAAATACCGATGTTGCACATAACCCGGAAAGCCAGAAATGTTTGCTTCATGCCTCAGCGGCTTGTTTCGAGAGCAACCCTTATCTACGACAGTTGCACCATGCACCAAGATTTTGTGTATCGTAGGTGTCATAGGATACCACGGATACAAACTTGTGTAAAGTTTCGCAGTGTCTATGCAATAATCTGCAAACTTCTGCAAATCAAGCTTGTGACCACTTGATATAATTTCAAGGATGACTTTGAGACGGCAAATCAAATTGAAATCCACTCCATTTCCGCACCTAATTGAGGATTGGTGAAAAACCTTCAGGTCGACTTAGTGTTACCAAATCCAGCTTTTGTCACTCTAAGGCCCGTTTCGCGTCTAAATTTTTGGCTTTTTTCCTCTTTTCAACAATGGTGTTTAGTGTAACTCAAATGTTACTACATATACTCCTTACCGCTGGTGGGGGGAAGTATAGTCAATTAAATAATACATACGTTGTGAATTGTTGTTTCCAATTGATTTATTTCTAAAACCATTAATACCTTAAACACTAATACACGGTAACCTTTGAGTTACACTAAATATTGGCGATCCTGCCAGGAGACCTGAGGCTTGAAGAATTTTCAAGAAAAACGCAAGCATGGACGCGCTTTTGGATGAGCAGAGCGCCACTGGAAAGCAGATCGAAAGCATCTGTAACAAATTCACCAAGGACGGCCCGAATCGATAGAATCGGACGTATCTGCTGCAGAGGATGAGCACCCTTTATATGAAATGGGGCCAATTCAAGAGCTGACACGGTTAGCTCGAGTAGAAGAAGGGCGATCATCCCAAGGAGGAATATTTCAAGACGGAATATTTCGAGAAAATAGTAGCATTATACTCCAAGTATTCGGAGAAGATGCTAACTGCCTTGACATCCACGCATTCGAGGGAAGAGACGCCCGAGCCAACAGTACGAGTAGGCTCGGAATTGATCAGACATCAACGCGCATCAGTTAAGGCGAAGAGACGGCTTGCCCAACAAGCAGCATCAGCAGATGCAGAACATCAACCAAAAGCTTTCTACGTAAAGCAAGTACAGGCTTTAGACAAATATTGGGCTATCATTGCTCAAGGTAACCAAGAGTCCACTGACGACTATCAGGAGGAGGATTATTTTGTCGCAGAGGACGAGTATCTAAAGGCTTCTATCCGCCTACATCATGCAATGGCCCAACTCAAGGAGAGGTAAAGCTACCAAGAATCACCCTACCAACCTTTGATGTGCAATACACGAAGTGGATGGAGTTCAAGGATCCTTGTATTGAACTGATTCACAAACTGGTCATAAACGGGGTGCAGAAACTGCATTATTTAAAGGTCAACCTGCATGGAGAACTCAGTAAGCTTCTACAGCATTTTGCTATAACGGACCACAATTACCAAGCAGCATGGGATATGCTTGTAGACCGATACAAGAATAAACGGTTGATTGTCACATCATTATTGAGCAACCTGTGTCAGCAGAATTCCATAACTAACGAGACCGCTGGGAATGGAATGGGAATATCTAGCACTCATATCGATCACATTGGGATCGATGTCAGGAACTGGGATCCGTTAGTACTGCATTTAATTGTTCATAGGCTAAACAAGGAAAATCGTCGACTATATGAACAGTCCTTCAAATCTAGTAAGGAACTCCAATTTATGAGTTTATGACGTTACGATACTAGGCGTTAGAAGTGATCAATATGAAGAGCGACTGACCACGATAATTGAGCCTGTTGACGTTGACTTCCCAACAATGTGTGGTATGTCATACCAATGGGCACACAATTCTTGCCTGTGGGCAGTTCACCCAGAAAAAGTAAAAGGCACGATGCCAAATAGTGAAACAACTGGATTTATGTTTTAACTGTCTTCAAAGGGGACACAGCAGCAGCAACTTTAAACAGCAGTATTGCAAACGTTGCAATAGTCGTCACCACACGATGCTTCATCCAGAAGCTGTGTTGAATAAGTCAAGCTGTAGTGCGCTTAAAGCCAACAACGCCCATGAAACCTCAATGTAATGTCGTACCATTTTGGATTCGGGATCTTCACTTCACTTCATCTCCGAGAAGATTTGTCAGCAACTCGGACTACCAAGGCCAAAAATTAATGTGCCCATCGCGGGAATTAGTGACATCGAAACAACAGCGAAATATAGCACAACTGTAAGACTGCAGTCTTATGCCACTTGTTTCCAAACCACTATTGAAGCTGTCATCCTACCAAAGATAAGCGACACACAGCAGACGACGTACTTGGAAACCGATGTACGGAACATACCACCTCACACAATATTAGCAGACCCTGAGTCCCATCCACCCCAAAGGATTGATTTACCGCTAGGAGCAGAATTATACCAGGAGCTCATACTACCGGGACAGAGTGGACCCTCACTACACACACTACAAAATACCCGTTTAGGGTGGATAGTAACAGGGCGAGCCAACACGTGTAGACTACCTGGCCATAAGACTAGGACCTGCAATATCGCCACCAGACATTCAACTAGCTCTTTGGAGGAACAAATCGGAAAATTCTGGGTGCTAGAAAACCACATTAAGGAGAACAGTAATACACAGTAACACTAAACACATGGCTTTATCAGCATCAGATCTTAACCGTCACTTTTTTACTGAAAGTTTATATAAGAGGTGCAATATGCTCTCAAACAGACGAATTTTGGCGTGCCAAGTGGATAAGCCGAATGAAAGTGCGTCAACCTCTCTTTTGATGGTTAAATCGTCGAATTCTTTCGATGTTGCTCCACATATATAGCACCTCATAGTTGATGTGGTCTCTGTGAAGGCATTACAGATTTTTCGTCTATTAAATCTGTTTTCATCTTGGGTTATATCTCCAGTCTCTTTAAGGAATGAGATCCTAATAGGACGACAATATCATGGTGATGATGGGGTTGGGTTTTGCCATAGATACTACATACTAGCCGAAGTGGCACAAAACTGTTTTGAAAAATGTTGGAATCTGTGCGACCATTTTCCATTATTTTGCTTGAGTTGTGCTTGTTCTAAAGAGTTACATTCGTCTGGTCTTAGGTCACATAAAAAATCACGCGACATCTTGATGTCGTATGGTTTAACAAATGTTGAAGATTTATGTGAGCGCCTGTTGCAGGCACTTTATATGAATTTTTCGGCAGATAACAGATGCTGTAACTAGGATATACCTTTATACTAGGACTTCTAATTATTTCGCATTGTTGCCGAGAAAATTCAGCTTCCACGAACATAGAAGGAGCCGATAAAACCGTCAGTTGTCTTTCTTTGTCTTCTTGTACTGTTTTGTATGCCTTTTTCAACTTTGTTGCTCTCTTTGAGGAAGTCATAAATTGTTTTAGTTTAAATGAAGCATCTTTTTTCCCGATGTGCGTAATTTTATTTGCGCGACGTGTATCATTATCCGCCAAATTACGTTGGGTTTCTGTTTTTCTTCTCTTACTTCTTCCGCTCAATCCAAATATCTTTCTTAGCCATTCGTCGTTATTTTGTAGGAATCTACGAGTAGTTTCAGTTTCATCTGCTTTTTTCCATCTTTGTTTGAATTTTGACTTCAAATGCGAAAAGTTATGCTTCAACTGCTTTACTTCATCGTCTGAATAGTTTTCGCTAAACAAAATCCAACTTACTAAATATTTCAATCTTTCTTCCAAGTTTGGTAAATATTGGTTTTTGATTTTATTAAAAAGGTATCTACGGGTCACTACTCTATCACCAGAGCTACCAGAAGCTACTGAGACAAAATAATAATCACGTTAACTTAATGTGGGGTTCTTTATTATTTTCACTTTCTTGGTTTGTCACTTCTGGACCAAAAAAGGGCGAGTATGGGCGGCTAATTAGATCAAAATAACATTGAAAATACTATAAGCTCCATCTGAACGAAGCAAGCGGATGCATCCGATGAGAGAGCGGGAAGGGTCGTCTATTGTTCTCTAGTCAATAACAATAACAATTAATTAACGCTTTTCTCTTACCTGCTACAGATTCTCAGAAATTGAGTTTTGACCGACTAGATTGTCAAAATAGCCTTATATGAGACGGTGAGATTTGAAGCGCATTGATAGTGACTGCATGCAATGGCGCATAGTCCTAATAGAAGCCCTACGACTTATAAGAGCGTACATGATATAAAAAAGGTAAAGAAGTAAATCTATACACATCGAAAGAATTTAATCCTGAGATTGCTCTTACACTTTTGGGTAATAAAAGTATATCGCCGGGCGTAATAATGTTGGTAGCTTGTTTCTAGAGACAAATTCCGGAATTATCGGAAAACTGATTAGCCAAAATACAGAGGAATACTGTCAGAAACGCTATCCTCTGAACTCTCAAGTACCCCCCGTAACACCAACGAGCTTGACACGAAAGGCAAGGAATTCACCGTGGCTATGGCCGTTTCCTGACCTCTTATTTAACATAGAGACAAGAGAAAGCCGCATTGGTGGACATCAGCACGAGGACTGCTTAGAAACACTTGCAGAAAACTTTTTAACTTTGCAAAAACACAAGAAGAGTGACTGACTGAGACTCATACAAAGAATCCTTCAAAACATTCAAAAAACAAAACAACAATCCTGGAGATCATTCTGTGACAAAATCACAGAAACCTCTGAGTTGTCGCGGCTAAGAAAAATCCTCTCTACAAATCCTATGATGCCTAGCTATTTGAAAAAAACCGATGGCTCTTGAACAACCTCATGTGATAAATCACTCAACCTGCTACTGGACACCCACTTTCCAGGTAGCTTCCAATTTGCGGCCAGCAATAACCCAAACAGGACTACTGCAACGATTACCATACAAGAGACCAACTAATCTTGTCGCTGCATAACTTCAAACCATATAAGTCTGTTGTCGAGCTACAAATATCCTCAGATATGAGTACTATCCTGCCTACGTTAGAGAATATCATGAGGAGATGTGTAAAACTGATCCACATTCCACTGTCATGGAGAGAACTCAATGCAGTTTTTATTCCCAAAGCCGGAAAATGTTCTCATGCTGTCCCAAAGAACCTCAGACCTATACGTCTATGATCATTCCTTCTGAAAACTTTAGAACGACTAATTGATATCCATATACCTGCTAAAATTGATCCAAGACTTTTCTCAACGGCACAACATGCCTACTGTAAAGAAAAGTCGGTGGAAACAGCTCTGCATTCACTGACCAGCCACATCGAATGATCCCTACAATATAGAGAATACACAGTGGTTGCTTTCCTTGAAATAGAGGGTGACTTTAACAACGTCTAATCAACTCAAAACTGGGTGGGGTTTCGGTTAAAAGATGTGTCAGCAGAGGTACACCGCAAGGCGGTGCCCTCTCTCCCACTCTCTGAAAATTAGTTGTTAATGAACTGCTGATATACCTGGAAACGGGTGGTAGTAGGGTGAGTGCTTATGCAGAGGACGTTGCTAATACCATTAAAGAACTCCTTCAACTAAATCTTAGCAAATTAACCCGTTGGGCAGATCGCTATGGATTGGGAGTAAACCCCCATAAAACTGATCTTGTCTTTCTATAAAATTCCAAAAATACACCCTCCTTCAATAAAAGGTACCAGTTTAGTCTTTTTCGATACAGTAAAATATCTGAATCTCGTTTTTAACAGGAAACTAAACTGGAAATGTTAGGTTTCCAAGAAAGAGTCAGCAACAGTAGCTTTATTCTCTTGCAAAAATGCCATTGGAAATAAATGGCGCCTTCAACCTCGCATAACCCACTGGCTATACATCCCAGTCATAAGACCGATACTTACCTACGGGGTTGCTGTCTTATGGACGGCCTTAGACAATGCAGTCAACTGCAGCAAACTAAGAAGGAAGGCTGAAGAAAAACGTGATGCCTGCAAAGGATATCCGCACCCTTTCGGATATTCAGATCGCTATAAAGGCCCTGGAGTCAGTCTCACTAAATTCGAAAACCGCCCTTGAATACCGATCACCTCTTATGGAGATGGTAGAGCACTCAAACATTCACTATTGCGGGGCCACAAAGACATTACAGGAAACTGTAGGGCCGATGAATTCGCCAAAATTGAAACAACTCTACCTATTCTACCGGAAAAGGATACCAAACTAATATTAAAGCTGGATGCCAATAAAAGAACAGACCATAGGTGAACTGTTGGATCAACATGTGTAGGGACTAAACAGATCTGGTCAAAGCTAGATCTCAATCGCTCTAAGAGTCTGATCCTTTTTAATATCAAATATCTCAGCGCCATCATAGGTGATATCACTGGGCACTGCCTCATTGGCAGGCATGCAATTACTCTTTACGTTTTCAGCTCTCTGCCAGCGAAGAAAACAGTCTCCTACCAATCATAGATCCAAGTGGCATCACAATGGGTCAATAAGCCTAAGTGGGTTGATGTTTCCAACAGCCTACACACCTTCTGGAGACAAATAACACTTTTCCTTGATCCAGTGACCCAGCTTATACTTAAAGGAAATAATACATATAGGCGACACCAACGCAGGGTTTTTAACATTTTCCGAACGACCTTAAAACTTAGAATATTTTTGAATAAAAGCAAGTAGTTAGATTCTTTGGTTTCCAAGCGAAGATTTAATGCAGCTGCAATGAAATATCTGATGGATTTGCTAGGCAGTTAAATTTAATTTCAAAACATGGAATTCCAAATTTTGGCGCCTTTGAAATATTGCAAAAGTACTCATAAACTCGTATATATGGATGTCAGTTTTTGAAGGGTATGAGTAGTATTTTAAGTATTAATTTTGTTATTTGCCAACAGTTTCCTCCCGCTTATACACGTCACTCTTCATCCAAATTAATAGTTTTTCTTTTATTTTCTTGACATTCTCGTTGCGGGCATCAATGTTACGTATTTGTGGCATACAGACCTTTCGTACATATTGTTTCACCGATGGCATGGTTGTGATTTGACGAAGAGTCTACAAAACACTCTATTGGAGCGAAGATACACATGTTTATATAGGATTTGTCCCAACCTGTAAGCAATACTGTTGCTGTTTGTCATTATATCTGCTATGAGCTCGTTTGATAAGTTCATGGGGTAGATCCCAGAGTTCCTTACATCTCCACAGTGAAACCTTACTCGAACAAGTTGCATTTTGAAAAGCCTGAGCGATGTATTGATATGTTGTAAGTTGCTCATCCATTAAAATCTTGTATAAAACTGTAATTCCATCGCAATCGTCCAACAATTCTTGACCTTCTCTGCAGTTTAGTAATAATGCGAAACACTTTAGTAAAACTTGTTGACTTGCTTGTCTTTCTGCGATTTCTTGTAAGATCAAATTGAAGAACCCTTCCTCTATTGCCATTTGGGGTTTTAACTGCAAGAAGTGGCTAAAATGCTCCAGCAAATTTAAATCCATTAGGGCAATGAAATTATCCTTAAGGATTTTGGACAATACCTTAAACCAGTTGGTTTCATTAACAAAGTAGTCAATAACTAAAAGGAATCTGCTATTCATGATCGGATCATAGGGATAATTTTGTATACGGGTATACCTTTTGGATGCAGAGTCAATGTACGCAAAATAGATGAACATATCTGATGGTGTTCGCCTCTTGCAGATAAAATGTAGAGTTCATTAATTAGATTTGGCCTGTCGCACATTTGAAGTGCAGCCAGTAAGCAATGAGCCAGGATATCTAGAAAGACGACTGTGAAAAGACAAAGAAATAAAAAAAAAAATTAACTTTTTCTCACCGAAACATTGCAGGATGACTGGAATCAGTTTCTGATCTTTGTGTTTCTGTAAACGTCTTCTTAATAAAATGTTTTGTAATCTATAATTTCGAAATAACATGCATCCACAATTTGAATGTAAAAAAATAATTATAAGCTGTATTCTGATAAAGGACTGTCACTTTAAATTGTAAAGGTTTACCAAAATAATATATAGTGTTGGCCAAAACTAAAGCAACTTTTACATAAGCACAAGATTCTGCGGTAAAACTGAATAAATTTCAATATATTGTGGTGAGAATTTAAGAGAAAAAGAAACTGCCGGGTAGTGAACATTCAAATTTGCATATGAGGAGTTGAGTTGTGATTGAAATCTTGTAGAGGCAAGTTTTGTCTGAGTTTTCGTAGTGTGAAAATAAAGACAGTAAAATAAATACAGTTAAGTGAAAATTAAAAATAACTGCCAGTGTGATTTGTTTTTACAATGAGTGGAAAATGATGAAAATGGAATTAGAGTTAATGAAACGGGAGCTTCAATTGCAAAGAAGAGAATACGAAATTGTATAACGAGAAAATGGATGGTATGAATAAAACCGAAGTACTAGATGGAGTGAAAAGTAACCTCCTTGGGAATGAAAAAATTTTTTTTTTATTTTATTCAGTATAGTCCTCTTTTAGTTTGATATACTTATTCCAGCGATTTTCCAACTTCTTGATCCCGTCCGAAAAGTAATTTTCCGGAAGGTCTGCAAAATACTCCTCCGTGAGCTGAATTTTTTATTGATGAGCCATCTTTTGAGGTTTGGGAAGAGATAATAGTTCGAGGCATCCAAATTCAGTTACCAATCGACGTCAAAAGTCCGCCCGATTCAGCATCAGCAAGTCCACTCTTTCGAAGTGCTCTCGCGTTCGTGTTTTTAGTCATTTGCGGCACCCAGCGGCGGGCTAACTTTTTTATATGCAGAATATTGCCCAAAATATGGAGTGTGCGCTCAGTACTAATCTTTGTAGTATCTGCTAGCTCGCGCACCATCACTTTCCGGTCAGCCAATACCATTTCATGAACTTTTTTGACATTGTCCTCTGTAACCGCATCGGAGGGCCTGCCGCTGCGCACTTGATCGGTGGTGGAGTTGCGGCCACCACGAAGCTCTCGAAACCAATATTTGACCATGTAATCTGACGGAGCATTAGCCCCATAATATTTATCCAACTTTTCTTTTGTTTCCTTCGCCGTTTTGACTCTCAAAAAATAATGTTTTATGAGAGAACGAAAATCGTTTTGTCAGCTGTCTAAATAAAACTAAAGACAGTATCGCACTGAAATTTGGCATGTCTGCCTAAATATGAACGGACTTCAAGGCACCATAACCTTTTTTGCAGTAGCAGCGCATTCTGGCGGTCAAGGATGTCACTTTTCACTCCATCTAGTACTTACTTTAAGTAAAAAGTTTAAGTAAATACTAAAATTTAAGTAGATGCTCTGATTTTTAGTATTTACTTCGTTTCGTATGTAAATACTTTAAGTAAATACTGAATTCATTCAAGTAAATACTTAGAATTCATCGGAAATCATAGTAAATACGAGTACTATCTTTTTTTATTTTGTTTACAATCTAAAAAATTGTTTTGAAAAACTTATACCGTAAATTTACGTAAGTAACAGTTAAAATTACTTAGTTTTTTATTGTAAACAACCGTCACGTTTACCTTTTTCGTTATTCTTATTTCGACTCTTCGAGTGACAACCAAAGTGATGACAAATATAGTGAAGGAAAATTTGTCTGTTAACCAAATGCACCTCGAATTTGTGCAAATCTCAGCAACCATGTATTAAACGTGCTAAGGTAGAAGCAGTAGAGCTATTCATTAATGAATATAATAAGAAAACGGGTGTGAAATTAAATGCAGACCACATAAAAAAAAAATTAATAATTTGAAAAAAAAAAACAACAGATATGTAGAAAACTGGAAACAAGCCCATTAAGCTTAAAGAATGGGAGATTATCTTTCTCGATATTTTCAACGCCGGTGAAAATAAAACGATCACTTGGTAAGTCCTGGTAAGTATTGAAATAAAAACTATACACGACTTAAAATAACATGCGTTTTATAAAGGTGGCTTATCTGTCGGGGCAGATTATGCCAACCAAGGTCTGGCGGAAGAAGATGCATCGAACAGCACAATAATATCTAAAAACGCTGCATTAACAGAAGAGACAGAAAGAGTTCCAGCAAAAGAAAAAAGACGGAAGTTCAACGAAACAGAAGAAACAAGAAGTCTTACAAATGGTGAGCTTAAGCGTTTGCTTTTGTTGGAGCAATTAAAACTCATTCGGATGCAGAAAGAGGAGATTGAAAGAAGGACACATAGCGACAATGAAGAACGAGAATCTCACTCTTATCATACCTCCACCAACATTGTAGGCGACAGTGGATCAATATATCTTAATTTGTAAAAAAAAAAAAACATTTTTTTTTAATTTATAAGTGGAAGTAAATTTTATTTTTTGGAAAATAAATTTTTTGTTTAAGTATGTATATATAAAAAAGAAAATAAATCATTTAAATAATTAAAAATATTATTGTGTATCATTTCAGCAATTTCTATTCATTTTATTTGGCCTAATCTTCGAATTTGAAGAGAGCTGTTAGAATGAAGTTCACTTTCACCAAGAAATCTATTATTTTCTGTTTCTTGAAATGGTTGAACATCATCGTTGCCCTTTAAATATTTTGCAACGTTGTGCAAGACAAAGCATGCTACAATTAAATTTGGAACATTTTCCAAATTTAGACGTACGCAGTTTTGTAGTATTGGAAATCGCTTTTTCAACTGCCCGAAACATCTTTCAACAACTCTCTCTTTAGTGTGGAGCTTATTAAATGCTTTTTCTTGATTTATCGTTGCATTATTAAAAGGTGTCATAAGCCACTGTGTAATTCCATAGCCCTCATCTCCAAGTCAAACAACGTCAGTTGAACTTCGCATATTGGATTCCACGGCGCTATTTTTCCAAATTCTGGAATCATGGACTGACTCTGGCCACCGACAATCAACACTGGTAAAATATTCCATCCCATTGCACGTATCTTGAATATTTATGGAAGCATAACCTTTTCGATTTATGTATTCTTTTGGATGGGAATGGGGCTGCAAAATTTCCACATGAGTACAGTCTAAGGCTCCTATGTATGTAAGGAAACGATATGTGCCACTCCATTCTTGCTTCCCTCTTAGCTCGAGTGAAGTTCGGTGGAAATTTTATCCAATTTGATGCTTTCTCTTTAATGAGTCCTGCAACACCGTTAACTGTTCGAGAGACAGTACTCTGGTGCACGCCTATATCCTCACCAACACCTGTTTGAAATCCATGATCTCCAATGTACCGCAAAAAAATCCGCATCTTTTCGAGATGGGTAGTAGCACCTCCCCTTGTTTTAGTTTGAAAACCTTAATAATAATAATAATAAAAAAAATTATAATAAATATAACTATAATAAATCAAATTAATTCTAAGATTTACCTATGAAATGTTCACTTAACCACTTCACATTTTCTCGTTCAAAGCGATAAAGTTGCTTGAAATTTGAGTCAGTCCCCGGTCTTCGTTCCTTATATACTTTTGTGGAGTTATCACGGCGGGTCAATAAGTCCGTGACTTTTGGATTAAAACAGATTTTTTGATAAAAAAATTATTTTATTTTTCAACATAGTCTCCCTTGAGCTCTATACACTTTGTCCAACGCTTCTCCAATTTTTTTATCCCTTCCAAAAAAAATGATTTGTCGAGGTCCTCAAAATGACGAGATGACTTCATCATTGGAGTCAAATCTTTTTCCACCAAGCCATTTCTTCAGGTTTGGGAACAAGAAGTAGTCGCTCGGAGCCAAATCTGGAGAATAGGGTGGATGAGGGAGCAATTCATAGCCCAATTCATGGATTTTTGCCATGGCAACTACACATGTGTGCACCCTTGCATTGTCTTGGTGGAAAAGAACTTTTTTCTTGGCCAAATGAGGTCGTTTTTTTTTCAAATCGTCATTGAATCGGTCCAATAAGTTGGCATAATATTCCCCATTGATTGTTCTTCCCTTTTGAAAGTAGTCAATGTGGATTATCCCGCGTGCATCCCAAAAAACAGTCGCCATAACTTTATTGGCTGACAAACCCACCTCGGCCTTCTTTGGCGCCGATTCACCCTTAGAAACCCACTGTTTTGACTGTTGTTTGTTCTCTGGTGTGTTGTGATGGATCCATGTTTCGTCCACGGTTACAAAACGGCACAAAAACTCCTCCATATTGCGATTAAACAACGCCAAACCTTCCTGTGAAGTTGTTACACGATTGCGTTTGTGGTCGACTGTGAGCAAACGCGGCACCCATCTTGCGGAAAGCTTTCTCATGTCCAAGTGATCATTCAAAATTGAAACCACTGAGCCATGCGAGATCCCTACGGCTTCCACAATCTCTCGCACTTTCAATCTTCGGTCGGCCAACACCATATCTTGAATTTTTTCGATTGTTTCGGGTGTAGAGACCTCAACTGGGCGTCCAGGACGTTCGGCATCTTCAGTGCTTGTACGGCCACAACGAAATTCAGTAAACCACTTTTTTACCATTGAAATCGATGGTGCAGAGTCCCCATAGTATTTATCAAGCTTAGCCTTGGTCTCGGTAATGGTTTTTTTTTGCAAGAAATAATGCTTAATAAGCACACGAAATTCACTTTTTTCCATTTTCTCCTCAAATTAGTGAGTAGTCTGATAAAAATAGCTGTCAAACACAAACTAACTGACGCAGCAAGTTTAAATTTTGACAGGAGTCAACTGACAAATGCCTGTTGACAGGAGCAGTGTTGCTGTTTCAGTAAAGAGGTCAGAAATTCAAAAATGCACGGAATTATTGACCCGCCCTCGTACTCTGCCATTCTGATTAGAATATAAAATTTTCTTTTACGACCTTACTCGCTTTTGCACTTTACAAAACTACCAAAACCAAGCAAAAGTAAATGCTATAGAATTTTCAAGTTGGTCGATAGCAATTTCAAAAATTTGTAGTATTGACTGCAGAGGAAAGTACATACTAGTTTTTATGCATACCAAAATAAGTATTTACTATGAAAACCTGAAGTAAAAGCATTTACTGCCTACCACTAAATGAGGTATTAAAAAAAGAGAGAAGTCCGATGAAGAGTATCAATGGTAAAAAATTCAACAATGTTAAAGATCTTTTACCGGAAATCGAAGGAAAGGAAAGCTCTTATGAGCGATGGGAGTCTCAGTTAAAAAACATATAATTTCTTGTAAACTGAAGGGAAAAGCTTCAAAGTGGTTCCATTCAAGATCGGACATAACGACTGTACCAGTTAATACACTGCTTGCAGACATGCGTAAGTAATTCGAAGATCGAACAAGTCGTATAACTCTCCGGCGCCAATTTGAGGCAAAAAGTGGTCGCCTAACGAAGCATTCTCCGAATAGGTTCATGAGAAATTAGTCCTCGCAAACCAGGCCGACATACCGGATGATGACGAAGGAATACCTGACTACAACTTAAGAGCTCAAGCTAGTACGCATCGTTTCGCAGACAAGCTGGAATTATTGGATGCCTTTTATAATGTTACATTGCCAAGAAGGATGCCATCGAAACTACTTCAAGAGCAAGCCGAATCACAGCTTCCGACTTCATTCGGAATAAGATGCTTTAACTGCAACTCTCAAGGACATCTAGCATCAGATTGTTTTAAGCCGAAGAGGGAGCCAGGAGCCAGGAGCCAGGAGCCTGCCATGTGTGTGGCGAAATGGGGCACTATGCCGCCAAATGTCCCAAAAGGAAGCCGAGACAAGTCCTTCAAATCAGTCATGAAGAAGATGCTAATAATTGGGTAAGAAATGTATATTTTACTTTTAAGAAAGAAAACTAAATATACAAAACATTGTTAGGAACATTAATAGAGATCGGTGGTCCAATAAGTTTAATATGTCAACAGTTCGTGCCTGAAGTCCTTCTCTCAAAAAATACAAGTATAAATATGAATTTTAATTATATTGAAATTAATAAAAGCCCACTTTTAGTTATTGGTAAAATTGAAACTTCTATTTTATGTGAAAATGAAAAATTTGAATTAAATGTGCTTATACCCCCTGAATGACTCGAACTCAACCAATTTCAGACTGCTTTAATTTTCAAACCGTTCATGACAGTGAGCCCAAATTTTGACACATGACAGATAATTTTATTATTTATAAGTTTTTTAAACGATTTGCGTCTCAGTTGTGTTAAAAAAATTTTATCCGCGATGGAATTCAAACGTGATAGTGTGATTGCTTTATATTTGGCTGGAAAACCAAAAGTAGCTCTGGTTAGAGCCCTCCACCACCTCAACGTGAATAAATCATTTGTATCTCGAACCATAGCTCGTTACTGTGATACTGGCAGCGTTGTAAAACGCCATGGAGGTGGTCATAAAAAAACAGCAACATCGGCAGAAATGGTTCGGAAAGTGAAGGCTCGAATCGAGCGAAATCCGCGTCGAAGTGGAAGAAAAATGGCTCGTGAGCTCAACATATCGTTGGAACGTATGCAACACATACTGAAAAATGGGCGTGGGCTCAATCCATTGAAGTTCCAAAAAGCACACGATCTTACACCGCAACAGAGAAAAGTTAGAGTCGAAAGAGCGAAGGAGTTGCTACGCTTGCACGAAAGTGGTGACTTGCCGAATTTGGTTTTTTCCGATGAGTCACCATTGGTTATCGAACAATATGTCAACAAACAAAATGACCGAGTTAACTTGCCAGAGAGGTCCTTCGAAAATTTACACCTCCGGACGGCCACCAGAAAGCAGGCAGCACCGATGGTGATGGTTTGGGCCGCCATAACCGCCGATGGTCGCTCTTCGCTCGTATTTTTGGACCGTGACGTCAAAATTAATGCGATCGTATACCGTGAAACTGTCTTAGAGCCAGTATTGAAGCCGTGGGCAAGCAATCATTTCAGTCGGAGACCGTGGACATTTCAACAAGACTCGGCACCGTCTCACAAAGCGCGCGTCAACCAAGATTGGTTAAAAAACAATGTTCCACACTTCATTTCTTCGACACAATGGATTGCAAATTCTCCGGATGCAAATCCGTTGGATTTCTCTATCTGGGGTATTTTGAAGGCGAAGGTTGGCACTAAAAAAATACCAAAATTTGGACCACCTCAAACAAGCACTTCGCCGGGAATGGGCTAAAATACCGCAGAGCCACTTGCGTACAGCGTGCGATGCTTTCTTCGGCCGTCTCAAGGACATTATTCGCGCCAAAGGTGGACATATTGGAAACTACGGATACAATTTGAAAATTGATGTATTTTCCAACATTTTTTGCTTTGGCACAATAAAATTTATCAAAAAATAAAAAAATTATGTAAAGCATTTTAAAAAGTTGGAGTTCGAGTCATTCACCCTGTAGTATGTAGAAAATGAAACGATGCAATTTCCTACAATACTAGGAAATGATTTTATAGAAAGCTAACTTAAAACTAGCAAAAACGGCTGGTCTAATCGAATTAGACTCCGGGAGATCCAGGAATGAAGAAACTCCCTTACGTCACCTGGATAAAGTGTTGAGTGATATTAAGGCTATGTATTCTGCGCAGGTTATCTCCAACGAAAAAACCTGCGAGTTGATAAACTCCCGACGATATAGACATTCATTTTCAGTCCTCGTCACACAAACAACTCTCCCCTAAACAATGTGATCCCATGTTCGAATTATCTTCGATAAAGTGAACGATGTCGGTGACGAACTTACTCGTATATCGCATACGATGAACGTCAAATCGCAACAATAAACAGAAAAATCGTTGACATATCAAACTTCCCGCAGCCTTACCAGAATGTTCCCTATAATACATCGCTCATGGCTGAATTAATGGAACTTGAAGTGGATTCACGCTCACCCCCACAAATGAGTCATCTCAAATTTCTTCGAAAAGGAATATGGCATTTCCATTTGCCACTGCAATTTGCTTCCTACATCTCACCACAGAAGCAAGCGCAGCTTCAAGCTCAGTCTTCCAGCCAAATACGAATGGTTATTCAATACCGTCCATCATACCTAAACCAAAAAAAAGGTTTACAAGTAAATCCAATTTGCCAAGACACACCCCCTCTTCCCACAACAAACCCAGCTCCAATTGGAGTTTTAAAACTAAAATTTTTACTAATTTTAAGCCACCCGGGATGATAATCGCACACCCCCCTTGATTTAATCCCCTTGTCGAGGTGTCCTAGTGGCCATTCACAACAGCTTTGACTTCTCTCTCATTGCAACTTCATCTTCTCCTAAGCTCGACTTTGTGTCAGTTAAAATAATACTTCCTCGCAGATGGTTATATGGTATGTGTATATGGAAAGGCAATTAGACCTTATCTTCACAACTGATCCCATCAACTTCTCAGTATTGTGTTGTCCCCTATCTCTTTCAACTATTGATAACTTTCATCCTCCACTTTTTCTCTCATTTTTCCACAACTTTCCCATTCAGTCGCCTCCCCCAACAGTTCTATTTTCTTACAATTTTCACAAAGCTAGTTTCCGTAAGATCAATACCTATCTAAGCAGGGCTTCTTTCGAGTTTACCTATCTATCTCTGGTCGCTTCCCTCTCGATTTTTTACTGAGAAATATTCAAATCCATCTCCCTTTATGTGCCTTATTCCCGCCTTGAAACTTCTTCTACTAGTACATCCCCTCCTTGGTATAATCGTAGACTTCGCTCTCTATGAAACAGAAGAAACAAGTTACAGGCGGTATTCCTTCGCACCCATTGTTCTTCAGACTATTCAAATTATCTAGATACATATCTTCATTGCATTGAACTGTATAGCTCTCTCAATCAGCGCTACCTGAATAGTGCGCAAACCAATCTCATAAATGACCCCAAGTCCTTTTTTCAATTTTTTGCTACATTTTTCAAACAATCATTTGCCAACAACTCCTTCGTACCAGATCCCTCTTACTTCAATGATCTACCAAATTTCCCCATTGGTCCCTTTCTCACTCAAAATTTCGATCTCGCAGAGGAAAAGTTACAAAATCTTAAAGATGAAATTGTACCTTGCCCAGGCGGACTCCCCGCAATGTTTCTTAAAAAATGCTCTTCTCTGGGGAGAATTTCCCCAGATTTGGAAGACCTCTTTTATAATCCCGAGACACAAAAAGGGAGTTAAGCATAAAGTTGCCAGTTATCGTCCCAAACTCTTGAAAGCATTTTATACGAAGCCTTAAGCTTCAAATGCCTTTTATTTCACCGCGAGAACATGGTTTTCTACCACAAACTACCACAAACCTAATTGAATTCGTGTCTTTTGCTCTCTCAGCCTTAGAAAATGGCAATGAAATCGACGTTATCGCAACTGATTTCACTAAAGCGTTTGATAAGATATCTCATCAATTGATCCTCTTCAAATTGTCTGCTCTCGGCTTTGAGCCTCTCTTATTCAAATGGATTTCTTCTTACTTGGTAAACTGATATTATAGTGTTCGGTTTAGATCCGTCCTTTCTGTTCCATTCCTGGCCTCATCTGGAGTTCCACAAGGCAGTCATCTTGGCCCTCTTCTCTTCATACTAACTATTAACGATGTTGAGAGGGTCATTAAACACTCCTCCCTCTTCCTTTACGCTGATGACACAAAATTTTTTAAAACTGCCCTTTTTTGACTCTGCCCCTTTTCAAGAAGACCTTGATCGGATTTCAATCTGGTGCCTCAAAAACTGCCTAGAACTTTATATAGCCAAATGTCAATCTATAACCATAAATGCAACCCGTCTCCTCCCCGAATTTATTTTCTCCATGGTCAACCAATTCCCCTGGTTCAGTCTTTTCAAGATCTTGGCATATTATTCGACTGTGAGCTTAATTTCCGTTCGCATATCGATAAGATGATCCTCAAAGCCAACTCATCACTTGGCTTTATTTAACAGTGGTGCGGGGAATTTGCCAACCCATATGTAACCAGATCTCTCTACATATATTACCTTTGTTCGCCCCCTGCTTGAGTATGCCAGTCAAGCTTGGTCCCCCTTTCACCGGGTTCATGTTTCCCAGATCGAGGGTTTCAACGTCGATTCCTCCAATTTGCTCACCGTAGTCTGCCGTGGAACGACCCTTTAATCTTACCTCCCTATCAGGACCGTCTCAAACTTCTAAATATGAATTTGTTAGAAGAACGTAGGAATACTGCAGACACTCTTTTCATTCATCGACGCAATCTACGTTGTCCTCGACTATTTTATCTACCGGTCCACCGCACCTCTTATGGCTCCAACGAACCAATCTCCCGAATGCTCCGAAAGGTCAACTCAAACCTCTCCCTTTTTGATGTCCACCTGAGCACTCTTCGTCTCAAACAAGATCTCCTCCATCACTTCCCTGGTCCCTAGCTCTTAAGCTTTTCTGTTAGTTTTTAAATTAGATTAAGCTTGTACTAAGCCAATAAATGGGGACGTCAGCCCCCACTAAAATTAAAATTAAAATTAAATTAACATTAACATTAAAAGATAATTATCCGATACCACTAATACATAGATGACTTACTGGATAGGCTAGTGAACAAAAAGTTATTCTCATTATTATGTAGATTTGAAAAGTGAATTTTATCACGTGAGAATGAGCGCAGATTCTATAAAATATACATCGTTTGTAACCCCGTTAGGCCAATATGAGTTTGTCAGGATGCCTTTTGGATTGAGAAACGCGCCTTCTACATTCCAAAGGCTTATTCCGGAAATTTTTGATGACTTGATAAGGACAGAAAAAATAGCTATATAACACACTTAGATGATATAATGATAGCTATGGAAAATGTTGATGAAGGAAATTTTAGAAACAATTTAGAACTTCGGTTAGACAAGTGTCAGTTTTTAGTGTTCGAAATTCGATACTTAGGGTATACTATTTCTAAAGGTGGTATCAAACCGGACGAGAAAGGTTTTGAATCAGTAAGGAATTTTCAAGTGCCTCAGAATGCCAAGAGTGTTCATAGTTTTTTGGGACTTTGTTCTTATTTAGAAGAGTTAATACGAAAGGATGTCAAATTCAAGCTTGGCGAATTAGAGTTACACTGTTTCGAAGATTTGAAAAAAAAAAAATTGATGGAAGCACTTATACTTGCAATCTTTGATCCACGAGATGAGGTAGAGCTTCATTGTGATGCTAGTTTTTTTGGTTTTGGAGCGATCCTGATGCAGAAAAAATCAAACGGGAAATTCCAACCCGTGTTTTATTTCTCTAAGCGAACAACGGAGCAAGAGTCCAAATATCACAGTTTTGAACTGGATAGTGTATACTTTAAAAAGGTTCAGAATTTATTTGCAGGGAATACGGTTTAAGATAGTCACAGATTGCAATTCATTGACCTTAACTCTGAATAAAAGGGAGATAAACCCTAGGATAGCTAGATGGGCTCTTGAACTCCAAAATTATGATTATACCTTAGAACATAGAAGAGGATCAATTATGCAACATGTAGAATGACGCTGAGTAGAATGACAAATTTTTTAGTATTGGAGGAAAGCACGTATGAGCAAAACTTATCAATTTGTCAAAACAAAGATGAAAATATTTGCAAAATTAGAAACCAGTTAAAAAAAGAAGAGAGTAGTGCTTATGAAATGTGCAATGGCCTAGTGTATAGGAAAGTAGGGCAAAATATTTTTTTCTATGTTCTGAGGAATATGGAAAGGAATGTATTGGGTCTATAACTTCGTGCGGTTTGCTAAGAGATGGCGTAACTTGTATTATTCCATTGTTATTATTCCATTGGAACATGCGTTGGAAAGCTACTGTCATTGTACGTCATTTCAGTATATGTCATTCATTTGAAGCGTAAACAACAATCATTTTTTTTCACTCAAATATGTCGAACTTTGTGCCCGAAAAAGTGTTTTTGCGGGGAGTTCTTCTTCATTACTTTAATATGAAGAAAACTGCTGCCGAAAGTCATCGTATTTTGGTGGAAGTTTATGGTGAGCATGCGCTAGCTGCGCGAACGTGCCAAAAGTGGATTGCACGATTTGAAAGTAGTGATTTTGGCTTGGAAGATGATGAACGTCCTGGGCAGCCAAAAAAGTTTGAAGATGAAGAACTGGAAGCATTACTCTATGAAGATTGTTGCCAAACACAAGAAGAGCTCGCAGAATCTTTGGATGTCACTCAAGCACCCATTTCAAAACGTTTAAAAGCAGCTGGATATATTCAAAAGCAAGGAAATTGGGTTACACATGAACCCAATCGGATTGTTACTGGTGATGAAAAATGGATCCATTACGATAACGGCAAGCGCAAAAGATCATATGTGAAACCCGGCCAACCAGCCAAATCAACGGCAAGGCCGAATATCCATAGCGCGAATGTAATGCTCTGTATTTGGTGGGATCAGATGGGTGTGCTGTATTATGAGCTGCTAAAACCGGGTGAAACCATCAATGGATAACGCTACCCAACACAATTAATCCGTTTGAAGAGAGCAGTGGCCGAAAAACGCCCGGAATATGCGACCAGACACGAGGCAATAATTTTCCACCATGACAACGCTCGGCCCCACGTTGCTATTCCGGTTAAGAACTATTTGGAAAACAGTGGATGGGAAGTCTTACCCCACCGACCTTATAGCCCAGATCTTGCCCCTTCTGACTACCATTTGTTTCGGTCGATGCAGAACGCCCTCACTGAAATACGGTTCACATGTCAACAACTTCCAGACTTATTTACATATTTGCATCCTGTAACGAGCACTCTCCCGCTTTATTTTCAAATGCATCCAATAAGAGACACCGCTTCTGGTATTTATCTATGATACACAGGCAGTCTTTTGTGTTGCAAAATTGCACATACATAGTACTTTCACTATCGTCTGACTTAGTAATAACTATGTTGACCAGAAAACAACTATCCCACTTAACCAGATAGTTAAGTTCAAATTTTGTACTCATGTGTAGCAAGAGAACTTAAGATCTAAATATACATTAATCTGCTGTTCCAGATGGCATATCTACCCTTCTTTTCCAAAGGTATTATTGAACGCTCACAAAACCACTGAATAAGCTTCTATCTTTAGAATTTTTTCCCGGAAGGCAGAAAACACGCATGCAAAGATAGCCATATCCAGATTTATAAACAATAAGACAGGAAAGGACAGTAGATGAGAACCTGACGGGGATCAAAATACGAGCAATGTGTGGAGCTTCAGCATCTGAATCTATCCGATTCACAAGAAAGGAGATGCTCTTAATTATGTCAAATTTAGAGATATCAGTCTGCTAAGCTAAGGAAGAACTAAGAAGAAGTTAGTTTTCAGCGCAGGTATACCACACCGAACAAATCTTCAAGTTGCGACAGATCCCTGAAGAAGCCATTTAGTTCCATTTCAATACTGAACGACAGCTTAGACGAGGCTGAGACGAGCTATACAGAGTCTTATCTTCTGCATCCTGTTTATGTAAAATTACCTGTAACAACTGCACCGATCACTGGAGAGATTAATATTCTAAGAAACTCACAACTTAATATCAGTGGCACAAACCTTTCCAAATCATATCTGAGTATCTTCTTGCATATGCTGTTAATATTGACATAATGGAAAGAACACAGCGCATTGTTAGTGTTGCATTTACATGAACGGAAAAAGAATGCGCTAAATTGGGTTAAGAAGTGAACAATTAGAAATTTAAGTATGCGCTGTTTAAATTGTAAAAAAATGTGTAATTTCGGCGTCATGGATAAGATCTGTTGAATTTAGTTAGATTCCCTTGAGAATAACATATATAAGTACAAAAATTCAACGAAGTATAACAGACAATTATCAATGTTCCTTTGGGCTAAGCAGGTAAAATTAAGCAGTAAAGCGCAAGGCACGAAGATGCTTTTTGTAAACACTTTTCGTCCCAAAGCTGCATAGTCGTGCATGGACTCTTACCCAAGCGGGTGTAAGTAACTTGAGTATGGTATACCCATATTGCCCCTTTTGTATTGGTAAAGAATGATAAAGAAGGTTTACAAAGAACCATACAATCTAAAGAGGGTGGCTCCAGCGGAATCAAATCCAGAGGGACGACACCGTGAGAATGTTTTATTTGCCGTAAAGGAATACAACATGGAAAAGTCCTCTGTTTACAACCTTACAAGCTTACCTTTTAACAATATCAAATTCCAAAATTGCCCTACGAGCTTCAATCTCATTTATGATTAGCTCGCAAAGTTTGTTCATGGCAAATATTTGAATTCCGTAATCCTTACTGCAGACTTTTTTCATAACTTTTGGCAAGGCGCAATTACCAAAGGCTGAGGTTGTCCCATCACAGCCTAGGATTTTCGATTTTACGGGCTTGATACTTCTGCTGATATGTACTTGATAGGGGACTTCCGAAATTTGGTGAAATTCTTAAAAAATAAAACTTTTTGAATTTGCATGATTATATTTCTTGCTTTTTAACAAACCACTGCAAACTATTTCGTTGATCGCTTGTGGTTTGGACTTTGGCAAAGACATGTGCAAAAATTGGTTTCTCATTTGACACTTATTATTCCACATTTTTGCTTCGAATATCTAACAAAAAAGTGACAAACTCACTACTACCCGCAAGTTTAAAAAGGTAAAAGTAGATTTTTCACAGTGGCCAAGAAACTATAGAGTGCCTGTGGCAGTGAAAATATTTGCAAGGATACAGTTGGAACGGTTGATAAATTCGTTACACGCAAACAATCTATATTTGTTTTTAAAAAAAATTCAAAAATGTCGTTCAATTTTTTAAATCGAAAATGTCTATTCTTCAACTAAGTAGGCTGTGAGCATTATCGATTCTGGAAGCTTCATAAAGAATATGGACGAAGTATACATAAAGTTCATTTTGAGTTTTCCATACACATAAAGCCTTCTCACTTCTGCCCTTCTAGTTTTCCTTTTCTCGGATAACTAACCAACCCTTTACAGGCAATGTATTGTAAACACAATACCACAATTTAAGGGAACTTTAAATATCTTTGCACACTGCGCAGGCGAAGGAAACTTAGGAAGACTGATGAGCATTTATAATGAGAGAGTAGAAGGGTTATAAATTGTAAGGGCCGGTACGCTACCGGCTAGAACAAGGTGAGGCAAGAGATGTTACGCTGGTGTTCAAGCGTTTCAATTAAATGTGCAATATTGGCTTCACCTAAGAGTTTTATCGCACGGTTTTGAATGTATTGTACTCCAATTTTGCGCGGATAAATGCATTATTCCTATATTGTTGACAGATCAGAGGGTGCGAAGTATTTCTTACATCGCTTGAGGATAGTTATGTTATATATTTCGGAGCACTTTTGGCGAAATGGAATAGTCTCTGGTTTTTAACGTAAACCATCTGTCGTGTAGACTTATGTTTACGGGAGCAAGGATACGCCTTGCCATCGCTTACCTACATTAATAGTATAATACCAAAGCAGAACTTGTGTTGGAGGCACAAGTTCCGCCCTTGGTATGGGTCAAGGCCGATCTAAAATCTCTTGTTGCTCTTAGGGTCTCAGCACCCAGTACTTATTTGTTACTCTACAATGGGTCAAACCAACAGGAGGACCCTAACCGCGATTTGGGCTTAAACCACAACCACCAAGACGCTCCCACAAGGCGACCTACCTCAACAAGTCTAACCCAGATTCAAATCCGGGGGGATCCTGACTCTCATGGTACCGTGATTTAAGTCCTGGTAGGGACTACCGATGGTCTTGCCCCACCAACAAGACCTATAACCGGCAACTTGGAACTGATCAAATCGTAGCAACCTTCGGTGGCGTCAGCTGAAGATGTTTACGATAAGACGATACGATATGCTGTGCCCCCGCTTTTTATTAGACAACGTCATTGATGGGCGAAGCCTTGGTAATTGGGCGGGGGCCCGGTGAAATGGAATATGTGGTCAACGTAGTTGGATAACAAATTAAAATCGAAAAGTAAGGAGACGCTGGACATGTGCATGCTCTCATTCAGCTCTGAAGAAAATATAGACAGAGTTTACAAAATTGAAAGTAGGTATCATGCATTTTAAGGTACAAATAGAACCATTGAAAAATAATAAACTAATTCCACAATGTAAAAATTGTCAATATTTTTTACATACTCACAAATACTGTGGTAAAGATCCCAGATGTGTTAAATGCACAAGTAATCACCAAACCAAAGATTGTAACAAACCATCTAGCGAGCCACCAAGGTGCATACACTGCGAACAAGCACACCCAGCAAGCTATAGAGAATGCTCAGTAGCTAAGGATTCAAAGATTAGTGCTAACATCACAAAAAAAAAAATACAGTCGAGAGGCGTGTCCTTAAAAACGATGTTGGAAATCTCAAAAATTTGACCAACACAGAAATAAAAACAAATGAAGCAAATATTCAGAAGAAATTGATTAATAGAACCTATGCCGAAGTTGTTGATAGCTTGCAGATAATCTTTCATTATGCCATGTCAAATCAGCTTCATGTTTTGATTGTAATTTAGCTATGTTTTTTTGTTCTGGATTTCCGGTGTTTCTGCTGAAAAATATGTCGGCCGGCTTCTTATTTGTGACTGAGTGAACGGAGATATTATGAGCATTAACGCCTGCTCCCAAGAGTTCCCTAAACAATTTTTTTATATTTCAGACTTCTCATTATCTCGTCGAGGGTAGAGTGAAATCGCTTTGCTTGACTTTTAGATGTGCTTGCATAATTTTGGTGGGGGCGAAAGCCCCCATTTATTCGGCTTAATACAAGCTATAACTTAAAATTAAACTTAAACTAAAACTTAAAACTAAGGTTGGTTATTCTGGTGAAGGAGAACCGATTTGAGGTAGGAAGTGGTGCGGTGGAAGTCAAAGACGCTAGGGTTTGAATTAATTTTTCGTAGCATGCGGGAGATTGGTTCGTTCGCGCCATAGGTGGTGTGGTGGGTTGGGAGATAGAAGAGACGAGGGGTACGTAGATTACGAGGGTTAGTGTTGAGGAAAATAGAATTGTGAAGGGACGTGCATTCAACCTGACCTGAAAGAAGTCGATGAATGAAGAGAAAGTCGGCTGCATCTCTGCGTTCCTCAAGGGTGTTTAGGTTAATAAGGTTGAGACGGTTTTGATAGGGGGGCAGAGTAAAAGAATCATCCCAGGGCAAACCTCGAAGAGCACATCGAAGAAAACGGCGCTGGATGCTTTCGATTCTCGAGATATGAACGCGATGATATGGGGACCATACTTGACTGGCGTACTCTAGTAGGGGACGAACAAAGGTAATATAGAGGGACCTGGTCACGTATGGGTTGGTGAATTCTTTGGACCATCGTTTTACAAAACCTAGTGCAGAGTTGGCTTTAAGGATTATCCCATCCATATGCAAACGGAAGTTGAGCTCCCTATCACACAAAATGCCGAGGTCGCGAAGAGATTCAACGGAGGAGATAGGTTGGTTGTGGAGAAGGTAGAGTCGGGGAGGAGATTTGAGCCGCTTATGTGAAAAGGTGATGGATTGGCATTTGGTGATATTAAGTTCCAAACAATTTTTGAGGCACCAGATCGAAAAACTATCAAGGTCTTGTTGAAGAAGGAAGGAGTCATGGGGAGAGGAAATGGTTTTGAAAAATTTGGTATCTATCGAGATCATTTATGGTTAATATAAAGAGAAGGGGACCGAGATGGCTACCTTGAGGAACTCCAGAGGTGGCCAAAAATGGAGCGGAGTGGGCTGACCTAAAACGAACACTGTAAAAACGGTTTTCGAGGTAAGAGGATATCCATTTTAACAGTATGGGTTCAAAGCCGAGGGCAGACAATTTGAAGAGTATTAATCGATGAGAGATTTTATCGAAGGCTTTGCTAAAATCGGTTGCAACTACATCGACTTCGTTGCCGTTCTCTAGGGCAGAGATGGCAAAGGATACGAATTCAACGAGATTTGTGGTGGTTGACCTACCCTTTAGGAAGCCGTGTTGTCTAGGGGAAATAAGTGATTTGCATTGGAAGCTTAGAGCTTCATACAAAATACTTTCGAGGAGTTTGGGTATATGGGAGAGTTTAGCGATTGGACGATAGTTTGTTATTTCGTTCTTTGATGCCTTTTTGTGGATTGGGGTTATAAAGGAGGTTTTCCAAACCTGAGGAAATTCTCCTTGTGAAAGGGATAGACGAAAGAGATCAGAAAGGGCAAGGGAAAGAGACGAAGAACATTTTTTAAGAAATATGGCAGGGAGGCCATCTGGACCGGGTGTAAATTCATCATTGAGTTGGTGTAATTTATATTCGATATAGGAGGGGTCCAAGATGTGAGAGAGAAGTGGGCCGTTGGAGAAGTTCAGTAGGTAACGAAAATAGGATGGATCTGGTACAAAGGAGTCGTTGGTAAAGGATTGTTTAAAGAAGCTGGCAAATAGGTTGGCAATGGTGAGTGGATCGGTTGATGACTTGTTGTTGAAAGAGAGGGAAGGAGGGTAACCATCGGACTTTCTTTTGTAGTTAACAAATTGGTAAAAGGACTTAGGGTCATTTATAAGGTTGACTTGCGCATTGTTAAGGTAACGCTGGTAAAGGGAATCGTAAAGTTCGGTGAAATGAAGATAGTTGGAATAGTCGGACAAGGAACGAAGTTTCGTAAGGAACGAAGCTTGCGATTATACTAGGGAGGACTAGTAGATGATGTTTTAAGGCGGGAAAACGGAACGTAAAGGCTGAAAGAATTAAATATTTCTTTATAAAAAATGGATAAGGCATCATTTACGCTTAGGTTGTGAAAGTTAAAGGGGATGTTGTTCTATCGTCGCGCAACCGTTCTTTCTCGTAGAAGAGAGAAGAGTCTAGCTACGGAATCGATTAAAAAGACTAATTAATGTTCTTTATTATATTTATTTTATTCTATTGACTAAACGTCCGCCGTCTTCAGCGTCGCTGCAACCTTGTCGTCCGTATTAGTCTAATTAATCAACTGTCTTTCTTTTCGCATCGTATCTCTTTTATAACCTTTCCTGTGCGTAGCCAAATCGGCTTGCGCAACCACTCCCATAACACTTACGATCATTCACCGCTTGTTCCAGTTTATTTTGCAGCTTGGGTGGTTTTTCTTTTGCCGGTTTCAAATGTCTTCCCATTTGTCATTCACTTCCACACTCCGAACATTGTAAGTGCAATCCCATTCATAATTATTCATTAATTGTTTCCTGGGATCGACCCAAATACGAAACATGTTCAGCGTCGTATTTCGGCAGTGCGGCGAATGTACGCCAGCACGTATGGCATATGGTATACAGTATTTACATGCGGCTTCGAATTTCGGTGAATGACTCGGGTATGAACTTGACCGCAAATGCATATGCAGCTGGATAAGTGGATTGTTATGATAGCAAGTGCTGGGATCATGCGGTGTTCAGTTCAGTTCAGTTTAAATGCATTTTTATTTTCTTAATTAATTTACTCTTACATGCTAGACAAAAAAATGCTTAAAAATTAGCTTAAATAACTTACAAATAACCTTATACTAACTTAATGGCCCCATGCGGGCACTCTAAGTTAAACCTAACACTTAAACCAAGTCTTTCGACGTATATTACAGTTTATCTTTAATTTTATATTTACATTACAACTAAAACTAAGAAAATAGATTTCAAGCAAAAACTTAGTATATGGACATAGTATTATAAAAACCTAAAACTAAAAACTTACAGACTACTTAAAAATATATCGTAATCTACTTATCCTACTTATATCTAATACGTACATATATATATATATATACACATAATGCATATATACTTTATATATACACATATGTACATATATATATATATATATATATATATATATTTTTTACTTTTTATTTTTTTTTTTTTGTTTTTATATATTTTTTTTTGCTTAAAAACTAACTTATACCTACTTAAAACTATGTAAGCCGGCCATGGCTAAAAAAAAAAAAAACAAAATTAGGCTGACCGACTTTGCTTGACATAAAGCTACCTATTACTTGAGGAATTCGATGACGAGTCCTCGCCTCCTTCAAATAGCCACCAAAATTGTTGGTGCTGCCGAGCAACATCCCTCATGTCGCGACTCCCTACCGCCCTACTGAACCGGAGACGCTCCGCACTGCCGTGTGCGACGTCTCTGTCCGCAGCTGTTCGAGCAACGTGGAAGATTAGCGGCACAGCCAATCTGTCCTGGATCAGACCTTTGCTATCTAGATAGAGGAACGCTTCTGGAGGAATATAGCCGTCAAAGCGAACTCTCTCATGATACATATAATTAGGGTAGTAAGCCCCAGAGATCAGGTTGTTCGACGATGTCATTGCTCTTGCAATGTGCCTTCGAGTCAACTTAATAACAAAATTGTCCACTCTTATTAGGTTCGCCCTATTGTACAAGACCTCATTGCGATAGAATTTTATGTACTCAGACTCTGGTGTTCTGTATAAGCGAAGACAAGCCCTAAGGCAAGCCCTCTCAAACACCCGAATCTTTTACAATAAACTTGCTCTCACGTTGAACCACACCGGACATCCAAACACAAGCATAGGCCGGATAAGGGCCATGTAGCAGATCACCTTCACCCTCGCATCGAGTTGGCTGTTGTAAAACAGTCTCCTTGTAAGGGCAAAAGCACCTCTGGCTCTGGCCAGAGCAACATCTATATGTTTGTTAAAATACAGATATTGATCTAGCCAGATCCCAAGGTATCTGACTACATTTCGACAAGCAAGTGGCTGTCCATGTTGTCCGACGATAGAGAACTTTCGCCAATTCTTTCTGGTATCCCTAGAGGCCCCAGACAAAGGCGTCCTAAATAGAATGGTTTCCGACTTCTGAAAGTTGATTTTCAACTTCCAGTCATCGCAATATTGTTTAATTTTGTCGAAGTCACGTTGCAAAAGTGTATTAATGACCTCAATCTTTGGACCTGATCTGTACGCGATTAAGTCGTCTGCGTACGCTATGGCATGGTGAAGTGAACCTATCAGATCACTTGTGTAAATGTTGAATAGGATCGGCGAATTTACCGCACCTTGTTGCAGACCGTTTTTAATGTTGAATGTTCCAGCAGAGGTCACATCGCCCTTCTTCACGATGAACTGTCTACTGGAGAGCATATCAAAAATAATATACAGCAGTGGTTTACTAATGCCCAACCTGTCCAGCTTGAAGAAGAGTCCCTCTAACCATACGGTGTCGAAGGCTTTTTCCAAATCAATCAGGCAGGCACCAGTGCACTGTTTCTTGCTTTTGTTCCATTGGATATCAGAAACCAGTTTAGACGCAGCATGAATGATATCATGCCCCGCCTTGAAACCGAACTGATTATCCGGAATTATATGTTTGTCCTCAACCCACTTAGTCAGGACTCTATTGATCACCTTCTCGAAAACCTTACTGATGTTTGGAAGAAGACTGATCGAGCGGAGATTCGCCGGATTGGATGTATCTTTATTCCTTTTGGGAATGGGATGTACCACCGCAGTTTTCCAATGCGCTGGATAATGTGCATTATTCATTGCATTATTAAACAGGATGGTATAAATGTCCACCGCTTCTAGTGGGAGATGTCGAAGCACAATGTTCGGTATTTCATCGGTTCCCACTGATTTCTTACTTCTAAGTGATTCGAAGATCGTTTGGAGATCTTCCTTCGAAATGAACGGTGGTAATACCCTTTCGTTGGTGATGACATTATTTGCCATATTCTCGTCACTGAACTGGGTGAAACCCGAGTTCTCGAATCGCCAATTCACAATTTCATTTCGAAGGCACTCGCCTTGTACACTTCCTGGAAAGTCGCTCCTATAGCCTCTACTTTCTCCTGCGGATCCTCGATCACAAAGAAGTTGTCATCATCAACTGCCTTATTTGGATCGATACCTGCTGCTACAAGTATTTGTTCGTTATTCGTCGTTCGGGCGATTTTAAGACATGGAAGGTCGTTTTGATTATTTCTCCGAAATATCTTATTTATTTGCGGGAACATACTCGGGTTGCTGGTGTTTACAGCCCGAATTTTATTGTTCCAATACAAACTTACAGAATTTCTGTAATTTTCCTTTATTAATATCTGGAGGTTTTTAATCGACGACTTCAATGTTATGATCTCCGGGTTATGTCTGTGGGATCATGCGGTGTGTGAATCACAACAATGTGCTGCAAATACTTGAATTCCAAGTTCATTTTTCAACATAAACAATATTGAGGACGAACTAGACGACTTCTCATTATCACAAACAATTATTTTAGGTAATCCGTAGCCAAAGATAATGTCTCTTATTAGTTGTCTTACATTTTCTACAGCTCTTGATTTGTACAATCTTTTTCCTACACCGTATTTTGAAAATTTATCGTTGGCATTGATGACTACTCTCCCTTCCATAGAGAAGACGTCGATGTACGAGTATATGATTTCACCGGGATATTTCGGAATTGGAGTAGATTGTATTAACCTCTCATATCTGTTTTCTTTGCAAATTAAAAAAAAAATCTAAATAGTTATTTTCTTAACATTTCTGCTTATTGTGGGGAAAAAGTTCTGTTTCGTCGTTAATTTCCATAGACTAACTATACCTAGATATCAAACTTTTCAGATATTGGATAATCAAAACCAGTTTTCTACTGATCGCCCCTATCCGTGTGAACCTGTCCATGAATACGTGAGAATTTTCAACAGTGTCAAAATTCGTTACGTTACCCATATAAAAATGACGCGGTGAATTTCGATTTTGACATTTCTCATGTTTACAAATCTACGAGTAATTTCGTATAAGTTGCAAAAAAATATTTAATGTTGGACAATAATTTTCTTTATTATGTATTTTCTAGAACAACAAAAGAAGAATAAATCAAGACATCTGGGGCAAGAAGAAATACTGCTACCACCAACAGATTGCTTTGGATTGGATGTGGCAAAAGCAGTTGGAAAATTTTGTTTCAAAATAATTTATTTTACTTCTTTTTCACAGTAAGAATAATGAATCCGAATGCACCATTCAAGAGCTTGAAGAAATATGGATAAGTGATGCTAACTAATTACATGTAAGTAAAAAAATAAGCATTTTAGTTTAGCTATATATTTAATGCCTTTTTCTTTGCAGATTCAAAATTTTGAGTACAACAACAGAACAAATTTTTCTTACTACATATTAACTATATGTTTAATGTTAACACTTAATGCCTTTTACTCCATTTTTTTAAATAAAATAAATTTAAAGAAATTGTTTTTTTTATTGGATTATGCAATTCCTCAGTACTCTTGAGGCATGTATAGCGGTGTTGGGTGTTCAGTCTCCCCTGTAGGCCTATTGCACCCATTCTATATTCTGAAAAGTGAAGAATAAAAAAACATTTAAATTAAAAAGAATGCTTTACTTTTTTTTCTAAACCAAGTGGTATTATGTATAATATAACACATGGGCTGAAAAGTCCGTGCCATTTCTAAGAGAGGGCACCACTTGAATTAAATCCATACCATTTTCAGTTAGTACCAGCCTTCAACCAATCTTCAACCAACCAACCTGTATAAATTTGACAGCTGTCGGACGATTAGTTCTCGATATATAGCGCTGTGAGTGAAGCAACTTTTGTTATTGTGAAAAAAAATGGATTGAAAGCAATTTCGTGTGTTGACTCATCATTGCTTTTTGATGGGAAAAAATGCAGCCGATGCAAAGAAATGGCTTGATAAGTGTTACCCGGACTCTGCACCAGCCGAACGAACCATTCGCAAGTGGATTGAAAAATTTAAAAATGGTCATACAAGCACCGAAGATGATGCACGCAGTGGACGTCCAAAAGAGGCTGTTTCAGATGAAAACATCAAAAAAGTCCACAAAATGATTACGAATGACCGTAAAGTGAAGTTGACCGAGATAGCTGAGGCTCTGAAGATATCAAAAGAACGTGTTGGCTATATCATACACGAATATTTGGACATCCGAAAGCTGTGTTCAAAATGGGTGTCGCGTTTGCTCACAGTCGACCAAAAACAACAACGTGTTGATGATTCAGAGGAGTGTTTAAAGTTGTTCAACCGCAATTAGGCGACGAACCTCGTCCAAAACGACCAAAAACTCAACAGTCGGCTGGCAAGGTTATGGCATCCGTATTTTGGGATGCACATGGAATAATTTTCATCGACTATCTCCAAAAGGGGCAGACTATCAACAGCGACTATTACATTGCGTTGTTGGAGCGTTGGAAGGACGAAATCGCAGAAAAACGGCCGCATTTGAAGAAAAAGAAAGTGCTTCTTTCATCAAGACAATGCACCGTGTCACAAGTCGATGACAACGATGGCAAAATTGAATGAATTCGGCTACGAATTGTTTCCCGACCCACCGTATTCTCCAGATTTGGCCCCCAGCGACTATTTCCAGTTTGCAAACCTCAAAAGAATGCTCGCCGGAAAGAGATTTAAGACCGATGAAGAAGTAATCGCCGAAACAGAGGCTTATTTTGAGGCTAAACCGAAATCGTACTACAAAACTGGTACCGAAAGACTGAAAAATCGTTTCAATCAGTGTATCGCCCTCGAAGGCAACTATATTGATAAATAAAGTTGAATTTTGCAAAAATTTTGTGTTTTACTATAAAACGGACTTTTCAGCCTAGTTACATATGTATGCTTGTGTTTAGCCAATAAAACTACATTCTCCTATTTTTTCATGAGAATAACTTTTGAGTGTCTACTGCCATGAATTAGACGTGCCAAATCACCTAAAAACGCTTCAGCGAGTTCACGTCTTCTTTTTTGTTGCTCTGGTGGTGGTGTTCTAGGTTCAGGATCCGTGTTTCCAGGCTGTTCACCAAGCAGTGGTTCACAAAGCATCATTGCACCCAAATACATACAATCGATTCCAGATGATTGTAGGACAGTGATATGGTTGATTGCCATTTTCATGCTCCCAAATTGCACTGCTTAATCGTGGTCTGATTTTTCCGGTTTTCTTTTCCGCACGAGACGTATCGGCGCTAAGTTCATCTTCGATTTGGAGGTCTTCATCGCTCAAGTGTCTATATATTACAAACCATTCGTTATCAACTTCGTAATCATCATCCTCTGATTTGCCATTTTCAACTTCGCTTCAGTTAAGTGATGCGCCTGGTTCCTCTTCCTTCCACTCATAATTCGAATCAGCTTCGTAATCGAAGAATTTCTATGAAAAAGAAAGAACCAATAAGTCGATGAGCGCATACATATTAGTGGAAAATATAAATAATAAGAACAAACCTTATTTGTAGCAAACAGTCTTCTTGGAGTTATCACAGTGCATGCATGCACAGTATCTCCATCTCTCGTAAAACGTTGGGCGGTGATTTTCACGGAAAAAGTAGAATTTAATTTTCTAAAAAAATATTTTTACTATGCATAATACATTTTGGGCGGTACAAGTGGATGTGGGTCTTGCATCCTAAACTGAATTTCTTGTTTTTCTCCATTTTGATCGATCTATAGAATAAAAACCAATTAGCGTTATTGGATTAAAACAATATAAATTTTTTTCACTTACATTTTTGCTGCTTCTTCAATAAAATATTGACATTTGTTCATTCCACCACGGTGTGGGTAAATTTTTCGCTTCACTGTTAATGTTTTTATCAGGAGAGCAAGTTCCGAAAGAATGTAAAATAAAAATCCTTAAAAAAAATTGGAGTATTAGATTAGATGGAATATATACATACATATATATCTATTATAATTTAGTTATTGTATTAACTTTTCAAAAGAAGTAATAGATAAAGATTAATGATTATTTCGACTACGTTTATTTGTGAAAGTATAACTTCGGACAACCCTTTTGCAAAACTGCATTTAACAAAACAATAAACAAAGTAAACTAAATGTGTGTTTTATAGGTTCATTTGGTGCAACAGAAAATTACTAATTCTTGTTTAAAAAAATATGGGTATGACTGGACACATTTAGCTTATATTCAATGTTTTTGTGCCACTTATTTTATTACTAACGCAACATTTCCAAATTCGTTGCTCAGTTTTTGCATCAACAAATTTCCGAGAACAAAACAAGAAGGACACAACGAACTAAGTATAAATCCTATACCGCTAGAAAGAAGCCTTGCGTCAGCGAAGCAAATAAAAAAACAGAAGACCCTACTGATATACATACACGAAAACAAAAGATTCGACTTCTTTGATTTTTTCAAAAGACTCAAAACTTAAAATTTATCGATCAAATAGGCCTTCGAAAGTATGAAGATAACCAAATGAAGCTTTGAGTCAAAAAACACAAGGAAACAAGTAAAGCACGGAGATGATGGTTGTATGATGTTTGCTAAAAGTTCACTTTTAGGATCGCTAATTTAGTCGTAGTCATTGAGATCATGACAAAAGAAGTATGCTACAACATTTAGCAGGAAAATTTGTTTCAAAGTACGCAAAAAATGGTTATCGCGAAAGATTTTTACTTCCAACAGGACAACGATTGCAAGCGTGTCGCACAAATGGTGAAGACATGGGTGATACAGTCCATAAAGTCCCTCACTTTCTACAATTGTAACACCACCACAAAGCTCGATCTAAACCCAACAGAACTTCTTTGGAATCATTTAAAGAGAAGCTTACGAAAACATGTCATCACATCAAAGCCTCAGTTGAAAGCCTTATTGTTAGCGGAATTGTAAGAAATAAAAAGTGAATATCTGAAAAGAAGTTCAAAGATTTAAAGGGTAGTCAACAAAGTCATAAGTTAGTCTTTTTTCTGCAAAATTCAAGTATAAAATAACACTTTTCACTGAGGGCATCAACACTTTAGCTGTGCTCATTTTCAATATTATTTCTATATTTTTTTTTCTGAACGAAATCTTATTGTCTTTATTTTTGCCTCTAAGAAAGTACAAACATACATTTATTACTTGCAAAGAAACAGATCTTTTGAAAACAATTTTTAACAAAACCAAATTAAGTTAGGATTTTTTTTTTTTTTTTTATAATCGGCGAGCGCTCAAGGGGTTTTTGTACCCTTAAAATGTTCGTACACAGCGCGGGCGAAGGAAATTTAGGGAGGAAGAAAAGACAGGTACCGATGTACATTGTTTTTAAATGCTTGAGGTATACTGATGAGCACTGGTGGTGGAAATAGCGATAAAACAAACGGAGACAGGAGACATTACGTCGGTGTTCGAGGGTGTCCATTGATTGACTGATGTTAGTATCACCAATTAGTTTTATCGCACGGTTTTGAATCCCATCTAGCAGGTACAGAGGTGTTTTAGGAGCACCTGACCAGATGTGGGCATTGTACTCCAGTTTTGGGCGGATAAATGCGTTATATATTGTGGCCAGATCAGAGGGGGTAAACTATTTCTTACATCGCTTGCGGAAACCTAGACATTTCGCAGCATTTTTGGCGACACCGAATATGGCATGTGGTCATTCCAACGTAAGTTGTCACTGACACACATACGGAGAATGGAAAGTTTATCGGTTTCGACGATACAAGTGAGATTCATGGATAATGGCTGAGTATTTGAAATTCGCTTTAATGACAGCAGACAGCATAGAGCATTAATTTCCACTCGGTTGGTAGTTCCCCAATTGGTTGTGCTGTTAATATCGGAATTTAATGAGCTTACCATACGCTGCCGTTTCCGTTCTACAGCCGAAGAGCAGGGACGTAAGTCAGGGAACGAAATGAAAAGCAGAGAGTACTGTCGTCAGCAAAGGAATATATTGGATTAGAAGTAGCAGACAAGAGATCGGAGACAGAACGGTGCTCTGTGGTACACCAGCATTTATTTTGTGAATATCAGACCTGAAACCACCCAAAACAACTTGAATTGAATGTTCCGAAAGGTAATTTCTAATCCATTGAAGAAGACAGTCGTCGATCCCAAGAGCACGCATTTTCGACAAAAGAGCCTGATGCCAAACTCTGTCGAATGCCTTAGAAATATCAAGTGCAACTATCTCGCTTTGGCAAGATTGATGTACGCTTTGGTTCCACTTTTCGGTGAGACATGCCATCAAATCACCAGTGGACCTGTTGGTACGAAAATCGTGCTGCCCATCATTGAGAAGTTTTCGTGTTTCGAGATATTTCATGAGCTGACGGTTTATCAGCGTTTAGAGAGAAGGGACGTAAGTGCAATGGGTCTGTCTGTACGCAGTGGTTTTGATAGCGTGGAAAACACCTCTTCAGAAGAAGGGAAGATATGCCATCTGGACTAGCGGATTTATGTATGTTGAGATCTTTAAGAACTCTTGCTGCTACACGAGTGCGAAAGTGGATTCGTCCCATTGTAGATTCGACGCACTCAAGTGTAGGCGGGGACAAAGCACAATCTGGGAGTGTTGAGCTAGCCGTAAAGTGTGCAGCAAGCAGATTGGCCTTGTCCAAAGACCTGACAGCTGGAGTGTCATTGAAAATGAGTGTTGGGATGGAGGATGAGGCAGAATTTCTAATATTTTTGACGAATGACCAAAAATTTTTACTGCCTTTGGGACATTGCAGTAGTTTTTGCCTCAACTTTTGGTCGTTTTGAAATTTCACACCCTTGAGAAAGACGTTGCAGTCATTTCTGGCTCGTTTAAACTTTTTTCGGTTTCCCTCTGTCGGGTTGGTCTTGTAGGACCGAAGTTAGGACAGTTCTCTAACCCTGACAGCCTCTTTACAGCTCGAGTCGTACCATGCCGTTTCTTTTGGTTTGATACTCTTCATCCGATGAGGGATAAAGTTTCTCATTCCAAAGAGAATGGTGTCTGTGATCATATCAGCAGCGGCATCCATGTCGTTATCAAGGAAACATAACGACTAGTTAAAATTCCTAAAGAAGATGTTAAGTCCGCTCCAATTGGCTTTTTCGAATTGCCATACGGTTCTTTTAGGAATATTTTCTCTAACTGTGTGGTCGGTGTACGAGAAATTAGATGATATGACACAATGGTCTGACGAGCCTAGAGGGGAGAGCACATCAACGATGTACTTACAGGGTGAGAAGTTAAAAACAAGTCCAGGGTGTTGGCGGTATAACTATCAACGTTTGGTATGCGTGTGGGCTCATTTACAAGCTGGGTTAAATTATCAAGAGTTTTGGTGCACATTGTATGTTGGTTATTCTGGGAATTTTTTAAACAAATAAACAATTAAAATCCCACTCCTTTTGCACTTTATAACGCTTGAAAAAAAACATTCTCGAAATACTCGTATTTTGGAAAACCTTCAAAAGCAATTAGAAAAACAAATATTTTCCTAAGAAAACTAAAAAAATGATCAAAAATGTTAAATTAATTAACAATCCTTTTCATTGATGTCCAGAGTACCGAGTTTGTGGCTAAACAATCAAAATGCTTATACAATTGACTTTCAATACAAGCTTTAGCTTGATTTCAGAATTGTAATAGTTTCCATTAATTTATATCTTAAAGTGAAACGTTCAAAATATGATTCTTAGGTCCTTTTTAATTTTATTCTGAAACTACCCCCTTTTGTGCACTTGAATAAAAAAAAAAGAGGTTTTTTCATATATTCTATTATCTTAACTTTTTCACCACGTTCAATTAAATATTCTCCTGCGTAAAATATTTTTCCTTTTATTTTTGCGTTTATTATACATACTAGTACATATATACCTAGTCAACATTACGTGAAATTTGTTGTCATTTTAGCCATTCTGACAGGTTTTAGAGATGGAGAATGTGTTGGTGATTCACTTACAGTATGTCGGTGCGAAAGTTAAGGGTTTGCAAAATCCTAGTAGGGTTTGATATCTAGGTATAGTTAGTCTATGTTGATTTCTATGAGTACGGTCATGTTCTCGAATAACTACATATATTTCCTTGATCCTGCTCATTTTGCATATCTTGAACCTATTTTAGTGTAAATTGGATCTTATTAGAGCGCAAATGATTCGTTTGGACTCTATTAGTTATAGAAGGATTAAAGCATTTTTTAAGAATTTGGATTAGTTTTGATTCATCGTAAAGGGGTTCAATAATAGTGTGTCTGTGGTAGGTCCGAAATGTGATTTGGAATTTTTGGTTGGTGTACCTTCTTGAAAAAATATTTAGTTTTTAAATCAATTGATTGGTGATTCAACACTATAGTTAGACCATGAGATGACCTTTCATCGCTGTGAATTGTTGGTACCATAGAGTTAATTTGCGTGACCAGATGTTGCCTAGATAGCGCATTTAGTCTTACCTGGTTTGTACTTAGGTACGTAGTTATATACTTCCAGAGATGCTTTCCATCGCGTAAACTTAGTGTCATGGTTTTTGCTACTAAGCGCATGCGTTAGAGGCTGATGGTCGGTGAAAACTAGAACTTCTGCTAAACCGTATAGGTAATTTCGGAGGGAGTTTAATGCCCATATAATGGCTAGCATCTCATTTTCATTAGCCGCGTATTTCCCTTCAGATTTATTGTATTTACCTAATGGTTTTGATATGAAGGTAGTAGGTGTGTGATAGGACTGCGCCTATAGCGTAGTTTGAGGTATCTGTTGTGAGCTCGGAGGGACTCTTGAAATCGGGCTAAGTCAAAATTGTATCATCCGATGTTAAAGATATTATTGCTTTTTAACTAGAAAGATTTTTTGAGGGGCATTCTCCCCTCTTAAAAGGGTTGTCAGGGGTTTCGCAAGTTTTGCGTAGTCTCTAATGAAACGTCGGTAATAATGTGATAGACATAGGAAAGATCTTAAATCTTTCAAAGTTTCAGGAGGTGGGAAATTCTTAATAGAATTTATTTATTCGGGATTTGTTGTGATACCTTTGGAAGAGACAACGAAACCTAGGAATTCTATATCTTGTCTGAGAATATTTTCTAGATTATATCATCGATATAAACATAGCATAATTTGCCAATGTGATTGCGAAGGATATCATCTAGGGCTCTCTTGAAAATCGAAGGGGCACTTTTTAAGGTAAATGGTAGGTAGCCTGGTAAATTTGTATTTGCCGTAACTGACAGAAAAAGCAGGTCTTTCCATATCTGATTTATTTAGAGGAAGCTGGTGGAAACCAATTTTTTGAATTGAGTATTGGTCAGCAATTGTGATTGTGTTTAGCTCCCAATAATATATAGCCAATCTGAATTTTTTTTTACCGGGTGCATCAGCCTTTTTAGGAACAATCCACACGGGTGAATTATAAGGCGATCTTTAACGTCTAATAATGCCATCCTTTAAGAGACCCTCTATTTGGCTTTCAACTTTGTCTTTAAGCGCCATAGGATACAGATAAAATTTTGAATATACGGGCGAGTCTGTTGTTGTTCTTATTTCTTCTTAACGACTATAGTATTAGGGTCTTCGAATAATTTGACAATTTACTCACCATATGGTAAATTGGATTTCTGTTCGCTTGACATGTGATTTGTTCTAATGTTAATGGTATTGACGAATTGAACAACTAGTTGTTTAACTCTAACTTTAACGCGAAAGTTGAGAATCATGTAATTGGAATTAGAAAAAATTATATCTTGATATCATTAAGGCCAAAAAAATTTAAAAATGTATGTTAGGAGACTTTAATATTTCCACCCACGGAGTTTGCATAAAATGATTTTTTCATTTGTAAGGGGATTTGAGACAAGCTTAGGTTGAATATAATTTTTATACGACCCGGTGTCGATTAAAAGTATTAGTATCATTCCACTCTTCGTCTTACATTCGAACTTAGCCAAAAAATTGGACGTCGTTGAATTCGGGAGCCATCATGTTGTGGAGGTAAAAAGTCTATAGGTATAGTATTTATATTCCTGTAGAATCTGCTCATGCTGGTTATCTTCGCATTGGATATTCTGCTCATATTGGTCGCCGGGTTGTATTTCATCTTGAGTGTTCACAAGGAAATTTATCTGCAGTTTGGAGGGATGCACCTGATGTGGCGTACTTTGTTGGGGTTTCTCGGTGTTATTAGTACGAATAGTGGACACTTCCATCGGAATTGGTGGTGCTTGAGGTCTTGGAGTATGTGAGGGTCATTGAATGCTTTTTGAGGTCCTTGCGGTATCATTGATCTCAGCTGAGAATTATTAAATTGAGGAATAGTAGGATTGTGCCTTAATTCTGGATATAATTGCTGTTGGTGTTGGTTGCGGGAGTTGATGGTGACGTTTAAGTGGAGCTGGAGGTGGTGGATGATGCACTCTCTTAACGTTGTTGTATGTTGCATATTGAGGCACCTAGAAATATTTTCCCAATATATTGTAATAGGGTGTTATTAGATTCTAAAACGTGGTCCGCATGATCAACAATCTTGTTTCTGATCACATTAATAATTCCGAAGTATTTTGGAGATCCTTTAATAGAATCCTAACGACTCTAAAGATCTCAAAGATTTTCTCCACACGCCACTAACTGAACTTTACTTTTTGTCCTGAGAATTCACATAGGTCTCTAAATACACCAAGAATCTTATCGAGCACGCTTATATTTGCTCGTTGGTCTTGATTTATAATTTGGTCTACGCCTGCGAATTGATCAGAGTTAGGATTCATAATCGAGCGGATTATGATCCTTCTTTCTGTCTTTACAAATGATTCCTGCAGAAGCTGCATGGACAAGGAGGAGGAGGAGACAATCCTCCACTTACTCTGTACATGCTCAGTCCTCTCCCAAAGAAGGAATTTCCACTTAGGAGCTTGTTCTAGAGTGACTTAAGTGATCTAGATAATACGAGGGTTGTGTGAAAAGTTTCCGACCGCAACGAAAGATAGCGGCACTCGTTAATAAAAGCTAGTGAATGCTAGTTGTGCATCTTTTGACAGTTACTTGCCGAAGTTTCAGTAATTTTGGACGCGCAGTTTTTAGTTGACAATCGTTTGAGTGAGTCGATGTGAGTGTTTTTTGTGAAAATGGAAAAAATTAAGTATCGAGCTGTTATTAAATTCTTGTTTGTGAAAGGCAATACGCCTACTCAAATTGTTAACGTCATATTTAGTTATTCCCCTACCCGAGGTAAGATAGCTAAATATCATTCCCAATTATATTGATATATTGGTACAAGCACCTAATATATCCACAACAAGATCAAGGTACATGCACCCTGATCATACCGCCGGAGCAAAAGAGTTCCGACGTTAACAGTAGTATTAGGGTCTTCGAATAATTTGGCAATGTGATTTGTTCTAATGTTAATGGTATTGACGGATTGAACAACTAGTTGTTTAACTCTAACTTTAACGTGAAAGTTAAGAATTTTGATATCATTAAGGCCAAAAAAATTTAAAAATGTATGTTAGGAGACTTTAATATTTCCACCCACGGAGTTTGCATAAAATGATTTTTTCATTTGTAAGGAGATTTGAGACAAGTCTAGGTTGAATATAATTTTTAGGTACATGCACCCTGATCATACCGCCGGAGCAAAAGAGTTCCGACATTAACATTTGTTTTTTTCTAAAGAGTAAAACCTTCGAAATGCAATGCTTCTTGAGTAGCCTAGTTGAGCAGGATTCTCGGTGAATGGAAGTCTCACTACGAATCGTCCGCTGCTGTTATGACGTACTGTTGCGTTAAAGTGCTCCTCACATTTCTTCTCGGCCGCCGTAATTTGCCTTTTTTGACCCTCAGCTTCTTCGAGTGTCCAAAACTTCTCAAGAGCGTTATTGAGGCGTTCGTTTTCTGTTCAAATGCCGCATAAAAGTGACGATGTGGATGATTGTCCCATCCGTCCTGTGACTATCCACCCGAAAATGGTATTTTGAAGAACAGGCATGTTCTCTGCTGTTTTGATTTGGCCTACTGAAAGACAATCGTAATAAAACTCTGCTCCTATAAGGAGATCTATTTGGCTCGATGTATTAAATGTTGGATCGGCTAATTTGATGTTTTTCGGTATCGTCCAGTTGGAGATATCAACTGACTTGGTGGGTTGTGGCGACAATATTTTGTTAAGAACCAATGCTTCTAATCTTGTTGTGAAGTTATTTATAGTTGATTTCAGTTGCACGTTTACTATTTTCTGTGTTTTTTGGATTGCATTACCAATTCCTTGGATATTCGATGAATCATATTTGGTCGGAATCCCTAGTCTTTTTACCACGCGTTCCGTAATGAGATTGACCTGCGAGCCTGAACCTAGAAGCGCTCTGACCTCAATGGAATTTCCGTTGTTTGCTAGTAGTTTTACCATTACTGTCCCCAAAAAAACGTAGCCCTTCTGTTGGTTTACGGCTGTTTATAGAGAAACTGGAAGGGCTTTCTGTTTGACCGTAGATGATGTTTCATGTTCTTGAAGGTCTTGTGCGGGTGTAGCCCTTGCTGTTGGCATGTCGAAATGAATTAACGTATTATGTTTTTTCGAGCACCTGGTGCATCCTCGCCGAGAACATTTTGCTGCTTGATGGCCTGATTTGAGGCAGTTGATGCATCGATCATTATCCTTTAAGATATTTAAACGCTGATTAGGCTTCATTTGGAGAAAACCTTTGCATGCATATAAAGCATGATGTGCCTTGCACACTGGGCACGTAGTATCTAAACTGGCGATTGCTGAACATTTTGCTGTGTTTGATCGCCTTGGATCCTCAATGCATCGTCCCTTATTTCCCAAAGATTCCAACGATTGGAATCGATTTTCGAGGAACTTCAGAAAGTTCTTGATTGTCTGCAAGTTTCTTGGACTGGATAGGGATTTTTCATACAATGTGTGGGTATCTTTGTCTAACTTCCTTATTAATAAATGCAATAGCGGATCCCAATTTGATGTGTCGACGCCAATATTTTCTAGCCCCATCAAGCACTCCTGCGTAGTGTCATGTACTCGTAAGTTTCTTACGCTGATCGCCGATGGCTTGTCATTAACTTGTTGATTAATCCTGCCACCAGTAGTCTTGGGTTTTCATATCGTTCCTTGAGTATTTTCCAAGCTGTTACATAATTTGCGTCTGACGCCGGAAAATGCCTTATTAGCTTCTCAGGTTCTCCCACTAGATTGATCTTGAGGAACCACATCTTTTGACAATCCGCCATCGGTTGCTGATGAACCATTTGTATGAAGAGGTCGTGGAATTGTTGCGACTTCAAGTAATCGCCGTCAAACTTTGGCAGAGTCAACTTGGGTAGCGATACCATGCTATTTGTTGCTACCATTGGTCTTTGGTCTGAACTGGAAGAACCATCATGAGTACCTTGTAATCTGGTCATTATATCGATAATAAGTTGCTCGATTTGACGTTCTAAATCAAAATATTTCGTTGTATCCGTTGGCGACTGGGTCGTCGCTTAGTTCATAAATATTGAGATGAGATTGTTGAAGTTGGGACTCGCCATGCTTCACAGCTTTCAGCTTGTACTCCCAGTAATGTTTTGATTGATGCACCTCCGCTTTGGTTGCCTCGTTTATATTATGTAAGAGATTACGTACTGAGACAACTATACCCTGATGGCGTCTCAATATTCTGCTCCATTTTTCAGAATTAGTGTTCAAACTTGCTGGTTGTTTGTCCTCTGTGGACATTTTTGGCTTCGTTGTTTCAGGATTTAGTTTGGGTTGTGCCTCAATCCTTTCCTCGAAATGGGCCCTGAATTTCTCGTAGTTCTCACGGACCACATCGTATAAGTCTTAGGTGAAATACTGATGATCATGGGCAGTTTCGCTCTGATCTTGGTATCCGTTTCTTCAATGATGTCCCAGGCTGCCTCTAATTGACGAAGTCTTCCTACGTAGTAATCTTCCTTGGTCTTTCTTGCCGCGGAATCCTTCTAATAGTTCTCAAGGAGTCGATAGAGCTCAATGATGTTGAGATTTTGGTTCTCAGTCAGTTGGTCGATATCCATGTTTTTGTTAATCCACGATATTCCGATTCGGATACAACTGTTTCGTTGGTACTGATTGTTCGGAGTTAAAACGCGACGGACTTTACCAGTGTCTGAAGCCCTGGTAAACGCTTCTGTATAGTAGTGATCGCTCAAAAGTTTGTCTTTTAATCGAGAAAGCAAATATGAGGATCACGTCGGGGTCACCAAATGTTAACGTCCGAACTCTTTTGCTCCGGCGATATGATCAAAGAGTTCCGACGTTAACACAAATCAAAAATGAGTAATAGTCTGTGTATGGGGACTCTGCACCGTAATTTACCACAGTGAAATTTTGGGCAGCTGAATTTAAACGTGGCCGTAAGAGCTTGGGAGAAGATGAACGTTCAGGACGTCCATAAACTCCAACCACTAACGATAACATTGCTAAAGTTCACCATATGGTGTTAGACGACCGCCGAATTAAAGTAAGAGAGATAGTGGAGGTTATGAAAATGTCCAAAGAACATGTTTGTTACATATTAAATCAAGATTTTGGCATGAGAAAGCTGTTCGCGCGTTGGGTGCCGCGTTTGCTTACGTTAGACCAAAAACGTCTTCGAATAAACATTTCCAACGCTCTGTGGGCGCAGTTTAGGCGCAACAAATCCAAGTTTTGCAGCCATTTAATTACTGTAGATGAAACTTGGATACACCATTATACGCCCGAAACAAAAATTCAGTTAAAACAGTGGGCTGCGATGGGCCAGCCGGCTCCAAAAAAACAAAAACTGTTTTTTCGGTTGGAAAAGTGATGGCAACTGTTTTTTGGGATTGTCTTCAAAAATTAAAAACCATTACAGGAGCATACCACGCAGCATTATTTGCAAAGCTGAAGGCAGAAATTGCGGAAAAACGGCCACATTTGCAGAAAAAGAAAATCCTGTTTCACCAAGACAACACGCCGTATCACACATCAGCGGTTGCCATGGCGAAAATTCATGAATTATGGTTTGAACTGCGGATGGCGGATGCCCACCTTATTCACCAGATCTAGCCCCAAGCGGCTTCTTTTTGTTCCCTCATCTAAAACCTGCGCTTGGAGGACAGAGATTTTCGTCAAATGAGGAGGCAATCACCTTCGTGAACAATTATTTTGCAGAGAAAAACGCCAAGTACTATTTGAACGGGTTAGAGAGATGGGAGTATCGCTGGGAGAAGTGTGTAGAGTTACAAGGATAAAAATAAAAAAAAAATTGAGAAAAAATGTGTTGTATCATTGTTCGGTCGGAAACTTTTCAGACAACCCTCGTATAGATGTCATAAATGTCAACATAAGGTCAAATTGGTTCTAAGGGTAGAAACATTACAATGGGCCAATAGGCCTAAGTGGATTGGTCCTTCCAATAGCCACTATTACCTAACTTAACCTAAACCCTTTTTTGACATCAAATGCCTTGGGGAGATTGCCTCCGATCTTTCTGAGCTCCGAGTATTTTCCATCATCATTCTATACAATCTGGTCAGTTTGGAAGGGATGGCGAAACTACATCCGTACTATTTTATTATTCGGCCATACAAAAGATGGATATGTGGTGAGTATCAATCTAGAATTCCTCTGTTGAAATCGAGCTGCGGAATTTCTTACAGCTTCTTGGAATAGACGCCACTGCACCCGGTTTTAATTCCAGTTGTATAGGCATTGCTGCGAGGATCGCATGTAAGGCTGGTGTTAGTAAGTTTAATGCGAATTGTTACAATGAGTTCGTTAATGATTTCCTCAATTAGTCTCCCGCTAATAACAAACTCCCACCCAAACAGACGTTCGCTTATGCCCTCCCACTTCCTGGATGGTGGCGGTATATGCTTTATATAGTTTAATGTCAAAATAATTTAAGCCCGCAAAACTAACCATTGTTAGCTTCCAAGTAAAGTAACAAGATTATATGTACATATATGCCCGCCGATAAGCCCTCGGCTTTGTGGGTAAATCAAATGAATTTTGTTAAGTTACGAGTACTAACTAATACTAATAAATAAAATAAAATAAAAAATAAAAATAATTATAGCAGTCGGTTGCCATTACTATTGTAGTTATCCGGTTGCACGTGACCTGTTGAATGTCCGAACATTCAATATACAAATCTGGACATCGGTGTTGTCTATGCGGTTTACAGAGTGGTCAAACATTGTTCCATCGTTATCCTAAGTTATAGCTTACTTCGTCATAGTGGGGTATTTACTTCACATGGTTGTTAACCACACGCACAACCCCATATTCGCTAAAATAGCTCGTATCCTGATTGTTGATGCCAACGTTAATATGTTGGAGGTAAAATAAAATAAGCACAGTCGATATCTAGTCGTCATATCATAGTTACTGCACTGGCTATCGCCAAGTTGGCGCCATTCAGTACAATACCCAACCACTTTTTCTAATAATAAAAAATAAAAAATCTAACATTCCTTTCTCGGATCCATTTGTGCAACTAAAAATAATTTTTTTTTTTGTAATTGCTCGTGGGAAGCATTGGCAAAAGCTACTGGTTTTTGGTCGAAAGCTCATTTTTATTTTATAGGAAATACATGTTCTTGTGTGAGCTGGCGCAGATGCTTAAGACGAAATGTCAAGATAAACGTTATTGTGTGCTCTATCGTATATTTCTCGAGACAAAAAAGAATAGTAAGTTTCGACGTCCGATAGAGTGGTTGGTATAGATATACCAGATATTACTCTACAAACACTCTAGGTAGATAAATTTTATCGTACTGACGGACGCAATGTTTACAGAGAAGATTTTTGTTTCGATAGAGCTCTGCAGTTTTTCTCTATACGAATAGTGTACACAGTGCTTAGGAATTGAAGAGTAAACTAAATGAGTTTTTTAAGGTGTAGTTCTCAAGAGATTTCATTGCCTGTTTGGTATGTGAATTGAGTTATCCAGGCTTTGTCACATTCATCGTGATAATCGGCTTTAAGTTCAGTTTACTGTCTGGAGTCGTTCTCAGAAATTTGTCTGTTTGATGGGATTCTATAGGTGGAGATCGGTTTTCTTAGGTTAACAACCGGGGAATACTGTGGATTGCCTGCATAAGTGAAAACCCTAAAACATCTCTTTCCAGAAACCAAGGTTTAAAAGTTAATTTATGACTCACAGACGTGGGGAGGAACACCAGTTTGCAGTGGTCATGTCTTCGAATTAAGGATCATTTATGCATTATGCTGCTATGCCTTCTTTTACCGAAGCCTTACTCAAGGAACTGACAGTACCGTTACTATCCTCTCTGCCATATTAATGTAAAAGCGACCCTCATAGACCAACTTGGACCTATGCGCCTTATAAATACGTTAGGCAGCAGTGGCGGAGAAGGAGGAGGGTGATATCTTTCCAACGGTGGTGAGAATGTAAAAAAGAGAGGCAGGTTAAAGAACCCATAAACCCATACTCAGTTTGTCTTGCGGCAGAATGGCTTAAACCACCCAGTGTTGTGTCAAGACGTCACTATTTGCATTCCCCCAGATCTGAAAGGAAGTGCTGACATGTATTTTTGATATTATTGGAACGGCGGTTTGTGCAGTTCCAATTCTTTTCTTTAACTTCCTGATAGGGAAGTTCTTGCATTCGCCTCGAAAATGGAAAATAAAAATTTCCTGATAAGCCATCTTAATCAAAAATTTCCCGGCCACACCCACCCTGTGGCGCTCCCATAGTAAATCTGTTGTTGATATTCCCTCTAAATCTTAGCGTCATAGTTTGACATTTACAAAAGTTACGTAGCCAAGAGTACATCTATCCTTGTTCGTGTTGGCGATTTTTTACAATTTTAGAAATTGATTTAAATTTACAACAACGAACTTGTACGAGTATTAAATTTTGCGTAAAAAATAGATTTAATGGTGCGCGAACGTTGGAAATGTGGGAAAAGTGTTTCGGCAAATAAGTGGTTTGTGCCAAAAGACCTCAATTTCATTCAAAAAAGAGACCGTGTTGAGATGATTTGCGAGGCTGAATCCGATCCCACATTTATCAAAAGGATCATTACTGGAGACGAGACGTGGGTTTATGAGTACGACACGCAATCTAGACATCAGGCAAGGGAATGGCGTTCACCAAATGAGCCGAGACCAAAAAAACCACGTCGTTTTCAGTCAAAAAAGAAGGCAATGCTCACGGTTTTCATGGATTACAACAGTGTAGTGCATCATGAATTTTTGCCAGAAGGCCAGACAGCAAGCAAAGAGTGTTATTTGGGCGTTATGAAATGGTTGCGTGAAGCAATTCGCCGAAAGAGACCAGAATTGTGGGCAGAAAACTCGTGGACTTTGCACCATGATAACGCACCGTCGCACAGTGCCATCATTATTCGTAATTTTTTGACGAAAAATGCAACAAATACGAGTAGCATCCAACAGCCACCGAATTCACCTGATTTGGCTCCCTGTGACTTCTTTCTGTTCAATCGACTTAAAAAACCACTACGGGGAACGCATTTCAGCAGCCGAGAGGAAGTAATGGAAAAATCGCAGGAAGCACTGATGGATATACCGAAAACCGAATATAAAAAATGTTTCGAGGGTTGGATCAAGCGCTGGCGTAAGTGTGTTGCAGTCGATGGGGATTATCAAAAACCATTGGAGAAAACTACTCTCTATCATGAAGTTTTTGGCGTGACCCCATGGTTTAATTAATTGATCGATCTGGCAGCCAAATAATACGGATGTTATTCTGACCCGCACATAATATACATAGATAGATATACTGAGGGACATCATCCCATTAGTTTGGAAATGGCATTCGTGGATGCCAGTAACTTAACGGCCATTTAAAAGTTAATGCCGATGGACATATCCTCATGTTATAGATCCAGCACTCTCGTCAGCATGCTGCTTTGCGTAAACTAAAAATTTGTAGTTGAAGAATGCTGCAGTAATTTGGCATTGTCACTGGTATTGAAAGATTAGGTCTCTTTGGCCATGTTCGTAAGCACAATTATAATAAACATTTCATTTTTTAATAATTAGTATTTATCGAGATTGTATTAAATATTGTAACTAAAAATAAATTTGAATGTAACTACTAACTTCTAATGTAAACAAGTAAACATAACGCAAAGTTCAGATTTTTCTATTGTATGACATTTAGTATAATAATTAAAGATGGAAGTAATTTCCGGACGACGAATAAATATTCTCTTTGCTGTGACACCTACAGAAGGAACAATGTGTTTCATTTAAATCCGCAATTTTCCTACCCGTATTTTACCCTAGGAGTAGAGTAAACCTAATCAAACGTGAAAAAATCCTACACACCCCAACATTTGGTCCTTACGAACCGGATTAATATAATAGACAAAACATTAAACATTTAAAAGAAAAAAAAATTAACAAAAAAGTGCATGTACAAAGTGCAAAATATATATATATACAGGGTGTCCCAAAATCAACGTCAAGCCGGAAACGTAGTGTTCTGTTTGCTCTGTGATGGAAAAAAATGAAATGAAATTACAAGGGTGTCATCTCTATCTGTTTCACTCACACTAGTCGAAATGGCGTGCTTATCCGTCTCAATCACAGCGCCACTGTCTGTCTCGTACACACTTGGTACCCATTTCAACTTATTAAAAAGAATTAACTATGAATAGGGTTTCGTTAACAAAATATTTTTTCTACTCTCAATTAAGCGTTAGTATAGCAAGTGTCATACCATTTTGGAATCCAGACTAAATACGCCATCTTTTAAAGTTACTTGGCAAAATGGCATAGTACATTTTTTTGTCAGTACAGTCATTTCAATTTGGGTGATTAATGATTTTCAGATACATGGGTGGACAAAAAAGCTATATTTTATGTAGTAAAAACCGATATAGTTATGTTTCAATTTTGGACCGTAATTTACAGAACAGTTATTCAGGGTTACGTGACAACAAAAAAATCGAAGAAAAGTAAAGATTTGCGGTCACAGTACTTGAAAGATCGTCACACTGTGTCAGATTTCTCGATTTATTTTGAGTGCCAATAATTTTAAAAGTAGGGTAGGGTACGTAAGAATGGCCAACCCACTTAGGCCTAATGGCCCATTGTGATGCCACGTGGATCTATAATCCTCTTACTGATGTAACCAGTTAGAGCTTCTGACGAAGCGAAGGAGACTGTTTACGTCTATATTTTTCAGACCGTTTAGGTCGTTGTAGAAGAAGGCTCCGAAGTTTTCTTCTCTGGGAGGGAGCTGGACATGTACAGAGTAGGTGGAGGATTGTCTCCCCCTCCTCCTCGTCCATGCAGCTTCTGCAGAAATCATTTGTAAAGGCGCCAAGCCTTCTTGCGTGCTTGCCTATGAGGCAGTGTCCAGTGATGACACCTATGATGGCGCTGAGATGTTCCTTATTTAGAAGGATCAGACACTTAGAGCGATACAGATCCAGTTTTGGCCAGATTTGTTTGGTCGATAGACATGTTGGTCCAATAGTCCACCTAAGGTCTGTTCTTTTATTGGCATCCAGCTTTAATATTAGTTTGCACGCAGCGATTGGGATACCTATGCTACCCCTTTCCGGTAGAATAGGTAGAGTGGTTCCAGTTTTGGCGAGTTCATCGGCTCTACAGTTCCCTGGAACGTTTCTGTGGCCCGGCACCCAACAGAGGTAAAGGTTGAACTGCTCTGCCATCTCCATAAGAGACGATCGGCATTCAAGGACGGTTTTAGAATTTAGTAAGACTGAGTCCAGGGATTTGATAGCGGCCTGACTATCCAAAAAGATGCGAATATCCTTTGCAGATATAACGTTTTTCTTCAGCCAGGACAGAGCTTCTTTAATCGCCAAAATTTCCGCCTGGAGCACGCTACAGTGATTTGGAAGACCGAAAGAGAGGGAAGCTTACATGGAAGTTTTTGTCAAACCAAAGTTCAGGTGTGGTGTAATCGATGTTCTCTGTGGGGATTCCTAATGTATTAAAAATACTGGCGTGGCCAAATGGATTATTTGTCCACTGTTTAGTCGCTTTAAGGCGAATAGCTGCACTCGCAGCTATTTACCTGCTGAAAATATCGAGGGGTGTTAAATGAAGCAGAATGTCTAATGCAGCAGAGGGGGTAGACCGCAATGCTCCGCTTATGCATAGACATGCTGTTCTCTGGACTCTGCTTAGCTTAATGCAGTTAACCGCACTTTCTAAGGACGTCCACCAGACTATCACCCCGTAAGCAAATATCGGTCTTATGACCGAGATGTACAGCTAGTGGGTTATCCAGGGTTGAAAGCATCATTTCTTCCCAATGACTTTTTTGCAAGAGAATAAAGCTATTGTAGCTTTATTGACTCTTTTTTGAATGTTAGGTTCCCCCTTGCGGCGTACGCCTGCTGACACATCTTTTAGCAGAAGTCTCACCCAGTTTGGAGTTGATTATCTTGCTTTTTAGCATAAGACTGATCAGTTCCCCAAGTGAGGCGTCTACATGCAGAGTTTACAGCGCAGTCGTGACTGCCGATATGTTGACGTTGTTGAAGGCACCCTCTAGGAAAGCAACCATTGCTTACTCTTTATATTGTAGGGATCGTTCGATGTGGCTAGTCAGTAAATGCAGAGCCGTTTCCACCGACTTTCCTTTACAGTAAGAATTTTGAGCCGTTGACAAAAGTCTAGGATAAATTTTAGCTCGTATATGGATATCAATCAGTCGTTCTAGAGTTTTCAGAAGGAAAGATGATAGAGTTATAGGTCTGAGGTCCTTTGGGACGACATGAGAACATTTTCCGGCTTTGGGGATGAACACTACATTGACTTCTCTCCATGACAGTGGAATGTGGATGAGTTCTACACAGCTCCTCATAATATTTCCTAGCGCAGGCAGAATAATATCTTAGGATCTCTGTAACTCGGCGGGTATTATACCGTCCGGACCAGCAGACTTGTATGGTTTGAAGCAATGCAGCGCCCAGAGCAGTTTGTCTCTTGTGATCAGACCATGGATTTTGGTTCCGGTTGCAGGCCGCGAATTCAGAGCTATCTGGAAAGTAGGTGTCCAGTAGCAGGTTGAGTGATTCATCACTTGAGGTTGTCCAAGAACCATCGGTTTTTTTCAAACAGCTAGACATCATAGGATTTGTAGAGAGGATTTTTCTTAGCCGTGATGCCTCAGAGGTTTCCGTGATTTTGTAACAGAAGGACCACCAGGATTGTAGCTTTGCCTTCCACAGTTCTTTTTTGTATAATTTGAGGGATTCTTTGTATGAGTCCCAGTCAGTGACTTTTCTTGTGCTCTTTGCTAAGTTGAAAAGTTTTCTGCAAGTGTTTCTGAGCAGTCCCAGTGCTGATGTTCACCAATGTGGCTTTTTCTTGTTGAATAAGAGGGCAGGAAGCGGCCATAGCCTGAATGAGAGCCAGAGTGAAATCCCTGACCTTCATGTCAAGCTCATTGGTGTCACGCGGGGGACTTGATAGTTCAGAGGATAGCGTTTCTGACAGTATTCCTCTGTATTTTGGCCAATCAGTTTTCCGGAAGTTCCGGAATGTTGGTTGACTAGGAGGAGCATCATTCAGGCTGAATTGGATGTATCTGTGGTCTGAAAAAGGGTGTTCAGACGATACCATCCAGTTCACTAGCATTTGAGTGATGCTGTCGGAGACAAGAGTTATACCTAATACTTCCTGTCGGTTTCTGGTTATAAAAGTGGGCTCATTGCCAATATTGCAAATAAAGAGGTTAGTACTTATAATATACATAGTCAAAAAGCGACTCACCTCTATTATTGATATTGGTTCTGCCCCATACCGTGTGATGCGCGTTAGCGTCACATCCGATGATGAGGTCAGTTTTTTTGTCTTCCAGCCTCCAGTACCACCCTTTCTAGGTTATCACCAGGGAGTGGGCCCACATGATCGTGGCCAAGGTATGCCGTTGCTAGCCAGTAGGAGCCTTTGGCAGTCCCTAGTCGGGCAACGGTTAATTTGAGGTCGCTGAGATTAGGAAGTAGAAGCGCATTAAGGCTACGTTTTACTAATATACAAGTTCTGAACTTACCTTTGTCTCTTGTATAGAGCGGGACGTATACGGGTGTCCTAAGTCCACGAACCACGCCTTCTACAATCCATGGTTCCTGGATTAGGATAATGTCTTCTGCGTTTTTTGGAAGACGCAGAATGAGTGCGGCCGAAGCTTTTTTTGAGTGATGGAGATTAATCTGGAGGAACCGAATCATTGCTACAGTTTTCCAGAGTAGCCGCCACCACGGTTTTATTAAAATCTTCCGATTCTGAGCTCATCTTCTTCTTCTAATCGTATAGGACCTCGTTTTGCTTCGTCATCGGTTTCTATTTCTGACGGGGTGACGGGGATAAGGAAATCGACAGCTTGCTTGTCACCTCGGATAGATTGGGGTCGTCGTTATCCATTTCTGGAAAGGATACCGACGCTCCAGGGTCTGAGGTTGTATTTAGTGGTGTCTCCGTTAGGAGGAGGTTGCTTATCAGCATCCAGTTCATCCTTTTTGTATACCCTTAGATGAATTGACTCGAATCCGAACCGAATCATGCCTTTTGTCTGCGCTAGAGGACTAAGGGATTCTTTGTTGATCACGATCAACGCGCATCTATAAGAACCTCTTAGTTCCTCCAGTTTCGCGACTTTCCAGTCATGAGTCTGATGATCTCCATAATGCTTTCTGGGGAGGAGGCTTCTGCTGGGATCCAGGTGCGAGTTCTAGGTCTGCTAGGGATGTCCTCCTTAGATACGACCTCGAGTTTTGCATCTGGCCAGATCTCTCTTAAACCACCTATGGGTTTAGTGAAGAGATCCAGAGATCTATGATTTGCACATGCAATGAGCTTGACGTGGCCATGGTGCCAGCCAGCGTCGCTTGTGATAGGAGGTGGTCCGGGGTTTTCCCGCATGATGGCCAAGAAGTTGCTTGACAGCTTCAGCTTGGCAGGCTGCCACCGTTCAGGTGTTATGGAACCGTCGGTATCGTTCCTATCGATTACCGCGATTATTATAGCGTCCTTTAGGACTTCACTGAAAGATCTGAGAGATGTGTTGTTGGATGACCCAGGGGTTTTGGTGTTGTGGGTTTTGGGCCTCTTGGGCCTCTTGGGAACCGACACGGTTTCCTCCAACGATCTCTGGCGCTTGGAGGAGTCTTTAAGTGTTTTGGGAGCAGTCATACATGAAATCGTCTCTTACAGGTGAAACTGCTCGTTTGTTGCTGCATTTAGGGTTGTATTTTGGCAATGATGACAAAGCATGGGAACTGCTTGTCGCCAGATAAGATCACAAGCGGTGTTGCACTTCGGAAAGAACCAGTTTACATGCCAGGTATGTGGTAGAGGTCAGCACTCCCTTCGGACTTGTCAAAAGTTTATTGACATGGAGATCTGTGAACGATCAAAAGCTGTGGACAGTTTGATTGAACTGTTTGACGTACAGTCACAAGACTAACCCTTGCCAAAGCAGTGTGCGCTGCTATTACTGCAAGCAGGCACACCATTCTCTGCTACATTATAATAATCTCAGCTACAAACCAATAAGGGATTATACAAATACAACTATAGGTACACAAACTTTTCATACTAAAATAAATACCAACCAACCTAAATTTGTCTCTCCTGAAGTACATCAGCCAAGTGTTCTTCTGGTAACAGCAGTTGTTGCAGAGTTAGGTCATTAAATGGTAATTATTTTAATCTGAGGGCATTAGTCGATCTTGGATCTTAAACAACTTTTATTACTGAGTCAGCTGTTGAATTGCTAGAGCTTCATCAACGGCGAACACTTATTAAGGCATCTGGATTGGGAAAACTTAACAGTGGTTCATGTCAGCGGTATGTAAGTCTTACCTTTGGGTCGCTGGTAACACCTTTCGAGACAAATACCCCAGCCTATGTGTTCAAGTCCCTGACTGGTCTTTTGCCACCCAAACCTTTAACTCTCTAAAATTGGCAACACATCCAGGGTTTAAAGTTAGCTGATCCACAATTCGACAAGCCTGCGAATGTTAATATCCTGATGATGAAAGATCGCCAATTGCACAGGAATCAGAGTTAGGTTGGCTTCTCCTTGGGAAGGCAATTTCGCAAAATAAAGAACCTGTCCATAGCTTCTTACAGGTTCTCGATAACGACACTCAGCTGCGAAGGTCCTAGGAACTGGAGGAGTTGCTGATGGTCAACATCAGGAATTGCAACCATTTAAAAACGGATGTAAGCCTGGGTCTGGTGCATCGAAGTTAGGTGCCTTACGTAGGTTTCATCAACTGGAAGGAAGGTTCCAGGAAAACCCAGAAAAACACACAGCACAAGGAGCATTCCAAGTGTTTAAAGGAATGCAAGGAGATTCGTCAGATGGCCGTAGTTGACGCAAAGAATACCATACTGGATACACGACACCATGCGGTATTCAATGAGTCAACCAGGACTATGAAGCTTCGTCGTAGTCCTGCGTACTACAAACGGTTTGTACGAAACTGCCGGACACAAGCTAGAAAAAGAGACAGAGGTAGATGCAATCGGTAAAAGAATATTTGAAGTTCCTCAAGGAGACACTGCCATGGAGAAGGTAAGTTACCTTGAGCGATGGAAGCGAAATCAATCGATGACCAACTACTTTTGTCGAAAGTGGAGCAAAGAATATCTGTCCAAGAGGAAACAGCGCTCGAAGTGGACAAGATGGAAGCCGGAACCAAGACGCGGAGACTTAGTTCTCATCAAGGGTGAGAGAGCACCGCCATTGCAATGGCGACTCCAAAATAATCTAATTTCAAGCCATCAGAATAGAAGGCTATCCCGTTTTCACACACGATATCCTTGTTTACCAATTCTTCTCATTGCAGTATTTTAATCTCTTTTGGTGTGCAGTGAGCAACTGTGGTATGTATCAAGTAATCTATGTAACTTCCTTGGACGTTTATGAATTTTCCAGCAGTTTGTTGAATTTGCAAGTCATATAGAAGAATGGGTAGTATTGCCTCAATACCAGACGCGTGGCTTAATAAGGTATGCTGCTTGCTGGATGTTGGCTAATAAATTTAAGGCTTACTAACGTCTGGGCCAACAACAGCTATCTGCAGCCAATGCGCATGGTCTTCGTGGATGACCCCGATTTCTTATCACAAATTTATTAACATAATAAGTTATGGAAGTTTTCTTGATTCTCCCTCTTAAGGCTGCTGGCGCTTTTCGATTTAATTCAAAATGTGAATAATTTATTTTAAATTGTAACATGTCTACTTACCCTTTCTTAATTTATTTGTCATTTGTGTATTATAATTTGCATATTGATTCAGCAGCGAATTGCATTCTAGTGCATATTTTATTTGTTCTTGCAACAAATGTTAAATTTCTAACGATTCTATTTCAATTCGTTTTGTCCTACAATACACTAGCTACCGCTGTTCATTTTTATCATCTTTTTTTTGGACATTGCACTTTAATACTTTTTCGTGTTGCAAATTTGGAATCAGGTTGGCGCCGTTGGTCGCTGTACTTTATTTTGTACACAGTTAAAAATGAAATGCATCGAAAAGCAAATTTGTATGCATATTCAATAGATACACGTATATTTGGTGAGAATAATAAATTTAAATTGCTCTCTGCTGCAATGGAAGCATTCAGGCATACGCAAGGGAATTAAAAAAGTCCAGTCTAAACGGCGCCAAAATATTCGTTGTACTATAAAATAATTTCTGTAGCAGGCATTGTATGTAGTTTGGGTTTCAAAATTTCATATTTATAATTGAATTCAATTCTTTGTCTCTGACTTGAATAACACAAACATTTGTTGGCCTACATAGACTCATGCTTGGAAAATGTTTTGTACTTCTGCCAAAAAACATCGTGAATTTATGATTACGTTTAAAATAGTTTCGAATTATTTACAATACATTAAAATACATTCATATATACGGACAAGGAAATAGGTAAAATCGCAATATCCTCTTCGCAGTGGATGCTGGTAAGTTACTAGTATTTTTCAGTTAGTACATGTTGATATGGTGAATTTGACTAAATAACATACTCGTACCTATGCTGAATGCGAAAGTATACCTGGGTGAATTTTATCCAACGTACCAGTGTGAGAAACAGGCACTTCTTGCTGACTTGACTGCATAAATAACTTCTTTCATACGTCTCAAGATTTACCGAAAAAAGGACGCTAAACACAAGAATACTCTCAAGAGATTAAATTGAAGATGACGTCCATAGGCAAGTTAGCCTATACCGGTGCTACTCTGGTATATTCATAGTTCAAGCTTATTTCAAAACCTAGTTCAGATTTTCCAAAAAATATACGCGTAGATGCGCGGTTCGTAGACCAAGTGCACCAATCATGTCCTTCTAGTTGGTTTTTAAACGGATTAAAACAACGGTTTGGTCCTTCAAGAAAGATATCGTCGCAACCAGCAAATGTGATAGCATTTAGTAAGCAAGAATTTTATTTAGTAGCTCTGATTACAAAAAGTTACAATTATTTGTTATTTATATTCAAGAGTTTTGGGAAAAACTTCCTTTACAACTTCAATATTTTGATATACCATATAACACATGGGCTGCAAAGTCCGTGCACCACTTGAATTAAATCCATACCATTTTCAGTTAGTACCAACTTTTGTTATTGTGAAAAAAAATGGATTGAAAGCAATTTCGTGTGTTGATTTATCATTGCTTTTTGATGGGAAAAAATGCAGCCGATGTAAAGAAATGGCTTGGTAAGTGTTAGCCGGACTCTGCACCAGCCGAACGAATCATTCGCAAGTGGATTGAAAAATTTTAAATTGGTCATACAAGCACCGAAGATGATGCACGCAGTGGACGTCCAAAGAGGCTGTTTCAGATGAAAACATCAAAAAAGTCCACAAAATGATTACGAATGACCGTAAAGTGAAGTTGATCGAGATAGCTGAGGCTGTGAAGATATCAAAAGAGCATGTTGGATATATCATACACGAATATTTGGACATGCGAAAGCTCTATTAAAAGTGGGTGCCGCGTTTGCTCACAGTCGACCAAAAACAACAACGTGTTGATGATTCAGAGGAGTGTTTAAAGCTGTTCAACCGCGATAAAGTCGAATTTTTGCGTCGGTATGTGACAATGGATGAAACTTCACACCAGAGTCAAGTCGGCAGTCAGCTGAGTGGCGAGCAGGCGACGAACCTCTTCCTCGGCTGGCAAGGTTATGGCATCCGTATTTTGGGATGCACATGGAATAATTTTCATCGACTATCTCCAAAAGGGGCAGATTATCAACAGCGACTATTACCTCGCGTTGTTGGAGCGGTTGAAGGAAAAACGGCCGCATTTGAAGAAAAAGAAAGTGCTGTTTCATCAAGACAATGCACCGTGTCACAAGTCGATGAAAACGATGGCAAAATTGAATGAATTCGGCTACGAATTGCTTCCCCACCCACCGTATTCTCCAGATTTGGCCCCCAGCGACTATTTCCAGTTCGCAGACCTCAAAAGAATGCTCGCCGGAACAGAGCCTATTTTGAGGCTAAACCGAAATCGTACTACAAAACTGGTATCGAAAGACTGAAAAATCGTTTCAATCAGTGTATCGCCCTCGAAGGTAACTATATTGATAAATAAAGTTGAATTTTGCAAAAATTTTGTGTTTTACTATAAAACGGCGCGGACTTTTCAGCCCATGTGTTATATGTATATGTATAATGAGTTAAAATACAGAGTTCAAAAATTTATTTTTTAAGGGAAAAGTTACAATCAAAAACTCTTATTTGAATCTGAAAAACTAATATTGCAAATTACCCCTCTTCACTTAATTGAGTAATGAGTGCATTTTCGGAATATGAACATCTTTCGTAAAATTTAGTCTTCATATCGTGGAGACTAAAGGTTGAAAAATCCCATGGTAATCTAAGTATAATTTTTAGAATTTTATTTTGACACCTTTGCAATTTCAGCTGATGTGATTTAGCACAGTTATACACAGCACAGAAGAGGATGGCTTGAAAGATTGATTTAAATAAAATAATCTTATTACGGGTATTGAGATCCGAATTTTTATTAATAAAGGGATATAGAATGTGCGTGTTGAAAGTAAGTCTAACACCACTCCGAGATATTTGCAAGAATCTGCCCAACCTATGTAATTTGAGTACAATTTAAGTTTTCTACCGTTGCGAAGGAAATATTCTTTTCTGCGTCTTGTAAACCAGACGGCTTGAGTTTTATCTGCATTTACCTTAATTTTCCACTTTTTACAATATTTTGTTCGATGTCTTTTAAGGAGTTCTGCAAAAAATGGAAAACGTCGGAAAATAGAATGCCAGACGCAAAAATGTCGGTATCGTCAGCATACATCGCTAGCTGAGTGTTTTCATTACTTACTTTCAGATCTGATATATATATGTTGAATAGTAATGGGCCAAGGATTGATCCTTGAGGGACACCGAATCTTATATTTTTGACTGTTGAGTAGTTATTGCCGATGCAAACTGAAAAGGTTCTTTCTTTAAGAAAGCTTCGAATGATATTCACGATTGGGATCGGAAAGTTGTAGTGGTAGAGTTTAGAAATAAGTCCATCATGCCAGACAGTATCAAAGGCTTTCTCTATATCTAGTAGTACCAGGCCAGTAGATTTTTTTAACGTAAAGTTATTTTTTATGTGGTTTTTGATTCTGGCAATTTGATGGCAGGTCGAATGATGTTTACGAAAACCAAATCCTCCACGTACTTCTCCATCCTCACTTTGATAATTTTTTCTAACAACTGCTGAGTAGACTTATGGGCCTGCAACTGGAGGACTTATGTTTTGGTTTACCGGGCTTTGCAATAGGAACGTCTTTAGCAGTTTTCCACTTGTTAGGGACATAACAAAGCTTAAGACATGAATTAAAAATTAATGTCAACATCTCTATTCCTTATTTGGTATGGCTTTCAGAAGCCCTTTATCAAGGGCTGGAAATTTTTTAGCTTTTAATATGTTAGCTTGATAAAGCTTTTTATCTCATCAGAGTTAGTCAAGTAAGTTTCGTCAATGACAAACGGAATGTTTGAGATAAGCGAAACTGTGAAAGCCACTACAGATTCGGTATAATTGTGACCAAGGTTAGCAGCAATTAAATTGTTCTTGCTAAAAGTTTGGGCCAGAACTTTTACCTTTTCCTTTTGCGTTAGAAGCATAGTGTTGTCAACTATTAGTGGAGGTACCTGCTTCTGCTTTTGATGACTTTCGTGATTTTCCAGAAAGGTGGGCTAGAGCTGTCGAAAGTGGAGAGAAGAGAATTCCACTTCTATTTTTGAAAGCTAAGATTTCTTCTTTAATAATGGTGTTCAGTGTGTTCATATTTTTGGAGAAGCAATTAAGTCGGTAGCGAAACTATTTCCTTCTTTCACAGTTCCTTCGACGAATAAGACTCAGAATATAAGATGGAAGGCGGGTATAGCAAAGTCTTCAGCTCTTTTGACTGTAGAAATAAATTTCTCTATATGTAGATCAATGGAGTCAATGGAGATTGTATCTTCAACTGTCACGTCGTTATTATCAATGTTTCTGTTTGTATATGTTTTGTACCTATTCCAATTGGCAGCAGTGTAACTATGTCTCATTTCAACGTAAGATCTCATTGAAATGCTAACTATTAAACTGACAGGAAGATGATCTGATCCTAATCTATTCAGTGTTCTAGGGGGAGAACAGCGGTAAGATATAATAGTTATGAAGAAATCAAGAAATCAAGTGTGTCCAGGATAAGACGTAATTGTGGGTGGTTTCAATAATAACGTAAAGAATATTACCTCAGCAAGGGCGCACTGCTGACGGCAGTGCTCGGTGACGGCAATTAAGGTCACCTCCAATTAAAAGTTTATTATAAACATTCTTTTTAGATCTCTTCTAAATTGAGCCCTCTTATCGTTTAGTGATTTTTGTAAAGAATGTGTTAATCCTTTTCTGATAACAACGGCAACTCCTCCTCCTCTACGGTTTTGTCTATCTTATCTGTGACATACAAAGTTGGGATGTGAGAAAGATTTGGAGTTTCTTAACACAGCCTCCGTGACCAGCGCTACATCAATCATACTCGTATCATTAATAAGGAGATCAAAAAATTCAGTTTTTTTGTGTTGAACGCTTCTCGCAGTCCAAGTTAATACTTTAAGAGAGTTAATTTACATGATTGGAGTATACATACTTAACTGCTAGTGACGTAATCACATTGAGTTGGTCTGCTTTTGCGTGGCAATTGCTGAGTTTGGTTATCACTTCATTGAGGAGTGAAGTGATTTCTTCCAGTGAAATCATATCATTGTTTCCAGTTGTTTTCCAGGGATGGCGCTCGTTTGTTGTATGCTTATGTTGGATTTGAACTGTCTGAGGGGACGCTGTTGGTTTGGAGAAGCTCGATGCAGTGGTATGCGAGGTTTTGTGAGAGGTGGAAATTCACTTATAGAAAAGCTGTCATAGGGGCGTTGTTGTTGTTGTTGTAACATGTTACTAGGTGGTTTGTTCTTATTGGCCCGATTTCGTGAGCTGATGTTGAACCGTATTTCCAGAAATTGCTTTCGCCTAATGCATGTTGGGTCGCATGATTTGTGCGGCCGCTACAATTGGCGCATTTGATTGTATGAGGAGAGTGACAATCTTTTGTGTTGTGGTGCCCAGAACAGTTGGCGCAAAAACTTTGAACGTGACACTGCATGGCGCCATGTCCGTAAAGCTGGCAATTGCGGCATTGTGTGATCTTTGCAGGGTTATGGTTTTTGAAATTCCACCTTATAATTGTTTTAAATATATTATTATATTTTTTTCGAAGATCGTTCATTTTAATTGTTCCGCCTTCGATGTAGACTAAGTATATGTATGTACTTTCGACACTTCTGTTGACTTCCGAATCATCGTTTAAGCTTTGAAGAGGTTGGAAATAGTTTGAATAGTTATTGACAGAACCCATTTTGGAAAACTTTATATTTTTTGCACTTGAGGGTATTTTTGGGGAGAGAAAAAGCTCATCCCCAGAATCGTTTAAGGAACGTTTGCGAGAATTTTTTTTTTTTTTGTGATACTATTTAGGCGTGTGCACACTATCACTTCCCACGATGGAATGTGAGATAGCATTATATTGACAGCTGACCTCTGTGGTAGTCGGGGAGTCGAGGTAAGGATACGCAGGCTATCGTGGTAACTCAGCGGGCGGAGATGTATCTAACTCATGCAAGCCAATACGCAACTTATTTATATACTGCAGCGATGAACACTGCTTCGTCTGAGACTTGTAGTACTGTATTGTGACACAATTTCGATGGTCGAGGTTTTTGTTTCATCTTCAACCTTAGAATTCAGACGTCTCTGTGCAAATCATTTCTTGTGTAGGTGCCAAATTTATATACACATTTTTCTTAACACTTTTCTTGCAAAAGTTTGGCATTCGTTGTCTTGGTTCAACCCCAGTTTGTTTACCATAGGTCAACTCTGGCTACAGCTCATAGTGAAACAGCTTGTTCTCGATGTTAAGCTTGGAATATTTTCCAAGTGATCAATTCTTTGTACTTGTACTTGGCACTGCTACATTGCATTTCGGGATATGCATACACATACTTAGGTACATTTATAAGCTGGAGACTATAGTACTTTTGGTTGCCTTCCTAAAATAAATTTTGTAATTAAATAATAAAATATTTTGCATGCATCTGCTTATATTACAATACATTATTTTAAAACTTAATAGTCATTAGCATCTTTGAAAATATCCTCGAATCGATTCCTAGATGGACACTCTAAAATCCACAAAATGCACTCATACATATCTATTCGATATTATTGATGGTTATATTGAATTTGTAAATGAATATAAGTACTCGTATTTGAATCCGTATAAAATATGAAATTAAATTGCTTCATTTATTTCAAAGGTAGTTTCGTATTTCTATCTCTTAAATTGAGGACTTTACTGTTCCTGATATTTGTCAAAACCGATACACCGTATCCAGATGCTTTCCGAATACGGTTGTGCAGGATGGTATTGTATGGATTTTAAGGTGGTTGTTAGGTATTGAAATTTATTTTCCATATTATCGCCAAAAAATGAATTTCATTGCATATGAGTAAAATGGTTCTATGTATCTATGTATTATAGAGTTTCCGAAGGAAAATGAGGAGTTTGTTTGCTGCAATATTACCTTGATAAAAGGATAATAGGAAGATGTATGAATATGAATTTTAGATTAAGGCTTAGAGTATAGGAAATTGTTTGCACTTTAAAGGAATACAATATCAATACAAACTTTCAGTGATTTAAAAGGCGTATCTCCATGATTTTGAATATTTTATGACAATTTGTGAAAGATAATTTGTTTAAAAGAGCTTTGAAGAAAATAGTGTAGAAATTTATTTCCACTGTTCAAAATCGGACTGAGGACTATATTTATCCCACAATTTCTGCCGCCAAGGATGTGGTATTTTATGTTTTATTTATTTCTTTATTAATTCACAAAAATTCTTTTACATGTAAGATTGAATCTTTTTAAATTGTCCAAGCTAGGCAAAAATACATTACAACATTAAATAAAAGAGAAAGAAAAAAAAATAATACTATAGTAATAACTATAAGAAATAAGGGATGTAGGAAGGAAAAAGATGCGAAAGAAGGACATAAAAGTATAGAAATTCCATCTTTAAGTTTGTGCTAAGTATTTAAAAACTTCATTTGTAAATATATTTGTGTTGCTTGATCGTTTGATTTTCACTGGTAGACAATTCCATAGATGAATCGCATGGATAAAGAAATTTCGACTAGTGGTAAGATACTTATATCTAGGTAAAATTATTTGCAGTGTCCATTGGTTACTCGCAAATTGCATCATATCAAATTTGGTTCTTTTGTAGAAAGAAGAAGTAGAATGGTTCTTAAATTTCATAAGGCTATTAAGGAGCACTCGGTTATTCTTTTAGCGAAGGGCGTAATATGATCTAACCTTTTAATGTCAAAGATGTACCTTACGAAACTATTATAAGTCACAGTGAGTTTTCGCTTCTACATATAATCCAAGTCTGCGTATATTTCGCAACCGTAAAGCAGTAACGGCAAAATAAAAGATTTTACCAATTTCATTTTAACAGCTATCGGAATTTAGGTTTTTGTTTGGCTTAGACCACGAAGGGCGCCATACACTTTAGATACTACTTTGTTTACGTGTACATTCCAAGTAAATGTACTGGTGAAGATTTTTTACCTTATCAACATATAGTACTCTATGGGAGTGTTGTTAAAAGATATTGGGACTAGATCTCGGGTTTGTCTTTTTATACTCGTATTAATGATCATGGCTTTTGACTTAGATGGATTGAGACTAAGCTCATTTTTTGTTGACCAAGCATGGTGTTGAGAAATCATTATAAGCCATTAAACTCAAATATGTACTTCTTAGTCACTGTACTGTTCAAATATTAACTGTAATCATGCAATTATCTTAAAATTGTTAACTGAAAGCACATATTATGCCATACTATGTACCGATAAATTCTTTCTTTTATTTTCGGACTTGAGCTGTACCTAGCCAGAGAATTAATACAATATATTTGTCATTCATTGGAGTAGCACGCGTTTCATTTTGCATACTATATTTCTGATAAAAGCATCAGAAATCGCACACATGGATTCGCTTAAGATCATCATTAATATGGATGACCGCCTTATTTTATGAGATTTCAGAAACAAGGAATATATTTGTACATCATCGGCATATACTATACAATGGTATACGGAGGTCATGAAACATTCGGCTATATCATTTATAAAGCATAAAAAAAGGAGAGGGCCTAGTATGGAGCCTTCAGGGACACCCAAGGGGATCTGGCGGCCAGATAAATATGAGGCTATTAATTAGCACGCGGAACTTTCGAAGGAAATGACCAATTTCGTGATAAGATTTGTTCCATTCAGGTAAGATTTAATTTGATTACTTATTATTGCTTCGAAAAGTTTGCTTAGAAAAGGAAGGATTGCTATGGGTCGATATTCACTACTATTAGATTTTGGTAAAGGAAGAATTTTGGCAACTTTCCACTTATTGGGGAAAACGGACGTTGTTAGTATAGTATTAAATACTATATATGGGTAATATGAGGGAGAAACGCGGGAAGAAGAATTTGTATGGAAGAGCCAACAGCTTCTGATGTGATCTTTAAGATTGTTTGTCCTATGTACATATACTACCTTGATTTAAAAGTTCCCGGAATGTATTTGGAAAATTGGAAATACAAGTTCATTCATCTAAATCTATATTGTCCCCTTCAGAGTAATCCCCATCGACTGTAACACACTTACGCCAGCGCTTGATTTAATCCTCGAAACATTTTTTGTATTCGGTTTTCGGTATGTCCATCAGAGCTTCCTGCGATTTTTCAATTACTTCCTCTAGGCTGCTGAAACGCGTTCCCCGTAGTGGTTCTTGAACTCGCTTGAACAGAAAGAAGTCACAGGGAGCCAAACCAGGTGAATTCGGTGGCTGTTGGATGCTACTCGTATTTGTTGCAAAATCCACGAGTTTTCTGCCCACAATTCTGGTCTCTTTCGGCGAATTGCTTAACGCAAACATCTCATAACGCCCAAATAATACTCATTGTTTGATCTCTGGCCTTCTGGCAAAAATTCATGATGCACTACACCGTTGGAATCCATGAAAACCGTGAGCATTGCCTTCTTTTTTGACTAAAAACGACGTGGTTTTTTTGGCCTCGGCTTATTTGGTACACGCCATTCACTTGCCTGATGTCTGGATTGCGTGTCGTACTCATAGACCCACTTCTCGTCTCCAGTAATGATCCTTTTGATGAATGTGGGATCGGATTCAGCCTCGCAAATCATGTCTTCTGCGACGTCAACACGGTCTCTTTTTTGCATGAAATTGAGGCCTTTTGGCATCAATTTTGCTGCTACACGGCGGAAATTCAAATCATTAACCAAAATGTCTTGGACGGATCCATAGGTAATATTCAAGTCCTCCGCTATCTCTCTGATGGTTATTTTGCGGTTATTGACCAACATTTCTTTTACGAGTACTTCATCAATGTTTTCGTCGGTTTTCGATGTCGATGGTCTATCATTGCGTCCATCATCTTCGATTGACTCACGACCACTTTTGAACCGTGCCACTGGTAAAAGACCGTTTTAGAGAATCGTTGCCGAAGCACTTTTCCAACATTTCCAACGTTCGCGCACTATTAAAACCGAATTTTACGGAAAATTTATTACTCGTACGAGTTCGTTGTAAAAATTGTAAAAAATCGCCAACACACACGGGAATAGTGATACTCTTGGCTACGTAACTTTTGCAAATGTCAAGCTATGACGCTAAGATTTAGAGGGAATATCAACAACAGATTTACCAACCTAAAAAAAAACAAAACTCAAATCGGAACATTGGGAACGCAACAGGGTGGTGTCCCCCGGGAACTTTTTGGTCAAGGTGGTATATTATCAATTCTAGAGAGTGAAAAAGTATCTTCTCGTCGGATGCCGAAGGAGGTAGAGATCTTCTTTTGAGTAAAGGTATTGTGGTTGCTTTGAACAAACTTCCTATTTAGTTCATTAAGGTCGATATTGTTGGGAAGTGCATCTTTTACAGACTTAAGCCCGATATCGCGAATATTGCTCCAGAATTTGGAACTCGAGTCCCTCGGGTTGAATTTATCTTCATAAAAGATCTTTTTGTTTGATCGTATTAAAAGAGTTACCGTGTTTCGTGCAATGGCATATTCTTTATAAATAGCTGAGCATTTACTCGTATATCTTCTCCATCTAGAGTAAAGGAAATTGGGTTTTTTTATTAGGCTGAAAACTTCAGAGGTTAACCATGGAATGTTGGTGCTATTAGTTTTTCTGTTGTGTTTTAAGGGTAGATGTTTATGAAATAAAAATAAGACAACATTTTGAATATATTCCACCTGAATAGTGGATCAGTCCAGATTTCGGCTATCGTTAAACAGTGCTTCTAAATAGATTTTAGAAAAATTGTATAATTTTATTGGATTTTCTTTTGCACAAGAAGGGAAAGCGTTAATTGTAAGGAAAATAATGTCGTGATGTGAAAATGCTGGAGCAGGAATTTGATCGTAAAGAATTACCGAATCAACATTAGAAACTAAGAAAAAATGTTAGGCATTAAGTGAGTTGGTTGAGTACTATTTGTAAAATAAAGATTAAAGGATTCTTCCGAACTAATTAGTTGCTTATTATTACCCTCTAATATATTTAAGTTCCAATCTCTACAGAGAATAATTTTTGCATAAAGCACAGACAACTCCTCTAAAAAATCTCTAATATATATATATAGTTGGCTTTGTTAGGAGCCATATACTCGTAGATGTTTCTTCCAAGTTTATGTGCTTTAATGAAAATGGATCCGGACCTGGTGGTAGCAGAAAAGATGTCCTTCCGATTTTTCATGCGCACGGCGTGTTGAAGACGAGATCGATTCCTTCTTGTAAGGCTTTCGTTGACGTATATCGATTCGTTAGCTTTGCTCTTTTTTCCGGTATTGAGCGATTGCTCTCAAAACGTAGTTACGGTCTTGGGTTGTATTAAATTTAAATATGATAGGTGGGTTATTCGTGTTGTCACGATGTTGAGACCTCAAAACAGTTTTAAGAGTCGGTGGCTTGCATGCAATTGCGTGGCATATACAGTTGAAAATCGATTTTAAATTTTCTTCATGCAGCTGCGGAACTCCAAATAGAATTGCGTCAGCTGCTAGGCCTCTCCTCTCCAATGCGTCGCATCTTTTCATAAGATCAACGAATTCATCTTCCGGGAAGGTAGATTGATTTGTGTGTAATAACCGCTGAGCCGAAACATCTTTCTTTCTCTCTCTATTCCATTTTCCAAAAAAACTTAACACATGCTTTTTTTTTGTTTTTGTATAATGAGCGCGCGCTAAAGGGGTTTTTGTACCCTTAGAGGAAGAAAAGACAGGTACCGATGTACATTGTTTTTAAATGTTTGTAAATTATAACGACCAGGAAACACAGAGATCGGCAGGGAATTCCATTAGCGAGTTGTACGGCTTAGGAAAGAATCACGATATTTTAGAGTACGTCTGAAAATAGACTGATGAGCATTCATAGCGAGACGGGTTTTACGGTTGAAAGTTTGAATGGGCGGAATGCTACTGTTGAAAGTTTGAATGGGCGGAATGCTACTGGCGATTTCAATGGAGCATTGTTGGTGGAAATAGTGATAAAACAAAGTGAGACAGGAGACATTACGTCGGTGTTCGAGGGTGTCAATTGATTGACTGATATTAGTATCACCAATGAGTTTTATCGCGCGGTTTTGAATCCTATCTAGCAAGTGCAGAGATGTTTTAGAAGCACCTGTCCAGATGTTGGCATTATACTCCAATTTTGGGCGGATGAATATGTGTGGCCAGATCAGAGGGGGTAAAATATTTCTTACATCGCTTGAGGAAACCTAGATATTTCGCAGCATTTTTGGCGACACCGAATATGTGGTCATTTCAACGTAAGTTGTCACTGATACACATACCGAGAATGGAAAGGTTATCGGTTTCGACGATACAAGTGCCATTCATGGATAATGGCTGGGTATTTGAAATTCGATTTAATGACAGCAGACAGCATTGAGTTTTGGAAGCATTAAATTGCACTCTGTTAATAGTTCCCCAATTGGTTATGCTGTTGATATCGGAATTTAATGAGCATACGCTGCCGTTCCCGTTCTACAGCCGAAGAGCAGTGGTGTGAGTCCGGGAACGAATATGAAAAGCAGAAAGTACTGTGGTCAGCAAAGGAGTATATTGGATTAGAGGTAGCAGACAAAAGATCATTAATGAAAATTGAATCGAGTGTCGGAGACAGAACGGAGCCCTGGGGCACACCAGCATTTATTTTGTGAATATCACTTGAAATCGTCCAAGACAATGTGAATTGAACGTTCCGAAAGGTAGTTTCTAATTCATTGAAGAAGAGAGTCGCCGATCGCAAAAGCACGTATTTTCGACAAAAGAGCCTGATGCCCAACTCTGTCAAATGCCTTAGAAATATCAAATGCAACTATCTCGCTTTCGCCAGATTGATGTACGCTTTGGTTCCCCTTTTCTGTGAGACATGCCATCAAATCACTAGTGGACCTGTTGCTACGAAAACCATATTGCCGGTCATTCAGAAGTTCTCGTGTTTCGTGATATTTCAAGAGCTTACGGTTTATCAGCGTTTCCATGACCTTGGAAAGAAGGGACGTAAGTGCAGTGGGTCTGTAGGAGGAGAGAGAAGAAGATCCGCCTTTTTTAGGGACGGGCTGGACAAATGCTGTTTTCCATCTGCTCGGAAAGAGTCCTAAAGAGTAGGATTGTTGAAAACGCTTATGCAATGGTTTTGCCAGCGAGGAAGAACATCTCTTCAGAAGAAGGGGATATATACCATCTAGACCAGCAGATTTATGTAAGTTGAGATCTTTAAGTACTCTTGCTACTACACGAGTGCGAAAGTGGATTTGTCCCATTGAAGATTCGACGCACTCAAGTGTAGGCGGGGACAAAGCACAATCTGGGAGTGTTGAGTTAGAAGCAAAGTGTGCAGCAAACAGATTGGCCTCGTCCAAAGAGCTGACAGCTGGAATGTCATTGTAAATGGGCGTTGGGATGGAGGATGAGGTAGAATTTCTAATGTTTTTTTAAGAATGACCAAAAATTGTTACTGTCTTTGGGACATTGCAGTATTTTTTGGCTCAGGCATTATAAGTGTGTTGATACCCATTTGAGTGTTAAGTTCTTTAAAAAAAACAAAAAATTGATTGAGTTGAAAACACCAGGGGATTGTGTTTTTTTGTTTAATGGAGGAGTCAAATTTTTTTTTTAAGACTTTTCAATTTAGCTTAACTAAGCCAGCGAACATAACAACAACCGAAATGGAGCAGGTCGTTGGCATTGCGATTTACATGTCTTGTATTTAACTGCCATCTTCACTACATTATTGGAGCAAATCTGTTGGCCAGAAAAATATTTTTGTGCCGATGTGTTGCAACAATAAAGAAGTTCTTGCACTCCAGTGGTAATACCGATTTTAAGCCATTTGAAACAGACGAATACCCAAACTCTTTTAAATAAGACCATTTCTGAAAAAATAAGGCAACGGCTTCCACTTATTGCAAAACAAGAAATTTTTGTGGTGGGTGAGCAAATTATACCCACTAAGTCCTGTCACGAACTGAAGTAGTTTCACCCAATCAAGTCTCACAAGGGGGGTTAGAAGAATCAAGTTCTAGGTTGAGTTTTCGGATTCAGTTACGACTTCAAAAATGTTGCTTGAGAGAATCTGATTTAGGAGTCAGGAAAATGTAGTGACGAAGCTTATATTACAATTTGAAATTGCAGGCTCACTTGTACAAAATCGGATTACTCCCTTTTGTCACAGTCAGACTAAACCGAGTGCCCAATTCTAAAATGCTAAAAGAGAAAGACCTGAAGAAACAAGGTCGTGGAGGCATGATTGAAAAGGTGACTACACTTGAGTGAAATGAAATCCTATTTTGTAGGATAGACTGTAAACATGCTATCACGGCATGTTGGAAGGAAGCCAGTCACCACCAAACAACGAAAAGAAAAACTGTACAAAGAGATTATTCTCCTCAAGCTGTTGAGGTTTATAACAAATATTTGGGTGGCGTCGATTAGCTGGATACCATATTTGGGTTAAAGAGAATCCCTTTGCGGCAAAAAAAATGATATAAGAAAATATTTTTTCACATGATTGATTTATGCTCAGCGTGTATTCACGATGTGTTCTCGAAACTACAAGCTTCCGATGGCGAGCTTCCTACACTACATGTAGGTGATCTTGTTTCTTTTAACCGTTAATAAACATATTATACAAATACGAGTACTCATACATCTCCCACCTATCTGCATTTCTAGTTGATTGGCTAAATTTGCGGATCTGCATAAGTTAATTAGATCTCTAGGTCACTAGTAACTCAGCTGAAACTTGGGCTTCTATTGCTTTTGAGACCGGATTTTCAGACGAGTTTCAATTTTTTTTTAAATTTGGTGGGTGCTGACGCCCGCAGTTTATTTCGCTTAATACAAGCTTGGACTAACTTTCGTTCAACATGATAAAACCAGGTTATTGACTCAGCCTGAAGTTTGCCCATTATTGGTTTCTTGATGTAGACACTTCCACGAATGCACGAATAATGTGTACGAACGACTAAATGTTAAGTTAAACATTTAAAGTTTCTGTCACAAAAGACTGCGGAGGGTTCGCCCCACTTAGGCAACCTTAAGCTTACACTATGTGGGATACAGCCAATGCAATTGCCTAGGTGGGTAATAATGGAGCTTAAATATTTAAGTTTTGCGAACTCCGATACGACGACTCCTTCAAAATATATGGTATATCAGGGGGGTTTGGATTTGCGGATTCGGAAAAGTGGCATTGTACGCTTAGTACATCTGATGCATAACCGGCCCCTTTATCCAATTTTCCCTTTCCCTATAGCAATCACCGTAGTAAACATCACAGTTTTTCATCTTTCTTTTGCCCGGCCCATCACACCGCACTTATAGCAGTCTATGGCATCCGCTAATTGTTCGGCTGAACGCCGCCTATTCAAGGCCTGAATATTCTACCTGCAGATCCGAAAGTCGTTGTTCTTTGTTCGTTTTGCAAGGTCGTCAACAATGAAACCGTCCTTATCCGAAGCTATTGGTCGCTTTACGTGGTTGAGCTCTTAACCCCACACACAACCCGTAGCCTAAAGGGCCAGACCCTTTTTGGGACCTTTAGGACAAAAGGAGCCGGACCAAATTACGGAGCCAGTAACCCGCTTCGGGGATGTGAGTGCTATCGTTGGCTCTAATTAAGGGCTTATCCGCAACCAACTCTTTTCCAACACCCAGACTTAGTGTTGGGGATTCCTATAGACCTGATATTCAAATACGTTGAAGCAGCTCATATGGAGATAACACAAGTTCGACCTAACTGGACCTGCGGACGCAACGGTTGATTCCATCCATAGAATTCGTACGCTGCCGCCCGGAAACAGGAGAATGTACCTTAGTGAGATGGCACCACCCCCCCCCCCCCCACCAGTTAAGGTACTAGGCACCCAGCAGTCACCACGAGGAGCTGAGTAGTAGGAGTTGATGGTGTGAGGGTAGGAGTTGACCACGAGCAACCTTTTTTTTTGAACAATTTTGATAGATTCAAGGGATGAGTTGGCTTTAATGATTATGTCCTATTAAATTTAGGTGTGTGTTGAACGAAATACCTAGGTCGCGAAAGTTTCGAAGAAGGGTGCGGGTTTAAATTGAAGGAGATAAAGTGGAGGAGACTGGTGCACTTACTTGATAATAGAATTGACAAGCATTTGGTGACATTAGGCTCTAGGCAATTTCTGTGGCATTAAACAGAAAACTTGTCGAGGTCATCCTGATGAAATTTGGTGTTTTCGCTTTTGAAAAAATTTGTGTTAACAGCGTAGAGCGAGGGTAGGAGTGTTCTCAATAACCCTATTGAGAAGAAGAGGACTAAGATGATAAGTGCAAAGGCATACGCAGATGACGTGGTCCTAATAGTGCAGGGAAAATACTTAAATATTTTAAGCGACATTACGGAGGTTGCCCTGAGAACGATCCGCACTTGGGTAAAAGCTGTGATCTCAAGGTCAACGCTCCCTGGTCTCTGTACCAGAAAGTACAAGCTACTGCAATTCAAACTCACAAAACTCAATGGAGTGGAACTGTCGCTTTCGGACAGCGCGAAGTATCTAGGTGTGATTCTGGACAAAAAACTGAATTGGAACCTTAATGAAGCGGAAAGAACCAAAAAGGCATATAACGGTCTTTTTATCTGCAAAAGAACAGTAGGACAAATTTGGGGCTTATAACCAGTTATGGTGTACTGGCTGCACTAGTATGGTGGAAAGCAATAAACAATAAAATGATTTACGGAAAATTAGCGGCGGTTCAAAGAATCACCCCTGCGGCAGCGTTGGACACCTTATTGCACCTAACACCGCTTGATTTACAGATCAAACAACTTGCTAATCACTAATCTGTGTTACATCAAGAGCAGTAGTTTCCGACATGGCACGGTCCTAAAATTCCTTCTCTGGTCGATTTCGACATCCTGTACGATACAATTTATCCGTAAAAAAATGCAGTAATCAGGTGAAATGAAATTGCAATTTTCATAGATGGCTCAAACACAGAGGAAGGAACAAGTTCTGGTATCTTCTCAGAAGACCCAGAACTAAGAGTGTCTATAAGACTACCGGACGCAAGCAGTGTCTCCCAATCAGAGGTTCTGGCTGCCCTCAGGGCGGCTGAGCTAATGCTGATGAGGTCAGTATCCAAAATAGATATATCTACCTATAATACATCGACAGCCAGACCGCACTCAAGGCAATGGAATCAACCAACGTCAACTCTGTTATAGTCAGGGGCTGTCGCACAGTGCTTAAGGTACTATGCAGTCGGAACCGGGTAAGACTGTGCTGGGTGCCAGGATACTGCGGTATTAAAGGAAATGAACAAGCGGATAAGCTTGCTAGAAAAGGAGGGCTACTCGACAATAGTGAGGTGGCCAACATCAAACGACCCCTTTGCATACTGAGAGGCACTATAGAGGAAAAAATTACAAAGACTGCCAACCTAAGTTGGTCAAGTCTTGAACGACACAGGGCATCCAAGGCTCTTTGGCCGCTCTTTGACGGTAAAAGATCTAGGAAGTTAATAAAATTAAACAGGACAGTAATAGGAATCCTGACAGCACACTGTCTCCTGCGGCAACACGCAAAGGGACTTAAATTGTCATATACGGATATCTGCAGATTCTGCGTTGATCTGCACCCTGTTGAGGACATAACACACATACTATGTGAATGCGAGGCAATATCGCGGAGCCGAAGAAGATTTTTAGGGAAATACTTTTTCACTTCAGAGGCCTTCTTGGCTTTCGAAAGAAAATTCGCTGTTTCACCATGGCGATTGTTTAGGTTTTTACCATTTGAAGACAAATTCAACTGATTCTACAGGGATCGTGATGGGCCCGTTTTGGTGCCAGGTGTCTGTGTGATGGCATATTCATCACAACCCTCTTTAACCTAACCTAACCTAACCTAACCTAAGATCATTGCCTTGTAGAACATCAAAAGTGGCTAGAGGAGAAGCTGAGGAAGCTCATCTAAAAAGAACACTATTCTCCAAGTAAGAACCAGAACCATTTTAATGATATGGGCAGACAATCTAAAAAGGTTCAATTGATGAGATGCGTTGCAATTACAATACATAAATTTCATGGACATTTTCTAGGGTTGAGAGGGCGAATGATGCGAATTTAACGTGGTGTGCTATAATAGGAAGCCATGCTCGCTGGAAAAATAAGAGACTTGCGCTGAGATTAGCTACTTTATTCTTCTTTGCCTCTTTGTATCAGGATTATGAAAGAGCCCTCTTTCATAAAAAAATTTCCTTTGTGGAGAGGGTAAATTGTGTGATTTGTGATAAAATGTTGAAACTCTACTGAGGTTTGAATTTTTGGACCAAGGTGCTTAGGATAACAGTATGTACAGGTTTATGATGTTGTTAGTATTGAAGTAGGCAATAGTACTTATACAGCACGTGCCGATATCTACTTTCAACCAGTTTTGTCTACTGTGTTAACCTTTAACAAGTCGTGATTCGTTTTAAAATCTAACCGTTGGTCGCATAGTGTGGAAATGTTAAATATTGTTATGATGATTGTCCGAGTGGATCAGCATGATTAACTGAGATAAAACAATTAAGTCAAAGTATGTTAGTACAAAAATAACTGGTTTGGGAATCTGTCTCACATTTTTAATTTATGTCTGTAACATACGCAACTACAATATTACAATCACCCTTCACAACACTAAAGAACCAGTTCTCTTTATTCTACAAACAAAAACACCGTGAGGTTACTGCAACCGCTCGGCACATAAATATCTCAGCCTTCCGGGTGCAGCACGGTACAAGTCGCACAGTAGTAGGTGACCGTAAGCCAGCTAATTAATAATAATTTTATTTGTTTTAAGTGAGTATTTACAAAAGTCACTGCAGAGCCCGTGGTTATAATTTCGATTAACTCACGTTTTTAACATCAAAATAATTACAATGGAAAGCATGTTTTTTTTTTTTTTTGATTTTGTTCGTTGATTGTGATTTCAATGTCTGGGTCGTAATGGAATAATAAAGTATAGCAACCACAATTGCATCCGTTCTCTTACAGCAGATACATAAATCAATCACTAACAATACCTTCAATTGATAGTCATCCGTATGCCGCATTTAAATTGCCTTTTATGTGAATCGCACAATCGCTCAATCGCACAAATGTTTTGTTTTTTATTTCTTGCTACAATATGGAGGACGATGTACATATTTCTATGTACAAGTTTGTATAATACCCAGATATGTATTTTCTCGGTTTTTATCATTGCACATCGTACATTATCTTGATGAATTTATTACCGGGTATTTGCGAAAGTTGATGTACATTTACTCATGGGAAGCGGTACTCGTATTCACTTGTTTATCTATTCATTCTATATCAACTGGTTTTGCTTTTAAATCAATTAATTAAAATTCTGAATATTCAAATATATATTGTAGTATAGGCTTCGAACTATTGCTTCAACTTTCCAGTTCTTGTGTCTGATTCCATATAATAAATTCAGCTTTGGAGTTGCGATGGGATTTCCCATTAAACTAATTGTTCTAGTGGTTTTAAAGTTTATGATCATATTTATAAAAATTACAAACATGTTTTCTAATTATGCAAGATACGAGTATAGACTTTTATGCTCATATAATTAAGCCACAATAAATTGGAGATTGGTACCACCACAAATTTGTTAAGTAAATCACTTAACCACCAAAGGCGATCTTCGCTATTCAAGTAGTATTTCTACCAGAAATTGGGATCACTTTCAAAATGAATTCGACCTTTTGCATTCATTAAATTTTGAATTAGTCAATCTAAGGCTGAACAAAAATTTTGCCAAGTTAACGATAAAATCCAACGTTCATAAACGACAAAATCGGAGAAGTTCCGGTTTCCGCTGTAGCAGCAATACCATATTCTCGTTCTATCCCACATGTCTAAGTGAAAGTATGCTGCTACAACTGCTGATAATCGAACAAAAATGAAACCTTGTGACGTGTTGCAATGACGACAAGGATCAGTACCTGTCCGACGGCTCATGGCGCCACGGTGCAAGTCGTACACAAGCGTCCCTCAAATTTGTATGCCTAAAAATTTTCTCAACATAAGTAACTTGAAATTTGATGTGTGTTTTTTTGAAGAGAAATTTATATTTTTTGATGATTGTTTTACATTTGTTTTGTAAATTTTATAATTTTTTAATTTATAGCACTATTAAATATTGCGGGTTCTCATGAACGTCCAATAAAAGGAACTTTCGAAGCGGCAAATTGTTCCATGATATCCTCATATTGAATTGAATCAGCAATTTCATATTCAATCGATATTGTGGCTAAGCCATTTAGTCGCTCTTGCGACATCGAATTGCGTAAATAATTTTTAGCTATCTTTAGCTTTGAAAATGAACTTTCTGCTGTTGCGACCGATACAGGACTTGCTAAACAAATTCTGTACGCGATGACGGAGTTCGGAACTAGATTTTCCATGCCATTGCTCTTAATTCCGTTTAGTATGTCGATGACTCGAACAAAATTTAGATTTTTCACCAATTCTGCAACCTCTGAAAACAGTTCATCGCCATCAATATCAGATTCGTTGCTCTTTGAAAGCGTAGTTTGAAGCTGTTTACACGACTTGAGCAAATTTCCATTTTGGCTATTTTGATCGAAATCGGTAAAATTGTAGAGAAAGGAGAAAGCTGAACTGTGCTTTTTTAATGCATCGAATCGCTCCTCTATATTCAAGGCAATATCAATAAAATTGTTCTTGAAACTTTCACGTCCAGCAGCTACACATTTGCGACAGTTCGGAAAAATTATCTCGATTCCCATTTTCTCACAGATTTCTTTTTCATCACTAAAAACCATTTCAGGTCCAGTTGAACTGTGTTCTTCCAAAAATGTTTTAGTACTTTCCAAACACTGTACAGCGGAATGTAAGTCAGAATCCTGCCAGCAACAATTTCAATCTTTGAAAGATGCGTGTCTGCAAATGGTTGGAAAATATAACCAAGAAGCAGAATAAAGTCAAGCAGTTCGTCATATCTAAACCAACAAATAAGTTAGCAAGTAAATACAATTTGTCAAGACCCACCTCCTCTTCCCACAACAAACTCAGCTTCAATTGGAGTTTGAAAACTAAAATTTTTCCTAATTTTAAGCCTCCCACCCATACTCCAACTCCCCCTATCCCACCACTCAACTACTAATACACACGCCTTTCCCTTATTTCGACCACAGAACTGGAGCTAAATATCCTAATTTCATCAGTTCTCACATTTTAAGACCTATTTCAGAAACCGCATCCGTTGTGACACCAAACTCATTAACCACTCCCTCTTCTATTGACCCCCTTTCACCACCCACTGTTAAATTAATGCAGCGAACTAGCGATACCATCGAATGTCGCTATGCGCTCTCTAGGCTTAGAGATAAAAAGATATATAAGAATATACGCCTATATCTCGCTTATACCATCAACTCCTCAGTATCGTGTTGTCCCCTATCTCTTTCAACTATTGATAACTTTCATCCTCCACTTCTTCTTTCATTTTTCCACAACTCCCTCCTCCAGTCGCCTCCCCCCGCAGTTCTATTTTCTTACAATTTTCACAAAGCTAATTTCCGTTAAATCAATACCCGTCTAAGCAGGGCTTCTTTCGAGTTTACCTATCTATCTCCGATCGCTTCCCTCTCGATTTTTTACAGAGAAATATTCAAATCCATCTCCCTTCATGTGACATATTCCCGCCATAAAACTTCTTCTACAACCCCTCCCTTGGTATAATCGTAAACTTCGCTCTCTACGAAACAAAAGAAACAAGTTGTGGGCGGTATTTCTTCGCACCCACTCTTCTCCCGACTATTCAAATTATCTAGGTACATTTCATTGAACACTATAACTATCTCTATCAACGCTACCTGAATAATGCGCAAACCAATCTCATAAATGACCCCAAGTCCTTTTTTCAATTTGTCAATTGCAAAAGTAAGACTGATGGTTATCCTTCCTCTCTCGCTTTCGAAGCCAAATTTTCAAGTGATCCTCCTACCATCGCCAACTTTTTTGCTACATTTTTCAAACAATCATTTGCCAACAACTCCTTCGTACCAGATCCCTCTTACTTCAATGATCTACCAAATTTCGCCATTGGTCCTTTTCTCACTTCAAATTTCGATCCTTCAGTTATTGAAAAAAAGTTACCAAATCTTAAAGATGAATTTGTACCTGACCCAGATGGACTCCCCGCCATGTTTCTTAAAAAATGCTGTTCCAACCTGTCTCTATCCCTTTCTTACTTTTTTCGACTATCCCTTACACAGGGAGAATGGAAGACCTCTTTTATAATCCCGATACACAAAAAGGGATCTAAGCATGAAGTTACCAATTATCGTTCCATTGCTAAACTCTCTCATATACCCAAACTCTTTGAAAGTATTTTATAAGAAGCCTTAAGCTTCAAATGTAAGCCTTTAATTTCACCCGGACAACATGGTTTTCTACCACAAACTACCACAAACCTAGTTGAATTCGTGTCTTTTGCTCTCGCAGCCTTAGAAAATGGCAATGAAACTGATTTCATTAAAACGTTTGATAAGATATCTCATCCATTGATCCTCTTCAAATTGTCTGCTCTCTGCTTTGAGCCTCTTTTATTAAAATTTTTCCTTTCCTGGTAAACTAATATCGGTTTAGATCCGTCCTTTCTGTTCCATTCCTGGCCTCATTTGGAGTTCCACAAGGCAGTCATCTTGGCCCTCTTCTCTTCATTCTTACTGTCAGCGATGTTGAGATGGTCATTAAACATTCCTCCCTCTTCCTTTACGCTGACGACACAAAATTTTTTAAAACTATTTCCTCTATCCATGACTCTGCCCTTCTTCAAGAAGAGCTTGATCGGTTTTCAATCTGGTGCGTCAAAAACTGCCTGGAACTTAATACAGCCAAATGTCAATCTATAACCTTCTCACGTAAATGCAACCCGTCTCCTCACCGACTTCATTTTCTCCATGGGCAACCAATTCCCCTGGTTCAGTCTTTTCAAGACCTTGGCATATTATTCGACTGTGAGCTTAATTTCCGTTCGCATATCGATCAGATGATCCTCAAAGCCAGCTCATCGCTTGGCTTTATTAAATGGTGGTCCAAGGAATTTTCCAACCCGTATGTAACCAGATCTCTCTATATTACCTTTGTTTGCCCCCTGCTTAAGTATGCCAGTCAAGCTCCGTGGACTGCCCTGGAATCACCCTTTAACCTTACCTCCCTATCAGAACCGCCTCAAACTTCTAAATCTGAATTCGTTAGAAGAACGTAGGAATACTGCTGACATTCTTTTCATTCATCGACTTCTCTCAGGTTCCATCGACTGTGCATCCGTTTTGAACTCCATTCCTCGCCTCTTCTATCTACCGGTCCAACGCACAAGGATAACAAGCGCCGCTTCATATCTGTGAAAGAAATATACACATAATCCGTTAATTTTTTATGAAAAAACTTTGACATTTGAGGGATATTAAGTTGCTTCTTTTCTTAAATAACGCTATATTGTAGAGTGGACCTGGAATTCTTGTCAATTAGTTCTGAAGCTAGTGGTTCCTATCCACTTGCCCGCATTATGCAAGGTTTTCCCTCTTCTCCGGGTTGGAATCGACAACTTTTCTGGTATTTATTTGCTCTACATGTGTCACCTGTCTTATACGTGGACAACTAATCCGCACTTTTTTGACACACGGAAGTCTCTGTCAAATGTTCTCTTTCAAAGCCTATTCAAGTGAACTCGAAGAAATCTTGGATTTAAACAAAAGCAAGATGTCTTCTTCCATTATCTGAGGTAATAACATAGATGTACACAAGCTCTCTTACTTGGTAACGCTGTTGGGCGTCCTTTTTCGTCGCTTATGTATTGCGACAATTACTGATGCCGATCACCAAAATTTGCAATGGATAAAATGTGTAAGCATTGGTCTTATTCGTCAACTGCGAAGTACGGCACTTTGACCTGAAAGATCTTTTGTACCATTAGTCAGAATTATAGTTAGGCTAGTAGGTTTTCTACCTTACGAATGAAGTTGGTAACACTACTAGCAGAGGTATTCATTAGTTCGTTGGAGCCGTTGAGGGCTGGACACTCACATAAGATGTGTTCAGAAGTTTCGTTTTCTTCACGACAAAGACGGCACTCCAGAGACTACATTCATTTTGTTGAGGTGATATCTTAAATCGTGGTGTCCTGTGAGGTAACCTACTAAGTTTTTGATATCGTGCCGACATAGATTTGGACACCTTTTGACATTTTTGTTGAAGCGTAGGATGGCTTGTTTGGCCTGCCTTAGACCTGAGCTATTCTCCCAATATGAGATGTATCTTGATGTATCTTGCATGCTCCCAGCTATGAACAGCTTAATTGACTGCTGATTTAGGAGTACAGCATAAGGGTTCAGGTCAATTAAAGGGAGTTTATGAGCCCTTTCTGGCCAGTTCGTCAGCCTTTTCATACCCATCAATGCCCTCCTGATCAGGGACCCACCACAGTTTGGTTTTGTTCCCGGAGCTTAGTTATTGGAGGGTTTTGAAGCAGTACATGACTGATTTGGAGTCAGCGGTGTGCGAGCTAAGGATGGATGTCTATGCCTTTGATCCTAGAGTTGTAAATAAGGTTGGCAAATACTTGGATGACGTGGAGTTCTACCTAGAATACACTGAGTGTTTTGCCCATAGCTATGATTATATTTAGGTTTGGTTCGTTTATTCCAGCTCCCATTCCCGATTCCATTTTAGAACCATCCGTATACCACTTTATGCCATTATGCTAACCAATGCTTCTTTGCTGGAAATCTCCGAGGAGAAGCCTTTTTTGAAGAATAATGTTTTTTGAAGGCGGTCTGTTACCGTGCAGATCATATCCAGTTCCAGTATTTCAGAGAGTAGGGTTCTTAAGTCAGGGTGTTCGGCAAGACTTAATTCTCTAATTTGTACTAGACTTGCTGTGCTGCTTAATGTCACTTTGGTTACATAGAAGGAGGGTTAGTCCAATTATTGCTTCTATCGCAGCTGTGGGGCAGATCCGGAAGGTTCCGGAAATGCCCAGATATGCAAGTCGCAGTACTCTGTTGAGCTTTAAAATGGGGGTTTTTTGCGTGACTTTAGTCCTCCTGCGATGTTGCTTTATTTATTTTGTTCCAGTTAAATCTTTTGTCTAGGATTACTCCCAGATATTTGACTTCATCGGAGTACAAGACACGATGGTGTCGTTTAGTGCAACAATACCTAGGTTTATGTTTTTTTCTTTTGGTGGAAGGAACTATGCCAGCCTTATGAAGAGATTCTTTTTGGTGTACAAGAAGTCTAGGACGTTCAGTGAATTCGTTAGTTTCTATGCCCCAAATGATGATGACTAGGTCATCGGCATAACCAATTGTGTTGTAGCCTAAGTTGTTTAATTTGTTAAGCGGGTCATCTATGACCAAAGACCACAAGAGGGGTGATAATACGCCTCCCTGCGGGCAGCCCCTTACAGATGATACTGATACTGAAGTCGGCGCTGATAAAGTATTCTAAAAATCATTCGGCTTTCAAGCATCGCTTTGACCCAGTTGATAGTAGGTTGATCGATGTTTCTATGGAGCAAAGTATTTGATATGGAGTCATATCCAGTGTTGTCGAAAGCAACGTCTATGTCAAGGAATGCGCAAAGTGCAATTTCTTTACAGCGGAAAGAGCTTCTGGTTTCAGCTGTCAGCTTCATTAGAACAGCTTCCGTCGATTTGCCTTTCTGATAGGCGTACTGATATGAGTGTTTTCTAAGCTTTCTCTGATATGAATGTCAATAATTCTATCAATTGTTTTTCGACAAAACGATGTGAAGCTAATGATTTAGGTAGTTCCTTGAGCTTTTTGTCTAGTTTGGGGTAAACACTACGTTGCCACCCTCCATGTGCGTGGTATGTAGCCCAAGTTGAAGCTGAACCTAAATAAGGCTATTAGGTTAGGAACATGGAAGTCCAGCCCTTTTTGTAGCTTTGGCAGCTAAATTTTTGCAATATGTCCTCCAGTTCGTAAGATTGTTGTTATATCGGACCGGCGCATGTTCTTTGCTGCATCTTATCTTGAACGCAACGTCCATATGATCTGATAAAGAGGCCTCATTGAACACGTGCCAATTCTTTCACCATATTTTGTAGAAATAGAGACTACAGAGTGAGGTCTCCAACCTGCGCTTATGGCGCTCAATTTATACTGCCACCAGGTCCCTAGTTACGGAATCTGGAATGAGAGAGACCTTTATATCTTGCACAATAAAGAGGGTTGCCCTCGGTCAAAAAGACCTTTGGGAAAAATTATCTCTCTGGTTTTGGTTTTTAAATCAAAAATCTTACCATGATTTGACCATGGTTCTTGGATAAATTCAATAGCAATATCCTCTTCAGCACATCGCTGGCTAAAGCTATCCTAGGCACCCATAGCTCAGTGCAGGTTTGTCTGCAGTAAGCTCCGAAGGGATGTTATTGCGTGCATAATAAGGATTCCGTGCTCTGTAGGGTTTGTTATCTTATCCCTGTTGAGTGGGACCATCTCTTCTACCCCTCAGACCGTCGATATGTCCTCTATTTGCCTGGCCACCTGCCCGAATCGTAGTTGGATTAGGCCTCAAACGGTTCTGGTTCGTGTTTTTTTGCTGGTTTTGGTTATGGTGCCATGCTGTATTGTGGTTTCTGCAGCTGCGGGTGCAGCTTTTCTACGTTTTGGTCCTACAGCGTTTGCAGAATCGCTGACGCTAGCGCCAGTTCCCACTGACGGCGTGCTCGTTGTATTTAGTTTCGCTGATTTAGAGCTCTAGTTGGTTGTCTTGTCCGAGCTTCTGAGAATGAGCTTGGTCTGACCAAACCTATATGAGACCACGACCTTCATCTCTACGAGCCGCTTCCTAGCCCTTTCATTTATTGCAAGGAAACTCCCCATTCTTGTGTTGAGTTCTTTGTTTTGGCCATCAAAACTTGCCAGGATTCTTTCGCTAGCTGTCACGTTACTTTGTGTGGAGAACCCTCTGATTACACTCGGTAAGCATCACCTCCAACCCACATTTCTCTTGAAACTTAGCGAAGTTGTTCTTCATCCACTCTGTAGTGGAGGCATCCGGACAGACCGTCAAAAGCCAACCGGCTTTGAAGGTCGCACCGAGGAATGCAGGCTTCTTTTCCTCATCACGTAGCTCGGTCGAGGTATCCATAATCCTCTCTTGTATCTGAACGATTTGTTCATTTGTTAGAGGGCTACGATCGAGGTCGATTGGTACGACTTCCAGTCTGACATAGCAGTGCGAACTCGTTTCGCTTCGGATTGAGGAGGGGTGTTGTCTTCGGATCGCATTCGCTTCCCCTCGGAGCCCTCTTCTGCCACATTATCATTTGCACAAATCCGGTCTTGCTCATAGTTGCATCCCTTCTGTAGCGCACGTCTGAATCTGCGTTGTTCAGCTGGTGTGTACTTTGACACAGTCTGAGTCGATTTGCCAGAGGTCTTGGGTACGTCTGTCTTATCGGGATGTAATTCGCCCGATACCCGTTGCACAAGGTACTGATTTCTGAGACGGAGTCGCTAGGTAGAGACAAGTTCTCTTCTAGATCTTCCATCTCCGAGACGATGATTGATGACTACGCCCGATTGGCAGACGTCATGTCAACATCGACGGGGTGTTCTAAGCATCGTTCTCTATTATTTTTGGGGTAAAATTATTTATTTTGATTCCCACGAGTGAGCAGGGTAATCTGTCGCCCTTGGTCTACCCATATAACCACAGGAGGGCTATCTTTAAATCGGAGGTTGCCTGGTATACTGCCAACTAGCGATTAAGCACCCTCTTAGCCGTGCATCCAATTATGTCATATGAGTCAATAGTATGGTGGAAGAAGCTCTAACGCAAATACGTCACTGTTTCTTTTACCAGACTTAAAGAACGGTCTGCCTTTCTCCATGTGGGCTTTTCCAAGCATTGATGAATCTCCTTCTCCTTGATATTAATATCATGGGCTGCACATTTAGAGCCATTCTCCGTTGATTCCGTTGAAAGGGAAGTGGTCCTTGGTACAACACCCACTAGGGCTTTGACGATCTTGTCAACTTTCTTTTGGCTCGACTTTTTCTGTACACAGGAATAGTTTCGGACAGAATTTGAGCCAGGAAACGAATGTATTGTAGTTGGATGGCTTCAAAATCGACCTAAGATGCGGCGGTCAGATTCCACTATTTGTTAAAAAAAACTTGCATCTGTCTTCCAAGCGGAGCTATACGTAATTCTGATGGCAACGAACTATCTAAATTGTGAAGAATACAGCTTTGCTCCTTGGTCCTCTAAGCTGGTTCGAATATGCAACTGAATCCATTCGAAAGACTGAATGATTGAGTATTTGCTGGTTCCCAGGTCACAATGAGATCATGGGTAATTAGATCGCCGATGAGCTTGCTAGGCTAGACAAGGCCTGCCTCCGTCCTCTATTAGAACTTCCATTGATATGATCGTAACTACAGAAGGCATACCTCTCCAGGTTCCCAACAGACTAAACGAATGGATTCTGACGTCTCTAAGAGGTCACCGGTTTTCCTACTGTCCTCAGTATGAAAGACTGCACGCTGCTTACTGGCGTTGTGATGGAGCACAGCGGAGCATTTGCTAAACACTTAAGGGATACAATATCTTGCTACGATTGCTGTGAAGGTGATGACGACACATCTGTGAATTATAAGTGTATTAGCCTGTATCTTGCATACTCATACACAAGTTAAAGTTCATACGAACGCTTAAAGGAAAGAGAACATTCTCGAATTTGTCATTTCACTATTTATGAGTGTTTGATCATTATAAATTCGTGAATTCGATGTCAAGTAAAAAAAGTCAATGAAAGCCATCAACACAACGGTATCTGCGTGAGAAATATACAATACATGCATTTATGCCTTATTCCGTAGGCGGTCATAAAACAAACTTATGGTGAGCTTGAGTGCTCAATAAACAAACTCTATGTTTGGGGAGTGAAATACATATGGTATACTGGTTTTATTGATTTTCCTTAAGTGGTGTACGAGTATTATAAAAAAAAAATGATTAGTATTGCTTAGAACTTTTTTTTAGACACAAGTGAAATTTTACGGTGGCCTTGAACAAGCCATCAGATCGTGGGAAAATATATTTGGCAAATGCCGGCCTTAAGCTCATCATAAAAATTGATCGTATCGTAGATAATCCCAGAGTCTTTCTATTCAGCGCAGATATTTCTTATAATTCCCCTCATTTCGACACCATCAATATCTTATCTAAGAGTGAACTAACGAGTGTGTAACACTAACGAGTGTGTAACATAAAATCATTGCCAAAATTAGCGTGAGAACAGACGCAGACCGATTGAAAAGTAATACTCGTGAATCGAGTATACGAGTATATCTGGTCCCACGCTTGAAACTCAAGCTTTGTATCTAAAATTAAATGCCGCATGAGAACGGACTTAAAGTTTGCTTATTACTTTTATGTCTGTTCTCACGCATGCAAATTGCATATTACTTCTACTCGTATTTCTTTTGGTTAACAAACTCTTCCCTTTAGAGGTTTTTTTACTCTCTAACCTAAACCAAACTTTATACAAAGAATTTGTTGAAACTAAGCAAACACTTCAAAGCGCGGAGCTCTGCGTCTAAGTGCCGGTATTGATCTCCTATGACGAATACGTCATCCAAATCATACAGCAAGTAGAAGCCATGTCAACACATAGTGGTGATAGTCATGCGCGTTCAGGGTAGGGGATATTGGTAGTGCCTTGGTTTGTTTCATAACTTAGTTAATTTTTATTTTTAGCTCATTAAACTGCTTTTTATCAATGTTATAAACCTAGGGATGTACAGATCTAGTAGTTGTCACACTCGTATTTCTATTAAATATCAAGTTGCTGATCGGTAGGAATTATTTGCTGATGGTATATTGTATCTAGATCGACTATTGAGAACCGTGTACGGTATCTAGTATACTACTTGTTCTGCCTTCACAAGTAAGGTGACCTGTTATGCCAGATAGTACATAAAAAATCCATCCAGTGGACTTGCTAAGAGTCTTCCATTGATTTTGGGAGGGAGTTTTGTTTACTTGACATTGAGATAGAGTATTTTGCACATGATTCAAAAGATCCAATTGAAATGATTTAATTTAGCAGCTGGATGTAGCTGATTACATAGGTAATACTTGGGTGACAGCGATTCACATGATGCCAACTCAAGTACTGTAAATGAAAAAAAATTATCCTTGAGCATAGAAACTGCGAGATATGGTGCTGATGTCTTGACGAAGTAACTTAAATTTCCATGTTGTGTTGGACTTCGATCAAAATTAAAATTGGAATTCATCTGCAGTCGCATCTCGAATACGATATAGTCATTAAGCCTCCATACCTTTAACCCTAGAACCTGCCTCGCCATGAATGCTCATTAGTATACCCTCAATTATTCCGTAAATTTCGGTTTCAATATTTGCTCTGAGCACATCTAACGTCTCTGGCTTGTTGGCATAGACCAATAACTTGACGTATCCCAAAAAAAAAGTCCAGAGATGTCAAACAAGTGAGGCGGTTAATTGAGTGGTCCATTTCTTGAGCTGTCTCGCTCATCAAACTTTGACTTCATTTTCGATTGTTTGTCCTGCTGTGTGGCAAGTGGAACGGTTCTGTTCAACCATATCTCACTAATGTTGAGTGCACTTAATTGAAGCCATAGAGTGTCCCGATGGTGATTTTCATTAACTGCAATGTGGCGGCAATCGCCACCAACGACAAAATATGTCCCAATGACACCACCATGCCGGCATGAAACCCAAACCAAACAGTGAATGTTTATTGATGTATTGGCGTCTCATGAAGCACATATGCGTTTGTCCAATAGCGCATATTTTGCTTGTTGACAGAGTCATTTGGCCAGAAATGAGATTCTTTGCTGAAGAAGATTTTGCGATGAAATTCCGAATCAATTGTAACCATTTTCAGAGACCAATTTGAGAAAGTTCGATGTTTCAAATGGTCATCTGGCTTTAGTTCTTTAGACAATTTGATCTTATATGAGTGTAGGCCGAGATCCTTTTGCAAAATTCGGCACACTGTTGTTTAAGCGATGTCCAATTCTTGCGAACGGCGTGGAAGGGATTGATTTGCGTCACTCTCAACAGATGCACTTACGGCCTTAACATTTTTAGCACTCCTTGCGTTTATTTCTGTCACTGGAGCAGGAACATTAATCAGCGAAAATGTTGGCTTAAATTTTTGCACCAAATTAATTCTGATTAAACCAGATTCTTCACAAGTGGACATCTCGGTTGATTTTGGCAATGAGGTTGAAGCAATTGTTTGAGCAATACGCAAACGCAAAGTCCTCTGCAAAAGCCTTAAGTTTTTCCACAAATGGAAGACTAAACATTGAGTTACTGCAGATTAAAAACAGTAAAGAACCTAGGCCAGTACCTTGGGGAACACCGAGGTTGGCAATTTTAGGTTCTCCAGTGTTACAGAACATAACACTCTAGTGGGCATGAATTCACTTATAATGCCTCAGCATGTGTTAAGTTTTTTTGGAAAATGGAATAGAGAGAGAAAGAAAAATGTTTAGGCTTATTTAATGGGGAGACTAAATTCGTAGTCAAAGTTGGCTTGTTGTTGATTTCTAATCAACTACTCATCTGACTTAATTTTCGTTAACAGAAAAAATGAATGAATGGCGTTGGGATTCGAACGCCGAACCTTCCGATTTGTTAGCCAGTTCACTACCACTTGAGTCGCGGCCACCCACGTGATCGATAAAAACGATGCCGAAAGATCAGTAGCACCTGAATCCTGACAGTTGGTCAAGCTAAAGTTTTCGGACAACTTCTTGGTCATCATCCGGGAAAACCCTGGACCACCTCTCATCACAAGCGGTGATGGCTGGTACCAAGACTACATCAAGCTTATCGCTTGTGCGGACAAAAGACCTCCCGATCTTTACACAAAAGCCATAGGTCAATTAGGAGAAGTCTGGTCGTTTTTAAAGCTCAAGGTCATGGCTAAGGAGGATATCCTTAGCAGACCTAGAACTTGCACCTGGATTTCAGCCAAATCCTCCTCCCCAGAAAACATTTTGGAGATCATTAGGCTGAAATTGCAAATTCCGCCTCAGATCCTGGAGCGTCGATATCCTTTCCTGAATTGGATAGCGACGACTCCAATCTATCCAAGGTGACAACTACTAAGTCGAGGCTCTCTACTTTTGATGCCCTGTCGGAAATGGAAACCGACGATGAATTAAAAAGAGATTCCTTACGACCAGATGATGAAGATGACCTCTTTGGATCATATTCAGAACCGGAGGACTCGAACTCGAACTCAAACTCGAGGCTACTTTGGTAGATTGTAACAATGATGCTACAATTAAATTAACCTCAATCACTCCAAAAAGGCCACGGACGCACTCATTCTGCGTCGATACAATAACGCAGAAGACATTATCCTAATCCAGGAACCATAGATTGTAGAAGACGTGGTTCGTGGACTTGAGACAGCAGAATACGTTCCGCTCTATACAAGGGACAAAGGTAAAACGTAGTCTTAATATATTTTTACTTCCTAACCTCATCGGCCGACATAACCTTTGACAGACTGAAGACTGGGAGCACCTACTGGCTGGCATCGGCATATCTTGGCCGCAACCATGTGAGCCCTCTCCCTGGTGACAACCTAGAAAGGGTGGTACTGGAAGCTGGAAGGCCTCATCATAGGATGCAATGCGAAAACACATCACGCGATATTGGGCAGGACTGACACCAACTGTAAAGGTGAGCCAGCTTTTGATTACATTATAAGTACTAACCTCATTATTTGCAACATTGGCAATGAGCTCACATTTATAACAAGAAACCTCTTCTCTCAGACAACATCGCTCAAATGCTAACGAACTGGATGGTATCGTCTGAACATTCGTTTCCAGACCCAGATACATCCAATTCAGTTTGACTGATGCTCTTCCCGGCCAAATAGCATTCCGGAATTATCGGAAAACTGATTGGCCACAATACAGGGGAGCACTTTAAAAAACACTCTGTTAATATTTATTCCCTATCCACCTAGAGGCAAAACAAAGCCGTACTGGTGGATATCAGCATTGGGACCGCTTGCAGGATACTTTTCAACCAAGCATTAAGCACAAGAAAAATGATTGACTGGGACTCATGAAAGGAATCCCTCAAAATATATAGAAAAAAAACTGAAGGAGGTAAAGTGACAATCCTGGAGGTCATTCTATAACAAAATAACAGAAACCTCTGAGGCATCGCGTCTAAGAAAAATTCTCTCCACAAATCGTATGGAGCCTAGTTGTTTGAAAAAAACCGATGGCTATTAGGCGACCCCAAGTGATAACTCGTTGAACCTACTACTGGACACCCACTTTCCAAGTCCTTAATCACGGCCAGTAACAACCCTAGCAGCAGTAGTCCTGTCGCGACTGAAATTCATGGTCTGATTACAAGAGACAAGCTGCTCTTTGCGCTGAACAGCTGCAAGTCTCCTGGATCGGACGCTGCCGAGCTATAAAGGTCTTCATATATTATCCCGCTGATGCTAGAGAATATTATGAAGAGAAGGTGGACGGCCCTAGACAATGTAGTCAGCTAAGTAGGGTCCCAAGAACAGCATGTTTGTGCATAAGCGGAACCCTACGTATTAGTACGATCGCGGCACTAGATATTCTGCTCCATTTGACACCCCTCGATATTTTAGCAGGCAAGCAGCTGCGACTGCAGCTACTCCCCTTAAATCGACTACACAGTGGATAAATAAGTTATTTGGCCATGCTAATATTCTTAATATACTATCTAGAAATCCTTCCAGAGAACATCGATTACACTAAGTATAGCCCAATATTGGTTTGACAAAGACTTTCACGTAAGCATCCCCTCTAGATCCTTCTGGGAGGAAGATGCTTTCATGGATAACAAGTCAATCCACTTCTATTCGGATGGATCCAAGACTGATAGTCGGGTTGGTGGCGGAGTTTCCTCAGATAAGTTTAATCCAAACCTCTCCTTCCACCTTCCAAATCACTGTAACGTGTTCCAGGCCGAAATTTGGCGATTAAAGAGTCCGGTCCTGGGTGAAGAAAAAGATAATATTTTCAAGGGATATCCGCATCTTTTCGGATAGTCAGGCCGTAATCAAATCCCTGGACTCAGAATCACAAAGTTCTAGAACAACCCTTGACTTTCACTCTTGTATATTGAGTGGCGGGACACAGAGACATTCCAGGAAATTGCAGGGCCAACGAAATCACCAAGATTGGAATTACTCTACACATCGTGCCGGAAAAACGTAGCATTGGCTACGTGGCCGCTAATAGAACAACAAACCTTAGATGGATTGTTGGATCAAATTGTCTAGCGACCAAACAGATCTAACCAAAGCTAAATCTGAATCGCTCTAAGAGTGCCGACCTGCCCATGACTTATGCACACGTACAAGTGCTCTGTGGTGTTCGCTCCTCGCGTGGGGAAAAAAAAAATCGCGCAGGAGTGCAAAAAAACAAAACAAAAAAAAAAATAGCAACAACAAAGTTCACTGTGCGGAAAAAAAAACAACGACAACAACACGCGAGTGCAGTGAAACCGAAATCCACATCCACAGTGCGGGCATCCCAACCTTCCTACCACTGGTCAAACTGTTGCTTGCACTCGCCAACTGCCTTTGCTCAATTACACTGTTATACAGCGCGTGCAGTGACTGGGTGTATGTAACAACCGATGGATAGCGGGCTGTGGGTATGAATTTTGTTGGTGTGCTGTAAGGGCATAACACCTACAACAATTTGATTCGTTAAACCAACTCTGAATTTATCCTTAACATCTGCGCTTAGCAACGTCAGTGTTTGTGTTTTTGTGTTTGTTTGTGATTATGACTAGGGAATTCAGGGTGGATATTGCCAATATACGCGGGCTAAAAAGTAAGCCCTTTCTGCGTATGTCCAAGTCTGTAAGTACCGACCAGCTGTTTTGGCACTTAGAGAAACACAGGTAGATCCCCGCCCACCCCTATCAGATCACTCTGATCTGAAACTACCTGGCTACGAACTAGTGCCACTATTCTTTCCCCATCGCGGTGTCGCCATTTATGTTCGTAGTGATGTAGTCCCTGTTCCAATCCGGAATTCAATTTCATGTGGTTAAAATTTCATCTCCGTAAGCAAATTATCCACTACTGCTTTATTTACAGAAGCCCCAAACTGGACAGCAATTCGACCTTTCACGAGTTTGATGCGCTGTCTGACTCCATACAAAGAATTGTATCCCAGTATCCTCATACTGGAATCGTGATTACTGGAGATTTCAATATACACAATTCTGGTTGGCTTCGACATTCTGGACAGACAACACCCGAAGGACGGTGTGTTGAGTTCTTCGCTGCGAAAAATAACTTAACCCAGCTTGTAAATGAGCCTACACGAATACCAGACGTTGATAGTCATACCGCCAACACCCTGGACTTGTTTTTAACTTCTCACCCTGTAAGTACATCGTTGATGTGCTCTCCCCTCTAGGCTCGTCAGACCATTGTGTCATATCAGCTAATTTCTCGTACACCGACCACACAGTTAGAGAAAATATTCCTAAAAGAACCGTATGGCAATTCGAAAAAGCCAATTGGAGCGGACTTAACAACTTCTTTAGGAATTTTAACTAGTCGTTATGTTTCCTTGATAACGACATGGATGCCGCTGCTGATATGATCACAGACACCATTCTCTTTGGAATGAGAAACTTTATCCCTCATCGGATGAAGAGTATCAAACCAAAAGAAACGGCATGGTACGACTCGAGCTGTAAAGAGGCGGTCAGGGTTAGAGAAATGTTTTTTCGGTCCTACAAGTTGGTCGTGTAGGCGGCAGATGAAAACCGAAAAAAGTTTAAACGATCCAGAAATGACGGCAACGTCTTTCTCAAGCGCGTGAAATTCCAATACGACCAAAAACTGAGGCAAAATATACTGCAATATCCCAAAGGCAGTAACAATTTTTGGTCGTTCGTCAAAAACATTAGAAATTCAGTTTTATCCTCCATCCCAACGCTCATTTACAATGACATTCCAGCTGTCAGCTCTTTGGACAAGGCCAATTTGCTTGCTGCACACTTTGCGGCGAACTCAACACTCCCAGATTGTGCTTTGTCCCCGCCAACACTTGAGTGCGTCGAATCTTCAATGGGACGAATTCATTTTCGCACTCGTGTAGTAGCAAGAGTACTTAAAGATCTTAATATACATAAATCCGCTGGTCCAGATGGTATATATCCCCTTCTTCTGAAGAGGTGTTCTTCCTCGCTGGCAAAACCATTGCGTAAGCTTTTTCATCAATCCTACTCTTTAGGACCCTTTCCGAGCAGATGGAAAACAGCATTTGTCCAGCCCGTCCCTAAAAAAGGCGAATCTTCCTCTTCCTCCTCCTACAGACAAATTGCACTTACGTCCCTTCTTCCAAGGTCATGGAAACTCTGATAAACCGTCAGCTCATGAAATATCTCGAAACACGAAAACTTCTTAATGACCGGCAGTACGGTTTTCGTAGCAACAGGGTCACTGGTGATCTGATGGCATGTCTCACCGTGAAGTGGAACCAAAGCGTACATCAATCTGGCCAAAGCGAGATAGTTGCACTTGATATTTGTAAGGCATTTGACAGAGTTTGGCATCAGGGTCTTTTGTCGAAAATGCGTGCTTTTGGGATCGATGACTCTCTTCTTCAATGGATTAGAAATTACCTTTCGGAACGTTCAATTCAAGTGTACTTGGATGGTTTCAAGTCTGACACTCACAAATAAATGATGGTGTGCCCCAGGGCTCCGTTCTGTCTCCGACACTCCTTTTAATTTTCATTAACAATCTCTTGTCTGCTACTTCTAATCCAATATATTCCTTTGCTGACGACAGTACTCTCTGCTTTTCATATTCGTTCCCAGACTCACGTCCCTGCTCTTCGGCTGTAGGACGAGAACGGCAGCGTATGTTAAATTCATTAAATTCCGATATTAACAGCACAACCAATTCGGGAGCTATCAACGGAGTGGAATTTAATGCTTCCAAAACTCAATGCTGTCTGCTGTCGTTAAAGTGAAATCTAAACAACCAGCCATTATCCATGGATGGTACTTGCATCGTCGAAACCGATAAACTTTCCATTCTCGGTATGTGTGTCAGTGACAACTTACATTGGGATGACCACATATTCGGTGTCGTCAAAAATGCTACGAAATATCTAGGTTTCTTCAAGCGATGTTAGAAATATTTTACCCCCTCTGATCTGGCCACAATATTTAAGGCATTCATCCGCCCAAAATTGGAGTACAATGCCCACATCTTGTCAGGTGTTCCTAAAACATCACTGCACCTGCTACACAGGATTCAAAAGCGTGCGATAAAACTCATAGATGATACTAATATCACTCAAACAATGAACACACTGGAACACCGGCGTAATGTCTCCTGTCCCACTTTGTTTTATCGCTGTTTCCACCACTAGTGCATCATAGAAATCGCCAGTAGCATTCCGCCCCTTCAAACTTTTAACCGTAATATCCGTCTCGCTATGCATGCTTATCAGCATACCCTCAAGCCCATTTTCGGACGTACTCTAGAATATCGTGATTCGTTCCTAAGCCGTACAACTCGCTTATGGAATTCCCTGCCTAGGTCTTTATATCCTAGTCTTTATAACCTTCAAACATTTAAAACCAACGTTCACCGGTACCTCTCTTTTCATCCTCCCTGATTTTCCTTCGCCCGCGCTGTGGGAAAACATTTTAAGGGTTCTTAAATCCCTTGAGTGCGCGCAAATTATAAAAAAAAAGAGTTTGATCTTTTCAGAATACTTAGGAAACATCTTAGCGCTATGATAAATGTCATCACTGGACTCTGTCTTATAGGCAAGCATGCAAGGAAGAGGAGGAGGAGACAATCCTCCACCTACTCTGTATATGTCCAGCTCTCTTCGAAAGAAAGAAACTCCGTTTAGAAGCTATCTTGTATATTGACTTGAGAGACCTAAACAATACGGACTCCTACCACCAACAGTTATTCTTACCTAACCTCTCCTAATTTATACAGAGGGAATACAATGGATTAGTTCTTTCCCTAAGTGCTGTGTTCCGATAGAAGGAAAGAAAAAACTCCATGCAGTACAATGACGACATATTTTACTCTCCATTGTCTGATTCATTTGCCAGGCAATGCGAATTTGAATTTGCAATTGAAATATCACAGCATAGCCTATATTTTGCAGGATTAATAAAAACCAATATTTGTTTGTTCATCGCTTTTTTTCGAGTTATTGGAAACCGATAAAGACCCAATTCTCAAGAAATTAGGGTGAAAATCTTACCTAAAGAAAATTTCGTCTCAACCAAGATCCATCCCAGTAAAATATAGGATTTCCGTTATTAAGTCCTGATTTTCTGGACGCGCTTTAGTTTTTTGTTTAAAGCCCTTTTCTTCTGATTTTATATTCAGCACCATTTTATGTATCCAACAATCAATCTGATTTTGGCTATCTAAAAACTGAGTTCATTTAGGATCTCAACTAAATACTCTTCGTCCTTCGATGAAACATTAAAAAAGCATATTACAAGCATAGAAATAGAATCTTTAGAACCCATACAAACTAGGTAATGTATATACACATATAGGTAAACACCATCGCTGCGATACTCGTATCCTTTGTCCGTATCCAGTATTTTAGTCGTGTAGCTAAATAATAAAAATGTCTCCAATAAATCAGGCTCCACTATAAGGGTTTCCTTCTAACCAGTGAAATACGTACTACTGGTAACCAGGTAAACCAGAAAGGAAATTAGAACAAAGCAGGATGCTTTTATTTAAGTTTTCCTCCGTGCTGTTGCTGTTAACGGAAGTGATGAAATGCAATCCTATTTAAGTTTGTTCTTGTTTTCTCGTAACAGATGGTCGTCTACAATTTAAAGTACTTTACCGTTGCAATTATTTTACTATTCGCCTGAATGAATTTAGTTCTTAGCTAATGTGGTTAAAAGTTTTGAATTATTACTCCAAGAAGAAGCATACGTACTGCACTGTACTACAAAGTAGACAGAAGAGGAAGTTAAAGAATGAACGTTTAAATATGTTATATCCTTGCCTACATACGAGTATCGTATATTGTGTGGATGCAATTCACGGAGGTGTATTTGTTTCAACAATACACAGTGCACATTAGTGTAGGTAATAATGCGCTAACCTAATCATGTTAGGAGTCTTACAAAGTATCACCGGTCTCTACAATTAATCGTACTCCCGCCACTTACCGCTTTGGTTGCAAATTTTTTACTCGTACTATCCTTGTATTGTTAGGTGTCGACCTACTTCTTTTCCTGGAAACAACGTACTGTGGTTGGCTCCCAAAAGTACTTTTATACTCTGAACTTCACACAAGAAGGATATGGTGGTATGCATCGATGAGTTTTGACCTTTAACTTCTAAAGGTTTTTAGACCTTGCACTAATAATAATTACCAATTATATTATGTACACTAACTGACATGCTGAATTGATTACAATTTCCCAAAAATGTTGTAGGAAATGGGGTTAGAAGACTTACTCTGGGGACTGTAAAAAAAATAAATTTTCTTAGAACAACCTAGGTGCCCCAAGGTTCAAAACTGAAGGAAACCTTTAAAACAATAGGGAGTTATATTCATAAGGAACATACTCGTAACCATGCCACGGTTTTTTCATTCTCCAGGAATACAAACGGGATATTGCAGTCATATTACATAAATACCTTGTCTTACGGAACAACTAAGAATATGTGCACCAGGACTGGGATGTAGGAGGCTTAAATGAAGTCATTTTGGTTGCTCTTGATATGACTTAACTACTCAAGATCTTCGTTGGCTTAAGGAAACTATGAGATTATTTATTTTCCAATTTTTTGTTTTTTATAATTTGCGCGCGCTCAAGGGATTTCAACCCCTTAAAATGCTTGCACATAGGGCGGGCCTACTCTAAAGAGATGAACTAGCTCTCTTATCGATGGTCACATTTTCATTTCCAGTAGTCGACGTTGTAGACAGCATGTAACTACTTAGCTTTGTGTTCGTTCACTGTATTTATACATACACATCTCTCCCATGATTCTTGCAAATGTCTCACTAACTATGCGCTGTTTTCTTCCAAGCCAACTTGATCAGAATATGGAAGCTATACTGATTCCTGATTCAAGGTTTTTTTAAGAGATTTAAGTACCCTTAAAATGTTTGCCTACAGCGCGGGCGAAGGGAAACCAGGGAGGATGGAAAGAGAGGTACCGGTTGGTTTTAAATGTTTGAAGGTTATAATGACTAGGAAATAAAGAGCTAAGCAGGGCATTCCCTAAGCGAGTTGTACGGCTTAGGAATGAATCACGATATTTTAGAGTACATCCAAAAGTGGGCGAGACGGGTGTTACGGTTTGAAGGGGCGTAATGCTATGGAGAATTCCTATGGAGCACTGGTGGTGGAAATAGCGATAAAACAAAGTGAGACACGAGACATTTCGTCGGTGTTCGAGGGTTTCCATTAACTGAGTGAAATTGGTATCAGCTATGAGTTTTACCGAACGGTTTTGAATCCGCTCTAGCAGATGCAAAGATGTTTTCGGCGCACCCGACCAGATGTGGGCATTGTACTCCACTTTCGGGCGGATAAATGCTTTATATATTGTGGTAAAATATTGCTTACATCGCTTGAGGAAACCTAGACATTTCGCAGCATTTTTGACGACACCGAATATGTGGTCATTCCAACGTAAGTTGTCATTGACACACATACCGAGAATGGAAAATTTACCGGTTTCGACGATGCAAGTGCCATTCATGGATAACGGCTGGGTGTTTAAATATCGCTTTATCAACAGCAGACAGCATTGTATTTTGGAAGCATTAAATTCCACTCTGTTGATAGTTCACCAATTAGTTATGCTGCTAATATCGGAATTTAATAAGCTTAACATACGCCGCCGTTCTCGTCCTACAGCCGAAGAGCAGGGGCGTGAGTCCGGGAACGAATATGAAAAGCAGAGAGTGCTGTCGTCAGCAAAGGAATATATTGGATTAGAAGTAGCAGACAAGAGATCATTAATGAAAATTAGAAAGAGCGTCGGAGTCCTGGGGCACACCAGCATTTATTTTGTGAATATCAGACTTGAAACCGTCTAAGATAACTTGAATTGAAAGTCCCGAAAGGTAATTTCTAATCCATTGATGAAGACCCCATCGACCCCAAAAGCACTAATTTTCGATAAAAGAGCCTAATGCCAAACTCTGTCAAATGCCCTAGAAATATCAAGTGCAACTATCTTGCTTTCGCCAGATTGATGTACGCTTTGGTTCCACTTATCGGTGAGATATGAAATCAAATCACCAGTGGAACTGTTGGTACGAAAACCATATTGCCGGTCATTGAGAAGTTTTTGTGTTTCGAGATATTTCATGAGTTGACGGTTTATCAGCGTTTCCATGACCTTGGAAAGAAGGGACGTAAGTGCATTGGGTCTGTAGGAGGAGAGGGAGGGACGGGCTGGACAAATGCTGTTTTCCATCTTCTCGGAAAGAGTCCTAAAGAGTAGGATTGTTGAAAAAGCTTACGCAATGGTTTTGCCAGCCAGGAAGAACATCTCTTCAGAAGAAGGGGATATATACCATCTAGACCAGCAGATTTATGTAAGTTGAGATCTTTAAGTACTCTTGCTCATGTAGTAGAGTGCGAAAGTGGATTTGTCCCATTGAAGATTCGACGCACTCAAGTGTAGGCGGAGACGAAGCACGATCTGGGAGTGTTGAGCTGGCCGCAAAGTGTGCAGCAAACAGATTGGTCTTGTCCAAAGAGCTGACAGCTGGAATGTCATTGTAAATGAGCGTTGGGATAGAGGATGAGACAGAATTCCTAATATTTTAGACGAGGTGTACTAATTTTCTAGTAATCATTTCGAGAAAGAGGCTTTGAAGGACGCATGAGAATTCACCGATTTGTCTTAATCCTTTCTGAAGCCGGGATGCTGAAACAAGACATTATTACATACACATATATACAGCTAACTTATACAAGGTGAATGACTTTTTAAAATGCTATATTTTTTTTATTTTTTGATAAATTTTATTGTGCCAAAGCAAAAACTGTTGGAAAATACGTCAATTTTCAAATTGTGTCAGTAGTTTTCAATATGTCCACCTTTGGCGCGAATAATGGCCTTGAGACGGCCGAAGAAAGCATCGCACGCTGCACGCAAGTGGCTCTGCAGTATTTTGGCCCATTCCCAGCGAAGTGCTGGTTTGAGGCGGTCCAAACTTTGGTATTTTTTAGTGCCAACCTTCGCCTTCAAAATACCGTAGACAGAGAAATCCAACGGATTTGCATCCGGAGAATTTGCAATCCATTGTGTCGAAGAAATGAAGTGTGGAACATTGTTTTTTGACCAATCTTGATTGACGCGCACTTTGTGAGACGGTGCCGAGTCTTGTTGAAATGTCCACGGTCTCCGACCGAAATGATTGTTTGCCCACGGCTTCAATACTGCCTCTAAGATAGTTTCACGGTATACGATCGAATTAATTTTGACGCCACGGTCCAAAAATACGAGCGGAGAGCGACCATCGGCGGTTATGGCGGCCCAAACCATCACCATCGGTGCTGCCTGTTTTCTGGTGGCCGTCTGAAGGTGTAAATTTTCGAAGAACCTCTTTGGTAAGTAAACTCGGTCATTTTGTTTGTTGACATATTGCTCGATAACAAATGGCGACTCATCGGAAAAAACCAAATTCGGCAACTCACCACTTTCGTGCAAGCGTAGCAACTCATTCGCTCTTTTGACTCTAACTTGTTTCTGTTGCGGTGTAAGATCGTGTGCTTTTTGGAACTTCAATGGCTTGAGCCCAAGCTCATTTTTCAGTGTGTGTTGCATCCGTTCCAACAATATGTTGAGCTCACGAGCCATTTTTCTTCCACTTCGACGCGGATTTCACTCAATTCGAGCCTTCACTTTCCGAAACATTTCTGCCGATGTTGCTGTTTTTTTATGACCACCTCCATGGCGTTTTGCAACGCTGTCAGTATCACATTAAGGAGCTATGGTTCGAGACACAAATGATTTATTCACGTTGAGGTACTGGAGGGCTCTAACGATAGCTACTTGTGTTTTTCAGCCAAATATAAAGCAATCACACTATCACGTTTGAATTCCATCGCGGATAAAAATTTTTCAACACAACTGAGACGCAAATCGTTTAAAAAGCTTATAAAAAATGAAATTATCTGTCATGTGTCAAAATTTGAGCTCACGATCATGAACGGTTTGGAAATTATAGCAGTCTGAAATTGGTTGAGTTCGAGTCATTCAGGGTGTATAGTTCGCTGTTGTATCAACACTACCAGAGCCTTGAACACAGACAGGGTCAAAAATCGCTCGAAGAATCTTGCATTTGAACGCATACGCATCATTACTGTCGTTGGGCGGAAAGCATCTCTAAACTGAAGTGGCTTGAAGTCAATAAAGTGACACAATCTGTTGAATAGATGGCTTTAAATTTTCGTCATGAAGCGCAGATATACCAGTAAGAGTATAATATTTTCCGCAACTGACTTCTTCTCCAAAGAGTTGATTAGTTTTTTTTTTAACTGCGCACTTTTCATTGTACGTGTGTGGAACAACGTTTGCTTGTTTACACATTCATGCAAGCCGGAGTTATTCGTATTGAGTTCTTCAGGTCGTTTCATCTATGGTCCACGGATTTCTGCATTCTCACCATTATACTTACTTAGTTCATCCACATCGAAGTAGTTCCATATGGTCGGTTAGATGTACATCTATGGCTTTTAGAGAAAAAGTCGCATTGTCGATGGATTGCTTCATACTCGACGAGTTCAGCTGAGTGGGTTAGGAAGCACTGCTTTGGAAGGGACAGGTTTAGAACGGGTATTAGTGAGAAACGAAAATGTTTGAATTATTATTTTGACGTAATTATCATCGTAGTCTATTTGTTTTATTTACTACATGACTCCCAACTTTGAAAGTTAGAGTTTCACATCGAAGTATAGCTACTTGGTTATGAAAACACGCCGCAATTATACGCTATTGCCGGAGAAAGATGTAAATAAGTCTACTCGTACTCCTGACGTTTTATTCCTATTCACAACTAAATCCAATTTTAGAACTTTTGTTATAAATATTGTACATACTTGCAAATGCACCCGCGATCCTTGCGTTTTGCCAATGCTATCAATGCCATCGGTGTATACCAATTACACAAACTTTAGGAAAATTGCGCATCTGGTGTTGGAATGGGAGTTTCACATAATTTTTCAAATTATGACAGCGCATCATTTTGTCTAAGCCCCTTTCTAACATCAAAGGTGTTGGTGAGATTACTTCCGACCTTAACGAAGTACGAAGTGTTTCTATCCGTCATTCTTCACAATATAACGAGTTTGGTTGGGATAGTATAAGAGAAATTGCTGTCTATGATTGATTTCTATGAACGTTGTCATATGCAGCTTTAAAATTAATGTGCTGAGTACCGATCTAAACTCTTGGTCAATTGCGGACTTACCAAACCTAAAATCGAGCTGTTAAGGGCGAAACAGTTTGTTGAAAAATGCTCTCAAGCGTCAACGTAATACGACAGACCATATCTTGTACATGACATGAGGGAATCATTTGTAGTTGTCGCAGTTGAGAGAGTCTCCCTTCTTGTAGTTTGGGCAATTGATGTTGGAATTCAATTCAACACCCATTGAAATAATATGGTTTATGCTCCCTACAAAGCATTGGTTTAAATATTATTTCTTAACTTCATTTCGGTTGAGTGGCTGTTATGGCCTAAGTTGAATGGTTTATTCTGATATTGAAATTCTGATCGCCTACGCCATTTACAGCTTCCAGACGATGTTGCATATCCTCGGCACTTACTGTGAGCTTCCGACTAGATTTCCACCTCCTATTTGGAATATAACAAAGATACAAAGGAGCAAAGGAGGACCAAACGCTTGAAGAGACAAATAAGAAAGTTTAGTTTTAGAATCACAGGTGTTACCTAATTAAGAATTGGGAAGAAACGCCTTTGCAAGAAGCTGAATTACAAAGACGAGTAACTTGCCACTGTCAGGCTAAATGATGAATTCCACAACTCCTTCCACCCTACCAACATGAGGTGATGACAGTCACAGCTGCACGCAGCAAAGTTTCTAGAAGCGATGTTCAAGCCGATTCATAGGAGCACATGAAAACCTATAATGAATATCATTTGCCTAGCTGCCTATATGGAAAAGGAATTTTTAAACTGTGCCTATTGAAAAGACAGCAGTCTCCTAAATATCGCCTATAAGATTGCACCTTTTGCTAATCAATAAATCGGCCTCCATTAGTAGAGCTTTAAGCTGAGAATGGTAACTTAAATTTGATTTAATCGATTTTAAGATCGATTGTATAGCAAGATCAACCTAATTGTAATACCACGTGGATCTATCATCCTCTTACTAATAGAACCAGTTTGAGCTTACGATGAAGCGTAGGAGACTGTTTATTTTTTATATCGTGTAGGTCATTGTGGAAGAAAGCTTCTAAGTTAAGTTTTTTTCTCTGGGAGAGAGCTGGACATGTACGTAGGAGGTGTATGATTGTCTCTTCTTCCTCCTCGTCCATGTACCTTCTACAGAAATCGTTTGTAAAAGCGCCAATCCTTCTTGCGTGCTTGCCTATGAGGCAGTGTCATACTGCACCTATGATGGCGCTGAAATGCTTCCTATTTAGAAGGATTGAATCTAGCTTTGGTCAGATCTGTTTAGTCTCTAGACATGTTGTTCCAACAGTCCACCTAAGGTCTGTTCTTTTATTGGCATCCACCTTTAATATTAATTTGCACGTAGCGATTGAGAATAGGTAGAGTAGTTCCAATTTTGGCGAGTTCATCGGCCTACAGTTCCCTGTAATGTCTTTGTGGCCCTGCAACCAGCAAAGGTGAAGGTTGGACTGCTCTGTCATCTCCATAAGAGGTCATCGACATTCAAGGGCGGTTTTCAAGTTTAGTGAGACTGACTGCGGCCTGACTATCTGAAAAGATGCGGCTATCCTTTGCAGGTATCACGTTTTTCTTCAGCCAGGACAGATCTTCTTTAATCGCCAAAATTTCCCCCTGGAACCGCTATCGGTTTTAGATCCATCTATGTAGAAATGGATTGACTTGTCCTCCATAAAAGTATTTTCTTTCCAGAAGGATCTAGAGGGGAAGTCTGTCAAACCAAAGTTCAGGTATGGTGTAATCGATGTCCTCTGTGAGGATTCCTAATGTATTAAGAATGCTAGTGTGGTCAAATGAATTATTTGCCCATAGCTGCAATCGAAACAACTTGCTGCTGAAAATATCGAGGGGTCTCAAATGAAACAGAATGTCTATTACCGCAGAGGGAGTGGACCATAAGCCTCCGCTTATGCAGGCTGTTCTTTGGACTCTGTTTAGTTTACTGCAGTTGACTGCGTTGTCTAAGGCCGTCCACCAGACGACAACCCCGTAAGTGAGTATCGGTCTTATGACCGAGATGTAAAGCCAGTGGGTTATGCGAGGTCGATAGTCCCCATTTATTTCCCATGGCTTTTTTGCAAGAGAATATTGTAGCTTTATTTCCTGTCAACTATTTTGCTGTATCGGAAAAGACTAGACTGGTACCGTTTATTAAGGAAGGGTGTATAGTTGGAATTTTGTATTTCCTGGAAAAGAGGAAAAGAAGATCAGTTTTATGGGGGCCTTGCGGCGTACTTCTGCTGACACATCTTTTAGCAGAAGTCCCACCCAGTTTGGAGTTGATTATCTTGCTTTTTAGCATAAGACTGATCAGTTCCCCTAGTGAGTCGTCTACCTGTAGAGTTGACAGCGTAGTCGTGATTGCGGATGTGTTGACGTTGTTAAAGGCACCTTCTATGTCCAGGAAAGCAACCATTATGTGCTCTCTATATTGTAGAGATCGTTTGATGTGGCCAGCCAGTGAATGCAGAGCCGTTTCCACCGACTTTCCTTTACAGTAGGCATGTTGAGCTGTAGATAAAAGTCGTGGATCAATTTTAGGTCATATATGGATATCAATCAGTCGCTCTAGGGTTTTCAGAACGAAAGATGATAGACTTGGATGTACCTATGGTCTGAAAAAGTGTATTCAAACGACACCATCCAGTTCGTTAGCATTTGAGTGATGCTGTCGGAGACAAGAGTGATATCTAGCAGTTCCTGTCGGTTTCTTGTTATAGAAGTGAACTCATTGTCAATGTTGCAAACAATGTGGGTAATACTTATTATATGTACAATCAAAAAGTGACTCACCGCTATCGTTGTTGTCGGTACTGCCCTATACCGTGCGAAGAGCATTAGCGTCGCATATCCGATGCCTTCCCTAATCAATTGCTGTACTAACTTTGCTGGGCCCTGTATGTGGATTTATATGCTTTCGTTCATCGGAACTATGACCAGTCCTAAGGACTGAAACGAATAAAATTTGGAAATTTCAAAGTAAAAAAAAAAAATATTTTCAGAATTCCTGTAAATTTTTTTTATTTGCTTTAAAACTCTGTTTTTATTAAATTCATTCACAATTACAAAAAAAAAAAAAAATTATTTGGGTTCCCATTCTTTCCTCAACTTCTTTCGAATGTCCTTCACAAGGTTGATGACAGTTACATCCGTGATCTTTTTGGACGCTCTTTTCCATTTAGCACTAAAATCGTTTACGTCCTTTGCACACTGCTCATTTTTCCTCAAATTAACTTTGACCAAAGCCCAATACCTTTCAATGGGACGGCACTGGGTGAATTCATGTCTTTTGGGACAAAGTCGACATTTTTAGCAACAAGAAAGCTCAACGTCGCATGAGCATAGTGAGCTGATGCTAAATCTGGTCAAAATAATGTTGAACCCTCGTGTTTGTTTAAGAAAAGAATCAATCGTTTTTTTAGGCACTCATTAATGTACACTTCTCCGTTAATTGTTCCCGTTGTAACAAACGATGAGTTTCTGTGTCCACATTGTCAAATGGCCTGCTAAACGAGATATTTGGACCCAAATTTTTCCATCCCAATCGATGTTGTTGATTGCGGAAGAATCTCAGCTTAAAACGAGTTGCAAAACTGCGCACCTGGAAGAGTAGTGAAGTCGGCTTTGACATAAGTTTCGTCATCCAAAACCAAGCACGCTTCCTTGTTGACGATCAACTCGTATAGCTTTCGGGATCGTGTTTTTATGACTTTTTTTTGCTTTTCAGTAACTTTTGGTATTTTTTGTTTTTTTCGTGTTTTTAGACCGTTACGTTTTTTAGATCTTTGTACCATTGTTTGGTTGGTATTACATTTCCGAGCAACATCTTTGGTGACATAGTCCGGTTTTTACTATTTTCCTGTCCAAATGTGTATCATGTGCTCCACTTTTAGCTCCACTTTTCTGTTTTCGCTTAACTGTCAACGTCTCCAAATATCGTTTAATAACAGAATTCACTGTACTGCGTGCTATGTTTAAATTCTTTGCGATGAAATGGTTTGGACGCGAAGTATTTTCGAGCCATTTGTCGATGATCTTTTTACGGCGTTCCCCTTGACTCATATTTTATAAATATTTTAAACCGCACAGAACTAAAACCAATGAACTGAAACTAGAGAATATACAGGCTAATTTGGGTACAAAATGGGATTGCAATTTTTACGCATTAGACGTATAGCCCGTATTAAAATTTACAGATTTTATTCGTTTTAGTCCTTAGTTGGTTGGCATCAAACACCATGCATCGTGCGCGGCCAAAATCGCGATTACCAAAGAAGGAATTCTTTTCCAGCGACGAGACCTGTTTCTGTTTCTGTCTCGTCGCTGTTGAAGTTATACGGTTTTTGGTATTTTCAATTACAGCAGCTGCATCAGTATTTTTACGTTTTCCTTGACTTAACGCCTTTTTTCCATTTTAACGTACTCTTAGACGATCCCCCTTGAGAACACTCAATTTTTCATTTGTTACCTGAGTCAAGTCGTCCAAAGCACAATCTGGCAAGCCACTGTTCAAGTTCAGCAATATCTAACTCTTTGATGTCAGAATTAAAGTGGGCGTGGTTAAAAATATTTTGAATATATTAGGCTATTGGTAGAGCCTTGAATATGAATAGATATCAATTTCAAGGCTCTACCTCTTCTGGTTTTACCGTTATAAAATGTTGCTTATAAGCAACATTGGCGCCATGGTAGTGCATTTTAAAACACAAACGAATATTGATATGTTGTTTTTATTAATTTTGGATACATTTCATGTGTGGAATGAAACAAAACAATTTTTTTGTGGATTACAACATAAGTGTACCTTACATTTTGAACATTTTGATTTTGGAATACCGGTATGGCATAATCTGCACCTTCCTTTTGCTCCCCATTCAACCCAATGACCGGTTCTCATATATATGCACGTTTTGTTGACGGCGATGAACTTTGTGATGAAACACTTGAAATGTTAGATGGTGCTGGAGACGCTGGACGACCTCTTTTGCGTTGGTTTACTGGCGTAATATTAGACGCGTGTAGAAGCTCGTTTGCTATCATCAGCTGAAAATTCAACAATGACATACGTTTCGTTCTTCCGTCCTGATTTTTTAGGTCTCTTCTATACAACAATCAGCTATTAACTACTGCTATGCTGAGGCACCAGTATACAATACGCAACGTATATACTATTTCTTAGACCTGTGGTTGATTTTATACAACTCTAACAACATGTCAGCCGGGTCTACGCCTCCCATATGCTTGTTATGACACTCGACAATCAGGTCGAGGTATATTCATATGCTTCTTTTGTTTACGACACCAGCGTTTGCATTCTGAAACTGGATTTTCAGCTATATAATTTGAGACTAGTTGAACGCTCTAATTGTCGTACCAGCGGCAGGCAACTAAATTATGTGCTGCCTCAAATTTAAAATCATACGATCCACGACCTTTTTTCATGAGCTCCTTTTCATTCATAAGGCAACAGTTTTTCATTCGATTGCTTCGAATTATTGCTGCTGCTAAAATGTCTTTTTCTTTTAGAGCAATCATCTGGCTTATGGAAGCGAACCAATTATCGAAATTTATAATTCTTGTTTTGTGGAACATTAGAAGCTAAGTGAAACACAATATCTGATGAGATCCCTGATCCAAAAGATGGACACGTTCCTTCTCCTACATAGATATCAAGATCGTATACGACACCTGAAACTCCAGCTCTTGTGAACATTTTAAAACCCCACCTATTGGGCTTCATTGGTAGGTATTGTTTTAGATTATGACGTCCTTTATATTTAATCATTTATTCATCAATTGGTGGGGTCAGCACAGTATAATGTATCGCCTCGGCCTCAAGGCGACGGATAGCCCGTCGTTTCCTAGACACGGTTCCTATTTGGACCTCTTGCTGTTCGACACACGAATACACCTGACGTGCACTAACCAACATACCATAAACTGTCTACGCACTTTCGTGTATGACAGTGACCATTGCGGTCTCAGTACCGAAATAACCGTTCCGAACGAAATTGCGGAATTGGATGAGTTTGTTCAAAGGCATTCCTACAATTATAGTAGAGTGCGTTGGACACACTTCTCCAGAACACTGACGAGAGCACTCTCCTCGATTTCGCTCTACCCACCGTCCAATAGAAATCTGTCAAACGAGGAGATTGACAGGTATCTAAGAGTAATGGACGAAACAATCAAACGAACAATGGACAAAACGATACCTCGGTATCAACATACTGACGACGAAGACTTATTCCGCAACGCAACCATTGACGCACTGCACCGACACAAAAGTAGACTGCTGTCAAGACTAAAAACCTTGTACAGACAGTTTACTGACAGACATAACCCGGAGATCGTGACACTGAAGTCGTCGATCAAAAACCTCCAAATATTAATAAAAGAAAATTACAGAAATTCTGTAAGTTTGTATTGGAACAACAAAATTCGGGCTGTAAACACCAGCAACCCGAATATGTTCCCGCAAATAAATAAAATATTCCGGAGAAAAGATCAAAACGACCTTTCGTGTCTTAAAATCGCCCGAACGACGGACAACGAGCACATACTCAAAGCAGCAGGAATCGATCCAAATGAGGCCGTTGATGATGACAACTTCTTTGTGATCGAGGATCCGCAGGAGAAGGTAGAGGCTATAGGAGCGACTTTCCAGGAAGTGTACAAGGCGAATGACATCATCGGCTCCAACCACGACCTGGAAAATCAAGTCCTTGTGCACAATTTCTACCTTCGAAATGAAATAGTGAACTGGCGATTCGAGAGCTCGGGTTTCACCCAGTTCAGTGACGAGAATATGGCAAATAATGTCATCGCCGACGATAGGGTACTACCCCCGTTCATTTCGAAGGTGGAGTTCCAAACGATCTTCGAATCGCTTAAAAGCAAGAAATCAGTGGGAACCGATGAAATACCGAACATTGTGCTTCGACATCTCCCTCTAGAAGCGGTGAACATTTATACCATCCTATTTAATAATGCAATGAATAACGCACATTATCCAGCGCATTGGAAAACTGCGGTGGTACATCCCATTCCCAAAAGGGATAAAGATACTTCCAATCCGGCGAATCTCCGCTCGATCAGTCTTCTTCCAAACATCAGTAAGGTTTTCGAGAAGGTGATCAATAGAGTCCTGACTAAGTGGGTTGAGGACAAACATATAGTTCCGGATAATCAATTCGGTTTCAAGGCGGGGCATGATATCATTCATGCTGCGTCTAAACTGGTTTCTGATATCCAATGGAACAAAGGCAAGAAACAGTGCACTGGTGCCTGCCTGATTGACTTGGAGAAGGCCTTCGATACCGTATGGTTAGAAGGACTCTTTTTCAAGCTGGACAGGTTGGGCATTAGTAAACCACTGCTGTATATTCTTTTTGATATGCTCTCCAGTAGACAGTTCATCGTGAAAAATGGCGATGTGACTTCTGCTGGAACATTTAACATTAAAAACAGTCTGCAACAAGGTGCGGTAAATTCGCCGATCCTATTCAACATTTACACAAGTGATCTGATAGGTTCACTTCACCATGCCATAGCGTACGCAGACGACTTAATCGCGTACAGATCAGGTCCAAGGATTGAGGTCATTAATACACTTTTGCAGCGCGTCTTCGTCAAAATTAAGCGATTTTGCGACGACTGGAAATTGAAAATCAACTTTCAGAAGTCGGAAACCATTCTGTTTAGGACGCCTTTGTCTGGGGCCTCTAGGGATACCAGAAAGAATTGGCGAAAGTTCTCTATCGTCGGACAACATGGACAGCCACTTGCTTGTCGAAATGTAGTCAGATACCTTGGGATCTGGCTAGACCAATATCTGTATTTTAACAAACATATAGATATTGCTCTGGCCAGAGCCAAAGGTGCTTTTGCCCTTACAAAGAGACTGTTTTATAACAGCCAACTCGATGCGAGGGTGAAGGTGATCTGTTACATGGCCCTTATCAGGCCCATGCTTGTATTTGGATGTCCCGTGTGGTTCAACGTGAGAGCAAGTTTATTGGAAAAGATTCGGGTGTTTGAGAGGGCTTGTCTTAGGACTTGTCTTCGCTTATACAGAACACCAGAGTCTGAGCACATAAAATTCTATTGCAATGAGGTCTTGTACAATAGGGCGAACCTAATAAGAGTGGACAATTTCATCATTAAATTGACTCGAAGGCACATTGCAAGAGCAATGACCTCATCGAACAACCTGATCTCCGGGGCCTACTACCCCAATTATATGTATCACGAGAGAGTTCGCTTTGACGGCTTTATTCCTCCAGAAGCGTTCCTCTACCTAGACATGAAAGGTTTGATCCAGGACAGATTGGCGGTGCCGCTAATCTTCCACGTTGCTCGAACAGCTGCGGACAGGCGACTCAACTACGACAGAGACGTCGCACACGGCAGTGCGGAGCGTCTCCGGTTCAGTAGGGCGGTAGGGAGTCGCGACATGAGGGATGTTGCTCGGCAGCACCAACAATTTTGGTGGCTGGTTGTAGGAGGAGAGGGTTCGTCGTCAAATTCCTCGGGTACATGATAGCTTCATAAGGAAGCAAAGTCGGTCGTCATCTAGTTTATTAGCCGTGGCCGACTTACATAGTTTAGGTAGGATTAGGGTAGATTTAAGGACAAAAAAAAAATAAAAAAAAAAAAAAAAAAATAAAAAAAAATAAAAAATAAAAAATTATAAAAGAACAAAGACGTGGGTAACCTTCTCTAAAAAAAGGGGTAATCCAAAAAAAAAATATATTTATGTACATATATATAGGTATAAGTAAAATTAGATAGTCTAAGTAGATTAAGTAGGTTAAGATTTATTTTTTACGTAGTGTATAGGTTTAGTTTTAAGTTTTATATTACAACAAAAAAAGTCCAGACACTAAGTTTTTTTTTAATAAAATCTATTTTCTTAGTTTTAGTTTAATAAATGTAAAAACAAAAATAAAAGTAGAGTGTAAGAAACGTCGAAAGACATAGATTAAGTATTATGTGCTCGTGCCCGCATGGCGCCAGTAAGTTAGAATTAGATTATCTGTAAGTTATTTAAGCTAATTTTTAAGCATTTTTTTGTCTAGCATGTAAGAATTAATGAGTTAACTGAAATAAAAATACATTTAAACTGAAAAAACTGAACTGACTATTTAAGAGGGTGGTATAAATGTTCAGCGCTTTTAGTGGGAGATGTCGAAGCACAATGTTCGGTATTTCATCGGTTCCCACTGCTTTCTTACTTCTAAGCGATTCGAAGATCGTTTGAAGCTCTTCCTTCGAAATGAACGGTGGTAATACCCTGTCGTTGGTGATGACATTATTTGCCATATTCTCGTCACTGAACTGGGTGAAACCCGAGCTCTCGAATCACCAATTCGCAATTTCATTTCGAAGGCAGAAATTGTGCACAAGGACTTGACTCTCCAGGTCGTGGTTCGGGCCAATGATGTCATTCGCCTTATACACCTCCTGGAAAGTCGCGCCTATAGCCTGTACCTTCTCCTGCAGATCCTCGATCATAAAGAAGTTATCATCATCAACTGCCTCATTTGGATCGATGCCTGCTGCTACTAGTATTTGTTCGTTATTCGTCGTTCGGGCGATTTTAAGACATGGAAGGTCGTTTTGATTATTTCTCCGAAATATTTTATTTATTTGCAGGAACATATTCGGGTTGTTGGTGTTTTGCGGCTCGAATTTTATTGTTCCAATACAAACTTACAGAGTTTCTGTAATTTTCCTTTATTAATATCTGGAGGTTTTTAATCGACGACTTCAATGTCCTGATCTCCGGGTTATGTCTGTCAGTAAACTGTCTGTACAAGGTTTTTAGTCCTGACAGCAGTCTGATTTTATGTCGGTGCAGTGCGTCAATGGTTGCGTTGCGGAATAAGTCTTCATTGTCAGTGTGTTGATACCGAGGTATCGTTTTGTCCATTGTTCGTTTGATTGCCTCGTCCATTAGTCTTAGATATCTGTCAATCTCCTCGTTTGACAGATTTCTGTTGGACGGTGGGTTGAGCGAATTCGAGGAGAGTGCTCTTGTCAGTATTCTTGAGAAGTGTGTCCAACGCACCCTACTATAGTTGTAGGAATGCCTTTGAACAAACTCTTCCAATTCCACGGTTTCGTTGGGAACTGTTATTTCGGTACTGAGATCGCAATGGTCGCTGTCATACACGAAAGTGCGTAGACAGTTAGTGCACGTCAGTTGGATTCGAGAGTCGAACAGCAGGAGATCCAAATAGGACCCGTGTCTGGGAAACGACGGACTATCCGTCGCCTTGAGGCCGAGTCGATACATTATACTGTGCTGGCCCCACCAATTGAATAGTAGGTTCCCTCAAGTATTTGGTGTATCATTTCCCCAATCTCTATGTTTGGCGTTGAAATCTCCGCCGATAATAAAGTAATTCTCCTCCAATTCCAGTCTTAGGAATCGAAAAAGTGTCTCGAGCTCTGAGATGAATAAGGTGGATTGAATAGACTTAGGTGCATAGACAGACACCATGTACAGCCGCTTTCCACTACGGAGAGGGATGTAGATGACGCATGCTTCCAGCTGTTGAATGATTTGACTTTGGATCAGTGCACCTTGGCGGTACGTCGCTTCATCATCAACCGTGTTGTCACTTGCTATTTATATAGCGATAATGGATTGAATTTTGTTGGAGCTAAGAATCGGCTAGACAAGGACGTGAAAAGATGGAGACTGCTCGGTGAGTACGCAGCAAAATATGAAGGAGTCTTGTGGAGGTTTATACCAGCTTATTCGCCGTGGATGGGAGTAGCCTGGGAACGGCTTATTCAATCCATAAAGAAGAGCGTCGATTTTGTTCTAAGGGGAATAATTACACGTGAAGATGTGTTACGGAATGCCCTCTTAGAAGCACAAGGTCAAATCAATCGTCGATTGACACATATTGCAGTCAATCCAGAAGACCCCGAGCCGCTTACGCCCAATTCGATGTTGTTCGGGGAGGACGATAGAGACGTAACTGCTCCCGGAGTATTTTCGGAAAAGGATCTATGCAGCAAGTTTTATAGCCGTCGAGCTCAACATTTAATGACTCAGTTAACAAAACGTTGGTATAGGGAATACCTGCCTGAGATTACTAGACGAACAAAATGGCATAAATCTGCGAGGAAAATTGTAGAAGGCGACGTAGTCATCATTATGGATGTAAATGAAATTCGTTCAGCTTGGGAGCTAGGCCGCGTAGTAAAGGTGTATCCTGGATCTGATGATCACGTGGTGCGGACAGCGAATGTTCGGGTGGCAAACGGAACGATCAAATTAAGAAGGGCTGTTGGCAGGCTCGCTATTTTGGATTTGGAGTCCTTACCCTAGAAGTTCTGACGGGCCCCGGGATGTCAGCGAGCGGATTATGTATTTGTTGTTTTATTTTATTATTTAAAAAAAAAAAACACCTTGAAGTCGAATTATAAGAGGAAGATTGAAAAGCGAACCACCGACGGCTCTGAACACACTTATCAAGAATTATTAATTAATTTTTATATTTGTCCCTCTCTTTCTCATTTGAGAAATGTGTTTGCGCCATTTTGCGGCAATACAATTTTTCGAACTCTTTTGTCTTTACGTCTGTGAATGCAAGACGACCATTTTTCTTGGTCAGTTGGTCACGTAGGTTGTTTGGAGCAGTCGTCGGGGGTTTCGTTGGAGAATTTAAGTGGAAGTTGTAAGGAATGTAAGTATTTATTTAAATAAATGTACATTAGCTTGATTGAGTAATTTTGTTTCAGAAAATAAAAATGAATTTCAACAAAGGAAATAAAGCAATTTTTATTGTCCGTTCACAACCTCTGCTTTCCGAGACCTCCCGAGACAACAAAAGGGCTAAAGGCTTTCGAATTTAATCCAGTTATCATGAGCAGTAAGTCTCCACAAATAGTCATTCGGAAACAGTTCACTCACTTCCAGAAGGAAAATGAAGGATTTGGTTTTCTTTTCCAATGATTTTTAAATATCCAGTAGAGGCAGATTTATCTACAACAGATATCACACAAACTTACATATACTCGTTCATACGTAAAATATGTTAATTTGTTTCAAATTATCGTATTCCGTTTATTTTATATTTTTTTATTTGGTATTTGTACTTGACCAACAAGGTGCTAAATAATTACATGGAAAATCCAAGCACGAATCAATATGATTTAACACTGCGGTAGAGGTATCTGTAATGAGAGAAAATCCACAACAAAATCATTGTTCACGTTACAGCAATTAAAATTACCTTAACTACTCCCAGGCAACCTTCTAAACAATTCATTGTAGAAGTTCCCGTTCTTCCAGTCTGATATGACTCAAACCCACAGAGGGAGTTATTATTGGAATGACGATTTGCACAAATTCCTCTACGACTTCTAGAGGAAATTCGTTGTGATGAAAAATCACCAATGTCTAGACATTGAATTCAGTGCTTAGAAGCAAGGTAAATCCCCGACATGAGGGTAAGAAGCACATCGTTGTGGGACTTGTTTGGTATACCATAGATGTTATGACCACAAAGCAATTAGAGATTGCCTTGTCGCAGTGGAATCCGTTCTGGCCATTGTAATAAACCACCTGTGAACAACATCTCGAGAAATAGTAAATTTTGCAGACAAAGTGCGACGGAAGCTGCACTTCTGTGCATTCTGTTCATTCTTTCGATATGGCCAAATGACAATGGTAGGAGTGTGTTTGGGTGTAGCAAATATACTAATGCAATTAAAAAATCCTTCATACATTCAAATCGGTTCAGATTCAGATATATATAACACAACATATTCTTGTTCTTGGCTGATTGGCATTTTAATGGACGAACAGGGCTTACTACATGCAAAGTGCTGCGATGTTCTTGATGAAAGAAAGGGACACCAGCGCGTTCAGATCATTATCGATTTGGGAATTTCAACGGAGATAAGGATTTTTTTTTTTGTTAAAAGTCCTACTAAAAAGCTCCGTATCGAGGACCCTCTTGGCTGGAGAATTGTTTACCATCCGCCAACATGATTTAGCGCGTTTGACTTTTTTATTTTTAAAACAATTAGATTTATGCTTAAATCTAATTTGACAACGGCAGTTACTTATTCTGGCTTATTGGCTCTTATCGCTGTAAACTTAACAATTCTATTCAACTTTTGCTTTTCGGCCTTAAAACTATCTTACGACTAATCTTATCTGTCAATTGTAAAATGTATAAAATTTCTAAGAAAATAGTTTTAGTAAAAAACTTAGATGCCATATCTTTTCAATTTTATATACCTAAAACTATGTCCCTATTTTACTTAACCTGTCAAAGCTAATTAGCCTAACTTGATTATAATCGGGGTGGTGAGCTCTCGTAGTCTCTCGTACCGGGTGGTCATCTTCCTAATTGCGATTACGGGCGGCTGGCCTTCGATAACATTATGCACAGGCACTACCGAGACTTAACCAATGCCATAAAGCATCAGTCATTTTTCAGAGACGCCGCCGCATGGAAACGATGGCGGTCTTATCACGAGATCTGCCCTAATTATCCTTAATCTAACTTATAACTAGGAGGATCTAACTTATAACTAGTAACGCGCCGACCTAGGAGAGCAAGACAGCCCTCTCCCCTTCTTGAAGCCACCAGAATTCGATGTACTGTTTTCCACCATCGATCCGACCCCTGTACGCAATCTCCAATTGCACGAGCAGTTCAAAAGTGGTCGTGAGTCAATCGAAGATAATGAACGCAGTGGCAGACCATCGACATCGAAAACCGACGAAAACATTGATGGAGTACTATAAAAGAAATGTTGGTCTATAACCGCAAATTAACCATCAGAGAGATAGCGGAGGACTTGAACATTGCTTATGGATCCGTCTAAGACATTTTGGTCAATGATTTGAATTTCCGTCGTGTAGCAGCAAAGTTGGTGCCAAAAGACTTCAATTTCATGCAAAAAAGAGACCGTGTTGACGCCGGATGATTTGCGAGGCTGAATCCGATCCCTCATTCATCAAAAGGATCATTACTGGAGACGAGACGTGGGTTTATGAGTACGACACGCAATTCAGACATCAGGCAAGTGAATGGCGTGTACCAAGTAAGCCGAGACCAAAAAAACCACATCGTTTGCAGTCAAAAAAGAAGGCAATGCTCACGGTTTTCACAGATTACAACGGTGTAGTGCATCATGAATTTTTGCCAGAAGGCCAGACTGTAAACAAAGAGTATTATTTGGGCATTATGAGATGTTTGAGTTAAGCAATTCGCCGAAAGAGACCAGAATTGTGGGCAGAAAACTCGTGGATTTTGCATCATGATAACGCACCGTCGCACAGTGCCATCATTATTCGTCATTTTTTGACGCAAAATGCAACAAATATCGTCCAACAGCCACCGAGTTCACCTGATTTGGCTCACCTGATTTGGCTTTCTGTTCAATCGAGTTAAAAAACCACTACGGGGAACGCGTTTCAGCAGCCGAGAGGCAGTAATGGAAAAATCACAGGAAGCACTAATGGATTGGATCAACCGCTGGCTGGCATAAGTGTGTTGCAGTCGATGGGGTTTACTTTGAAGGGGACAATATAGATTTTGATGAATAAACTTGTATTTTAAATTTTCTGAATAAATTCCGAAAAATTTTTGTTCAAGGTGGTATTGCCGGGATTATATCCCTGCTTTGCATTAACCCTTTGGCATCAATATGGAGAAAAGCCTCTAGCTGGATAATGCCCAATAGAAGTGAGCTCTAGCGGTATCTTTCATTGCAGGTAATAAGGCACAAAGATCGGGCTATTGTTGTTGGTCATTGCCCTTGTAACGTGTTTCGAATCACCTTAATAATATTCCGATTTGCCCCATCGTAATGAACATTGTAGCGATAATATTTTTTTTACTCTGATTCTGGTGTTCTGAACAAGCCGAGACAGGTCCCAAGATACTGCGCTCAAACATCCGAATCCTTTCCGATGTAATTACGAGTATTGTAACATTTCTTCCACGCATAGCTGAAACAATACCTCAAGCCCGGGTACCTCTTCTTGAGCGTGCCTGCGATCTTCTGAGATGCAGATTGACTCCGTACTTGACAATGAATATCATCTTATGTATCTTTATTATTCGAAGCCCATTCTGTGAATTCTTAGGCGTATACTTTTTTAATTGTATAGTATTTATTTATATATTTATTTTTTAGTTAGGTATTTGGACAATTCTCCATCTTTTTTATAATCCTTTTTGCAGTATTTTTCATTTATTTATTTTTTTAAAGAACTTAACACTCAAGTCGGTATTACTACACTTAAAATACCTCAGCACGTGTTAAGTTTTTAGGAAAATGGGACAGAAAGAGAAGTAAAGATTTCTGGGCTCAGTGGTTATTTCGCTCCATGGGTGGGACCCAAAATTTAATAGGGAGACTAAATTATTAGTGTAGTTGGACTTGTTATTGTATTCTAAGCAACCACTAATCTTACGTGAATTTTGTTTCCTGAAAAAAGCATGTCTCTCGGGCGCGGCTGCTATTGAACCCGAAACCCTCCGATTTCGAATCCAGTACACTACCATTTGAGCTACGGGCATCCACATTTTCATTAATATTAGTGTTATAGGCAGCTTCGGAAATCGTCATACCTTCCTCATAACACGGAATCAGAAACTGTTTTGTCTAGAAAGTGGGACGTGAATATGTTCCTCTCGGAGTTCGCTGTCTTGTATATTTTGTTGGCCTTGCTTATAACTTTTGTGCCTTCATCAATAATTTTCGTTTAACTCACTTCTAAATTCAACTTCATCGACACTACAATCAAACAAAGCATGCTCGGAATGTCGATACCTTTATCGAAGCTGCTTGAATTCATATTTTCCTCGTTACCCATTATATACGTATGTATGTAATATATGTACAATATAAAATAATTAAATACATACTACTAAGCTTGAAGTGATAATGTCTAATTACAACGGTTTAGGTTAACTCTCAATCTGATCAATGTTGAGGATCATAACTGGGTAAACGCTAAAGAAGGCAAAAAATTTACAGATGACTTGAAATAAATTTGGCCCGGCACCCAGAAAAGGTGAATGTTGAACTGAACGTGAGAATTCCTAATGTACTCGTGTTAAGAATACTGGCGTGGCCAAATGGATTATTTGTCCACTGTTTAGTCGCTTTAAGGCGAATAGCTGCATCGCAACTATTTGCCTGCTGAAAATATCGAGGGTTGTCAAATGAAACAGAATGTCTAATGCCGCAGAGGGGGTAGACAGCAATGCTCTGCTTATGCATAGACATGCGGCTCTTTGGACTCTACTTAGTTTAATGCAGTTAACCGCGCTTTCTAAGGCCGTCCACCAGATTACTACCCCGTAAGTGAGTATCGGTCTTATGACCGAGATGTATAGCGAGGTTGAAGGCCCCATTTATTCCCAATGTCTTTTTTGCAAGAGAATAAAACTACTGTAGCTTTATTGACTCTTTCTTGAATATTAGGTTTCCAGTTTGGTTTCCTGTCAAAAATGAGACCCAGATATTTTGGTGTAACGGAGAAGACTAAACTGATACCGTTTATTGAGAGAGGATCTATGATTGGAATTTTACATTTCCTAGAAAAGAGGACAAGATCAGTTTTATGGGGGTTTATTCCTAATCCACAGCGATCTGCCCCACCCGGTTCCAGGTATATCAGCAGTTCATTTACTACTAAGTTCCAGAGAAGGGCAGAGAGGACACCGCCTTGCGGCGTACCTCTGCTGACACATCTTTTAGCAGAAGTCCCACCCAGTTTGGAGTTGATTATCCTGCTTTTTAGCATAAGACTGATCAGTTCCCCTAGTGAGTCGTCTACCTGTAGAGTTGACAGCGCAGTCGTGATTGCGGATGTGTTGAGGTTGTTAAAGGCACCTTCTATGTCCAGGAATGCAACCATTGTGTACTCTTTATATTGTAGGGATCGTTCGATGTGGCTAGTCAGTGAATGCAGAGCCGTTTCCACCGACTATCACTTACAGTAGGCATGTTGAGCCGTTGACAGAAGTCTAGGATCAATTTTAGCTCGTATATGGATATCAATTAGTCGTTCTAGAGTTTTAAGAAGGAAAGATGATAGAGTTATAGATCTGAGGTTCTTTGGGAATGAAAACTACATTGACTTCTCTCCATGACAGTGGAATGTGGATAAGTTCCACACAGCTCCTCATAATATTTTCTAGCGAAGAATAATATGTAGCTCGGTAAGTATTATACCGTCCAGACCAGACCAGTCTTGGGCCCCTTTTGAACCGGCACGGTTTCCTCCAACGATCTCTGGTGCTTGGGACAAGCTTTTAGTGTTTTTGGAGCAGTGGAAGCAGCGGGTAATCCGTCTTTTAGGATATTGTTAGCCCACTCAATGTTGCTCTTTATATTCGCGCTTCTCTCAACCTCCGGAATGGATCCGAAGGTTTTAATAATGCGCAAAGCATTTCGGCGTCTTATGTAGATCGCCTTAGATGGAGCTTGCGAATGCGGCTGAGCCCCTGATTCCTTCTTAGGGGAAGGAGTTTTAATAGCAGCAACAAGTTCGTGGCCTGCCACAAGCTTTCTGCCGCTAGGGGTAGAGGAAGTGTTAGAACCACGGCTTGCCCCAGTCTTAACACTCCTTGCAGATTTGGTTTTAGACTCGTTGCGCTTGCCTTTAGAGTATGGTGCACAGTGCACCTGCTACAGTTTTACCTCCACTCGACAATGCAGGAGCTTTGCCGGTAGTCGGTGCAGTCACCGTTCGTGTTTTGTGTTTTTTTTTTAGCTTTTGTCCATAAGATGGTCCTTCTGTACAGAGATCCGCTGTATACGGATAAGGCTAGCTAATCCTGAGGTCGCCAGGTATCCGGATACTCCGTTTACGACTGAGCTATTTTTGGAGAAGCTGGGCCTTCAGCCAGGTTTATCTTCGGCATGGGTCGTATGACACCTTGATCCAACCCAGTGGAAAAGGAGCTGTTTGATGGGAGGGGGGGGGGGCATCCTTTGGTTTCTGGACTCGCCTGGAGAATTTCTCGAGATTCATTGACCCTACTCAGCCTCTAAAACTCGGCAAGTTCGATACTCGCGGTAGAGGAATGCTATTTGTAGGAAATACAAGAATTTTGTCGGTAATGGTTAATATAAGAACAATGTAAATAATATGAGTTGCAGCATATTCAACATTACTTACATCGTATTTAGAGATTTAAATATACACAATTCCTTTAGAGTACAGATGGTATGTCTCCTCTGAGAGGTGATCTTCCACGCTAGCAGGACCATTGCATAAGCTTTTCCACCAATCCTCCTGTTTAAAACTCTTCTTGAAAGGATGCAAAACAGTATTTAACCAGCTTGGTTATAAAAAAAAAAAAATTTCCTGCTCTCCTCCTGTGCATCGATTGCACTTACGCACTTTCTTTCCATGCTCATATAAAAGCTGCTAAACCGTCAGCTCATGATATAACTCAAGACATGAAGACTTCTTAAAGACCACCAGTTCGGTTTTCTGGTCGAACCGCCGAACCCGAAAACTTTCCACTATCGGAATGTGTGTCATTTACAACCTGGTCGCATTTACAACAAGTCGCAAAAAATTTTGCTAAATGCCTAAATCTCCCCAGAAGTGCCCAAACGAAATTTCCTGCAGCATACCGTTCTTCAAACTTAAACCATATTATCCGATTAGCCTTGAAAGCTTAGCAGTTTGCTTGTGAGTTTATCCGTTTAATGAGTTTTCGAATCTCGTTCTTGAAACCAAAAATCTCGGTCTTGAGCTCGCAATTACACATTTTTCTGATGTCATTGGAAGCCCTTCACACCTTCGCCAGCAGTCCACATAGAGGTGGAAAATGCATCCACTGCACGCATAAGTGATATAGCAGCTCTTCAACATTGAGCTTTCTTTTTATCAATTTCCGTAGATTTTTCTTGTGCGCAAACATATGCGAACCTTCCCAGCTAAAAGCTAGTGATCCTGATCAGCGTTGGAAGCTCTTATATAGTACGTACCTCCAAAGCACTCGAAGCATCCCGTGTTCGTTGATCAGATGTGTATCGAGATGTTGGAATCTGGTGCTAATAACTAACCATAACTGGTGCAGCCAAGTCGATCAGTCTTGTTTCGTCATCGAAGGATAGGTCATAGAGGCTGAATTTCCAATCGGCGGGCTAAAAACGACGAAGCGGATAATCGCCGATACTTTTAACATCGTGGCGGGTGCTTCACAGTTCGGTAAGTCGTATTTCCAGTTGTAGCCAAATGCAGATGTCTATCAGCCTTATATTTTACGAGTATTTCATCCAGATAGATAGAGGTACATTCCCTATTAGGGATTCGGACATTCAACATGTAAGTTCCTAAATCGTTGTCCATTATGTAAAAATGTGTGTGTTACGATCATTAGAAATCGAAGTTTTTGTCTTTACGTGTTTCGTTCGGAACTAAATGTCCCTCACCTTAATTCTTCATTGAACGGATGTTGAAGCAGCTAGTAGCTACCTAGAGAAAACTTGAATACGAGTATCATAGGGATCATTCTGGTCACTCACGTTGGCCGACGATAAGAGACTTTTCCCTGTACTCTTAATTGTATTCTTAATTGGCGATTAAGATATTATTACCTCCGTTCTAAAGTTAATTAAGGAAATATAAAAAAACTTAGTTTGTCCAGGGAAAATAACTAATTTCAAATTGTGGTTTATTAATCTGATCGATTCTCAAAAATAATTTAGTGATTATGATAGCAAATCTGCATACAAATAAGAACCGGTTTCGCATATTGTAAAAAGATATTTTATTGTATATCGTGGATTTTAAATTTGCTATTCAGCGGCCTGAAGTTCATGCGTCGCAACATATGTATATAGTATTGTATAATCCCGTTGTCTCTTTTTCAAATAAATCTCAAAATTGGCTTTTGGAAATAATAAAGTGATGCAACAGCTAAATCCGTACATGAATTTGCATTTGACTAAAACACACATTCTACACTGTCTCCAAGGGCATCAAAGCATTTTTCGCCAACGTCAGCCTAATATGCGCTCACGCCTCCACACAAGAAATAGACAAAAGGAAAAAAAAAATCATTTTGCGAGCTTCCCAGCTGAGCAATGCCCTAAGTACGACGTTAAAATTCTTGTAGATATGTTATGTCAGCGTCGAATTAGGAAAAGCGGACATCTTTAAGAGTACGATCTGAAACCATGACCTACACGAGACTCACGCGGCTGTTTGGCGAAGGGGCAGGTAAGCACACGCTTTGAATCAGAACGAACACTTAAACATGAGAGACGAAAGAAAAGATCTTCGTTCACCCGACTAAAATGAGGTCAACTTAACACTATCGAAACTTAAGTATAACAAGGCTGTCGGATCGAACAGCAGACCTGCCGAGTCATTTAAGGCAGTAGACGATAACCTGGTAAAGAGCATACATCGACCTACTTCCAATATTTACGAGTAGTCGGAGGAAAGTTTGCTTAATCTCAGCTTCGTTTGTCCCATCCACAAGAAAGGAGAGCCTGCAAACTGCGCCAACTATAGAGGTTTAGTTTTGTTGACATTGCGTACAGGAACTTATCTACCATATTAATGAGCTTAAATATCGAAATGAATTAATTAGTTATTTCAACTAGTGAAACCAGAATTAAAAATTATTGTCTATACTACGTATCAGATACTAGCTGATGTACCCCTCGCACCGCATACAAAAATACTCTTTCTACAGAATTGTTTTTGTAATAAATCAAGTTATGGATAAGTTTCCTTGAAGAAAATCATCATAAGTAACATACAAGGGTTGCCTGAAAAGTTTCTGACCGCAACGTAAAGATAGCGGCACTCGTCAATAAAAGCTAGTGAATGCTAGTTGTGCATCTTTTGACAGTTACTTACCGAAGTCATTTTGGAAGTGCAGTTTTTAGTTGGCAGTCGTTTGAGTGAGTCGATATGAGTGTTTTTTGTGAAAATGGAAAAAATTGAGTATCGAGCTGTTATTAAATTCTTATTATGATGGGACTCTGTACCATCATTTACCTCAGTGAAATTTTGGGCAGCTGAATTTAAACGTGGCCGTATGAGCTTGGGAGATGATGAACGTTCGGGACGTCCAAAAACTGCAACGACTGACGATAACACTGCTAAAGTTCACCAAATGGTGTTAGACGACAGCCGAATTAAAGTGAGAGAGATAGTTTGAAAATGTCAAAAGAACATGTTTGTTACATATTAAATCAAGATTTTGGAATGAGAAAGCTGTCCGAGCATTTCCAACGCTCTGTTGGCGCAGTTTAGGCGCAATAAATGCGAGTTTTGGCGCCGATTAATTACTGTAGATGAAACTTGGATACAACATACAACGAAAATTCAGTCAAAACAGCAAAGGGCGAGCCGGCTCCAAAAAAGCAAAAACTGCTTTTTCGGCTGGCGACTGTTTTTTGGGATAGTAAAGAAGTTATCTTAATCGATTATCTTCAAAAAGGAAAAACCATTACAGGGGCATACTACGCATCATTACTTGCAAAGCTGAAGGCAGAATTTGCGGAAAAACGGCCACATTTGCAGAAAAAGAAAATCCTGTTTCACCAAGACAACGCGCCGTCTCACACCTCAGCGGTTACCATGGCGAAAAACCATGAATTACGGTTTGAACTGCTTGACCATCCGCCTTATTCACCAGATCTAGCCCCTCTTTTTGTTCCCTCATATAAAAATTGCGCTCGGAGGATAGAGATTTTCGTCAAATAAGGAGGCAATCACCTTCGTGAACAATTATTTTGCAGAGAAAAAGTACTATTTGGCCGGGTTAGAGAGATGGGAGCATCGCTGTGAGAAGTGTGTAGAGTAACAAAGAGACTATAGAAAAATAAAAAAAAAAATGTGAAAAAATGTCTTGTGTCATTGTTCGGTCGGAAACTTTTCAGGCAACCCTCGTACACTCATCCCAGACGATTAAGAAACTTTTCTCTAATAACTTTGCCATCGCGCTTGGCTTTGAAATATTGCAAACCGAATTACTGATCTGGGCAGTGTTAAGTGGTAATGTAAATGCACTATGTGCTGTTCGTCCACATTTGCAAAAGAGTTACAGCAATACTATGTAGAAAATACAACCGCAATGACAACTTTTCCCGAGAATCTTATATTTACTAAAATCATATTCTTTGGCCGTTCCTCCTGGTGGATTTAACAAGTACACGCATCTGTTTTGTATTTTGTTCAATGTTGCTAAGAACGTTATTGAACACCAATTTTTGCTCAAGGAGCGTTCGTATCTATTCACATCTTGCAGGAGCTTTTCTCTGTTATATGAGATTTATCTTATGAATTCAGTGCCCAGTAAAGAGTTTCCATTATTCCGATCGTTTGGCAGCTGAAGCCCAAAACCAGTAATACTTTTGTTACTTACCGATTGAACTATTTGTTCAATAAGAATCAAAGCTTCAATGAATATTCTTTCATTATAATACCTGAGTGAATATTTCGCTCGCGATTTAAGATTTCTTCTGCCAAATTAATGGTTCGGAAACATTGCAAAAAACCAAAATGACAGTGAAAAGATGCCGTAATTATATTCGTGATCTAGAGACAAATGTATCAGATAGCCATTCATTCCAATGCGAATCATCTGAGAGCATTCTCAGAGCCTTGCTAGCAGATTTGTAGCTGCGTTGCGATATGCCGTTTACTATTTTTAAGACAGCAAAAGATTTTGGGCCCCAGATGTATTGTAGCAGTATACGTAGGTGAAAGCATTCACCATTGTTGGGACGTACTGTATACATGCGTCCTATAGCAAACGATTTGTCTTTGGAACTTATTTTGGCTCCATCGTTCGAAATTATCTTCTCTACAGAATTTAAAATAAGCTGTTAAAGTTGTTTTATGCAGTGTTTCAAGAATATGTTGAACATTTTCTGTATTAAAGCATACCCTTTGAACATTTTTGAGATGTATTGCAAGGTGGATACTGAATGATAATATTCTCCAAGCAGCCTCCGAAGCCCTTATATATCGCCCATTTTGGTACACATCTATCTATCGATTTTGTAGAGAAAATGTTGCCTGGTCACTTCCTTTATTAACGTACTTGCATATAGAATTAATAGATTTAAGTGAGCTCCATCCCTCAGCATTAATATGGGCAAAACCGGATAGTATGGTACAACCCAACGATTACATCTTGCTTGCCTGTATTTATTGTATTGTAGCAGTTCTCCCACTGTTTGAGACCTCTCTTTTGCCACTCAAGCTGTACTTATTGGTTATAAGGTTCGCATATTTTTTTACTTTTGCATGGAAAGCTCTCGCAATGATATCATGCCGATCATAACTTTTGTTACCTAGAAGCAAATTGTTCGTTATTTCCGGCATTGTTATAAAGAGGTCAGAGCGCCCATAAGCTCTAACGCATGTCACTGCATCCTATGTCTTTTCGTGCATATATCGTGGACTACCGGTGATGGTAGAAGCAAAATGTGCAGTTTACCATTATTTGAAACATTTTCATCGGGGCTCTAAGCTTTTCCTGATTAAGGCGAATAAAGGTTAGCCGTTCCGTTTCAATTTTGGCGTATATGTACACCCAATACTGATTGAGCAACTGGCCAAATCGATGAAGTGAATTGGACTTATCGTGCCTTGTCATCATACGATAGGCATAAAAGTTTTTCTCGCTTTAGGGTATTTTGAAGTAGGATTTCTTTGAAGAATGATAATATAATAACCATCTTCTCCTTTCCAAAAAAAAGTGGATATTATAAGGCATCATATGATGCTCATATTCTGGTTAACGATTAATTTCGACCATACAAAATAATATCTGTAAATTTCATTCATTGTAGGCGAATTATATCTACAACGATGCTGCTTAACGGGGGAGTTATTTGCATATTATTTGCAGGTATCTGAAGCTCCTGCAAATTTTGGTTGGATTCCATTACAGTTTTAAAGGACTTAACATATTCGTTATTCTGATGTAACATTTCTTTTAACTCAGATACAATTCTCATATTTAAGTCACGCAGTCATTCACATCGTGTAGCGGCTTAATTGTCCATGTCAGATACAATATAAAATAAGTTTGAAGGAACTTATAGGAATTATCTACTGGAAGAAGAATTCCTGCTAAATGGTACACTTGTCCTTGCACCTTAAAAGTAGGCATAAATCCTTGATTCTAAATTTGATTGGCACCATTTGGAAACTATTATTATAAGATCGTATAGATATTATAGATATATGTATAAGAAAAAAGTGGTTCGGGTGTGTTAACAATATCTCCCAATCTAACTTTTATACTTAAACAACAAATCCCGATTGGCTCATGTTTCCATTTGAGTGCTTTGCAATATTGGAAAACGTTTGCAATTGAGCCTAGTATCACAATCCAATATATTTTATTTCGTGGTTGCAATTAAACGCAGATCGCTCTTTTAAGGACCATATTGCCGTTGCTTGATTCGGATTTCATGGTCGGTCTTCTCTAATAGAAGGTATTTGTATCGCACGACTCGTAGTTGCATATAGCCTTTGAGATAGCTGCATTTGTCATACTGCAGTGGATTCAGCAGTTCGTCTCTTGGACGGATTGTTTTTCAGTGCGAATAAGCGAGGCGATCTTTCTAAGGGAGTTTCTAAATGGCACGTGAGCGTTCCCTCATTTGAGAAAGGCGTTGATCCCGTTATTGTCCAGACTCTTGTTGCAATGCTAAACATTGAAATTTTTTGCTTTTAGAGCAGAAGGCTTGGATTCGCAGTGGAAACTTAAGTGATTCGTCCCCAAACCATTGCTTTGCTTTAAGCCATTCCTAACGGCTACTAGAAATAATAAGAAAATACTACTTTTTGCAATAAAATCTTTAAGTGTGATATAAAAAGTAAAATACTCGTATATACATATATTTTTTTGATTTTTATTAGACTTCTAGGTACACTTTCCAAAACCTAGACTTTTTGGTACCGCTAGGAACTTTGTATACTAAAAAGTCTAAATTTTATAAACTTAGGAACTTTTTGGACTTATTATCAACACTTATCTACTAACGCCATAGTATTCTGAAAAACAGTTCATTTTGTCATTTAAACAAAAAAAAAACCTTACAGTGCGAGCATTTTGTGTGTGGCTTTGACTGTATGTTTTTCATGCTGCAGGCTTCACATCTTCCCCTGATTTTGTCAAAGCGAGGCCAATGAATATTTCTGTTTCCCATCTTTACATCTTTGAGAGAAAAAAAAGCCTGGTTTCAGTCGCTTTAGCACACTTGGGCTCGAAAAATTGGCTTCTGACGATCTTTTTTTTTGTAGAATCGGGTAGGTCTTTTTTCGACATAAAGCCTTGTGCCACTGATCTTCTAAACACAATATAGGTATTTAAAAATGCCCCATCTGTGCCACCACTTTGGAGACTCTCTATCTACACAGTACAAGGCTCTCAAACGATCTGCGATATCCACCCTTCCCATGAATTGGTTGTAATCTTTCACAACCATGGGATAGGAAACTGAAGAACTCGTGCCATCTTTTTCTTTTCACTAAACAGTGATTTCCTCATTTCCATGTACAACCTTGTTCAACCTTCCAAAACCCAATGTCTAGATTCGAAAACCTATGGTCATAATCACCTCCATTCAATTTGTTATCAGCTTGCATGTTGTTAGGCAGTCCCTTTCATTTACTTCTGATTGTTCCACAACCAAAGGTCTTTTAAATTATCAATTTCTCCGGTAAGGGAACAGATGAAACAAAATTGTCAAAATACCATATATGACTTTGTTTTTGCGCCATTTATTAATATAGCTCCTTATCTAAGTGAGTAGTCTGCAAACTTCGCCCTCATTCTAAACTTCTTGATAAATCTCTTTGATCTGTCAAGCACCATAGCTTATATCCCCATTATATAGGTTTCATCGGAAGATATTGTTTCAGAGTCAATCTTCGACTCTTCAACAGTCATTTCTCTGGTTCCATGATAACATTCCTGAAATTTTCGGTTCAGCTCTTCCAGCGTTGGCTTTATCTTGAACAACTTATCTTTATAGTTCGGGCATCATAGAATTATCATTACAATGTAAAGTTGACAATATTGCCGCAAATTTGTTCCTGCTCATCGTTTTGGATATAGGAACGTTGCTTAAATCAAGCGCCGAAGTGAAATGGTCAGCCCAAGCTGATCTCGAATTGTAGCCCAAAATTTATACCTATAAAGGCAATCAACACTTCTTTCTTCAAATTTAGTATTTTATTTTTGGTGGTTGAATCGATACACGATGCCCTCTAATCTGGAATCAATGAACACCAAAAAAGTATCTGTTTGCGTATTGCAATCGTAAAAAAATGCTTCAACTGCTCTAGTATCATCAGAATATTCTGACAAGTTAGTTTGCTTATCGCATTTCTCCCACTTTCGGCCTATTTCAAGTCTTTTTCACGAAGTTAATCTGGGAGCTACCGAAGTGTCTTGTATTGAATCAGCAACATCCTCATCAGGGCTTGATGAAGAAGTAGGGTTCAATGATTTTCTTTCTTCCAAGATCGACAGCTGGTTGAGCTCTCTGCAGTGCTTCTTCGAGAAATTCTTCGAAGTCTCTCAAGTGTTGTGGTTGAAGGTCTTCTTGATTCTCATCGGACACTTCTACATCAGATCGTGCATTATTTTCTGGAAGGTCTTCTAGAAGATAGGCTTCGATCAACGCTACAATTACTTAGCAAATTCGAGCATGTACCACCCATTATTTCAAATAAGTCCCTGACGGTGCTTTGCAGTCCCCATCAAATTTTCATAATTTTAGAATAGAAATAACTTAAAATATGTGTAAAACTCGTAAAAATACTTTTATTGACAAGGCTGACTAACTAATTTAAAAAGGAAATTAAACTTGCAATTTTCTATTTTTAATATATTTTTGAAATGTTTACACTTCACTTATTTCAAGTCTTAATTGGCAAGCTTCTCAGATTTTTTATTTTTCGCTAGAATTCAAATAACGTAGTGCGATTGGCTTGCCAAACGGTACTTTTAAGGATCGACAATGATAATTGTCCATTACGCGTTCGGGTATTTGAAATATTTGACGGAAATGTAGGCGGTACGACGTGCAATGGTGAAGCGATTTGAAACAGGTTCGTTATCGAGTCAAAATCCATATCAGGTACGCTCGACCAGTATGTACACGCCAAAACATCACCACTTTGAGCGAAAGTGTTCGAAACCAGACAGGCACCTCAATTTGTCACCGAAGTGAATGGAGGACGTTACTGCAACATATTGACCGGCTATTTTGTTCCAAGTTGAAAGAATTGCGTCTGGACGATATCTGGTTCTAACAGGATAGTGCTACCGCCCACACAAGCCATTAATCAATCAATTTGTTGCGTAAAAAATTTGAAGATTGTACTATTTCGGTTATAAGAGAAGCTGTTTGGACTCCAAGGTCATGCGATTTGACACCTTTAGACTTCTTCCTGTGGGGTTATTTAAAGAACAGGGTCTAAGCCCATAACCAAGCCACAATTCACTATCTCAAACAAAACATCCAAACTGAAATTGCGGCCATTGACCCACTTGTTCTTCAAAAATTCAACGATAATTTTGCAGCAGAAGCTGTGGTGGTCACATGAATAATGTTGTATTCCATTCGTAATTATAATAGACCGGACTTTATTAATCAATAAAATTCTACATTGATTTCACAATAAATGTGTATTTAATTGAATGAAAACTTCCACACTAGCTGTTGGTTGACCCTTTATATGAAATATATTGCAAAACACGGACTTGCGATTTTAGTTACTTTAATTTTCGCCCAATCTACGAGGGGCGTTCAAGATATTCTCGGTATCGGGGTGAAGCTGTGGTTGCATATATAAATTGACTTATTTATCAAGTAATAATATTATTTTAGTGCATTCATGTAAAATTTCATATAAATGTGATTATTAATTCGCGTTTTATCTCTAGTTAAACAGAATCATAATGGCAACTGAGACGATGATGGTGAAAATTGAGCATCGCGCTGTAATTAAATTTCTCACTAAGCAAGGAAAAAGTCAAAAAACTATTTATGAAGAGATGGTGGCTATTTACCGGGGTTCCGCACCTTCATTATCAACTGTGCAAAAGTGGTCAAGTGAGTTCAAGAGAGGCAGAGAGAGCATTGAGGACGACCCCCGCTCCGGCGCCCCGGCTACTGCTTGTACGGGAGAAAGCATCAAAGAAGTCGAAAAACTTGTTCTTGAGGATGCCCGAATAAAGGTGAAAATGATGGCAGAGATCACCAAGCTTTCAATTGGTACCATTCACACCATTCTTCATGACCATCTTAACCTTTCAAAGGTCAGTGCAAGGTGGGTGCCACGAATGCTCACAGCGCCACAGAAAAAAGTGAGAATCGAATGCTGTAGAGAGCTTTTGGAGATGTGTAGTGAGAACGCGGACGGTGTTGTGGATCGAATTGTTACTGGGGACGAAACATGGGTCCACCACTATGACCCTGAAAGCAAACAAGAGTCCATGCAGTGGCATAAAAAAGGAACAGACCCCCCGAAGAAGTTCAAAGTCACTCCGTCTGCCGGGAAGCTCATGGCCACAGTTTTTTGGGACTCAAAGGGAATCTTGCTCATTGAGTACAAAAAAAAAGGTGAAACCATCAACGCCACATCCTACGCTTCCACTTTGCATAATTTGCGGGAGGAAATTAAAAAGAAAAGACGGGGTAAACTCGCAGCGGGTGTGTTGCTTCTTCATGACAACGCTCCTGTTCACACGGCGCGAGTTTCCAAGGCTGCTGCGCGAGATTGTGGTTTCGAAGAAATCCAACACCCACCCTATAGTCCAGACCTTGCCCCTAGTGATTATTTCCTGTTTCCGGATTTGAAAAAATGTCTTCGTGGAAAAAGATTTTCGGATGATGAAGAACTCAAGTCGGTATTTTGCAGAGAAAGAGGAAATTCATTATTTTGAGGGTTTAAAAAAGCTTATCTCAAGATGTAACAAATGCATTGATGTTAGGGGAGATCATATTGAAAAATAAAAACAATTTAAATTGAATTCGCATTTTCCTTCATATCGATACCGAGAATATATTGAACGCCCCTCGTATATATGCTGTTAAGAAAAATGGAATAATGTATGGCGACGTGAATGTGAAGCGTGTTCCGAATTCTAGAGACGGAAATTTCAGTCAAACCTAACATATGGAACGGAAAATTGATCTGTAAGTGCAGGTAACACTTCCCCATGTCATATACGTCATTTTTACTTTCAATTCTTACTTGGAACTTGTTAATGCTTTTATAAAGACAACTACTTCATAGTATTAGAAAAGAAAAAAGGGGATATAATTGGTTACGTAGTGATGAAATATTATGTAAGTAAAATTATGTGAACACTTGTGCTAAGAAAGTAAAACTATTTAAATTAAAAAACAAGTTATACTTCTTTTTGTTGCAAACGATGCTTCAATCTTGCAAAATTCGAGTTGCTGAAAGAAAGATTTCGTCGCCTTAGATATATCGACGCAGTCAACTCTAATATGATCAAAAAAATTGTAGTGGCTTGCGTAGTATTACACAACCACATTCACGTATTTGGACACGAAAGCAGTGAAGAGTTTATTCAATAGGAAACCAATCCAGAAGATACTAACAACATCGAAAACAAGAACCTGAAAGTGGAAGTGCCAGCCGAAATGGACAACGCGGTATCAGAAAATAAAACTTTTTACTTTCCTTATTTTAATTTCAGAAGAAATATGCTTTGTATTCCATTGTTTTTTATTTATTCTTTCAATTTAATTTATTCAACTTAACTTATTTAATTTACAAAAACAAGAATAAATAAACAAAAACATTTGTTGCATAATTTACTCCGGCTCCTCCAACACTAATCCACTCACAAGAAAACAATTTATCAAACAAATAAGCGATGAAGCACAACTTTCACTTAAATCAAGGCGGTAAATCAGCTGATTTTTGACATTTCTTCATCTGCCTGAGATTTCAGGGAGACATTTTTTTGCCTTAAAATCCAGTCCAGTTTCACACGAAATATCACGTAGTTTTGCAGATATTTTCCGGGCTCTCGATCAATCTGAATCGTTCGGCTAATTCTTCCCTAGAGGCAAGCCGTTTATGCAAAAAAAGCACTTCTCTTCGACTAGATACAGCTAATTACTCGTATATATGTAAATGTAAATGACTGGTTTACAGCGAAAGCGAATCATCTTTTAAACGAGGCGCAGAAGGCAACTACTAATTTCTCTGGGTTTAACTTGGGCGAATTATGATGAGCCGCGCTCTTGGTATGAAGATCATAGTTATTAAGGACCTTTACGATCTTAATCAAACATTAACATTAAGATACAAATTTGGTTTAAGTCTTTTATGTTGAATCCTAATGATGCCTATCATGCAAGACTTTTAGCTCGATTTTAGTATTTTTCATTTAAGTATGAGAAAAAACTTTGATAACTTTTGTTCTCACCTTGGCTATGCACACGCGAGTTAAACCAGCATTTGTAAAATTGTGTTACAAACTGACCTCAAATAAAAGTTTTATTAGTAATAGAAAAATCAAGTATGTAGTCCATCTTGGCTTCCTTGGACCTTGAGTTATTAATAAATGTGCCTACTAAAGTAACTGATACCTCCAAGTCTTGCACCGACCATATATTTTTGGTCTACAAGGGTTTTAATAAGGTTCATTATTTTCTACTGGAGTGGGACTTACCAGATCACTTCGCCATTGGTATTACATTTTCCGAAATTCTAAGGCACCAAATGGCCAAAAAAACGGACTCGCATTTCAATAATACTCTTAGTGACGAGATTAACATTAATAATAATGTCTGTACATACATAGGTTGAAATATATTCTTGCGATTGCCCCTCACTTGCTTTTAGTAAATTTCTTAACATTATTGTTGATCGTATTGCTAAGTGTAAATATTTTACCCCAAAACTGAAAATGATAAAAATAAAACACTGGATGACTGACAATCTTCGCAATGACTCGAAATGCAACCAATTTCAGACTGCTTTAATTTTCAAACCGTTCATGACAGTGAGCTCAAATTTTGACACATGATAGCTAATTTTATTATTTACAAGCATTTTAAACGATTTGCGTCTCAGTTGTGTTGAAAAATTTTTATCCGCGATGGAATTCAAACGTGATAGTGTGATTGCTTTATATTTGGCTGGGAAACCACAAGTAGTTATGGTTAGAGCCCTCCAGCACCTCAACGTGAATAAATCATTTGTATCTCGAGCCATAGCTCGCTACCGTGATACTGGCAGCGTTGCAAAACGCCATGCAGGTGGTCATAAAAAAACAGCAACATGGGCAGAAATGGTTCGGAAAGTTAAGGCTCGAATTGAGCGAAATCCGCGTCGAAGTGGAAGAAAAATGGCTCGTGAGCTCAACATATCGTTGGAATGGATGCAACACATACTGAAAAATTGGCTTGGGCCCAAGCCATTGAAGTTCCAAAAAGCACACGATCTTACACCGCAACAGAAAAAAGTTAGAGTCGAAAGGGCTACTCAACAAACAAAATGACCCAGTTTACTTGCTAGAGAGGTCCTTCGAAAATTTACACCTTCGGACGGCCACCAGAAAGCAGGCAGCACCGATGGTGATGATTTGGGCCGCCATAACCGCCGATGGTCGCTCTCCGCTCGTATTTTTGGACCGTGGCGTCAAAATTAATTCGATCGTATACCGTGAAACTATCTTAGAGGCAGTATTGAAGCCTTGGGCAAACAATCATTTCGGTCGGAGACCGTGGACATTTCAACAAGACTCGGCACCGTCTCACAAAGCGCGCGTCAACCAAGATTGGTTAAAAAACAATGTTCCACATTTCATTTCTTCGACACAATGTATTGCAAATTCTCCGGATACAAATCCGTTGGATTTCTCTGTCTACGGTATTTAGTAGGCGAAGGTTGGCACTAAAAAATACCAAAGTTTGGACCGCCTCAAACAAGCACTTCGCTGGGAATGGGCCAAAATACCGTAGAGCCACTTGCGTACAGCGTGCGATGCTTTCTTCGGCCGTCTCAAGGCCATTATTCGCGCCAATGTAAAGGTGGACATATTGAAAACTACTGACACAATTTGAAAATTGATGCATTTTCCAACACTTTTTGCTTTGGCACAACAAAATTTATCGAAAAATAAAACAATTATAGCATTTTAAAAAGTTGGAGTTCGAGTCATTCACCCTGTATTTTGTCAAAAAAACAAAAATTGTTTCAGTAAAGAAAAAACGATATCAGCTAACAAATAACTTAAAAAGATCATAAGATATTATCAACCACAACGCGATGAAAGCAGATTAAAGACAAAAAGGCAATGGGGAATAGTCAACGACTTAGTCAAAGACCAAGTATAAACGAAATAAAAAACTCTTAATTTAACTGATAGTTATACGACCGCCGGTAATCGAGAGTGCTTTTGGGATCAATGACTCTCTTCTTCAATGGATTATAAATTACCTTTCGGAACGTTAAATTCAAGTTGTCTTGTATGGTTACAAGTCTGATATTCACAAAATAGATGCTGGTGTCCCCAGGGCTCCGTTATGTCTCCGACACTCTTTTTAAATTTCATCAATGATCTTTTGTCTGCTACTTCTAACACAATGTGTTCCTTTTCTGATGGAATTAATTGCTTCCAGAACACAATGCTGTCTGCTGTCGTTAAAGCAAAAATCCATTATCCATGAATGTCACTTACATCCTCGAAGCCGAAAAACTTTCCATTTTCGGTATATGTGTCAGGGACAACTTACGTTGGAATAACCACATATTTCAAGTCGCCAAAAACTCTGCAAAATGTCTAGGTTTCCTCAAGCGATACAACAAATATTTCACCCCCTCTGATCTGACCACAATATCTAAGGCGTTTATCTTTCCAAAATTCTAGTACAATACTCAAATCTAGTCAGGTACTCCTAAGAGCTCTTTGCACTTGCTAGATAGGATCCAAAACCGTGAAATAAAACTCATAGGTGATAACAATATTACACAGTCATTCGACACCCTGGAACACAGACGTAATGTCTCCTGTCTCATCTTGTTGTATCGCTATTTTCGCCAACAGTGCTCCACAGAAATTACCAGTAGCATTCCAGCAGGTGCTCAAGCCCATTTTTGGATGTACTCTGAAATATCGTGATTTGTTTCTAAGCCATACAACTCGCGTATGGAATGCCATGCCGAGCTCTTTATTTCCTAGTCACTATACTCGTAACTTGCAAACATTTAAAACAAACGCAAATCGGTATCTCTCTTTTTTAGCTCCCAAACTTCCTCTCGCTCGCGCTATGTGCAAACATCTTAAGGGTACACAAAATCCCTTGTGCGAGCGCCAATTATAAAAACAAAATGGACAACTGCTTAAATATATCCACAAGTGTCCAACAAGTTCCAGTAGGCTTATCGCAAGAATATATTCCGGAAACACAAATATTGTCAAAATTTTTCTTTAGTATAGTTGCTGAAGTAATAAATGTCCCGTGGATCTGATGGTTTAAGTACCTCAATTTAAAAAAAAAGATATGTGCCTAAAAAAAAGCCATTGTTATACCTAATTAATAGAAACTTTGAAACTGGTATCTGCCTAGAGTGTCTTAAATCGTCTATAATTGTACTTTTACCTAAGAAAGACGACAAATATGATCCAAACAATTACAGAACTATTTTTGTATTCTCAGTTCTAGATTGGTGAATTATATCGATAAGAGCAGTCAAATGAAGATGCAGTATTGTCATTCCATGAAAATATTTATAATAAAAATCAAAAAGCAGAAAGAATTTGAGCTTGTCAATCATAAATCATCATTAAAAGTGCTGCAGAAGTTTGGTTTCACAGATAATATTCTCTGTTAGCTTTTATCATATCTGAATAATAGAAGACAATATGTTCTAATTAATTCAGCTTTGAATGAGGGGCTCCCTTGCATTGGAGCTGGAATCCCATAGAGTTCGGTAATTAGCCCTCTACTTTTTATAATTTATATAAACTTTATATTTGAGCTGTCTCTGCCCTTGCAGATGTCTTCGCTATGGCTGATTCTGCCCCGTCTGCCAATGATCTAGTACAGCGGATGAACGAAGACCTATCCTTTTCATAGAATTGCACTACGTGATATAGATTGTAATCATGTAAACCGTAAAAGTAACTGCATAGTCCTAGAATCAGTTTCTGAATTTGAATATCTCTCATATTGATATTTTGAAGACCTCTGTTTACTTACATCAATATATTATGCCTTAATCGATCCTCGCTTGGAATACGGTATTTCTTGTTGAGCTGGTGCATTTGAAACCACTTATAACTGCTCAAAGAAAAATTGTTAGGATTATACTTTTTAAACCAAGGTGAGAGCCTTCGCGCCCTTTGTTCCAATCAGCCAAAATATATCCGTTTCAATATCTTTACATATTTAAGGTACTGAGGTTATTCTATCTCCATTTATACGTTATCCAATTCAATGTAGATCCAGATTTTTTCGATCCTTGAAAAGTTGGCTGCTTTTTAAATCTTATGTTAACATACCAACCCATGTAACAACATAGAATATTTTCATTGCTTTCTTCATCTCCTCACTTATAAACTTTGACCATGTCCCTTTCATTGATAGATCGATGTAGCGAAACAGAATGAAGATATCTTTGAGCACTAGATGCTTCGCACGATTTTTAATCCCGGTGATGATGTAACGCGAACTCTACAAGCTGTACAATGCCATGGACCTCTTTAGAAAAATGCACATCTGCTTAACTAGGATATGTAAGGCGAAAGAATATTACTGCTTCAGCTCGATTCATAATCGGGTAGATCACGCAGTAGAGAAAGGCCTCACCTTAAGTGGCGCGCACAAGTACAATAGAAAATTTTAAATTAATTTTTAATTTAATTTAATTTTTAATTTTGGTGGGGGCTAAGGCCCCTATTTATTGGCTTAATACAAGCTTAATCTAACTTAAAAACTAACAGAAAGGCTTAAGAGCTAGGGACCAAGGAAGTGATGGAGGAGATCTTGTTTGAGACGAGGAGTGCTCTGGTGGAAATTAAAAAGGGAGAGGTTTGAGTTGACCTTTCGGAGCATACGGGAAATTGGTTCGTTGGAGCCATAAGAGGTGCGGTGGACCGGTAGATAGAAGAGTCGAGGACAACGTAGATTGCGGGGGTTGGTATTGAAGGAAATGGAGTTCAAAATGGATGCATAGTCGATGGAACCTGAGAGAAGTCGATGAATGAAAAGAATGTCAGCAGTATTCCTACGTTCTTCTAACGAATTCGGATTTAGAAGTTTGAGGCGGTCCTGAGGTAAGATTAAAGGGTCGTTCCACGGCAGACCACGGAGAGCAAATCGGAGGAATCGACGTTGAATACCGTCGATTCGGGAAACATAAACCCGGTGAAAGGGGGACCAAGCTTGACTGGCATACTTAAGCAGACATTAGCCATATTGGAGTAGGCAACCAAAGTGATGTCTTAGTTGATGCCCAGGTCCACCCGGGACTATAGAGCCATGTAAACAGGTAAGTCACACCTATAGAAAGCAGCCAGATATTTATGTTCTATGGGGCTAAGATTTCGACTTTGAAGGACGTGGATATGGTGGGTGGCCGGGGTTCAATACTAGCCGTGCTCGAAAGACATTATTTTTTCACTAAAATCTCGCGAAATGAATGGTTGCCTAAAACACAACAAGTCAAATTACGCTAACAATATAGTCTCCCCATTAAATGTTGGATACCACCCATGGAGCGAAATAACCACTACGCCGAAACATCTTTCTCTCGCTTTCTATCCAATTTTCCGGGCTCCTGCATTTTAAGAGTAGTACTACCCTTTTGAGTGGGTAGTAAGACTTAACAACTCTGTACCAATGTTTCTGTCTAGTTGAAAGATGTCAGTTCATATCCATTGAACTAGTTGTTCAGGATACCGGAGATGAAGTAACCCCAAACCATTTTCGATAAACCTCTAAACTTGCCGGTTTTCTTTACGTACTTTGGATCCAATTATTTCAATGGGAGGGCACTTAAAATATCGACGTTGAATTTCGTTTTATCACTCCAAATGACAAATTTCGAAAAATGTTGGTCTTTCTATTTTTTTTCGACGCGTTGGCCTCGCAAACCTTCCATTCAAATTATACTTATTTTTATTGATCCATCGTCGTACAGTCTGTCCCGATATGCTTAGTCCGCATTTGTGGCGACGTCAGGAAAGAACAATTTTAAATCCTGTAAAACTGCATATTTATTGTAGAAAAGATTTTGAATCGACGGACCAATTACTGTATATTCCATGCTCATTACTAGATCTAATAAAATACATAAATTTCTCCTAATATTTTAAAATTGACAGGCGTGTTGAAACTACATGACTATTTCGAATCTAAATGGTGATCTTAATGTGTTATGGTAATGAGAATATTGTAGAACGAAACATGTTTTAGCACATTTTAACATTTCCACAACATATTTCAGCGAATATTTTTGTTAACCGGTTGCTGTTATCCGGGTTAAGTTGATGATTTAAAATTTGGAACCAAAAAAGATTCAATGATATGGGTTATAAGAGATATTGCTCAAAATCTTGTCTCTTATTCCTAAAATATTGCAAAAATATTAAATTATTAGAGTGCAGGTAAACTTGGGTCCCAAAGAACAATCAACCAATTAAGTACGCCGAGTAGATCTCTTTGCAACGCTGTACTGTCGGTACCACTCTTCGTAGAATCTTCTTCTTAATTCAGCCTCTATTCGCCACAATGTAGTATGGTAAGTATTTTATGCAAATCCAATTTAATTTGTTGAGAGAGAGCTTTGCTAATCCATTGTCCTAATGGCTCAAAGAAAAAAACAATTGGAAAGGGGTATTATTTGTTAATCGCAGTGAGGCATTCACTGATCCTGTTTTCCTTTTGTTTGTTATAATTAGCGCGCGCTCAAGAGATTTAAGTACCCTGAAAATATTTGTACACACCGTGGGCGAGGGAAAATTAGGAAGGAAGAAAGGGGAGATACCGATGTACATTGGTCTTAAACGTTTGAAAGCTATAAAGACTAGGAAATATGTAGGGAGGTCGGCAAAGGATTCCATAAGTAAGTTATACGGCTTAGGACCGAATCACGATATTTTAGAGTACGTCCTTTCGGACTTGAGGGTATACTGGCGAGCAATCATAGCGAGACGGGTGTTACGGTTAAAGGCTCGAAGGGGCGGAATGCTACTGGGAATTTTGGTGGAGCACTGACGGTGAAAATAGAGATAGAACAAGGTGGGGCAAGAGATGTTACCTCGGTGTTCAAGCGTGTCTTTGTCGACTGATATTAGTATTACCTATGAGTTTTATCGCACGGTTTTGAATCCTACCTAGCCGGTGCAGATATGTTTTAGGACCACCTGACCAGATGCGGGCATTGTACTCCCGACAGATCAGAGGGGGTGAAGTATTTCTTACATGGCTTGGATAAATCCGAACATTTTGCAGCATTTTTGGCGACATCCAACCTAAGTTGTAACTGACACACATATCGAGAATGGAAAGTTTCTCGTTTTCGACGATGCAAGTGCTAATTAGCAGACAAGAGATCATTGGTGAAAATTAAAAAGAATGTCGGAGACGGAAGGAGGCCACACCTGTATGTATTTTGTGAATATCAGGCTTTTTAAACCATCCAAGACAATTTGAATTGAACGTTCCGAAAGGTAGTTTTTAATCCATTGCCAAACTCTGTCAAATGCCTTAGAAATATCAAATGCAACTATCTTCCTTTCTCCAGATTGGTGTACGCTTTAGTTCCACTTTTCAGTGAGACATTCCATCAAATTGCCAGTAGGCCTGTTGCGGTCGGGCGGAAACCATAGTGCCGGTCGTTGAGAAGTTTTCGTGTTTCGAGATATTTCATGAGCTGACGGTTTACCAACGTTTCCTTGATCTTGGAAAGAGGGAACGTAAGTGCAATGGGTCTATAGGAGGAGGGAGAAGCAGATTTGTCTTTTTTAGGGACGGGCTGGACAAATGTTGTTTTCCATCTTCTCGGTAAGTGCTCTAAAGAGTAGTATTGAGGAAAAAGCTTACGCAATGGTGCTGCCAGCGTAGGATAACACCTCTTCAGAAGAAGGTGAGATATACCATCTTGACCTGCGGATTTGTGTATGCTAAGATGCTTAAATACTCTTGCTACTACACGAGTGCGAAAGTGGAATCGTCCAATTGACATTCGACGCATCCAAGTGTAGGCGCAGACAAAGCACAATCTGGAAGTTTTGAACTGGCCACAAAGTATACAGCAAGCGGATTGGCTTTGTCCAAAGAGCTGACAGCTGGAATGTCATTGTAAATAAACGTTGTTAGTGCATTGTGATATTGTAGTATTTTTTTTCCTCAATTTTTGGTTGTATTAAAATTGCACGCTCTTAAGAAAGGCGTTGCATTCATTCCTGACTCGTTTCGGTTTTCCTTTGTCGAGCTGGTTTTGAAGGATCGAGAAAATATTACACTAACCCTGACAGCCTCTTTACATCTCGAGTCGTACCACGCGTTTTCTTTTGGTTTAACACTCTTCATCCGATGAGGGATGAAGGATCTCATTCCAAAGAGAATAGTGTCTGTGATCGCGGTATCCACGTCGTTATCAAGGACACATAACGACCAGTTTAAATTCCTAAAGGAGCTGTTAAGTCCGCTCCAATTGGCTTTCTCGCATTGCCATATTGTTCTTTTGGGAATCTTTTATCTAACGGTTTGGTCGATATACGAGAAATTAACTGATCTGACACAGTAGTCCGACGAGCGGTGCGACTATCAACACCTCGTATTCGTGTGAGCGCATTTACAAGCTGGGTCTAGTTGTCTTCTTCCGCTGTGAAGATCTCAACATACCGTCCTTTGGGTGTTGTCTGTCTAAAATGCCGAAGTCATCAAAAATTACGTATATTAAAATCGCCCGTAGTAACGATGTCAGTATGAAGGTACAGGGACACAATTCTTTGTATGGAGTCATACAGCGCATCAAACTCGTTAAAAGTCGAAATGCTGTCCAGTTTGGGGCTTCTGTAAATAAAGCGGTAGTGGATAATTTGCTTGCGGAGATGAAATTGTAACCACATGAAACTGAATTCCGGGTTGCAATAGGGATTACAGTGTGCGGTGTTGTTGCTGAAGCAGTTTGTTTGTTATCATTGTCCAGATTGAATGTTTCTTTCACTCCGACCGCAGGATTTTGATCACAGTCGCCGTAATACTCTCCATATTTTCCTATCTTCCTCAATCTTTTCCTGTTCTCCATCTTTTTCGTTCTATTAAATAGTTTTTATCGGGGCTTTTCTGCTAGTAGACCGGCAGTAGCTCTGGTCTTTTTATGCAGCATGGCTTTGTATGCTCCTTTTATAGCTTTTTAGAACTACTGCCACGTTTTGAAGGCCGTAAGAATGTGAACATAACACATATAAACCAAAGATGAGTCTGAGGTGCTTTAACATCTGCAAAGGGAAGGTGGGAAGGTGGTCAAAAGAACAATTTAATTTCCACTTATACTATATATTCGCGCATACCAACGTCTTACGTACATACTTGTATGCATGTATATAATACAGCGCCGAATACTTTTTCGATTCCAGGCTAGAGGATTTCTGGGGACGAGCAACAGAAAACGTTTCGCAAGCTGGCACGTTGATGCAATGAAGGTTAAAAGATTCAAACCAGAAAAAATATGACAGGAACGTCAGATATACCACCTTGATCAAAAAGTTCCCTCATCACACCACCGTGTGGCGTTCCCATTGTTCCGATTTGAGTTCTGTTTTTTTTGTTAAGGTGGTAAATCTATTGTTGATATTTCCTCTAAATCTTAGCATCATAGCTTGACGTTTTTACAATTTTAGAAATGGATTTAAATTTGCAACAACGAATATGTATTACTCGTAAATTTTGCGTAAAAAACGGATTTAATGGTGCGCGAACGTTGGAAATGTTGGAAAAGTGTTTCGGCAACGATTCTCTAAAGAAAACGCACCGTCGCACAGTGCCATCATTATTCGTAATTTTTTGACGAAAAATGCAACAAATACCATCCAACAGCCACCGAATTAAAAAACCACTACGGGGAGCGCGTTTCAGCAGCCGAGAGGAAGTACGAGTAATAGAAAAACCGCAGGAAGCACTGATGGACATACCGAAAACCGAATATAAAAAATGTTTCGAGGATTGGATCAAGCGCTGGCATAAGTGTGTTGCAGTCAATGGGGATTACTCTGAAGGGGACAATATAGATTTAGATGAATAAACTTGTATTTAAAATTCCGGAAAATTTTTGATCAAGGTATATAAAGGATGTCCCAAAATTGACACAAGATTTTAATTTTGCACCGTTGATTGGCGAGGTAAAGTGTTGCCAACGAAAAAGAAGAGTGACAGCTTGCAAATGGAGCGCTACACGAAAGAACAACGCGTTTTCGTTGTTGAACAAAATTTAAAAATAATGAAAGTTTGGCACCTACATTTCGTAATTAGTTAGTGATGTGATCCTAAATGCTCTGGCCGTCCATCAACAAGTCGTTCAGCACCACAAAACATCGAAGCAGTTCGTGGGAGTGTTGCTGACATTTCAAGTAGCTCTCTACAGCGTATACTCACTTAACCTTTGCATTCGTTGAATGTATTATGGAACAGCAAGTGGATGCTGATGAGGCCCATTTGCATAGTGATGGCTTTGAGAATCGTCAAAATTGTTGAATTTGGGGTTCAGAAAATCCACGAGTGATTGTTGAGAAACAAATGCATCGGTAATGTGTCACTGTTAGGAGCGGATTTTGGGTCAGAGGCATCATCGGGCCATTGTTCTTTGAAAATGCGGCTGGCAATATCAGTTAATGATGGCAGCGATATGATAATCCACTTTTGTGTGCCCAAATGACAGGATATGTATATGGACAACAGGTATTTTCAACAAGATGGTCCCACATGCCATGCAGCTCAAGAAACAGGTCAATTACTGCATGGGTCATTTCCAGGTCGTGTAATTTCCAATTTTGCTGATCAGAATTGACCGCCTAGATCATACGATTTAATGCCGTTGGACTTTTTTCTTTTGGTCTTTTTTTAAGTCGAAAGTTTATGCCAACAAGCCTACAACCACCCACGCCTTAAAGGAGCAAAATGAGCACTGTATAAACGAAATTCAGCCGCATTTATGTTAAATTGTCACGGAAAATCTTGACAAAAGAATGCGTATGAGCCAGCAGAGCCGTGGAGGCATATACCGGAAGTGCTACTCTATACATAACCCTATATCCTATACTTTATGAATCAATAAAAAAATGTTTAATTAAAAATCTGTGTTTTCTATCAAAATTACTTCTTGTGTGAATTTTTGGAAATGTCGGAAAATAGCGGACCACTATTTAAACTTGCAACCGGAACAGAACAAAACAGCCATACCCTTCAATAATATCGTTGACCCACTACGTTGATCACAACTCATCAATTCGTAAATGGTCATGATTGTCTGATATGAAATATTATTAGCGCCTACGAACCATATGTAGACAATGAACAAGAGGTTCAAGCCGGTGGGGACTTAAATGGAGGCGTCGGGAAATCGAATCACGCATACAGAAACTGCCATGGAAGAAACGGGTTTGGAACGAAAAACGAAAAGAGCGGTGTTTAGTTATACTATACAACACCAAACCGAGATATAGATGATCTTGAGTGAACCACAAGCACGTGAGAGCCGAGCTTTCATGACAAGGTCAGAGAGAAAATAAACTTGTATAATTTAATGGAAAGAGGTCAGCTCTGAGTGGTACGAGTATATTTTTAAGAAAGTCATAAAACAAGAGAAATACTAATCGCGCAAGTTATGTGACACCTAGATATACTAAACTCTTCTATCAGTAGTTGTAGCAGCATAGCTAGTCGCAGTATATCGTACATTCAATTCGACATGCGGCGCTTACCGAGCATATTGGTGTTACTGCGGAAACCGAAACTTCTCAGATTTTGTCGTTTATAAAAGTTGGCTTTTGCCGTTAACTCGGCAAAATTTGTGTTGAGTCTTGGGTTAAGTAATTCAAAATTTAACGAATGCAGAAGGTGAACCCTCGTAAACATTCCATGCATTTAGAATGAAGAAACATGGCGGGGGAACGATAATATGAAAATTGGGGTAAAGGAAAAAATACCAGACTTTCAACCTTGGGCTAAGTAAAACCGAAAAGTGAAACTGATGAGTGCATCTTTGGTTATCTACCCATGTTGCGAAAAAGATACAATGAAATCGGCAGCTGAAGCACGTTTGGAAGGCATTGTACCGGGACTTAAAAGATATACCGTCACATTCGACCAATAGACAAGCAATTATGGACTGCAATGATTTAAGATTGCGGCACAATGAAGAAAATACTTGAAAAAGTTTCAATTGCCGAAACATTTTCCAGGCGAGCGAGGACACTTGTTTACGGGGAACAATCAGATTTGTAATAGGTGAAAACTTTTGACTTGCCAGCAGAGGGTGAACTATTGTGTTGCATTGTGTAAAGGCAAATGCGATACGAGAAATTGCAGCCACTATTAACCAGTCAAACTAAGGTTGCAAACTTAAATATACGAGAGAGGTCTATAATACTCGTAGATAAGCGAAAACGCAATATTATTAAATTTCATGGTAGTCAATGCAGCTTTGTGAAAGGTATGTTGACATACATACATATGACGTGGTTCAAAGTGTATGGATATCGATGGAAAAACATATTGAGGTTCTGAAACATGTCAAACATGTCCATTGAGTGCATTCAAAGGGAGCACTTGAGTCGTGTATAAGAATGTTTTGTCATATTAATGATGTCGTTAAAATGGAACTAAAGTGCACAGCTGTAATAAGTGGATAATTCGAAGATAAAGTTGAAGTACACAAAGACAGTGATCAGGACTGTTGCTTTTTAGGTGGACTTTCTAATAAAGCGGCACATTAATGGGAATGAAACGACTTCACTTCTTTACTTAACCGAAAAAGGGTTATCGTATTATTATTATTATTTCCAAAAATTTAGGTTCAGTCGTAAAATATTATGAAAATTACGGTGACCGTATCACACGAATTACGGGATGGCTTGGTTTGAGCGAAAGCTTCGTAGTATCTTGTGACAATCAGGACAGTCGTGCGCTTGGCATTAACATACGCACCGCAATGCTCAGCAATGAAGGAGAAATGTTGAGAAAAATAGACAGCGATGGAGATGACTGTGTTGCGAATGTCAACTCCTGTAATAAGACGTAGTCTTATGAGTAGTATGCATCTCCATAGGAAAACTTTGACAATGGGAAAATTAAAAGTTGATCAAATCTGCTGGTATTGATCTACTCAACGAAGTTTGCCGGAAAATCCGTTCGGAAGGGCAATTGAAGCTCAAGTTCCGTCCCACGTTTAATAAAGTCGGAAAAACAAAAATAATTATTTCACTCAAATAGAGACAAAATAACAAACTCTCGTCCTCACTGACGAGGTGATCCAAAACAGAGACGTACAAAGGTACTGAAGTCCACAAATTTAACCAATCCCACAAGCATCACAGTAGTAACGCAGAAATATTGGAGAGAGAGGCAACACTGCTTCTATAGATAGTCAATTTGACAGTTGAAATTTGATTTGTAGTTAGCACGTTACGATGAATAGATTAACGCCAGAACAACGCGTGCAAATTGTGCAAACTTATTTTGAAAACCATGGTTCGGTTCGCCAAACTTATCGTGTTCTACGCCCATTTTACGGTCGGCATAAACGTCCATCAGAACACGATAAATCCTTTTCGCACCACGTACACTCTAGTGGATAATACGCATCCTCAAAGATGACGAACAGTGCGAACAGAAGAAGTTATTGCCGTCGTGGAGCGCAGTGTTGTAGAGAATCCGAATGAGTCGATTCGCCACCATTCACAGCAATTGGAGCTATGACCATCCACTTAGTGGTAGATTTTACGGAAAGATCTTGCCTTAAAAGCTTATAAGATCCAGCTTGTATTGCGGGAAACATTTAGTGAGCGCTGAATTTAGCATAATGGACCTGTGAGCGGGACTCCTCGATCCTGTGATCTCACACCTTTAGATTAGTTGTGTGAAGTCACTAGTCTATGCCGATAAACCAGAGACGTTGGACGATTTGGAAGTCAACATTCGTCGTGTAATTGCTGATATACGGCCCCAGTTGCTCGATAAAGTTGTCGAAAATTAGACTTCACGATTGCCCTTCATTCGAGCTAAATGTAGCGCGCGTATGCCTGATAGCTTCAAGTATTTTATTTCATATTGAATTTGTATACTTTTGAAAAAAACACCCTTCATTTACTCGTCTTAAATAAATATGTACGTGTACATATTTCAATAGTAGATGACAGAAGAACAGAACTATTTTGGTCTATTAGTATGAAAGTATGTGGAGTGCAATGCAAGTTATATTCTATTTGAATTTTAAGCAAATCTTATTTATCGGACTAGCTGACGGCAGCAAAAGTTTTATTCAAACTCACATGTGATTTCGTCATCTGAACAGTTGATTCATCTTATCTAGAAAGGTTTGGCTAACATCCTGCCAGAGGCAGCAAAACATTGCCTGTTCATAAATTATATCAAAGCTTGAAGGCATAACTAATACGCCCATACCTTACTGAATTTGTCAAATTAATGACTGGAATTAAATTATGTACATAACTAATAATTGTGAATTTAAACAATGTTATAGCACAAAAAGAAAACCAGTTTCGATTTATTTTTCAGTGCTGGCCAAGGTTTCTTTGGAGTTTTAAATTCTTTTCATTTGCATTAGAGTAAATAGCATTTGTTTCACGCCGCAGGGGTAGTAGAGTAATTTTGAGGCACAAAGAATAATTTGTAAGTCAAGCCTGTTTGAGTATGCATAGGTTGATGCCATTATTTATAAGTCGTCGTAATCTCCAAGTACATTCTTGCTGTCTTTTTAAATTATTTATTAATAAAATCCGGAAATAAATTTCACGTACCTATTTAAAACCCAAGCTGATACTACACTTATGCCATATTTAGTGATTTTCAATATTACACATAGCAAATTATGATGAGCCAACGCACTTGGTTTGTGTATTTTAGAGAGTGTTGATTTTCGTTTTAAACTGGACAAACCTTAAAGGTTCTTTAAAATTCGAAAATAATCGCTTATTTCAAATGCCTTTTTCACCAGTGAATTAACCAATTCTGGTTTGCTTTCTCCGGTTACAAATCTTCAATAAATTTCGAAAGAACTAGGTTGATCAAGCTGTAGTACATTCATGTTTTTTGTAACATCTATCCGTTCAAATAGTTTGAGATTAGTTTTGTAAGCGGAGTCGCTTGAGTTATTTACGAATGAAACTGCAATTCCTGGGACCTCAAAAATAAGTTTGTGGATGTTTCCCAACAAATTTTTTCACAGCTTTGCTGCTTTAACTTTGTTGTCATGACTGTTATTTTGAACTGCTCGTAATCTTCGAAAAGCAAAATAGAAGAACCACAAATATCCTGGGTCTTGTCATTGTATCTGATTCAATATACTCGAAAGGGTATCTCATCGATCAGCGATTGTTGGGTCATGTTTACCATCATGATCTTTTTATACCCTAGTGGAAGCAATTCAATGGTGCGCGGGACCCTATTTTTTGTGACTTTTTCGCGTAATTCAGTCGATGTCTAAAGTTTCTGACTTATGGGTATAGATCAGAGACTTTATGTAGTCCCAACGAAAAGAGGTTAAATGTGTTAAATCAAGTGATTGCCGAACTTCGTCTTCAAGAACTCGATTGTGACATTCGCTCTGTGGGAAGTGCCACCATCCTAATGAAATTACATATCGTCCAAGATGTCCATTTGCAATTTATATAAAAAAAAACGGTTAACATGGGGCGATAGCGGTCTCCAATGACTGTAAGAGTCTCACTGACATCATAAATAGCATTGCTAAATGTGGAACCACCAATAGAGTGCAATTTAATGCTGTCTCTTGTCGTTAAAGCGAAATTTAAACATCCAGCCATTATCCATGAATGGTAAGTGCCATTCGTCGAAACCTAAAAACTTTCCATTCTCAACATGTGTGTCGATGACAACTTACGTTGGAATGACCACATATTCGGTTTTGCCAATAACGCTGCGAAATCTCTAGATGTCATGAAACGATGTAAGAAATATTTCACCGCCTCTTATTAGGCCTCAGTATATGTATAAGGCAATCACCCGCCCAAAATTGGAGCAGAATGACCACGTCTGGTCAGGTGTCCCTAACACCTCTTTGTACTTTTCAGATAGGATCCAAAACCGTATGATAAAACTCATAGGTGACGCCAATATTACAAAGTCAATCGAAATGCTCGAACATCGACGCAATGTTCCACCGAAAATGCCAGTAGCATTCCGTAACACCAGTCTCGCTATGAATGCTCATCAGTATACCCTCCAGCCCACTTTCGGTCGTCCTCTAAAATATCGTGATCATCTCTTAAGCCATACAACTCGCTTATGGAATGCTCTATTGAGCTCTTTATTTCCTAGTCATTATAACTTGCAAACATTTAAGACCAACGCACATTGGTATTTCTCTTTTTTCCCTCCCCAACTTCCCTTGTACCCCCTGCGGGCAAGCATTTTAAGGGCAAATCTCCTGATCGAAAGCGGATTATAAAACAAACAAAAAATAATTGAGGAAGTATGGCCCAATGACACCATCGGCTAACATAAAAATAACACACGTTGGAACGTCTTTGGCTGCTCGCATAACCAAGCGCAGCTATTTCGCTTACTGACAAGGCCATTTAATCAAAAATGTGATTCATCACTGAGTATGATTTTTCGGTGAAAACCTGTATCTCTACTGAAGATGAATCAGTAGAGTCAATCACCGAAGGTTCGACGTGCACGACTTTTTTCTTTTTTTTTGGCGAAGAAAAGTGAAGATCTTCTATAGACACTATGAGGAACGCAAGCGTGTGCTCATAATAGTGTTCGATTTTTATTCACTAAAAGCATTTCCAAATATGGGTGTTACTGCAACTAAGTTTCGACTTAACAAGCAATTTTTCTATCATGAAATAAACGTGTGTGGTAGGTATCGAAGAATCACTTTAGTCCATCGATGTTTCTTTGGGCTAAGAAGGCAATCGAATAGTAAGGAAAACTAGGGAGATTCTATGTAGAAACTATGGAGACTCAATGTAAGACCTTGATTATACCCAGTCCTACTTTATAGCACTAAATCATGGATTGAGGATGAAGATATCCTCAGTCGTTTCGAGAGAAAACCCCTTCTAAAAATATTCAGTCCCGTTTGCGTAGACGGAATTTGGACGACAAGATTCAATGATGAGCTGTACAGGGACTTCGACGTAGTCAAAAAAATTACTCGTCAGTCCTCTGAGATGGCTAGGGCATGTAGATCGAATGGACACCAATGCTCCGGGCCACAGAGTCTTCGAATCTAACCCGGAAGGACAATGCAGTAGAGGAAGACTTCATCTTAGGTAGCGCTAACAAGGAAAAGGGGACCGCTACCGTTTTGGAGAGCGCAACTGGATGCAGTTAGCTAAAGACCGTGCCAAAGCTCTAGAGAGGCTTGTTAGTAGAGGCCTAGATTCACCCCGAACTTTAGCGCCACCTAAGTAAGTAAGTAAGACGAGTGTCTTTCCAATAAAAGCTCCTGCATGTCCTCCTATTTAAATGCGGTTATATTTTATCGCGTAAGGTCGAAAGATTTGGTTCTTGGTAGACGGCACACTAGGTTTCTTTCTTTGTAGATTATATTATTGACATGTCTACTTAGTCGGATTTTGTGCTTTCTCGCAAATTGTTTTGCTTTTTTTTCAACTGTAGGCATTCCGAGATCTTTGTGCAAATCGGGATCTTATTTAGCACGGTGAGTTTCTCTTAGCTTTTTATATTCAAAAGTTTGTAAAGTATTGGCATTCGTTTTATAAATACAACTCCAATGTTGTATACCATCGGTCCACACCGGCTTCAACGCTTGCTTGTTGTCGATGCTAAGCTTGGAATATTTTTCAAGTAACTGGTCGAGTGTCATTCCGAGGTATTTAACCTCGTTTGCGAACGAAATACAGAGCGAGGTAACCTGCTCGTTTTTCTGTAAGTAAAGTTTACTTGAACAGATTTGGTTTCATTGAGCGATATCTACCAGGTATTTGTCCATTCATTTACACTATTAAGAAACCTTTGTAGTTTAGCTGTTGTTTCTTTAATCGTTTTACCTACTGCTACTACTGCTACTATATAGTATTATCAGTCAACGTAGCTAAAACTCCCAATCTTCTTGCAGTATGCAGGGTGAATGACTCGAACTCCAACTTTTTAAGATGCTATAATTTTTTTTATTTTTTGATAAATTTTATTGTGCCAAAGCAAACAATGTTGGAAAGTACATCAATTTTCAAATTGTATCAGTAGTTTTCAATATGTCCACCTTTACATTGGCGCGAATAATGGCCTTGAGACGGCCGAAGAAAGAATCGCACGCTGCACGCAAGTGGCTCCGCGGTATTTTGGCTCATTCCCGGCGAAGTGATTGTTTGAGGTGGTCCAAACTTTGGTATTTTTTAGTGCCAACCTTCGCCTTCAAAATACCCCAGACAGAGAAATCCAACGGATTTGCATCCGGAGAATTTACAATCCATTGTGTCGAAGAAATGAAGTGTGGAACATTGTTTTTTAACCAATCTTGGTTGACGCGCGCTTTGTGAGACGGTGCCGAGTCTTGTTGAAATGTCCACGGTCTCCGACCGAAATGATTGTTTGTCCAGGGCTTCAATACTGCCTCTAAGACAGTTTCACAGTATACGATCGCATTAATTTTGACGCCACGGTCCAAAAATACGAGCGGAGAGCGACCATCGGCGGTTATGGCGGCCCAAATCATCACCATCGGTGCTGCCTGCTTTCTGGTGGTCGTCCGAAGGTGTAAATTTTCGAAGGACCTCACTGGCAAGTAAACTCAGTCATTTTGTTTGTTGACATATTGCTCGATAACAAATGGCGACTCATCGGAAAAAACCAAATTCGGCAACTCACCACTTTCGTGCAAGCGTAGCAACTCCTTCGCTCTTTGGGCTCTAACTTTTGTCTGTTGAGGTGTAAGATCGTGTGCTTTTTGGAACTTCAATGGCTTGAGCCCAAGCTCCTTTTTCAGTATTTGTTGTATCCGTTCCAACGATATGTTGAGCTCACGGGACATTTTTCTTCCACATCGACGCGGATTTCGCTCAATTCGAGCCTTCACTTTCCGAACCACTTCTGTCGATGTTGCTGTTTTTTTATGACCACCTCCATGGCGTTTTGTAACGCTGCCTGTATCACGGTAACGAGCTATGGTTCGAGACACAAATGATTTATTCACGTTGAGGTGCTGGAGGGCTCTAATGATAGCTACTTGTGGTTTTCCAGTCAAATATAAAGCAATCACACTATCACGTTTGAGTTCCATCGCGGATAAAAATTTTTCAACACAACTGAGACGCAAATCGTTTAAAAGACTTGTAAATAATAAAATTATCTGTCATGTGTAAAAATTTGAGCTCAATGTCATGAACGGTTTGGAAATTATAGCAGTCTGAATTTGGTTGCAGTTCGAGCAATTCAGGGTGTAGTATGGCTGTATGGGAGATCTAGAAGCGGACCGAGAGCATTTGCTTGCGGCACGCCGGCTAAAATTTCCTGCAATCGCCTAAACTCGGTTCCATGTCTGTCGCGGAAAATTCTATTCTCTATCTTGTCAGAAAGACCAGTTGCAATTTGAATTTCAAGCCTTCGTGCCATAGCTTGTTAAACGCTTATGAAATATGAAGAAATTCGACTGAACAAATCCTTCATTCTTCAAAAGCTTTCTCAATTACGTCAGGGATCCTATGCACATAATCAATTGTTGAATGCTTGCTTCAGAACACAAACTGGTAATCAGGATCAAGAGAAGCTCATTTTCGCTAACGACCAGCACTATGCGATTAAGTAGTATCCTCTCAAAAATATTTGATCTAATTGATAGAAGTGAAATTGGTATTGGTACCATTAGATCTTCAGTAACTTCCCACTGATTCGGAACGTATTAATCTAATACAAGTGCCACTTTTATAATATAGTGATGTTGCACTTCTTTGTGTGCAACAATTACCAGAAAAAAATAAAAATATTAGAGAAAATAACATTGAAGCACTTTATTAGTTAAATTAAAGCTAGAAATTAACAAACATGTCTCTAATATTTTTCTTCGCACGAAAGAAAAAGATAGAGACCATCTCATTTTCGTTTCCGTTTGCCATGGGTGAAAAGTGTTGCCATTGTAGATATTACATAGTGCTTAAATTAATAACATATCTATTATATGACAATATAGAGTTTCATGGTAATGCTTTTCTAGGCCACATTTTTAAAGACTTTTTCGAGTTTTAGGTTGAACGTTTGTTTCTGGCAGCCTTTCCAATTATGTAGTATTACTTCCGGTTGGTCTGGTTTTTTAATTGGAGTCTCACTCATTGTCAAGGCGACTGGAGAATGGTCAGAAAGGTCTAAGTTTTGATCAAGTTGTCTAAAATTTGTAGATATTCCTTGTGAAAGGAAGAAAACAATAAGATCAGGTATTTTTGTGGTATCAATTGGTCAGTAAGCCGGTTTGACCGTCGAGTAAAATCACAATTGTGAGTCATAGCTCCGTAGCAGCTTCATACAGCATTCTACCTTGTGAACTGTATCTTGAAATCCAGAACAAGTGTTCTGTATTAAGACGCCGCCAATAATGAAACTCGGTTTAAGGGAATTAAATATTGAAAACTCTTTTTTAACTGCATATCGCTGTGGACAGCAAATATGGGTAGATGAAATGTTAAAGACATTACGTCCATTGTAAATCTTAGTATAGAGTGTTAATATAAATACAAGTATAATCCGTCTCTCGTCCTTGCCGATGGATGACAAGCGCGATAAATCCTATTTATTTTGGCACACGTTCCCTTCCCTACGTGGGTTTCGGAGATCAAGCAAACGTCAATATCATTTTCTGGTATGAATATTTTTAGCTCGTCAAGTTTTTGTAAAAGTCCTTTTTCACGCTCTCGACTTGGTACGCGTATTACAGCAGTTGTTTTCGATCTTAACTAACCTTTCGAAAATAAGTTTATTTCTTCTATTTTCCTTCTCAAGTTTCTCTAGTACAACAGAGAAGACATGTGATGCTAGGTACGACGAATCGACGAATATTCGGCCCTTCCATTCTGCAGTGTCACGGCTTGGGCGTATGTAAGCGCGCCCGCTGTTTACCTTTGAATGCCTGGTGGTTTTACTTCCGTCACTTTTTCCTTTTGCTTTTTTGTGACTAGAACTCGATGGTTTTTCTAGAGTTGCTGCTGCTTTACCGGCCTTAGGCTTTTGCTTGTGAATGTTCACTTTGTAGCTTAAGGAATTAATCTCGCCTCCTTTGTAGTTCCTGATAATGGGCTGGGTGTTTCCTTTTGTAATTAATGAACGTAGCAGATATTTACTTACATACTCCACAATCTGTGGAGTTGTGATTTCCGGTGCATTTTACACAAAGGGACTCTTTTTGGCAATAACTTTGCGTGTGATTAAAATTTTGGGAACCTTGGACTGAGGAACTAGTTGTGTGTTCTGTTTTTTATGTCATCGATTTTTTGAAGACTTTCGGTATTATCGAAGGTGAGCATGAAAAAAGAAAGGCCGCGTTTGACTGTAATTTTCTTCGCCTTCAATTGTTGCTTCTCTTGCTTTACGATGTTGACAGCATCAATAACTTTAAAATTTCTGTTTTTTTTTTTTTTAGATTACTTATGACATACTATGCATGTAGTCTTCTTGATACAAGTATTTCTGGTTAGAAATTGTCTGCACTTGAACCTGCCTTTCAAGAGGTGCCTAAAGTATGGATTTTTGGGACCAACCTTGCTATGTTTATTAATCCATTAACCTTATTAGCGGCTAAATAGGAATTTGAATCAAACACGAACAAAGCAGTACAGGGCTACTCCTTAATCCAGTTAAGAAGCAGTTTCCATTAGATGTCAAGACTCTCCTTTATACATATATTTGCGGCTCTGCAGTAACAGATTAAAATCTGTAGAATCTATAATTGTGAATAATCTTTACTAGATTATTAGATGGTAGCCTGTAGTCTTGGTTGTATGTATTTATTAAAACCTTCGTAAATTACATATGTCCAAGTTCAAGTTTTACACAGTCGTTATTTAACAGCGGTTCTTCTACAGTTCTCTTTTATCTTTTCTATCTCTTCTATCTAATGAATAAACCAGTACGATGGACTGATATTCATTCGAGTTAAGCCATTCATAACAGAAAAAGTCTAAACGAAAAGCGGAAACGACTGGTCTTCCTGGTACAGCTTACTCCCAGGGGCAAACTGGGAAAACATATAACGCACTTTAGTGTTCGCTGCTAAAGGTGTTGGTACCCGGCTAACTGCAAGATGCAGTTTCGGGGCATGAAGTTCAGAAGAACCACAAATCCGAAGGGCGTGTTGTAGATAGGGATGTTCTCATTGCTTCATGAAGGAACTCAGGACACGCCGCAATTTATTGAAGTCGTTCTAAATTTCAAACCATAAAAAGAGTTAATCTGGCTCGAGAGTAAAAAGTGGAGGTAACTGGTCTGCCCGTGTTCGGGAATGAGTCAACACATATACTTATATATGTATTTAAATTTGAATTTATATGCATGAACAAAAAACATGGAAATGGCAACACATAATGTGTGCTGACAAAAGAAAAATCATCAGGAGAAGTACGTACCTGGAAGAAATTCAAAAGAAATCATCAGTGGGAAGTTCAAGTGAGGCTTTTCCATTATAATTACTTAGTTTGTATTATAGGTATACACATACAAATATACAGAAATATACAAATATCTAATGCACATATTCCTCTTCATCATGATAAATACTTTGCGAAAATTGCTCGGCATACAGCCATTTCAAACAAAGATGTCCCAGTGCGAAGTGCTGCCATTTCTGTAAGCAGCGCCACCATTCTCTGTTACATGAAAATACCGTCAGCCCGGCGCAAGCCACACACGGTGCACCTTCAACTACGTAATTTATTCCTTATCTATCTAGGTCCAGCCACACACTTCCACCGAGAATCCAAATGCTTCCAAGTACCAACCACCCACATCAAACAACACTCATCTTAATAGCTATCATGTCAACAGAAAGCCCAAGGATTTGTTAGCTACAGCGTTGTTGAGGGTTAGAGCTTCAAGTGGAGGTAATAAAGTTTGGAGAGCTTTAGTAGATCCGCGCTCTGAGACTTCGTTCATCACGGAGTCAGCGGTCCGGTCTGGGGACGGTCAGCAGTGGAACCACACAAAAGGACGTCGACGGGGAACTTGAGTCGTTAACCTCAAGCTAGACAGGCAAGGCGCAAGCATTGGTCTTTAGAACACTGACTTGGCTTCTTCCGACTCAACATATTGACTTTAGTAAATGGAGTAGTATTCGAAGCTTACCTTTGCCGGATCAAACATTCAATATACCGTCAAAGGTAGACACGCTATTAGGTGGTGATATTTACAGCGACATCCTTCTCAGTCAGGTCATTAAGGTTGCGGCCCAAAAAATACAACTAGGATGGATTTTATTAGGAGAGACACCCAGCAACGATCAAATAAGAAGTTTTACGTGCCCACTCGACTCAACCATCGACACAACTCTCCCAAAATTTTGGGAGATCGAAGAACAACCATTTTCAAGGTATTAAGCTGAGGAAGAAAAGGAATGTGAGGCACATTTTATAAAATAATAAAATAAGATTGCCCGGTGGTTGGTATCAGGTTTGTCTACCATTTAAGGGTGGCAAGCATCCCACCATGGGACCAACAAGTATGCAGGAATATCTGACACTCGATCACATGCCTCCTGTTAATGAGTCGGATTACGTTCATCAAACACCATATTATTATTTTATTTAGAGATGTTTCACCTACGAAAGGTGAGGTTTGGTACAGCGTCGACACCTTACCTTACTACTAGAGTTTTCCAGAAGTTGGCAGACGACGAGTCCCACAGATTTCCGTCAGCGTCGACGTCGACGACGTAATCACCGGCGCATACATCATTGAAGGAGTTCAGGAAAAGTTGAGAGCAATTAAGGAACTGTTGGAGACTGCAGAATTCCAATCACGTCAGAAACTCCAACTTAGTACTTCAGCACATTACAATGGATTCATTTAGTGAGATTCCCAAGTGAAAACTTTGGGAATAAAATGGCTACCAGCACTTGATGTTTTTTCCATCCATAAGTTACGATAAGTACTGAGGACATCACTAAACGGCCAATCGTCTGCTGGCTATGGGCTCTACGACCCGATGGGCTGGGTTTCACCTTGCATTATCAAGGCAAAGATCATATGTAATGCAACAACTATGGTGAAAAGGATCAGAGTGGGACAAACTATTACCTCCAGAACTAGTGAACGAATGGATGAGTTTCTCTGAGAACTTACCCAACATCGAGCGTATCTACATTCCGCGTTGGATCAACACTAGTGAACAGATCAAGATGGTAGAAATCCAAGGGTTTACCGACTCCAAAACAAAGATGGCAGCACTTAAATCAAAACTAGAACTTTGTGGAGCTGTGTTGCTGGCAAATCTGTTAACGGAAACAGGACGAATTTTAAAGTTGGAGAAGCGAAAACGGTGGCATACATGGATTCCCATATAACGTTGTGCTGGATTAGAGCTCATACACCGAAATGGAAAACCTTTGTATGTAACAGGGTTTCCCAAATCCAAAGGCTTATAAGTTGCGCGATGTGAAAACACATTCCCTCACAGCTTAATTTTATAACGTATTAAGATACCGAAAAGGATAGCGGTTTTCTTGAAAAACTTGTCGCGTTTAATTTCAACACTGAAAAATTTAAAAGTTCTTTTTGGGCAAAGTCAAACACCAGCCATTATTTCCCAAATTCTTTAAAACCAACTGGCAGCACGTAGGGAAAACACGAGACCACAAGCGAAGATTGGAATCCACACCGTTGTATCAGCACCGGAACCTGCTCCTAATATGCTGGCTAATTTGCTTCCTATTTAGAGGAAGATGGTTCAGTTTCAGCTTCAGATACAAGAACTACGTGGGTGAACCATGTCTAACCACTGCTGCCTGAACCAAAAGAAGAAGTGCTTTAGTTCCTCAGAGACCAAGTCCCTACATCTGGGTCTACTTAATCCACTTTATTTATCCCAGATTTTTTTGATTGCTAGCTCTACAACCGGAAGAGCATTATGTTGGAATCGGCCGAGATTTTAACGGAAAACGGAAAGAACCTACTGATCAATTGGTCAGAATAGTATAATGTACCAATTTGGTCTAAAGGTCAGTAACTCACAGACACACGGCTCCTGGTCTTCGATACATGGATGAACTGACGGGCACCAACCAACGTACTATAAACAGTCAACGCATGTTTGTGTTTGACCATTGACCGTGACAATTAGGATTTCAGTTCGGAACCGGAGAAGTCTGTTCAAAAGTATTTATAAGTGAGAGACATAATTCGGAGGTTTTGATACTAAAGTCGACAGGCTTTGATACCCTCAAATATTGATAAAAGAAAAATACATTAATTCGTGTTAGCAACATGAATATGTTCAGACAAAAATAACCTCCCGACAAGAATAAATACTACTAACAGCAGTAACAGACTGTAGAGAAGCTATTCATGATGATAAATTATTTATGATCGAAGATCCGCAGAAGAAATTAAAAGCCACAAGCTCGGCTTTTCGGGAGATATACAAGGCGAAAAGTATTAGTAGCTCGGGTCGCGATCTGGAGCCGCTTTGCACAATATTTACCTACGAAATGATATAGAGAAGTGACGATTCAAGAACTAATGTTCACTGACGGAAATATGACAAATGACTCTATTCAACATTTGTGTCCTTGTCAAGTTCTTTTCAGACTTTGATAGGACTTCCGGGATCATTTCAGCAGAAGCACTTTTCTATAGCCTCGATCGAGCGATTCTATGGTCATTGGAGGCCGATGCTCCCCCTTTTGCTTTGCTCATAGAGCTTATGAACAGCTCTCATTCATCTTCTACTTAGAAGAATTGCCTGTTATTTTTATGTTTTACAATATCTAAATTAAACCATTATAAAATTTATAGCTTTCAGCCTCAAGTGTAAACATGAACACTTGACTCGTCACTTCACAAATTTCTATCAATCCAGATAGACGGTCGTATAAAAGGTTTATGAGCTCTTTGACTGTATGCGAAGATGTATATTCAAGAGGCCTGCAGAATACCAATTTCGAAATCATTAATTGAGTCCTAACTTGGCCACCACTTCAATATAATTATGAGCTCGCGTATTTACTGGAATTTCTGTAATTCTCTGTCCTCAGGCATTGGAGAAAAAGTATTTTTTTTTTACATAACCATTTATCAACAATCAAAAACAAACAAACAAATTTTAATAACATACTCGTACTTGTCATATATTTTTCCAGTCTGTTTGTACTATGGTTACAACATCGAGGGACTTTTCTGTGGACCTTAAATGCCTTCGATTACATTTAATTAGTTGAAAAAACATCAGGAAATCCACAAATAAACTCTAGACTCATCCATACCAAATGTTATTAAGGTGAAAGATGAAAAAAGAAGAGAAAATGAAAAAAAAAAAGAAATATCCAAAATGTGCAAAGTAATTATCACCATAAAATGCCTGATCGGATTTCTCAATAACACAGCAACAGCAACAACAACAACAAATGTTATGTTGCAATGAGTTATGATCTTCTTTGAGGAAATAATGAGCATCGTGTATTAAACAAGCGTTGTGATGCGTAAGAGATTTTTGGTTTGAGCGCAAATGTGCGCGTACTGCAATCACGGAACCAATTTCCGGCTTCGAAGGTTACGCAATACCCCCTACTTCCCCTTTGGTAGAAAAGCTCACCTCGCACACCTAGTCAGCTAGTCAATTTACAAACAATAGATTTTTCGCAAGATGCACGATCTTCTTCGGAAGATCGTTCGCCTTCATAGATACCAAAACGCCAGGCATCGTCATTGACTTGATCGTCACTATGCACTAGCACTGTACATATTCGTACTATCTGTACGAATGGACGCCGGCAAATTCTTCTCCACACATTAAATTGGCTGAAATACAAACAGATGTGGTCTTGTACAAGTACGAGTATGTAAGACAGCGGCAAACAGCAACGACGCAACACCAGCGATTCCGGATCCAATCCAACAGCGTCGACAACAACGACAACTGCGATCGCGAAGCTGCGAGATGTTTGCTTGATGAAGTCAATCAAATGATGTGAGGTTTAATAAAAGTTTTCATTCCGTTCGGTCAACACGTAACCATCGTGTATCTCTGTAATTCTGTATCTCCGTATCTTGGTATCTCCGTGTCGTTGCAACTCTATGTTGCCTTTAACCACGGGCCTCTGAGTGCTGAGTTGCTCCACCTACTACTGTATTATTGATGTTTGTCAATGAATACTGTGTTTATTATTCGACTAAGCGCGAATTTAAATTCAATTTTTGGTAGATACGAGTAATTAACGTTATTATTGATTTTGCTTTTATCAAATTCGGTTTCATGACAACTCCGACACTATTGTAAACGTGATTCTTGACGACTAAGCGTGCTGGTGTTTGTCTTCCATTCCAATCAATTAATTAGTGAAGAAGCAAACAAAGTTAAATAAATAAATAAAAAAATAAAAAAAAAAACTATTACATAATGGCCATAACGGCGGCAGATGGATTTCAAATATGGATTATAGCGACGACCCTTTACTGTGGTGTAACACTGGTATTCCCTGGAACTGGAGTATCTGCAGCAGCTCTTGATAGCATCGGTACAACTTAAATATGTTAAATACATTCGCATTGTTACTTTGTTTTTCCTTTTAGGTTGAATGTAAATTTTTATTATTTTTTCTTTAAATTGTTTTCTTTTTTTTTTTATTAAATGGGTGTGGTGAAACTTGAAAGGTGAAAAAAAAATAGTTCCAGTGAAGGAATGTAAAATTAAAAAAACAAATGAATAATTAACTTCTTTGTGGTCTTCTGGTTGATTTGTCATGCCTATATGAATTAAAAATGCTTCTAAGATTCATGAGAGATAAACAAGAAATTCTTTTTAACTTGGGGAAGGCTATGCGGCTCAAACCCATGTACATACAAACTCTTACCTGGAAATCCACATAGGCATAAAATAATGTCTGCATTCTCTCAGTATGCAAAGCAGGGTGTGCCTTATATGGTAGATTTTTTTTCCTTTTAAATTTCATAATTCTTTTAATAATACTAAACGCTAAACACGTGCAAAATTTCATGGTTATATAACAACGATAACCCGTGCCGACAAACGCTCAATGTATTCCTAAAACATCTAGTGGCATGTAAGCTATATAAGAACAAAATTCCTATTTTAAAATAAAAACACAGTGGAAGATTAATTTGGGTATGCGTTCTTTTAAAAAAATTAAATAACTGTATCATCATACAGGATACTTTCTTTTCAAAGTTTCCTTTTTACAATCTGGGTACAACTTTCTATGTTCTCGAACACAGCGCAATAAGAACTGCTTTTGTTTTTCGTCAGCAGTAATTAAACTATGAAAATCTTCCATGACCTTCACACTTCAGCTCTTTGGACAAGGCCAATCTGCTTGCTGCACACTTGCTCAGCACTCCCAGATTGTGTTTTGTTCCCGCCTACATTTGGGTGCGTCGAATCTACAATGGGACGAATACACTTTCGCACTCGTGTGGTAGCAAGAGTACTTAAAGATCTCAACATGCATAAATACGCTGGTCCAGACCGTATATTTCTCCTTCTTCTGAAGAGATGTTCTTCCACTCTGGCAAAACCACTGCGTAAGCTTTTTCATCAATCCTACTCTTTAGGACTCTTTTCAAGCAGATAGAAAACAGCATTTGTCCAGGCAAAGGCAAATGCTCTTCTCTCTCCTCCTACAGACCCATTGCACTTACGTCCCTTCTTTCCAAGGTCATGGAAAGGCTGATAAACCGTCAGCTCAAGAAATATCTCGAAACACTAAAACTTCTCAATAACCGGCAATATGGCTTTCGTAGCAACAGGTCCACTGGTGATTTGATGCCATGTCTCATCGAAAAGTGGAACCAAAGCGTACATCAATCTGGCGAAAGCAAGATAGTTGCACTTGATATTTCTAAGGCATTTGACAGAGTTTGGCATCAGGCTCTTTTGTCGAAAATGCGTGCTTTTGGGATCGACGACTCTCTTCTTCAATGGATTAGAAACTACCTTTCGGAACGTTCAATTCAAATTGTCTTGGACGGTTTCAAGTCTGATATTCACAAAATAAATGCTGGTGTGCCCCAGGGCTCCGTTCTGTCTCCGACACTCTTTTTAATTTTCATCAACGATCTCCTATCTGCTACTTCTAATCCAATGTATTCCTTAGCTGATGACAGTACTCTCTGCTTTTCATATTTGTTCCCGGACTCACGTCCGTGCTCTTTGGCTGCAGAACGGGAACGGCAGCATATGTTGAGCTCATTAAATTCCGACATTAGCAGCATAAGCAATTGGTGAACTATCAACAGAGTGGAATTTAATGTTTCCAAAATACAACGCTGTCTGCTGTCGATAAAGCGAAATTTAAACACCCAGCCGTTATCCATGAATGGCCTTGCATCGTCGAAACCGATAAACTTTCCATTTTCGGTATGTGTGTCAGTGACAACTTACGTTGGAATGACCACATATTCGATGTTGTCAAATATTCTGCGAAATGTCTAGGTTTCCTCAAACGATGTAAGAAATATTTTACCCCTCTGATCTGGCCACAATATATAAGGCTTTCATCCGTCCAAAATTGGAGTACAATTCCCACATCTGGTCGGGTGCTCCTAAAACATCTCTGCACCTGCTAGATAGGATTCAAAAGCGTGCGATAAAACCCATTGGTGATACTAATATCAGTCAATCAATTGACACCCTCGAACACCGACGTAATGTCTCCTGTCTCACTTTGTTTTAACGCTATTTCCACCACCAATGCTAAATTGAAATCGCCAGTAGCATTCCGCCCATTCAAACTTTCAACCGTAACACCCGTCTCGCCATGAATGCTCATCAGTATACCCTCAAGCCCATTTTCGGACGCACTTTAAAATATCGTGATGCTTTCCTAAGCCGTACAACTCGCTAATGGAATGCCCTGCCGATCTCTGTGTTTCCTTTTTCGTTATAACTTACAAACATTTAAAAACAATGTACATCGGTACCTGTCTTTTCTTCCTCTCTAAATTTCCTTCGCCCGCGCTGTGTACGAACATTTTAAGGGTACAAAGACCCCTTGAGCGCGCTTATTATAAAAAAAAAAATTCTCTATATTGTCTCATTGGTTGCCTTCAAGTGCAGATCTTTTTGTTTAGCTTCCTGAAAGGAATGAATTTGATCCCAGGAAGATCTTGGAGAATTTTTAACCGCGATAACAAATTTGTGATCCTTATGGTCACGAAATCACTCAAATATTTTTCTGCAACAATAAGAAAAATTATTTATTAACAAAACAACAGTTTTTCTAGGGATAGAATGAAAAACACTTATTCAACTCACCGTACAATGAGACAGATATTTCTTCCGGAACTTATATGATTTTGGCGGAAAAATCATATAAACTTTCTCTTTGTAAATTCGATACAATATTAGCTTTGGATTGTGTATCAACTTCATCATCAAATAGTGAAAATAAAGCTATTTCTTCTGATAAATACCATAAATGTTGACAGAGCTGCTTTAGAAATCACCTTGTCGACTGTTTCATAGTTCCCCAATGTTTTTTAAGAAGCATAAATCTAGATTCAGTGCTTTTACTGGCAAATTGCACCCAAGCCTGGGCTTTAAATAAGCTGTTGCAAATAAATAAGCAAACATCTTGCAGTGGCAAGATTTTAAACTGAGATTGCAACAAACATATCTTTAAAGCGTAAATAGCTCTAGCCATCTATCGTGTCTGACGCATTGCATCAGGAAGTCAGATTTTAAATTTGTTTTCATTGTCTCCTCCCAAAAAAAAACAATAGAAATTCAATCAATTCCCGATAATCGTCACGTATAACTGGTTTCAGTAATTCTTTTTTTATAATAGTTAATTAATTCGTTAATGACCGTTTCACAGAAATATTTCTTTGCGAAATCAGACCATGTTTTTTTTAAAATAACGGGATATCCGGACCGCTGGTAACTTGGCATATCTTTGATTCAAGTACACATCTCAAAATCAGTTCATATACCATACCACCTTGATCAAAAACTTCCCGGGGGACACCATCGTGTCGCGCTCCCATTGTTCCGATTTGAGTTCTGTTTTTTTGTTAAGTTGGTAAATCTGTTGTTGACATTCCCTCTAAATCTTAGCGTCATATGATAGCTTAACATTTGCAAAAGTTACGTAGCCAAGAGCACATCTAACTCTGTGTGTGTTGGCGATTTTTCACATTTTTAGAAATGGATTTACGAGTAAATTTGCAACAACGAATATGTATTACTCGTAAATTTTGCGTAAAAAACGGATTTAATGGTGCGCGAACGTTGGAAATGCTGGAAAAGTGTTCCGGCAACGATTCTCTAAAGAAAACCGTCGTTTACCAGTGGCACGAGCAGTTCAAAAGTGGTCGTGAGTCAATCGAAGATGATGAACGCAGTGGCAGACCATCGATATCGAAAGCCGACGAAAACATTGATGAAGTACGAGTAACAGAAATGTTGGTCAATAACCGCAAATTAACCATCAGAGAGATAGCGGAGGACTTGAACATTGCCTATGGATCCGTCCAACACATTTTGGTTAATGATTTGGGTTTCCGTCAAAATTCAAAATTCAAAATTCAATTCAATCCTACATTCATCAAAAGGATCATTACTGGAGACGAGAAGTGGGTCTATAAGTACGACACGCAATCCAGACATCAGGCAAGTGAATGGCGTTCACCAAATGAGCCGAGACCAAAAAAACCACGTCGTTTTCAGTCAAAAAAGAAGACAATGCTCACGGTTTTCATGGATTACAACGATGTAGTGCATCATGAATTTTTGCCAGAAGGCCAGACAGACATAAAGAGTATTATTTGGGCGTTATGAGACGTTTGCGTGAAGCAATTCGCCTTAAGAGACCAGAATTGTGGGCAGAAAACTCGTAGATTTCGCACCTTGATAACGCACCGTCGCACAGTGCTATCATTATTCGTAATTTTTTGACGAAAAATGCAACAAATACCATCGAACAGCCACCGAATTCACCTGATTTGGCTGTCTGTGACTTCTTTCTGTTCAATCGAGTTAAAAAACCACTACGGGAACGCGTTTCAGCAGCCGAGAGGAAGTACGAGTAATGGAAAAATCGCAGGAAGCACTGATGGACATACGGAAAACCGAATATAAAAAATGTTTCGAGGATTGGATCAAGCGCTGGCATAAGTGTGTTGCAGTCGATGGGGATTACTCTGAAGGGGACAATATAGATTTAGATGAATAAACTTGTACTTCTCATTTTCTGAATACATTCCGGGAGCATTTTGATCAAGGTAGTATTTCTCGCGCAACTCGGCACGGGTTGCTGCGCTTCATTTGAACATACGGAAACGGTCCTCATTTTTCATTTCGATCTCGATCAATCCTAATTCAGGTTTCAAGTGTATCTGAAATAAGTTAGATATGATCAAGACATCGTTGAAATTGAATGAAAGTATTTTCTATTTTTTTATAAATGTTCCAAATTAAACTTCTTAAATGCTCCTTAAGGCGAGTACCGTATTCAAATACAAATTACAAATTAAGCAAACAAAATGATTAAGGAATTTATTAAAAGAAAAATGTAGGAGCCTCGAAATAAATTTTCAACAATTCATTTGGTGGGCGACCTTTAATTGTCAAACGCTTACAGTTTAAATCAAACAATTGTAGAGAACTTTCCACAACTTAAAAACCTAGAAGATATGCCTTAGTTTCAAAACCTCACCTTGTTAGGAAACGGAATTATTCAAATTTCGGTAGTTTGTTTTTTTTATAAATATTCAACTATAACATTTTCATAAAATCTTAATCAATCAATTGACAAATTGTGTCCAATACAGTTAAGTATTTAGTTTCACTTTCAAGTTCGATTAAAAGTTATATTTGAATAAATTCGTATGTATGTTAGATAAATATATTATCGAATGTTGGGATTTCCATATTTGCTGGAATCTGCTTTGTATTTTACGCGGTAGAAGTTTATTAGATACCTCTAGGTGGGGGTTTGAATTTTTTTTTGCATTAGATTCTTAAAAAAAATGTACTCTGGGTTTATATGTATCTTTCGCAGCAGTTTTCGAGAATAGAAATATTTTTCTTTTATTTTTTTATGCAATTTGCACAAATATTAATATAATCACAGTTTTCTCTCACGTATCTGAATAGTTACCTAGGCTAACTGTGTGCAAAATTTGCGTACCCTTATACCAGACTGCTATTTTTTGGGTCCCCCATTATCAGTGATGCCGGTTGTTGGTCGATGTTTCTGCATTTAAATGATAAAACCATTTATCGTTTGGCTTCCTATTTAGATTTAGGCTTGAATTTTCTGCCTTAGTTATGTATTTTACTGCAGAGTTTGTTTGTTATTTAAGCCGCTTACTTAAGCCAATATATGTGCAATATTGTGATCCATTAGAAATGGTGATTCATGGAACGTATTCACATTTGAATGAGCTTCAAGGGCGCCTATTATCATATTTTGACAGTTTGATTAAATATAATTTTGACAATCACGTCGTATACATCAGTTGAAGGTTTGATTATCATAAAAACCTTTTACAAAAACAACAAGTTGCCAGTGTCAACATTTCGAGCTCTAAATGAAATTTCCGTTGTTGTTGGAAGACCAAATAAGTGATAAATTACACGAATTGTGCAGAAATTTGTGGAAAACCATACTCTCTTGGATACTGCGAAACGTCCGCAGCTTAAAAAATTTCAGACGTAAATCGGAATGTTCATCAAAATCCGAATTTATCTATAGCCAAAAGTTTTGACGTTTAATTTGGAACATCATGCGTATAAAATCCAATTAACTCAACATCACAAGCCAAAAGATCACGAAAAACATCTTCGAGTTACTGATTGGGCCCTTCGTTAAATGTGTGTTTTTGATCTTTAGCAATGAAGAACATTTTCAAACTTGATGTCTTAGTTAAAAATCAATACTGGCGATTCTAATGGTCCGAAAATCGTATGGAAATGGAATAAGCGACCCAATATCATGACATCATGTACCAGTTACAGTTTAGTACGTTTTTTGGTAGGGTGAAGTTATTGGGCCTATTTTTTTGAGGATGATGAAGGAAAAAGTCATTACGGCCAATTCTGACTTGATGAGAAAATTAGGAAATCGCACAATTTTGCGAAATGACCCAGTGAACCCGCTTGCAAGATATTGTGATCTAACGCACTGTCACTTCTCTTTGAGGTTTTCTGAAAGATCAGAGGTATTAAAAAAACAATATTCCGTTCGGTATCCGTCTGATTACACTACAAATGTGTCAAAATGTAATCATAAATTTCAATTGTCGTTTAATTGTCTGTGTAACAGGTATGGTTGCACGTATGGCCTATTGAATTAAAATACAAAATATGTGCTATTTTCTCATTTAAAATTTGCACACGTTTCATGAACACCCTGGGCTTGTTTTTAACTTCTCACCCTGATAAGTACTGCGTTGATGTACTCTCCCCTCTATGATCGTCGGACCATTGTGTTATATCAGCTAATTTCTAGTACACCCACCACACAGTTAGAGAAAAGATTCCCAAAAGAACGGTATGGCAATACGACAAAGCCAGTTGGAGCGAATTTAACAACTTCTTTAGGAATTTTAACTGGTTATTATGTTTCCTCGATAACGACGTGGATGCCGCTGCTGATATGATCACAGACACCATTCTCTTTGGAATGAGAAACTTTATCCTTCATCGGATGAAGAGTATGAAACCAAAAAGAAAGGCATGGTACGACTCGATCTGTAAAGTGGCTGTCAGGGTTAGAGTAATATTTTTTCGTTCCTTAAAGACCAACACTACAGAGGAAAACCGAAAAATGTTTAAACGAGCCAGGAATAAACGTAACGTCTTTCTTAAGCGTGTGAAATTTTAATACGAGTAAAAGTTGAGGCAAAAAGTACTACAATGTCTCAAAGGTAGTAAAAGCTTTTGGTCGTTTGTCAAAAATATCTGCCTCATCCTTCATCCCAACGCTCATTAAGAATGACATTCCAGCTGTTAGCTCTTTAGACACGGGCAATCTGATTGCTGCATACTTTGCAGCCAGCTCAACACTTCCAGATTGTGCTTTGTCTCCGCCTACACTTGAGTGCGTGGAATCTTCAATCGGACGAATCTACTTTCGCACTCTTGTAGTAGCAAGAGTGCGCTGGTCCAGATGGTATATCTCCACTTCTACTGAACAGGTGTTCTTCTACGCTGGCAACACCACTGCGTAAGCTTTCTCATCAATCCTACTCTTTAGGACTCTTTCCGAGAAGATTAAAAACAGCATTTGTCCAGCTCGTCCCTAAAAAAGACGAATCTTCTTACGTTCCTTCTGTCCAAGGTCATGGAAACGCTGATAAACCGTCAGCTCGTGAAATATCTCGAAACCCGAAAACTTCTCACTGACCGGCAGTACGGTTTTCGTACCAACAGGTCCACTGGTGATCTGATGGCGAAAGCAAGATAGTTGCACTTGACATTTCTAAGGCATTTGACAGAGTTTGGCATCAGGCTCTTTTGTCGAAAATGCGTGCTTTTGGGATCGATGACTCTCTTCTTCAATGGATTAGAAACTACCTTTCGGAACGTTTAATTCAAGTTGCCTTGTACGGTTTCAAGTCTGATATTCACAAAATAAATGCTGGTGTGACCCAGGGCTACGTTTTTAATTTTCATCAATGATCTCTTGTCTGCTACTTCTAATCCAATATATTCATTTGCTAACGACTGTACTCTTTGCTTTTCATATTCGTTTCCGGACTCATGTCCTTGCTCTTCGGGTGTAAAACGGGGACGGCAGCGAATGTTAAGCTCGTTTAATTCCGATATCAACAGGATAACCAATTGGGGAACTATCAACCGAGTGGAATTTAATGTTTTCAAAACTCAATGCTGTCTGCTGTCATTAAAGCGAAATTCAAATACCCAGCCATTATCCATGAATAGCACTTGCATCGTCGAAACTGTTAAACTTTCCATTCTCGGTATATGTATCAGTGACAACTTACTTTGGAATGACCACATTATTCGATGTCGCCAAAAATGCCGCGAAATGTCTAGGTTTCCTCAAGCGATGTAAGAAATATTTTACCCCCTCTGATCTGGCTACAATATATAAGGCTTTCGCCCGTCCAAAATTGGAGTACAATGCCCACATCTGGTCAGGTGCTCCTAAAACATCTCTGCACCTGCTAGATAGGATTCAAAACCGTGCGATAAAACTCATTGGTGATACTAATATCAGTCAATCAATTGACACCCTCGAACACCGACGTAATGTCTCCTGTCTTACTTGGTTTTATCGTTATTTCCACCACCAGTGCTCCATTGAAATCGCCAGTAGCATTCCGCCCATTCAAACTTTCAACCGTAACACCCGTCTCACTATGAATGCTCATCAGTATACCCTCAAGCCCATTTTCGGACGTACTCCAAAATATCGTGATTCTTCCCTAAGCTGCACAACTCGCTAATGGAATGCCTTGCCGAGCTCTGTGTTTCCTGGTCGTTATAATTTACAAACATTTTAAAACAATGTACATCGGTACCTGTCTTTTCTTCCTCCCTAAATTTCCTTCACCCGCGCTGTGTACGAACATTTTAAAAAAAATAAAAAAGTTGGACTACTTCTAAATTAGCATGGTTGCGAAGCCTAACTTCATTTGTAAATTGAGAGGCATGGATACTCTCTATGAGCCAATACATTTTATTATATCGCATATTTAGTTCATCACGTTTTTTCTTGACATTAGTTTTCCAGCTCATCTTTGCGTCAATAGTCAAGTCTAAGTATTTAGCTGAGTTCGAATGCAGCAGTACTTTATTATTTATGTACACAGGTATGTGTTGTACGTTTTTATTTGTATAGTTAACATGAACCGACTTCAGTTCATTTAATTTATATTTGCCATTTTTTGGTCCAATTAGGTATATCATTTGCTGTCCTTTGCAGTTTTTCTGTAACTTCCTGTACGGTTTTTCCTACTACAAGCAGTATCGTCTGCAAAAGTGGCAACAGTAGTTTCGTGGTAGTTTTGTGGTAGGTCGTTCGTGTATAAGAGGAATAGTACGGGTCCCAACACACTACCTTGCGGTACTCCAGCTTTGATGTGTTTCAATGCGGAGTACTCATCTTCTTGCTTAATTCTAAATTGTATTTCAGTAGTAAGTATTTCATAGTACTGTTTTGGAGGATATTTTTGTAGCTCCCGGCTGATCCTTTGAGCCAGACTTTATCAAAAGCCTGTGTTACATCAAGGAAGATGGTAGAGCATATTAGTTTTTTTTGTAAAGCTTTTTCTGCTATATCAGTTATTCTGTGGATCTGATGTATAGTTGAGTATTTATTTCTGAATCCAAACTGATGGTTGGAGATCCGTGTCTTTTTTTCTAGAGTCGGATGGAGTCGTTTTAGAAGAATTTTTTCGAATAGCTTAGACAGGATTGGCAGCAATGATATCGGCCGATATGACGTTACTTCACTGGGCAATTTGACCGGCTTAGGTAACATAATAACTTCCGCGACCTTCCACATACGTGGAGGAACATACCTTAGTCTGAACGCTGCATTTGTTACCTGTGCTATTTTTTTCATACCTTTTTTGGGTTGATCTTTTCTTTTATTTCTTTGCCTATTTCCCTAGAGGTTACTGCTGGAATCGATCTCTCGTCTTCGCACAACAAACGGAAGTGTTGGAAATTATCATTACCGTCGTATGGCTTAAAGACGTTTTCAAGATGTTCCGCCTTTTGTTTGTTTGTTTTAGTCCAGTTACCACTGCTGTTTTTCACTCGCGGAATGTATGGCGTTGGTCTTTTAATTTTTGTTGTAGCCTTCCACAGTGAGTATTCTCTGCTAGCATCGTTTGTCAGATTTGTAACGTATCTCTCCACCGATGCATTTTTAAATTCTGCTATCCTTTTTCTGAGCTTATTGTTTAAGCTATTAAGTCTACTTTTATCACTTGGAGCTCTTGACAGTTGCCATCGTTTGCGAGCTCGTCTCTTTTCAGATATAATGTCGCAAACTTCTTTGGGATACACGTTTCTTTTTACTTTGTTATTTATATTTAATTCAGGCGTTGCAGCCCATGCAGCCTTTTGTATAGCTAGGGTGAAGGACTGTATTTCACTTTCTAATTACTTGTATTGTATTGTATTAATTGTTGTGGATAGTTCGATGCGTTCATCTATTAAATATCTGAAATATATCCAATTAGTTAGTTTGTTTACTATACGTGGGTTGTGTTCCTTCATTATAATTTTATTACCAAGTGTAAGCGGCGCACATGAGTGATCTGAGTCAAGATCTGGTCCTTCCTTAACTTGGGTAGTATGTATTTGAGGAAATATTATTAGTTAATAAGAAGTCGACAAGGTCTGGGATTTTGTTCTTATCTGTGGGCCAGTAAGTAGGATTTGCTGTTGAATGGTAGTTAACATTGTTTTTTTTAAAGGATTCAAGGAGTTCTCCTCCTCTTGTATTTGTTAATCTTGATCGCCAAGATTTGTTCTTAGCGTTGAAATCTCCACCTGTTATGAATTGATTTCCGAGTTTATGGAAGAGGCTTTCAAAATTGTTTTGTTTCAGCCTGTAGCTAGGAGAACAATATGCCGCTGCTACCGTTATCTGGCCGCTGATTGTTTTTATGTTTACGGATTTAGCTTGTATTTCACACGACTGGTATTCTTCATCTTCATCGTGGCTAACTCCTTCCTTAATTACAACTGCGGCCCCTCCCCTTGCTATATTGTGAGGATGTGGGGTATGGTATGTCTTGTATCCGCGAAGTTTGTATTTTGTTCCAATTTTAAAATGTGTCTGGGAGACTAGACATATATCAATTTTGTTTATATCGAGAGTCGCTAGCAATTCGTCGAGGCCATTGGCATTCCATAATAAGATTTGTATGTTTTTAGCCATTATGTTCTTTTGGGTACAATTCTTTTATTATTGTTTCGTTCTTCAAGGAAAGTTATTCTTTCCAGAATTTTCTTATTATTCTTTTCCATATCTTCTAGTCTGTTAAGAATTCTTTGCATGATATCCTCCATAACATTGCTTGGGGTTTCCGACTGGTTTTACAACGTTTTTCGAAGCAACTTGTGCATATGTTTTCTTTGGGCCGGTTATGAGGCTCAAGTTTTCATTTTCGCTTAAGGGTAGATTTCATTTAGTTCTATCCAATTGGGACTTAGATTTCACTCTCAAGTCTTTTTTGTTTCGTTTTTCTCCGTTTTTGGTTGCGGCTTTTTGAACAGGCTTTTGCATTTTCTTTTGCTTGTTGTCTTTTACCTGCTGTAGCTCTTTAGCTACTACACACCCTCTGTAGTTAGCTGGGTGTCTTTCGCTACAGTTGGCGCATTTGGGGACTGTATTGTACTTTCATTCCTAGGATATCTTTAATTTCATTATTATTATTATCAAGGGAACGATACAAATTAATTTGTAGGGTCCGGAATTTAACGCCGGGATACTATGTCCATGTGGCGCGTTTTGTCAACAGCACGCGGAGTACTGAGTTCCCATGTAGTCACCCACCTACGTACTTAAATTTTCTTGATGTCTTCATCTTGCTCAAAAGTGAGCATGAACATTTTGAGCGGTGGTTTACTGTTGTAATTAAGCATGTTGACAACTTCAAGTATTAAGTTTTTCTTCCTTAGGTCACTCGCAATGCGTCCAGGTGTGCATTACTAAACTTTAAAACTAAAAAAGAGTATAGCTCATAAAAAATAATATCCAATCACCTCTTATGATTTTGTTAAATAAAATCGCTAGCACCATTAATCCATTCGCATCCGTACTTCAGAAGGTATCCGATCTAAATGCACGTTAGATCCATAAAATCAGAGGTTTTTTCCTCAATAGACAAAACAGGTATTCTGTGTTAGGTAACGAGTTAAAATGCTCTTTTCACCTATGGACAATTTTATGTCTTTTTTTGCTGTTAAAGTGTAATCATAAAAATATTGTCTCTGTGAAAAAGTTCGCTTCGTTTTATTGTTTTATTAATAAAATTCAATTGATTTTTCTTAAAGTGTACACATTAATTTATTTAAACCATATCCACTTCATTATTAGTGACAATGTTTCGCTACTTTTCGAGTAAAGTTATCATGTCGTCGGTTTTTGGTTGAAAAAACTGACTCAAGTCGTTTTCACAAGCCTGTCTTGCAGCTTTTGAGAGAGTTCCATAGAAATCGGCACAAGTGATAGTTAGCTATGTCTGGAATAGACGGTGGGTGCATAAAAACACCACAGTCAAGCTCTCGTTATTTCTGAAGGTTCATCAAGAAGTGTGCTGTCGCGATTTCTTCTAATGGAGGACAATACCTTTCCTATTGGTCAATTTGGGGCCATTCTTGCAATTGTTTGGGGTTATCTTTCCAGTTATTCACAATAAAGTTGAGAATTAACCGTTCGACCATTTGTAAGTACCTCATGGCGAACGATTGCCTTCAAGTCCTCCCACACAAAAAATCCACTGGTGAGCTGTTTATCTTGGATTCGCAAATGCTTGTGACGACTCACCGTTCTTTGACCACTAACTTTGATGCTTCCGGTTATCGTACGTGGAGCATTTTTTATCACCGGTTATGATACATTGTCATTCTCCATGCACATAGCTTTCTGTAAATGGTCCAAGACAGTTTTGTCGTCTATGCCAAGCTCCCTTTCAATATCGATAGTGTTGACATGTCTGTCTTGCTCGACTTTTCCGAGACCTTCATCAGCTTTTTGGGGGATTGGACGACTAGAGCTTATATTTGTGATCAGAGTTGCTTAAAGGAAAGTCAGCAAAGCATTTCCGTGCTGTAGGTTCGGATAAAGGTCTTTCTCGGTACACAGCATAAATTTCTTTACAAGCCTGTGCAGCGTTCTTCTGCTTGTCGTTATAATATTGCAAAATGTAGTGAAAGTTGTTATTATTTTTCTCCATTTTCAAATGGAAACATTTTTACATCCACTGCAAGAAATGTTATCCGGCTTGTTTGTGCTTCGACATTGCACTTCTGCTGGCTACTACTGCTTGTCTGTCGATTACAAGAAGCATCTTCTAAGTCCCGATGCAAAGTCTTTTCCTTATTTAATCGCCAAATTTGAATTCTCGTACCTTATGAAGGTTACCTGAAACTCATACCGCGTCTTCAACATACTAGGCCAGACTGAAGCCTACTGTGGGTTATAGTAACCGCCAATTGTTTTGGCTGAATTGATGTTGGATAATCGTTTTTCTTGACAGCATATTTGACTTTGAAGAAAATATCAATGTAAGGAGCAATTGATGCATGCAATTTAACAATTAGTAAATGCATATGTTATTGTGGTTCACGTAAGGGTGGAAACTGAGATAAAACTAGGGGAAAGATCTAATAAAAAACAAATAGAAAATGGCAAGTTCCTATCACTTTACTTGGTGATGTCTCAAATTTGAATGTTCCAGCCAACCGAATGGGCACTGTATCAATTAAGAATGAATGAACGAATGAATCTGGTTTACAACGTTTTCCTCAGCATATATTGTAAATGTAAAGTATGAAAATCGCGTTTGCCGTGACAAAAACTATAAACGATGCAAAACCCATTAACCTGAATGTTTTGTATGGAGGTCGCTTATAACTCTCTATATTCTTCGAAGACATCTAAGGTCCATCGTGTGCATTTTCATCCATACATTTACGTTAATATATATTACCGAATTTTGTTATTCTTGAAAAATTCGTCCTTGGTACATTGATGTTGAAATTTCGAATTCGTAACAAACATCAAACTACCTGCATAAGGAAATATACCATAAAGGGAGCATTTTTTTTTTAATTTTCTCACATCAGATGTCAGTTATGGTGATACATAAAATACTAATCGTAAGAAACTATGCTAATGCCACCTTGATCAAAATGTTCCTGGGGGACACCACCGTGTGGCGCTCCCATTATTCCGATTTGAGTTCTGTTTTTTTTTTAAGTTGGTAAATCTATTGTTGACATTCCCTCTAAATTTTAGCGTCATAGCTTGACATTTACAAAAGTTACGTAGCCAAGAGTACATCTAACTCTGTGTGTGGTGGCGATTTTTTACAATTTTAGAAATGTATTTAAATTTGCAACAACGAACATACACACAGTGTTTCGGCAACGATTACCTAAAGAAAACGGTCGTTTACCAGTGGCACGAGCGGTTCACAAGTGGTCGTGAGTCAATCGAAGATGATGAACGCAGTGGCAGAACATCGACATCAAAAAACGGACAAAAATTTGATGAAATAAAAGAAATGTTGGTCAATAACCGTAAATTAACCATCAGAGAGATAGGGGAGGACTTGAACGTTGCCTATGGATCCGTCCAAGACATTTTGGTTAACGATTTGGGTTTCCATCGTGTAGCAGCAAAGCTGGTGCCAAATTTCATGCAAAAAAGAGACCGTGTTGACTTCGTAAAAAAGATGATTTGCGAGGCTGAATCCGATCCCATATTCATCAAAAGGAGCATCACTGGAGGCGAGACGTAGGTTTATGAGTACGACACGCAATCCAGACATCAGGCAAGTGAATGCCGTTCACCAAATGAGCCGAGACCAAAAAAACCACGTCGTTTTTAGTCAAAAAAGAAGGCAATGCACACGGTTTTCATGGATTACAACGGTGTAGTGCACCATTAATTTTTGCCAGAAGGTTTACTGTGTGGGCGTTATGAGACGTTTGCGTGAAGCAATTCGCCGAAAGTGACCAGAATCGTGGGCAGAAAACTCGTGGATTTTGCGCCATGATAACGTAATCTTTTGACGAAAAATGCAACAAATACCATCCAACAGCCACCGAATTCACCTGATTTATCTTCCTGTGACTTCTTTCTGTTCAATCGAGTTAAAAAACCACTACGTGAACGCGTTTCAGCAGCCGAGAGGAAGTACGAGTAATAGAAAAATCGCAGGAAGCACAGATGGACATACCGAAAACCGAATATAAAAAATGTTTCGAGGATTGTGTGTTGCAGTCGATGGGGATTACTTTGAAGGGGGTAATATAGATTTAGATGAATAAATTTGTATTTTTAATTTTCTGAATAAATTCCGGGAATCAGGTGGTATATCGGAGTTTTCTGGCCATTTATGCTTCCCCAAACTGACTCTATGTGCGATATCGTCATCGCAATTTCTTAGGCTAACCGCCTAGAGACGACAGAGTCAGGGTATCAACATTTTTCGCATTTTGGGACGATGATTCATTCTAAAAAGATGTCACCATTTTGTTGGTTCGGAAAAACGGCAATTCAAATATTCGGTCTGGGTACGATTGATTCGTAGTGCGTTACCTTTTAGCGCCTTTCTCCAATTATTAAGAGCTGGAAAGGCTGTCACGTTATTGCCTATGATAGCGCTATCATCGACGGAAATTAAAAAAGAATCTACTCTGTAAACTGCCTTGGTGTACTCCCACTTTAACTTTGAATTCTTCGGTTATTCCCGCTGTGCATTTTACTTTCGTTTTAACATCATCGTACATATCGCGTGTCATTCTTTCATATGCTTCGGGTACATTTTGAGATCTTAGCACAGTCTTAATAAGATCTCAGAGAACTCTAACTCTGTCTAACGCTTTGTCCAGGACGTTCAAGACGATATGCAGATCCTTTGAGGCTACGCGATTTTCCATCATGTCAACACACGAAATCACATTGACTTCTAAGGAGTTTAGCAATATTCCATTTTACAAATGAAATTTACACAAATTATATGAACGACTTTAATTGGCACCTGTTACACTTAAAAAAAAAATAATTGTAATGTCGCAAATCCATTCATAAAAACATTTTGCAAACTAAGAACTTTTTAACAAATATCGAAATATATTTTGTTTTAGTAGAGACTTTAAATTACTTGAACGGCCTTAGTAAATTGTTTAATTGTAAAACTATTTTCTCAACGTTAAGAAGATGTGCCTTATGATGAATTAAAGTAGCAATGCCCCCATAACCGAAAAAAAAACATATAAAAAGCTAAGTGTTTTCTGTGGAAAAAAGCCTTGAACTTTAAGAAGAAAAAGTAAAATTAGTGATTTTAGCCACATTAAGCCAATAAAAAAATTAGTGAATCGTTATTTGATTCAGGTAAGGTAAGAACGATATCCGAAACTGCTTTTGCACATGTTAGCCTACGTATCAATATGTATACTCGCATATATGTAAGTGCAAATAAGCCACATCAAGGCCGTTAAGTACGCATTACGTCGAGAAATTTTTCGTACATCTTTATCTTAAATGCTGAACTGAACACAGGGCATGCTCGTATCTTTGTACACTTTCCCCAAAATAAAGGTGCAATAAGCAAATGAAGTGTTTTTTTTATTAAAGATATTTTATACATCTCTGGCTGGGCTATGAAAATATTTTTTTTCTGACAACATCGTTGATATGTGCGACACAGATACTTGAAAATTACTTCTCAACTACAATTAGTTGGTAGAAAAAACAAGTTTCCAAAGTAGGTAGCTTCACCATAGGCTGTCGCATCTTTCTTAACTAGCTCTTTATATGGCATAGGTCAATAAATAGATTCCTCAAAATTTAACCTGATAATTATTATATCGTAGACCAGCTTTAAGATAAAGCTTACAGTCGTAGCTCAAGTGAATAAAAGAGAAAAAAAAACGCAAGTGATTCATAATTTTTAACTCATTACGTAATGCGCTGTATAAATTTATTAACCATGTTTGGAATGCAAAGTGGAATGGTGACATTTGTAAGGCTGACGAGATGCCTATAAAAATACTTATTTTTTTATATAATAAATATGCGGTTACTTATGACTTTGAGTCATTAAAATATCAGCAAGTAGATTTTTCAAGTTGAGATGAGATGTGATGACTGACATTATGGTTTATTTTCAAAGTGGGTGGTGTTGGTAATATAAATGTATAAATTATAACCGAGCCACGAATTGCCCAAAAAATGAAGAGAAGTGACAAAAAAAAAGTAAAGATCCGGTTACAAGTCACGGACGCAGAAGCTTACACCAAAGTCATACAGAGAATGTTGATTCAGATCTCAAGGCCATTGCTGCTGCCAGCTAACCGCTGTTTTTTTTTTTTATTATCTCTCTCTTCTTCTAATTTGGAAACCACGAAAACCAGTGTCGCAACTTTCATAGTCATAAATTTTGACTTGGCTACAGGATGCGATATTTATTTAATTTAAATACGATTCTGGAAATCATCAAAAGGTAGATATAGGTGATACACTGCTATAAAAGAATGCGCTAGGTTAGTTAGCCGAACATTTGTGGTAAAATTCCAAATTGAGGCACTGAAGTCTTTATGGTTTTCTTTGGTGGTTCAAATCGTTGTACAGCAGATGTGTCGTAATTAATGTTTGACGAAGTGGAATCAATGTTTATGGAAAGTCAGATCAAAACGTTGCTCCATGGCATTGTAAATAGTTAATTTTTTTAATTAAATTACATGCAATGCAATGTATGTGCATCTATAATTTAGACATTTAGAAACTCGCACACTAGGTCTATGCTTTTTTAACAGTTTTCGAAATACTTTACTATGCGGATAGCTTTGCTGCATCCGATAAGGGTATTTACATAAGCTAGGCAGCATCTTATAACTCTTATGTTAGTTGATTAAGTGGGAATAGTAAGATACGCCATCCAAACGGTGACTTCATTTATATTTCATCGTCTTTCAGAAAAATTAGTTGCTTATTCTGTCCAGTTGTTACAGCTTGTCGCTGGGTAAAGCACATGACCCAGGTTCACAATTAACTGGCGCATATTTAGAGTGTCAAACTGCTTTCAGTATTCCACAAAAAAAAAAACCTGTCAATCGTCAAAATTTAGATTTATATTAAATATATGAAGGTCAACAGAAAATTAAATGGTTAAAGCCAAAAAATAAAAAATTCCAAATTTTATCGTCAATACTTTATGGTGTAATTTCATATTTATTTTTGTTTTTGCTGCGCATTAACGAAAAATTGAGTTAAAAATGTTGTCAATAACATTCCTGGAGATGTTTGAGTCTTCGGATACACGGACACCAAATTTGTAAACGATGTGTTTTTGTTTTTAAGTGATAGAAATTACGATGACAATAACTGTCAAACTAGCTGTCAGATTTGATAGATGTACTACTATATTTGTTCAGTGTATTTTGGCAAAACGTCAAGGAATGAATCACGACTCAGCAATGATCGCGGCTGCAAAAAATTAAAGATGGCTTCATCTATTTTTTGACGCACATGATCGTTTATCTGAGGAAGCTATTCATCGCATCATGGATAAATTAACATTCACACATACGATACATTTTGCATGATCGACTAAATTTCTAGATTCGCCGCGGTTCTCAAAATCTGGACGCATGTCCGTCCATAATATGGACAATCACAACCTACACCCGTTTATGAATCAGTTCGTGCTGTGATCAAAGCCGTAAGACGAAAGAATTCGTCGTTCATTCAATGGTTGCGCTTTAGAGTACTTAGTAAGCCAGCTCCCTTTTTTACCCAAAAAGATTATTCGGTAGCGCGGCCTATTTCTGACTTAAATGGTATGTACTCGTACTCGTATATAACCAACAAAATTGTTACATTTTTAGTTAACAGAAAAACTAAACTGTCCTGTAACAGTTTAGCGTGGTTTACTTGCATCATCGGACGTTTTTTTTTAAATGAAATCTAAATGAAATCGGAGTTTTCAGTTTTCAGTTTATATGCATTTTTATTGGATCACTTAATGTACTCTTACTTGCTAGACAAAAAAATGCTTAAAAATTAGCTTAATTAACTTAAAATTATCTTATTCTAACTTACTGGCCCCATGCGGGCACTCTAAGTTAAACCTAGCATTTAAATTATGTCTTTCGACGTATCTTACTATTATTCTATACTATATATATTCATTATAATTAAAACTAAGAAAACATTTTTTACAAAAAAAAAACTTAGTTACAGGACAGTTTTTTTATTTTATTATAAAACTTAAAACTAAAATCCTACAAACTACCTAAAAATAAATCTTAATCTACTTAACCTACTTACGTCTAATACATACATACATACATATATATATATATATACATAATATATACATACCTAATATATAAATATATGTATATATATATATGTTTTTTTTCATTTTTTATTTTTATTCATTTTTTTTTTGTTTTTATATATACTTTTTTCTTAAATCTAACTTACTCCTACTTAAAACTATGTGAGCCGGCCATGGCTAATAAATGAAATCGGAGTTTACATACGAGGGGCGTTCAAGATATTCTCGGTATCGGGGTGAAGCTGTGGTTGCATATATAAATTGACTTATTTATCAAGTAATACTATTATTTTAGTGCATTCATGTAAAATTTCATATAAATGTGATTATTAATTCGCGTTAAACAGAATCATAATGGCAACTGAGGCGATGATGGTGAAAATTGAGCATCGCGCTGTAATTAAATTTCTCACTAAGCAAGGAAAAAGTCAAAAAACTATTCATGAAGAGATGGTGGCTGTTTACCAGGGTTCCGCACCTTCATTATTAACTGTGCAAAAGTGGTCAAGTGAGTTCAAGAGAGGCAGAGAGAGCATTGAGGACGACCCCCGCTCCGGCGCCCCGGCTACTGCTTGTACGGGAGAAAGCATCAAACAAGTCGAAAAACTTGTTCTTGAGGATGCCCGAATAAAGGTGAAAATGATGGCAGAGATCACCAAGCTTTCAATTGGTACCATTCACACCATTCTTCATGACCATCTTAACCTTTCAAAGGTCAGTGCAAGGTGGGTGCCACGAATGCTCACAGCGCCTCAGAAAAAAGTGAGAATCGCATGCTGTAGAGAGCTTTTGGAGATGTGTAGTGAGAACGCGGACGGTGTTATGGATCGAATTGTTACTGGGGACGAAACATGGGTCCACCACTATGACCCTGAAAGCAAACAAGAGTCCATGCAGTGGCATAAAAAAGGAACAGACCCCCCGAAGAAGTTCAAAGTCACTCCGTCTGCCGGGAAGCTCATGGCCACAGTTTTTTGGGACTCAAAGGGAATCTTGCTCATTGAGTACAAAAAAAAAGGTGAAACCATCAACGCCACATCCTACGCTTCCACTTTGCATAATTTGCGAGAGGAAATTAAAAAGAAAAGACGGGGTAAACTCGCAGCGGGTGTGTTGCTTCTTCATGACAACGCTCCTGTTCACACGGCGCGAGCTTCCAAGGCTGCTGCGCGAGATTGTGGTTTTGAAGAAATCCAACACCCACCCTATAGTCCAGACCTTGCCCCTAGTGATTATTTCCTGTTTCCGGATTTGAAAAAATGTCTTCGTGGAAAAAGATTTTCGGATGATGAAGAACTCAAGTCGGTATTTTGCAGAGAAAGAGGAAATTTATTATTTTGAGGGTTTAAAAAAGCTTATCTCAAGATGTAACAAATGCATTGATGTTAGGGGAGATCATATTGAAAAATAAAAACAATTTAAATTGAATTCGCATTTTCCTTCATATCGATACCGGGAATATATTGAACGCCCCTCGTAGATATGGGCAAGATGATGTTTTAATAGAAAGAAGCTACAGCCAAAAACAGCAACTCAAACGATCAATTTATTAAAGTTTGGCGAGAAATTATTTTCGAAAAATGGGCCTCTCAAACGGTTTGAAGCCTCTCAACTTGTATATTCTTTGGAGCTACCTGAAAGGCATTCACTAATAAATAAACTGAAAAAATACAAAATAAAATAAAATTATTTAGTATTTACGCGTCCGCCTTCTGGACTTCTGATTCCGTCGAATCCTTTCAAATTAAATTTGGAGTCATCTGAAAAAAAAAAATAAGTATATATATACTTTTCAATGCCAAGACCTAGTTTATATGAGCCCTAATGTAGTACTGTAGTCCTGACAGACTTTCTCACCGTTCGGTATGATAAAAATCACCATTACCGCTCTTTGCTCTATTAACTAGTTGCAGATATTTAAGTTTAGTTTATCTTTGATTTTCTTTACTGGTTTAAACATACACATATACAGGGTGTCCCCTAATTCGATGACGATAATTTTCGAAATGATTCCTGGGCATTTTATAAGAAAAAAAATCGTTTACAGTAAGGGTCTATCTCCAATGTTGACATCATTTATCGCGGATTTAAGAAAAGCCTTGCTTTGGTGTACCCTGAACCATGTTAACGGAAATTGCTCTGTTAGTACTAATCGTAAAAACTTAGTGTAGGATTATATTTTTAGAAGAAATACCAACCTTTATAACGGCGTTTAAATAAAGTTGATATCTTGTTTGAGTCTTTAGATATCCAATTTCTAAACCTGTTCCATTTTCATTGCCCATGCTAATTTTTGACTTTGAGGTCACTTTTCTCCAGACAATGCCTAATTAACATAACTTTTTACTATTTTTTTCTTATGAAAGTAACAATAATAAAGCAAAAATTCATCATCAAGTTTGCACAAAAACCCACAGATTCTATGATACTTGGAAGAACCTGCAACCTACATCAACCTGTGGGTGTCAGTGGCTCAAGTGGTAGTGCACTGGCTTCCAAATCGGAAGGTTCAGTGTTCGAATCCCAGCCCATTCATTTTTTCAGTTAACGACAATTAAATAAGATGAGTAGTTGACTAGAAATCAACATCAAGCTAACTTCCACTAAGAATTTAGTCTCCCCATGAGATGTGGGATGCCACCCATGGCGCGAAGCAACCACTGAGCCCAAACATCTTTCTTTCTCTCTCTATCCCATTTTCCAAAAAACTTAACACATGCTGGGGCATTATACTCCTAAGCGTATTCATACCCACTTGAGTGTTAAGTTCTTTAAAAAAAAAACAGGTAAAAAAAGGAATTTAGGATTTTTTACCAACGTTTCCAACAACAGTTGGCAATACATACTCGTAAGAGTGATTTTCCACGAATTACTAATTTTCCAATATTTTTTTAAAATTGGATAGCTATTAAAGAGTTTTGAAGCGTGCTCTTTTATTTGACGACCTGTCAAAACCCTCATTTCCTTACCCTGTTCCTTAAAAGTTCTCAGAGGAGTTAGGTTTAGGGTATGAAGGCCTATTTGGGAAATATACCAAACAAAAATGGTATGAAAGATTAGAAAAAAAATAATTCATCGGTTTAATTTTTTACGCTAAGGTTACAGTTGCTTAGAAACGCTGTTTGAAATGTCAGCATTTACAAACCAAGAATACGCAGACATTATTTACGTTTATGGGCTATGCGATGGAAGTTCAACTAGTGCGCGACAAAGATACCATGAACTTCATCCTAACCGACGACTTCCTAATAAAAGAGTATTTATAAATACGTATCGAAGGCTTCGAGAAACGGGATCAGTTTCGAATACACGACCGAAGGCGGGAGCTCCACAAGTAAGAAAGAATACTGGATGCTATTACAACTGATCCATCAATCAGCGTCAGACGCTTAGCTTTGCAATTCAATGTTTCCAGACATAAAATTTCTAAGGTACTGCATGGAGAAAGCTTTATCCATACCACCATACACCTGTACAAGAACTGCTTCCCAATGAATTGGAAAGGAGACTTGAGTTTTCTAACTGGTTGCTAGAGCGGAGCTTGGATAACAATGAGTTTATTAGCAGAATTCTTTGGACAGAGGAATGTCAGTTTACAAGAGATGGGATCGTAAATTTTCAAAATCTTCATACGTGGGCTGCGGACAATCCACATACAATGAGACATAAATCATTTCAATACAAATTCAGCGTCAATATGTTGGCAGGTGTACTTGGAAACAAGTTAATCGGCCCCTTCAAACTACCACCTAGGCTGAACATTCTACAAAGTATCTGGAGTTTTTGCGAAATGATTTAGCAGAACTATTGGAGGAAATTCTACTGATTCAAGTAGCTTCATCATATTTTCAACAGGACAGTGCTCCAGCTCTACCTGACACCATACAAAATCATTTTTTATTTATACGAGTAGCATTTGGAGCTTAAAGCAAAAAAAAACTTTTTTATACATTTTAATTGCTGCAGGTTTTTAGAAGTATCATAAAATCTGTGGGTTTTTGTGCAGACTTGATGAGGATTTTTTGTTTTATTATTGTTACTTTCATAAGAAAAAAATAGTAAAAAGTTATGTTAATTAGGCATTGTCTGGAGAAAAGTGACCTCAAGATCAAAAATTAGCATGGGCAATGAAAATGGAACAGGCTTAGAAATTGGATATCTAAAGACTCAAATAAGATATGAACTTTATTTAAACGCTGTTATAAAGGTTGGTATTGCTTCTAAAAACATAGTCTTACACTAAGTTTTTACGATTAGTACTAACAGAGCAATTTCTGTTAACATGGGTCAGGGTACACCAGTAAGCCTTTTCTTAAATCCTCGATAAATGATGTCAACATTGGAGATAGACCCTTACTGTAGAACGATTTTTTTTCTAGAATATGCCCAGGAATCATTTCCCAAATTATCGTCATCGAATTAGTGGACACCCCATATATACTTGTGTCTTGATTCCTACATCAATGCAGTCGGGACGCCATCGCCTTTTCGTGAGGTCTCCGAAAGGCTTTGCCATTTAAATAACCGATTCACTACGTTTGAAATTAAATTATATAAATCAATCGATAGGTATCATCATCCGCTTTATATTTAATTTTAGATTTTGATACACAACCGAACTAGAAAGAATTTTGTATGGTTAAACTGTTGTGATCGTGATATCACAAGTTGCCGATGTGTACCATATCTGCGTAGAATTTCCCAGGTTCTTTTGCAGTTTAAACATTTGACCATAAGTGGAAACTGAAAACTGTTCGTCAAAGAATATCGTAACGTAAAAGGTGAGCCAACAGCTAGCGTGGAAGTTTTCATTAAATTCAACACACCTTTATTATGATATCAATGCAGAATTTTACTGATTAATAAAGCCCGGTGTATGGTAATTATGATTGGAATTTAACATACTTCATGTGACCACCACGACTTTTATTGAAAGCAACCATCCCAGGTAAAATTATCGATGACTTCTTGAAGGATAAGTGGATCAGTGACCGTAATTTCAGTTTGGATGTTATGTTTGAGATCTTGAATTGTCGCTGGGTTATTGGCATAGACCTTACTCTTCAAATAACCCCACAGAAAGAATTCTAAGGGTGTTAAATCGCATACCCTTTGATGCCATTCAACTTCTCCTCTGCCCGAATTAATGCGATCTTCAAATTTCGTACGCAATAAATTGATTGATTGATAACTGTGTGCGCGGTAGCACCATCCTATTCAAATCAGAGATCGTCCAGTTCCAATTTATTAAATTTTGGAAAAAATAGCCCGTCAACATGTTGCAGTAAAGTTCTCCATTCACTGAAACTATCTGTCCATCTGCACCACTGACTTTTTTGGGAAGCATTGGTGTTTCGAGAAACTCGTATGAGTATTCCGGTCCATACAAACGACAATTTTTTTTATTTACGTACCCATCCATCCAAAAATGGGCTTCATCGGAAAAGATCAAATTCGATGATAAATTGTCCTGGCGATCCAACATCCAATTAACAAATCGGCGACGTCGTAGATAGTCCAAAGGCTGGATTTTATAGGCGTACAAATGAATATCAACTTTTAAAATTCACTGTAAAGTGCCATAAGTGAGGCACAGTTGTGACTTCGGCGACGAATGTATGTGCTGGCAGAGCATGCTCAAACGTTTGCCCGAATTGCACGAATTCCGGACTAACGATTACATTGACTGAAAAATTCACGAATTTTACGAAATGTTACTTTTACAGATCGCCCATTTTCGTAATAAGTTTGAATAACAAAAATGCGTTATTGCGTAGTAAACGGCTCCATAACTAAAACTGCCAAAGATTGTATGACATCTGTGAAAAATATCAATCACATTGAATTCAGTAAATAACAGTATGTTAGTTGAAGGCCAACATCCATACCATCTGTTGGCTTACGATAGAGTCCGACTCCCGTAACCAGCACAGTGAAGATTTTCTTGCCATTTCTGTACAACTATCATTCAATTGATACACTATTGCAGCGGAAACTCACAGAGTGCCAGATACATAAAACGAATCAGTTACGGTCAATTCCGAGTAGTTTAAACTGTGATATTTGATATTTGGGAAACATAATTGAAGGAGCCTACTTGGAAAGCATGCATGTTGAGACACCCCAACAAGTCATTTCTTCCTATTCTCTCTTTGTAATAACGATGCTTGTGGGGTTACGTAAATTTGTGGCTGGATTTGGTGATGTCTTTGCATTTTGGAACGATGACTTTATGTTTGTTAATAAATGTAAGAAGTTGTGTTCGAAAAAACTTAATATTTTGGCATATTCTACCTCATGTTCTGTGTTTCTATGCCTAGTCCTAGTCCAAATCAAGACACAGTTCATCGGCTCTTATGGCAAACCTATTCTTAAATTGTTTCGTTCTGTAATAATATAATTTCTATCCGACGTTCCAGCTTGCAAGACGTCGCATCATGCCAAAATACTACTGAACCAATCACTCTAATCTAATCTTATTGCAAAAAATCTTTATTAGTTGCATAATTTTAAGATTTATTGGCAATCTAGGCTGAGCGATTTGACATCGTTATACCCCTTCTTCTGGCAAAAGGATGAACGGTATTCGTCAATGTATTCCAAAAAGTTCCAGTACCACACCATCGTGTGGCGCTCCCATTGTTCCGATTTGAGTTCTGTTTTTTTTTTTGTTAAGATGGTAAATCTGTTGTTGACATTCCCTCTAAATCTTAGCGTCGTAGCTTGATGTTTGCAAAAGTTGCGTAGCCAAGAGTACATCTAATTCTGTGTGTGTTGGCGATTTTTTACAATTTTAGAAATGGATTTAAATTTGCAACAACGAACTTGTATTACTCGTAAATTTTGCGCAAAAAACAGATTTAATGGTGCGCGAACGTTGGAAATATTGAAAAAGTGTTTCGGCAACGATTCTCTAAAGAAAACGGTCGTTTACCAGTGGCACGAGCGGTTCAAAAGTGGTCGTGAGTCAATCGGAGATGATGAACGCAGTGACAGACCATTGACATCGACGAAAACATTGATGAAGTACTCGTAAAAGAAATATTGGTCAACAACCGCAAATTAACCAGACATTTTGGTTAATGATTTGGGTTTCCGTCGTGTTGCAGCAAAGTTGGTGCCAAAAGACCTTAATTTCATGCAAAAAAGAGACCGTGTTGACGTCGCAAAAGAGATGATTTGCGAGGCTGAATCTGATCCCACATTTATCAAAAGGATCATTACTGGAGACGAGACGTGGGCTTATGAGTACGACACGCAATCTAGACATCAGGCAAGTGAATGGCGTTCACCAAATGAGCCGAGACCAAAAAACCATATCGTTTTCAGTCAAAAAAAGGCAATGCTGACGGTTTTCATGGATTACAACGATGTAGTGCATCATGAATTTTTGTCAGAAGGCCAGACAGAAATAAAGAGTATTATTTGGGCGTTATGAGACGTTTGCGTGAAGCAATTCACCTTAAGAAACCAGAATTGTGGGCAGAAAACTCGTGGATTTCGCACCTTGATAACGCACAGTGCCATTATTATTCGTAATTTTTTGATGAAAAATGCAACAAATACCATCCAACAGCCACCGAATTTACCTGATTTGGCTACCTGTGACTTCTTTCAGGTCAATCGAATTAAAAAACCACTACGGGAACGCGTTCCAGCAGCCGAGAGGAAGTAATGGAAAAATCGCAGGAAGCACTGATGGACATACCGAAAACCGAATATGAAAACTGTTTCGAGGATTGGATCAAGCGCTGGCATAAGTGTGTTGCAGTCGATGGGGATTACTTTGAAGAGGACCATATAGATTTAGATGAATAAACTTGAATTTTTAATTTTCTTTTTGATCAAGGTGGTATACCCATATTCTAAATCCTCCAATGTATAATTTTGTTTGCTCACTACCTATCGCTCGTGAGACTTTTTTTAGTAAAATGAGGCAAAATTTTTCCGCAAACACTGTCATACGCTCAAAGTCTAAATTTTGGCAGCTCAATAAAATTAAATTAAGAGATATCAAGATTAATTGGAAAATATTCAAATTAATTCTAAGAGATATCTTTATTACACAATAGCTATATAAAATGGCAAGTTCCACAGCTTCGAGTCACATATCGGTGATTTTATTATTGTATCTCAAAACAAAATTTTCCAGAAAATGACGATAAATTAGTGAAACTTAATAACAGCTTATGAAATTGCCAAAAGCGTTTAATCAGTATTAAACGCAGGGTCGAAAATTACAAAAGATTTCTTCATCTTCGTAGATTACATCCGTACGCAGAGGGAATGTGTGAAAAATAACTTGTGTTGGAAAAAGTAAATGTTTGACGACGACGCAACATACATGTACATAAATGGTGTCGCGGCACGTACATTTATGTATATAAGGTAACTTGGTCTTGCATTGACCTGCTACTGTTGAAAGTAGTAGCGCTTAACTGATGTACTTCTTTCCATGTCTCGGATCTATAGCAAAAAATCGGTTTAGGCGAATATTATATGAAGATGATATGGATCACATGAACATTGCATGTCCGGAAGTTTCAAAAAGGCATACTATTCTATTTATGTAGCTGGTATTTCTTCTTCTTTTTTTTTAAATATATCCATGCTTATTGGGTCTAAATACTTACTCGTTACCTACAGTGATGAATGTCAACTTCCTTGTCGTTAAACTATATTTTTTAAGTGTTCATTTCTGAAAGCGAAGGTAATATCTAATTTTAAATAATAGTTATTTAATATAACTCCAAAATATAGTCAACAATAATTCGTATAAGTTCAAATGCGAAATCGTATTTCCAATTCTTATAAAATCTTGAAATAATTTTCAAGGTCTCTCGGTACTTCTTTTAAACTATCTCTTTCAAAATATCAAATTAAATTATTTGCTCAACAACTTTGTCTCAATTGTTAAATATCACGTTCTAAGTCTTCAGTAAAGTGATTTTAAGCTTTAAGCACTGCAAAACTCTTCAATGACTCGGAAGCGGTAATACCATATCTAAGGCTCCTCAAATTTGAATCATTTTCAATCGACATCAAGTTATACACAAGTACATACATTTTGTGTATTTACCTGTGCACATACTCGTACTCGTATTTTCTTGTCAAATTAAAATTTCATTACAAATTGAAATATTTTCTTAAGGAATACTTTCAAAAAGTATCTCTTTGCGCTCTAAGATAAATTCTCTGAAATAGAGATTCAAGATTTATGAATTTTGATTGGGGGCAATTGTGCAGCCATGAAGTCTGTTCCGTCCCCACAGTGTACGATTGGCGAAGAAGCTTAAAATAGAAATGATTCGCATTTGACTAAGATTATTTTAAAGTATGGACTTTAAGATGTTAAATGAATTAGTTAGAAAAGCAGCAATGATTTCTTTCTTAATTCTTATTCTTTACGTTCCCGAAATCCAAAGAGATGAGATATACAGCATTTTGAAGATATATGTATTATAATTCTATATAATTTTTATTTTTGCTGTTCCTTGCTACCTGCTTGGTTCCCCGAATTATTTTAGTCGGATGCCGAATTTTTAACTTTCGCCTTCCTATTGTAGACCTGATTATAAATATAGGTATTTCGCAAAAAGTTTTGTAACATTATCAGATTGTCAAATATGCAGCACCGGTATGATGGCAAAAAGCAAAGCAAAACCCTACACAAGGCAGGCCCAATGAACTTCAAAGATAGACTTGTATAAGGACTACGAGCACTTTGAGAACAACTCCTACTGCAGGAAGTTATCCTTAACCTTCCACCCTTCAATCGTCAGATACAGAAGAAGCCATGACTCAACAGAATGGCGTTGATATTCGCCGGTAAAATGCGGTGTTGTGTTCGAATACAAATCTTTCATCTGAAAGAATGAAAGTAATTGAATTTGTCCGCAAATACCCATTTTTATGCGACCGGAGTGGTAAAAACTGCAATAACACTATTTTAGAGGCCGAAATATGGGAAACTATTGGGAAAGTTTTGAATGAAATGACATTTTGATAGGTAATGCTAGGCTACTGAAACAAAGTGATGACCGCTTTTTGTTTGGCGTCCTCTAACGCGGCGTAAAATAATCTCACCACGACGTTAAAAATGCGTTCTGTTTGACTGAGCCTTTACTCGGCACTTCTGGTAAAAATACGTTTAGCACTATATTTAATAGTAAACAACTCATATATGTGAAGGGAGGTAATATTGTAGGAAAGTAACCAAAGGAAATAAAAAAAGAATCGTCGAGAGTGGAGGAAAGAGTTGAGCACACGCTGACGAGCTGAAGTGTTGTAAATTCTGTGATATAAATTATCTATAATAACAACGCATTTTGTTACATGTGGGGGCTCAACCTAAAAGCAAAAAAAAAAAACACGCTGAATTACCGAGAGTTCCGCGAAATTGCTTTCTTCTGGAATTAGTTTCATCGGAATACCTGACAGAGTAACTGCACTGGAAGAAAAAGAAAGACACCAACAGGGCATTTTAACACGATCTCAAGCCATAACCAAAAAAGGCATACAGTGCCGAAACGGAAATGGAAAGCAACGTTCCAGGAACATCAAAAAACAAACAGCTATATGACGATAGTGGTCCACGGAAAAACAACAAGTGAAATGAACAACCAGAACTTGGAGCAAATAATAAAATTGCTCACATTAAAATACAAGCAGACGAAATAAATCAACGAGTGCTAAATGAGCCGAAAATAACTGCTGAAAATTTTGACAATAGTACCTAGTCTTGATGGCGAAACCATACCTGTTGAACAGTGGTTTGCAAATTTCGAGCAGAATGCAGATGCATAACACCATCAAAAAGTTCCCGGAATTTATTCAGAAAATTTAAAATACAAGTTTATTCATCTAAATCTATATGGTCCCCTTCAAAGTAATCCCCATCGACTGCAACACACTTATGCCAGCGCTTGCTCCAATCCTCGAAACATTTTTTATATTCGGTTTTCGGTATGCTCATCAGTGCTTCCGGCGATTCTTCCATTACTCGTACTTCCTCTTGGCTGCTGGAACGCGTTCACCGTAGTGGTTTTTTAACTCGATTGAACGAACAGAAAGAAGTCAAAAGGAGCCAAATCAGATGAATTCGGTGGCTGTTGGATGGTATTTGTTGCATTTTTCATCAAAAAATTACGAATAATAATGGCACTGTGCGACGCGACGGTGCGTTATTATGGTGCAAAATCCACGAGTTATCTGCCCACAATTCTGGTCTCTTTCGGCGATTTGCTTCATGCAAACGTCTCATAACGTACAAATACTCGTAATACTCTTTGTTTACTGTCTGGCCTTCTGGTAAAAATTCATGATGCACTACACCGTTGTAATCCATGAAAACCGTGAGCATTGTCTTCTTTTTTGACTGAAAACGACGTGGTTTTTTTGGTCTCGGCTCACTTGGTGAACGCCACTCACTTGCCTGATATCTGGATTGCGTGTCGTACTCATAAACCCACGTCTCGTCTCCAGTAATGATCCTTTTGATGAATGTGGGATCGGATTCAGCCTCGCAAGTCATCTCTTTTGCGACGTCAACACGGTCTCTTTTTTGCATGAAATTGAGGTCTTTTGGCACCAACTTTGCTGCTACACGACGGAAACCCAAATCATTAACCAAAATGTCTGGTTAATTTGCGGTTGTTGACCAACATTTCTTTTACTCGTACTTCATCAATGTTTTCGTCGGTTTTCGATGTCAATGGTCTGCCACTGCGTTCATCATTTCCGATTGACTCACGACCACTTTTGAACCGCTCGAGCCACTGGCAAACGACCGTTTTCTTTAGAATCGCCACAACACACAGAGATAGATGTACTCTTGGCTACGTAACTTTTGCAAATGTCAAGCTATGATGCTAAGATTTAGAGGGAATGTCAACAACAGATTTACCAACTTAACGAAAAAAAAAAATTGAACATTATCAAAGTGTTGTTTTCCAGCTAAATGATCAGCAGCTTTTTTTTTCGTTCAACAGCTCTATGAAATAGTATATGTACATCTCATGGTTTTGAGAAAATCGTCTACTGTTGGACACGTCTTGAACACATGTTTTCAGATTGTGCTTGCGTAATGAAACAGAAAAACACTAGATCATGTTTCGAGATGTATTAAATACCAATGCTTATTTTGATTTTCATTTCACATAACATCGTTTTTGAAATATACATACACAACGTGGGCTGTGATCCTTTTAAATATTTCAGACGTTACAGTGCGCGGTGGATCTGAGCCTCAACCTAATAAATGGCTCCTCTAGGTGGCTGAAACCCATCTATTCATACTTTTGCGCACCACCCAAAATCCGGTCTTTCTACACTACATTATCTCCCTTATGTTGATCCGAAGATTTCTCGTTCCGCAGTAATTCTGTTCCTCCGGTCTACATGTCCAAATCATTGAAACCATTGTTTTAAAATTTTTCTTGTCACGTTCAGTCATCGTCGGTATTGGTAGATGGGACTACAGGTCATTATTTCCGCTCGAAATGACCAATAAGTTCCTCATCCACTTTTGAATAAATCCATGTCTCTGACTTATAAAGTATGATGGGTATGACAAAGGGTATGATTGCACGAGGGATGGCTTTTTTATATAATTGCCTTTTTAACTTAAAGGAACCGTGATTGATAAGAGTTATTTTTCACTTGATATATGCGCTGATGTTTTTTATCTTGGTCATCCTCGTTCTTGCTAAATAGTGAATAGTGCATTCGGCGTCTATAGCGTGTTTTCTTCCCCCATTGTAAAATGTTTGTGTAGGTGTAAATTACAGAACTTATTTCTTTCAATACAATTACAATTCATAATTTATTCGCTTATCTCAAATACTTTTACTTTTATACATATATCTTTTACTGAAAGCACTTAATCACTACTCGTAATTCACATTTCAAATTCTACTTTAGAACTAACTTGCATATCTTGTACCGTCCAACGTTCCATACAAATTTCCATTTTGTTAGAAAATTCGACTCCATTCTACATTCTCCAATGGTTGAGTCTTCTGCTATTCAAATATGTAAATCTTCTACCTTTCAAATATAGATGACACTGTTTGCATTCAGATATCACAATATATTTCTACAACAGCGTCTATCTATTGTCTCAAACTATTGCTTCTTCTGCTCTTTTGTTTTTCCTTTTGAAAAGGTGACGTTCTACTTTCTTTTCTTCGAAGTTTCTAACATTCTTAGCTTTGCTTAGCAATGAAAGGGATATCCTGATCCGTATCTTGGCTACAACAAATTAGTGATCCGAGTTAAAGTTGGCCCCTCGGAAAGTTTGGTTGCGTCGATTACAATTTGGTCAATGTGATTGACATTTGACTGATCAGAATGTGGCCAAATACCTTTGTGCATGTTGAGATGTGAAGATTGCGTGCCCACTACGACTAAATCTTGCCCCACAAAGTCGATTAGGCTATGTCTACCAATTCAACTTCCAAATATATCTCCATTTCCTACTTTTGCGATAGAGTCATTTAGGAGTCTAGTGCGGAGTATTACTCTCATGACTTTTCTAAGTGTGGATGCATATCGGGCCAAGATTGATTGCCATTTACTGATCAGCTGTCAGCTCTTTGGATAAGGCCAATCTGCTTGTTGCACACTTTGTCGCTAGCTCAACACTCCCAAATTGTGCCTTGTTCCCGCCTACACTTAAGTGCGTCGAATCTTCAATAGGACGAATCCGCTTTCGCACTCGTGTAGTATCAAGAGTACTTAAAGATCTCAACATGCATAAATCCGCTGGTCCAGATGGTATATCTCCCCTTCTTCTGAAGAGGTGTTCTTCTACGCTGGCAAAACCACTGCGTAAGCTTTTTCATCATTCCTACTCTTTAGGACTCTTTCCGAGCAGATGGAAAACAGCATTTGTCCAGCCCGTCCCTAAAAAAGGCGAATCTTCTTCTCTCTCCTCTTACAGACCCATTGCACTTATGTCCCTTCTTTCCAAGGTCATGGAAACGCTGATAAACCGTCAGCTCATGAAATATCTCGAAAAACGAAAACTTCTCAATGACCGGCAATATGGTTTTCGTAGCAACAGACCCACTGGAACCAAAGCGCACATCAATCTGGCGAAAGCAAGATAGTTTTACTTAATATACCTAAGGCATTTGACAGAATTTGGCATCTGACTCTTTTGTCGAAAATAAGTGTTTTTGGGATCAATGACTCTCTTCTTCAATGGATTAGAAATTACCTTTCGGAACGTTCAATTCAAGTTGTCTTGGACGGTTTCAAGCCTTATATTCATAAAATAAATGCTTGTGTGCCTCAGGGCTCCGTTCTGTCTCCGACTCTCTTTCTAATTTTCATCAACGCCCTCTTGTTTGCTACTTCTAATCCAATATATTCCTTTGCTGCTGACAGTACTCTCTGCTTTTCGTATTCGTTCCCGGACTCACGCCCCTGTTCTTCAGCTATAGAACGAGAACGGCAGCGTATGTTACGCTCATTAAATTCCGATATCAACAGCATAACCAATTTCGGATCTATCAACCGAGTAGAATTTAATGCTTTCAAAACTCAATGCTGTCTGCTGTCATTAAAGCGAAATTCCAATACTCGGCCATTATCCATGAATAGCACTTGCATCGTCGAAACCGATAAACTTTCCATTCTCGGTATGTGCGTCAGTGACAATTTACGTTGGAACCACCACATATTCGATGTCGTCAAAAATGCTGCGAAATGTCTAGGTTTCCTCAAGCGATGTAAGAAATATTTTAATCCCTCTAATCTGGCCACAATATATAAGGCATTCATCCGCCCAAAATTGGAGTAAAATGCCCACATCTGGTAAGGTGCTCCTCAAACATCTCTGCACCTGCTAGATAGGATTCAAAAGCGTGCGATAAAACACATAGGTGATGCTAATGTTATCCAGTCAATTGACGCCCTCGAACACCGACGAAATGTCGCCTGTCGCACTTTGTTTTATCGCTATTTCCACCACCAGTGCTCCATTTAAATCGCCAGTAGTATTCCGCACATCCTCAAGCCCATTTTCGGACGTACTCTGAAATATCACAATTCATTCCTAAGCCTTACAACTCGCTTCTGGAATGCCCTGCCGATCTCTATGTTTCCTGGTCGTTACGACTTACAAATATTTAAAAACAATGTACATCGGTACCTGTCTTTTCTTCCTGCCTAAATTTCCTTCGCCCGCGCTGTGTACGAACATTTTAAGGGTACAAAAACCCCTTGAGAGCGCGCTCATTCAAAAAATAAATCTTGCTAATATCAGTCGCCATAGTAGATATTAATGATGTCTATCTACTTTTTGCACATCTTACATACATTTAGAGGTATTGGGTCTACAAGTAAGTTTCCAGCGTTTTTTTCCAAAATTTGAAGTTTTATTATGAAAACATAGTTACAATGCTTTATTCAAAGTATCGTCCATTGGAAGCTACAACTTTCCCCCATCTTTCTGGCAATTTATGAATTCCGGACCAAAAAAATTTCTCGTCTTTCGAGCCCAAGAACGTATTGAGCCAATTTTTGATTTCCTCTACTGAGCTGAAGCGTATTCCCGTAAGAGCGTTCTGCATCGAACGAAACAAGTGGTAGTCAGATGGTGCCAAGTCTGGACTGTAAGGCGGGTGAGGCAGAATTTCCCATCCACTATTTTCCAAATAGTTTTTCACCGAAACCGCAACATGTGGCCGAGCGTTGTCGTGATGAAAAATGACGGACTCATGCCTGGTCTCATATTCTGGCCGTTTTTCTTTTAATGCCCGCTTCAAACGAATTAGTTGGGTTCGATATAGTGGTCCTTTGATGGTTTCACCACTCGGAAGCAGTTCGTAGTATACGACACCCTTTTGATACCACCATATGCAGAGCATGACCTTATTCACGTGAATATTTCGTTTCGGCGTCGATTGAGCGGGCTCGCCGGGCTTTGTATACGATTTTCTGCGTTTAGGATTATCATAATAAATCCATTTCTCATCACCAGTGACAATACGATGCAAAAATGATTTATTTTTATACCGCTGCAGTAACATTTCGGACATGCAAAATCGCCGTTCGACGTCTCTTGGCTTCAATTCGTACGGCACCTAATTTCCCACCTTTTGAATAAATCCCAGTGCTTTTAGGCGCACGAATCTGACACGGATCCTCATCCAGTAAAGCGTCCAATTCCTCGTCTTCAAAACTTTTCGGCTTTCCGGGGCGATCTTTGTCTTCAACTCCAAAATCACCACTTTTGAACCGTTTGAACCACTCACGGCACGTCGATTCACCAATACATTCCGCCCCATAAGTTTCCGAAAGCAAACGATAGGCCTCAGCTGCACTTTTCTTCATATTAAAGAATAAAAGCAGCGCTTCCCGCAAATGATGTTTATTTGGCTGGAAACTTGCCATGATTTTGCTCGATAAAATGTACGACACCGATAGAACTGCTCAAATATAACGCTGCAAAGTTGTTGACAGATACAAAACCTACAAATAAAACACATGGGGTCTGACATTTTTGCCCGGGATCCACTGGTGGCGCCATCTCTGACAAACGCTGGAAACTTACTTGTAGACCCAATATATGAGGGCAAAGTAAAATGCCATTAAAAAAGGACACCCAATAACACCGTCTCGGACCGAACAACAGGAAAAGAACTTATAACTTTGAGATGGTAAAAGACTCTTCCTACCTACGTGTATAATCTTGCCAACCGCTATTCCTTTGAGGAAAAGATCTCTCTCACCAACCACCTATCGTCCCAGTACTACAATAATATGCTGCGGATGTAATAATTTTCTCAAAAGTGAATGCAAATGGCCATAATTTCTTCGAAAGAATCCCTTAGCCCAAGTGAAAAAAAATCTCAGCCAGCGCACTTGATCGAGCGTACTGCAAGAACGCGCTGGATAGAGAGATCTGTTAGTTGAGGCTAAAGTCCGGGCTGTAGCTCTATCCACAGAAAAAAGAAAGCGGACTTGCATTGGATTCATTCCTAAAAAAGCCGGATTTAATTTTTCTCTCTGAAATATGGATTTATGACCATGAAAAGGATTATTTTAATACATATACCTGGATTCAAATTTTACCCTAAATGTAACAATTCATATGCAGTGGGTGGTACTGGGGTTTTTGTATGTAATAGCTTAAACGAGAATTGTGAGATCTGCAGCCCTGATCTGATAGGGTCTGATATGATAAAAGTTTCGTGCTTCAGAGACGATAGCAAATTTGTTTTTATGTGTTTTTTATAGACCTCACGAAATAAGTAAGGATGTTTTTGTTGATGAGTTATCTTCTCTTTTGTGTGACGAACGCTCAAGAAATTTTTTTCATTATAGGTGATATGAATATAGACATTTTACAAGAATCTGTTGTAGTGGAAACATATCTTACGTTAATGTCTGTGAGTGGGTTGGAGTCTTGTATCAATGAACCAACAAGGACTTCTGGTAGTACTCAAACTTGTATTGATCATATTTTTGCTAGGTTGGATCTAAATGCAAATCTCTGATTAATAAGTACAATATCAGGCTATACAATTACTGATCACAGTATGACTTGCCTTTTCTTAAAGAGTGATACGATTAAACGGACAAAAAATGTAGTGTCTGATTTTTTAACTCGAAAAATCAACTTTAATTGTCTTAATGCACGTTTGCTACAGGAAAACTGGTTTGGTGTATATAGGGAAAACAATCTTTGTGTTGCATTCGATATATTTTGTAACATTTTAAATTGCCACGTTGAGTTTTGTTCTACAGTTTCAAAAAAGAGAAGAGATTAACAAAAAAAGACTAAAGCCTTGGATGTCTGATTATTTATTACAGCGAATTGTAGAGAAAAATAAACTACGGGCGAAATGCAAAAAACAACCCAGAAACACACATCTGACGAAAATATATAATCTAATCTGTAAAGAGATAGCCTCTGAAGTTTCTATCTGCAAAGAAAACTATTATATAAACAAATTTCACTTTGCGAAAGCTAATGTAAGAAAGGAATGGGAAATCGACATAAAAATGCCATTTTTGATGGACCTTCTAAAATAAAGTTTAATAATAGGGATATCACTAGTTCTGTAGAAATGGCTAATGTCTTCAATGAGTTTTTTATTAGCGTTCCGATCATTACTCTTTCTGATGCTGTTTATGATATAGCGTCTCCGATTTTGTGTTCGGAAGACTGTCATAATAGAGAAATTGGTCAACAAAACAGCTTTTTCTATAAACCAATCTCTTCTTTTGAGTTACATAAAAGTATATTGTTGCTGGACGACCCGAATTCTGCTACGTTGGATAGTTATTCAAGTTCTTCTCTGAAGAAAATCTGTTTTAATGTTGTTGAAGTCTTAGCATACATTTTCAACAAATGCGTATATTGTTCTATTTTTCCGGATAGATTGAAGATAGCTGAGGTCATTCTTATATTCAAAAAAGATGATAGGACAAAGCCAGATAACTACAGGCCAATCTCTCTTCTTACGGTCTTTCCAAAAAATTTTGAGAAAGTAATAAAGGGGAGAGTTGTCGCATCTCTTGAAAAATAGGATAAAGTCAGGAGGAATTGACACCCTAGCAAGTTTTTTAAAATACCTTTAGATACTAGTAAAATTTTGAATTTAAAATGTTTGCATAAGTCAAACCGTCATTTTAGTTTGCTATTTGAAATATTTTTCTCAAAGTTATAGCTCTTTTTCTAATGCCTTTCAAAATGTCAATTCCTCCTTCAATGAAGGAGGATTTGACAGCTTCCTAAGGAGGTTTTGTCGATACTTCTAAAAAAATAAAACAACAAAATATTAGGATGTTATACATAATATAAATAATTAATTGTTTGTTTTAATAGTTAAAAAATTCAGTCATTCTCTGTTTTTTTTAATCTACTTTGATTTAAATAAAAGTTGTAAAACGTAAGAGCTCAGCAAAAAAAAAAATAAATTAATAAAAATAAATAGCACTTCGTAAACATTTAATAAATAAAGACGTAAGTAGGCGACGAAAAAATTATTTAAAACGCATAAGAAATCATCTAACATCGAAATGTTTAAAGTCAACATTAAAAAATATTTTTTGGTCTCGATCTAGAGCTGCATGGTAGGTCAGTTTGCAACGGCAATTTCGCTGCAATGTCAGCCCTCAAAGTCAGACCTACGTCCTCTACAACTGGCTCATAAAAGAAGTTTTGAAACATTTGAATGCGATAATATTTAATTGTGTAGGGCAACGAACTTGTTTTGTCAACACTCCGAATGATACTCGTACCTACATAATAAAATATTTTCTTTGTCCCGAACTTTACAAGGACAAAATCGTTAATTTCAGGTCTGAAATTTAAATCGAGTTTCAAGAGGTTACATTGGTTTAATGCAATTCTTCTTCGCTTGATATTTGAAACGTATCGGATTCGTCCTGAAGACTCATTGCACCCTTCTCAGAAGATGTTTCACTGTCACTATCAAGAATTTGTTTTATAATATAATTGGATTGGACAATTTAGTTTTTATTACTTTCACAATTTTTTGTGCAGCTAATTCTTCCAATTTGTTTTTTTCAGGTGTTTCTGTATAAATATTGGACGTTCCAGCATTAGCACGGCTCTTCTTCTTAGGCATTTTCGGATATGGGCGAACTGCTTCCGGTGTTATATGTATCAGATCATGAACTTTGGCTGATGGGGAATTTTTAGGACTCCTAGCATTTAGTATTTCATTTTCAGTCATGATTGAGCTGTTTTTGTTTGGTGAAGTCTTTTGAACATTTATATCGGTTGCAGTTTCCATTTCCATTACCACTATCGGCTCTTGAGTATAAGCTTCATGTTCCTATAAATAATCATCTTCTGAAAATATAATGTCATTCAATGGAAAGATACCAGTTGTTATGTTGTCTGGGTTAAATGATCGCTGAAACGGTTGGTTTGTGAGATAAGCTACATCACTAATGTTAATAATTCTGCCCGGATTGTTATTGAAAAGTTGAACGTTGGCTTCGTTTATATTGTGAGAAGGATATTTTCTTTTATAAATGTTTGGCATTTTAAAATGTTGATAACTGATGAGGGAGTATTTAACACTGTCAATTCCTCCTTCAGCAATGGTGTCAAAACCTCCTCAAAAACAGAAAATTTATTTACTTCACTCAACGATCAGAACATAGTGATAATTTTTTGAGAGCTCAAATCAATCGTAACTATCTTCGTTTTTTCATGACTTAAAGTGCTGCCAATGTCTTAGTTTTTGAGAGAAGTGCTAATGTCAATTTCCCCCACACGTCAAATCCTTCTGACTTTACCCTACGTCTTTAGAGCGGGTAAATCAACAGAAGATGCACTTAAATTGCAAAAGAAACACTGCTGCTCTTTTTATAATGTAGATATCACAAAAGCCTTTGATACTGTCGACCATGATCTCCTATTGGTTAAATTGGGAAAGTCTGGTCTCAGGGGCTTTATTCTTAACTGGTTTGTTTCATATCTCAAAGATAGAAAACAAATGGTTAAGATTGGGAATTCTTTCAGTGAAATTCGAGATGTTCGGATCGGAGTTCCACAGGGCTCTGTTCTTGGTCCTCTATTATTTATAATTTTTATTAATTCTATCTTTAACCAACAATTAAAGTGTAATCAAACTGGTTATGCTGATGATATTGGGTACGTATATTCAAATACGTCTGTAATGGATTTGATTGCCGATATTAACCATGATTTGGAAGTACTAAGACATTGGTTCGGTATGCATAAGCTAGGTATTTGTGAATAAACTAAAATCATGTTTTTTTAACTTACAATGACTAGACAGGCACTCTCCTAAATGTATCTTTCATAGTTTTGATTGTAAGAAAATGTGTTTTTAGTATTAGTAATTATGTTGCCAATAACAGTCAAATAAACTCAAATTCGAAAAGCCTGACCTGCTCTTCAAAATGCTTTGCTATTGAAAATGTTAAATATCTGGGTTTAAATATTGACAACAATATGAACTGGAGTATATATACTTCCTTACTAAAAAAATATCTTCTAACAGCAAGATACATATGTTATATTATGTATCACCTAAAGAAACTATGCTCCCAGAAACTTTTAGAAACAATTTATTATAGTTTGGTACAAACCAAGTTGCAATATGGGCTCGTATGTTGGGGTGGTACTAACAGTAATAGTTTACAACCCCTAATCGTATCTCAGAAACATATACTAAGATTAATATGGCAAAAACAACGCCGTGAACATTGTTTTTGTTTGTTCTTCAAATCAAAGATACTTAGTGGAAGTAGGAAGAAGACTATTTAACAGGTTACTTTTTGAATTTCGAAGCATTCCTCAATGTAAATTGATGTAATATCTATTAAGTTTATTAATTTATTGTTTAATTATGTGCTCATTGCTTGGAATAAATAAATGAATGAATGAATTCCAGATTTTCAAGTCAGGAGTATCTTTTCCAAAATGTGAGAGTAGGACTAGTGATGTACTTCTGCAAGTAGAGCACGCTTTTACTTTTTTGAGAGAAACAAGCAACACGATCAATACGCGAACTCCTATTCGGAGATTTCTTTGCAACCACAAAAATGTCTTTGGAAATATTGTAAATAGGGTACTAGGTCAAGTTGTGTTTTCATTACAATTGCTTGTACTAAGTATTTGTAGTATGAAAGACAAAGCTTCACAAATAAATCACTGGCTTAAGGTTATCGAGGTTATTTTATAGTTAAGATGGAATCAAAAATCAGAATGTTGAAAGGTCCCAAAAGTATTTCATGCGAACGAGGGTATATGGACCAACGAAAATTATTGCACAAGTATTGTTTGTTATTTATATTTATCGTCATCTCGTCGCATATTATGTAATAAAAAATATCATCTACGAGGGAGTGTCTCTTTGAAGATTGTTTTATAAACAAATTATCACCTATGACTACAATATGTACGCTCAAATTTTACCTTAAACTCCATGATCCAGGCCAAAGTCGTGCCAACAATTTATCACGAAGTGCATGGTTCTCCAAAAACAGGTTTATCTGTAACTATAGTGGCACAAATGAATTATAAATATGATAATCTTACTAGAACAATAAAGATGAATTTCATAAATAAAAAAACAAGTTCGCTACGCTATTTATGCAATACGGAATTGATAAACTTACGTGTTTGGTTTAGCTCAATTCCCAAAGAAATGGAGAAACCCACCACTGGAATCAATTCAAGTTTAAAAACCAACGTATCGTAATTCGTATATTTGATGTACCATTTGGCATAACACACATAATTTCGGGAAAAAAAAACGTTTAGTAAATTTTTGCATTAATAAAAGAATATATACATACATACGTGTATTTTATTTGCATGTTCTCGGAAGGGACATTTTCCGGTTGTTTGCGCATTGTTTGAAACCACAATATCGAATTTAGCTTAAAGGTATTCATTTTAAATCACAGATGTGAGTGTTTTTTGCCCACTTCGAGAAAATATATGCGCATACTAAAAAGGTGTATGACTAAATAAATATGAGAATAATATTACCATACATAAAAGAAAGCAGACTTTTTTTTTGGAAATTTGACATCACTATTAAAATCGTCAACCATCTCATTGTTATGGAATCTACAATAAATATGATAATCAAAGGCTAATTATGACTTGTTTAAAAGTCGTCTGGAATCTGCAGCAAAAAAGAAGGAGGTTGGGCTTTAGAAGAAGGTTTGTAGAATGTTTCTTATGGAATCAAGAATCTGACGGCATCATATGGGTAACATACTGGTTTTCCATCTTCAAATCCATCCCTACCATCTAAGAGGCTATTACTTAAACCGGAACATTCTTGCTCTTGCTGAACCTGATATCTGTGCTGGAATCTGCTTTCCAATTAGTTTAAACATGGAATTTTTTGAGGATTCTTTTGAAAACTAATTGGACATTTCCGCAGTCGGTTTCTTCGCATGGCGATTCTCGTAACGCTTTGATAATGGCTCGTACACTCCAATGTACTCTTATAAGGCCCAATGCTTAACGTTCACATCAGTCTTTTAGAGATTATTTAAAAGGGTATTTTTTTCTTTGAATTAAAATATATACTGTATTGGTTTTCGATCTGAAATATTGTTCACGTTGAAAGATAATTCTTTATCATTTAACATTTGAAGATAATTTCAGTTACAAATCATTGCCAGTTGGTCTAAATGTTGACAACTTTTTCAAGCCTCCGGGGACGTACATATGTATCGTTGCTGGCTTATCCACGTAAAGAAGCGAATTTCGAATAATCGTGTGGCTTAAGATCACACTTTCTCACTAAGCTTTGATTTTAATAAATCGATGGTATTGGTTGTAATATGACAGTCTTCTGTAACCACATACCAAAAAGTTCTTGGAATTTATTCAGAAAATTAAAAATACAAGTTCATTCATCTAAATCTATATTGTCCCCTTCAAAGTAATCCCCATCGACTACAACACACTTATGCCAGCGCTTGATCCAATCCTCGAAACAGTTGTTATATTCGGTTTTCGGTATGTCCATCCTGTGCTTCCTGCGATTTTTCCATTACTCCCTCTCGGCTGCTGAAATGCGTTCTCCGTAGTGTTTTTTTAACTCGATTGAAGAGAAAGAAGTCACAGGGAGCCAAATCAGGTGAATTCGGTGGCTGTTGGATGGTATTTGTTGCATTTTTCGTCAAAAAATTACGAATAAGTAATGATGGCACTCTGTGACGGTGCGTTATCATGGTGCAAAATCCACAAGTTTTCTGCCCACAATTCTGGTCTCTTTCGGCGAATTGCTTCACGCAAACGTCTCATAACACCCAAATACTCGCAATACTATTTGCTTACTGTGTGGCCTTCTGACAAAAATTCATGATGCACTACACCGTTGTAATCCATGAAAACCGTAAGCATGGTTTTCTTTTTTGACTGAAAACGACGTGGTTTTTTTGGTCTCGGCTCATTTTGTGAACGCCATTCACTTGCCTGATGTCTGGATTGCGTGTCGTACTCATAAACCCATGTCTCGTCTCCAGTAATGATCCTTTTGATGAATGTGGGATCGGATTCAGCCTCGCAAATCATCTTTTTTGCATGAAATTGAGGTCTTTTGGCACCAACTTTGCTGCTACACGACGGAAATCCAAATCATTAACCAAAATAGGTAATATTCAAGTCCTTCGCTATCTCTCTGATGGTTAATTTGCGGTTATTGACCAACATTTCTGTTACTCGTACTTCATCAATGTTTTCATCGGTTTTCGATGTCGATGGTCTGCCACTGCGTTCATCATCTTCGATTGACTCACGACCACTTTTGAACCGCTCATGCCACAGGTAAACGACCGTTTTCTTTAGAGAATCGTTGCCGAAACACTTTTTCAACATTTCCAACGTTCGCGCACCATTAAATCCGTTTTTACGCAAAATTTACTAGTAATACAAGTTCGTTGTTGCAAATTTAAATCCATTTCTAAAATTGTAAAAAATCGCCAGTACACACAGAGATAGATGTACTAATGGCTACGTAACTTTTGCAAATGCCAAGCTATGATGCTAAGATTTAGAGAGAATGTCAACAACAGATTTACCAACTTAACAAAAAAAAACAGAACTCAAATCGGAATAATGAGAGCGCCACACGGTGTTGGACTGTAATGAATACGAGCTACTGCGTCATTACAAAATATAGGCCCAGCACAAAGAATTTTGTCGATTTGACCGTATCTGAGGGGTAATTTTTGGGTTATTCTCAATCTAAATGTGGAAAATTTGTTCGCGGTAAAAAATGGGCTGCATTTCAAGACACAATTATTACCATAAACTTTGAATTATATATCTTGCCATTGACAATAGTTTAATGGCTTCAATTGTTGCACCGATTGCATTTTGGAATGGATTAGGCCTAGATCCTTTCGCAGAATGTTTGGATGGGCAAAGCCTAAGCTCCTGTGCGCGCCTGCGAACTGATAGATTCGAGTCTCCGTTAACACTGGCTTCATGATATTTTCTTTGGCATGCCTTGGTCTCATCCTTCTTGTTGGTCTTATCTTATGTAGCCCTAAATTAGTTTGAAATCTATCCAGGACAAGATCTATCCGAACGAAGATTCTTCGGTACATTCAATTGGTCAAAGTTTTTGTTTGTGCCATTTAATGCTGATTTCGAAATCTGATATCCTATCGAAAACCAGAAACATCGTAAATAAACACCGTGTATGTGTTCAAAAACGTTCGTAGTCGTGTCATAAGTTCTGTTACATAATTTCAAGCGCTTATCGTTCAAAACTTCTTGCGGGAACAGAACGATTAACTTTTTTTCAGAACATATGCACTGATTAGTGAAGAAAACTAGTCAGTTTGCAAATTATTAACATGGAGTGGGGCGTTAAAGAGAACCGAGTCGCGGTAATACTCGTAGCGTTGCATAAGTTCGGAAAGTGTGCTGGTCAAATTTTCGTGTTGCTAAAACCACTCGGAATATTGAGAATAGTCGTTTATCGGACTATTGGTACGAATACGGTAGTAAAGGCTGTGCGTGAACGAATTTGGAGAAATCCCCTTAGGAAGCAGAAGGTCATGTCGAAGGAATTGAATATATTGTATCAACCAGATTCATGCCTAGGCTGATTCGGGATGATCTGCATATGAAAGCCTATCGGCGGTCCACGGGCCATCTTCTAACTCCTCAACTAAAACAATTACGCTGGAAAGATGCAAGTGACTTTTGCAGTGGCACGCGGAAAACATTCTGTTAACGGATGAGAAAATTTTTACCATGGAAGAAGTTTTCAACAAACAAAATGAAAAAAATTGATGCATCTTCATCTAAGGAAGCGAAAAGAATTGTTCCAAAGGTTCAACGTGGACATCATCCCGCTTCCGTAATGGTTTGGTGGGGGGTCTCTCGCCATCTTGTCACCCCCCTCCATTTCTGTGTGAAAAGGCGTAAAAACTGGTGCAAAGGTTGGCCAGCAGATGTGCTAGTGAAGTCAAAACCACGCAGGAGTGGCTCAGAGTCAATATTCCTGGCTTTATAGCAGCAGAAGATTGGCCGTCGGGGAGTCCAGATCTGAATCCAAGGGATTATGGTTTATTGTCAGAATTTGAGAACATGGCCTGCAAGACTCCTCACAGAAATTTGGAAAGCCTTAAACCAGGCAGGACTAGGTACGTACATTCAGTCAACCCTTTCATCACAAGAAATATGAAGTCATTTGCGCTAACTCAATTAGCACTGAATTGCCTGAATATCTAGTTGGTGTTCATTCGCTGTACATGTCCTAGCCATCTCAGGCGACTTATGGAATTTCTCTTCCAAAGCTTCTCAATGCAAATGTTACCGACTATTTTTCGAAGGATTTTTCCCTCGAAATGACTGAGGATATTTTCATCCGCTTTCGATAGTGTCTATTTTTCAGGGCTATAAATTAGGACTGGGGCGTTCAAGGTTTTACATAGAGTCTCCTTAGTTTTTTAGCCTAAAGAGACAGCGATTGGCAAGAATGATTCTTTGTTTTATTTCTGGTGAGATGTTGTTGGCAGAGTTTATAGCAGTGCCGAGATAGGCAAAGCCCCTCACTATTCGAAAATGTTGTGTGTCCCTTCTTGTTGATAGCATACGCTAGCAGTTGTACTGACTTTTGAAAGATTGCGCCTCCAGTGTTCGCTTGTAAGTTCCACACAATTCTTTCAGGTATAATGTGAAAGATATCAGATGATAGCACGTCACCTTGTATAAAACCTTTTTGGACATCAAAGGTCTCGGTTAAGTTGTTATCGACCTTGGCGGAGTAGCGAGCATTAGTTAATCTGCATAGGCATACGAGTTTGGCAGGGATGCCAAAAGCAGATATGGCGCTATCGATCAAAAGATGGTGGGTATCGATTTGAAGTTGTCGAGTTTTTTTCAGGAATTGCCGGAGAGGGAAGATTTGCTCGATGATGGACTTTCTGGCCTGAAACCGCACTGATAGGAGCCCATTAGGTTTTTGAAAAAGGGTTCTGGACGTTCATATAACATTGCAGTTAATATTTTGCGTGCGATGTTGAAGAGACTTATCCTATATAGTTGAGAGAGTGGCTCGGGCAAGTGATGCGGAGATTCCATTCATAAGGCGTACACCCTTCTGACCAGATGAGTTGGTGTATTCTCTGAAGTAACAAGCTGTGCACAAACTTTTTTAGTCCCTTGAGAAGAAAAAACAACTTGGTATTATATTTTAATGTTTATATGGATACCTGACTTTTTAAATAAGACGATTGTAAAATGAGTCCAGTCGTCTCGGCTTCCTAAAGGTTTCTTCTATATTCTCGACGCATCAATATTTCTCTTGATATTGTATCATGGGCTTAATCCTCCGATACGTTTCGCTTAATATAGGATAGTCTTTGCAACTTCCACCTTAACCATTAAGATGCAGTCTGACACATTGAACCAGACATCTCATCCGAAACATATACTAATGTCATTTAAGCTCAGCATATTGAATTCCTTCTGACTCGTTAAGACGCTTTTTGGTGGTCTTATAACCCATGTACATACATATAAAAATGTTCGTGAGTATGCTTTAAATTTATCTACAACGTCGTAGAGTCCTGCTATTGACGGTTGTGTGTCGGTAGATGTTCAGCCCCCATTAGTTGCCGAAAGGACGTAAATCATTAGTTTTCTTTGGAGCTGGAAGACGGTGTGATGACCTGTAACTCTTAGAGTGACGAGCTATGACCATCGCCTCGCATTCGTGTTTGGCAATTTTCATATTGTCGCGGCCAAACTGAATGCCTCTCATGGATGCATTGAGCCCTAAATTAGTGAGTCCGGTGATGGGGTCTATTAGTCTGTTCCTCGTATGCTCTAAATCTACGAGTTGACAAAAATGTAACAGAAAATCTGCTCATTGATTAGGCAACAATGAAATGCCAACTAAATTCACTGCGCAGTCCGAAGCCGACTTGGACCATAAGATATGCGTACGTTGGCATATGTAGGTATTTCGTTGGTAGTGAAGAGGGTGTATTCTTAGGCGACACCCAGGTGGCTGGAGTTCTGGCTGTCATTTACCGCAATTAACGACACCCTCCGTCGTTTCCCTGCTGGAAGTTACACGGAGTGCACCGAACCTATTATGAGAATAACAGCGACTCAGTCTGTTTTTTTACGCGAGAGTGGAAATCGTTTTCATTCGGTTGCTGATGAGGGCTGTCAGCTTGGCGCTGGTGTCTGCGATGAAAGCGCTGCGACAGCTGAGGTTTCAACTTCGGATTTGGGTTTTTCGTCCAGCAGGCAATACTTACTGATGCCAAGGAATGACTTCGTTTATTTAGTCGCGATTGCTACTAACTCATTGAGAGTAGTTGAAGTGTGAGCAGCAAGTATTAACTGTGTGCTCGTTGGACGTCATTCTAACGAAATTACCTTCAAAGCATCGTCAGTGATTGTGGTACCATATCAGATAAGGCAAAAATTGCGAGGGCTTTTCCAACATTTGTCGGGTATGCTGATCTCTCGACGGACCCAACTGAGAAATGAGTTTTTTTTTTGAGCAACAAAGATGCGCCTTAAGTCATTGTGACCTGGATCCAAACAAAACTCAGTGAGTTCAGGGTTATTGCTCGGTCAAAAGAAGCGATCGTCGATCGAGTACAAGCTGCATCTAACTTGACACGTGGACAAAAGCCAGCATCCAGATAGTGCTACTAAACGAGTGCGAAAGTGAATTCGTCCCATTGAAGATTTGACACACTCGAATGTAGGAAGAAACAAAGCACAATCTGGATGTGTTTTGATTTTTCTCGTCTAAAGGGTAGAAAATGCCTTATTGAAATTGTGTACTAATATTTTTTCGAACTTATGTAGATAAACAAATATTTACAGCTGGGTTATTTGTAGATATAACCAAAGCTTTTGATATGGAAATCCATAAAATTCTACTTAACAAGATTGAAAAGGCTGGTTTCCGAGGTTTTAACTTAGAAGTGTTCAGGTCTTACCAGAGTAACAGAACACAAGGTGTGAAGTTCGATGGAAAATATAGTGCTGTCAATAGTATAAATCTAGGTGTACCAGAAGGTGAGTTTCGTATTGATAGTCAGTCCTGAGTATTTCACTGCTTTTGTGCTTGTAATAACTTCGGGTCTAATTCGAAAGTTAACGATGGTTGGGATTATTTTCTTGGTAAGAAGGACTATATCCGATTTTATTTATAGTTAGGCTATGACCGCGTTCATCCATCAGTTTACCGGTTTCATAATCTGTTTCAGCGTGGCGATATCATCTGTGTAGCCTACCAGGAAAACATCTTCAGGCATCTCCATGCGATGTTTGCCATTGTATGAGATGTTCCAGAGGTCAGGTCCCAGTATCGATCCCTGTGCTGCTAGGGAGGTGATTTTCTGAGGGCTTTCCTATCGAATGTCAGCTCCCAGCCTTTAAGGTAGTTCTTCAGCATCCGAGAGAGGTAAACTAAAATGTTGAAAGTATGTTCGGGCGCATTCAATAATATATCACTCCACCTGGTTGAATTGAAGGAATTTCGCACATCCAGCGTTGCCAACAATACAATTTTCATCGAGTTTAGTTTTTTTTTTTTTTTTTCTAAAAGAACTTAACATTCAAGAGGGTATTACTGCTCTTAAAATGCCGGAGCACGTGTCAAGTTTTTCGGAAAATTGGATTGAGAGAGAGAGAGAGAGAGAGAACTATTTTTGGGCTCAGTGGTTATTTCGCTCCATGGGTGGCATCCAACATTTAATGGGGAGACTAAATTCTTAGTGGAAGTTAGCTTGATGTTGATTTCTAGTCAACTACTCGTCTTACTCGTCTCCTTTCGGGCAAAGCTGGGAATCGAACACCGAACCTTCCAATTTGGAAACCAGTCCACTCCCACTTGAGCCACGGCCACCCATAATAAAGCAGGCGAATCTCAACAGAATAATGGAACAAAAATCAGTAGTCGACACGAGAATATAAATGAGGATTTGGACATTTTTGATTTTTCCAGTGACAATTCGATTAAAGATAGTGAAGAGAGTCACTCGACGCCTGGAAATAGTTAACTGTCCTAATATAACTCAAAAATTATATTCTCGAAAATTTTCGAAGGAAAAACGTAACAGAGGTCAACCTTACGTGAATGTTAAGGGTCGTTTAGTATCAAGAAGATCTTGTAAACCTTTGGACTCTGGTTACCGTATGGGGCGTAAAAATAAAATACCTTACTCTTTACAAAAAGAATACTTCGATAAGTATTGGGGTCTAAGAAGTTACGATCAACGTATTTTGTTCATTGGAGGATTGATGGGCGTAGTAAAGAACAAAGCAAAAACCCTCAGGAAGCATATAGAAAAGCCCCGCAGGCGTGACAATCAGGTCAATTATCACATAAAATATAATGACGTAAAGATTCAAATATGCCAAAAATGCTTTAAACAATGCTTTGACGAAAGTGACAGCTTTCTCAAAACTGTAAAGAAGAGAAATCTAAATTTTCCAAATAGCAGTTTTCACGACAAACGCGGATCAGGGCCAGCAAAAAATAAGCTTTCGGAAAGCACAATTCAAGGCATTAAAACACACATAAACAGTTTCCCAAATTACTATAGCCATTATGCAAGAAGAGATACGAGCTGCAAATATTTTCACGCTGATTTGTCACTTACCCATATGCACAAATTATACTGCGATGCAAACAAATTTGAAACTGTTAGCATTACATCTTACGTAAATATTTTTAAAAGTGTGTTTCAAAATTTTATATTTTGTCTTTTTAAACATTTGATGAATTGAAGATTTTACAATTTTTTTGCAGCAATGAACATAAAATTTAAGAAACCTAAGATAGACTTGCAAGTGTCGATTTATTAAAAGACAAAATTGATTTAGCTAAGCAGGAAAACAATATGGATTGCGTTCATGAATTGGAAAGTGATCTTTCCATTCATCATTTAAAAGCTGAATTGGGATACGAGTCTAAAAAAGTTGATAAACATCGTGCCGCCTCGGATCTATTTACTTAAGACACTTACTTTCGATCTTCAACAGTGTTTGCCTACTCCATATTTAAACACATCCTTAAGATTCTACAAACGTCAGCTTTGGACATACAACTTCACAGTGCAAGATTACTCGACAGGAATACCCCATTGTTGTATGTGGCACGAGGCAATATCTAAACGTGGTGGCAATCAAATTGCATCATGTCTCCTCAAACATATGGTCGGTCTTCAGAACATAAGGCAGTTAATTTTTTACAGCGATTTTTGTGCACGGCAAAACAAAAACTCCTTTGTAAGTGTTATGTTTTTACTTGACCTTGCAGTTTGCGAAAACTTTCAGACAATCGACCATAAGTTTTTGGAGCCATGGCATGCTCATATGGAGTGCGATCGAAAGAAAAAAGAAGAAAATGTGTGCAAAAATACACCATCCGCATGACTGGTATAATTTTGTCAGAACTGTAGGATCAAAAAAGAAATTTAATGTCATTGAAATGAATGAAGATTATTTTTTTGACTTCTCTAGTTTCTTGAAAACGAAATTCATCTTTCTTTGGAAAGATGTACGATGGTTAAGATATCAAAAAGGTCGTTTCGATAAAATTTATTATAAAACTAGCTTAATTACTGATGAACCATTTAAGATTTTAAATATATCGAAACGAGGTGTTGGTTGTGTTAACATGAATGATGTCGCTAAATTGCAACAAGAATTCACTATTGATGTGAAAAAGAAAAAGGATTTGGAGGATTTACTCGCTTTCATAAATCCTTGCTTTCATGCTTTTTACAAATCACTTCCAACTAGTAATTCATTGGTTGATATACATCCTGACTCAGTCGAATACAGTTCTGGTGAAGAATAGAATAAACGTTTGAATAAACATTACTTTCTCCTGGTTTGATCTTTAAAAAAAAAAAAAACAATGTACAGTTTGTTAAAACTATTTACTTCTAGATTTAAGCTCCTAATATTAAGTCTGAATTGAGCTGTATGTTTTTATTTTTATTTTAAATCAACTCAAAAATCTTACATTTATTCTTTAATACTTAAACCTTGTCGAATTTGCTATATGTTCGTTTTTTTGTATAAAAAATATAATAGTACATCTTAAAGTTGCTGAAATCCGTTTTCATTTATATTATGACTTAACTTCTTTAGAGGCATCTTTACAAAATTGCATTAAAAGCTTAACTTTATCTAAGCTAAGAGAAATAATAGCTTTATTTTGCAAACAAAGCTTATGTCGAGATAAGTGATCACATTTGAATATTTTATGTTTGCAATAATCGCTGCTGTCCCTTTTTTCCAATTTTCTCCAAAAGTGCCAAATTTTTTTTTTAAACAATTTTTATTTTTAAATAGAAATAGCGATTGTTCAAAACTTAGCAAATACTTTTTTTCAAATTATCTCCGTATTTTTTTTTTCAAAACTGAGTATCAAACTTTAAATTAATTTTTCCCAAAAAATCGACTTAGGCGGTTACTGCTTTTTGCAACAGAACTTGTAACCGAGATTAAACTATAATATTCTATAACTACGAGGGCGGGTCAATAAGTCCGTGACTTTGATTAAAACACAGATTTTTTGATAAAAAAATTATTTTATTTTTCAACGTAGTCTCCCTTGAGCTCTATACACTTTGTCCAACGCTTCTCCAATTTTTTTATCCCTTCCAAAAAAAATGATTTGTCGAGGTCCTCAAAATGACGAGATGACTTCATCATTGGAGTCAAATCTTTTTCCACCAAGCCATTTCTTCAGGTTTGGGAACAAGAAGTAGTCGCTCGGAGCCAAATCTGGAGAATAGGGTGGATGAGGGAGCAATTCATAGCCCAATTCATGGATTTTTGCCATGGCAACTGCACATGTGTGCACCCTTGCATTGTCTTGGTGGAAAAGAACTTTTTTCTTGGCCAAATGAGGTCGTTTTTTTTTCAAATCGTCATTGAATCGGTCCAATAAGTTGGCATAATATTCCCCATTGATTGTTCTTCCCTTTTGAAGGTAGTCAATGTGGATTATCCCGCGTGCAGCCCAAAAAACAGTCGCCATAACTTTATTGGCTGACAAACCCACCTTGGCCTTCTTTGGCGCCGATTCACCCTTAGAAACTGTTGTTTGTTCTCTGGTGTGTTGTGATGGATCCATGTTTCGTCCACAGTTACAAAACGGCGCAAAAACTCCTCCATATTGCGATTAAACAACGCCAAACCTTCCTGTGAAGTTGTTACACGATTGCGTTTGTGGTCGACTGTGAGCAAACGCGGCAGCCATCTTGCGGAAAGCTTTCTCATGCCCAAGTGATCATTCAAAATTGAAACCACTGAGCCATGCGAGATCCCTACGGCTTCCACAATCTCTCGCACTTTCAATCTTCGGTCGGCCAACACCATATCGTGCATTTTTTCGATTGTTTCGGGTGTAGAGACCTCAACTGGGCGTCCAGGACGTTCGGCATCTTCAGTGCTTGTACGGCCACAACGAAATTCAGTAAACCACTTTTTTACCATTGAAATCGATGGTGCAGTATTTATCAAGCTTAGCCTTGGTCTCGGTAATGGTTTTTTTTCGCAAAAAATAATGCTTAATAAGCACACGAAATTCACTTTTTTCCATTTTCTCCTCAAATTAGTGACTAGTCTGATAAAAATAGCTGTCAAACACAAACTAACTGACGCAGCAAGTTTAAATTTTGACAGGAGTCAACTGACAGATGCCTGTTGACAGGAGCAGTGTTGCTGTTTCAGTAAAGAGGTCAGAAATTCAAAAATGCACGGAATTAATGACCCGCCCTCGTATTTTATTTTCTCTAAATAAATGTTTCAGTCATTATTACCTTGCACTTAAATGTATTTCATTTATATCTGAATGTACCTTCAATGGATCTTTTACAAGTGGTCCGTGAATTTTTATCAGAAAGTACGCATCAACCTACCTATGTATGGTGCGTTGAGAGTACCAACGTATAGTATTCGATGCATTACAATTATTCTTGTCGAAATTTTCATGCTCTAAAAGACGAAAGAAAAAGGATAAAAGCTGTCCTTTATTAAACAGAGAAGAGTATAAGACAGAAATCAAGACCACTGACCTGTCTCTAAGAAAAAAAAAACGGATGATCATTGTATTCTTTATATTATTGTAGATAAGTTTATTACTAGTTTGATATCCTCGAGCTAAATTTTGTTTAAGTTGCCAGCAGCCTTTATGTCAACTGGCAGCAATGTTTCCGCTCAAAGTAAGGTATACCTGAGAGACGTAAAAGTATTCTGCTTAGGCCATTACAGTGGAAAAATATATTCTATGCTGTTTCTTCTCTAGTTTTCATCCAGTAATAAAATGCCTTAGCGTCAATCAAATATTGATATGGCTTTCTATGGATACCAACACATATTGAAACGTTAAGCACAGCTATATAACAAACTGTAACTCAAGCATATGGAAACCGAAACAGAATCATTAACTTTTCGTGGCTCATTCATTTCAAGACGACTTTTCTCTGTAACACTTAACACGCAAGAATTAAATTTTTAATTAGTTTTTCATGTCACTAAATTGATTGTTTCTATTTAGTTCTCTTAGTATGTAAAGAAAGCAACAACAAATATATGTGTCCTCCTTTTCAGAGCATAATGAGACGCCCTTTCCATTAGAACTGCAACCGCCACTTATTGACAATTTACAAGACGCTGTTGACAGTTATGGCAATCCAATAAAATTCTCTCAACCCATTGAAACTCCAGATGGTAGAAAGGTTATAAGCGCTCAGGGTGTGCAATTTGAAATTCCAAACTATGCTTCTGGTATAACTGAGATCAAGAAGCCCAATGGTAAACTGATTCCACCATCTCTTGGTGAGTCAACCAATGAACAATCACGACAGTTGACGACGACTTTAGAAAAAACTGACGACGATAGCACGCATTCAGAATCGGCACATCAATTTAACTTTCAGACACCTCTATTTACCAACAATAATAACGACAACAACAACGACAACAACAACAACAAAAACAATTTACATGAACAACAAGATATACTAATCGGTGATCTTGCACTTGACCCTTCCTCCGCCGACTTGTTAACCCAAACCCAGAGCCTTGCTAACCTAAGTAGCAATAATAATGAAAACTTTCCTTCTGCTTTTCAAACGAATCAGTCTCCTAACGATTTCAATATTAATAATTTTCCTAACTTTCCTATCGATCAATCGTCCATTATTAACAATTCCCCTCCCCACACTTTAGATCCTATTGCTGTTGCACTACCAAATGGCGCCGATATCCAACTACAAAATGAAGATGTCTCAACACAACAATACACTCTACCTGAATATTTGGCCGATATTAATGATCCGGATGTGGGACCTGGTGTTCCATATATCCCAATGTATGATGCTAATTCACCAAGAATCTTATCTTGGGATTTAATACCACCAGAACTAGAAGATCCAAATGCTTTACGACAAAACAATGTTAATGGTCAAAAAAATAAGTTCGCCTTTTCATTGTCGCCAGGACAAACATTTGCTTTTAATCGTAATAATCAAGGAACAACCAGAAGAACAACGACAATAGCCACAACCACACCCAGGCCAACAACAACGACAACAACAACAACAACAACGACTACAACAACGACCACAACTACACCACCACCGCCGCCGCCACTACCGCCAAGTACAACAACATATGAAACTGAAATCAAATCGAATAGCGGTTCAGATATATTGCTTGCTTTACCCGGAGGTAATTCGGTAACATTGCCTTCATGGCTTCAAGGCTATGATGATCCTGACTTGTCAGTTGCTGTTCCATTTGAAGTCCCTGCAGATAATAATGAATACAATCATACGCTGTCAATTGATCTACTGCCACCTTTAGAACCATTTGAAGATTTGAAGACTCTTCATATTCCTGGACTGGATAAAACCAAATCACAGTCACCAGCGCAACTACAGCCGACTGCACATGTTTTTAATTCCATTATTCCTAGCACTACCACCAAAACTCCCACAACCACTCGCACAACAACTATTAAGCCTTTCATATCAACTTTCAAACCTTTCCAATTTAATTCATTCATAAAACAAACTGCAATCCCATTAAGCACCACTACTCAGAGGACAAGTTTTGCCATTGTTCCAACTGCGTCAATAACTGCTGCACATAGTATCACTGAGAACCCAATATCAAATCGAATTTCCCAGTTTACAGTGAATTCCGCGGCACAGCCCACTGGATTCAAACCAAATGTCTTTTTAGCAACAAATCCAACTGTAGTTAACTACCCAGGCAAACCAACAGTTCCACCACCTCCTGTACTGAATTTCAAAACTAACCCTTTCCTAATATCAAGATTTGGTCAAAATCCTTTACCAACGGTGCCAACATTTACAACTTCTTTCGCCAACATTAGAACTAGCACTACAACAACATCTACGACAACAACGGAGGCTCCAACAACTCCAAGCGTGGCAGAGTCTCCATTCAATAGTGCAACAATTCCCTCATGGCTTAGTGATTTTAAAGACCCTGATCTTGGACCAGGAGTTCCCTTTACCAATACAGGTAATAATGATCCTCCTTTCCTCTCTAATGATCTCTTACCACCAGATCAAATTGAGGAGGATACTTTTAATGGTTTCACTATTCAACAATCTATTTCATCTCAACTTCCTTCAGCTTCATCCCTTCATAATTCCATCCTACCTCAGACCCAGACCCAGCCTCAGCCTATACCCACCATACAATCCTTAACTTCGACAACAGTGCAGGAACCATCGAAACTTTTTACACCACCTGTTGTACTGGTGCCAGACAATGACAGTAACGCCATCTCGCAATCGCATTCGCAAGAAAACTCAATTTCAAATAATGATTTTCTAGCAGCAACCGAACCTACAACGAAAGACTCGTCTAACGTCATTTTGGACAAGAGCGATCAAGGAAAAATCATATCAAACAGTGTGTTTGCACCATTACCTACACAAGTATCGAATTTCGGAATAACACAACCTTCCGCACCAATTGGTAAATATTGTCAAAGCTCATCAATCAAAACTGATGATTAAACTACTCGTATACTACTACTTACTATGTTGAACGATCAATAAAAATTCTCTTTTGCAGGGTTCACGAGTGCGACATCATCTGCTGGGGAATTAGCAAAACCATCAACTATACCATCAGTCCTTACAGGCAAGTATACAGGCGGTTTCGGAGGCGCACCCGGCTTTTTAGGTGGACAACATAAACCAGGATACGCTATTCAACCGGATGGCTCGATCCGGGATCCCGATCATACTGTTCGTCCAGTAACAAAACCAGTGGTGTCACCGCAAGTTCAAAGTGTGCAAACGCGTATTAATGTGCCTATTTCCGCCACACTTCCAAAGTCGACCGCTGCAACTGCTCCCAAAAGGGTTTACACGGGTACATTCGGCGGGCCGCCAGGTGTTCTTTTGCCTTTTGACAACAAAAAGGCTGCCTAATCAATGATTACCTTAACAAACAGGATCAGGATTTATTTTATTTTTTTTTTTTATTTTTTATTTTTGTTAATGAAATATGCTTTTGTATATATCCTTAACTAATTATATTGTAATGTATTCTATTTAAGATTAGCAGCTAATAATTATGAAATGATAAATTGAAAACGATTTTGGTAGACGATTTTGATTTATCTGGATGAAAAGGAAAACAAGACTATCTCAGACCAAAGTTGGTCAAAGTTGTAAGGTCGTCACTGAATTTACCAGAGAATGCTAAACAAGGACATTTTCATGAAGTCATACCATGCAGCTATACTGGATGTTGGTAGGTCTGTAAGTTACCAGTAACCAGCTGACACAGTACTAACCTGTAAACTGCGACACGTACGATATGCATGGATAATGTGTGGAAGGCTTTAGGAGAACATTCCATGACGTACGAGTATTTTGAAAAAAAAAAAAATGTAAGAGATTTTAAGCGAAGTCTTAAGGTACGATCAGACGGTCATCCAAACTTGTCATTCGGATGACATGCTGACGTCAGAGAACTTTTATAATTCGAATCTGCATGTCATCTGCGAGCGTGTCATCCGCTAAATGACACCCAATCACACAGTGTTATCCGTTCGGTCATCCGAGTGTCATTTTGTCCCAAAATGGATGACACGCTTGCTTTGTCATCCGGTTGACATGCCTGGATGATAAGCCGGATGACAGGCGATCACACGATTTGCGGCATCATCAGGAGTCATATCTAATTGCTCATGAAAACGTATAAAAAGTTGCCGCAGATCATTATGATTAGTGGGAAGGTCTACTTGCAGAATGGAAACCATTGCCATGGGTTTCATTATACCGTCTATACAGACAGAGTCTGGCTTATCATGTAGGTATGCGAGATATAAACGAACATTATCGTATAATCTGCAGTCTCTTTATCTAGAGAGAACATACCGGCCATCTTCCCCTGAATCGATAAGGTGCTTGGTTAACTTTGCCTTTGGAGGAAGTATGGGGTCTAAAAAAAAAGGTGGTGTGGTATTAGGGTGGGACTCTAGCTTAGAAGATGAGGAGGGATTTAAAATACGGAAGCGAATAAAGTTAGGGTATACCGTTTTTGTTTGAGTGGGATGAGGAGATGTCATTGAGTTTTTTAAATGACTGAGAGGAGGATCAAGATTAAAAGATACGCATTTGGGAATTGGGTTAGACAGTGTGCAAGAACGTTTTGTGTATACGCGATTAGCAGAATGAAGTGAAGAAGGAGTGAAAAAAGGGAATGTCCCGACTTTAAAACTCCAGTTTGGATCAGGAGCTTGTTTGTTAGGCTTTGAATTTTTTTTGTGAGAGTTGGGCTTCGGTAAAGGGTTAGACTGCTGTTTTCTAAGTTTAGTGGGATTCGAATTACTGGACTTAAAGGTAGTATCCTTGTGATGTTTGTTGTTTCCTGTATTTGGTTTTAATCTTTCCATGATTATTCCACCCAGATTGATGACGCCGGCAGCAGAGTTGATGAACATCCATTCATATTTTAACGGGATGCTTACCTTGAGGGTGTTGGTGGAATTCTTACGGCAGTTGGTGGCTTCAATTTTAAATTTAGATTTGAAGAGACTAGTTAGTCTGGCTCGATCGAGATGTGTACCTCTTATTAAAAAGGCAACCGATTCGGCTTTGTTCGAATTGTTCAATTTCTTGATTCTCTTGTTTCACTTCGAAAGTGTCCATAAGGTGCCAAATCGTGAGATTGTAGGTTCAAGAGTTGGTGTATTTGGATCAATTTCCGGAGCGGGTTGTGGTAGAGGAGATGATGGCCTAGGAGTTATTGGTGGTTCCATTATTGCAGATTCAAGCATGTCAGTCGATGTTGTATGATGCAGTCGGTAGAGCCAGGGATTGCACCGGTATATCGTCGATTTCACTGGAAGCTATCCAGACATAAACTCACTTGGCACATGATGTTTATGAGCAACTGATCATTATTTGGCGGAGAGGAAACGCTGCTTCGGGACGTAATTTGGAGATGAAAAACGAGGGAAGACCGTAGATAACTTAAAGAGTCTGTTATTGTACGATTTAATTATGGATTAACACTATGGGATATAAAATTTTTTAAATCTTCACTAATTTCGTGTTTATCGTTTCGTTTAATTAAATCACTATCTTGAGCCAACTGCATAGATAAGTTTATAAATTGACTCTTATTATAGATTGCAGATTGCTCGAGGGAAATTGATAAGTCTTCAACTGTTTTTTAAAATGTTATCATATTTGGTGAATTGATTTTGAATAGATTTCAATGCATGGTTGTTTTCCGGCGCAAAGTTGTTGACCGAATCACTGAGACACTTAATAGCAAGCAAGATGTGGGACGGAGTGATGTCCTTGCACTAAACACAAAAAGTTGTTTTTAAAACCCCTTCAATACGCGATTGATCTCTTACTCAAGCCAATGCATAGTGTGTGGAACGACTTGCAACAAAGACCACTGCAGATCACCATAGCAGCATTTGGATCAATTATTAAGGAGCAATTTGCACTTTCACATAATTCAGACATGATGACGATTAAGTTAGGGTAGGTCAGTTGACAATCTACGCAAAATTGTGAATGAGAATTGGGCTAACTTTAATATTATTAGGCACTTTTAGTCAATAAACAAATCGAGTCAGCAAAGTAGTTGAAAATGTACACAAAGGGCGGTGAATGAGAATTGGGATATTAGGCACTTTTACTCAATGACCGAGAAATAACTTATACGAATTATTGCAAATTAGGCAGGAACAAATTAAATGAAAATAAATAAGCGGAGCGAAATTTAAGCACGTCTGAGCTTAATGAATGACAACGAATGAATTCCAGATGACACTAACGGCACGGATGACCCTAATGACACTGATGACAATTTATAATTACATAGTTTTTTGCGAAAAATGAAAACGTCAAAAAATAAAACAACAGAAAAAGTGTCAGAGAAAAACGCGAAGCGAAAACAAAAGTTTGTATGATTATGTGGCGTTCAATGTTCGATGAATTTATGTTTAAAAGTTGTAATAAAGTGTTAAAAAGTAATCGTCTTACGCCTCCTCCTGGAAAACAACAAACGAATATAGCAATGTGTGAATGTATACATACCTGAAAGCAGATCAATTTAAGTACGAGTACCTACCAATTCTAATGTGGACATCGATGGACACGATTGTGTCACTTCGGAAGACTCCAAAAACATCATTTCACTTAGATGAAGCCAGGATGCGCTTTCGCAATTTCGCCTGTCATCGAAGACGCGCCTTGACGTCGTCAACTTCCTCAATATTTAAATTGACCGCCACCTGTTTTCAGGAATCCATTTAAAGTTCGGAGTTTTGTTATCTTTCCACGCATTCCAAAGGACAGGATTTACCTGAACAGCTGCAATTCAAGCAGACTCTGTTTGACGGTCCCATGAAAATAATATTTTCCTCCTCCTTTTTTTTTCTGAAACCATGGATGTTTTATTTTTCGCCTCAATATTGGCTTCACCGTTGTTGTCACTCATTTTATAACACAGAAACAAAATGAAAATTAACTTTTAACTTTTTCAACGGTGCAAACGTGTCATCCGATGTCATCAGCTGACAATGTGGAAAATCAAGTAATGTCATCCATGGGACCTTGTCATTCGGATGATACGCTGTCAAAAAAATTTGGTCATCCAGACCCAATAGCTATGACAAGCGATCACACGGTCAATCAAATCAGCTATCTGGATGACATAGAAATCGTGTCATCTGGTATGTCATCCGGTTGACACGTTCAATGACATGCCGGATGGCAGGCGATCACACGGGATGACCACTTTAGGACAAATTCTACGCCATAGTGACGTCAGGATATCATCCGGACGACAAGTTCGGATGACCGTCTGATCTCACCTTTACGCTGCCCTATTGTAACTCCTATTTGAAAATAACATCTTTCATCTTTATGGAGGGTATCATCGAACTTGTAATTATAAGTTTAATTGCTTTAAAGTGAATGTTGTCCTAAAATTAATGTGCCAAAAGTTATTGAAGTTCAAAAGTTAATTTTGATTTTGTCGTAATTTTTTTTCGGAAAAACACTTAATCAACCTAACCTCCACCTTTTACAACTTTAAAACGTGTACCTTGTATTTACAAACAAAACAACATTTCAAGTCATTTCATTTCAAGTCAGTAGTTTTCAAGATACTACCGAACATGTTCAAATTTTAAAACCCAAAAGTGAGGTATTTTTTTACAACCGCCATATAAAATTAAATATGTACTTAACAGCTGGTTTGGAATTTGTTCCCGTAAAATAAATTTATTATTGGGCTATACAGTGTGTCCCAAAAATCAACGTAAGGCTGGAAACCGGTGATAGGTGAAGTGGTGTCAGTTATCACAAAATTATAAAAAAAATTGAAATCATGTACTTTTAAAATGATTGGCACTCAAAAACAAATCGTGAAATCTGACACCCTGACGATCTTTCAAGTACTGTGACCGCAAATCTTTACTTGTTTTCGATTTTTTTGTTGTCACGTAACCCTGAGTAACTGTTCCGTATATTACGGTCCAAAATTGAAACATAACTACTCGTATATCGGTTTTAACTAAAATATTGCTTTTTTGTCCATCCATGTATCTGAAAATCATTAATCACCCAACTTGACCTGACTGTACTGACAAAAAATTGTACTGTGCCATTTTAGTAACTTTAAAAGATGGCGTATTTAGTCTGGATTCCAAAATGGTATGACACTTGCTAGACTAACGCTTAATTGAGGACAACAAAAATATTTTGTTAAACAAACCCGATTCATAGTTAATTCTTTTAAAACGAGTACCAAGTGTGAGCGAGACAAACAGACACGCTGTGATTGAGATGGATAAACACGCCATTTCGACTAGTATGAGTGAAACAGATAGAAATGCCACCCTTGTCAAGCAGTGACGCATAGGCACATCGTGCAATACTGCAGTACGCTACGCTCCTTCGCTTACAGCGCAGTATTCTGTATTCGTGTTGATTTCGTGCTTACAACTTTGGCTTTCTTTATTGAACTTCATTGCATTGCGACTTTGAATTGCTATCTGAACGTTCTGTCGAATCTGGATTTCTTCTGGACTTGTGTTGATCGTTGGTCGTTGATCCCGTGATTGTGTAGTGTGAATTCCATCGTGCCATCTCGATACACTGCTCAGGAATATGCTAACACACATCTCGCAGGTGTAATGCTAGTGCTGCAGCCAGACTTTATCATGAGAGATACCTTAATGCTCAGCGTCATCCGGATCATCGAGTGTTTGTAAATGTGCACCGGTCATTCTCAGAGGGTCGCTTTCCAAATCTAATCGTTAGTGAGGGAAGACCCTTCATGCCCTACGAAGACGAAGTCTTACAAGCAGCTGCACAAGACCCTAGTACCCCAGTACGTGCAATTGAAGAAAGCATAGGAGTGCCCAAAATTACAGCACACCGAATTCTAAGGAATAACCAGCTCCATCCGTATCATGTAAGACGAGTCCAAAGTCTGCTAGCCCGAGGTTATCCAGAAAGAGTGCAAATTTGTCAAACGAGGTTCAGAGAAGATCCGAGTGTCTTCGAAAAAATTCTATGGTCGGACGAATAAACTTTTCAAAGGGACGGTTACATGAACCTCCACAATTTGCACGAGTGGCACGTGGAAAATCCACATTTGGTGGAGGAAGATAGATCACAGTACCGTTTTAAAGTAAACATGTGGACGGGAATTTTGAATGGTAGAACTATTGGCCCATTCGAGCTGCCGCAGAATTTGAATGCCGAGGTTTACTGTATTTAGATTTTTTGGAGAACAACTTACCAAATTTAATTTTAATTTAATTGTGGTGGGGGCTGAGGCCTCCATTTATTGGCTTAAAACAAGCTTAATCTAACTTAAAAACTAACAGAAAGACTTAAGAGCTAGGGACCAAGAAAGTGAACGAGGAGATCTTGTTTGAGAGGAGGACTGCTCAGGTGGAAATCAAAAAGGGAGAGGTTTGAGTTGACCTTTCCGAGCATTCGCGAGATTGGTTCGTTGGAGCCATAAGAGGTGCGGTGGACCGGTAGATAGAAGAGTCGAGGACAACGTAGATTGCGGGGGTTGGTATTGAAGGAAATGGAGTTCAAAATGGATGCACAGTCGATGGAACCTGAGAGAAGTCGATGAATGAAAAGAATGTCAGCAGTATTCCTACGTTCTTCTAACGAATTCATATTTAGAAGTTTGAGGCGGTCCTGATAGAGAGGTAAGATTAAAGGGTCGTTCCACGGCAGACCACGGAGAGCAAATCGGAGGACTCGACGTTGAATACCCTCGATTCGGGAAACATGAACCCGGTGAAAGGTGGACCAAGCTTGACTGGAATACTCAAGCAGGATGCGAACAAAGGTAGTATAGACAGATCTGTTTACGTACAGGTTGGCAAATTCCTTGGACCACCGTTTAATAAAGCCAAGTGATGAGTTGGCTTTGAGGATCATCTTATCGATATGCGAACGGAAATTACTCTCACAGTCGAATAATATGCCAAGGTCTTGAAAAGACTGAACCAGGGGAATTGGTTGACCATGGAGAAAATAAAGTCGGGGAGGAGACGGGTTGCATTTACGTGAGGAGGTTATAAATTGGTATTTGGCTATATTAAGTTCTATTCAGTGTTTGAGGCATCAGATTGAAAACTGATCAAGGTCTTCTTGAAGAAGTGTAGGGTCATGAGAAGAAGAAAAAGTTTTAAAAATTTTTGTGTCGTCAGCGTAAAGGAAGAGGGAGGAGTGTTTAATGACCCTCTCAACATCGGTAATAGTAAGAATGAAGAGAAGAGGGTCAAGATGACTGCCTTGTGGAACTCCAGATAAGGCCAGGAATGGGATAGAAAGGACGGATCTAAACCGAACACTATCGGTTTACCAGGTAAGAAGAAATCCATTTGAATAAGAGAGGCTCAAAGCCGAGAGCAGACAATTTGAATAGGATCAATTGATGAGATATCGCATCAAATGCTTTAGTGAAATCAGGTTTGTGGTAGAACACCATGTTGTCGTGGCGAAATTAAAGGCTTACATTTGAAGCTTAAGGCTTCTTATAAAATGCTTTCAAAGAGTTTGGGTATATGAGAGAGTTTAGCAAATGGACAATTATTGGTAACTTCATGTTTAGATCCCTTTTTGTGTATCGGGATTATAAAAGAGGTCTTCCAAATCTGGGAAAATTCTCCCCGTGTAAGGGATAGACGAGAAAGATATGAAAGGGGTAGAGACAGTTTGGAAGAGCATTTTTTAAGAAACATGGGGGGGAGTCCGTCTGAGTAAGGTACAAATTCATCTTTAAAATTTAATAACTTTTCTTCAATAACTGCAGGACCAATCTAGAAATTTGGTAGATCATTGAAGTAAGAGGGATCTGGTACGAAGGAGTTGTTGGCGAATGATTGTTTGAAAAATGTAGCAAAAAAGTTGGCGATGGTAGGAGGATCCCTTGAAGATTTGGTTTCGAAAGCGAGGGAGGAAAGATAACCATCAGTCTTACTTTTGCAATTGACAAATTGAAAAAAGGACTTGGGCTCATTTATGAGATTGGTTTGCGCACTATTTAAATAGAGTTGATAGACGGAGTTATAGAGTTCAATAAAATGAAGATGTGTACCTAAATAATTTGAATAGTCGGAAGAAGAGTGGGTGCGAAGGAATACCGCCCATAACTTGTTTCGCTTGTTTCGAAGAGACCGAAGTCTACGATTATACTAAGGAGGGGATGTAGAAGAAGTTTTATGGCGGGAATAAGGCACATAAAGGGAGATGGGTTTGAATATTTCTCTGCAAAAAATGGAGAGGACAGCGACCAGATATAGATTGGTAAACTAGAAAGAAGCCCTGCTTAGATAGGTATTGATTTTATGGTAATTAGCTTTATGAAAATTGTAGGAAAATACACAGAACTGCGGGGCGTCTGGAGGGGAGAGTTGTGGAAAAATGAAAGAAGAAATGGAGGAAAAAGTTATCAATAGTTGAAAGAAATAGGGGACAACACGATACTGAGGAGTTGATGTGATTAGTTGTGAAGATAAGGTCTAATTGCCTTTCCATATAGTTGGAAACACCTCTGACTTGGCATGGACTAGAGTCTATTAACCGATCTAAGAAGAGACATTCCTTAGTTGAAATAGGATGACAAGCGATGAAAAATGATAGGTCTTCAGATGGAGTCCACTTCAGCTGAGGCAGATTAAAATCGCCGAAGATAATGATATCATCGAGCGAGTCTGATAAGTCGATCAAATTGTCAATTGCTGCAATACCAAGTTGGTAGGATTCGATAGGTTCCGCCGGAAGAATGTAAAAACACATAACATACAAGCATCTGCGAATAAGTGTTATTTTAACTGACACAAAGTCGAGCTTAGGAGAAGACGAGGTTGCAATGAGAGAGGAGTCAAAGTTCTTGTGAATGGCCACTGGGACACCTCGACAAGGAAATTCAATCAAGGGGCGTGTGCAATTATCATCCCGAAAAACATTAAAAGAAAGGGGGAATAACTCCTGGTTTTTTATATTGGGGATAAGATTAGTTTCGGTCAGATCGTAGATATCAAATGGGAGAGCATGAGATTGGCGAAAAACGGCGTATGTTTTAGAACGCAGTCCTCTTACGTTCTGGTAATAGAAGGTGAGATGAAGGTTTTTGCATGACCTTTTAGGGTCGAAAAAATTTAGCGTGGTCAAGTCGACTGCGTTGGAGGTGTGAGACTCTTTTAGAGTGTACATAGTGACGAAAAGCGGCAAAATTGTCTGCAACTTTTTGGGGGGGCATATTGAAAATCTCGTGATACTTTATATAAAGTTTCTTGAGACTGGTAACGTCGGTATGGAGGCTTTCCTGCTAAATAGAAACCATTATGCTTGTTTTTGTTTTACCCTCGTAGCACACCGAGTCGGATTTATCGTGCAGATAAGCGAGATATAGACGTATATTCTCATATATCTTTTTATCTCTTAGCCTAGAGAGTGCATAGCGACATTCGGTGGTATCGCTTGTTCGCTGCATTAATTTAACAGTGGGTGGCAAAAGGGGGTCAATAGAAGAGAGAGTGGTTAATGAGTTTGGTGTCGCAACGGATGGGGTTTCTGAAGTACTGTTGAAAATGTGAAAATAGGATACTTAGCTTCAGTTCTGTGGTCGAAATTAGGGAAAGGCGTGTGTGTTAGGGGTTAAGTGGTAGGAGTTTGAGTTGTAGGGGTTAAGTCGAAAGAGACTCGTTGACGTTGGGGCTTGATTTGGGGTGGAATATGGGGAGTTGGAGTATGGGTGGGACGCTTAAAATTAGGAAAAATTTTACTTTTAAAACTTGAATTGGAGCTGGGTTTGTTGTGGGAAGAGGAGGTGGGTCTAGGCAAATTGGATTTACTTGCTAACTTATTTGTTGGTTTAGGTATGACGCACTGCTTGACGGACTGTATGGCGGATTTATTGGAAGTGCTACTAAATATTTATGAATGCATGTGGTATCAACAAGATTGCTGCCCAGCGCATTATTCTCACACAGTACGAGAGTTCCTCGATCGTGAACCTATTGGAGGTATATAGGGCGGTCTGGTACAATTTCGTGGCCAGCTCGTTCACCTGAATTGAAATCCAGCCGATTTAATCAAGCCGATAGAAAGTTTAAACGAGCTCCGACAAAAAATTTTAGAAGCCGTTGAAGACATCAACTCCTGGAGATAAGCCCGTCTAATTACCAGATCATTTGTAATGAGATGCAGAGCTTGCATTGCCACTGAAGGCAAACAGTTTGAACATAAGTTGCAAGATACAAGATCGGTAGATGGCGATCCTGAGAGTATACACTAAGGGAACGTAGTGTTCGGTGTGCTCTGTGATGGGAAAAAAATCAAATGAAATGACAAGTGTGGCATCTCTATCTCTTTCACTCACACTAGTCGAAATTGCGTGTTAATCCGTCTCAATCACAGCGTCACTGTCTGTCTCGTTCACACTTGGTACTCATTTTAACTTATTAAAAAGAAATAACTATGAATCGGATTTCTTTAACAAAATATTTTGTTTGTCCTCAATTAGGCGTTAGTCTAGCAAGTGTCATACCATTTTGGAATCCAGACTAAATACGCCATCTTTTAAAGTTACTAAAATGGCACAGTACAATTTTTTGTCAGTACAGTCAGGTCAAGTTGGGTGATTAATGATTTTCAGACACATGGATGGACAAAAAAGCAATATTTTAGTTAAAATCGATATACGAGTAGTTATGTTTCAATTTTGGACCGTAATTTACAGAACAGTTACTCAGGGTTACGTGACAACAAAAAAATCGAAGACAAGTAAAGATTTGCGGTCACAGTACTTGAAAGATCGTCAGGGTGTCAGATTTCACGATTTTTTTTGAGTGCCAATCATTTTAAAAGTACATGACTTAAATTTTTTTTATAATTTCATGATAACCGACACCACTTGGCCTATCACCCGTTTTTGGATTGACGTTGATTTTTGGGACACCCTGTATATAGGTGAAAGAACTGCCAAAATGTTAAAATAACAGCAGGGCTTGAAAGTTATTGGGATTGGAAGAACTTTCAGAAAAAAAAACAACTTCTACAATAGTATCTTACTTCAAATAAAATACTTGGAAGACTTGGTCTTGGTATTGTTTAGAGGCCAAGTAGGAATTTAACGAATTTTTTGTCAAAAATATGAGAAAAAAAATGTCGGTTCGGTGAGTGGAATTCGTGATAACTAAAATTATTTGGACTCCAATTTTTCAAAAGATTACATAAAATTTTATATCGGGTGATTTTTAGGCCCGATAAAAAAGTGGGTTCTTAAAAGTGTCAATATAACTGTGCTCTGTTGAGATTAATTTATTTTTAATCAAACATAATTGCATCACCAATGAATCACACTAACAAGAATATTAGTCTCCATAGAGTTAGTTTTTGCTTTCGTATTTAACTTAAACCAATGAAGGCCTACAAGAAATAATGGAGGTGTGTGTAATTGCACGATCTTCGAGGCCAATCGATAGATCCATTTCTTGACTCTGCTTAGCTCAGCGTTAGGTAGATACTCGTATATTAATTTAACAAATACCGATATGTTACTAAATCCACAATATATCCGGATACATCCATATCATCCACATTTTTAAATATTTGTCGATCTTGGTTTGGGATAACTTACCACCTTGATCAAAAAGTTCCAGCACCACACCACCGTGTGGCGCTTCCATTGTTCCGATCTGAGTTCTGTTTCTTTCGCAGTACTTGAAAAATCGTCACAGGGTGCCAGATTTCTCGATTTTTTTTGAGTACAAATTTTAAAAGTACATGACTTAGATTTTTTTTTATAATTTTGTGATAACCGATACCACTTGACTTATCACCCGTTTCCGGCTTGATGTTGATTTTTGGGACACCCTGTATACATAAATTCAATCTTGTTTTTTTTAAAAAAAGGTCTAATTACGAGGGTAGTCCCAGAAGTACCCCACCTGATCCGCTGTTTAAAAAGAATGACAATTGTGGAGAGTACCAACCTTATAAAGCTTAAATTTACAGTTTGACGACGCTATGTTGATTAGTATTTGTTCGGTAGCCATCAATAGTGAACCCTCTCAATGAATTTTTAAATATGGGAAAAATTGGTCATCGTTATGTGATACAATACTTTAACTTGAAAGGCCTCAATCCAACCAACATCAAAACAGAACTGGATTCTATTCTGGGGGGAGCCTGCTCCTTCGCTTACAACAATAAAACATTGGGCAGAGTTTAAGAGAGGCCGTACTAGTTGCCAAGACGAGCATCGCAGTGGTCGACTAAATGAGGTGAGTTCATCAGAAATGTTGAAAAAATCCGCAAAATGGTATTGAATGACCGTCGAACTAGCAGACATGGTAGGCATTTCAAAAAGCGCTGTGCATCGCATGTTTACTGAAAAATTGGACGTGAGAAAGCTGTGCCGCGATTACTCACAATGAAACAAAAACAGCGTCGTGTCAATAGAGTGTTTGGCGAAGTTTCACAGCGTCGATTCATAACCACGGATGAAACATGGGTCCCTCCCGAGACGAGGAAACAGTAAAAACAATGGACGCAAATGGGAGAATCGGCTTCAAAGGAGGCGAAAACAGTTCCGCGGCCGTGGCTGAAGTGGTAGTGGACTGGCTTCCAAATCGGAAGGTTCGGTGTTCGAATCCCAGCCTCGCCCGAAAGACATATTGATTTTTTCAGTTAACGGAAATCAAGTAAGATGAGTAGTTGACTAGAAATCAACATCAAGCCAACTACCACTAAGAATTTAATCTCCCCATTAAATGTGCATCATGCATTTTTGCCAGAAGGCCAGACAGTAAACAAAGAGTATTATTTGAGCGTTATGAGACGTTTGCGTGAAGCAATTCGATGGAAGAGACCAGAATTGTGGGCAGAAAACTCGTGGATTTTGCACCATAATGACGCACCGTCGCACAGTGCCATCATTATTCGTAATCTTTTGACGAAAAATGCAACAAATACCATCCAATAGCCACCGAATTCACCTGATTTGGCTGCCTGTGACTTCTTTCTGTTCAATCGAGTTAAAAAACCACTACGGGGAACGCGTTTCAGCAGCCGAGAGGAAGTACGAGTAATGGAAAAATCGCAGGAAGCACTGATGGACATACCGAAAACCGAATATGAAAAATGTTTCGAGGATTGGATCAAGCGCTGGGATGGGGATTACTCTAAAGGGGACAATATAGATTTACATGAATAAACTTGTATTTCCAATTTTCTGAATACATTCCGGGAACTTTTTGTATATGTATATCTAATATTTAATTCATTCAGAGAATAAATCCTTCAATCAACAAATTTGGTGTTTTATTCGGAAGCAATTCCCTTTTGCTTGGAAAAATTTGTCGCCGCAACAAATTTTATTCTTATTTTTTAATTAAGAATATTGCCATTGGAATTGGAACTGGGAGCCTTGTCCCATAAACAATTCTCATTCAGAGATTTCGCAGCTAGCGAACAATGCGCCATATACATAGTTGCTATCCATGAAAAAGAAATTCATCGTCCAACGCCAAAGTTCCAGACTCAACCCAAATAATTCTGTTCAGGGCGAGAGTTCAGAACAGGAGACCTCCTCAGAAGAACATTTTGAGAACGAAAGTGACACAGAGTTGGATAAAACAATCACCGACAAAAGTTGCGAATCGACAGCTATGGAAGATATCCAAAAGCAGTTGGACGAAATGCGCTTGCAACATCAAAGAGCGTTGTCTTGTGCAGCCACTAAAAAACAAGAAAAACTTCGGCTCCAAGAAATTCTAGCCACGCAACAACATAATGCCATTGTGACGACTTCAGATATAACTGGCTCAAGTACAAGTGTATGTGTTATAACTTCCAGTGTACATTTAGCCTCTGCAACAAACACGGTGACAGCTACAACTGCTGGCAATATGGTCACTGGATTCGAATTGCCACAGTGCATGCCCAGCTCATGGTGTGGAACTCCTTCCATGTAATCACAACCAACTTCGCTACCACGTCCACCAGCATATAATAGCGGAACCCAATTAAAAGAACGTTCCATGATTTTTAACGTAAACCACCTGTCATGAGACCTTATGTTTACGAGATGCCCATACATCCATAGAGAGCAAGGATACGCCTTGCCATCGCCCGCCACATATGTTTTTGATACCAATTCGGAACTGTGTTGGAGGCACAAGTTCCACCCTTGGTATGAGTCGAGGCTGACCTAAAACCTCTTACTGTTCTTAGGGTCACAGCAACCAGTACTTATTTGCTACTCTACAATTGGTTAAACAGAAAGAAAACCCGTACAGCCACCATGACGCTCCCACAAGGGGGCCTAGCTCTAACAAGTCAGGCCCGGACCGAAATCCGGGGGGCTCCTGACTCCCATGGTACCGTGATTTAAGTCCTGGTATGGACTACCGGTGGTCCAGCCGCCAACAAGACCTATGACCGGCAACTTGTAACTGGTCAAATCGTAGCAACCATTCAGAGGCTGTTATCTGAAGATGTTTATGATACCAGTAATATGCTCTGCCCCCGCTTTTTATTAGACAACGTCATTAATGGGCGAAGCCTTGATAATTGTGCGGGGCCCACCCAATTAACATCAGTAAGTGTTCCCTTTGCCACCATTGTCTGGATTCCAGTCTTTCAACCCGAATCAAATTGAAGCGCCACCAACAGTATCACCGCCAATGCCGACCCCATACAGTGCGGGTACCGATACCCACTTGCATTCATGCCAGGTCGCAGCCACTCGTAAGCTGCATGACCTTCCTGAATTCACTGAAAGGCCCGAAGACTGGCCGTTGTTTTGTACAACCTTTCAAGATTCTACTGCTATGTATAACTATACGAATGTAGATAATCTATTACGTCTGCAGAAATCCCTAAAAGGATCTTCCAGAGAAGTCGTTGAAGCTATGATTATCCACCCGAGCAATATAAATCAACCCATGGCAGCTTTAGAATTTCGGTTTGGACGCCCAGATATATTATTACGAAGCCAATAACTCAAAGCCAGTGAAATAACACCAGTTTTCCGGAAGACAAACTGTAATTGTTGCTACCATTTACGACCAAAGTCCAGAATCTGGCTACCTTTCTTGAAGCAAGTGGAATGACGTCGCAGCTAGCCAACCCTACAATCTTCGACGAGCTCATTAGTAAACTTCCTATGAGCAAGAAGTTGGAATGGGTTAAGAGAAGCATCTGTTACCAACCCTTTCCAACAATAAGACATTTTGAACAGTGGTTGACTGGCGCTGCAAGACTAATATGCTTGGTTACTCCAGTTAGCCCACAACCTCAGCCTAAATCCGGGCATAAGTCAATATATCAAGAAACGTCTTACATCACAAACAGCCAAAGACGGATTTAAAACTGCAGTGGTTTGGAAACGAATCGTTTACGAATGAGTCGTTGGTAGTCGGCTTACGTATCAGCGCTGATGTCGATGATACCGAGCAGTTCAAAATGGAGAGTTCACGCTGTCAGTGAGTTAAGCCTGCCGAGTCAAACATTAACTGCCGCCGAAAGTGTGTCTCATGCCTTCCAGCCATCGAATACGACAATGCGAGTCCTCAAAACTAGATCGGACTAGACAACTGTCATCTGGGTGCCCCAATAAGAGTCATCGGGTTTAATAAAGTTGGGCCAATTGTAACTGAAACAAAACTGGGATATGTTGTGTACGGTAAGTCAACTCAAAAGCCTTCAAATAATCCGGCACGGGGTCTTGCTTTGTTTGGTGGCCAAGAGGACCATGAAGAAAAACTCAAGTTAACAAATCTGGTAGAGGAATACTTCAGCCTGGAGAATTTCGGTGTCAAGAAACCCAAAAGGAAGCTATTATCCGGAAACGACAAAAGAGCTCTTCAAATTTTCTCCGAGACGACAAAAGAAATTGGGTATCGTTACCAAACGGAAGGAGGACAACATCGAGCTGGCCGACAAGTTATAGCATGGCTCATCAACGATTCAACAGCCTAGAAAACAAATTTCGCGGAGAACCAAAATTTGCCAAGAAATACAAGTCTATTGTTTCGAGTTACATAGCATGATGAAACCAAGCTAAGCCATGCGAAGACCGGGTACCTTCCACATTTGGGCCGCCAATGTTAATAGCACCTCACTAAACTCCACTTCTGCAGAGGCCTGATGAATTGAAGCCGCTAATGACGATTCTATACAACTTTCGGACAGGAACCATAGCATTGACTGGTGACATTAAAGAAATGTTTCATCAGGACATAATTCAACCTACTGATCAAAATAGTCAGCGTTTTCTTTGGAGGGAGCTCGAAGACCGGCCACTTGAAGTTTACGTCATGCAATCGATGACATTTGGTGCCAGCTGTTCGCCTTGCTCGGCGAGTAATGTCAAAAACTTGAACGCTAAGAAGTTTGCAAAAGAATTCCCTAAAGCCGTCACAGCGATCACTGACCACTACGTGGACGATTACGTCGAAAGCTTCAGTAGTGTCATCGAAGCAATTAACGTTACAAATGCCGTGGTTTCCATACATAAAAACGGAGGGTTTAAGCTGCGCAATTTCGTCTCCAATTCTAAGGAAGTCCTGAAAAACATTACGGGTATTGAAGAGGAACGTCATAGCAAAGTCGTCAACATGAATATGGAAACTCCCATCGAAAGAGTTTTGGGATCCAGAAGATGACGTTTATCATTTTGAATTGAACTTCTCTCGCATCTGTAAAGACATCATGGAAGGAAAGAGGTGCCCAAAAGAGAACTCCTAGCCATAACAATGTCATTTTTCGATCCGTATGGCATGATTGCAAACCTTGTTTATCACGCCAAATTGCAGTGACAGTACTGAATGCGATCAACCGATTCCTGAAGAAATCTTCCCGAAATGGTGTTTTTGGAAAGCAGAACTTCGCAATGTCATGTAGCTCAAGGTTCCAAGATGCTATCACCCCTCTTTATACTCAGCCACCAGAATTGTTCTTCACACGTTCGTCGCTGCCAGTAAAGAGGCCTTTAGTTCTGTGGTATACATGAAAGTCAAACACTTGGAAGAAGGCAGCGTCACATTCATTTGCGCAAAGACAAAGATGTGCCCCAAAAAGGATGATATCGAAACCACGAATGGAGTTGTCAGCCGCGGTCTTGGGAACTAGACTGTGTGAATCTATCATCGAGTGTGGCAACCTGAAGCGGGATGGTCGAGTGTTCTGGAGTGATTCCAAGACAGTGTTCAATTGGCTCCGTTCTGACCCACGACATCACAGCCAATTTGTGGGATTTCGTTTTGCAGAAGACAGCACTAAGGTAAACGAATGGCGATGGGTTCCAACGAGATGAAGTGAAACCAAAGTTCCTTCTTTATACAAAAGTGCATACACCTCTTTTTAAACTCAGTAGATTTTCGAAGTGTTCAAAATTGAAAAGAGCAGCCGCCTGGGTGCGTCGATTTGTCAATACATATCGCCGCCAGCCGATCGAGAAAGGCAAACTATCTGCCTTGGAACTTAACGAAGCAGAGCACTTGCTCTGTAAAGAAGCACAGAGAGATGCCTTCGATAAAGAATTATGCCAATAGAGGAACGAAAAGCGGGTTGACAAAACAAGTTCGATTTATAGACTGACTCCATACTTGGAGGACGGTGGCTTATTACGTGTGTGTGTGGACGTATCGACGCTGCCATTTCGATAGCATTCTCGTGCAGGCGATCCATCATATTGCCGAAAGATCACAGATTAACAAACTTAATTGTCGCTCATTTTCATCGTCGCCTTTGTCCACCAAAATGATGATACAGTTGCCAACGAAATACGTCAGACTTTTTGGGTGCTCTGTCTGCGATCTGTAATAAAGAAGGAACGTAATCGATGCGCACTTTGCATCATAAGATCACCTCGTCCTTTGACAGCTGCCCGCAGATCGACTTACGCCTTCTGTGAGGCCATTCAGTTACACTGGTCTCGATTATTTTGGTCCAATTAACGTAACAATTGGGCGTCGTAAAGAGAAACGTTGGGTGGCCCTTTTTACCTGCTTGACAGTGAGAGCAGTACATCTGGAATTGGCCGCTGACTTATCGACGGACGCTTGAATATTATGCATTCGCAATTTGGTCAACCGCAGAGGAGTACCAATACGCATTAGAAGTGACAATGGCACAAATTTCATTGGCACCAAAAACGAATTATTAATAGCTGACATTTTCCATAGTGAGGCCATCAAGGCGGAACTTTCAACCAGAAGTATTGAATGGATTTCCAACTGCCCTTCCAATCCTCATGCTGATGGTTGCTGGGAAAGATTAGTCCGGTCAGTGAAGAGAGTTTTGTCGGTTACACTAAACGAACTTGCACCTAAGCCCAAAACTTTAGTCAGCGCCCTTATCGAAGCGGAAAACATAGTCAACAGTTGTCCACTCCCTCATCTTCCTATAACGTCTGAAGAAGCAGAACCGCTAACGCCTAATCACTTCTTGATTGGAACCACCAACTCTACACAGACTCCTGGACCAAGCAACGAACGGACCCTATGCCTACGAAAGCAGTGGCGAATAAGTCAGCAGATCAAAGATCGTTTTTGACATTGATGGAATAAGGAATATTTTCCAGAGCTGACAATGAGAAGCAAATAGTTTGCCCAAGTCCCAAAACTTAAAGTTGGAGATCTAGTTCTCATCTGTGACGGCAATGCTCCAAGAAGCAAATGGATTTGTTGCACTCGATGGCCAAGTCCGCTTAGCTGATATCAAGACGTCCACGGGAATCCTTCGAAGGCCGGCAGTAAATTTGGCCGTTTTAAAAGTTTCTGGTGAGGCTTCGGTGTAACCGGGTGCCGGTGGGTGGGATGTTAAATTAACTCAAGTATAAACTGAGCCATTGCCGCCGAAGAATTGCTAAAAAGTAGTAAGACAAATGAAATATAAATCAAAATATATACTCGTATATCTAATATTTAATTCATATTATTCTTATTCGGAAGCAATTCCCTTTTGCTTGGAAAAATTTGTCGCCGCAACACTGAGTGATCGTAGAGAATCGTAAGATGTCATTTCTGTGGACAGAAAAGCGATTAAAACATAGAATTTGTGTATTACGAAAATGACTTAAGGCCGTCCGACGAATCAAAATCAAAGCACCTTCGGCGAAACTAAAATGGAAAGACCCGCTTTGGTTTGATGTGCTGGAAGGCAAATTATTCAAAACTGCAGATGCTATCCTCATGTAAGTTCCCAAGCACCTAATCATATATTAGCTTTTCTGCAACAGGTGATCAGAAAAGACTTGTCTTCTTCTGAAGAAGATAGTGAAACAAATTTGGTATACACTACGAGTACTTCGTCCTTCAGTGCAAGTAAAGGTGAATTATGACTTGCCATGCTCAACTCAGGTTTTAGAGCTTCGGATATAGTTACTTTGACCAAATGACTACCAAAAATACCCGAACACATCCTCATTCGCGTGCACATGTGGAAGACGACTTCGAGCAATTGAAGACAATCGGCAACGGTCCATGCTAGCTGAAGGGAATTGTTATAAGAGGCTCAGGCCAAGTTTAGTCTGTAATGATAGAATTTTAATATTATAAAGTCTTGGGCTCTAAGGTGTACTGGAACTTTACGCAACTGGAAGCGATCCTGCATAAAAGAAGTTAATAATTATTTAAGTGCCAGCACAAAAAAATGGTAAAAAACATCGAATTGTTTCTTTTGTTTCCAATTCTCGTTTGGCATACTCGCTTGCCTGAACGACTCCCTTCAATTCTGCGGATGACTTGTTTGGCACTTCAGTTACACGTCAGTCTAAGGTACCAAATGTTTGTCGTAAAAGTTCTACATCTTTGGGATTGTTTTTAATTTTATTGAAGATGGAAACATTATGGATATCCGTTGGTTTATACGGCTTCGTATCTCTTTTGAATAATAATTTAAGAAAAAAAGAAAAAAGCCCGAAACGAATACAATTTCGAGCTTTATGTGAGCTTGCATTACTAAATGGCGAGAGCGAAATTCCAAAGCAAGACATTCGGTTAAATAAACAAAGTCGAAGACAACATTTGAAATAGGTATCGTAAGCTTTTTTATATGTGCATCAATTGGTGTTTGTGAATTTTCGAAAAATAAGCTTTTGTTAGCAATCAGTGCTGCCAGGTCGATGTAAATTTGTTTTGAGTTTGAAATCGCTTCTCTATAGGAAGTGTTATTTAGACCCATTGAAGTTGTTTTGCTTCGTCGTTTTGATAATGATACCCATTGCAAGAAATTGTTTTGCTAGTTAATTGGTTTAATTCTTGCACAGAACTAGTACAAATTTCATTTATTTTTTTTGTAAGGGTAGTTTAAATTTAATGTAATGTGAGGTTGGTGTAACCGATGCGCCCTCTTCATTCGAGCATTGGTAAAGCAAAGCGGAGCCTACTTCACAAGGAAGGATCGACGGCCATGGTGGAAAAAAAAACAATAATGGCGGGATAGTTTTTTGACAGCCGGCAACGGAGATAGGTCGACAGAAAAAAGAATAAAGCTAGATCCAGATATTCTGTAACCATCCGTCTTTTAAGTAAAAGGATAATTACACTTTTTATCTTAGATACCAAATTAAAATCGCAAGTTATTATTTTTTAAGTATCCGATTTAACAAAATTGCTGAGCAATAACTTAAAAATCATGCGAGCAATCAGCAAAATAACGTTCTACTTTATAAGGTTTAAGGCCAAGTCCTATTGGTTATTTTTAAAGAAAACAATTTTTTCTTTAGTTTAGAATTTTATTTATCCAATCCGTTTAAAAAGAAGTCCTCGATTTTAGCGGCGGAAGACTGGTCCATTGCCTCTTAGCTATACTGAAAATTTGAGTACTCTTTTATATTAAAAAGTTTTTCAGGGATAGGAATAGGTTATAATGTGATGCAGCAATATCAGAAGAATGTGGTGGCAGGGGTAACATTTTCCAAATCTTCCTAAGGAATTTTCTGGAGGGTTTTCATTGTCGCATGTCGACTTGCATTTTCGAGCTCAAAGACTACATCCTTTTTGTTGTCCAAAGCTTACCGTTGGCTTTGACCAGCATTGACCATTTCACTTTGTTTCTGCAGCTTATAAGGGTCTTTCTTTCAGCGCTTCTTATCTTTTAATTTAAGTAAAACAAAGTGTGTGTAAGATATCATCGAAATTTTTTATTCCTTTGGAAGACCTATCGTTGCCATTACGTATGTAATATAACATCGTTCAAATGTCCGCCGCGGCTTCTCTGGGAGGCGCGCATCCGAAATTTCCAATTTTCTATGACTTTGAGAGCCGCTATGTTTTGTGGCTTATTCGCATAGACCTGCGACTTTAGAAAACCCCACAAGAAAAGTTTAACGGGGTTATAGTGCACGATCTCGGTGACCAGTTCACAACACCTCCACGTGAGATGACCATGCCCTCGAATCGCTCGTACAGAATTTCCAAGCGTGAGCTGTGTAGTCGTTGGTGTCCATATCATCCAATTCAGGCCAAAAGAATTTGATAATCATCGACCTATAGCCCTCGCCGTTGACGGTGATGGCCTGGCCAACGTCGTTCTCAAAGAAATATGGACCGATGACGCCGCCAGCCCAAAATCCGCACCAAACACAATGACTTTTTCGGGATGCATTGGACGCTCTTGGATCTCATGCGGATTGGTATCGTCCCAAATTCGACAATTGTGTTTGTTGACGTACTCATTCATCCAGAAATGAGCCTCATCGCTGAAGATGATTTTCCGATGGAAATTAGGGTCAGTTTCCAACTGCTCCAGAGCCTATTCACCGAACACATGTCGTTGTCTATGGTCGTTTACCTCCAGCTCCTGGGTTAGTTGAATTTTGTATGGGTGCAGGCCTAAGTTACGACGCAAAAATTCGCCAAGTTGTGGTCTGCGAGAGGCCGAGTTCTAGTGTGCGACGCAAAATCGACTAACGGGCTTTCTCCTGTACACCCTCACGGACAGCGGCGGTGTTTTCGGCAGATCTTGCGTTTCGTCGATGTCGGGTGTTGGCTTATCGTTTACTGAACCATTGGACTCAAATTTATCCACCACACTGTAAATATTCCTCTCGGTAGGACGATTATGGCGACCGTAAAATGGCGAAGCGCTCGGAACGTTGCTCGAACAGAACACCCATTTAGATAAAACAATTTTATCTTTTGCACGTGTTGTTGAACACTATGTCCGTCCCATGGTAATTTGGCAAAACAGACTGAATAAATGATAGCCAATTTGACAAATGTAGCTTCAACAATATGGTCGCTATCAACTGTCAAAGTTGGGAAGTCCCTATTGGAAGAGCCTGTAGTACACTAGACCTTCCTGGTCCAACCGACAACACTTTTTTGATAGACACCGGCTTGTGATGTTAATGTCGAAGTTTACGCTATGTAACCATATGCTCTTTTTCTTTCAACATTTTTATAAAGTACCCACTTGTCACCTTCAGTAACCAAAAGTTCGAGGAATGGTTCCCTTTTTCGATGACTAAGGTTTTACTTACATATGAAAGTTCAGTCAAGTAATTTTTTTTCGCTTAATTCTTATGGTATCCAGCCAGTTTTGCCTTTTGATGCGATTCAACGCAGTTGCCTATTGAACTCCAAGATTGAAATGTAGGATTTGTCCGGATCGTATTGCGTATGAAAACCACCTTAGCATGTTCGAGCTGTTAACGCGACCTATCCAAGCACTCCTTAAGAAATGGCAAAGGACGCATTCATCAGGGGAATCGCAGAAGCGAAGCTACAGTCAGCAGTAAGAATTACGGAGAAAAGAACCCTTGCTGAAGCACTTGCTTTCGCTCTGGCGGTGGAAGCGGCCAATCAGGCTTCCAAAGGGATATATTTTGGGAAGTAGCATCTGGTGAATGCTCTTGTAGCAGACTAAGTGCCGAGCAACGAAATACTCCGCGGGAGAGACGAAGGATGCGCAGCTGGAACTGCGATAAAGTAGGACATCTTCAAGGGCATTGTAAAGACCCGGTACGGGAAAAACCGGCAGAAACGTCTACCAAGAAGCCGGTCAAACTTCCCGAAGCCATCAGTCGAGAAATACTTATTTCGCGGGGCAGAAGTCGCTAGCAGAAATGAAAGTCTCCTAGCGGAAGTAGTCAGTGGTAACGAAGCGAAAGAACAGGCCGCAATCCAAATGATCAGGACTGAGCCAGTGGAGGGTAGGAGTCCAGGCGAAATCCGTTCATTATCTGCCCAACAGGCAGATAATGATATCGAAGCAATATTGGCCTGGAAGGAACACGAGGAAAGACCAGGCTGGCAGGAGATATCGGACTGAAGCCGAATTCTGAAGGCATATTGGGCAGAGTAGGACTCGCTTTGTAAGCAACATGATTTGCTGAAGAGACAATTGGAAAGTGCACCTAATTGTGCCACGGTCCATGAATTACATGACGGCATGACAAGAAGTCATTTGGGAATAACTAAGACGTTGAAGAAGGTTGTTGACTAAGTTCAAAATAAGATGTCGAAAATTGGTGTAAAGAGTGCATATGGTGCGTAGATACCAAGGGCCCAAAAGTAAGACCACGGGGACGAATGCAAGAATACAATGTCGGACCACCATTCGAACGAATATGCAGAGACATCTCTGGGCCGTTTCCCGAAACTTTTAATGGCAACCGATACACTATCGTGGTCATGCATTACTTCAGTAAGTGGCCGAAAGTGCTTGTCATCTAAGGCTGCGCAGACTTAGGGTCCCAATGGAACTATACTCTGATCAATGGTGAAACTTTGAACCAGAAGTCTTCCAGGAAGTGTGCTAATATCTGGGAGTAAGAAAGATAGGGACAACGTCGCTACACTCTCAATCGAGCGAATCAATTGGACCTTGAATGAGCCTCTTTTTTTTATAATTTACGCGCGCCTAAGGGGTTATGATACCCTTTTACTGTTGCCCGGACGCGGGCGGAAAGATAGTAGGAGGAGAAATTGTTGTGGTGTAGTGGTTTGAAACTCAGGTGTGTTTGGTTTCGATATTAACTCTCCAGGGGTGGGAGTCCGAATAGGACGGAGAGATTTTTCTTCACTCGGAATGTGAGGTTGTGAATTTTAACGGTTGTTTTGTGTTTGAAAACTCTACAACAACCAAATCTACATGTCAGTGTTATGCCTTCACACGCAGATTTTTCTGACTGAGTTTCAATTACACAAATGAAAACTTTACGTGGCTAGGATTCGAACCTTGACAATCCGAGTGAGAAGCGATTGCTAGTACCACTACACCACGGCCACCTGTCTAAGGTTGTAAACAACTGCCAGCTGGGCTTGGATGGACACATACCCCTCTTCTCACTTGCCTACCGAAACGCGGTCCATAATTGAATGGGACACACGAGTATCCGTGATCTTATTTGATCCAACCGTTCTATTACCAAGTGAAACGAAATTCTGATCTTTAAAAATTTTACAATAGACTAAAAATAATAATGGAATGTTAAATGTGTTAAAGCCTACCATTTTTCGAAAGTTAAAACGATGGAAGGAAACCGGTTTCTTAAAAATAAATCACGTACAAGTTAGGAAAGAGGACATGACGCAAAGACGCGATCGGTTTCTGAGGCTTAACGATCTCAGAAACAAGCCTGTAGTGCCATATTTGAGTACGTTCCAAAACTACATATAAACATAAGAAGAGTCAATGATTCTGAATCAAGATCCTCATTCTCACGAGACGCCATAGGGAAGTGCTTGCTGTCTTGTTTGAAGACAACACGTAGCGGGTGCACTCCAAGGACTAAGGAAAATTTTGCACGAACCCATACAGACAGACGTAAATACGTTAGATGAGCTTATGGCCCTTTTCGAAAACGTCAAAAAATCGTCAAGTTTGATCGTCATTTGATTGTTTTGCATGACGCAGACATAAAAATCGTCATTTTTGCAGTCGTCCTTCTTGCACCATCCTTCTTGCACCGTCCTTCTTTGATCGCTGTCAAATTTTTTTTTCTGCCAATGCATTTGACGTTAAAGAACGCAAATTAAGTACAAATATGGAAATATTAAAAAAGATTTTCGCAAAAATCGTCATTGAAAATCTTTCAAACAAAATCCACGACAATCATTTTTATAAAAAGAGGAAATGTTTTTTATGAAAAAAAACTTATTTTGTTGAAAGCGGCGGGAAAAGGATGCCAAAAGTGCGAAACTATGTATATTAACATTATTGAACAGTTTTCAAATGAGCAGTTTCATAATCACTTTAGAATGTCCAAGTGTCTTTTTTCGAACAAAATTCCTTTTGATGTTCTTCTCAAAAAAAAGTTATTTGCAAACAGTTTGCAAATAAAAGATTTCTGAAGAAACTTTTTTTCAAGATAGTTTTTTACTACATTCCTAAATACGTCTATGTTAACCATAAATATTTACCTTTAAAGAAATTGCAATCAGAAATGGAGCCACTCTGGAAAACTGCAAAACCCGGACGGCCGGGTATAGACTTAAAAGAGAGTCTGTACATTACTCTTTGGACCCTGACCAACAAAAACTCATACAGGGAAATTGCCGACCGATTCAATAAGTCTATCAATTGCGTTTTCCATATTTTTTTAAAAACCTGCAAAGCTATTGTTAAATTGTTACCGAAATTTGTAAAATGACCTAGCTCGAACGAAAAAATTAATAGTGTAGTCGAAAAATTTAATTACCTACGTGAGCCAAAGTGTTTTCCAAACGTAGTGGGTGCCATTGATAGCACCCATATCAAAATCTTAAATCTCAAGCTATTACAATCGTAAAGGATATTCTTCAATGATTCTTCAAGTAATTATCTACTAAGTTTTGTGCCACTGACTTATTTTGTATATTTTTACTTTTTATAACTCCTCTAGCCAACACGTGATAGCAATGCAACAGTCACCAGTATGTTTTTTGGTTGGCCTGGTAGGTCACATGATGCCAATGTTTTCAGGGAAAGCCAACTCGGAAAAAAACTTGAAAATGGATCGTTAAAGCTACCACCAGACACTCATCTTATAGGTGACTCAGCCTACCCTTGTACTTGTACTTGTTAGTACCATACAGAGACAATGGTTGTCTTACCGAAACAGAAAGGCTATATAATCTTATTTGGAGCTCGTCAAGAGTATTGATCGAACACGCTTTTGGAATCCTGAAAGCTAAATTCAGAATTCTTGACAGCCTAAATTTGTCTTACACAAATTGAGAATATTAAGTTTTTTGTTCTATCGTGCGTTGTTCTTCACAATTTCATAATTTTAAAAGGTGAAAGCAAATTGCCAGACATTCAGATTAACACTTCTGAAACCACAAGTCTACAAAGTGACACTTCTGGAACAAGGAATCTACGTAAAGAAGAAAGCCGCATGAAACGAAATCTTATTTCTTGTTTGCTAAATGCATAAACGTAGTATTTTAACATATTAAATAAAGAACACAAAATCCATTACAGCATTATTTGATAAACAAAAGGAACATTGAAACTTTAGCCTTAATCATAAAATGGAGCACAAGATGCATTCATTGCATTTCTGTATTGTACTTATGTATATTTGTTATTTAAGAACTTATTATTCTGTTAGTGCCGCCTGCAGGTCCTTAAGAATTGAAACCTTTTCTTTTTCAATTTTCATCTTCTCTTTTTCCAGATTCATGTAATCTTCGTGGTGCTTCGCTTCAATTTTTCTTAATTTTCTAAAAATTTAAGTAACTCATCGGCTTTTCTTTTTCGTCCAGACGCTTTTTTCTTTGATGATTTAACATAATTTTTAGGAGCGGAAGCTTTTAGCGAATCTGCTGTACTTGAAGTTGGTGCGGCAATAAAATGCTTTAATCCGTAGACGGCGTCGAACTCTTCAAAAAATTCCCAGTTTGTGGTGCCTTTTCCTGTCTGGGAATTGCGTTTTTTGATCCGCTTATATGTTGTAAGTAAATTTGTAAATTTTTTTATAGTTTCGTCGCAAGTGAACGGAAATTCTTCATTTTTGATTTGAATACATCTATGGACCATGTTCAAAATGCTTTTTTCTTTTATTTTTTTCCACTTTGGAAGGCAACCTCATGCTCCAACCGAACAGAAATGAGCAGTTTTATTTTTCCACGATCCCATCTTTCGGTATTATCCCAGTCAATTTCTCTCAAAACTTGGGTTGGAGTAGGAGAAGGAGTACTGTTTAAATAAATATTGACAAACAAAATAAAAATGCATAAGTAATTAAAGGTTATTTACTTTATTCCGAATCGCTTTTTTTGACTAAAATCACATGCACAGCTACAATGCGAACATATCCGAACATATGACTGCGCAAACTGCGTTATCGAACAGAATGCTAATGTAGTGTGCGTTTAGTAACAAACGATTTCTGCAGCTTGCGTTGAAGAACATTCTTCAATCGCATTTTTGACGCAGATGACGTTTTCAAAAACGGCCTATGATGGAGCTTCAATAACAGTATGATGTGGCATATATTGGGAAGCACATACGGAATTTCACATCTTATAACATTGTCCTTTGATAGCAGCATGGTATGCGAGAGACATTCTAGAAGAAATATTATTCCGGTCTTCACTCTCCGGCAGATCTTTGGAAAAACTCAGAACGCTCGCCTCTCCGTCAAGATCGATAACGATTTAACTGAGACCTTGACGTCAAAGAAGATTTCAGACCAGGTGACGAGGTGTCATCCGATTTCTTTAACATCATAGTTCAAAGAATTGTACGGAACTCATAAGTTAACATTGTAGACACAATCTATCAAAAGTCTGTATAACTACTATAGCGTACGCCAATGATATCGCCATAATTGGAAGCACTCGGCGGGCTGTCACTGGTGTGTTTACTAGAATTGAAACGGAAGCAGCCATAATGGCTTTAGCATTAAATGAAGACAAAACCAAGTAACAAGCAACAATAAACAGCAAAATCGTTGATACACCAAACTTTCCGCAGCCTTACCAGAATTTTCCCTATAATACATCGCTCATGGCAGAATTAATGGAACCTGAAGTGGATTCACGCTTACCCCCACATGTAAGTCATCTGCGGACGGTGCAGCCTACTGATTCCTGCGAAGTTTTTTCCAACTTAACAACAGAGAACACATCTATATCAGCTCTTCCAATCACTGCCCCACGGAAGCTTATCACTCACTTTAATTCAACTTAGACACCTTCACACCTTCACACCTCACACGCAGTTGACTTGACCACGACCCTAAAAAGTCATGCAAAAACCTTCCTCTCACCTCCTGTTACCGGAACGTAAGAGGACTACGTTCTAAAATCCACGCCGTTTTGCGCCAAACTCATGCTCAACCATTTGATATCTACGATCTGACCGAAACTAATCTTATCCCCAATATAAAAAAAACAGGAGTTATTCCCCCTTTCTTTTAATGTTTTTCGAGATGATGATCGCACATCCCCCTTGATTGAATCTCCTTGTCGAGCTGTCCTAGTGGCCATTCACAAGAGCTTTGACTCCTCTCTCATTGCACCTTCGTCTTCTCCTAAGCTCGGCTTTGTGTCAGTTAAAATAACACTTACTCGTAGATGCTTGTATTTTATGTGTTGTTATATTCTTTCGGCGCAACCTTTCGAATCCGACCAACTTGCTATTGCTGCAATTGACAATTTGATAGACTTTTCAGACTCGCTTGATGATATCATTATCTTCGGCGACTTTAATCTGCCTCAGCTGAAGTGGACTCCATCTGAAGACCTATCTTTTTTCATCGCTTCCAATATCATTTCTACTAAGGAATGCCTCTTCTTAGATCGGTTAACAGACTCTAGTCTATGCCAAGACCCCGGCGTTTCCAACTATATGAAAAGGCAATTAGACCTTATCTTCACAACTAATCCCATCAACTCCTCAGTATCGTGTTGTCCCCTATTTCTTTCAACTATTGATAACTTTCATCCACCACTTCTCCTCTCATTTTTCCACAACTCTCCCCTCCAGTCGCCTCCCCTCGAAGATCTAATTTCTTGCAATTTTCACAAAGCTAATTTCCGTAAAATCAATACCTATCTAAGCCGGGCTTCTTTTGAGTTTACTAATCTACGAGTATCTCTGATTGATCCCCTCTGCATTTTTTACAGAGAAATATTCAAATCCATCTCCCTTTATGTGTCTTCATCTACATCTCCTCCTTGGTATAATTGTAGACTTCGTTCTCTACGAAACAAAAGAAACAAGTTATGGGCGGTATTCCTTCGCACCCATTCTTCTTCCGACTACTCAAATTTTATAGTTACATATCTTCATTTCATTGAACTCCATAGCTCTCTTTATCAGCGCTACCTGAATGGTGCGCAAACCAATCTCATAAATGACCCCAAGTCCTTTTTTCAATTTGTCAATTGTAAAAGTAAGACTGATGGTTATCCTTCCTCCCTCGCTTTCGAAACCAAATCTTCAAGTGATCCTCCTACAATCGCCAACTTTTGCGCTACATTTTTCAAACAATCATTTACCAACAACTCCTTCGTACCAGATCCTTCTTACTTCAATGATCTACCAAATTTCTCTGTTGGTCCCTTTCTCACTCAAAATTTCGATCCTGCAGTTATTGAAGAAAAGTTACTTAATCTTAAAGATGAATTTGTACCTGGCCCGGACGGACTCCCCGCCGTGTTTCTTAAAAAATGCTCTTCTAACCTGTCTCTTCCCCTTTCCAACCTTTTTCGTCTATCCCTTACACAGGGAGAATTTATCCAGATTTGGAAGACCTCTTTTATTATCCCGATACACAAAAAGGGATCTAAACATGAAGTTACCAATTATCGTCCATTTGAGAGAGTTTATCTCATATACCCAAACTCTTTGAAAGCATTTTATAAGAAGCCTTAAGCTTCAAATGTAAGCCTTTAATTTCGCCAACAACATGGTTTTCTAGCACAAACTACCACAAACCTAGTTGAACTCGTGTCTTTTGCTCTCTCAGCCTTAGAAAATGGAAAAGAAATCGATGTTATCGCAACTGATTTCACTAAAGCATTTGATACGATATCTCATCAATCCTCTTCAAATTGTCTGCTCTCGGCTTTGAGCCTCTCTTATTCAAATGGATTTCTTCTTAACTTGTAAACCGATATTATATTATCTGGAGTTCCACAAGGCAGTCATCTTGGCCCTCTTCTCTTCAATCTTACTATTACCGGTGTTGAGAGGGTCATTAAACACTCCTTCCTCTCCCTTTACGCTGACGGCACAAAATTTTTTAAAATTTTTCTTCTCCCCATGACCCTGCCCTTCTTCAAGAAGCCCTTGACCGGTTTTCAATCTGATGCCTCAAACACTGCCTAGAACTTATTATAGCCAAATGCCAATCTATAACCTTCTCACGTAAATGCAACCCGTTTCCTCCCCGACTTTATTTTCTTCATAGTCAACCAATTCCCCTGGTTCAGTCTTTTCAAGACCTTGGCATATTATTCGACTGTGAGCTTAATTTCCGTTCGCATATCGATAAGATGATCCTCAAAGCCAACTCATCGCTTGGCTTTATTAAACGGTGGTCCAAGGAATTTGCCAACCTGTATGTAAACACTCTGTCTATACTACCTTTGTTCGCCCCCTGCTTGAGTATTCCATTCAAGCGTGGTCCACCTTTCACCGGGTCCATGTTTCCCGAATCGAGGGTATTCAACACCGATTCCTCCGATTTGCTCTCCTTGGTCTGCCATGGAACCACCCTTTAATCTTACTTCCCTATCAGGACCGCCTCAAACATATGAATCCGTAAGAGGAACATAGGAATACTGCTGACATTCTTTTCATTCATCGACTTCTTTCAGGTTCCATCGACTGCAGATCCATTTTGAACTCCATTTCCTTCAACGTTGTCCTCGTCTCTTCTACCTACCGGTCCATCGCACTTCTTATGGCTCCAACGAACTAATCTCCCGCATGCTTCGAAAGGTCAACTCAAACCTCTCCCTTTTTGGTTTCCACCTGAGCACTCCTCGTTTCAAACAAAGTCTCCTCCATCACTCCCTTAGTCCCTAGCTCTTAAGCCTTTCTGGTAGTTTTTAGTCCTAGTTTTTTAAGTTAGATTAAACTTGTACTAAGACAACAAACAACGACGCACTTAAGTGTAGGCGGGGACAAAGCACAATCTGGGAGTGTTGAGCTAGCCGCAAAGTGTGCAGCAAGCAGATTGGCCTTGTCCAATGGCAGCTGGAATGTCATTGTAAATGAGCGTTGGGATGGAGGATGAGGCAGAATTTCTAATGTTTTTGACGATTGATCAAAAATTTTTACTGCCTTTGGGACATTGCAGTATTCTGCAGCTATGCGAAAATAAGTGGGATAGGCACGGTAATATCCTGAGATGCCTACTCGTATAGTCACTAGGGGAGGTTGCACTTGATTTGTTTACAACCGGAATGACTTTAGCGATTTTCCAAGAGGGAGGAACTATGGATGCCCTAATGCAGTGGTTAAATATATGAGTCAGAGGGCTAATTATATTTGGCAAATAAAGCGAGTAGGTACACAGTCTATACGAGTTGAATTTGATTTTGGGGCTAGAATGAAGTCAATAACTTCTCTTTCGGTAATAATAATAAAACCCCCCTGTTTATAAGTTGGTGATTCAGAAATAGTATTCAGATCAAAGTCTGTTATATCGGAGTAAATTGGTGATAGTTTAGCCACAAAAAGGTAAAAAACAAGCAGTCAGGCAGATACACTCATAAATGTGTTCTTAAACTAACTTGTACTCATGTTCTTAGCAATATTTCTAGAAATGTGCTAAGTTCCGTCCATAATATACTAATTTTCCTACTCTGTGTATTTTAAACTTGCCAAATTGCCATTTAAAATCCCATCCAATTAACGCGCGAAGAATATTTATGTTTTCACCTATTTTGTATTCATATTTAAATTAGGCAATGATAATTATGCATGTTATTAGACACACTTATGCAAATGTCATATTCGTTTTCGAAATTATGTAATAGACCCAGACAATAATTCATAAAATTAGAAATTTTAATTCTTTTGTAGGAAGCAATAACTAATATAAACATACATATACGAGTAGGTATATCAAAGCAACGATAAGAGCTAAGGAAACTACTCTTATACGGTTGTTCATAATAAACTCGTGTGCTTTAACTAAGTACGAGAATCATGTTGATGAGTTCAATGTTTTCGTTCAACATTCTCATTGTCTAATCACTGCTTTAGTTCCACTTTTACTTTCATGTTGACATTAGACAGTGGCAATAAATTGAACATTTGTGTAGTTGAGTCACGCAAAGTGTTTTTTAATCGCACTATAAACTTAGTTCTCTTCTTTAATACAAATCGTATTTCACTGCATTTGGCCGTGAAAACGATTATTTTAGAAAGTAGAAAAACTACGTTAATATCCCGTTATATTTTTAATTGGCACTGAATATTGCTAACTCCTCTGGCGTGCTCTTTTTTTATAGAGCACCGCGCTAGCCTCAGTTTTTAACGATGAAAGTAAAAAAAATCGCAGGTAATTTCGTAAAAAATAAATTTTTATTGTATTTTTTTGAAAAAAGGGAGATCTTTCTCTAAAAAATGAGCAACTTGTCCATATTCGGTAGTATTTCTAACTATCTTAATTTGTTCTTGATAAACGACCGTGCGTCCCCGTCAATTGTTTTGCACGTTGTATACAGTGGGTCGCAAAGATATGCTTCCACATATTTTTAAAAATACAAATGAACTTTTTTCTTAAACAGATCATATTTTTCGTGCTTCAGTAACGCATCACGATTTTTACAATAAATTAAATTATTGAACAAGGAGTTCGACTTAAATATTGTGTTGCGAAGAGCCTTGTTGTGAATCAGTTTTATCAAAAACACGAGCTTACGAGGAGAACGTTCATTCACGGGAGGCTGAGAGACCATCGAAAACATGCCCCATTCTAGACAATCTTCAACCCCGTCAACATCGAAAAATTTAAGAAAATTGTTCTCTATAATAGCCAGCACGGCTTGAGAAATACAGCTCGTGAGTCTGAGAAATACAACTCGTGAGTCTCTACGTTTGATTTTGGTGTGTATTATGAGCAAGAGACGTTTCATCGTATGGCCGCGTCCAAAAGAGCTGAATTTTTTTACAAACAATACCGTGAACAGGTCTCTTTAAGCATTCCTGGAAAGCATCATTCCAGGTAACGGGGCATGTGCCTACGTGTTTGACATAAAAACAATTCAACAGTCACCAGAACAGAGGACAAAATAAAGACCGAAAACGAAAAAAAAACCCATGCGCAGCACTCAAAAAAGGCCAAAACCGCAATAAATACCATCGATCAAGCACTGTATCCATTAGATCTAAACCGGTGTGATTCTTTTATGTTCCTGAAATGAAAATTACCGCTTTGATTTAGTTCGAACCACAAAGTAAAATTCGTGGAAAGAACTGAGAGTCATACCAGAAAGTGTTTCGAAGACTGGAAAAAACCGTGTTTTATGTGTGTTGGATGAAATGGAGCCTACTTTGACAAATATTGATGAATAAATGCGTTTTATTGAATAATTCCCGGTGCTTTGTTGACATAATGTATGTTAGTTGGTTATTCAATATATGATAGCTTATCTGAACTCTCAACTCTATCAAATGCTTGAGTTTGAATATCAGTTAAAGCAGTGCAAAAACAAGTTTCTACAAATTTTTGTTGCCAATTGGTAGAAACTTTTACTATTTCTTGGAGTTTGCACGCTTTATTTTGAATCACTTTGCGGTGAGAATTTTTTATATTTTTTATCTTCAGCTGCTCAATATGAGTAAGTATTCTTTATTGCTATATTATACGAATATATTCTAGCTCTTAATGATTTAAACGTGCCAAAAATTGTAGAATATGCGCAGTCTACATCCACAAAAAGAAAAACCTCGTAGGGTGCAGAATAGCTTCCGGCCCGTAGTAAATTGTGTCTTTGAAATCGTAACCCAAACTCTGAGATCGCCTCACTTATCTTAGGATAGTAGGCCTTCTTGTTTTCTTCTTTTCTGATCTGTTTTTAGCCTTCCATCAGAAACCGCTTCCGACGCTCCTCGAATAGAAAACTCATTTCTTGTTCAAGAATTTTTACGCCAAACATCAACTCGAAATTAGTTTTTAGTACTTCAATGGTCACGCGGATCAACAACTGGATAATAGTCATGTATTGCTTCTCCTTGACCATTGTCTCTATGGACACCAGTCAGCAACAGATGGTGCTCGATAGTCCTCTCCATACTGCTCTCAAAATACTTCAGCGTAAATGTGATTTCATTATCGAATACGAAACGTCAAAAGTGACCAAATACCCATATAGTGGATGTTAACGATTGACTACTGTGTTGGATGTGATACTTTGTAGCGAATATATCCAGATAAACTTGTAAAATGCATTACCCACTTTAAGATGTGATCGATAATACTACGACATGAATAATAGCATCCTCAGATGATACTGATGGTATCTGTGCAAAGGTTAGCCAGCCTTGTCAATTGGGTGAGGTAGCAATTCGTTCTTGTCTTTTCTCCTTCCACCGACGACACGAATACAGGCGATTTGTCTGTGGAATACAAAAGTTTTCTCTTATAAGCTAAAAAACCTTTTCAATGTATTTCTTATACGTATCTGAGTTCGAAAAAGTCACTCACCAACTTTAAGTCGTTCACTCACAATCGCTTTAACTGATCCCTCTTCCACCTACGAAATGGCGACTAAGAGCGTCGACACGACGTATTGCTATACCGGATCGCTGATAGAAATCGTAATTGAACTGTTCTAACTATTCAAAGCTTTCTTTGACGTAGTATCTAAACTAGTAAATGCGAAGACTTTTCAAAACCTTGACAATTGTTTAGAAGTCTTAGCTCGGTGGCAGTAGTTTTAAAGCTTACAAAAACTGCTGCATTTGCTTTTTTTTTTATAATTTGCGCGCGTTCAAGGGATTTAGGTACCCTTAAAATGCTTGCACACAGCGCGGACGAAGGAAAATCAGGGAGGATAGACAGAGAGGTACCGGTGAACGTTGGTTTTAAATGTTTGAAGGATATAATGACTAGGAAATAAAGAGCTAGGCAGCGCTGTCCATAAGCGAGTTGTACGGATTAGGAACGAATCACGATATTTTAGAGTACGTCCGAAAGTGGGCTTGAGGGTATACTGATGAGCACTCACAGCGAGACGGGTGTTACGGTTGAAAGTTTGAATGGGCGGTGGAAATAGCGATAAAACAGAGTGAGACACGAGACATTACATCGGTGTTCGAGGGTGTCAATTGACTGACTGATATTGGTATTACCAATGAGTTTTATTGCACGGTTTTGAATCCTATCTAGCAGGTGCAGATATGTTTTAGGAGCACCTGACCCGATGTAGGCATTGTACTCCAATTTTGGGCTCATGAATGCTTTATATATTGTAGCCAGATCATAGGCGGTAAAATATTTCTTATATCGCTTGAGGAAACCTAGACATTTCGCAGAATTTTTGGCGACATCGAGTATGTGGTCATTCCAACGTAAGTTGCCACTGACACACATACCGAAAATGGAAAGTTTATCGGTTTCGACGATGCAAGTGCCATTCATGGATAATTGCTGGGTATTTGAATTTTGCTTTAAAGACAGCATACAGCATTGAGTTTTGGAAGCATTGGAAGCACTCGGTTGATTGTTCCCCCAATGGTATATCAGAATTTAATGAGCTTAGCATACGCTGCCATTCCCATTCTACAGCCGAAGAGCAGGGACGTGAGTCCGGGAAGGAATATGAAAAGCAGAGAGTACTGTCGGCAGCAAATTAATATATTGGATTGGAAGTAGCGAACAAGAGATCGTTGATGAAAATTAGAAAGAGAGTCGGAAACAGAACGGAGCCCTGGGGCACACCAGCATTTATTTTGTGAATATCAGACTTGAAACCGTACAAGACAACTTGAATTGACCGTTGCGAAAGGTAATTTCTAATGCATTGAAGAAGAGAGTCATCGATCCCAAAAGCACGAATTTTCGACAAAAGACTCTGATGCCAAACTCTGTCAAATGCCTTACAAATATCAAGTGCAACTATCTGCTTCCACCAGATTGATGTACGCTTTGGTTCCACTTTTTGGTGAGACATGCCATCAGATCACCAGTGAACCTGTTGCTACGAAAACCATACTGCCGGTTATTAAGAAGTTTTCGTGTTTCGAGATATTTATTTATCAGCGTTTCCATGACCTTGGAGAGAAGGGACGTAAGTGCAATGGGTCTGTAAGAAGAGAGAGAGTAAAATTCGCCATGCGACGGGCTGGACAAATGCTGTTTTCCATCTGCTCGGAAAGAGTCCTAAAGAGTTGGATTGATGAAAAAGCTTACGCAATGGTTTTGCCAGCAAGGAAAAACACCTCTTCAGAAGGAGGGGAGATATACCATCTGGACCAGCGGATTTGTGAATGTAAAGATCTTTTAGAACTCTTGCTACTACACGAGTGCGAAAGTGGATTTGTCCCATTGAAGATTCGACGCACTCAAGTGTAGACGGAGTCAAAGCACAATCTGGGAGTGTTGAGCTGGCTGCAGAGTGTGCATCAAGCAAATTTGCCTTGTCCAAAGAGCTGACAGCTGGAATATCATTGTAAATGAGCGTTGGGATGGAGGATGAGGCAGAATTTCTAATATTTTTGACGAGCGACCAAACATTTTTACTACTTTTGGGACATTATAGTATTTTTTGCCTCAGTTTTTGGTCGTATTGGAATTTGAAAGGAATAAGAAAGGTCTTGAAAGACAAAAAAAAAACATTTCTTTAACCCTGGCAGCCTCTTTACAGCTCGAGTCGTACCATGCTTTTTCTTTTGGTTTGATACTCTTCTTCCGATAAGGGATAAAGTTTCTCATTCCAAAGAGAATGGTGTCTGTGATCATATCAGCAGCGGCATCCACGTCGTTATCGAGGAAACATAACGACCAGTTAAAATTCCTAAAGAAACTGTTAAGATCGCTCCAGTTGGCTTTCTCGTATTGCCATACGGTTATTTTGGGAATCTTTTCTCTAACTTTGTGGTCGGTGTACGAGAAATTAGCTGATATAACACAATGGTCCGACGAGCATAGAGGGGAGAGCACATCAACGATGTACTTGCAGGGTGAGAAGTTAAAAACAATTCCAGGGTGTTGGCGATATGACTATCAACGTCTGGTATTCGCGTGGGCTCATTTACAAGCGGCGTTAGGTTGTTTACCGCAGCAAAGATCTCAACACAGCGTCTATCAAGGTGAAATTATACCACTAAAGGTCCACATCCATTATTGGAAGCATCTTTGTTGAGCTAAGTTGACAGACGGAGGTTGAAAAGCGCTGACTCTTGGCATAACATATTCTTCAAAAGAATGTAAGCTGTTTCTTAAAAAATTTGATATTTTTTTTGTTGAGACAGATAGTGCCTTCGGAATGCTAGATTGCTGTTGTCCTCTGCTATGATTATTTGAAACTCTTAGTCATGATGATGTGTCTAGGAAAGTTCACTTGATATTGGAAAAAACTGATTTTTGATCAAACGTTCTCTTTAAGAAGGAAAATTATGTCCGAAATATAGACCAAATTGAATATTTGATGCTTAAGGTCCTGATGTACCTAACGACGTCCCTGTCCAGTGGGGAGTAGCGTAAGACCTTTTGACTTTAAAATAACCGCCCTAAATCACAAATTTCTTGCTATTTTCTTCGATGTTCACGTGCAGGAACCCATTCTAGAGGTCCAAGAATATTTTCTACAGCGAACATGACGATTAAGATGACAGAGATCGATGCAGCGTCACACTGACACATCATTCTTGGGTGCTAAAACGATAGGCGTGGCAAAATTCGAATCATTTTAACGAATGATAACATCTCAGGTCCACTCCTTATGTCTACAAGTTCCTTCTCAAGGAGAAATAAAACGTCGTACCCCTGGTAAATCGGCTTATCTTCATCCATTCTCATTTTCTCACTTCTTGTTTCGCGATGCTTCGGAGAATACTGAGATTATTTTTCCAACTTGATGATGCAATTCTGTTATCTTTCAGCTTTTTCGATGGTACGGGCTTAATATAGGAGACCAAATTATTTAGAAACTCCAAAGCCAATCCATTATTAAGTAAAGATGGTGAACCAAATTATACGCATGTTGGCTGGCAAATCCAATCGTGACTAATCCTGGACACTGCATCTCATCCGCCTACAGCCTTCGCCTGAGATTTTCTGTTGCCAACTTTGGCTCAAATCGATAACAGCCTGGAACTCTTGATTGCTTACCCGAGGTGAAATATCTGGAATAGTCAACATATAGACCTTTGCATATGATGTCATATTGGAGATCTGTGAATTCCCAGTGTAATTCCTGGCAACATACCAGTACTTGTTGAATTTAGAGCAACGACTACGGCAGCATTGGAAGGACTGAACAAAGCAGCTCAGTTCTTTCGAGGCGACTGTCGCGACATTTTGTTGATGAAACTAGCCGAAGTTGGATTCGGGATGGTGTTCTTAGAAGAAGCCTGGCTTATTCCCTCCTATTACTTTAGCTTTCACTCCTCCAATGTCTTCGCATGATAAAGAATATCTGTTCGGAATCGGAATCGACTATAGAGCACGCCACAGATGCCTTTCGCCTATTTTTCCTCTATCAACTATCTTTTCATCTTAGTATTCGGAAAATGATTCGCCTTTACCATTCGGAAGACATCCCATTTCGTCTTTACACACAGATATCATCTTCACACTCTTGTTAGTTGCTACCTGTTGCTGTTTTTAAGGTAAATTGCTTGATCGCCCGACCTAGCAGCTGCAATATGGAGGTTAAAGAACACGCGGGCCGGTAAGTTCTATCACATAGGCGAAAGCAGTTGTCCTTCTGATTGCTATTGCAAGGTTTTTCTCTTAATAGCCAATTGCCTCAGCCCCTCCCCATAAACTTAAAATATGAGTAGCTCTTTGGAGGAGACAAAACCCATCATCTTTAGCAAGAGTATTCTTCAGAACCAAATGGACTGTCTTGGTAAAATGTGCCTCCTGCTTTTTTGGTCGCCGCTTATTGCCATATTTAGCCTTTGTATTCGAAGGCATTTTTCCTTAATTTTAGGCGAACTAAATCCCGAAACATGACCTGTGCATGTATTTTGATTTACTATTCAATTCGGGCCCAATATAGGGTGGGACGACCGTTATGGCTTACCTACCCACGAAAATTATTCTAAGTCGATTAGGTTACAGGCCTTTACAGCTTTCCGAGATATCGCTGATGTCCTCTTTGTACCCGTGAATCAGTTGCTATCAGAAAATATTTTCACCGACGTTATGCGCGATTTTGACTTATGGCAAGGATGGTATTAAATTCAAGTAAATTTCTCTGCATTCAAGGTAACAACACCCGAACAGAGGCGGCAGTGGGAGATAACTTAGTAGAGAGCACTCAACAACTCATTTTCAAGATTTGGTGGGCAGAAACTATGCCTGAAGAATGTAACCTGAGCTCCGTTTCCTGGGTCTGCAAAAAAGGACACCCTCTTCGCTGCGCCAATTATAAAGATCTTAACTGTATATGAGATCCTAACTGCTGTTTTTTGTGAAAGCATGCAGCCATTTATCAGGACTGCTCCCTATCAATATGATCTGGTAGGTCAAAAATCGACCAAATATTCGCATCAGATCAAATCCTGGAGAAAATCTAAGAATTCCAAATCGATACGCAATACCTCTTTATAGATTGTAAGCCCACACATGACAGCATAGAGACGAGCTTGGTATCCCCGCTAGATTGGGGATCGTGCAGAATGACGATGGAGATCGGAAAAAGATTTAGGCAAGGTGATGTGCTATCATATAAGTTTTCCAATATCATACTTGAGAAAATTGTGTGAAACCCGCATCAACTTGCATACGTCTTTACAACTACTTACATACGCTGAGGACATTGACATCATTGGCAGAACTCAGGGCGCCTTCACTGGGATGTTGGCAAGTGTTGGAAAAGAATCGGCAAAAATGGGTTTAGTCGTGAATGAGGACAAAACTAAGAATATGCTCTCAACAAGAAGGAACACCCAACATCGATCAATCAGACAGGACGTCACAATAGACAGCTGCAGCTTTGAAGCACTCAGGAATTTTGTAAACCTCGGCTCCGGTGTTACATCTGATAATGTCATCTCATTGGAAATCAAATGAAATGTTGCTCATGGTTGACAGGAGCTATTCGGTCTAAGAAGGCAAATGAGTATTAAAGCCTTATCATGATCTAGTCTAAATATGAAGTTCTTTGCACCTGCTTTAAAGGATACAGAAAGACCTACCGGGGTAAAACTTAAAGGTGACAGTAGTATTGCCCATTTAATTGACCCCTTCTAACATGATTTAATACGAGTAATATTCCACGAGAGGTCTAAGGAAATTGTCAGTTGCAATCCGCCCTTTACAATCGTCTTGCAATACGAGTAAATGCTTATCAGTTTATGATATCTGTATGATATCTGTAAACCCGTAGCAGCTTTGGGAATATCTAACATAACTCTACATTCCCTAGTCACGATAGTGCTGAGACATTCAAAAACAATCTACATCGTTGTCTCCCTATTTTTCATCACTAATTTTTCCTTTGTCGCGCTCTGTGCAAACATTTTAAAGGTGTTCATAGGTCCCTTAGCGCACGCTAATTATAAAAACGAATCCTCGTATTATTAGTATTTTTTAATTGCTAACATAAACAAAATACAATACTTAGATAGAATTCAAATACTGCGACGGGATCCTTTAGTTTTGGTGTATTATTTTTAGAAACATTCATCGACACTGGGTTTGTCGGTTTGACAATGCGATTGCCAGGCATACCATGCCTTAAATCCTTGCATCTTCTTTATTAGTTGTGCGCAGCGTGTAGCTTCTGTGATGTCATCAATTAAAAGTTTATTACAAGAAATATTACACGTGTTTGATGACCGTCGATCTTCGTCTGGTTTGCACCAATAACGATCATTGATTTGGTATATTCCCCAATCTTTCGTTTTATTCTTATTTGTATTGGTAGCTTTTGTATTATAGTTGCTCTCATATCGTGATAGGCAAACCCAATCAGGAAGCTCTGCTCTCGGGACTCCTAGACGAAATAATTCAACTGCAAGCTCACATTTGGTAAAAATTTTGCCTTCTGTCAAGGCGAATGGTGCTGCTGAAACGAACACGAGCACCGACACGACTAAAAAGTTTAACATTGTTTAATGTATGATACTAAGTACTCGTAGGTTGTGACTTAATTAAATTTTATAATTTATTGTTAGTTCTATTTATACGAGTATACAGACGTGATCGGAATAATTCTAAAAAAATTTCAAAAGCATTATCACTTATATTTGCAAAGTAAATATTATCTACGAGTTAATGGGGCTCTTAATGAAGAACAGACGTCTGTCACAGTAACAGCAATCAGAGGTTATCTATTGAGTTTAAAAAAAAAAAAAACGAAAAAAACATAATAAACATACTTTCTCGGAAATGAATTTGCGATCAGTTCACCGCACTGCATACAGCTGTATATTTACGATAGGTGACTCTTTTTTACTATGATTGTTCCTTTTAACAAGCGATAAGTTACAACTAGGCAAGTTGTCATGATTCATGATCAAATGGAAATTCCTACATTACTCGCTTCAGTTCTTCTTGTACAATAAATAAAACCAAGTTGTCGTAGATATTGGCAATAGGAGTTCCAAACAGCGCTTTGAGGAAAGCTTATGATTTTAAATTTATTTCTTAGATGTGAACTTTGCCCCTGGTCTAATCATTTTAAACTTGAGGAGGAGGCATTACATTAGCCAACAGGCTTCTCCAGTACTTGAGAATGCAAATGGGACAAAATAATTTCTAAGGAATCTTTCTTTCAAGCCGACCAATGATTTCCACTTCGAAATAGAATATGGGATCGCGAAATAATGCAGGACTGGTATATATAATAAGGATCTTATACAACGCCATCTCTATGGCCCGGTATTTGCTTCTATTATAAAGTTGCCATCTCAGTCATAAAATAGCGAATTTTTTATGTTATCCTTCATTAGATTTCTGTTGCAATAACTTCTGGGGTGCTATGAAAGAAAAGGTTTATTTTAGAGAAATACCAAGTCTGGTAGAGCTCCAAGAAAATATTAGTGCCGCTTCAGAAGAGATGAAAAGAATTTTGGTGACTGTTAATCTGCCATCCGAAATGGTTAAACGCGTCCGAAAGTGTATTCAAATGGAAGGAAGGTATTTCGAATAATTGCTATAAACATTCCATAAACTGTTCTATAAAGGTCCTACTCAGGACCACATAAAAATATCTAAGCGATTTTATGAGTAATTCAATAGGTACTCTTTTTTTTGGCCATTTTTGTTTAACGAAAAATGGTTTTTACTACAAAATCTGTTGATCGTACGTAAAAAAGTTTCTAAACATAATTTTTAGGAAGTTTTGCAAGGATAAAAATTTCAGAAAATTTCAAATTTATTATGTAGAAATTTTAAGAAAAATGCATTTTAAGTAAAAAAATGGAACATCAAATTTTCATAATTTTGAGTTTAACGGGCCATAACTTTTTTGTTGCTGCACAGATGTACCCAAAGTATTTAAGACTTGTATGCACTACTAAATTATCTTTCCAAAATGTCCAAAATTATTTTTGTATCTGTACTAGTTTAGAAATTATAGCGTTTAAAGTGGTTACAGCTCCAAATTAAAGGTCACCCACTTTGATGGGCTGTAACTTGAAATATAGTGAGAATAGACCCCAACCCCTGACATACAATTTCTTGTTCGGCGGAACTTCGCGAATATGCCCTTAAAGGGTTATACCGCTAAACTGGGGCACCCTGAATACAAGATGTCCCCTAATTCGTCAAGGATAATTTGGGAAATGATTTTTGGTTATATTCTAAGAAAACAGACCTTCTACAGTAATAGTCTATCCCCAATGTTGACATCATTTATCGAGGATTTAAGAAAAGACTTACTTTGGTGTACCCTGATCCATGTTAATGGAAATTGCTCTCTTAATACTAACAGAAGAATCTTCGTTTATAAATTTCTTTTTAGAAGGAAAACTAGCCTTTGTAATTACGTTTAAATAAAGTTGACACCTTGTTTGAGTCTTCAGATATCCAATTTCTAAGCCTGTTCCATTTTACTTGACCATGCTAATTTTTGACTTTGACTTTGAGGTCACTTTTATCCAGAAAACATAACGTTTTAATATTTTTTTCTTATGAACGTAACAATAGTAAAAAAAATTATCAACAAGTTTCAAGACAAACCCATAGATTTTATGATACTTGGGAAAGCCTCATACTTTGCGCACCGAAGAAGCCATCGCCTTTGAAGAGGTGAGTCTGACCGAGGTCCTAAGTTTATCGATTCGCCGTTCCCAGCAACTTGGCCTCTGCCTGTCCACTAAGTGGGAGATTTTGGAGAAAGATATTGGCCTACAACCATATAATATCCAACTGGTGTAGCAATTGAAGGCAAGGGACCATCGTTCGTGTCATACGTACCTTCGGTGAATGGGCTGAAAATGAACTAGAAGTTCAACCGATTTTTTAACGTCAAATCATTTTCACTGATGAGTCTCATTTCTGGCTTAATGGATATATCAACAGGCAAAATTGCCGCTTTTGGAATGAACAAAATCCTCACTATCCTCTGGTGCTCCATTATATCCCGAAAAAGTCATTGTTTGGTGCGGTTTGCATGGCGGAGGCATATACCACCTTGATTTCGGAATTCAGAAAATTAAAAATACAAGTTTATTTATCTAAATTTATGTATATTGTCCCCTTCAAAGTAATCCCCCTCGACTGCAACGCACTTATGCCAGCGCTTGATCCAATCGTCGAAACATTTTTTATATTCGGTTTTCGGTATGTCCATCAGTGCTTCCTGCGATTTTTCCATTACTTCCTCTCGGATGTTGAAACGCGTTCCGCGTAGTGGTTTTTTAACTCGATTGAACAGAGAGAAGTCACAGGGAGTTAAATCAGGTGAATTCGGTGGCTGTTGGATGGTACTCGTATTTGTTGCATTTTTCGTCAAAAGATTACGAATAATGATGGCACTGTGCAACGGTGCGACGGCGCGTCATTATGGTGCAAAATCCACGAGTTTTCTGCCCACAATTCTGGTCTCTTTCATCGAATTGCTTCACGCAAACGTCTCATAACGCCCAAATAATACCCTTTGTTTGCTGTCTGGCCTCTTGGCAAAAATTCATGATGCACTACACCGTTGTAATCCATGAAAACCCTGAGCATTGTCTTCTTTTTTGATTGAAAACGACGTGTTTTTTTTGGTCTCTGCTTATTTGGTGAACGTCATTCACTTGCCTGATGTCTGGATTGCGTGTCGTACTCATAAACCCACGTCTCGTCTCCAGTAATGATCCTTTTGATGAATGTGGGATCGGATTCAGCCTCGCAAATCATCTTTTTTGCATGAAATTGAGGTCTTTTGGCACCAACTTTGCTGCTACACGACGGAAATCCAAATCAATAATCAAAATGTCTTGGACGGATCCATAGGTAATATTCAAGTCCTTCGCTATTTCTCTGATGGTTAATTTGCAGTTGTTGACCAACATTTCTTTTACGAGTACTTCATCAATGTTTTGGTCGGTTTTCGATGTCGATGGTCTGCCACTGCGTTCATCATCTTCGATTGACTCACGACCACTTTTGAACCACTCGTGCCACTGGTAAACGACCGTTTTCTTCAGAGAATTGCTGCCGAAACACTTTTCCGACATTTCCAACATTCGCGCACCATTAAATCCGTTTTTTACGCAAAATTTAATACTCGTACAAGTTCGTTGTTGCAAATTTAAATCCATTTCTAAAACTGTAAAAAATCGCCAACACACACAGAGATAGATGTACTCTTGGCTACGTAACTTTTGCAAATGTCATGCTATGACGCTAAGATTTAGAGGGAACGTCAACAACAGATTTTCCAACTTAAAAAAAAAAAAACAGAACTCAAATCGGAACAATGGGAGCGCCACACAGTGGTGTGGTGCGGGAACTTTTTGATCAAGGTGGTATGTCCCATTTTCCTTTTTCAAATCTGAAGATGGAGCCAACAGTGCCGCCAATGGCGAGCGTCACAGGCAAATAATTCGCGATTTTTTGATTACGTGTATCAATAACAATCGTCTAAGCGACAAATGGTTTCAGCAGGATTGCGCGGGTCAAACTATCACTTTACTGGTTGAAACATGGCCATATGCCCGAAATTGTTTTGAAACGCTAAATGCCATAAAGTTGAGAGCTAATAAAGCTCATTTCTTAATTTTCTGTGTTTTATTTTTAATAAAAGTCCTATACCTCTAAAAAAAAAACACCCGATACAATAAAAGCAATTCAGGAGAATCGTAAGCCCAGGGGAGGAGGACATACGTTGCCAATCTATTCGTAGTCCTACATAGAATAAGATACTGAGTCATGAAGATGTCGGATCTTTTGTAGTTTGTTTTGTGTAATAAATTTATAACCGACGAGGTTTGTTGAACGGTTTTGAATTTTATCTGGCAAGTGTTGTGAGGTTTTTCTAACATCTGGCCAGATGTAGGCATTGTACTTAAATTTTGGGCTGATAAATATCTTTTTGACTACATGGCATATGTGTTAATTTAGAAATAGGTTGTCACACATTTACCGAGAATCAACAATTTTTCAGTTCCGACGACGCAGGTGCATTAGTGACTTTAACGACAGACAGCATTCTGTTTAGGAAGCATTTAATTCTACTCTGTTAGTGATTCCTTTGATTAGTAACGTTGTTCTCCTCTTACGACCGAAAAGAAAAGATGTGGGTCTATGAACGTATTTAAAAAGCGGTGAGTACTGCCGTCAGCAAGGAAATATTCTGGACTATAAGGACAGGCAAGGAATCGTTGATGAAAATTGAAGAGAGTGGATAACAGACTTAAAACTACTTGAATTGGATGTCCCGAAAGAGAATTTCTAATTCATTGAAGAACCAATTCGTTGATCGTTTCTACAATAGAACCTGATGGCAAACTCAGTCAATCACAGCGTATTTGTGTATATTGAGATCTTTATATAATTCTAAATAATATATATGGGTGCGAAAGTGGATTCATCCCATATAATTTTTGATGGATACGAAAGTAAGTAGAGCAATGACACAATCTGGAATCGTAGCGCTGATTATGAAATGCGTAGCAAGCTGAAAGACCTCATCATTATACCTAAGTGAGTTTTTGAAGGGAGAATGAAGCAGAGTTTCTAATGAAGTATTACTTTCTTCTGTTCTTGTCGTGGTAAAATTTTTCATGCTTTAGATGCACTCATTTCATTTCTGGCTTGTTTGAAAATTTTCACTGTCGTGTTGATCCAATAGAACCTAACATCACAATAGGTACTCGTAGCATCAATTTTGAGACAGTAAAGTTATTGATTTTGTTACTCGCCTCAGAGCTTATAGCAGAGCTCTGACAATAATATTTCGTCAGAAATCGACTGAGAAAATCATACCTCACAATCGTTGGTTTGTTGGTCTAAGAAGTAATTAAATAATAAGACTCTGTCCTGCGTAAGATACCCGTTTCCGAGTTTTTGAGTAGGAGGTACAAAACGAATTCCACGACCTGTACAGTAGTACCTATCTGATTGGAAAATTGAAAATCAGTCGCGATATAAAGCGAATGAAAATCAACTCTCCGGTCTGAAGAGTCCTCGATTTCGGCCCGAAGAAACTCAAGGGGAAGGATATCTAAACCAGCTTGGGGTGTGCTATTGGTGGTAAGGTAGACCTAGTAAGGCATCGCTTTAACTGTAAAGGCTTATTTATTATGGCTCACTTGCACCCTCTGGGCTATAGGATGGCATGTGTTGATGAAGATGAAGAAATAGTTAATGTAGGTTTAGCGGTAAGGGAAGGAAAACTATATATTCCTAATAGGTATGCTAGTTTATTATTCTCACTTAATTTTGTTTCACCATTTTTGTTTGACGAAAAATGGCTTTCACTACAAAATCTCTTGATCATACGTAAAAAAGTTTCTAAACATAATTTTTAGAAAACTTTGCAAAGATAAAAATTTCAGAAAATTTCAGAAAATCTATTATGTAGAAATCTTAAGAAAAATGCATTTTAAGTAAAAAAGTGGAACATCAAATTTTCATAATTTTGAGTTTAACGGGCCATAACTTTTTTGTCGCTGCACAGATGTACCCAAAGCATTTAAGACTAAATTATCTTCCTGAAATATCTAAAACTATTTTTGTACCTGTACTAGCTTAGAAATTATAGCGTTTAAAGTGGTTACACCTCCAAATTAAAGGTCACCAACTTTGATGGGCTGTAACTTGAAATATAGTGAGTATAGACCCCAACCCCTGCCATACAATTTCTTGTTCGGCGGAACTTCAGGAATATGCCCCTAAGACCCTTTATAATGCAGCTTTAGTTGGAGCCGCCTAAGAAAATACATGTTTATTTTTGAATTAGTTAGGAAGTGTTTAAAGAAATTTTTGAAAGAAAATGAGGTGGAAATAGATTTGCCCCTGCCTGTTGGTGACCGAAGGAAATATGTGAACTGCAACTATTTTGTTTTTGTTCATTTTATTTTTTATTCAGAAAACTAATTATTTAAAACAAAAAAATGTTATTTATGGAAAAGACCAAAATGTGGAGGAATGCATAGTAGTACTTGGCAATGCGAGAATTGAATTTTTGATCTTTTATTGCTTGTCTTTGTACCGCAAAGTCTGCACCTGCGATAGGTCGAAATCGCCTCAGGCATATGTACTCCTACATTTCCCAATCTATGTTCATCAAGTACACCAAATGATTTCCTTGTTGACTTCGCTGGAGTTTTTTTGATGTTACGTGGCCTATTTTTTACCTTGTTTGTTTGGAAGCTCCTGGCCAAGTAAAACCCTAAAATAAAAGTGGGTTAGTTCTTGTGTCCTCACCCGGACTATAGAAGAATGCAAAATATGAGCATTTGTCGACAAAAAAATACAAAATGTGTAACCACTAACGTTTACGTCGGCGTCCTTCGCTATAGGTGGCACGCTTTTGGTCGAAAAGGTCGACGACACCCATGCGCTCGCTATATTGTTGAACTACCAACGGACTGGGGATTTCAGCTTTGGATCCATGTTTCTGCGTTCGTGTTACCACAAGCTTCGTTTTCGGATCAAATACAGTTGACAACAGATTTACCTGTTTCATATCCATCCACTGTATAAAAGCTACATTTTGCCGCTTCCTCCACTTACATATATTCCCCTTTCATCATTTTGTTTTCTTGTGCTGTGATTTTTGGGAGTCTCTTTCGATTTGACCTCACCGTTGCATAAATTTTGTTTTCGTATAGGTCTTGAACAACTGAAAAGATGAAAAGAAATTGTCAAAGGCTAAGTGAACATTAGTGCCTTTCAGTGAGTTACAAAGCTGTTGTACAACTGAAGCTCCTAATCCTAGTTCAGGCGTATTGTTTGTTTTTTGGCCGGTGTATACATCGAACTGGTATAAGTATCCAGTTTTCGAGTCACACCTAGCCCACACTTTGAAGCCTCTTTTAAGTGGCTTGAGTGGCATATACTGCTTGAAACTGGAACGGCCTTTGCAAAGAACCATGCGCTCATCAATTAATTGAGACTTAGTTGCCATAGCAAGGCTTTGAAAACGGTAATTCAAAGTTGTCAGCAGCGGCCTTATTTTGAATAGGCGATCAAAGTTAGCTTCTCCGTATTTGGGTCTGATTGAATTGTCAGCCAAGTGAAAGTTCTGCAAGTTTTTTTTAAAATCTTTTGCATGGCATGACTGATGCAATAACTTCATTAAAAAAGAATGGGTTTGTTGACCAGTGTAAATCAATAGACGGAAGGTTATGCACACCCATCAAAACTATTATTCCTAAAAATGCCTCCAGTTCCATTATATCAATGTTCTTCCAATTTTTGCTTTTGTTTTAGATTGGTTTGATCGACAACAAGTTCAAGTGTACTGTCTGTGAACATTTGCTTGAAAAAGTAAATTGGCCGACTTCGACTTGAGCAGGGAAATAGTTGGGCAATATTAATCGAATCAAAACTTTTACTTGACAAAAACATCTCATTCGCAACACTTTTATTCCGAAGGGGATTCTCGTTTTCGTCTGCACTTTGGTCGGAACTAGAGCTACAGCATGGCAAATCAGATATCATAATATCATCAGAATTTGTAAGCTGACTATCTTCACAATTTTTTATTTCTGACATGGTATCATCCACATCTTCAACGTTTTCTGTCGGATCAGCTACATCAAAGTTCTGAACGTTTTCGAAATCGTCTTCGGAATTCTCCCATCAATTTCATAAAACAATTCCTCAATTTCGTCATCATATATGTAGTGCCTTAGACATCTATGTAAAAAAACAAACATCTGTAACAAGGCAGCAACAAAAATTTTGCTACTCTGAAAAGACAGTGGCAAATATATTACCACTTTTTTTTTTTTATAATTAGCGCGCGCTCAAGGGGTTTTGTACCCTTAAAATGTTTGTACACAGCGAGGGTGAAGGAAATTTAGGGAGGAAGAAAAGACAGTTACCGATGTACATTGTTTTTAAATGCTTGTAAATTATAAACGACCAGGAAACACAGAGATCAGCAGGGCATTCCATAAGCGAGTTGTACGGCTTAGGAAAGAATCACGATATTTTAGAGTGCGACCGAAAATGGGCTTGAGGGTATACTGATGAGCATTCATAGCGAGACGGGTGTTACGGTTGAAAGTTTGAATGGGCGGAATGCTACTGCCGATTTCAATGGAGTACTGGTGGTGGAAATAGCGATAAAACAAGGTGAGACAGGAGACATTTTGTCGATGTTCGAGGGTGTCAATTGATTGACTGATATTAGTATCACCAATGAGTTTTATCGCACGGTTTTGAATCCTATCTAGCAGGTGCAGAGATGTTTTAGGAGCACCTGAGCAGATGTGGGCATTGTCCTCCAGTTTTGGGCGGATAAATGCCTTATATATTGAGGCCAGATCAGAGGGGGTAACATATTTCTTACATCGCTTGAGGAAACCTAGACATTTCGCAGCATTTTTGGCGACATCGAATAAGTCGTCATTCCAACGTAAGTTGTGATTGACACACATACCGGGAATGGAAAATTTATCGGTTTCGACGATGCAAGTGCCATTCATGGATAATGGCTGGGTATTTGAATTTCGCTTTAATGACAGCAGACAGCAGACAGCATTGAGTTTTGGAAGGATTAAATTCTACTCGGTTGATAGTTCCCCAGTTGGTTATGCTGTTAATATCGGAATTTAATGAGCTTAGCATATACTGCCGTTCCCGTTCTACAGCCGAAGAGCAGGGGCGTGAGTCCGGGAACGAATATGAGAAGCAGAGAGTGCTGTCATCAGCAAAGGAATAAATTGGATTAGAAGTAGCAGACAAGAGATCATTAATGAAAATTAAAAAGAGTGTCGAAGACATAACGGAGCCCTGGGGCACACCAGCATTTATTTTGTGAATATCAGACTTGAAACCGTCCAAGACAACTTGAATTGAACGTTCCGAAAGGTAATTTCTAATCCATTGAAGAAGAGAGTCATCGATCCCAAGAGGACGCATTTTCGATAAAAGTTTGACGCCAAACTCTGTCAAATGCCTTAGAAATATCAAGTGCAACTATTTTGCTTTCGCCAGATTGGTGTAGATTTTGGTTCCACTTTTCGGTGACATGTTCATCAAATCACAAGTGGACCTGTTGCAACGAAAACCGTACTGCCGGTCATTAAGAAGTTTTCGTGTTTCGAGATATTTCATGAGCTGACGGTTTATCAGCGTTTCCATGACCTTGGAAAGAAGGGACGTAAGTTCAATGGGTCTGTAGGAGGATAGAGAAGAAGATTCGCCTTTTTTAGGGACGTGCTGGACAAATGCTGTATTCCATCTGCTCGGAAAGGGTCCTAAAGAGTAGGACTGATGAAAAAGCTTACGCAGTGGTTTTGCCAGCGTGGAAGAACACCTCTTCAGGAGAAGGGGGAGATATACCATCTGGACCAGCGGATTTATGTATGTTGAGATCTTTAAGTACTCTTGCTACTACACGAGTGCGAAAGTAGATTCGTCCCACTGTAGATTCGACGCACTCAAGTGTAGGCGGGGACAAAGCACAATCAATGTACCTACCCTGTATTAATTTTTTACTTTGTTTAGGCTTATTCTCTTCAAAAATATGTATTTAAATCTTTTGTAAAGTAAACTATTCACCAGATTAGTACATTCACCAATTTGAACAACATTTAAAAAGAACGGAACGAAACAGCTGTTTTCAATGACCGTGTGCGGTGTAAAAATGTATCACTATACGATAAATGAATTTCGGAAGGTCATTCTTGTAGAAAAGCACAAAAAAGATTTCAAAAATTGACGCAACAAATTGGATGCATTCAGGGACAAAGATGGGTCGCAAATATATTGCCACCACCTTAAAAAGGGTTAAAGGGTTATATCGCTAAACTGGGACACCCTGTATGTATACAGTAATACAATATGTGGATGAAAAAAAAAACGCGAAAGTTTTAAAAGCAAATCAGGAATCTACTTGTTGGCCAGGGTACTTACGATCTGGGATTCCGGAATTCCGCCGATGTACTCGTGTGTACAGATCCAACGATATATGAGCTTTTTGAAGTAAAACCACTTCCCTTATCTGATCTTAAAAAAACAACCCAAATTTGTTGATCCTTGAATAAAAACACCAGACACTTCCCGAAAATACACGGCTCACGCACTCCGTAGCCGGAATTTATGGAAAAAGTACCGGGCTACCGGCAAGCATGCTGAACCTTAACTATAAGAAAAAAAAAAAAAACCACACGGATGGTGTGATGAGAGGAAGGCAAAACCGACTATCAACAATAAGAACAGTGGACGCCACCCATTTTTTTTGGGTAATTGGAAAAACAAGATCAACACAGAATAGATTAATTTCGCCCTGACATGACGGGGGATTTAATTTGCTTGGGTTTTATATTTATTTTTTATTTTTTAAAAGGGGAATAACCAAGGCCGTGCAAGTACAAGGGAAAAAAAGAACAAGGTGGAGGTAATTCGTGCAGCACCAACGGAGTTGCTGACCTTAAAATTTTATCAAAAAAAGACGGTTAATTTAAGCTTAATTTAACGGCCAATGGAAAGCCCTCGATTCTAATACATTATATATACATACATGATATATGTATACCTAATATATAGATATATGTATATGTATTGTATATATGTTTTTTTTTGTTTTTATTAATTTTTTTGTTTTTGTTTTAATACATTTTTTTTCTTAAATCTAACTTACTCCTACTTAAAACTAGCCGGCCATGGCTAAAAAAAAATTAGGCTACCCACTTTGCTTCACATGAAGCTACCAAGTATTGGAGGAATTCGACGACGAAGCATCCTCTCCTTCAAAAAGCCACCAAAATTGTTGGTGCTGCTGAGCAACATCCCTCATGTCGCGACTCCCTACCGTTCTACTGAACCGGAGACGCTCCGCACTGCCATGTGCGATGTCTCTGACGTAGTTGAGTCGCCTGTCCGCAGCTGTTCAACCGACGTGGAAGATTAGCGGCACCGCCAATCTGTCCTGGATCAGACCTTTACTATCTAAGTAGAGGAACGCTTTTGGAGGAATAAGGCCGTCGAACTCTCTCGTGATACATATAATTAGGGTAGTAAGCCCCGGAGATCAGCTTGTTCGATGAAGTCATTGCTCTTGCAATGTGCCTTCGAGTCAACTTAAAGACGAAATTGTCCACTCTTATGAGGTTCGCCCTATTGTACAAGACCTCATTACGATAGAATTTTATGTACTCAGATTCTGGTGTTCTGTATCAGCGAAGAGAAGTCCTAAGACAAGCCCTCTCAAACACCCGAATCTTTTCCACTAAACTTGCTCTCACGTTGAACCACACGGGACATCCAAATACAAGCAAGGGCCTGATAAGGGCCATGTAGCAGATCACTTTCACCCTCGCATCGAGTTGGCTGTTATAAAACAGTCTCTTTGTAAGGGCAAAAGCACCTCTGGCTCTGGCCAGAGCAACATCTATATGTTTGTTAAAATATAGATATTGGTCTAGCCAGATCCCAAGGTATCTGACTGCATTTCGACAAGCAAGTGGCTGTCCATGTTGTCCGACGATAGAGAACTTTCGCCAATTCTTTCTGATATCCCTAGAGGCCCTAGACAAAGCCGTCCTAAACAGAATGGTTTCCGATTTCTGAAAGTTGATTTTCAACTTCCAGTCATCGCAATATTGTTTAATTTTATCGAAGTCACGTTGCAAAAGTATGTTAATGACCTCGATCTTTGGACCTGATCTGTACGCGATTAAGTCGTCTGCGTACGCTATGCTGTGGGGAAGTGAACCTATCAGATCACTTGTGTAAATGTTGAATAGGATCGGCGAATTTACCGCACCCTGTTGCAGACCGTTTTTAATGTTAAATGTTCCAGAAGAGGTCACATTGCCATTCTTCACGATGAACTGTCTACTGGAGAGCATATCAAAAAGAATATACAGAAGTGGTTTACTAATGCCCAACCTGTCCAGCTTGAAAAAGAGTCCCTCTAACCATACGGTATCGAAGGCTTTTTCCAAGTCAATCAGGCATACACCAGTGCACTGTTTCTTGCCTTTATTCCATTGGATATCAGAAACCAGTTTAGACGCAGCATGAATGATATCATGCCCCGCCTTGAAACCGAATTGATTATCCGGAACTATATGTTTGTCCTCAACCCAGATAGTCAGGACTCTATTGATCGCCTTCTCGAAAACCTTACTGATGTTTGGAAGAAGACTGATCGAGCGGAGATTCGCCGGATTGAAAGTATCTTTATTCCTTTTGGGAATGGGATGTACCACCGCAGCTTTCCAATGCGCTGGATAATGTGCATTATTCATTGCATTATTAAACAGGGTGGTATAAATGTCCACCAATGTTCGGTATTTCATCGGTTCCCACTGATTTCTCACTTCCAAGTGATTCGAAGATCGTTTGAAGCTCTTCCTTCGAAATGAACGGTGGTAATACCCTTTCGTTGGTGATGACATTATTTGCCATATTCTAGTCACTGAACTGGGTGAAACTCGAGTTCTCAAATCGCCAATTCACAATTTCATTTCGAAGGCAGAAATTGTGCACATGGACTCGACTCTCCAGGTCGTGGTTCGGGCCAGTGATGTCATTTGCCTTGTACACTTCCTGGAAACTTCGCGGATCCTCGATCACAAAGAAGTTGTCATCATCAACTGCCTCACTTGGATCGATACCTGCTGCTACAAGTGTTTGTTCGTTGTTCGTCGTTCGGGCGATTTTGAGACATGGAAGGTCGTTTTGATTATTTCTCCGAAATATCTTATTTATTTGAGGGAACATATTCGGGTTGCTGGTGTTTACAGCCCGAATTTGATTGTTCCAATAAAAATTTACAGAATTTCTGTAATTCTCTTTTATTAACGTTTGAATATTTTTAATCGACGACTTCAGTGTCCTAATCTCCGGGTCTTGTCTGTCAATTAACTGTCTGTACAAGTTTTTGAGTCTTGATAGAAGTCTACTTTTCTGTCGGTGCAGTGCGTCAATAGTTGCGTTGCGGAATAAGTCTTCGTCGTCAGAGTGTTGATACCGAGGTATCATTTTGTCCATTGTTCGTTTGATTGTCTCGTCCATTAGTCTAAGATACCTGTCAATCTCCTCGTTTGACAGATTTCTATTGGACGGTGGGTAGAGCGAATTCGAGGAGAGTGCTCTACTCAGTGTTCTGGAGAAGTGTGTCCAACGCACCCTACTATAATTGTAGGAATGCCTTTGTAAAAACTCATCCAATTCCGCAATTTCGTTGGGAGCAGTTATTTCGGTACTGAGACCGCAATGGTCACTGTCATACACGAAAGTGCGTAGACAGTTTGTAGTTTGTTGGTTAGTGCACGTCAGTTGTATTCGTGAACATGTATCGAACAGCAGAGATCCAAATAGGACCCGTATCTAGGAAACGACGGACTATCCGTCGCTTTAGGGCCGAGTCGGTACATCACACCCTGCTGACTCCACCAATTGAATAGTAGATTCCCTCTAGTATTTGGTATATTATTTCCCCAATCTCTATGTTTGGCGTTAAAATCTTCGCCGATAATAAAATAGTTGTCTTCCAATTCCAGCCTTAGGAATCGAAAAAGTGTCTCGAGCTCTGAGGTGGGTAAGGTGGATTAAGTAGCCTTAGATGCATAAACAGACACCGTGTATAACCACTTTCCACTACGGAGAGGGATGTATATGACGCATGCTTCCAGCACCTGGAACCTACGTACTAAACGACTGTATATTCTTTTGAAACGCAGTCCTTTTCTAACAAAGATTGCAACACCTCCTCCTTGAATGAAGTTGGGTCGGTTTCTTCGTAATATTTTTTATCTTCAGTGCCTCAATTTGTGTCCTTTGGTAAGCTTAGTTTCGCTAACCAAAAGCACATCAAGGGCTTGGTCTTTAAGCAACTTATACAGTGTGGCTCGTCGTTCAAACCTAATCGGTGAATTCACATTCACTGCAAGGACCTTCAGGGTTTGCCCCGCCATGTACGTACCCATTACGACTGGAGGTGCGTTAGATTTGTGGTTCTTTCCACACTTTACGCATCGAGGCTGCATTTCGCAGTTCGACGCGGCGTGCCCGAACCTTTGGCAGCGAACACATTGTAAAATATTGTCGCTCCGCTTTACGCTTTCCCATGACACAATCTGGTAGTCCAGGACTTTTACACTCCTTAAACCATCCAGTTTGCTATTGGGAAACAACTCTATTCCGACTAGGAGACGCAAATATCAGCATATCCCGGTCGCTAAACGGATTTTTATGAAATTTTTTGTATATATTTGGTAGGTATGAGAATAGGCCGTAAAGTATTTTTCATACAGTTAGGTGATTAGGGTGTCCCTATCCAGAAAAATTGTTTCTACTTTTTAACGGATTTTTTTTAGATTTGGCATCAAAAAATTCAAGGTGGTACAAAAGTCCGTTATCATTTGAATCGACATCTGCGTCGAGCACCGAGGCAGAGGTGAGGCGGGCGAGGTACGGAATGTTAGAGCGGCCGATGGAAATTTAGTGTCATGGAGTCATTCAACGAGAAACAACGTACGCGAGTACTATCGAAACAACGATTCTTCGATTCTAGCTCAACGAAAATTTTCCGCTCATTACAATATACGGCATAAAAATGAAGCTCCATCGATTCAGCCGTCTAAAAAATGGGTCCAGAAATTGGAAGAAACTGGTTCAATAACAATAACAAACCACGGTCTGGCCGACCTAGAACATCACGGGATCCCAACAACATAGAGCGTGTTAGAGCGTCTGTTCGTGAACAGGCTGGACTTTGTACTCGAAAGCAGTCTAACGTCTTAAACGTATCCAAAACATCATTCATTCATTTCATTTTGTTTTTATTGAGACATTAATACACTTGATAATTTATGAATACATTTTTTTTTGTGAATTTATGGTAACCGACTTCAATAGTTATATCTGGCTAAACTGAGTTTTTAGATACAATAAATGTTAATAACGAAACATATATACGTACAGTTTTTATTTTAACAAATTTTCTATTAATTCTTTATTTTTGCATGTATTTGCTCCCGACACATGTTCTCTTTATGGCTCTAGTGGCCGAAATTAAATGTATGACTAGAACTACTTACTTAAAAAGCTAAATGTTATTTAAGATAAGATACAACAATAATTGGATAAGCATCAGCATGTAATAATCATGTCTACTTAGTTAGATATATAATTATGTTTATATATTATTATGAATAAGCTGAGATATCAATTCGATTACTAATGGAAAACAAAAATCTACGTTGTATTTTTGGATACAAGATGGCATACATTTGGTTAACTTGTGGTTTAAATTCATTAAATTAGACAAATTTGGAATCGTTATCCTCTGAGAACAGGTAAATTTGCTTTTTCATAAAATGGAAGTTTTAAGTTGGAGCTGGACGATGGTTCAAATAATGATTGTGATCTTAAATTCAACATACGAGTATTAATAGGGGAAAGGTAAAAATTGTTATCTAGCACACTTTCGTTGATGTTTCTGTTCCATATATTTTTTATAATTGGGTTGAGGTGATTGGAGGTAGACTGTAATTTGTTTTTTCAGTAATTTAACTATATATACGCAAAAGAGGTTTAATATTATTTTCTCTATATATTGTTGCATTTGAATACCATTGTTTATTTGGTTTTCTGAACTTTCCACAACAAAATCTTAGCATTTTTCGCTCGAAGTTTTCTAACTCATTTGTGGCTGTTGGTGAAACACTAAACCAACAGCCAAATCCATATGTAATTATAGGTCTTATAAGTGTTTTGTACATAAGCAGTTTGGTTTTCTTTGAAATAGAACTCGATGATAAAAGTTGTTTCAGCAGACCAGAAGCCATTTTGGCTTTATTCAGCACTGCCCTGGCATGCTTATTAAATTTGAATTTCTATTTCTAGTGACAGTGTTTTACTCTCCTTGACTGCTTTACGGTGCCCTTTTCCGTAAACGTTTCTGAAGCATGTAAAAACTTTCCTGCGTTTAATACTAATCCCCAAGAGTTGAAATAAGATGTTAATGAGGGCACATATTCTTTCAATTTGTTAAGTGCATCGTGGGGTCTCATTGCACTTGCTAATATCTTAGTATCGTCCGCATATAAAAAGGCTTCAGTCTCATCTACCTGGCTATTTGAAGGGAAATCATAAAGATATATGTTGAAGAGTTTTGGACCAAGTAATGATCCCTGAGCCACGCCCATAAGTACTGGAAACTCTTCAGAGTATTCAGAAGCAATAGAGATAGCTGCTGTGCTAGAGCTCAAAAAGCTGATGATCATCTGAATGAACACTTCAGAAAAATCCAGCGTTATCAGTTTGAAGATAAGTCCGTTGTGTCAAATGGAATCAAAAACATCTTTAAACTTCATTCTACACAAGGATTTACATGTGCATCCGCACAAAGTCCAAATGGTTTAGCAGTTAAAGTCTCAAGATCATGTTGACAGGCTGCACTTTGCTAACGAACTGCTTGAGAGATTCGCCAGCTTTAACAACATTTTTTTTCAGACGAAGCCCACTTTCATCTAAATGGACATGTACTATAAACAGACAAAACTGCAGATTTTGGAGTGACACTAATCCGAAATTGAAGCATCACAAACCCCTGCATTCGCCCAAGGTTACTGTATGAAGATCAAAGAGGAAAAGCTGTTACAGTGAATAAAGAACAGTATATTGCCATGCTACAGAACTTTTTTGCTCCAGCGCTTCAGGATTTTGATGGTTTTAATCAACGAACGTAGTTTTAGCAAGATGGGGCAACATGCCACACTTCCAACGATTATTTAAGTGCAGTTCGCGAAATTTTCAGCCAAAAAGTTATATCCAAAAGAGGTGACATTAACTGGCCACCTCGTAGAACGGATTTTTTCCTTTAGGGATACATCAAAAGTAAAGTCTTTTTCGGCAATCCAGCGACTCCTGCAAAAAATTTCCTGAAACACTTGTCAGTCGGCCATTGAAAATATCCGCTCCAAGTTACAGCAGCGTCAAAATAATGAAGGATCGCATATGGACGATGTGATTTTTAAGAAATAAAATCCCAGATTGTGTACTTTCAGAATAAATAAACATTTCTTCTCACATATAACTAGTTTTTTTTTTATCATCGTATGAAATGTTAACGGACTTTTGAGCCACCCTGTACCTGTAACTCCAAATTTTCACCCTCCTACCCCCACCGCCCCCACCCCATTTTTTAATTGGGATTTGGATATTTGTGTGTGAACAATAGCCAAATAATTTAACCGTCGTTCGTTTTTCAAACAGAACAAAATTATTTATGTTGTTGAATGACAGATGAGGCTACGTCCACCTCATCGAACTGTCATCCACGTATAGTGTCACGTCACTTTGATATTTCATTCTGCATTTGATATGTATCACAACGCAGTGCGTGCAAAATTCTAATTTACAAGACATACCACCTCGATCAAAAAGTTCCCGCCCCACACCGCCGTGTGGCGCTCCCATTGTTCCGATTTCAGTTCTGTTTTTTTTGTTAAGTTGGAAAATCTGTTGTTGACATTCCCTCTAAGTCTTAGCATCATAGCTTAACATTTGCAAAAGTTACGTAGGCAAGAGTACATCTATCCCTGTGTGTGTTGGCGATTTTTTACAATTTTAAAAATGGATTTAAATTTGCAACAACGAACTTGTATTAAATTTTGCGTAAAAAACGGATTTAATGGTGCGCGAACGTTTGAAATGTTAGAAAAGTATTTCGGCAACGACTCTCTAAAGAAAATGGTCGTTTACCAGTAGCACGAACGGTTCAAAAGTGGTCGTGAGCCAATCGAAGATGATGAACGCAGAGGCAGACCATCGACATCGAAAACCGACGTAAACACTGATGAAGTAAAACCAATGTTGGTCAATAGCCGCAAATTAACCATCAGAGAGATAGCGGAGGACTTGAACATTGCCTATGGATCCGTCCAAGACATTTTGGTTAACGATTTGGGTTTCCATCGTGTAGCAGCAAAGCTGGTGCCAAAAGACCTCAATTTCACGCGAAAAAGAGACCGTGATCATCAAAAGATCATTACTGGAGACGAGACGAGGGTTTATGAGTACGACACGCAATCCAGACATCAGGCAAGTGAATGGTGTTCACCAAATGAGCCGAGACCAACAAAACCACGTCGTTTTCAGTCAAAAAAAGGCAATGCTCACGGTTTTCATGGATTACAAGGGTGTAGTGCAACATGAATTTTTGCCAGAAGGCCAGATAGTAAACAAAGTGTAATACGGGGTTTTTGACGTTATTAGGCGTTGCGTGAAGCAATTCGCCGAAAGAGACCAGAATTGTGGGCAGAAAACTCGTGGAGATTTTGCACCATGATAACGCACCGTCGCGTTGCACAGTGCCATCATTATTCGTAATTTTTTTTTACGAAAAATGCAACAAATACCATCCAACAGCCATCAAATTCACCTGATTTAGCTCCCGGTGACTTCTTTCTGTTCAATCGAGTTAAAAAAACCACTACGGGGAACGCGTTTCAGCAGCCGAGAGGAAGTAATGGAAAAATCGCAGGAAGCACTGATGGACATACCGAAAACCGAATATAAAAAATGTTTCGAGGATTGGATCAAGCGCTGGCATAAGTGTGTTGCAGTCGATGGGGATTACTTTGAAGGGGACAATATAGATTTAGATGAATAAACTTGTGTGTTAAATTTTCTGAATAAATTCAAGGTGGTATATGGTTAGTTGGAAAACCCACGATTGTTTAATAGGCAGCGACCACTTTCCAATTATTATTGAAACCTTGGCCACTTATACAATTCCAAGACTTTTCCATTCCCGTTTTGTAGAAACTAAAGCAAACTGGTCTAAATTTGCAGAAAATATCCAGTAGGTAAGCTCCTCCACTTCAATTCTGGAAAATATAAATAAAGAAGCAGCCAACATCAGAAAAATAATCAGACAAGCAGCATCCACATCTATTCCCACTACGCATCCCTCTTACAACTCCTTTCAGCCCATTTGGGTCAATTCAAATTTAAAAAGCTTAGCGAAGGAAAAGCAAAAGCTTTGGCGAATAGCAGCAAGGGGAAAAAGAGAAGTACGGATAGCCAAAGCGGAAGCCTGGACAACATTTTTGTTGACCCTGAATCCTTCAATGGAAGCCAGATCTCTCTGGAGAAAAGTTAGAGCAATAAATGGATATCATTCCAGAAATGGGATAACCGCAATTAAATATAACGCTGCTTCTGTTGTTGATGCTAATGATATAGCAAACTTTTTGCAAACAAATGGGTGGGATACAGTTCTGACAAGAATTTTTCAGATAATGCTTTGCAAAAACAAAAAAAACATTTCAAATCAGTTCACTCCTCCACAACACTCAGAATGCTGAAACCATACCGACAATCAGTCTCCCAGAATTCATTGAAGCCCTTCGAGGTACTAAAGGATCAACCCCCGGTTCTGATAAAATATCATTTAAAATGTTAAAAGAACTACCAGTGGGTACAATGTTAAGACTTATTAGACTGTATAATAACATTTTGAAAGAAGGCATCTATCCTCACGAGTGGTAAAAGGCTCATCTGACTCCAATACCTAAATACAATGCTGACCAATATTTATTAGATAGCTATCGTCCGATCTTCCTCCTTTCCGTCCTATCCAAATTATTCGGGAAAATAATAGGGAATAGGCTCAGGTGTGACTGTTTATATGGTAATCAACCAGCTTAAGAACTGGGGAGTTAACAAATATGTCCTAAAGGTCATATACTCCTTTATGTTAAATAGAACTATCATCGTTAAAGTCAACGGATATTTTTCAAAAACCACTCCCATCGAGAATGGAAGGCTGACCAATCTCCACAATGCTATATAACGTATATGTTAACGCACTCCTTTTAAAAATACAAGCGGAAGCAGCAGCAACTATGGCAGTACTTAGTTATGCAGATAATATTTTCGTTTTGGCATCGGGTAAACCAGAAGAAGTAAAAGATGTCTTAAATCTAACTGTTTCAAAAGCGCCCAAATGGTGCGCCGACTCTGGTGCTAGGCTTCCACCTAGCAAAATGGAAGCGCTACATATATGTAGGAAAAGATTCCTCTTCTTGAAAGGACCAGAATTCTGGGACTTATATGCACCAAATCATGGAAACGGCACGCTCATGCAAAAATAGTGGCACAAAAGCTTGAAAAAAATCATAATGTCATCAAAGTAATTTGCAACAAACATAAGGGTCCACATATCAATACTTCAATTGAGATAGCGAAAACACTTATAAGAGGAGCTACGCAGCATGGCCTAACCATATACTCTCATTGGACTAAACAAAATGACCAGCAAATCCAAGTTAAAATGAATGCAATATTAAGAGCTGCGATCGGAGCACTACCATCAACGCCAATTGATGCCTTATTCGTAGAAACAAATACGGTCAGCTTCAAAGATATGAAAGGAATTGCGCAAAACAAAGATTATGGCAAACAGCTTATTCGATAGTAACCACCCATTACATGAATCTAACAGGTCAGATTGGTTTTCATCCGCATCTTCTAAGAACAAGAGCGCTATTTTTACCTCTATCCGCAACAGTAAGCTCCTGAAATTAGCTTTCCAGGAAGCAATAAGTTATGATTATATAACACCTTGGATGTCTTCTAAAAATGTAATAAATACGTTCCTGGATTGCACACAAAAAAATCAAACACCAGCCGAAGTATATAGAAAGAAGTTCGCTGAAATTTTAGCTCTTTGCAAATTTGGTTGTATATTGTACACTGATGCGTCCTACAAGGATGGTGTAACAGGTTACTGTGTTTATAGACCTGACAGCACTAAGGCTGAAATCATTACGCAACAACTTACAACACCTGATCAAAATGCATTTATTGGAGAAGTTATGGCGCTGGTAGAAGCAAAAACAGCTGTACGCAGTGCACTCCGTGCGATTCAGAACAATAAGTGCAGGGTCCCTCTCATACAAGCCCTGCGAGCTAAACTTTATTCGAACAGAAATCGAATTCACCTGATACGGTCACCGGGACATGTTGGTATACAGGTAAATGATAAAGCAGACACCGGTGCAAGGGATGCCCTTAATATGCCTTTGGAATACAGAATTCCGCCCTTTGCGAAATCAATGTGGATCCAAGTAGTGCACCATCTGGAAAAAGAATCAGAACGCAAACGGGATCAATCCAATTCTTTTTTAAGGAAGCATCATTTTTCACTGACACCTGTTATTTACAACAGCTGCTTAAGTCGATCACAAGCAGTACAAATCTGTCGAATGAGATCGGGACACGCAATGTTTAACAAGTCGTACCCGTTTAAAAACTGCCAGCTTATAAAAAAGCACTTCAGAAATGAGATACCAAATATTAAGGAACTGCTGGATCCTTCCCTACCACCAAAGGAATTTAAACTTCTTTCCCTTATAAAAAAACATAAATTCAGTAAGTAACATATATGATAGAATCTTAGTCTATTAATGAATAAAAAATTGTTAATTTAACACTATTATTTTGTTTACTGCATTAATTAATTGGCATATAGACACATACTATTTGTATAAACCTAATAATTGATATTATGTACCTTATCTATTTATAACAGCCATATGGGCATTGTACCCCGGTGTTATATCCCGGACAACACAAATTTATTTGTATTGTATACCTTGTAAATAAATAAATAAATAAATAAATTTACTTTTATTTGATGTTTGAAATATACACAGCATACATACACACATTACCTAACATCCAGTTATTCATCATATTAGACGTAACCTCTTGCTGCAGGAATCTTTGCAAATCAGAATTCGACCAAATGAATGAGTCGTGGCAAGATTCAGAATGCTTGGCATGTATGCAATGCGCATTTTGTGGTCGAACACCGAAAGTAGATTCCGAAATACCTATTTTTTTTTTACTTAAATTTACTAAATGTATTTTATCAGCATAGCACTGATGCTGTGGTATTCTTTTCTATTGTAAAATAGGTGCTGGCGGTCCTTATTTGACTTGCTGATCCGAATATGTATGCCGTCAGCACATCCTATAGCTCCAGAAAAAAACAAAGTTTTGCTTCTTTCTTTTCTTCTTTATTGAGGTTAAATGCTATCAACTTTTGGCAGACACGTTCATTGGAAATATTCAAAACTTCATCCAGTATTTTAGAAAATATTGGCTGCGATACTCCATAATTGAAATCATTCCCAACGTTCGTTTGATAACGTCCCTCAGCAAAAAAACGAAATCTAACAGCTGACTTCAAAATTGAAGACACTGAAGTAGAAAAGGTGTTATTTCAACAAAGATGCACTGGAAAGCATCATTCATTTGATAATCACATTACCGAAAAGAAAAATGTTACACAGTGTGGGAGACCCACCCCTCCCGCTCCTTGTCAAAGTACTATTGCTTGCACTCAGTCACTGAGGTTGCTGTATTCGTCATAGTGGCTGAGTGTAGGCAATAACTGATGAATACCTGGTTATGAGTGAGAATTTTGTTGGTGGACTGTTTTCTATTCTTGTAAGGGCATAACACCTACACCTGATTCGGGAAACAAATTCTGCATTTTTACTTCACAGTTGCGCTTAGTATCGCCGGTGTTTGTATTTGTTGTGTTTGGCTTTGGTTTTGTAATGACGCGGGAATATAGCCAATACTACCACTTTTCTGCGTACGTTCACGTCTGTACATACTTAGTGAAACACAGGCAGATCCCATCCCACGCCTTTCATATCACTCTGATCTGAAGCTACCTGGCTACGAATTAGTGTCATTATTCTTCTCTCACCGCGGTCTCGCCATTCAAAGAATTATATGCCCGAAATCGCCAATACGGGTGATTGCAATGTCTGGGTGACTTCGACATTCTGGACAGACAACACCCGACGAACGGTGTGTTCAGAGCATCGCTCCGGAAAATAACTTAACCCAGCTTATCATAATTATAACAATGATCCCACATGAATACTAGAGACCACTAACACCATGGACTTGTTTTTAGCTTCTCAACTTGACAAATACAAGATCAATGTGCTATCCCCTCTAGGCTCGTCGGACCACTGTGTCATATCAGCTAATTTCTCCTACACCGACCACACAGTTAGAGAAAAGATCCCTAAAAGAACCGTATGGCAATACGAGAAAGCCAATTGGAGCGGACTCAAAAACTTTTTCAGGAATTTTAGCTGGTGGTTATGTTTCCTCGATAACGACGTGGATGCCGCTGCTGACATGATCACAGAAACCATTCTCTTTGGAATGAGATGCGTTATCCCTCATCGGATGAAGAGTACCAAACCAAAAGAAAACGCATGGTACTACTCGAGCTGTAAAGTGACTGTCAGGGTTAGAGAAATGTTTTTTCGGTCCTTAAAGACCAACCCGAAAGAGGAAAACCGAAAAAAGTTTAAACGAGCCAGGAATGAATGTAACGTCTTTGTTAAGCGTGTGAAATTTCAATACGAGCAAAAGTTGAGGTAAAAAGTACTACAATGTCTCAAAGGTAGTAAAAGTCTTTGGTCGTTTGTCAAGAACATCAGAAACTCTGCCTCATCCTCCACACCAACGCGCATTCACAATGACAATGCAGCTGCTAGCTTTTTAGACAAGGCCAATCTGCTTGCTGCATACTTTGCGGCCAGATTAAGACTTCCAGATTGTGCTTGGTCTCTGCCTACACTTGAGTGCGTCGAATCTTCAATCGGACGAACCCACTTTCAAATCCACTGGACCAGATGGTATATTTCTCTTTCTTCTGAAGAGGTGTTCTTCCACGCTGGCAAAATCACTGCGTAAGCTTTTCCACCGATCTTACTTTTTCAAAGCAGATGGAAAACAGCATTTGCCAAGCCCATCCCTATAAAAGGTGAATCTTCTTCTCTCTCCTCCTGCAGAACCATTGCACTTACGTCCCTTCTTTCCAAGGTCATGGAAACGCTGATAAACCGTCAGCCCATGAAATATCTCGAAACATGAAAACTTCTCAATGACCGGCAATATGGTTTTCATAGCAACAGGTTCACTGGTGATTTGATGGCATGTCTCACCGAAAAGTGGAACCAAACCGTACATCAATCAAGCGAAAGCAAGATAGTTACACTTGATATTTCAAATGCATTTGACACAATTTGGCATCAGGCTCTTTTCATTAAATTCTGATATTATCAGCGTAACTAATTGGTTAATCACTAACAGAGTAGAATTTAATGCTTCCAAAACACAATGCTGTTTGCTGTCGTTAAAGCGAAATTTAAACACCCAGCCGTTATCCATGAATGGCACTTACATCATCGAAACTGAAAAACTTTCCATTCTCAACGCTATGAATATCATGATTCTTTCCTAAGCCGAACAACTCACTTGTGGAATGCCTTGTCGAGCTCTCTATTTCCTAGTCAACATTCAAAACCAACGTACATCGGTACCTATCTCCCTCTCCCTAATTCTCCTTCGCCTGCGCTGTGTGCAAAAAATTTTTTGAGCGCGCGCTACTTAAAAAAAAAAAAAAACTTTGATAATTCACTTTGTGTTAATTAAAACAACAATCAATGTGAATTAGAATTTTGATGGATTCCAGCAATAATGAATTAATCTGAGCTTTGACGAACCATTCTTAGTTGAACTTTCTTCTTCTTCATCAAAAAACAACGCTATTGAAATTCGCTTTCGTTTTGTTTTATTTCCGAAACAACAAAAAAAAATTCAAAAATAAATGGACTTAATTTAATTACCGCAAACAAAATTTGAATGTTTACCTTGCCACAATCATCATTTGACATTTCGTGATTATACGCGCGTTGAAATTGAGTGGCACTCGTATGCAAAGCATTCGACTTAGAGAATAGCAAAATAGATGCGATACGATTACTAGTAGGAGCTGGCATTCGACATTCGGAATTGGGGTGAATATTCCATTGTACACGCTTTCTGGGAGAACTGGCATACCAAATTCGGAGTCAATAATTGACCAAATACGAATCATCGGAAGGCTCTCATTTAAGGTGAGGGAGGTTGATATCTCCTACTAGAACAATACAGTCTTCAGGTTGTGCATCATCAGTCAAAAAATCCACTGCATGAACTACAGATCGATAAGACTCAATTAGTTGAGATGGGTGAATGTAACAACAAAGTACGTAAAGACAGTGCTTGAGGAGCGTAATGTTGACACATACTAACTCAAAGTTGTCAGTGTGGGGAATATCAACAGGAGTTGCATGAAAACAGTTCTGGATTGCTAATTAAACACCTCGCCCATAGGGAGTTGATCTTTAATGACAATTTTTGGCCTAAAAATATCAAATTTGGTTGTTGACGAAAATGTCTTGGTATTCAATCAAGAGAAACAACGTTAATTCGATGCTGAGGGACCGATGACTTTAAAATTTTTTAGAACGTGTCCTTTCCTGTGGATCTGAACGGATGTTAATTTTCCACTGACATATATTCTAGTATTCATATGACCACCGTATCTTTGAAATGATAAGGTCTACGAGCCCAACGAAATGACCATGAACCTAACCTTCGCCGCCTGCTGTTTTGCTGAACTTGGGCTTAAATCTTGCTGCCATTATTTGATCAAGTTGGCGCGCGTAAGTTTCGGATATCACTTTCCAAATTGTATGCTCATTCAGCCGGGTTACAAGTGATTTATTAATATTTTCAACACCAACAGAGAATGAGCTACCATCGACAAGTGCACAGGCACAAGTGCACTGTGAAATTCGCTCCTCGCGTGGAGCGCGAGTGCAGTGAAACCGAAATCCACATCCACAGTGCGGGCATCACATCCTTCCTGCCTCTGGTCATAAGTACTGTTGCTTGCACTCGGACACTGCCGTTGCTGTATTACATTGCCATACAGCGCGTGCAGTGACTGAGTGTATGTAACAACCGATGGATAGCGGGCTGTGGGTATGAATTTTGTTGGTGTGGTGTTTCGTATTGTTGTTGTGTTATGCCACCTTCACATCTGCGCTTAGTAACGTCGGTGTTTGAGTTTTTTGTGTTTGTCTTTCTTTATAATGACTCGGGAATTCAGAGTGGATATTGCCAATATACGCGGGCTAAAAAGTAATCAATTTTCTGCGTTCGTCCACGTCTGTAAGTACCGACTAGCTGTCTTGCACTTAGTGAAACACAGATAGATCCCCGCCCACACCTCTCAGATCACTCTGATCTGACGCTACCTACGAACTAGTGCCACTATTCTTTCCCCATCGCGGTGTCGCCATTTATGTGCGTCGTGATGTAGCTTACCAATCTCCACCACAATGTAGTCCCTGTTCCAATCCGGAATTCAATTTCATGTGGTTAAATTCCATCTCCGTAAGCAAATTATCCACTACTGCTTTATTTACAGAAGCCCCAAACTGGACAGCAACTCGACCTTTCACGAATTTGATGTGCTGTCTGACTCCATTCAAAGAATTGTATCCCTGTATCCTCATACTGAAATCGTTATTACGGGCGATTTCAATATACACAATTCTGGTGGGCTTCGATATTCTGAACAAACAACACCCGAAGGACGGTGTGTTGTGATCTTCGCTGCGGAAAATAATTTAACCCAGTTTGTAAATGAGCCCACACGAATACCAGACGTTGACAGTCATACCGCCAACACCCTGGAGTTGTTTTTAACTTCCCACCCTGATAAGTACACCATTGATGTGCTCTCATCTCTACGCTCGTCGGACCATTGTGTTATATCAGCTAATTTCTCGTACACCGACCACAAAGTTAGAGAAAAGATTCCCAAAAGAACCGTATGGCAATACGAGAAAGCCAACTGGAGCGGTCTTAACAGTTTCTTTAGGAATTTTAACTGGTCGTTATGTTTCCTCGATAACAACGTGGATGCCGCTGCTGACATGATCACAGAAACTATTCTCTTTAGAATGATATGCATTATCCCTCATCGGATGAAGAGTATCAAACCAAAAGAAAACGCATGGTACGACTCGAGCTGTTAAGTGGCTGTCAGGGTTAGAGAAATGTTTTTTCGGTCCTTAAAGACCAACCCGACAGAGGAAAACCGAAAAAAGTTTAAACGAGCCAGGAATGAATGTAACGTCTTTCTTAAGCGTGTGAAATTTCAATACGAGCAAAAGTTGAGGTAAAAAGTACTATAATGTCTCAAAGGTAGTAAAAGTCTTTGGTCGTTTGTCAAGAACATCAGAAACTCTGCCTCATCCTCCACACCAACGCTCATTTACAATGAGTGTCTACACTTGAGTGCGTCGAATCTTCAATGGGACAAACCCACTTTCGCACTCATGTAGTAGCAAGAGTTCATAAAGATCTTACCATTCACAAATCCGTTGATCCAGATGGTATATCTCCCTCCTTCTGAAGAGGTGTTCTTCCTCGCTGGCAAAACCACTGCGTAAGCTTTTTCATCTATCCTACTCTTTAGGACTCTTTCCGAGAAGATTGAAAACAGCATTTGTCCAGCCCGTCCCTAAGAAAGGCGAATCTTCCTCTCTCTCCTCCCACACACCCATTGCACTTACGTCCCTACTTTCCAAGGTCATGGAAACGCTGATAAACTTTCAGCTCATGAAATATCTCGAAACACGAAAACTTCTCAATGACCAGCAATATGGTTTTCGTAGCAGCAGGTACACTGGTGATTTGATGGGATGTCTCGCCGAAAAGTGGAACCAAAGCGTACATTAATCTGGCAAAAGCAAGATAGTTGCGCTTGATATTTCTAAAGCCGTACAACTCGCTTATGGAATGCCCTGCCGATCTCTGTGTTTCCTGGTCGTTATAACTTACAAACATTTAAAAACAAAGTACATCGGTACCCGTCTTTTCTTCCTCCCTAAATTTCCTTCGCCCGCTCTGTGTACGAACATTTGAAGGGTACAAAAACCCCTTGAGCTCGCGCTGATTATAAAAAAAAAAAAAGGAAAAAAAAAACTGGAATCCAGAGATATTGATCACTCTGCCCTGTGTTATACTTCGGTACGTTCAATTCAACCTATTTTATAGAATGTCTGAAATATACAAATAAATGCCCATATGCCTCGTAGAACTCCGGTTTGTAGTCGACTACTTTTAACTCGATATATTTTTTGGTGACGACTGTATTCTGTGCTTCTCGTATTCGTCCCCAAACTCATGCCTTTGGTCTTCGACTATAGAAGCTCATTAAATGCCAGTATGTGTTAAAAGCATAATTTTTGCTTCCACAACATAACGCTGTTTTCTATCAGTGCAGTGAAAAACCTAACCAATATTCATGGATAGTACTTGCATCGCCAAAACCAAAAAAACTGTGTATCATTGGTATTTGTGTTAATCACTAGCTATGCTGGAGTGACCACATAAACATTCCACTACGATATTCACAAATTAGATAGAAAATAGTTCGCTCTGATCTAGCCTTGCTGCTGTAGTTTTCATACACCCAAAATTAGAGGAAAATGTCAACAGGTCCTACCGCTTTTCGCACTACCAGTGCTCAAATGAATTTGGATTATTCGCTTACGGGTCAAGTTTACTCAGAAATCGAAGCACACCACCGACCGCCCGGTTTACTATCTGTTTTCGGCGTGGCGTATTTTCATTTCGGCGGAAATACGTATAAGCAAACAAAACTGACGTATTATAAAACACACGCGTAATCTTAGAGAAGCTCGAATTCTTCGAGCTGCAGCAATATTAACCGAGCTACAACTTCCTAATACTTCCGGAAATTTGTGCAAAAACAAGTTGATGCAGTCGCTTAAAAAGAATTATGTTCGATCTCAAACAGGAAAGTTTACTTTTCTCTATTCGGTACCGAACATTGGACATCATTTCTTGAGTAGTATGTCTTAAAAGAAACTAACAGGTGGCCAGGCCTTTACATTGTATATTTTGCTTAGTAACGTCAGGCAAAGATTAAAATATATTTCCACGAGTATCGCTTAAACAGCTCAAGAAGCTCACATTTTGCTCGTAGCTCTTATATTCTTGTCCTTATTTAATCAAATCAGTTATTATAATGATAACATATATTCATCGCGCATGCTATCTATTTTCCTACACGTGTGAAATCGGTCTGCTCAGCCGGTGGCTGCTAGTAGCGGACACTCTGTTCGACATCAGGGCGGCCGGCATCTTCCCAACTGGTTTTGTTTCTCTAAAATTCAATAAAGCCTATTCATCACTATGCTATTAAGTTTCCCTTAATTTTCTTAAGCTTCTTAGTGTATTATGAGTACACAAATATACTCGTATGTTACGGCGATTCCATCAGCTGCTGACTTAATAATTTTGAACCCTTAAAAAATATAAGCAATCGATCAAATCAAGAGAAGGATAAGCTTAAATGCTTTTCGGCAGAATTCAATCGATCAGAAGACTAACCAGCTGTGTTCTAATTGGAAAGACACTATAAAATAAATTCTAATTAATTCTAATAGGTTCAAGGTCTTGAACATTTATCGGTTGATTTTGCCAGCCATCACCCATCAGTTGTCAGATTGATCAGTCAACGATCGCAAGACATAAGTAAATTCATACGACACTTGGAATTTTTTTTTCTTCTTGTTTTCAAACACCAAAATTACTCATGATAACTAATTAATTATATGAGCCTACCACATGTTAAGCCAATCTAATCAATATGCAAATTGACATAAACCCCTCTCATCGTTTGAAAAGTTCGGTCGCCATCTGCCACTTGTGTAAAGAAGATTCATTAATGGCTACCAAGCAGCAACCAGTGCGGCGTGTGCCAGTTTAATTTAAAGCAGTGCGGTTCTGAGAAGAGCGTTTATTTGTATGAGACTGCCGAAAACTAGCCCCACTAGTCCACCGACTAACGGCTCAACTCGAGCTATAAAACCCATCTACGCGGTTATCTAGAACCATTAGAAGTCTGGCAGTTACTAACAAGTCATCGTCATGCAAGTTCTAAATCAGTTCAGAACGTTTATTCCCCTCTGGTTGATCGGAACTACGCTGGTAATGTCAGTTTCTGGAAAGCGTTTTAGTAAATGTTCTCTAGCGAGATATTTACGGCATTATGGCGTGCCATACAGTGAACTTCCGGATTGGGTTTGTTTGACAGAACATGAGAGCTCGTTTAGCACAAAAGCAATCAACAGAGCAAACTACGATGGATCCACAGATTGGGGCCTATTCCAAATCAACGATCGTTACTGGTGCAAGCCAAGTGATGGACGTTCATCCAAAAACATTTGCCGATTGCCTTGTAAAGCCTTACTCAGCAACGACATCAAATATGCAGTTTACTGTGCGAAAATTATCAAAAAGGAACAGGGCTTCTCTGCCTGGGTTGCATGGAATCAACATTGTCAAGATGCGAAACCATCAGTGGCCGAGTGCTTTGCGTAAAAAAATGCAATCAAGGTGTTGAAAGTGATGTGCAACAACAGTGTTATGGGAATTAGTATTAAAAGTAAAAAGTGAAAAAAAGAAAAATAGATTTAAGAAATAAACAGAATAGAACATTTGAAAAAATATGTTTTTTTTCTTCTCGGTACCTTAAATTATTTAAATTCTTTCATAGGTAAGGAGTTATAGTACGGGACTTCGAGTTATACTACGGATATGAGCATCTTTCATCATCTCAGTAGTGGTTTATTGCGAAGAAGGATAATTTCATTCAAAAATAGCTGAAAACATTATTGACTGCTACGATAAGAAATCCATTCGAGCGATATTTCGCCTTATTTGCATCGACACTGAAAATAGAAGTTTCGTTTCGAACTTTGCTTAATTTACAAGTTTTTAGGAAATGTGGCGCAGAAAAATAAGCCAATGGATCGCGAGACCAAACAGCAGAAATAAATATGGAAAAAGTGTATTAAATCATAACTATTTCGCTGTATTTAACGAGATTGATTTGTATTGTGCGAGGGATCAGTACCCCTTCGTAAGATAGTTGACAACGATAGTAAGGTGCCACGGACTTAGACTAATCAACTTTTATTCAACATGAAACGATACCAAGTACAGTGTTTTCTCATCTCAATTTTTTCATATGGCAAAAAACTGTCAACCAAATTATCTATATTTCGATGGATGCAAATACCGCTTTCACCCCTCCATATGTAAAAGCAATGCATAGCTACCAGTGTCAGCTCAGATCATCGCTCCGTTCCAACCAAAGTGTCGTGTATCCAAAAAGACTACATCATAAAACTGCAATCGGGATAAGCCGAAACTGAGAATTCACTGATTGCATGATGATCGAAGAGCAGAAGACCTGTTTCAATTTTTTCAGGAGTCTATGCGAAGCGCAGTAACTGTCGTTTAGATTTTCAATCGACCACTACCAGGAAACTCTTGGTTTGTTGTTTGTTTAAGAGTCCTGATGTATCAAAGCCTCAATAGAAGATGCCTATAAAGTAGAGAGACTAAAAAGGACGAAAACAACTCGGAGCAAAAATAACCAGGCACAACATACGAGTACGTTCCTCTAAACAAAGAAGAAGGAATATAAGAGATGCTTAAAAGTATCCATATCGTATGTCTTACTGTTGAAAGTAAGAATGTAACTTCATAGCTTTCTTTTTTTTTGTTTTTTTTTTTATAAATTGCGCGCGCTCAAGGGATTTAAGTACCCTTAAAATATTTACCCACAGCGCGGGCGAAGGAAAATCAGGGAGGATGGAAAGAGAGGTACCGGTGAACGTAGCAGACAAGAGATCGTTGATGGAAATTAAAAAGACTGTCGGAGACAGAACGGAGACTTGGGGCTGAACGTTCCTGAACGTTCCGATAGGTAATTTCTAATCCAGTGAAGAAGAGAGTCATCAATCCCAAAAGCTTTCGCCAGATAGATGTAGGCTTTGGTTCCACTTTTCGGTAAGACATGCCATCAAATCACTAATGGACCTGTTGCTATGAAAACCATATTGCCGGTCATTGAGAAGTTTTCGTGCTTCGAGATATTTCATGGGCTGACGGTTTATCAGCGTTTCCATGACCTTGGAAAGAAGGGACGTAAGTGCAATGGGTCTGTAGGAGGAGAGAGAAGAAGATTCGCCTTTTTTAGGGACGAGCTGGACAAATGCTGTTTTCAATCTTCTCGGAAAGAGTCCTAAAGAGTAGGATTGGTGAAAAAGCTTACGCAGTGGTTTTGCCAGTGTGGGAGAACACCTTTTTAGGAGAAGGGGAGATATACCATCAGGACCAGCGGATTTATGCATGTTGAGATCTTTAAAAACTCTTGCTACTACACGAGTGCGAAAGGGGATTTGTCCCATTGAAGATTCGACGCACTCAAGTGTAGGCGGAGACAAAGCACAATCTGGGAGTGTTGAGCTGGCCACAAAGTGTGCAGCGAGCAAATTGGCCTTGTCCAAAGAGCTGACAGCTGGAATGTCATTGTAAATGAGCGTTGGAATGGAGGATGAGGCAGAATTTTTAATGTGTTTGACGAATGACTAACAATTTTTACTGCCTTTGGGATATTGCAGTATTTTTTGCCTCAGTTTTTGGTGGTATTGGAATTTCACACGCTTGAGAAAGACGTTGCAGTCATTCCAGGCTCGTTTAAACTTTTTCCGGTTTTCCTCTGTCGGGTTGGTCTTGTAGGACTAAAAAAACAATTCTCTAACACTGACAGCCTCTTTACAGCTCGAGTCGTACTATGCGTTTTCTTTTGGTTTGATACTCTTCATCCGATGAGGGATAAAGCATCTCATTCCAAAGAGAATACATAGTTTCTGTGATCATGTCAGCAGCGGCATCTACGTCGTTATTGAGGAAACATAACGACCAGTTAAAATTCCTAAAGAAGCTGTTAAGACCGCTCCAGTTGGCTTTCTCGTATTCCCATACGGTTCTTTTAGGAATCTTTTCCCTACGTGTACGAGAATTTAGCTGATATGACACAATGGTCCGACGAGCGTAGAGGGGAGAGCACATCAACGGTGTACTTATCAGGGTGGGAAGTTAAAAACAACTCCAGGGTGTTGGCGGTATGACTGTCAACGTCTGGTATTCGTGTGGGCTCATTGAAAAGCTGGGTGAAATTATTTTTCGCAGCGAAGGTCTCAACACACCGTCCCTTGGGTGTTGTCTGTCCAGAATGTCGAAGCCAACCAGAATTGTGTATATTGAAATCGCCCGTAATATCGATTTCAGTATGAGGATACAGGGATACAATTCTTTGAATGGAGTCAAACTCGTGAAAGGTCGAGTTGCTGTCCAGTTTGGGGATTCTGTAAATAAAGCAGTAGTGAATAATTTGCTTACGGAGATGGAATTTTAAACACATGAAATTGAATTCCGGATCGGAACAGGGACTACATTGTGGTGGAGATTGGTAAGCTACATCACTACGCACATAAATGGCGAGACCGCGATGGGGAAAGAATAGTGGCACTAGTTCGTAGACAGGCAGCTTCAGGTCAGAGTGATCTGAGAGGTGTGGGCCGGGATCTACCTGTGTTTGACTAAGTACCAAAACAGCTGGTTGGTTCTTACAGACGTAGACGTACGCAGAAAAGCGATTACTTTTAGCCCGCTACGTCCACCCTGAATTCCCTAGTCATAATTACAAACAAACACAGTAAACACAAACACCAACGATACTAAACAAGGCCGCGAAGTAAAAAATTCTGACGATGGTTTACCGAATCAAATTGCTGTAGGTGTTATGCCGCTATGCACCAGTTGTTACATACACTCAGTCACTGCCCGTACCGTATGATACATACAGTAACGGCAGTGACCGCATTAGAGATGGAGATTTATTCGATATTGTCAAAATCATAGTCCATATCTACAAAGACGTGTTTTATCTGTGATACTAGGTTGAAAAGGACGCCTTTTATGCAAAGTTCTTTTTTATAAGCGTATTGATTGGGATCCAATCGATCTAAGCTATCCCTTATTAATCCTTCCACTGGTTTTGCGAAAAGCGATGTCAAGCTTAAAGGACACTAAATTTAGGTGGCTTAATCCGTCCAAGTCTTTGAGATGGTTCCCGAATTGAAGCTTTATTGAAATAAGCTAATTGTTGTAGGTAAATTGAAAACCAGGACTTTTGTATAAATGCTGGAAAGATTGAGTCCATTCAATATTCCCTAAATTGTTTAAAGGAGTTTAGTGCTCATATTAATTTATTTCGATTATCTAAACTGTTGGTTCATCAATTGTTATTTTGTTGTTATGGCTGACAACATCAGAAGTATAATTGGGTTTAAAGAGGTTACCGGCTTGTATCTCAGGAGGTGCTCGAACCACGGTTCCGGTCTTCTCGAATACGAACGGGATACAGATTTTGTGGGCCGCACAGTTAACGACAGCTACAAGGTTTCAAATCTTAACACGCGCCGCACAGTTAGCAGTTATTCCTGGTTGTTGGTTCAATAATTTTCTAATAGTAACTTACACCAAAAATGCGATTGTACACTTTCGTTTTCCAATTCAAATTCTTTTGATTTTTTGTACAATAAATGTGTTATACACTGGCGATCAATAGGATGAAGCCATACATTTAGCAATCGATTTTCACACTTTATACCTGTTTGAAATTTTGTACCAGCAAACTTTTACTACCTGTGAACAAGTACATCTTTTCTCAACAGGAAGTCATAAAATTAAAGGGTTAATAAGAAACGGCCGTTTAAGCTTCCCACGATCAAACAATGACCTTCTTGAAAAGCGTATAAAAAGATGTGCAACTAGGATTAGGCCACATGCAAAATCTTCGAAAGAAAGGAAGAAATGGATAAAATGTTTACATTTTATGGTTTTAAAACATTTATTTATTATGTTTTTCTACATTAATAATGAGTATGTCCGCCATTTTTCGATATGACCTCTGTAAGACGGTTTGAAATAGAATCATACAGATTTTTTTTTTTAAATAATCAAGAGAAATTTGGGCCCTGGCATCACGAATAGCTTCGATTAAAGTGCACTTGTCTTCAAATTGTCTGCCGCCTTCATACACTTTACGAGGTAACCATGCCCAAACCTTTTCGATTATGTTTAAGTCCGGTGAATAGGGCGGCTATTCGGCAAAAGTTCCACTTCTTCTGATTGAATCCAATTTCTAACAACCCTGGGAGTGTGGCTGAGGGCATTATCTTGTTGGAATATCCAAGGCAGGGTCCGAAAATGTTTTTTCACTTTTGGAAATGACCGTTCCAGCAAACATTTGTAGTTGTTTCCGTTCATTGTTGCGGACAAAAACTCCAACTGGATTGTGCCATAGTAGGTAATAGCTCCCCACACCATTACACCTGATGTACGTCTGTGGTGTCTTGCCAAAATAAGCTCCTCCTTTCTAAGATCATGGAAATAAAAGTTGTAACCATCAGGGTTGTCAAGGTTAAACTTTTTTTCATCCGAAAAGACAACGCGTTTCCATTCACTGCTCCAAGCGAACATGAACATGCAAAATTCATTCGATGCTCCTTGTGTTTTTGCCTCAAAACAGTTTTCTTTTTAAGGTTTTTTCTCTGTATATTACCATTTTTTCATATTATCTTCGGACCGTTGCTATGCTGGCTGATACTCCGCTGTTGGCCCTTATTTTAGTCGCTGGTAGAGTAGAATTTTAGTCACGCCGTAGAATTAACTGCTTTTCTCGCAATGTTGTTGCTTCTGCCGTGCGTCCTTTTTGATTTTTCCCATAGTTTTGTGGATTCGCAAAATAACTGTTTACAACGGTCTTACTTCTTTTAAGCCTCCTTGCAATTTCTCGGCCTGAGAGTCCTAACTCATTGAAAGCATCTATTTTTCCTCTTTCTGTCGTTGTCAAAGTCTTTCCGGAACCCATTTTTTTTTAACTAAATAAAAACATTTCTTTTCAACGCTTGTTTTAAATATTCTTAACAAAATTTTGAAAAAAATCTCTGATGTGAACTCCTGCAACGAAATTTTCGCAATGGCCTCATCCTAGTGGCGCATCTTTTTATACACTTTTCAAGAAGTTCAGTGTTTGATCTTGGGAAATTCCAACGGTCTTTTCTTATTTCCCTTTAATTTTATGACTTCCTGTTGAGAAAATATGTACCTGTTCACATGTAGTAAAAGTTACAACATTTCAAACAGGTATAAAGAGTGAAAATCGATTGCAAAATGTATAGCCTCAACCTAATGATCGCCAGTGTATATAAAACCTAAGGAAAAATTGTGATCAGAATTAACGGGTTGGTGAGTAAATGAACATTGATTGCAATGCAATTATATATTTTTGAATTCACCGTTTCTACGTGTTTAAGTTCCGGTCACTCCGGATAGTGTTGAAATCGTGATCAATCAGCAGGGACAGAAAACAAAAATAAGTCGGTAGAAGTCACTTTATAGCTACTTGTTTTTAAAATAGGACAGTATAGATCATACCCTATAATCAAAGAAGTTAAAGCCACCTACAAAAATAACTAATTCTGTGTAATACCGATGCCGAAAAGGTGCAATTCAGATGAACCTAATTTTTATGTGTGAAATACACGCTCTGTGAACATGACTCAAGCATTGGTGGCACGATTTTATCAACGATGACGACACGAAGGGATTAGTGTTTCCCGCAGGCTGATGCAAAGAGTTTTCAAAACCAGATTGCTGATGTTTCCAGCAAGAATTTAATTCGGACAAGAATTAAAATTAGGGGATCATTACAAAAAAGGTTGTGTATGCAGTGCACTTTCAAGAAATGAAAATAATTTTATTCAGCATCTCATAAAGAGTTACGAGGTCTTATACACCTAAATGGATTTGTAGACAAACAAAATTTCTATTTGTTATCATTGGGACGTTCTTCTTTGAGGCAATGCAGCCAATATTCTAAACAGAAACGGTGAAAGATATCGGACAATAATTGAGAGTTTTTTGAGGAAAGAAATTGCTGACAGTTCTGAAATGTGACTTCAACAGGATGGAATTACTGAGGACATCGTGCGCGCCACGATTATACCACCTGTGGACATTTTTGGTAGCCACGTTTACCAGCGCCGTGCCAACGTACTTGAATTTTCTGAAATGTTATAGTCTGTATTTAAGCTGGTGCTCATGTAAGAAATAAAATACGAGGGCCGGCTGAAAAGTTTCCGACCGAACAATGATACAAGAAATTTTTTCTCAAATTTTTTTTTTATTTTTCTACATAACATAGTCTCCTTGTAACTCTACAAACTTCTCCCAGCGTGGTTCCCATCTCTCTAGCCCGTCCAAATAGTACTTGGCGTTTTTCTCTGCAAAATAATTGTTCACGAAGGTGATTGCCTCCTCATTTGGCGTCCTCCAAGCGCAGTTTTTAGATGAGGAAACCAAAAGAAGTCGCTTGGGGCTAGATCTGGTAAATAAGGTGGGTAGTCAAGCAGTTCAAACGATAATTCATGGATTTTCACCATGGCAACAGGATTTTCTTTTTCTGCAAATGTGGCCGTTTTTCTGCAATTTCTGCCTTCAGCTTGGCAAGTAATGATGCGTAGTATGCTCCTGTAATGGTTTTTCCTTTTTGAAGATAATCAGTTTACTATCCCAAAAAACAGTCGCCATCACTTTTCCAGCCGAAAAAACAGTTTTTGCTTTTTTTGGAGCCGGCTCGCCATTTGCAGTTCAGTGTTTTGACTGAATTTATGTTTCGGGCGTATAATGGTGTATCCAATTTTCATCTACAGTAATTAGGCGCCGCCAAAACTCGGATTTATTGCGCCTAAACTGCGCCAACAGATTGTTGGAAATGTTCATTCGAACACGGTTTTGGTCTAACGTAAGCAAACGCGGCAGCCAACATGCGGACAGCTTTCTCATGCCTAAATCTTGATTGAATATGTAACAAACACGTTCTTTGAACATTTTCATAACCTATCTACTATCTATCTCTCTCACTTTGATTCGGCGGTCGTCTAACACCATTTGGTGAACTTTTGCAATGTTATCGTCAGTGGTTGCAGTTTTTGGACGTCCCGAACGTTCATCATCTCCCAAGCTCTTACGGCCACGTTTAAATTCAGCTGCCCAAAATATCACTGTGGTAAATGATGGTGCAGAGTCCAACTCATTTTTGATTTGCATAGGCGTATTGCCTTTCAAAAACAAGAATTTAATAACAGCTCGATGCTCAATTTTTCCCATTTTCACAAAAAAACACTCACATCGACTCACTCAAATGACTATCTAAAACCTGTGCGCCCAAAATGACTGAAACTTCGGTAAGTAACTGTCAAAAGATGCACAACAAGCATTCACTAGCCTTTATTGACGAATGCCTCTATCTTTACGTTGCGGTCGTTTCAGACAACCCTCGTATTACGCATACTTAAAAAAAACTAAATATGGAAGTGAAGCTAAACGAGTCATCTTTTGCCTTAACCGTCACATCGGAAGAAGCCCATCGATTACTCGACTTCTCTATGATACCTCTCTTCAATATTTCATATATCATACATATTTTGTATGTATGGTATATGACGCTCAACTACAGGCGAAACTGGCGTTTAATCGTATGTTTCACTAAGTGTGTACAGTTTTATTTCTCCTGGCATGCTTTTGAAAACCTACGCTGTTCCTCGTCTACTCGTACATCTACTCATTTTATGATGGCTGAAATGGGTGCCATGTCCATCTGGTGCGAAAAATTTCACACGGCTGATCTCAGATCCAGGATAATTCCCGTCCGAATCCAGAAGCTGGTACCCAGGACCACTCCACAACCATTAAAAAAAAAACCCGCAGCCGCTAAAGGGTCTTTTATTAAGCGCTTTCTATCTTTAAATTTAAATAAAACAAAATGCGTTACAGATATCTTCGAAATTTTTTATTCGTTTGAAAGGTCTATCGATGGCATTATGTATGGAATATAACATCGTTCAAATGTCGCGGCTTCTTTGCGTGGGGCGCATCCGAAATGTCCAATTTTCCATAACTCTGGCGCATAAATCTGGCTGAATTTGGTCGATGGCATGGGTTATGTTTGCTTTGAGGGCCGCTATCTTTTGTGGCTTATTCGCACCACCCCACAAGAAAAAGTCTAACGGGGTTAAATGGCACGATCTCGGTGGCCAGTTCACATCACCTCCACGTGAGATGCCATGACCTCGAAACGTTTTTGCAGAACTTCCAATGTTTTTTTTTCCAGTTTATCATATATGCATTTTTATTATGGCGTTAACTGTGCCACATACCGTTGGTGTCCATATCATCCAATTCAGGCCAAAAAAGTTGGTAATCATCGACCAATAGCGCTCGCCGTTGACGGTGATGGCCTGGCTAACGTTGTTCTCAAAGAAATATGGACCAATGACTTCGCCAGCCCAAAATCCATACCAAACAGTGACTTTTCCAGGATGCATTGGACGCTCTTGGATCTCATGTGGATTGGCAATTTTGTTTATTAACGTACCCATTCATCCAGAAATGTGCCTCATCGCTGAAGATGATTTCTCGATGAAAATTAGGGTCAGTTTCGAACTGCTCCAGTTCTTCCATTCGCCGAACACACGTGGTTGTCTATGGTCGTTTACCTTCAGCTTCTGGGTCATTTGAATTTTGTGCGGGTGCAGGCCCAAGTCACGATGCAAAATTCCCCAAGATGTGGTTTGCGAAAGGCCGAGTTCTTGTGAACGACATGAAATCGGCTGCCTAGGATTCTCCTGCACACTCTCACGGACAGCGGCTATGATTTCGGCAGATCTTGTGTTGATTTATCGTTTACTGAACCAGTGGACTCAAATTTATCTACCATACTCCGAATAGTCCTCTTGGTAGGACGATTATGGCGACTGTTAAATTGGCGAAACGCGCGGAACGTTGCTTGAACAGAAAACTCATTTTGATTTCATTTGCACGTGTTGTTGAATGCTATGTCCATCCATGGTGATTTGGCAGAGCAGAACAGATGTAGCTTCAACAATATGGCCGCTATCAACTGTCAAAGTTTGGAAGGCCCTGTATATACCTGCCCCATTCGCTATAAAAAACTGTCTGCCCTTTCTAATTATAAGCCTAAAATCTTTAATTCATCAGTTATCCGTCACTATAAATGATCGTAACCGAAGATCTAACATCATAGCTCCATAAACCCGAAGTGTTAAGTATGGTTCCCAAACTGTGACTGACAATATTAATTTCTTGATATACATAACAATTTGGCCTACGTGAAATCGCTGATTCACGAAAATACCGATAGCCAACAATATTAGTTTTATTCGTAATAAACGACCAACTCTGCTCTGCGAGTATAACAAGTTCGTAGCATATTGCTTGCCTTACCTCGCAGGGGCGGTCTTCGGTAACAGCATAAGTAAATCCATACTACCCATGCAGGCTCAAAATGAAATGGCATGCTCGACCAGTAGCATAATATGTACTGGCCTACGCCGCAGTCATAGGGCCCACAACCCCACACGGAAGAGATTAAAAAATGCGACGAACCAGCTAATAGCTTGAAATAATAACGGATTCACTGCTACCAACCCTGGAAGGCGGCCTTCGGATCAACGGATCTGCACGTGCAATGTTTGAACCCTTAACAGACCACGTGCAGCCGAGCAACTAGCGGTGATCCTTGACTGTTACAAAACACACATAACCGCCATCCAAAAATTGTGATGGTATAGACCGGACAAAAGAAGATGAGGAACTGTGATATCTACTATGGAGAATATTACAGACAACCGGCGGGGCAACGACGGCAGTCTCAGCGTTTATTTGGATGCGGATTCCCCGTAAGAGGAAGACTTTGGGAAGAAAGAAGTAAGAAGCGAACGCCTGACGACGATTTGCATAAAGTGTAAATTCGCCAACATAAGTTTCATAACTCTCACGCCCTGACACAGGAGAGGGACGGGATTAATAAAGACTCTTTCCACGAGATTCTTGACAAAACTTTCGAACAAAGCCCTGAGTATGACGTGGAAATTGTCCTTGGCGATGTTAATGCCAAGCTAAGGGGGGCATTTTTGATAATACAGTGGGGAAGTACAGCGGGATTGATTTTGGAGTGGGACGTAATGCAACTGTAGTCAGCACACGGTTTCCACAATCTGATATCCATCAATGATCGTTAACCAAATTGATCATGTTGCAATCGACGCAAGCCACTCCTCCAGCATTTTGGATATACGAACGTTGTGAACATCAACTCGGACCATTACTTTGTTGTAGCAGAGGTATGGATGCGGATATCCGTAACAGCCCAATACCACTGAACCATTGCGAAGAAGTTCAACGTTGAACGGCTACAATCTCAAAAGACCGTCAGGGCCTTATCCGATCGAGTTTCCATTAACCTCTTGAGAAATCCGTAGAAAACCAATTGCATTACCGCCAAAGAGGAATCAGACAAGCCTCCTCTGATATACTGGGTTTTACGCTGCGCCAATGGGACCTGCCATAATTTGAAAACACAGGGACCTGTCAATGGAGCGGAAAATATGGGTGTAACGGTTAATGAGAGAAAAAACTAAATATACCATATGCTGCAACAAAGAGAGATACAAACGTCAACGCCTAAGACAAAATGTCACGATAGGCAGCTGAAAGATTTGAAGTAGTAAGGGGCTTTATCTACATCGGTTCCGCTATAAACTCCGACACAACGACACCAGCGCGGAAATCACGTTAAGAATCACTCTAGCTAATCGCTGCTTCCTTGAATAGTCAGGCCTTCTCTCGAGCAATCAAGAAGACATTATACAAGGCGCTGATCATCCCAGTCCTGTTCTACGACGCAGAAGCGTGGCAACTCACGAAAGCGGAGAATTTTCGGTCCCGTTTGCATCAATGGAGAATGGAGAAGATCTTTCAAATGCAAATTGTACAGTGGTGCCGACCTCGGCTTAGATGGCTAGGACATCTTGAGCGCATAGACACCAGCGTCTAAGCCCCGGAAATTTTCGACACCAACCCAGAGAGACAACGCAGTAGAGGACGACCTCATCTTAAGTGGGAGACAGACTGCTGGTATTGATACTTTGTTGTTGCTTAAAACTATGTTTCCACAATAAAAGTCAATTTATATTTTAATTTTATTTTAGCTCTGAAATCATTGTTGTTGTTGATGTTGTTGTTGGTTTGTTTTACAGTTGACAGTGTTTAATAAGTGTGGTTGGCAACGAACAAAGTTCCATTAGGACTAGCTCCGACTACGCCACCAGCGACGTACTTGCCAATAGCTGCTTCACCATTACCCTTAGCACGATCCAAGAGTTCAGTTTGGCTGGCGCTTACATTTTCTTTCCTACCGTCCCAGGCGCGGAGTACAGAGGCTTGGAGAGAACGACCGTATGAGAAGGTGAAGGCCAATGTTTTCAACATTGGCTCTTGGTTGATGGGGTTCAAATGCACAGAGCCTACCTCCTCAGATTGACCATCACACAGGAGGTGATTCAGGGAACGGCAGCTGCGATAGTCCTGTGGAGAACTGTAATAGTAGCGAGGGCAACTTCTTGTGGAGAATATTTTTTGGCGCACGATTGACCGGCTATAACCATCTTCAGCTTCAACAAGGTACCTTCCAAGTAGACGTGATGATCATTCAAAGCCTTGTAGACAGCAGCCAAAACGGTTTCAGTAGCTATCGGTGCACGTTCCAAATCGTGATCACCCTCGGGAAGAACTTCTGGTTCAACAATTTGGACAATAGCTTGAGCGTGGCAGACGGAAACATAACGGGCCAGTACATTAGCGTTCTCCAAGATTGATTGTGGTGTCTCTGTGATTTTCAAGACGCAACGCCACTTGGCAAAGTCACAACCGTCTTTTTTTGTATTGAGCGCAATGAGCAGTCAAGTAATCAAGACTTTGGGCGGTGCATTCATCTTCAGATCCCATCAATGGGACAAGACTCTTGTCGACCTTAATTACGGGAATAATACCACGCTTCTTCAACAATTCAACGAATGGGGTGCCATCATCAGCCTTTTAGTATAATGTCTCGTGGAACAAGATCAGACGGGAAATAAGTTGTGGATGTGTAGAGAACAACAATTGACGGTATTGACGACGGAGTTCATCTGAATTCTCAACACCAATGTCCTTTAGACGCTTGCCCATGGTGGCAACAGACTCATCAGCAACAAGAATATCCTTGCCTTGGGCTACAACAGTCTTAGCAATGGGGCTCAATTCATCTTGCAATTCCTTGGATGCGTAGTTGAAATAGGTAGTCATCTTGAGATTTGTGGATTTGACCAAAGGAAATTTGATTTCTGAACTTCATGATGGACCACTTGCTTCGGTGTGTTTACTGGAGGCTGGACAGAGTACGATTCACTTTTTATTTCCAAATCTCTTGAGTAGAGTAGTGGATACCACAGTATAGCAATATTGTGTTCTATACCATATGTCTCTCACTACAATAGCAACCTTTCAGTGCTGTACCACCTTTTTACTGATTGCAGCCCAACTTTTTCTCTGTTCGCGATTCTTCGTAGATTCCATGACAAGTAATCACAGTGAAAAAGTATAGCACTGTTTTTGTACAATGGATTCGAAGAGAATTATTTTATCTAAATGCGGAACAACACAAACGTCAAATTATACTACTTACGGCCTAAATCATCGTGTACTACGAAATGCTATCTGTCAGGGATTGTAGTATTCACTACACCATGGTATCAATATCAGCAGTCTGCCCACCACCCCAAAGAAAGAGGCCCCCAGACAACTTCGTGTGTGGAATTGGAGGAAACTGGCAAAAGATCACGCTATTTGGAGACACTCCGGACTGTAGCGCCATCTAGTCATCTGTTGAGAAAAGTACCAACAACTTAAATAGACGGAATAATCTTCATCAGATGTATATTCCAAATTATAAATATATAAATATAAGGTTCAAAAGCGAACTAAAACGCAGTGCATCAGCAATACGGTCAGTAAGCTTTTATTTCGACTACTTTTCAAGAAGCTCTTATGTCGCCTCGATGATATGCAATGAATTATTTATTCAAATTCTACGGGTAACCTACTTTCAGGATGAAAGCAAAAAAGCTCGTCGTAGAAACGAGTATGTCACTGCAGGCGAACAGTTTGAGGGCTATCTAGCCAACTGACTTCATCCATGCATGGAAATTGAATTTTATGAATTTGGTTTTGTTACCCACATTTTCTACCTACGTACACATTCTGATAATAAAAGTCGGGTCTTACTAAAAGCCACACTTTGAAGTCATAAGAATTTATTTGACATTTTCCACGCTTTGAATAAACAACTCGTTAAAAATAGGAAAAGTCGCGGAAATTGCAATCGAGAAACGATCTGCGATTATCACCGTAGTAAGTTGCTCCGGAGTTGAAGGTATTCAGGTGCTGGGTTCAAGGTACCATTGAACGACATGCCTAGAGCTACATCTAAACACAAGGATCGGCTAACAGTCACAACAAACAGACTAAGTAGACCAAAAACATCTCTTGAAATACGCGCCGAAGTAAATCCAACACGGAATAAACGGCATCTTTGACAACGGTCAAACGAAGATTAAGACTTGCTGGACTATTTGGGCGAGTTGATGTTCGAAAACACCACAAAACTAACAGAAAAGATTATAATGGGCCCAACAGCGTAAAGGCTAGACGGAAGAAATTTTCAACAGAGTTATGGAGTTTCATTCGGCGCAGCGTTGAACAAAAGATGTTACAAGACTGTGTGGTTCCTATCGTCAAGCATGGAGGCAGTTCTGCTTCTTTTCAAGTGGAGTGGGAGATCTGGTTGAAGTGATTGGAAATAAAAATAAGAAGGTGCACAGAACAATATTGGAACAAAGCTGTGACCTCTGGACTACGATTAATTGACGAACGACTCGTCTTTCAGCAGGACAACGACCCTACACACACTTCAAGACTTTGTCAAGAGTGCCTGAAACAGAGAGAAGATGAACAAATCAGACATGGCCGCCTCAGTCACCCGATTTAAAGCTTATAGAGGTATTATGGTAGGAGCTGGAGAGAAGGGTTCGGGATCAACTCTCATCGTCAGAAGACTTTTTTCGATGTTAAATTTTGTTATTTCTTCGAGCATTGAGGGCGGCCTCACATTTTTGGCCTCCAGAGTTCATAATATTTCGAAGCCATAATCATAGAGTGTTCGGCCTTGCGCAAGTAAAGCTCGGTGAACTGTAGTGTATAAGCAAGGACCAGACAAAGCAAAATGGAAAGAATCCTCAAGATGGGCGATATATGCTGCGGATTGAGCGATAAATCTATTTGAGCGTCTTTGACATACTTGGAGGTCCGTTCATGAAGGTTTTGTTTTGCATAGAGCCAGGATGTTGAAATAAGAATTAAGACAGAGGCGTTTTAAACGAACTAACGACATCGCCGATGCCCCCATAGTTGTCTCTAAAGGGCTGACCCTACAGATTGGTAGTTCTCCGTCGAGGTAACTTCCTGACCACGTTAAAATATTTTAAGGGTATAATAACACCTTGAGCATGCGCTAATTATATAAAAAAAATGTGATGCGGTAAACAACGATGAATATTAATGGCCTTACAGGTGACTTTTCTACCAGAAAAGAAACTGCCAATGGAAGAAATGCCGAACAGTAGCATGCAGAGATAAGGTAGGGGACATATGTAAGAGTAGAGTCACTATAGGTATTGAAATTCTTATCCAACTTAGGCGAGGTGTGGATAGCAATATCTAAGCCTAAGACCAATAAGGCTCCTGCTGAAATATTTAAAACAACGCGGGTTAATTTGATAGCAAGTGCTCACTAGTTCATCTATAAAATATCGTTTGCCCGATTTCATTTCTTTATTTCAATATGTCCCTTTTGCAAAAGCGACTTGAAACCAAGTTTCGAATTAATGTCGGCTTACGAAATGTCATGGTATCATATGATATATCATCGTACCGTACTAACAGAATATCAATTTGACGTGCTTGCGTAACAGAATTAGGACCTTGCTTCTGCAAACTGACGAATTGGACTTCGAGAACATAAGGTTGAAGCAGGGTAGCGCAAACGCACTATAACCAGAAAGGGTTTTCCACTCGTCGGTCGGTCCAGACTTCCTACAAATAAACCACAGATCTTGAAAACTATAAAGGAGAACATCGAAAAAGAAATGTAGAATTTATTGCCAGTAGTTTTAAAGCAAGTTATGAAAAATGCTTGTCTGCCGCGAGCATCGAACTTGTCGAGTTGCAGAATGAGAGTAGGGTCAATGAATCTCGAGAAATTCCCCAGACGAGTCCTGAAACTAAATCATGCCCTCCCCCTTCCCCCCACTTTCCTAACGACTCCTTTTCAACTGGCCTGGATCAAGGTGTTATACGACCCGCGCCGAAGATCAACCTGGCTGAGGGCCCAGCATCTCCAAAAATAGCTCAGTCGCGAACAGAGTATCCGGATACCTGGCGACCACCGGATTAGCTAGCCTTATCTGTATACAGCTGATCTCTGTACTGAAGGACCATACTTTCTCCGCTACTCGTGGGACCATATTATGGACAAAATCTAAAAAAAAAACACAAAACACGAACGGTGACTGCACCGACTACCGGCAAGGCTCCTGCAATGTTGAGCGGAGTTTAAACTGTGGCACACCATGGTGCACCTTCTCTAACGGCAATCGCAACGAGCCTAAAACCAAATCTGCTAGGAGTATTAAGACTGTGGCAAGCCGTGGTCTTATCACTTCCTCCACCTCTAGCTACATAAAGTTTGTGGCAAGCCACGGACTTGTCGCTGCTACTAAAACTCCTCCACTAAAATCCTGTTCCAAGCGCCAGAGATCGTTGAAGGAAACCCTGCCGGTTCCCAAGAGGCCCAAAACTGTTCTGGTCCGGACGGCATTATTGTTCGCTAGAAAATATTATGAGGAGCTGTGTAGAACTGATCCACATTCCACTGTCATGGAGAGAAGTCAATGAAGCTTTCATTCCCAAAGCCGGAGAATGTTCTCGTGTTGTCCCAAAGGACCTCAGACCTATAAGTCTATCATCTTTCCTCTAAAAACTCTAGAACGACTGACTGATATCCATATATGAGCTAAAATTGATCCTAGACTTCTGTCAACGGCTCAACATGCCTACTGTAAAGGAAAGTCGGTGGAAACGGCTCTGCATTCACTGACTAGCCACATCGAACGATCCCTACAATATAAAGAGTACAATGGTTGCTTTCCTGGACATAGAGGGTGCGTTCAACAACGTCAACACATCCGCAATCACGACTGCGCTGTCAACTCTGCAGGTAGACGACTCACTTAGGGAACTGGTCAGTCTTATGCTAAAAAGCGGGATAATCAACTCCAAACTGGGTGAGACTTCTGCTGAAAGATGTGTCAGCAGAGGTACGCTGCAAGGCGGTGTCCTCTATCCGATTCTCTGGAACTTTGTGGTTAATGAACTGCTAATATACCTGGAAGCGGGTGGTAGCAGGGTGATTGCCTATGCGGATGACGTTGCTATACCCGTCCCATTAAAGAACTCCTTGAATTAAATCTCAATAGATTAACCCGTTGGGCAGATCGCCGTGGATTGGGAATAAACCCATATAAAACTGATCTTGTCCTCTTTTCCAGGAAATACAAAATTCCAACTACAGACCCTCCTTCAATAAACAAAACGGTATCAGTTTAGTGTTTTCTGATACAGCAAGAAAGAATCAATAAAGCTACAATAGCTTTATTCTCTTGCAAAAAAGCCATTGAGAATAAATTGAGCTTTCAACCCCGGATAACTCACTGGCTGTACATATCGGTTATAAGACCGATACTTACCTACATGGTGATAGTCTGGCGGGCGGCCTTAGAAAGTGCGGTTAACTGCATTAAGCTAAGCAGAGTCCAGAGAACAGCATGTCTATGCATAAGCGGAGCATTGCGGTCTACCCCCTCTGCGGCATTAGACATTCTGCTTCATTTGACACCCCTCGATATTTTCAGATTTAAAGCGACTTAACAGTGGACAAATAATCCATTTGGCCACGCCAGTATTCTTAATAAATTAGGAATCCTCACAGAGAACATCGATTACACCACACCTGAACTTTGGTTTAACAAAAATTTCCATGTAAGCTTCCTCTCTAGATCGTTCTGGGAGGAAGATGCTTTCATGGAGGACAAGTCAATCCATCTCTACACAGATGGATCTAAAACCAATAGCGGAGTTGGTGGCGGCGTTTTCTCAGACACGCTAAATCTAAGCCTCTCTTTCCGTCTTCCAAATCACTGTAGCGTGTTCCAGGTGGAAATTTTGGCGATTAAAAAAGCTCTGTCCTGGCTGAAGAAAAACGTGATATCTGCAAAGAATATCCGTATCTTTTCGGATAGTCAGGTCGCTATCAAGTCCCTGGAGTCAGTCTCACTAAATTCGAAAACCGCCCTTGAATGCCGATCACCTCTTATGAAGATGGCAGAGCAGTCCAACCTTCAACTTTGCTGGGTGCTGGGCCACAGAGACATTCCAGGGAACTGTAGGGCCGATGAACTCGCCAAAATTGGAGCCAATCGCTAAGTGCAAATTAATATTAAAACTGGATGCCAATAAAAGAACAGACCTTAGGTGGACTGTTGGATCAACATGTCTAGCGACTAAACAGATTTGGCCAAAGCTAGATCTGAATCACTCTAAGAGTCTGATCCTTCTAAATAGGAAACATCTCAGCGCATTATAGGTGTCATTACTGGACATTGCCTCATAGGTAAGCATGCAAGAAGGCTTGGTACTTTTACAAACGATTTCCGAGCTGCATAGACGAGGAGGAGAAGGCGACAATCCTCCGCCTACTCTGTACATGTCCAGCTCTCTCCCAGAGAAGAAAGCTTTCTTGTACAATGAACTATACGATCTAAAGAATATGGACGTACACAGTCTCCAACACTTAATCGTAAGGTCAAACTGGTTCCTTTAGTAAGAGGATCATAGATCTACGTGGCATCATAATGGGCCTAAGTAGATTGGCGTTACCTCCCTACCTATGGAAAATGCTAAGGAACGATTCCAAATGTAACCAGATCTGACGGAGGTATCCGATATCAATCTGAGATATAACATACAAAAAATGAATCTACCACCGTAAACTGAGTACTGATCTTGTTCAGCCCGAACGACTCTTTGCCACATAAGGCGGAGTCTGTTCATCAGGAGTACTATGGAGACATTACATAGAAACGAATTGTTCAGGAACTTTTCTTTAAAATTCATAATGAGAGTTCAGGAGCTGCTTGTATAATCGATTTTCTGTACAAAAGATTCCAATGGTTGTAGTGTTTAGTGAGATTTTGCAGCAAAACCAAAATGAAACGAACGATAGTCAATGTGGCCATCAGGGCACTTTAGTAACGAAAATGATTGCATTCTCGTAACATATCAATGGTATCATGTTCAAATCGTTATAAGGAAAAATGCACCATTTAATGAGGAGAACCGATTTTGTCGGACCTTTCTATGAGATATGAGTTTGTTTTTTTAAATTTAAAGAATTCTTTTTCAAAAGTCGCTTCCCGAGGGTGTTCAATGGGTAAATGAACCATTTTTGACTGTCGTGTAATATTTCAATAAATATTATTATAAGAATTAAGAAATTGTTTTTTTTACGAACTAAAGCACTTATGGGCATAAGTTCTCGATCCTTTTAATCTGTTTCAAAATACTCGTAGCAAACAATGAATTGCAGAGTCATAACTTACAAAAATGTAAACCACCCGAACACGCCCTACAAAAGAAATGAAAATGAAATTGTTTACGCAACAGACCGGGTCGGACGATAGCCTAGTGACTCCCACTCACTGCTTTGTTCACTTTGGCATTTAATCCACAGTAAGAGGGGGCCTACGATTTTTTTTCGACATCCAACACCGAAAGTGTGTGATATCTTTTTATAGACAGAAAATTTCGCATTCGCAAGTTTGTAATTTCTCACCAAAACGTGATGTGTGTAAGACGAATTTTTTACGCAGCCTCTTCCGAGTTGAAATCGGCGAACGTTTACACTGCGCCACGCTACCAACAAAATCAATTTGAAAAAAAAAATTTAGCAGTGCGAAGCTTAAATATGGTTAACTTTTAATTCCTGTACTGTGAATGGTTTTGTTTATTTCTTTAACGACCAATACTAACGTCATGTATCTGCATGACGATCTTGGGACTTTTGCCATACTTACGTGCCATCCCGTACAATTTATGAACATTTGTCTTAGCTCCCTTTAGCTACCGCCAAGTGCATTTTTTTTCTTCGACTGTTATGCGCCGGGAGACACACTTCTCTTCCATCCTGAGTTTGTGGATTAGATTTCAAAGCTTGACAGCATTAGAGGTCCTTTCATGGAGCTCGGCGTTGGAGATGGGGTTTGGTCAGAAAATCGATTGGACTTTGGCATAGTCTAGGTCATGGTGATGGACATTTGCAAGTGCTGCACCCATATACTAGCATATAGTAGCAGGTATTCAAGGTGAGACCGGAACAGCCACAGCATAATCTTCAATACTCGTAGCATTGTTTCGTCATGTTTTGAAGTATATAAATAATCTAGTTCAGTTCCACCCTCAACAGATACGCTTCTTCCAATAATAAAGCTGGTCACCCTGTGAGATATACGAATAAAATTGATTCTGGCCTTATTCTGAAGCTACATTCATGCCATTATGTGTGGAATGGCACATCATTTAAACGGGCGCTTGGGCTTCGCTGGCAGTGTTTCAAACGGTCGGTTCAATTTTTTATAACTCGGTCCAATATTTGCGGCGTTATTCCGGCAATAGCAGAGAAAATAATCAACTGGTGTTAAATCGCATGATCGCGGCCACTTGATGAGGTGACCCAGTCGCCAAATTTCTCCTCCACAACTTCGAGCATTGCGTCAATTGTATGGCATGTAGCGCTGTCTTGTTGGAACCACAGCTCGGATGAAGAGCTGTTCTTCCTCGCTGGCAAAACCACTGCGTAAGCTCTTTCATCAACCCTACTTTTAGGACTCTTTCCAAGCAGATGAAAAACAGTATTTGTCCAGTCCCTAAAAAAGGTGAATCTTCCTCTCCCTCCTCCTACAGACGTCCCTTCTTTCCAAGGTCATGGAAACGCTGATAAACCGTCAGCTCATGAAATATCTCGAAACACGAAAATTTCTCAATGACCGGCAGTATGGTTTTCGTAGCAACAGGTCCACTGGTGATCTGATGGCATGTCTCACCGAAAAGTGGAACCAAAGCGTACATCATTCAGGTGAAAGCAATATAGTTGCACTTGATATTTCTAAGGCATTTGATAGAGTTTGGCATCAGGCTCTTTTGTCGAAAATGCGTGATTTTGAGATCGATGACTCCCTTTTGCAATTGATTAGAAATTACCTTTCGGAACGTTCAATTCAAGTTGTCTTGGACGGTTTCAAGTCTGATATTCACAAAATAAATGCTGGTGTGCCCCAGGGCTCAGCTCTGCCTCCGACACTCTTTTTAATTTTCATTAATGATCTCTTGTCTGCTACTTCTAATCCAATATATTCATTTGCTGACGACTGCACTCTCTGCTTTTCATATTCGTTCCCGGACTCCCTGCTATTCGGCTGTAGAACGGGAGTGGCAGCGTATGTTAAGCTCATTTAATTCTGATATTAACAGCATAACCAATTGGGGAACTATCAACGGAGTGGAATTTAATGCTTCCAAAACTCAATGCTGTCTGCTGTCATTAAAGCGAAATCTAAATGCCCAGCCATTGTCCATGAATGGCACTTGCATCGTCGAAGCCGATAAACTTTCCATTTCCGGTATGTGTGTCAATGACAACTTACGTTGGAATGACCACACATGTTTTCGGTGTCGCTAAAAATGCTGCGAAGTGCCTAGGTTTCCTTAAGCGATGCAAGAAATATTTCACCCCCTCTGATCTGGCCTCAATTGTACCTCCCGAAATTGAGGTACAATGCCTGGTCGGCTGCGCCCAAATAATCTCTGCACCTGCTAGATAGGATCCAAAACCGTGCGATAAAACTCATAGGTGACACTAATATCACTCAAACAATGAACACCGATGTAAGGTCTCGGGTTTCACTCTGCTTTATCGCTATTTCTACCACCAGTGCTAAATAGAAATCGCCAGTAGCATTCCGCTCCTTCAAACCTTTAACCGTAACACCCGTCACGCTACGAATGCTCATCAGTATACCCTCAAGCCGACATTCGGACGTACTCTAAAATATTGTGATTCGTTCCTAAGCCGTACAACTCGCTTATGGAATGCCCTGCCTAGGTCTTTATTTCTTAGTCTTTATAACCTTCAAACATTTAAAACCAACGTTCACCGGTACCTCTCTTTCTATCCTCCCTGGCTTTCCTTCGCCCCCGCTGTGTGCAAACATTTCAATGGTACTTCAATCCCTTAAGCGCGCGCAAATTATATAAAAAAAAATATCGATGTTGTCGATGTCTGACATCGGTTAACATCGCTCTGTACCTGAGGCCATTGGCGGTGACGGTGTCTCCTTCCTCATTTCGAAAGAAATAAGGTCCGATGATGCTGCCATGCCATAAACCGCACCAAACAGTCAATCTTTGTTGATATATTAATGGTTGGCCGAATACTTGGGGATTGTGTTCGATCCAACAACGGCCATTTTGCTTGTTGACATAGCCGCTGAGCCAAAAATGGGCCTCGTCCAAGAAGATGATTTTTAAGCCAAAATCCGGATGTCCAGCCAACTTTTCGCGAACTTACGGCCTTGTCTATGGTCGTCCGGCATCAATTTTTGCGTCAGCACAATCTTATTCGTATGGTTAGCCGCAAAATAAGACACGTTGGCCATGTTTTCTACATTTGTGCACAAATCTCTATCTAATTGATGGTTTAAGATCCAAAAGAGTGTAGTCATGCTAAAACTTGTCGGCGGTGCGAGGAATTGCCTGCACACTGAAGCCATGGTGACGACCGACTTCACGACGAAATTCACGTTGCTTATTTACAACTGACTCGGAATTTCGATATTTTTTAATAATTTCCACACGTTTGGCAAACGTAAAACGACGCATGATGAAATGGCAAACATTGCTGAATATTTTGGCCGCTGGATGTCATTGGTAGCTTTGAAAGCTGCTGAAACATAACAATTGGAAAAACTATCATTGCTATCTGGTAACCCGTTACTATATCCTCTCTACTGGTTGTCCTCTAATGCTAAATTGTGAGCCTAACGTGGAAAGGATTACGATTATAAATTTGGTTTGTTGTGCTCATTATATGTACACAAAGCAAGCTGGATAACTTCTTCTCAATGCTTTTATAGGCTTTCCCAAAATCGACGGGAATAGGAATCTCTGTTCGATGATGATATGCAAGGCATTGATGTGGCCGACACACGAGATCCCAATCGTAATCCCAATATCCCAGCATTACTTTGACTAATATTTGGGGAACTATGAACAGCACACAAATTCCTTTCAATTTGTAGATATTTGACGATAATTCAACTGTTCGAGAAAAGACTCGGTTTTATAGGCTCTCTCTACTAGTGGGTGCAGATCATCTTGAATTCTTTGCATATCGCTAGTACTTGCGGGTATCATGTTGCACGCTTACCTGTTTTTCCTGATATTTGTATTTAAATAAGTTTGTGCTTCCCTGCTGCTGCAAAACGGATCTTAAGCAACTAACTGTCCTCCATAAATATCCAAATATTCTCAGAAAGTCATCTGCTACTTGGTCTTCCTCGCCATCTAACAACGTCTTCGTCTTCACATTTTTCACAACAGCGACTTCTCAATGTTTCCTCCTATTGTGGATGTCGGTTCACGGAGATATGTAGATCTGATTTTCTTTAATCCAGTCAGGTTGCACACAACTGACTTTGTGGTATGTCTTTTCCTAAAATGCCTATCCTATGGCAATGCATTGCAGAAATCCATAAGACATTCACCAATGTCATTCCGGTCTCCATGGAACACATGCCCGAGCCCTTGGTTGTAGTCGCCTACTTGATAATTTTGATGCTCTGCTATTATCATAACTTTGTCACTCTATGTAGTAGTCATCAGAGATGCCACCTCTGATGTGATGGGTTTCACTCGACCACCACAACGAAAATCCCTTGTTTGACGACGGGTGCTGGCAAACACATTCAACTATGGAAGACGTATACAAAGCGGAGCTGCATAGAAAGACGAGAGCTGCTATCGAGCTCTACGAGTACTATGAGGCTTCCAAGGAGGAAAAAAAAGGAGCATGAGAAGCGCGCGGTCGAGGAAGAGATATTCTAATCCAGGAATCAGTTTCCGAAGTAACACCAAAAGGTAAAAAAAACATGCAACGGATACAAACCCCGAATCGAAATCTGTAGAGAAAAACAAGGGAACATCGTAGTAAAGTCGCAGTCGATGATAAGGATTTGGAAAGAGCATTTCTGGAGACAGTGACTAATCAAACACCGCTGTCAGTTAGAATGAACCTTTAAACATGGACGATGCATCATATATCAATCATTCCGTCCACCCGACCTGAAGTGAAGTGAAGTGAAGTGAAGATAGCCATATCTAAGCTAACATCTAACAAAACTGCTGGAGTGAACGGCCTGAATATCGAGCTCTTCAAATGACGATGACTGGGTAAAGAGCATACGTGTACACCAACTCATCTGTAAAATATGGTCGGACGAAAGTATGCCCGATGAATGGAACCTCATCATCGTTTGTCAGATGCTCAAAAATGGAGAGCCTCTGAACTGCGCCAACTACGGAGCCATCAGTCTTCTTAACATCGCCTACAAGATCCTATCTGCCGTATTGTGTGAACACCTGAAGCCGTTCGTCAACAACCTGATTGGTCCATGTCAGTGTGGCTTCAGGCCATTACGGCAGATTTTGGAAAAAAATCCATGAGCTCCAAATCGATACACACCCGCTATTCGTATTCATCGATTTTAAGGCCGCGTATGACAGCATCTATAGAGATGAGCTATACAGAACAATGTCTAGTTTTGGCATCCTTGCCAAACTCGTCCGCTTGTGCAGGGTGACGATGGAGAATGTACGCTGGTCCATCAAGGTCGGTAAAGAACTCATCGAGATCTTTGATGTCAAAAAAGGATTTAGTTAAGGCGATCCCTATCGTGCAATTTCTTTCACATCATTCTTGAAAGAATTGTGCAAGACTCACGCGCCAACACAAGAGGCGCAATCTTTCAAAAGTCCGTCCAATTACTCGCATACGCCGATGACACGAGTGTTCGTATAACCGGAAACAAGTAGCGTTATGTTAGTGGAGCTTTCGCGGAAGCGGCGAAGATGGGTTTAACGCTAAATGAGTACAAGACCAAGTATGTGCTTAAACACCGACGTCTCGGACAGAACGTCACCCTAGACAGAGTTAAGGACTTTGTCTACCTAGGTTCCGCTATCAATTCAGACAACGACACCCGGTGCTGAGATCAAACTAAGAATAATTTTTAGTAACCGCTGCTTCTTTGGGCTAGAAGTCAATTAACTAGCAAAGCTCGCACTCGAACAAAAGAAGTTACCCTATATGTATATAGGTAAGACCGTAATAATCCCAGTCCTGTTCTATGGCGCAGGCATAGACTTTATCAAAAATGGATGAGGGTAATCTTGGCCGCTTTGAGAGCAAAATTCTTCGAGTGATGTTCGGTCCCATCTGCATAGATGGTGAGTTGAGGAAGAGATATAATGATGAACGGGATGGACAGCGACGTTTTTTTTATAACCAGCGCGCGCTCAAGGGGTTTTGTACCCTTAAAATGTTCGTACACAGCGCGGGCGAAGAAAATTTAGGGAGGAAGAAACGACAGGCACCGATGTACATTGTTTCTAAATGTTTGTAAATTATAACGACTAGGAAACACAGAGATCGGCAGGGCATTCCATTAAGGAGTTGTACGGCTTAGGAAAGAATCACGATGTTTTAGAGTACGTCCGAAAATGGGCTTGAGGGTATACTGATGAGCATTCATAGCGAGACGAGTGTTACGGTTGAAAGTTTGAATGGGCGAAATGCTACTGGCGATTTCAATGGAGCACTGGTGGTGGAAATAGCGATAAAACACAGTGAGTTCGAGGGTGTCAATTGATTGACTGATATTAGTATCACCTATGAGTTTTATCGCACGGTTTTGAATCCTATCTAGCAGGTGCGGAGATGTTTTAGGAGAATCTAACCAGATGTGGGCATTGTACTCCAATTTCGGGCGGATGAATGCTTTATACATTGTGGCCATATCAGAGGGAGTAAAATATTTCTTACATCGCTTGAGGAAACCTAGACATTTCGCAGCATTTTTGGCGACATCGAATATGTGGTCATTCCAACGTAAGTTGTCACTGACACACATACCGAGCATGGAAAGTTTATCGGTTTCGGCGATGCAAGTGCCATTCATGGATAATAGCTGGTATTTAGATTTCGCTTTAATGTGCTCTTAGGCACATCAGCATTTATTTTGCGAATATCAGATTTGAAAACGTCCAAGACAACTTGAATTGAACGTTCCGAAAGGTAATTTCTAATCCATTGAAGAAGAGAGTCATCGATCCCAAAAGCACGCATTTTCGACAAAACAGCCTGATGCCAAACTCTGTCAAATGCCTTAGAAATATCAAGTGCAACTATCTTGCTTACGCCAGATTGATGTACGCTTTGGTTCCACTTTTCGGTGAGACATGCCATCAAATCACCAGTGGACCTGTTGCTACGAAAACGTTTCCATAGCCTTGGAGAGAAGGGGTCTGTAGGAGGAGAGAGAAGAAGATTCGCCTTTTTTAGGAACGGGCTGGACAAAAGCTGTTTTCCATCTGCTCGGAAAGAGTTGTAAAGAATAGGATTGATGAAAAAGCTTACGCAGTGGTTTTGCCAGCGTGGAAGAACACCTCTTCACAAGAAGGTGAGATATACCATCTGGCCCAGCGGATTTATGCATGTTGAGATCTTTAAGTACTCTTGCTACTACATGAGTGCAAAAGTGGATTCGTCCCATTGTAGATTCGACGCACTCAAGGGGACCAAGCACAATCTGGGAGTGTTGAGCTAGCCGCAAAGTGTGCAGCAAGCAGATTGGCCTTGTCCAAAGAGCTGACAGCTGGAATGTCATTGTAAATGAGCGTTGGGATGGAGGATGAGGCAGAATTTCTAATCTTGTTGACAAATAACCAAAAGCTCTTACCACCTTTGGGACATTGTAGCATTTTTTGCCTCCACTTTTTATCGTTTTGAAATTTCACACGCTTGAGAAAGACGTTGCAGTCATTCCTGGCTCATTTAAACTTTTCCGGTTTTCCTCTGTCGGGTTTGTTTTGTAGGACCGAAAACACAATTCTCTAACCCTGACAGCCTTTTTACAGCTCGAGTCGTACCACGCCTTTTCTTTTGGTTTGATACTCTTCATACGATGAGGGATAAAGCATCTCACAGAGAATAGTTTCTGTGATCATGTCAGCAACGGCATCCACGTCGTTATGCAGGAAACATTACGACCAGTTAAAGTTCCTAAAAAAACAGTTAGACCACTCCAGTTGGCTTTCTCGTATTACCATACGGGAATCTTTTCTCTAACTCTGTGGTCGGTGTACGAGAATTTAGCTGATATGACACAGTGGTCCGACGAACCTAGAGGGGAGAGCACATCAATAATGTACTTACAGGGTGAGAAGTTAAAAACAAGTCCAGGGTGTTGGTGGTATGACTATCAACGTCTGGTATTCGTGTGGGCTCATTTACAAGCTGGATTAAATTATTTTCCGCAGCGAAGACCTCAACACACCGTCCTTCGGGTGTTGGCTGTCCAGAATGTCGAAGCCAACCAGAATTGTGTACATATATTGAAATCGCTCCTAATCACGATTTCCGTATGAGGATACAGGGATACAATTCTTTGAATGGAGTCAGAGAGCGCATCAAACTCGTGAAAGGTCGAGTTGCTGTCCAGTTTGGGGCTTCTGTAAATAAAGCAGTAGTGAATAATTTGCTTACGGATATGGAGTTTTAACCACATGAAATTGAATTCCGGATCGGAACAGGGACTACATTGTGGTGGAATTTGGTAAGCTACATCACTACGCACATAAATGGCGAGACTGCGATGGGGAAAGAATAGTGGCACTTACAGACGTAGCCGTACGCAGAAAAGTGATTACTTTTTAGCCCGCGTATATTGGCTACGTCCACCCTGAATTCCCTAGTCATAATCACAAACAAACACAGTAAACACAAACACCGACGATACTAAACAAGAGGGCGAAGTGAAAATTCTGACGTTGGTTTACCGAAATAAATTGCTGTAGGTGTTATGCCCTTACAACAATATGAAACAGTGCACCAACAAAATTTTCACTCACAACCCGCTATCCATTAGTTGTTACATACACTCAGTCACTGCCCGTACCGTATGATGAATACAGTAACGGCACTGACCGAGTGCTGGCAACAGTACTACGACCAGGAGCGGGACAGGTGGGATATCCGCACTGTCTGATATACACTGTTTTTTTTTTTGGTTTGGCTTCTTTGCGCACGCGCGCGGTGGTTTGGGTTTTTCTTTTTTTTTACACCGTGCGGCGTTTGTTTTTTGTTTTTTTATGGTGCAGGAGAGCGCAGTGGTTGACGTGTGCACTCGTCGGTGGTCGACACGGTAGCCGGAAAAGTGAAGATCCAACAACTGAGATGGTTAGGTTATGTAGATCGGATGAACCTCAATCCTGAAGTCTGAAAAGTCTTCGAATCCGCCCCCAGGAGACAGCGTATTAGAGGAAGACCGCGACATAAGTCGCGCACGCAAGTGGAATGTGACCTGTGAAACTGGAGGCAGCTAGCTAACGATCGAGCTGGCTGAAGACGCTTGTTAGTTGAGGCCGGTCCACCCGAACTGTATGTATGTACTTATGTAAGTAAGTAAATTATTAGTGTAATTGCCCTAGTTGGTGTATTGTAATTTTATCTGCTTAAAAAAAATCCCTTTCGGGAGCGTTGGGATTAAATCGAGACGAACCGGCCGATTTGCAAGCCAATAATGTATGTATGTATGGTAATGTACCACTTGAGCCATGGCCACCTAATCTTTTGCTTTGCCAAACGGTGCTCAGCTAATTGTTAAAGTGATTCTTTTTGTCCTCAGCTGCCAGATTTGTAGAGACGTGGCCATGTATGATGGTTACATTTCCTATTTAAACATTTGGCTCTTACTATTCTTCCATCGTTGACAAGATTTAGAAGACGTATCGCCCAATGTTGGTGATAACTGCTGCGGGACCTTCTTGAATAAAGTAAAACAGTTCTACTACCTATTGGCTCAAATTCTGTGGCGCCTAACCAGTTTAATATTGCATTGGTCAAGAAGAGTGTTGATATTCCAGAAACTTATCATTGTTCAAGTCTGATAGCCGAAAATCATTATCGTTTTGTGTAGATGATAGATGATGCGGTAGATATTCAGTAACGTTTATTTTAGGCCCTATATAAGAAAACGTTAGGCCGTGCGCACGTGAATGCCAGAAATTGCAGGCAATGAGCTCGGTGTCCTATTGATATTAAAGGAAGGTTATGGGAGTACGATAGACGTGAATTAAGGAGACTGCGAGTATACACTTTAAGTTGCAAACAGTTTTATGAAGACAACTTCCTGTCAATCTCGTAAAACGGTCAAACGCCAACATCGGCTCATATCCCAAAGAGAGGAAAATAGGCTACATAAGAGGCTATAAAAATAAATACAGTGTAACTTATTCGTCTTTAATAAATTTTATTCGTAATTTTTTTTGTTTTGTATTATAAATACATGTCTACATACCTTCTAATAGTACAAGAGTAAATATTTTTATAAAATATCAATAAAAGTAAAAAACGCGCTTTTTTTTATTTAATATTTATCTACCTTTTTTCGTCTACGCTATTTGGTCATATCTTTCATTTCAACTGGAAGCTCATACTCCGCCGTCGGTAGGTACTGTTTATGTTTGGCTGCTGGTCGAACAATGATATGTGCTATGCAAGTTACTAACGCTGCAGCTGAGAATATTTGGAAACTTGTTCGTCCTCCGTAGTACTTGAAAACCTGTCCACCAATTAAAGATCCTATCGCGAATCCCAAGCCATCATCCATTCCGGCGACCAGTCCCTGTACAGTTGCCGATGTACCTACTGGTGCTACTGCTGAAGCATATGCAACAATACATGTATAACACAAGGCATATGTGCAGCCCTGCATTACCATTTCTATAGGTACCAACCACCATGGATTTGGAATTAGTGAGATCAATCCCAGCCGTATGGCATACGTAAAAAAACACAAACTTAAACAGTGCACATATCCGATTTTCTTTAGAATTTTTCCGCTGTAGAAGAAGAGGGGTATTTCTCCACAAAGACATTCGGCCGCAACTACACATCCTTCTATAAGTTTGATTTCCTGAGTGTAACCCGTTGCTTCAGCCACCTCTTCTAAATGCCAGAACATGAAGTAGATAATAAAAGAATCAATAATCCCGGCGATCGTTGCAAAAACCAAAAATACCGCAATGGCGTTTTTCGACAATAATCCCCAGACATCCTTAAAGATTGACTCAGAAGATGAAAACATTGGCAGATCCAATTTAGTAACGCTAAGTAGATCAAAACCACTGAAGATGACCATGATAATCAGTGCTGGTGTAAAACTTTTGATAGTTTCCACTGTCCAAAGATCAACAGCAATTCCAGCTAAAAGAGCGGTAAATCCGAATCCGAGTGTGCCCCATAGCCGCTGAGCACCATACTTCATTTCCTGAGCTTCGCCAAGAACATCAAAGCAGATTGCGTCACTGATCGAATTAGTGACATTAAAACCGATAGTGCCGATGCACATTAAAATGACGAATAGCCAGAATGTCCAAGTATTGTACAGGCAATCGGGTAAGTTGGTATAGTCAACTTTACAGAAGGCTGAAATCGAGCCTGTGAATGTAAAGTTGGAATTCGCTTCTAGGCATAAGTTGCTAGAATTATTAATAATAATGGAGGATGAGTTAAAAGATACATCCTGAGCGTATCGTATCACAAAAAAGTTCTTATTGCTCAAGTCTACCGTGTCAGATTGGCATTGTACGCGCCTGGTAATCGTGCACTGACTACCATGTGTGAGGAGCTGAAAGAGAAAAATAACAAAATAAGCAAAGTTGTCTGGTAAAAGCCATAGTATAAGTCTTCTGAAAAAAATATTTTCACAATGCGATTTTCTTTACTTAAAGGCCTAACCTTAACTTAAGCCATTAGCGCAATCCAGATGACAAGTGAGATTAGTGAAAAAGATTGTTCGTTTCCAAACTCATTGAAGGAATATTTGCGTTCTTGAATTCATTTGATTGGGATGAACGTGATAGGAGTGGTATTTTCGTTTTGTTATGGGACATATCACTATCACTATCTCTTTTATAAATTAAGATCGTTATAATATTTAAAGACGATTAGAATTCTAATGAACATGGGACAGCATTATATGGGAAAACAATTGTTCCTTTATTAAAGACTTAACGGTCCACATATCTGCATTGGTACTGTATCTGAATTGGGGTTGCCCTTATTCGAAAACCCAAGTTCATTTATTCTGACCACTCAATTTAGGATTACATATGTACTTAATCACTTAAGTCGTAGAAGTCAGAATGGTTCCAAAACCGGGGAAAAGTCCAAACGATTAAAAATCATACAGACGCATTTCGCACCTGCCGATAATTTCAAAAGTCTTCGAAATTTCTCTGCTTAAACGTTTAAAACCGATAACTGAAGAAAGGCGATTGATCCCGGATCACCAGTTCGGCTTTAGGGTCAAACATTCCACAATCGATCAGGTCTATCGGATAACAAATGTAATTGAAAACGTGCTAGAGGGAAAAAAGATATGTTCAAGCGTTTTTCTCGATGTATCGCAAGCTTTCGACAAGGTATGGCACGAGGGCTTGAAGTATAAGCTACAACAAATTTTACCGACAGAAATGAATAGAATACTCGAATCTTACTCGTATCTCGAAAATAGGCTGTTTCGGGTTAGATATGGGGTTGAATACTCTGAATTCAAGGAAATTCAAGCTGGCGTTCCACAAGGAAGCCTTCTGGGGCCATACTTATTCTTACTGTACACTAGAGACATACTTCTAGATGAAAAGACTGTGGTAGCCACGTTCGCGGATGACACGGCGATCCTCGCCACAGGACAAACAGTTGAATTCTCGACTGCAAAACTTCAATGAGCTCTGAACAAAATATTTGAGTGGACGAAGACCTGGTGAATCGTGCTAAACTAAACTAAGTCAACATACGTCAATTTCACGTACAGAAAGATAAACAACTTACCTTTATTCATCAACTCGGTACAAATACCGTATGCAAACGAGGCAAAATATTTGGGAATGACGCAAAACTGAAGTGAAAATAACACGTAAAAAAGAAACGTGAAGAGCTCGAAATCAGGCTAAGAGAAATGAATTGGCTTATCGGAAGATACTCTAAATTAAGCACATATAACAAGCTGCTTATATATAAGCAAGTGCTAAACCCTTCGTGGACTTATGGTATATAACAAAACCAAACATTATGTCTGTCCTACAGACATTCCAGAACAAAGCGCTTAGAGCAATCGTGAATGCTCCATGGTATATAGGAATAGCGATATTCACCACGATCTGGGAATTGCAACCATGAAAGACGAAGGAACAAGCTTTGCTCGTAAACTTCGCACTCGTCTTTTGCATCATTGCAACCAGGAAATATTCCGAAGATTGGACGAGATAAATCTTGTGCGGCGACTTCAAAGAATAAGACCGTTCAATAATAGTAGGTGCCTTCGTTGGAAAGCTACCTATCCAACGCGATAAACTACAGAAGCTTGAGCTAATTGTTAAGGAAACTTAGTTGTAGTCTTATAGAAAATGAGAGGTTTTTTTTAGTGAGTAAGAATCTCACACAATCATGAGGGACTGCTTATGGCGGGCGCTGCTATGCCACTGTGTGGTAGGCAGTAGGTGCTTATGGTGCTTATGGTTTCTGCTGTGGTGGTGCTCTTATGAGCGCGTGCTTATGGTGCCTATGATGGTTTTTTTTTTAAAAAAAAAAAAAAGGTATTGCCGATAGTCTTGTATCTAACAAATCAATTAGCATTTCGGACAGAATTTTCCGCGAACCTTCTTGTAAAGTGTGTTTTCGTAGAGCTTTGTTTTTTGATTTGGCAACACTTTCCATCGACAGTCAATTTGGCAGCTGACATCTGATTTGTGCTTAGTTGTGATTAGTTTGCCATTTCAGTAATGAATAGACTTACATGAGAAAAATGCCTGCAAATTGTGGAATTATTTGTCGAAATCGTGGTTCAGTTCACGAAACTTATTGTGCGCTTCATCCCTTTTACGGTTGACATAATGGTCCATTTGAGCAGGTACTCGTAATTCGAATAACAATAGATCGCATTTTCTTGTTCATCGCATACTATTATACCGCAGAGACGTCGTACAGTTCAGAAAGAACAACTTTTCACAAACTTCTCCCTGGCTGAAACAAAAGGGGGTTCCAAAAAGAAAAAAAGGAACAAACCGGCGAAAACCGGATACGCAATCGGAAAATAATAATAATGTGGAAGTCCCTAAAGGCAACCGTGAGACCAAGCGAGCTGCCAATGGAAAATAACAATAAAGTATTATAGAAGTTCCTAAAGGCAACTTGGACAAAAGTCGTTAAAAGCAAAGGCCAAAAAAAACAGTATAGCGTAAGGAATCTCAAGGCTAAGCTTGACGCTATTACATTTGAGACCAAAGGAGATCTCTCGTACGCAGAGATACTGCGCAAAGTAAAAGCGGATTCCATATTGGAAACCGTTGGAACAGTTCTATCAAGGATCAGAAGGACGCAAAAAGGTGTTCTCTTGTTTCAGCTCAAAGAGACGGGCATAAAAGCAGCCGAGTTTAAAGGCGCTATAAGCCAAGCACTACGGTCACAAGCGAATGTAAAGGCTCTGACCCACCGTGGTACTGTCGAACGTAACCACCAAGAACGACGACGACGACGTAACCACCAAGAACGATATAAGCGCAGCAATTAAGTCGCAATTTGGACTGGAAGGAGTATCGAAAGAAGATATACTATCTGTTTAATGGCACCCAATCGGCGGTAATAAGTCTCACCACAGACGATGCAAAAAACTGCTAGATGCCGCGACGAATAAAAATTGGCTGGGTCATCTGCCGAATCCGTGAAAAGGTTTTGCTAAGAAAGTAAACCGACATGCTTCAGGCGCCTGTGTAACGAAGCTGATCTAAATCCTTGGGGTACTGCATATAGGATGGCAATGGCCAAATCAAAGGGCTATAGGGCTTCACAAATAACATACGCCACTCTGCTAGAATCGATTGTACAGCACCTTTTCCTACAAAGACCACCTCTTACCCATTATATCGAGGAAGAAAAAAGAGAAGCACATATTCCACAGATATCAATGGACGAACTGATTAAGGCATGCAGAAATATAGACGATAATAAGGCGGCTGGACTCGACGGAATTCCAAATAAGACCGTAAAAGCAGCTGTCCAGAAAAAACCAGACATGTTCATAACAAATTACCAGAGATGTCTAAAGGAAGGAATTTTTCTTGACCCATGGAAAAAACAGCATTTGGTACTCGTGCCAAAGGGAAATAACCACCAGGTGAGTCATCTTAACATCGGCCAATCTATCTCCTGGACAAGATTCTGGAACGTGTCATTTATGAAAGACCATTGTCAGTCGCTGAGGAAAAAGGGGCTTTATCAAATCGCCAATTCTGTTTTAGAAAATCGCGGTCTACCATAGATGCCATAAAATCGGGAGTACGCATTGCGACTAAAGTGATAGAAGGGGAAACATGGCGATGGGACATAAAGGAATACTGGTAACACTTGATGTTAAAAATGCCTTTAACTCCGTAAGCTGGTTATCCGTAACAAGAGCTCTTTCTGGAATGGATACACCAAACTATTTACTTAAGATAGTAAGAAGCTATCTCAACAATAGGCAGCTTCAATATCAAACAGAGCATGGTATCAAATATTACAGTGTCTCAGCAGGAGTACCACAGGGTTCAGTGCTAGGACCATTATTGTGGAATATTATGTACAACGGAGTACTGCGACTGGTGCAGCCACGAGGAGTTCACACATTTACGAAGTAGAATATGCTACAAATGCTGCTATTGCGCAAATAAAAGATTGGCTATGTTCAGTTGAACTTGAACTTGCTGACCACAAAACTGAGGGGAATATGGATCCTTCCGGGTTGGAAGCCAAACAATTCGCTGTAAAGGGGCACTGAAATATCTGGGAGTAATGTTAGATAATAGACTATAGTTTGCACCACATGTGGTCTATGCCAGCGAGAGGGCATCTTTACTACAAGCGGCATTATCACGAATTCTAGTAAACATCGGGTGTTACTTTCAAGACTGATCGGCTTGGTTCTGCTTTACACTGTCCCGGTTTGGGCCACGGCACTAGTCAAACAGGATGCTAAGAAAAAACTATCGTCGGCATACAGACTATGCACATTAAGGACAATATGTGGCTTTCGAACGATATCAGACGAAGCAGCATATGTTATAGCTGGAATGGTACCCATCGATATACTCGCGGATGAGATGTTTAGGGCATTCAACAAAATTGCGTCAAACCGCAACTCCTACGCTTCGTCAGAAGCTCAAAATGGTTCCATCAGTAAGAGGATCATAGATCCACGTCGCATCACAATGAGCCAATAGGCCTAAGTGGGTTGGTATATCCAACAGCCACTCTTACCTACCTACCTACCTACCTAGGTTGCACTTGCGTTAACGTAATGAAGATGAGAGGGTACAGCGAAGGCTGTGCTTACAAATGGTTTAGGTCTTCGCATTCATCAAGGCAGTAAAGGAAGACATATCTTGGGTAGCGCGCGCAGTAGCGTGCGAAACCGGAAGCGGCTAGCTAGGAATCGAGCTAGTTTGAGAGTCAAGTTAGTTGGTCTGTTAGCTGCCCTTGAAAGATTGGTAGTTGATTTTTTTTATAATTACCTGTTCGCTGCACTCTGAGAAGTTATTTTGATCTATCGTTAAGTTGAATTCTTCTTTGACGCCGATGGTATGCACTTGTGGAGTTGGGACAAAATAAAACCCCGCATAGGATAGTGTCATCACAATAATAAGAGATGTAAAGATGAATTTTCGAAAATTCTAAAATTGACAAATTGAAATTTTAAGTGGCACAAGGTTCAGGAAAATTGTTGACTTACCGCAAAATAGTCTGCTAGAAAGCCAAATACAGGCTTTGCCAATACGTACATAATGGGGAGTACAGAAGTGATGTAGCCCATTATTTCGGGCTCGATTCCGAGTTGTTTTCCATAAACCGATATTTGTGGAAGAATCGGACCCATTGCTGTAGAATAGAAGAAAAAAATATTTTTAAGTTGAACCTTAATTGTTTGCTATAAAATTAAACTGATTAAATAATACTCGTAGGTCTGTTGCCTCTTTGAATATAAGAATATCATGCGTGCGGCGAAATAATCATCGATCTTTCTCTCTCTTTGTGTCTACTTAGTAATTTTTCTAACTTAACGTATGCTTTTGCATTAGTAAGTGTTAAGTTTTTTCTTAAGTAACTAAAGAGGGAACGGCTGAAGCTAAATTTTGCATTTGAAAAAGGTTAAAGTATCAAATTAAAGACTATTATCTATTCTTATTTATATCCCCAAGACATATGGAATCATTCCCGGTGACATCCGAAAAACTCCCACATAGCTCTATCATGGCTAGAAGTCGTACTAGGGGATTTACTAGACTTGGTTCACATTCCCAAGTTATGGGTGGTAGCAGACAGAATCTATCATGTTTATCCCAACACCGTAAGATCAGAGCATAAATACATCTTGACATGTTTTTCTATAATTCCTAGTATGTCTAGTTGAAAGATTATCGAAGAAGTCGTAGCAGGCCGTTTATGTAGATTCATTTTAAAATACAGCCCAATAAAACGGAATCAGTACGGATTCCAAAAGGAAAAAGAAAAAATCGACTCCTTAGAATACCAGCCGGAGTAAGCGTCAACATGTTCTAGAAGTATTCCTGGTCTTAAGCAAAGCCTTTGATACACTCGACCATAAATGTCTTGCAGATGGTGTAGTAAGAGTAGGAATTAGACAAAGACTAGCAAACTGGATTAGTGATTACCGTTTGTAAACGACTTGGCCTCAATTAAAACAAAATGATCAGAACTGCAGCAGTGCCCTCACCGAAATTTCAACCATTAAAAAGCACTTCTATTTGATATTCATGGTGCCTTCGACAATGCAACTGTTGAAGATATCTACAGCAAGACCTGACATATGAATTAAAGAAATGTCTGTCAACAAATCCACCTGAAATAATGGGTGGATAGGGATTGGCATATAGAGGTTCTGTCTTCACTGCCATCGCGCATGCTGATTGAAGCTCTACCCAATCCTCTCGACAGTTAAATATAACGTCTACGCAAATTCATATAATACAACTTCAATATCTGTCAGATCATGCCTGGGAATGGGTCTCTAAAAACGGTAGTTCCTTTCACGAGAAGACTCACGTTGACTCAGTTTGTGCTGAAGGGTGTCATCATTTAGCTTTTTTACGAAGTTAGATAGCACATTTATTTGGATTAAACATGCCGCGTCGAAAGGTCCCAAGGGTCAGTTCTGTTTTCAAAGGAGCATTTAAAAAAATGTAGGCTTTGTCACCGTGGATCATCTGAATCCTCACGGCTATGATGAGACTCATTCCATCCTTTGCAGAATAATCTTAATAGAGGGAACGGTTCGCTTAGGCTGAATTCAATAGAGTTGGGTAGGCTGCAGGTTACAATTTTTTCGCAGGAATGAGATCGCCGCCGAATTTGTTATGCAATGCACAAAGAAGAACTTTTCAGCACCCGAACCTGCATTGGAATCTCATGTGTCTTTGGTTAGGAGAGCAACCGTAGGTGACAAGATTCTTCAAACTGGGGGCAGACCAAACGAATGCTTCCCGATATGTCTAAATGATCTGGCGCATTCCTGATGTTCCACAGCTCATTGACTTCTTATTGGAACACTTCGCGTTCGCTTTTAAAAAACACCTAAGTAAGAGTATGCTAGAAACAACCAGGCTGCTGATGATAAGCGCTAATGTGGGGGTTTCTGATATTCTAGTCCGTTTTTCATTGAAAGGATTACTCATCTTTCGACAAAAGGAAAAACCCTTTAAAAATAGCATACCATATATACATGTAGTACGATGGGACACTTTTTTGCTTTTGATGTATTCCGACAGAAAAAATAAATGAGGATGCACGATATTCCAAAAGATAAAACTCGTATATACTCGTATATGTACTCGTATATACAAATAAGAATGTATATTCTACGTTATATTGAAAAAATGACTTTGAATCGTTGTTGAAAGCAGGATTCATTCTTTTAGGGTATTCCTAAAAATCGTATCTTTATCGAGAACAGAAAATTCTTTAATCGTAATTGATAAGGAATACGTGAGGGAAAATAAAAAAAAAACTGGTGTGAATAAAATTCACAATTCATCGGGTTGCTAAGGCTATAACAGATAGCTAGCCCATTAGGGTACACATATTTTTATACCCTAGTAAAGAGAAAAAATAAAACACAGGAAATGTATGCAATTAAATCCAAATAATTGTAAAGATAAAATGAAGAACCATTCTTGTGAGTCCCGTGATTAGATTTTTTAAAATGTAAAAAATTTTGAATTTTTTTAATGCTTCTTGTGAACATACAGACTCAATTATATATACAAGAGCTTAATTTATTCTCTTTAATCAATTAAATGACTTTTGGGTACATATGTATGTTATATGTCATTTGTCTGTGTAATATCAGACGTTAAGCCTTAAACGTCTCCTATTTAAAATAAGAGCCTTGGCGATTCCACTCACAAGTACAAAGTGCCAGAGTTTCAAATACTTAGCCTGTACTCCGGTATTTTAAAAGTGGTCATACCCTTCTTCTTAAAAAAGAAAATAAAAAAATTAACATCTAGTGATGACATAAATCAATAAAATCACTGATGGGTTGCTGAGCAGTAATTTTCCTTTACTACGTAATCTCAATAAGCAAATATTTTTGCTCTAATGAATTCATATGTATGCACACAACATACCCATATACAGGGTGTTTCAGTTTAGGTTTTCGTCCTGATAGCTGAAGATTCCTGAAGTTATAGCAAACAAGAAATTGTATTGCTCTCCCTCCAAGTTATAGGCTGTTAAAGTGATGGACCTCTGATTTCGAGGTAAAACTTCTGAAAAGACTGTAGCTTTCCAACGGATTCAGCTGTGTACACTTTTGAAAGGGAATTTCAGTGTGCGTAAAATACTAAAATTTCGTCGAGTTCTATGAACGCCAGCCAAAATTATGGCATTTTAAAGCTAACATTTTAAAAAATCGTTGGACCAATTTCATCAGAAAAATGCGTTTATCTCGAAATTATCAACTTTTAGGTTAACTTTTTTTATCAAAACTTTTATCTTCTCTTCATTATCTACGATTTTGATGTATGACTTTTCCACCTACGAACAACGGATGTTATTGCAAACCACTATTTTATTCAGACAAATTGGTCTGATGTCTGCTGATTAAAAGCTGTCAATTGTTAACTAGTAAAACAAAGTTGGAGAATTAAGCCAACGGTAAATTTTCCGCTATTTTGTGGAATGTTTTTGTTTAATTCGGTGACAACTTTTAAAATGTGTCGATGTTACTTTATTTACTAATTAAGAGTGAACGAGTAAAGTGTTTAGCAAATGTTTAAGAAAAAATGTTTTCGATTCGCGAATACGCCGATATAATTTTCGTTTACGGTTTCTGTAATGGGGATGCAGGGTTAGCTAGATTAGAGTACCAATGGCGATATCTTAGACGGGGGATCCCTTCTAGGCCAACTTTTATCAATGCTTTTCACAGCCTCTCAACCGTCGGCTCAGCATATGGGTTAAGAAGGAAAGATTGTATAACTAGCAGAAGAGGAAGAAAGAATTTTAAATGGTTTAAGAATGCAGCCATCTATTAGCACTAGAAGGCTTGCAGCACAGTTGCAAACTCCAAGAACTACAATCCATAGCGTTCTTCAAGCCAACAGGGTTTACCCCTTTCAATATACGCCCGTACAAGAACTTTTGCCAGGAGACTTCCAAAAAAGGATTGAATTTTGCCAATGGCTACTGCATCAACAAGATGAGAATGAGCAGTTTATTCAAAAAATTTTATGGACTGACGAAGCTCAGTCTGCGAGAATGGGCATTACCAACCAACGAAATTCCCACTATTGGACAGTGTCTAATCCTCACTTAACACGAACAATATCTTCTCAAAGGTAAAGAATCAGTTGAAATGCAGATGTTTTCCTTAACTCTATACCATTTTATAGAAGCGTGAATGTTTGGGCCGGCATATTGGGTAGTACATTAATCGGGCCATTCATACTTCCACATGTCCTAAATTCAACATTCTATTTAGAATTTTTGAGAGACCAGTTGCCGGAACTCCTGGCAAAGAATGGTTTTCCAACACGATGGAGCTCCTTGCCATTGTAGCAATAATGTAACTCCGTTTTTAAATCAAAAATTTAATGGACCGTGGATTGGCCGATTTGGTCCTTTTCTTTGGCCACCGAGATCTCTTGACCTAACGCCAATTGATTTTTTTTTTCTGGGGAGCGATAAAAAAAAATGGTTTATTTGACTGAGATTTTAAGTCGAGAAGAGCTCCAAAAGACATTAGCAAACATTAATTTTCAGTCTGAAATCATCAAACGCGCTAGAACGTGCATCCAAATGCACGGGCAACATTTCGAAAATTTACTATAAAAGCGTTTTGAAATTTTAAAGCGTAACGGTCCTTTTTAGGACCACAAAAACTATTTAAAGGGATATTAAATTTATTTTGTGACCCATTTGACTGAATAAAATAGTGGTTTGCAATAACTACCGTTGTTAGTAGGTGGAAAAGTCACACATAAAAATCGTAGATAATAAAGAGAGGCATTCAAGGAACTCGACGAGATTTTAGTATTTTATGCACACTGAAATTCTCTTTCAAGACTGTGCACAACGGTTTCTTAAGCTGAATCCGTTAGAAAGCTACGGTCTTTTAAGAAGTGTTACCTCGAAAACGGAGGTTCCTCACTTTAACGGCCTATAACTTGGAGGAGGGTGAAAATAGACCCCCCTGCAATAAAAGTTTTTGTTTGCCATAACTTCAAGAAGCTTCGGCTGTCAAGATGAAAACCTAAACTGGGACACCCTGTATGAATAAACCTTTGATAAACCAAAAGAAAAATTTTTTTTTTTTTTAAAAATAGGTGTCGGCCAACTCTTCTTGATATTATCTTGTCCTTTTGCAGAGCACCATAGGATCTATTTCACTATGTCAATGGCAAGACTAGAATCCAAATTCTAGCATACCACATTTTGTTTTGCAAGACAAATCATTGATAGTTTTATCTTTATATACGGTCTGCTTTGGGCTGAGAGAAGAGCAAATTTGACTTTACAAAGCTCAAATCGAAGCAAAGGGAAAGAAGTAGCTTGCCAATGAAAGATCCAGAAACAGTGGACTTGTACTTAGTCTTGCATTTGCTCAATCTCAGTGCAGATGCAGAAGATACAGACAATATGGTAATTCCCAAACCATGATATTTTCATAACGACATCTACTTTTCTTTCTTAGGTGGCGATCTCGACTTCGGCGGACCTGGGTTTCATCCAATAACTCATTGACTGCCGTCTTGCGCCAATCTGCCTCCAGTTGCATATAACTTTGTGGCGATCATACTTTAAGACGTTGTCCCTCTGGGATAGATCGGAAGACTTTTCAGGCGGAGACATTCACACTTGTTCATTTAACGCATTAACGAATACACCGGTGAATTCTGGATCTGCTGATAAGATTAGGATCCCCGTATAGCCCATAAGGCACTTCTGATGTAGTAGTATAAGCCTGACCACGATTGAAAAATCCGTAGATTGCCGATAAATGCCGACTTTACATGCAGGGACACAGAAAGCATATAGAGTGGTGCTAAAAATGAGCACTAGGGCGGCTCGCGAGCTCTAGAAGAAAAAAGTTCGTCGGCGATAGCTACATATGTCCAAATTTTAGTCCAACGAGGCTGACAGCACTGACGGAAAAGATGCCAACCTCTTCAAGGCAGTAGAAGATAACTGTGTAACCAGCATACACTAAACCAATCTTAATATATAGTCAGACGAAAGTATGCAACACGAATGGAACTTAAGGGTTGTGTGCCCGTTCCTAAAGAAAGGAAACCGTCTACATAGTCTGCGACAACTATAGAGGTATCAGTCTTTTCACCATCGGCTCTAAGGCTTTCTCTGCCAACCTATATAATCTCCAAAAACATTTGTTAACCAACTTATTGGTCCTTCACAGTATAATTTCAGGCCTTGAAAGTCCACCACGGCATATCTTGAGAAAAGCCCTTCGCTTCCAAATCAGCACTGACCTAAAGGGTGACCAGATAATAACGATACGAAAAAAAGTTTAAATAAAACAACAACGGTGTGAGATACGAGTATAATATTGACTCTGGATTTATTTTGAAGCTACGTTCATGCCACTATGTGTGGAATAGCACATCATTTAAATGACCGCTTCAGCTTCGCTGGCAGTGCTTCAAGCGGTCGGTCCAACTTTTGAGGCGTTATTCCCGCAATAGACTCAGGACTTGGCGTAGCCCCAGAGAAAATAATCGAGGGGTTTCAAATCGCATGATCGCAGCGGCCAATTGATAACCCAGTCGCCAAATTTCCCCTTCACAGATTCGAGCGTTGCGCCGCTTGTATGGGATGGAGCGCCGTTTTGTTGGAACAACAGCTCGGATATATCGATGTTGTCGAGCTGTGACCACAGAACATCGCTCTATACCTGAGACCACTGACGGTAACGTGTCTCCTTCCTCATTTCGAAAGAAATAAGGTTCGATCTCTGTGGATGCATTGATGCTTGACCGAACACTTTTGGATTGTGTTCGCTCCAATAACGGCAATTTTGCTTGTTGACATAGCCGCTGATGCAAAAATGGACCTCGTCCGAGAAGATGATTTTTTAGCTAAAATCTGGATCTCCAGCCAACATTTCCAGCACCCAATTAGTACGGCGTTGTCTATGGTCGTCTGGCTTCAATTCTTGTGTCAGCACAATCTTACGCGGATATAGTCGCAAATGCAAGCGCAAATTAAACCGGGTTGGTTTGGCGACGCCCAATTAAGCTGACCGGCACCGAATCGACATTTCTGGGTCTTCTTGGTTACTGGTCGCTACGGCGGCTATGTATTTTTCATTTTCCTATCAACATCTGCCTGGTTGGTGGCGTAAGATCCAAAAGTGTGTTCTCACGACCAAACTTTTCCGCTGTGCGACGAATTGCCTGCACAGTGAAGCCATGACGACGACCGGCCTTACGACGAAATGCACGTTGCATATTTACAACTGAGCCAGAATTTCGATAATAATTTCCGCACGTTCGGCAAGCGTAAAACGATGCAAGATGAAATGGCAAACCTTACTGATTATTTTGGCCGCTGGAGGTCATTGGTAAATGAAATTATCATAGCTATCTGGTTACTCGTTGTATGCTGATATTAAAGCCGCCTTTGAAAGCGTACATAACAAAAAACAATGCGAAGCCATGTACGGTTTTGGCATTCTTGCTAGAGTTGTACGGCTATGCAGGATGGCCACAGAGAAAGCTGCAATGAGTTTATTTGGAATTTTGATATCAAAAAGGTTTCCAACAAAGCGATCCTTTATCGTAGCACTTGAGAATTTTTTGGAAATTCGCTTCTGAGGCATGGTATTGTCTTTCAATAACACTTACAGCTACTTGCCTATGCGAATGATAGATACATTATCTGCAGAACAACATAGGCCGTACAACTCGCTTATGGAATGCCTCGCCTAGCTCTTTATTTGCAAGTCATTATAACCTTCAAACATTTAAAACCAACGGTCACCGGTACATCTCTTTCTATCCTCCCTAATTTTCCTTCGCCCGCGCTGTGTGCAAGCATTCCTTGAGCGCGCGCATAGTTTTCGAAATAGTTGATATTCCGTATTCTTTAAAGTATATTTGAAGAGTAAATGATGTTAATAGCTGGGCTCATAAGGCAATTGAGTAGCAAAGCCCACTCGCGGGCAACTAAAGTAGCGCTCTATAAAATATTGATCGACATACTCCTTTATTGTGCAGAAATACGAATTTTATAAAAAAAAGGATGTCGAGTATCTACGACCTACATCTGAAAGAAGAGATTTAACTAAGAACTGTACGAGCCATTGCAGCGACTTGGATATACTAGATGGAGTGAAATGTGATATCCTTGACCACCAGAATGCGCTCTACTGCAAAAAAGATTATGATGCCTTGAAATCCGTTCATATTTAGGCAGACATGCCAAATTTCAGTGCGATACTGTCTTTAGTTTTGTTTTGACAGCTGATTGTTGTTGACGTGTTTGGCATCATGTTGAGTATGGTCAAAAACGATTTTCGTTCTCTCACAAAACATTATTTTTGAGAGGCAAAACGACGAAGGAAATAAAAGAAAAGTTGGATAAATATTATGGGGCTATTGCTCCGTCAGATTACACCGTCAAATATTGGTTTCGAGAGTTTCGTGATGGCCGCAATTCCACTACCGATCAAGTCCGCAGCGGCAGGCCCTCCGATGCGGTTACAGAGGACAATGTCAAAAAAATATATGAAACGGTGTGGGCTGACCGGAAAGTGAGGGTTCGCGAGCTAGCAGATACCACAAAGATTAGTACTGAATGCATACGTCATATTTTGGCCAATATTCTGCATATGAAAAAGTTATCCTGCCGCTGGGTGCCGCGAATGACCAAAAATACGAAGGCGAGAGCACTTTGAAAGAGTGTTTGGACTTTCTGATGCGGAATCGGGCGGACTTTTGGCGTCGATTGGTAACTGGATTTGGATCCCTCGGACTATTATCTCTTCCCAAACCTCAAAAGATGGCTCATCAATAAAAAATTCAGCTCACGCGAGAAAATTATCGACGCCAAGGAGGAGTATTTTGCAGACCTTCCGGAAAATTACTTTTCGGACGGGATCAAGAAGTTGGAAAATCGCTGGAATAAGTGTATCAAACTAAAAGAGGACTATATTGAATAATATAAAAAAAACATTTAAAAAAAAAAAATTTAATTCCCAAGGAGGTCACTTTTCACTCCATCTTGTAGCGAATTATAACCAGTTTTTTTTTATAGTGAGCGCGCGCTCAAAGGGTTTTTGTACCCTTAAAATGTTTGCATACAGCGCAGGCGAAGAAAATTTAGGGAGGAAGAAAAGACAGGTACCGATGTACATTGTTTTTTAATGTTTCACCACCTAACATAGCGATAAAACGAAGTGAGACAGGTGACAATTCGCCGGTGTTCGAGGGCGCAATTGACTGGATAACATTAGCATCATTTATGAGTGTTATCGCACGGTTTTGAATCCTATGTAGCAGGTGCAGATATATTTTAGGACCACCTGACCAGATGTAGGCATTGTACTCCAATTTCGGGCGGATAAACGCCTTATAAGTATATTGAGGCCAGATCAGAAGGGGTGAAATATTTCTTAAATCGCTTGAGGAATCCTAGATGTCTCGCAGCATTTTTAACGACATCGAATATGTGGTCATTGCAACGTAAGTTATTACTGACACACATACCGAGAATGGAAAGTTTATCGGTTTCGACGATGCAAGTGCCATTCATGGATAATGGCTGGGTATTTGAAATGCGCTTTAATGACAGAAGACAGCATTGAGTTTTGGAAGCATTAAATTCCACTTGGTTGATTGTTCCCCAATTGGTTATGCTGTAAATATTTAATTTAATTAAATTTAATGAGCTTAACATACGCCGTTCTACAGCTGAAGAGCAGGGACGTGAATCTGGGAACGAATAGAAAAAGCAGAGAATACTGTTATCAGCAAAGGAATATATTGGATTAGAAGTAGCAGACAAGAGATCATTAATGAAAATTAAAAAGAGTGTCGGAGACAGAACGGAGCCCTGGGGCATAACAGCATTTATTTTGTAAATATCAGACTTGAAACCGTCCAAGACAACTTGAATTGAACGTTCCGAAAGGTAATTTCTAATCCATTGAAGAAGAGAGTTAGCGATCCCAAAAGCACGCATTTTCGACAAAAGAGCCTGATGCCAAACTCTGTCAAATGCCTTAGAAATATCAAGTGCAACTATCTTGCTTTCGCCAGATTGATGTACGCTTTGGTTCCGCTTTTCGATTAGACATGCCATCAAATCACTAGTGGACCTGTTGCTGCGAAAACTATACAGCCGGCCATTAAAAAGTTTTCGTGTTTCGAAATATTTCATGAGCTGATGGTTTATCAGCGTTTCCATAACATTGGAAAGTAGGGACGTACGAGTAAGTGCAATGAGTCTGTAGGAGGAGAGAGAGGAAGATTCGCCGTTTTTAGGGGCGGGCTGGACAAATGCTGTTTTCCATCTGCTCGGAAAGAGTCCTAAAGGGTAGGATTGATGAAAAAGCGTACGCAGTGGTTTTGCCAGCGAGGAAGAACACCTCTTCAGACAAAGGTCAGATATACCATCTGGACCAGCGGATTTATACAATATAAGTTGCGATCTTTAGGTACTCCTGCTACTACACGAGTACGAAAGTGGATTCGTCCCATTGAAGATTCGACGCACTCAAGTGTAGACGGGGACAAAGGACAATCTAGGAGTCTTTAGCCATACCATGCCTTTTCGTTTGGTTTGATACTCTTCATCCGATGAGGGATAAAGCATCACATTCCAAAGAGAATAGTCTCTGTGATCACATCAGCAGCGGAATCCATGTCGTTGTCGAGGGAACATAACGACCAGTTAAAATTCCTAAAAAAGTTGTTAAGTCCGCTCCAATTGGCTTTCTCATATTGCCATATGGTTCTTTTAGGAATCTTTCCTCTAACTGCATCAGCATAGAAAAGGGCAGCAGAAGATGGTCCAATTTCAGATGCCGCACGCAAGTGGAGAGGGACCTCAACAAACGTGGCGCGCGAAATTGGAAGTAGCTGTTAAACAAGAGATACACCGGTAATAATGATTCTTCATACATACCATATGTCGCATGAACACTTGAGGATTTCTTTAGAATTCTTAAGAAAGAAATATGAAAACCTTTGATAGCAAAATATCTTTGTGGATTCAGATTCTGATTGTATTGGAAAAGGTTAGCTAGTTAGTTAAATTATATTATTAAAACAATGATGCTCACTACTGACATCTGGAATTAAACATTGCGAAAATTCTAATGCAGTTAAGGACAAAATCAAAATCATTGTTTTGATCACTATTTCTTCTGGCTAAGATGTAAAGACAAGTAATTTTTTATCGTCCTGAATTCAATTCCTTTATGTATTTGACTGTCACAGACTATATCTTTTGCACATAATAAAACAGCATTGATATGTCCTGGCCTGTCTTTTGTTGAAGAACAAAGGAAGTGATTGCATCACTCAGATGCAAAAATATTAGAAAATTATGCACTCTGGTTTACATGATACGTAAGTAGATAGGAATATATGCTAACACTTTCCTTGGGTAATGAATTCGTGTTCTGTTTTTAAAAAAAGGCAACTCTTAAACATTATACTATCATACTAGACATTGTATTAATTCTTCATAATAATACATGTACATACCTGCCATGAAGAAGAAGTAATGCGCCTTAATTGGCAGTAGTTTTCCATTGATTTTCACCATTTCTTAATCCTCTGTGTGTTGCTTACAATTAAAAAACACTTAATTATTAACGTCACTGTTTATCACTGAATGTAAGAGATCTATCACAAAATTAACTTTTCACATCTCCAGATACAGATACGAGTATAGGTATCATACTGTCCGCAGATGCACATCAATATATAACTATTAGAGAAACTGGGAGAACACTGCTATCTTCTACAATTTGTGTAGCAGTTGCTCTGAGTTTCCTGAATGAACGCGACCACACCACAATTCATATCATTTCAAACTGCTACAATTATCCGATAATACCGTCTCGACGCCTTCAGTGCATAAACCGTCTAATCACCATGACAGTCCCTCTGAAAAGAAACAACAAGGGACATGGTATCAGTGAAAACGTTCATTCAAGTTATCGTTTGAAAGATTTGGAAAATAGGTAACTGAAACAATATAAATGTGGAAATTGTTGTTGGTTTTTTATAATTTTTAGTAGATGTCATTATAACGATTATTATCTTATCAGGTTACTTTAAGGCGAAAATGATAAAAGTGAAAAAAAAAAACGAATACGAGTCTAGTTCTCGTATTGGGAAATAAGATTAACTGACAGTAAACTGAGGGTGGGGGGTTATTGTATTTTATTCAGATTTTCTATACATACAATATAGGGTATCATTTATGAAAAAAATACGAGAGAGATGATGAAATGTAAAGTTGTAGAATTCCAACGGCGCGATTGAATGCAAAAAATAAGCTGAGCATGATAAACTTCAAGAGATTTACGAGGAAGAAGGAGGTTCATTTTTCGGCCCCGTAACAGCTGATTAAATATAAGTTATATGTAAATTTCTGTTGTAAACATATTACGAAAATTATTTAAACGTTGAAACCATGTTTTTCAAAGTTGTACTCACGATTACTCGAAGGTCATATGAGCAAATTTTGTAAGTGATAACTTTAATTAAGAACGAGCAGTGGAAGCACGTGAATACCTGCGCACACATGGGCCGCACGCTTCAGTATCAATTTTATTTACTCATACATTTCATTTCTTGATATGGTTATTTGATGTTAGATATATAAGAAATAAAATGATTATAAGTGGTGTTCAGAGAAATACATAGCACACCCCATTCGTTCTACACTAAAGTCATCCGTTCTTACTCAAACATGCTTTAATATTTATTCTTTCATTTATTTCAAATGTATTTGCCTTTATCAACTTATTAGAACATAAAATAATATTTATAAGTAGAGTAAAAAATAAAAGATAATCGAAGAATTCATAAAAATGCATAAATTAACTGTTCACAGAAATAGCATACCATGCTTTAATACTAAGAAACTAATTTAAAAGTAGAATTTTGTCATTCGAAAAGCTAGTATTTTCTTGAATAACCTTTGCCCTTCAATACTAATTTGCATCTGGATGGCATACACTCAGCAAATTTCCGACATCGTACAGTGTGGCTGCTGTACCAGACCCGTCGTGTACTTTCCCATGAAAGACTCAAACTTTATGGTTTTTCGTCCTAAATCTTTTTCTCTACATCCTTCCACAAATTTTCTATAGGGTTAAGGTTAGAACTTTGTGGCGGCCATGCTAAAACGTTCCAAGCCACTGACTTACAGACGATGCTCTGTGCTTCGTGTCATTATCTTGCATGAATTTCCATGCAAGTGGGAGAAACTTGTCGCAATAAGGCTCCATATGGTTCTCAAGGATCTCTTTGTATTTATACCACCTTGATCAAATCCCGGAATTTATTCAGAAAATTAAAAATACAAGTTCATTCATCTGAATCCATATTGTCCCCTTCAAAGTAATCTCCATCGACTGCAACACACTTATGCCAACGCTTGATCCAATCCTCGAAACATTTTTTATATTCGGTTTTCGGTATGTCCATCAGTGCTTCCTGCAATTTTTCCATTACTTCCTCTCGGCTGCTAAAACGCGTTGCCCGTAGAGGTTTTTTAACTCGATTGAACAGAAAGAAGTCACAGGGAGCCAGGTGAATTCGGTGGCTGTTGGATGGTATTTGTTGCAGTTTTCATCAAAAAATTACGATTAATGATAGCACTGTGCGACGGTACGTTATCATGGTGCAAAATCCACGAGTTATCTGCCCACTTTCGGCGAATTGCTTCACGCAAACGTCTCAGAACGCCCAAATACTCGTAATACTCTTTGTTTACTGTCTGGCCTTCTGGCAAAAATTTATGATGCACTACTCCGTTGTAATCCATGAAAACCGTTCTTTTTTGACTGAAAACGACGTGGTTTTTTTGGTCTCGGCTCATTTGGTGACCGCCATTCACTTGCCTGATGTCTGGATTGCGTGTCGTACTCATAAACCCACGTCTCGTCTCCAGTAATGATCTTTTGATGAATGTGGGATCGGATTTAGCCTCGCAAATCATCTCTTTTGCAACGTCAACACAGCCTCTTTTTTGCATGAAATTGAGGTCTTTTGGTACCAACTTTGCTGCTATACGACGGAAACCCAAATCATTAACCAAAATGTCTTGGACGGATACATAGGCAATGTTCAAGTCCTCCGCTATCTCTCTGATGGTTGACCAACATTTCTTTTACTCGTACTTCATCAATGTTTTCGTCGGTTTTCAATGTCACTGCCACTGCGTTCATGATCTTCGATTGACTCACGACCACTTTTGAACCGCTCGCGCTCGTGCCACTTGTAAACGACCGTTTTCTTTAGAGAATCGTTGCCGAAACACTTTTTCAACATTTCCAACGTTCGCGCACCATTAAATCCGTTTTTTACGCAAAATTTACGAGTAATACAAGTTCGTTGTTGCAAATTTAAATCTATTTCTAAAATTGTAAAAAAATCGCCAACACACACAGAGTTAGATGTACTCTTGGTTACGTAACTTTTGCAAATATCAAGCTATGACGCTAAGATTTAGAGGGAATGCCAACCACAGATTTACCAACTTAACAAAAGAAAACAGAACACAAATCGGAATAATGGGAGCGGGACGCGGTGGTTATTCCGGGATCAAGGTGTTATGTAAACATAAAAAAATGAGAACTTTGTCTCTCATGCAAAACTTCCGTATCTTCGTGGAATGCACCTCAAGTATTTTTATGCTTATAGTCCATTTTGTGATATTAAGGTCTCAATAAGATTACTTTGAAAGGTCTCCTTTGCCATTCCGCACAATCTGACGAGTTTTGTCTCTATAAATGCATTGATATGCGGGCCTGAAATCGGAAAATATGAGGTGAGTATCAATTTAAAATTCTTGGGTCTTCTCTAAGACCTATCATAGTGTGAATATTTGGCCAATTATGGACCAACGTGGTCTAGAACCACACTGATAGGTGCCAATCAGATCGTTGGCAAATGTTTTCACTCTAGGGGATATCCTCTCTTGTGGATTTGGTAGTTGATGCTGAGGGTCCACTCATCAAGCCTTGTTATACTTAAGTCTAGATATTGCTGTTCTGACATCATTTTGATGTAATGGTTCTGGTCCTTAGAAACATCATTTATTTCTGCTGTGGGAGCATGATGGATATTAGGCTAATATTGGCAAATTAAGCCTCGATGTGGATTATTTCAATGCTTTAGCTCATAAGTCGAAACCTCAAGACGTTTTGGTTTAGTTTGCCGCTTATAGAAAATCTACAAATACGAGTAGATGCTGTTTCTTTTTGTTGTAGGAATTACAGTAGCATGTGTCACAGGTTTTCATCCTCCTTTTGATCCTGCCCATCACTTCGCATATTATGGATTGCGATGATATCTGCTTTATAGTACTCTAGCGATTATTAGTTGTTGCACACATTTGGCAGTCACTTGGACATTGCTTGTTGGATCATTCCAAGTGGAAACCTAAGCGTCGTTTTGCAGGATCGTCAACAGTTTAATCCATGCTTATCCCAAACACTTGCTTGCTGCCAAAGGATATAACCTCCACCTTTCTACATAGCACATAGTTTTCCCAAATATATCTCATTAGAATTGCATTACTATATACGAGTACACATTCAGGGAATGTTTCAGAATTCCAGTCTGTCAGGAGAAACTTCCTACAGTTACTTGAAATAAATCATGCGCCAGAAAACAACTAAGCATATTTCCACGAATTTATGCAGGGCGAAACGAACACCTTAGGCAAGACTCTATGGAATGACTGTATACATGTTTTTACGCTGCAATATAAAACCATATGGATGAAGCATTAAAAAGTTGCAAGTGGGAAGTTCATTTTCCCTTTCTTGAAAAAAGTGATGAGAATTACTTAACAAGTTATACAAGAGCACGAGTATCTTCCATCTTCACGGAATCATTACAGAACGTCATATAAAACATCACATCACATAAACTGAAGACCACAAAAAATACAGGATGGTTGAAATAAATAAATAACAAATCTTGATTTTTTGTATCACTCACATTTTATCAAGATGTATTGTTATTGTTTTTTTTATAAAATTATTTCTATAATTTTGTGGATAACAGAAGGCCAACCAGCATTGCGCTGTCAGAGAGAATAAGCCAATCCACGTGCTTACCGTTCAAAAGAAAGCCTGTCTAACTGACAAAGAAGAGGTCTTAATATAAAAGCGATATATGTATGAACAAATTAAAAAAACAAGAAAGTTGGAGTTGACTGCGCATTATTTAAATCAGTGAAAAGAGAAATGATTTAGTAAGGTGCATATGACTGGTTCAGAAATGAAGTGAACCAAGTCCATTTTTTATTCTTTATGTTAGTTAACAGAATATTTAAACAACCAATTAGCCAAATCGACTATCGTCCTATTTAAGCCAAGATGTTGATTAACAACTTGAAAATAAATTTCAATTTTGAGATTTTGAATTGCATTTACTGCAAAAACAAAGCTTTAGAGACATATTTTCTCAACTGAACTTTATTCAGTTTATTTCTGAGCCACTTACATGAACTCGTATAGGAACTCATCCGTATAATGTGGTCCCTTTAGGCAATTTGGACATTGTCAGTACAAAATAGGGGATCATACACTAGGTCCTATCTATTCTTCTTGAACGCCTGAAACCGTATAGCAACAATCTTATACCATCAGTGTAATTTTAGGCACTCCACCATCGGCTATGGGTTTACTTTACAGCAGTTCTTAGAGAGAGCCCAGGTTATCTGTTTCTGAATTTTAGGCTGCATATGTACTTATGTCTAGATTTAGCAGTCAAACTAGTCCGTCTATATGGGATGACAATGATGCTCTTGCTCACACAATATCCATTAAATGACAATGAGTGTGAAAAATTGAATTTGCTATTGGATATTTTTGGGGTTTCCAATTACTCTTACCCAACAATTTATTACGAAAAAACGAAACAAGCAATCCACTTAACTCTATCCAACAGATGCGCTACAGTGATATCCAGCTGCAAAGTATGATATGTTTTTTGTAATGACTCGGGAATTTAGAGTGGACATAGCAAATATTCACGGGCTAAAAAGTAATCGCTTTTCGGCGAACGTCCACGTTTTTAAATATAGGTCAGCTGTTTTGGCACTAAGTGAAATACAGGTAGATCCCCGACCAAACCTCTCAGATCCCTCTGATCAGAGGCTGCCAACTACTGCAATTATTTTTCTCTCACCGCGGTCTCGTCATTTATATGCATAGTGATGTATATGGCTTACTAAACTCCACTACAATGTGGTGGATCCAATCTGGAATTCAGTTGCATGTGGTTAAAATTCGGTCTCCGTAAGCAAATTATCCCCAATATTCTTTATTCACTGAAGCCCCAAATTAGACAGAAATTCGACCTATGAGGAGTTTGATACGGTGTCTGACTCCATTCAAAGAATTGTACCGGTTTTAATATGCACAATTCCGGGTGGCTTCGACATTCTAGAATCTAGATAGACAACACCCGAAGGACGGTGTGTTGAGAACTTCGCTGCGGAAAACAACTTGATCCAGCTTGTAAATGGGATTACCCGAATACCAAAATTTCATAGTCATTCCGCCAACACTCTAGACTTGTATTTAACTTTTCACATTGATAAGTCCAAGGTCGACGTCCTATCCCCTGTAGACTCGCCGGACCTCGTATACTGACCACACAGAAAAGATTCGTAAAAGCATCGTATGACAATACGAGAAAGCCAATTGGAGCAAATTTAACGGCTACTTTAGTTCGTTATATTACCTCGATAGCGACGATCACAAAAACTGTTCTCTTTGGAGTGAGATATGTTACTTAATCCCTCATTGGATGAATCGTATTAAACCAAAAGAAAACTTTTAATACTCTTTATACTCGAGCTATTTTATAAAGAGGCCTTCACAATTTGTGTCCAGCTCAAAACTTCCAGATTGCGCTTTATCTCCGCCTACACTTGAGTGTGTCGAATCATTAATGGGACGAAACCTCTTTACCACTCGTGTAGTAGCAAGAGTACTTAAGGATCTTAATATTTACAAATCCGCTGGTCCAGATGATTGCATATCTCCTTTTTTTCTGAAGAGGTGTTCTTCCATGCAAGCAAAACCACTGCGTAAGCTTTTTATCATTCCTACACTTTAGGACTCTTTCGAAGCAGATGAAAACCAGCATTTGTCCAGCTCGTCCTTAATGAAGGCGTATCTTCTTCTCCTTGCTCGTACAGATCCATTGCACTAATGCCCCTTCATATCAAGATCACGGAACCGCTAATAAACCGTCAGCTCATGATATATTTCGAAATCTGAAAACTTCTCAATGATCGGCAAAACGGTTTTCGTAGCAACAGGCCCACTGGCAATTTGATGACATGTCGCACCGAAAAGTGCAACCAAAGCGTACATCAATCTGGCGTAAGCAAGATAGTTACACTTGATATTTCTAAGACATTTGACAGAGTTTGGCATTAGGCTCTTTTGTCGAAAATGCGTGCATTTGGGATCGATGGATCTCTTCTTCAAGGGACTAGAAACTACAATACCGGAACGTTCAATTCAAGTTGTTTTGGATTGTTTCAAGTCTGATATTCACAAAATAAATGCCCAGGCCACCGTTCTGTCTCCGAAATTCTTTTTAATTTTCACTAATAATTTCTTGCCTGCTACTTCTAATCCACTATATTCCTTTGCTGATGACAGTACTCTCTGCCTTTCATATTCGTTCCCAGCTCTTCGGTTGTAGAACGGGAATGGCAGCGTTTGTTAAGCTCATTAAATTGCGATATTAACAGTATAACGATTTGGAAAACTATCAACAGAGTGGAATTTAATGCTTCCAAAACTGGATGCTGTCTGCTGTCATTAAAGCGAAATTCAAATACCATGAGTGGCACTTGCATCGTCGAAACCGATAAATTTTAAATTCCCGGTATGTGTGTCAATCACAACTTACGTTGGAATGACGACTTATTCGATGTCGTCAAAAATGCTGCGAAATGTCTAGGTTTCCTTACGCGATGTAAGAAATATTTCACCCCCTCTGGTCTTTCCACAATATATAAGGCATTCATCCGCCCAAAATTGGAGTACAATGCCCACATCTGGTCAGGTGCTCCTAAAACATCTCTGCACCTGCTAGATAGGATTCAAAACCGTGCGATAAAACTCATTGGTGATACTAATATCAGTCAATCAATTGACACCCTCGAACACCGACGAAATGTCTCCTGTCTCACCTTGTTTTATCGCTATTTCCACCACCAGTGCTACATTGAAATCGCCAGTAGCATTCCGCACATTCAAACCTTCAACCGTAACACCCGTCTCGCTATGAATGGTCATCAGTATACCCTCAAGCCCAGTTTCGGACGTACTCCAAAATATCGTGATTCTTTCCTAAACTGTACAATTCGCTTATGAAATGCCCTGCCAATCTCTGTGTTTCCTGGTCGTTATAAGTTACAAACATTTGAAAACAATGTACATCGGTACCTGTTTTTTCTTCCTCAATAAATTTCCTTCGCCCGAGCTGTGTACATTTTAAGGGTACAAAATCTCCTTGAGCGCGCCCTTATTATAAAAAAAAAGAAACCCCAACTTTTGAATGTACTCTAAAATATTATGGAATGTCCTGCCGAGCTCTCTATTTCCTTGTCATTGTAAGTTGCAAACATTTAAGACCAACGTACATGGTACCTCTTTTTTCTCCCTCCCCAAATTTCCTTCGTTCGCGCTGTGTGCAAACACCTTTAAGAGTATAAAAACCCCTCTTGAGCGCGCGCTACTTATAAAAAAAAACAACAAATACAAAGTTCGGATACAAAGACCTGATTATGCTTAATAGGATAAATCTAAGAAAAGCTATAGCAAAGAGCTTGGGTAATCTTTAAACTTTAACAGAGCTCTCACTAAATGGTTTAAACTAAAATACCCTTCCAGAGGACACAAATAGATGACCTGTTCCGTGGAAGAATGCAACTCGGCAAAGAGGTAAAGAAACTAGAAAACCTTCAAATAATCAAGTCGCTCGTATGTGAAAGAAAGCAGATCGATCCAAAAAGTCATAAGAGCCTTAATTGGATTGCGAAGACTGCAACCTATACTAAATCGGTTTGGTGTACTAGCAGTGTAATAGATATTAAGTCAACCCTCACAAATCTGAGGTTTATCTCTTCACAAGAAGATAGAGACTAGCTGGCGTAAATATAATAATTTTTACAACGAATCTTTGTAAATATCTTAGTGTCATCTAGTGAAACAATTTTTGTGAGCTTATGTGTCTCCTAGAAAGGTGGCTAGCCGTTGTTGCTTGGTATAAACTTTCAACAAGGCATAAGGCTTTTCGATAGGAAGGTCTTTTGAATCTACTCGGCTACGTCAATTTTGACCTATCTACCGTTCCACAAAAGTTAACAGTGTAATACAAAGGGCCAATTGTGCCCAATCTGGCGAAAAAGCTGTAATTGAGATCTTGCTAGATAAAACAAGTCGGCAAGCTTTTTGAATCTGGGTTAGAGTCGCCTGCGGATCCGGTATCTATTCGTGTGAGTGCAACTGAAAGTAGTATGGCTCTCCTGGATGCAAGTAGATCAGATGAATGCTTCTTGACGTTTCTAAATGGTCAGTGTCATTTGGCAGTAAGGATTGAACCAGCTTACTAGCATTGTAACGAGACACAATGCTCCGGCGGTAATGACACCGCCGTGACTTTATATAACAAAAAAAACATAGAAAGCTAGGCGATGGAAGTGAAACTTCACGAAGCTCGATAAACATTTACTACGGTTAGGATATCCACCCCAGATTACTATTATTGTAAAAAAGCAGATTTTCTGTGATAAAAGAAGCCGTTTTTCATTATTGAGGAATTTCTTGAGGAGTATTTCTCACTTCTTCGTAAAATAAATAGCTTCAACTTACTATATATACTCGATAAATAACAAATGGTGCACGATTGATGACACGTGCTATGGATAAATTCTTCTAAGAACTATTTATTTTATTTATTTATTTATTTATTTATTTATTTATTTATATTCTTTATTAATTCGTTTTAGAGAATAACAATTACATATTTATTACATTACTATTATCGTTAACATGCAAAGAATTAGTAAAGAAAAATAAAAAAACAAGCTATCTATAGTTCAGAGGGAACTAGAGACGATAGCATTAACAATTATTTCAATTTACAATTATAAACTCAAAAGAGGTGGGGTCGCAGTATACTATTAATTTTTAGTTACAAAGTGTAGCAAGAAAGAAGAAAAAAAAAATAATAATAATAATAACAAAGAAAAAAAAATAGTTAAATGATTGAGATGGTAACAGATGTGAGGTTTGGTTTGCTATATTTTCATAACTTTTATCTAAAAGACAAAGTTTTACCTTCTTTAGAAAAACATATTTAGATCTTAAGGTTCTAATGCTAATAGGTAACTTATTGAAGAGTCTAGGAGCAATCGCCGTATAGAAATTAAAAAATATTTGTAGATTGTGTTGTGGTACTACCACATAATTAAGATTGTTGATTCTAAGATTATAGTTTGCGGAGCCGCGATTTAAGTCATATCCCGATCTAGTAAAAAAAATCTTTAATACCTTAAAAAAGTATAAATGTTTAAGAGGGAAAATTTTAAGGTATCTAAGAAGTGGTAAACTATTAACGTCACGATGTTTATTGCACATAAGACGAACAACATGCTTCTGAGAAATTGAAAGAGGATTCAATTTATTGTCATGAGTGCCGCCCCAGGAAACTAGACCGTATTCAAGTTTAGAATGAACTAATCCATAGTAGATACATTTAAGAAGATCTAGAGAGCAATAGGGTTTTAAAAAGAAAAATTGCCTTGTGGCAGCTATAAGGTACTTCTAAAGTGCAATAGTATGTGCAGACCAATTCATCCTCCAATCAAGTATAACACCAAGGTACTTAAATGAATCGACTCTCTCTATGGTGAAACATTTATCAGAACAAGATTCCGTTACAAAATAAGTTTGCGAACATTTGTTCGATTTAGAAATATGATTATTGTGTTTGAATTTATTACAATTAGCACAATGAAAGGAATAAGTACCAAAGTCAAACTTTCAATCGCACACATTGAAAAACATGATTTTAGTTTTATCACTTATCACCAAATTATGTTGTTGAAACCAGTGGCTTAATATCTCCAGGTCATGATTTATATCGGCAGCTAAGTTTCGAGCTGAGTTACTTTGAAAAGTGCATGCCATATCATCAGCAAACGCATTAACCTTACTTCGATAATTTTATGTAAGTAGCGAGTTAATGAAAACCAAGAAAAGTATTGGACTAAGTACCGAACCTTGCGAGACTCTAATAGTAATGTTTCTGCTGGAACTAATTTGCCCATTAATTTTCACTTTTTGTCTTCTATTGGAAAGGTAAGAAGAACCCACTTTTGTACAATTTATCTAAAAGCATATTGTGATCTACCGTGTCAAAAGATTTTGTTATATCGATGAAAAGGGCTGCAGTTAATTTTCTATCGTTAAAACTATTAAAAACATCAGTGCAGAAGTTCAACAGTGCTCTTTCAGTAGAAAAACCCGGGCGAAAACCGAATTGGGATTTACTAAAAAAATTTATCATTCTGTTTTTTACAGCTTTCTCAAAAACTTTAGAAAAGACAGGAAGAAGTGAGATAGGTCTATAACTATTAACTGATATCTTATCACCTTTTTTAAATAAAGGTATCACTTAGGCCTGTTTCAGATCATCTGGAAATACACCCATGGAGACACTTCTGTTGAAGATATAACATAGAATGTCACAAATATTCAAGGCTATTTTCTTAACAAAACTATTCGAAAGGCCGTCACTTGTCTTAGAGCGTGAGCTATTAAGAGAAGAAATAATTTTGTATATTTCGAAAGATGTTATTGGTTCAAAATAAAAACTGACACAAGAAGATACATCATCAAAAGTACATTCACATTTAGAAACAGAAGCACAGCTATCTGATATTACTTTGTTACCAATACAAGCAAAAAAGCGATTGAATTTTTCAGCAATTTCGTTAGGGTCACTGATGATAGTATCAGAATCTTTTATATTTTCAACGAAACTAGTGACAGTGGATATATTTTGAATTTCTCTAACCAATTTCCATTCTTTTTTCGAGTCACCTTTGACTTCCCGAAGCTTGTTTAGGTAGTAGTTATGTTTACAATTTTTAACATCTTTGGCAATATCTTTACACATTTTTTTATAAGCTTCAATAGTACTACAATTGTTTTGAAATTTGGTTTTCATTTTGTACAATTTATTCTTTTCTTTAACCTTTTTAAGCAATTCCGTCGTTATCCAGGGTTTTAGTCTTTTTGTTTTATTCACACTACTTTTTATTTTTTTTCGAACGAAGCATAATGTAATTACTGAGTATATCAACAAAGTAACTGTAAGCTTTCGAAGGATCATTTTCATTATAAACATTAAACCAACTTTCATAGCGAAGAAATTCATTTAGCGCACGGTAATCAGTGATAGAGTAAGAAGAGCACGAAGGAAGTATATTTGGACTAACAACACAATTGTAATTAATACTCAGACATGTCATACAGTGATCAGAAATCTGTAAATCGAAAACAGAGCTATAAAACAAGATGCTAATAGGAATAAGTAACTATCAAACTCTGCAGAATCCTGCATGATGTCAATATTAATATCGCCTAATAAGATAATGTTACGTCCTGGCGCACTTTTAGCCAAAGACTCATTAAATCTATAAACACAGAATATACTTAGTTTTTTATCACTGATAGACACTTTAATAACATCACAACTCTGCAAATTAAAAGAAACAACATCCACATTAAACTCATTTTTAATAAAAACGGCAACACCTCCAGAAGCATATTCATTATTGCAACATGGGAAAAATTCATAGCCATCAATATTAAAAAGGGATACTTCCTTATCATATATCCATGTTTCTGTTAAGAAGATAAAACTTGGCTTATTATCAAACGAATCCAAATGAACAAGAAGGTTATCAACTCGTACTCTTACGAAGCCATCCATGACTCTACGTGCCTATATTCGGGTCAATCGGACACGATATGGAGCGTCGGTTATCTATTCAAGGCCTTTCACATCACACACGACTGACTAGCAATTCTGTTGCTAGGCTATTTTATGCTGCTTATCTTCTTGGCGTTTATTAACAAGCCAAATCAAGCCAAATTTTATTGTTAAGCCGAAGTTTTCCATTAAGTGTTGATGATGATTTTGGTGTTGTTACCAAGTAATGTCTCAAGCAGGTAATTTGACGATGACAATGCTAATGTTGTTGCAATGCATGTAACTCGTGCATTTTGCACTCACCCACAAGGCCCGATTTACCGCTCATTCTGGCTGAGTTAGTGCTCCAGCACGCGCGTTACCGCCTATCTTTTTGTTCCCAACTCTGAATCTGTCGCCTTTTCGTTTCCATCCCATGTCTTATTCTGCCGAGCTGCCTCACTATGCGCGTTACCCGCTCCTGTTTTCTGCCGCTTTTATTTTACTTTTTATTTTTTTTGATAAAAGAATACTTAAGTAGGTATGAATACACTTATAATGCCGCAACATGGGCTAAGTTTTTTGGAAAATGGGATAGAGAAAGAAAGGAAGATGTTTGGGCTCAGTGGTTGTTTCGCACCATGGGTGGCATCCAACATTTAATGGGGGGACTAAGTTCTCAGTGAAAGTTGGCTTGTTGTTGATTTCTAGATTTTCGTTAACTGAAAAAAATGGGCGAGGTTGGGATCCGAACACCGATCCTTCCGATTTGGAAGTCAGTCTACTACCACTTGAGCCACGGCCACCCGAATTTCTAGCATTCACTACGAGATGGGTGTTGAGGAGAGTTTAAAGTGGAATAGCTTTATTGGCTATGTATAAGAACTACTGGTGGAAATAATGATACGAGTACAACAGCGTGAAGCAACGAATACTTGATCATGGTTGGATAATATTAGTGTCATTTGCAAGTACAGGTTTTAAATGCCATCTAGTGGGTGCAAAGGGACTTAGGATTTATTTCATCGGAACACTTCCATTTCGATTTTTCGTTTCATCGGAGTTCCGAATCACTGTCGCCTTTTCGTTTCATCTGAGTTCGGAATGACTGCCCAATGAGCTATAAAAATTTTCACTCCAAAACTGTATACGAAAAATTAATAGAAATATTGAGTTTTGGCTCTTCGAAACTTTTCCGCGTTATACTCGTAAGAAATTTCAAGGTTTCTGATTGGCTTTAAATAGATATCCTATACTTTAGAAGTTGAAAAAAAACTGAGAAATGTCATTCACTAAATGATATTCGTAGTGGATGGTGATGGTAAAAAAAAACATCACGGCTGGAGTGGATACACATGAATGGCTAGCTATTTGCTATTGCCGAAAACTCACAATAAATTTGTGCACCTGTAAAGTTAGTTTCTTAAACCAAGTCGAATAGTTAAATCATATTTTACGAATACGTCAGTTCTGTCAAAACTGCCTCGTGACTGATTCATTTTTTCAAGCTAGAAACTAGAAATTCCCAGTTGAAAACGTACTCGATTCTGCTTAATATCCAGCATGTGTCCCAAAATGTAATCATAACGGATACTTGATTAATATTTGAATATTAGTAAGCAAATGCAATCTTAGAAAAAATTCCCTATCTATGCTGTCTGAACAAATATAACCAGCTTTATGACGCAGAAGCAAGTCATTACTTAGGTATAACTAAAGCGTCTAACAACAGATATCATCATTCAACAGGTGAGGCTATTGAAAGATTTTCTGAATGCCTAATCAATCAAAATTCAAAAAATTAATTTCATGATTGACTCATGATTACGTCGACTGGTTGAAATTTATTCATAATATAATTAAACTGTTTAGCAAAGATACATCAGAATTACAAAGAAACATACGTAGGCGACTATTGAAGCAAGGTATCCCATTAAATTTAAATCAACTCAGAATATTGAGAGACATCGCCAAAAGATGTATGCTCTTCTACACGTAGGTAGTATAAGGTTACATTTATTTATCATACAAATATTAATTAATAGATATTAGCGTATGTCGTGTGAGTAAACGCTCTCATTTTCTTTTAGTCTACCTTATTAAACCACAAATAATATTAACGTTGAAAAAAAGAATAATCAAGAAATATAAACTTCCGACTGACGGGTGTAATGAGGGATTGTTACACATCATGAAATTGTGGTCTTTGCTTCCCAGGAAAAGTATGGCTTGCTGACGTATGTAAGAACGAAGATTAAGTATCTGGAATTCTTTGGCAAATTCGCTTAAATTTTGTATTTTTATGAACTTGCTCTTGATTTTCCAGAATAAATGTCATCACTGGCAAACAATTATAAAAATAAGCAAATCTAAATTTTTCATTTTTCAGAAAGAATGCATCTTTTGTAAGACAGAATAAGACATATTTTCATTTTTAATATTAGATTAGATTTATTTATTTAATTTATTTCTTATTAATATATATTGTTTAAATACTTGTTTAAAATATTAAAAGGACGCTAAATAAATGAAATAAGAAGCATTAAATGACATTCAGTATTTTGGATACAAGACGTATAGAAAATAGTTTTGAATGCCACATCGAGAGGCTGTTAGAATTACCAAATAAAATAATATTTATTTTGGGTAGGGTGACCTATTAAAAACAATTAACAAAACTCAAAAGTTAGATACAAAAAGAAACAAAAATGGACAAAAATGAATAGAAGCCGAATATTCAACAAATAGAAGTTAAAACTTTAAGAAATAACATAAGGAAAAATAAATAAATTAAAAAAGCAAGATTAAATAAATTATAGAAGAAATTAAGATTCGAGAAGCAAATAATTTAGAAACAATTTCAAAAGTTTTAAAAATAACATAAGCCAGATATTGACATAGCCCTGATGGGATGAGGAAGTTTGTTAAACAAGCGATACGACGAAACAGAATAAAAGTTACGAAGGGCAGTAGTATGAAATATGGGTACAGATAGCATATTAGACGAGTTTCCACGTAAGTTGTAATTTGAGATGAAGCGAAAATTTTGATAACCAGATTTCATGAAGAAGGTCTTCGAAACCTTAAAACAATAAAGGTGACGAACCGGAAGAATTTTTAGATCACAGAACAGTGGAAAACTACGATGACTTCTGGGTTTACGGCAAATATTTCTTACGATGTACAGTTGCAAACAAAGAGTTTGTATCTATCACATTCAGGTACATGGAAGTACACATTGGCTTCAAGGTTGTGTGAAGAAGACAAATTAAAAAACATAATTTTAGCTTATAACCAAATTACGAGGGCTGTCTGAAAAGTTTCCGACCGCAATATACAGATAGCGGCACATGTCAATAAAAGCTAGTAAATGCTAGTTGTGCATATTTTGACAGTTACTTGTCGAAGTTTCAGCCATTTTGGACGCGCAGTTTTTAGTTGACAGTCGTTTGAGTGAGTCAATGTGAGTGTTTTTTGTGGAAATGGATTAAATTGAGTATCAAGCTGTTAAATTCTTATTTTTAAAGGCAATACGCCTATGCAAATCTAAAATGAGTAGGGCTCTGTGTATAGCGACTCCGCACCATCATTTACCACAGTGAAATTTTGGGCAACTGAATTTAAACGTGGCTGTAAGAGCTTGGGAGATGATGAACGTTCGGGACGTCCAAAAACTGCAACCACTGACGATAACATTGCTAAAGCTCCCCAAATGGTGTTAGACGACAGCCGAATTAAAGTGAAAGAGATAGTAGAGGTTATTAAAATGTCCAAAGAACGTGTTTGTTACATATTTAACCAAGATTTAGGCATGAGAAAGCTGTCCGCGCCTTAGGTGCCGCGTTTGCTTATGTTAGACCAAAAACGTGTTCGAACGAACATTTTCACCGCTCTGTTGGCGCAGTTTAGGCGCAATAAATCCGAGTTTTGATCGGCGCCAAAATTACGGCGCCTAATTACTGTAGATGAAACTTGGATACACCATTATACGCCCGAAACAAAAATTCAGTCAAAACAGTGGATTGCAAAGGGCGAGCCGGCTCCAAAAAAAGCAAAAACTGTTTTTTCGGCTGGGAAAGTGATGGTGACTGTTTTTTGGGATAGTAAAGGAGTTATCTTAATCGTTTATCTTCAAAAAGGAAAAACCATTACAGGAGCATGCTATGCATCATTACTTGCCAAGCTGCCACATTTGCAGAAAAAGAAAATCCTGTTTCACCAAGACAACGCGCCGTCTCACACTTCAGCAGTTGCCATGGCGAAAATCCATGAATTACGGTTTGAACTGCTTGATCATCCGCCTTATTCACCAGATCTAGACCCAAGCGACTTCTTTTTGTTCCTTCATCTAAAAACTGCCCTTGGAGGACAGAGATTTTCATCAAATGAGGAGGCAATCACCTTCTTGCACAATTATTTTGCAGAAAAAAACGCCAAGTACTATTTGGACGGGTTATCGCTGGGAGAAGTGTGTAGGGTTACAAGGAGACTATGTAGAAAAATAAAAAAAAAATTTGAGAAAAAATGTCTTGTATCATTGATCGGTTGGAAACTTTTCAGATAACCCTCGTATGTTTGGCAAACCAAAGTCTAGGTCGAGAAATTAAGAGAAAATAGCGAAATAATATAAATTTAAAACAAAATATGACCAAGAACAGAGCCTTGTAGTACGACCAAATTTACGAACTTAATATCGCTCCTAATTTGCTCTCTGCGACCCATTTTCCAGATATGACCTCTAAACCAATTAAGCATAAAACCCCGAAAACCTGCTTTTTCCAATTAGTTCAACAAAAAATTGTGGTTGACCATATCGAAGGCTTTCGTGATGTCAATAAATAGACCCGCTGTACATTTTTTCGCATCAAGGTCAGACATTACATGAGCAAAAAAACTGTAATAAAGCATCTTCAGTCGATTTAACTTTTTGAAATCCAAATTGCACTGGGTTAAAGAACTCAGTTTTATTTAAAAAAATTCACTACCCTATTTTTAATATATTTTTCAAAGATTTTACTGAAGAGTGGAAGACGTCAGATAGGCCTGTAGTTACATAACTCTGCAGCAGATCCTTTTTTAAACAGAGGAATCACGTCTGCACATTTCAAGGCTATTGGAATTATCTCAGCAAAAGCACAACGATTAATGACACCTAATAATACGTTTACTAAGAAACATGCAATTTTTTTAAGGACCATCAGCACCACATGAACTCGAATTTTTATGGCTTTATATAAAAAACTGTTTCTTCGAAGTGGTCCAGCACTACTAAGGACTGAAACGAATAAAACCTGTAAATTTTAATACGGGCTATACTTCCAATGCGTAAAAATTGCAATCTCATTTTGTACCCAAATTAGCCTGTATATTCTCTAGTTTCAGTTTGTTATTGATTTTAATTCGGTGCGGTTTAAAATATTTATAAAATATGAGTCAAGAGGAACGCCGTAAAAGGATCATCGACAAATGACTCGAAAATACTTCGCGTCCAAACCATTTCATCGCAAAAAATTTAAACATAGCACGCAGTACAGTGAACTCTGTTATTAAACGATATTTGAAGACGTTGACAGTTAAGCGAAAACAGAAAAGTGGAGCACATGATACAAATTTGGACAGGAAAATAGTGGGTACCATCGTAAAAAACCGGACTATGTCATCCAGAGATGTTGCTCGGAAATGTAATACCAACCAAACAATGGTACAAAGATCTAAAAAACGTAACGGTCTAAAAACACGAAAAAAACAAAAAATACCAGAAGTTACTGAAAAGCAAAAAAAGTCATAAAAACACGAACTCGAAAGCTATACGAGTTGATCGGCAACAAGAATGACGAAGCTTATGTCAAAGCCGACTTTACTACTCTTCTAGGTGCGCAGTTTTACAACTCGTTTGAAGCTGAGATTCTTCCGCAATCAACAACATCGATTGGGATGGAAAAATTTGGATCCAAATATCTCGTTTGGCAGGCCATTTGCCAATGTGGACACAGAAGATCATCGTTTATTACAACGGGAACAATTAACGGAGAAGCGTACATTAACGAGTGCCTAAAAAACGGTTGATTCCTTTCTTAAACAAACACGAGGGTTCAACATTATTTTGGCCAGATTTAGCTTCAGCTCACTGCATGCGACGTTGAGCTTTTTTGTTGCTAAAAATGTCGACTTTGTCCCAAAAGACATGAATCCACCCAACGTTCCACAGTGCAGTCCCATTGAAAGGTATTGGGCTTTGGTCAAAGGTAAATTGAGGAAAAGTGAGCAGTGTGCAAAGGACGTAAAAGATTTTAGTGCTAAATGGAAAAGAGCGTCCAAAAAGATCACGGATGTAACTGTCACCAACCTTATGAAGGACATTCGAAAGAAGTTGATGAAAGAATGGGAACCCAAATAATTTTTTTATTTTTTGTAATTGTGAATGAATTTAATGAAAACAGAGTTTTAAAGCAAATAAAAAAAAACTTACATGAATTATGAAAATATTTTTTTTTTTACTTTGAAATTTCCAAATTTTATTCGTTTCAGTCCTTATTACAGGACGAACATAAAGGACAAATGGGTTTTACTGGTCTAGGTTGTAAGCTGAAGGCTACGAGTATATTAGTGGAACAGCTGTTAAAAGTATTAGCAATGACAAATTTATCGAAAACCTCGCGGCCATCGACACGCATAACAGTAGGTTTTTTTAAAGACGAAGAATGATTTAGAATACTGTTCACTATTTGCCATTCATTTTCCAGATTTCCTTTAGCTGCATTCAAACGATTACGAAAATATGTGTCCCGGCAATTAGGAATCGCTTTTTTTATTTCAGCGCACAATTTTTTATATTTACGTCTTAAGCTGGGATGACTGTTGCATTTGATCTTAAGCTTGTTCACTAAGAAGCTTGAGATCCAAGGTTTAAGCTTTTTTGCTTCCTTTTTGGCAGGCAAGAAAGAGGAACAACTTAAAATGTACATATTTAGGATATTAATGAGGACAGTAAAAGAGGTTGAAACATACTGGTTTTTAGGTTACTGTAGTTAATTTTCTTAGCCTTGTTAAGGGATTTAGGATTTTTGCAAATATTGCTTCTAGAGTAATTTACTATGAGTCCTGCCATAGAGTGGTCAGTTAACATAAGATCAAGCACACATTTCTCACAGTTAAACGAAGAGACATTACTGAAACGTCCATAGATATGATCTAAACATGTACCAGATGCAGACCTAGTAGGCTCATTAATGAAACAAGCTACGCCATGTGATGCCAAAGGAGCTTAATAACTCGAAACAGTTTCACAACTATTCAAGATGTCAATGTTAAAGACGCCAATTATAATTAAATTTTTAGATTTTTCCTTTTCAATTAGATCAGAGAACTCTTTTATGAACATAACAACATTAAACATATGTAGTCTGTATACACATACAAAAACAAACACTTCGTGGTTAATTTTAAGCGAAACTTCTACGACATCTGCAGATAAAAAATCGATACGTTGACACCGAGAATCACATATTCATCTTTTACAAAGCACCCAACACCATCTGCTGCGTAACTTTCATTCCTATTAGGATAAAAAGTGAATTCAGGAATAACATAATCTTCTGTTTCAAACTTGTATATCCAAATCTCAGAAAAAACGACAATATCTGGAGTGCAACTAAAAGAATCAAGATGAGTAACAAGTTCAGCAAAGTTTTCTCTCAAACTTCTGTCATTCTGGTGAACAATAAAAAGTTTTTTATTACAATAGGAACTGTACTAAAAACATTATCACAGTTGAAAGTAATAGGATAAGGGAATAAAAAGTTATCTATCATAATTCCAGTAGAGTAGAAGTAGATAACGATCTCCATAATCATACATTTTTCAAACGTGCAATAACGTCATGCACCCCTCAAATAAGTTTTTCTTTTAACAGTGAGGGAGTAAAATAAACTTGACGAAATAGCGTTCAATAGTATGAAAATACGGCGGTTTGGTAGGCACAAAACGCCGTCACCTTTGCCATGGTTAGTACTGTTAAAATGACAACATATCAACACAACACCTCATGGCAGCCACCGGCTATTGGCATCGTCCATCTGGATTTGATTTGTTTAACTGATAAGCGCGAGTGATGAGCAACAAGAAAATATCAACCCAGCTATACTATATAATAAACTTTGGGAAATGGTCAACATTCAGCGTTGGACGTAAAACGGATGAGCTTCCGTATTGCATCAACGGTAGCCAAATTGAAGCTAAGGTCAATTTAAAACAGTCACTCATATTGACCACATGCCATAGACGTAAGTTACTTCTCCGACATGAAAGATATTTCCTTTCGGGTGGCCAATATAAGCTCGGACAACTACCTAGTGGTAGCCGAGGTACTTACATCTACTGATATCTTAAATGCAACAACAACTGAGGATTCTATAATATTAAGTATTGTAGATGCATTCACAACAAAGAAATACGTCATCCTCAACCTCAAAAATACTACGAAGACCAAAAGTATTGAAAATTGTTTAGTGCGTAAAAATGTGGCTTCATCCTTCATCCGAAGACACAAATGTTGAAATTGTAGTTGCGTTGAAACTAGTATTCTGAAATCATGAAGGCATATCTTTAAGATAAATAACATAGGATAATTTCCTCACAACGACATCGAAAGTACGGTGCAAGTGGCACACAAAACCAACTCTCATAAGCGAATATGACTTCAAGTAAGCAACCCATATCACAAGAAGAAGTTTTTCGAAAAATATTATCGAAATTCCGGCTGAGTTGTAAATACGCAACGTGAACTTCGTCGTGAGGTCGGTCGTCATCATGGCTTCAGTGTGCAGGCAAATCGTCGCACTGTGGAAAACTTTGGGCGTGATTACACTCTTTCGGATCTTAGGCCACCAACTAGATAGAGATTTGTGCAAAATGAAGAAAACATAACCGTATCGAAGAAGACCCATAAATGTCGATTCGGTGCCGATCAACCGGGCTTATTTTGCGGATGGATTTGGGCCTACATACGTATAAGATTGTGCTGACACAAAAATTGAAACTGGACTAACATAGAAAACTTCGTGAGTTCGCTAACTGGCAGCTGGAAATGTTGGCTGGAGACCTGGATTTTTGCTCAAAGATCATCTTCTCGGACGAGGCCCATTTTTGGTTCAGCGGCTAGGTCAACAAACAAAATTGCCATTCTACAAGCGTTCGGGCAACCATCAATGCATTCACAAAGATTGACTGTTTGGTGCGGTTTAAGGCATGACAGTATCATTGGACCTTATTTCTTTCTAAATCAGGAAGGAGACACCGTTACCGTCAAGGGCCTCAGGGATAACCGATTTTCTGTGGTCAGAGCTCGACAACATCGATATGTCCGCGCTGCGGTTCCAACAAAAACGTGAAACCTTTCGCAAAAGCGGTACCACTAATGGTAGCTAAAGTAATTAAGAAAAGTTAAGTATCCGTTCCACTTTGCATGCATCAATAATGATTTAAGTAAAATTGCTACAATTATTCCAAAACAATAGCAGTGGTAGGCTAGGTTAGGTTAATATAAAGAGAGGGATCCTCTCACAGCACTAAATATAAAAAGGGACCATCCAATCCCTGCAAAACCAATCAAAATTAAAAGAAACCTAAAAAGTTTCCATTGAAAAACACCCTGCAGACACTGAAAAGCCTTTTATACTTCCTGCAGTCTATTTTCTAAAAATTTCCTTCGATTTCGCACTGCAGCTTCACATTCGAGCAATAAATGCGTTATGTTCTCCTTGACTTGCACAAAAGGTAACAAAAAAGTCTGCAAGTAGGTATCTTGTCAGTTTAAGTCTTTTTGCATGTTTCCTTGGGACATTGTCCTGATAGCTCCCTCCCAAGTTTGAGAATTTCCCTAGATACCATTTGATCAAAAACACATCCGATCGGCTTCCTTTCTAAGGATTTATCTTAAATAGCAACCTCGATTAGGCGAAAGCCCCCATTTATTCGACTTAATACAAGCTATAACTTAAAATTAAACTTAAACTAAAATTTAAAACTAAGGTTGGTTATTGTGGTGAAGGAGAACCGATTTGAGGTAGGAAGTGGTGCGGTGGAAGTCAAAGACGCTAGGGTTTGAATTAATTTTTCGTAGCATGCGGGAGATTGGTTCGTTCGCGCCATAGGTGGTGTGGTGGGTTGGGAGATAGAAGAGACGAGGGGTACGTAGATTACGAGGGTTAGTGTTGAGGAAAATAGAATTGTGAAGGGACGTGCATTCAACCTGACCTGAAAGAAGTCGATGAATGAAGAGAAAGTCGGCTGCATCTCTGCGTTCCTCAAGGGTGTTTAGGTTAATAAGGTTGAGACCGTTTTGATAGGGGGGCAGAGTAAAAGAATCATCCCAGGGCAAACCTCGAAGAGCGAATCAAAGAAAACGGCGCTGGATGCTTTCGATTCTCGAGATATGAACGCGATGATATGGGGACCATACTTGACTGGCGTACTCTAGGAGGGGACGAACAAAGGTAATATAGAGGGACCTGGTCACGTATGGGTTGGTGAATTTTTGGACCATCAAAAACCTAGTGCAGAGTTGGTTTTAAGGATTATCCCATCCATATGCAAACGGAAGTTGAGCTCCCTATCACACAAAATGCCGAGGTCGCGAAGAGATTCAACGGAGGAGATAGGTTGGTTGTGGAGAAGGTAGAGACGGGGAGGAGATTTGAGCCGCTTATGTGAAAAGGTGATGGATTGGCATTTGGTGATATTAAGTTCCAAACAATTTTTGAGGCACCAGATCGAAAAACTATCAAGGTCTTTTTGAAGAAGGAGGGAGTCATGGGGAGAGGAAATGGTTTTGAAAAATTTGGTATCGTCGGCGTAAAGGGAGACGGACGAGTGTTTGATGATCCTGTCGAGATCATTTATGGTTAATATAAAGAGAAGGGGACTGAGATGGCTACCTTGAGGAACTCCAGAGGTGGCCAAAAATGGAGCGGAGTGGGCTGACCTAAAACGAACACTGTAAAAACGGTTTTCGAGGTAAGAGGATATCCATTTTAACAGTATGGGTTCAAAGCCGAGGGCAGACAATTTGAAGAGTATTAATCGATGAGAGATTTTATCGAAGGCTTTGCTAAAATCGGTTGCAACTACATCGACTTCGTTGCCGTTTTCTAGGGCAGAGATGGCAAAGGATACGAATTCAACGAGATTTGTGGTGGTTGACCTACCCTTTAGGAAGCCATGTTGTCTAGGGGAAATAAGTGATTTGCATTGGAAACTTAGAGCTTCATACAAAATACTTTCGAGGAGTTTGGGTATATGGGAGAGTTTAGCGATTGGACGATAGTTTGTTATTTCGTTCTTCGATCCCTTTTTGTAGATCGGGGTTATAAAGGAGGTTTTCCAAACCTGAGGAAATTCTCTTTGTGAAAGGGATAGACGAAAGAGATCAGAAAGGGCAAGGGAAAGAGACGAAGAACATTTTTTAAGAAATATGGCAGGGAGGCCATCTGGACCGGGTGTAAATTGTCATTGAGTTGGTGTAATTTATAATCGATATAGGAGGGGTCCAAGATGTGAGAGAGAAGTGGGCCGTTGGAGAAGTTCAGTAGGTAACGAAAATAGGATGGATCTGGTACAAAGGAATCGTTGGTGAAGGATTGTTTAAAGAAGCTGGCAAATAGGTTGGCAATGGTGAGTGGATCGGTTGATGACTTGTTGTTGAAAGAGAGGGAAGGAGGGTAACCATCGGACTTTCTTTTGTAGTTAACAAATTTGTAAAAGGACTTAGGGTCATTTATAAGGTTGACTTGCGCATTGTTAAAGGGAATCGTAAAGTTCGGTGAAATGAAGATAAGCACCAAGATAGTTGGAATAGTCGGTCAAGGATCTGGTACGCAGGAAAACAGCCCATAACTTGTTTCTCTTGTTTCGTAAGGAACGAAGCTTGCGATTATACCAGGGAGGACTTGTAGATGATGTTTTAAGGCGGGAAAACAGAACGTAAAGGCTGAAAGAATTAAATATTTCTTTATAAAAAATGGATAAGGCATCATTTACGCTTAGGTTGTGAAAGTTAAAGGGGGATCTGCTAAGATAGTCACTGATTTTGTGAAAGTTTGCTTTATGAAAGTCGTAGGATGAGAGAGTTGTGGGAGGAGTGGACTGGAAAGAAGAGTTATGAAAAAATGAAAGTAGAAAGGGGGGGGGGTGGTAGTTGTCGATTGTAGAGAGAGATAGGGGACAAAGTGAGACTGAGGAGTTAATTGAATCTGTTGTGAAAATAAGGTCCAATTGCCTGCCCATATACTTGGATACACCACTGACTTGGCATAGACTTGAGTCTGCTAAGCGATCTAAGAAGAGGCATTCCTTAGCTGAGTTGGCATTTAAAGCGATGAAGAACGATTGATCGTCTGATGGAATCCACTGTAGCTGAGGAAGATTAAAGTCGCCGAAAACAAAGATATCGTCAGTAGAGACAACAAGTTGGTAAGATTCGGTAGGTTGAGCTGGCAGGATGTAGCAACATAAAACGTAAAGGGACTTGAAGGGGAGTGATATTTTTATAGCGACAAAGTCGACTTTAGAGGATGAAGAGATGGTAATGGGAGAAGAGTTAAGGCTGTTGTGGATCGCCAGTAGGACGCCTCGACAGGGCGAATCATCATGTGGGCGGGTAGGATCGTCGTCGCGAAAAACATTAAAAGTAGGAGGGAACAATTCCTGGTTCTTTACGTCGGGAATCAAATTGGTTCAGTCAAGGCGTAAATATCAAAGGGAAGAGAATGCGATTGACGTAGGACAGCATTGGTTTTAGAGCGAAGACCTCTTACATTCTGGTAGTTTTTTTTTTTTTTTTTTTAAAAGAACTTAACACTCAAGAGGGTATTACTACTCTTAAAATGCCGGAGCACGTGTTAAGTTTTTCGGAAAATTGGATAGAGAGAGAGAGAAAGATTTTTGGACTCAGTGGTTATTTCGCTCCATGGGTGGCAGCCAACATTTAATGGGGAGACTAAATTACTAGTGTAAATTGGATTTGATGTTGTATTTACGCAACCACTCATCTCACAAGATTTTAGTTGCCTGAAAAAAAGTCTTTCGGTCACGGCTGGTATTGAACCCCGAACCGTCCGATTGGGAAGCCAACACACTACCACTTGAGCCACGGCCACGGATGTTGTGGGGTGGAGATGTATGGCGGGATGGTTTAAGTGCTGACGAGGAAGGCACGTTATGGACGAAAAAATTTATCGTGGTCAGCTCGGCTTCGCTGTAGGTGTGAGACTCGTTTAGAGTGAACGTAGTGGCCGAATGCAGCAAGGTCGTCTGCTACTTTCTGAGGGGTAGATGACGATATCCCTATTAGATATCGATCCTATTCACATTAGCACTGCTCATGCGCATTTCATGACAGGATTTTCGCAGAAGATGACGGGATCCGTTCCCACTGTAGGTTTGGATACATCTGTGTAGATTGACATTTCATTTCGCCTTGCTATTGCATCTCTTTACTATTTGCTCCTTATGGAACGTCGCATCGACCGTTAGTAAATCTATTACAATTTTGCAACGTCAAATTGTGTGCTGCAACCTTTAAAGTAAATGCCGCTCTGTGAACGCTAATTTCCTGCAAATCATCACCGCATTAATGCGCAATACGGGTATGTAAGTATTGGTCTCACAGACTCTGCAAATAGATAACGCATAATTTCGGGTTTCAAAAACCAAGTCTTCCGTGTTTCTTGCAGCTAAAAAGAGAATTTTAAGCATGTTCTATACAGTCCAAGACAGTCCAAGACAGTCCTAAATCGTCAGTTCAACTCTGTTCAACTCATCGAGCTTGAATGCAGTATCCTATGCATTCTGTGGAAAGGAATTAGTTTCGTTTTCGATGGAATGATGCTGTTTGCTCAGTTCTGAATTTTATTCAAAGCAGAACCCTTGATTTAATTTAAAAAAACACTGCTTAAGTATTTTCCCTGTATTACATCCGCATATGTTGTGTCAGTTATCAGTAATCACAGCAGTGTTGATATAACCTTACCCAGAGGTGGTTTAATAAAACTTTGTTCAAGGAAGTAATGTATGTTTATGTTTCTGCTGGCATGAACGCTATAGATCCAATTAGCAATACCCTGTTTATTAAAGACTCTTCAGTAGCTCTGTACTCCATGTTGTTGAAGGCTCTTTCTGTATTTTCTTTTTTTTCAAATGAGTGCGCGCTCAAGGGGTTCTTATACCCTTAAAATGTTCGTACATACAAACACAGAGGTCGGCAGGGCATTCTATAAGCGAGTTGTACGGATTAGGAAAGAATGACGAGATTTTAGAGTACTTCCGAAAATGGGCTTGAGGGAATGCTGATGAGCATTCATAGCGAGCTGGGTGTTACGATGCGCTTAGTAACGTCGGTGTTTGTGTTTTTTGTGTTTGCTTTCTTTATAATGACTCGAGAATTTAGAGTGGATATTACGAAAATACGCGGGCTAAAAACTAATTACTTTTCTGCGTACGTCGACGTCTGTAAATAGGGACCAGCTGTTTTGGCACTTAGTGAAACACAGGTAGATCCCCGCCCACACCTCTCAGATCACTATGATCTGAAGCTACCTGGCTACGAACTAGTGCCATTATTCTTCTCTCACCGCGATCTGGCCATCTACGTGCGTAATGATGTAGCATACCAAACTCCACCACAATGTAGTCCCTGTTCCAATCCAAGATTCAATTTCATGTGGTTAAAATTCCATCTCCGTAAGCAAATTATCCCCTACTGCTTTATTTACAGAAGCTCCAAACTGGACAGCAACTCCATTCAACGAATTGTATCCCTGTATCCTCATACTGAAATCGATATTACGGGCGATTTCAATATACACAATTCTGGGTGGCTTCGACATTCTGGACAGACAACACCAGAGGGACGGTATGTTGAGATCTTCGCTGCGGAAAATAACTTAACACAGCTTGTAAATGATCCCACACGAATACCAGACGTTCATAACCATACCGTCAACACCCTGCGCTTGTTTTTAACTTCTCACCATGACAAATACAAGGTCAATGTGCTAACCTCTCTAGCCTCGTCGGACCACTATGTCATATCACCTAAGTTCTCGTACACCCACCACACAGTTAGAGAAATGATTGCTAAAAGAACCGTATCCTACTTAATACGAGAAGACCAATTGGAGCGGACTTAACAACTTCTTCAGAAATTTTAACTGGGCTTTATGTTTCCTCGATAACGAAGTGGATGCCGCTGCTGATATGATCACTGACATCTTCGGAATGAGATCCTTTATCCCTGATCGGATGAAGAGTATCAGCCCAAAAAAAAAAGGCGTGGTACGACTCGGGCTGTAAAGAGGCTGTCAGGGTTAGAAAAATGTTTTTTCGGCCCTTCAAGACCAACCCAACAGAGGAAAACCGAAAAAAGTTTAAACGAACCAGTAATGTCTGCAACGTCTTTCTTAAATGTGCGAAATTCCAATACGACCAAAAACTGAGGCAAAAAATACTACAATGTCCCAAAGGTAGTATTAAATTTTGGTCGTTCGTCAAAAATATTAGAAATTTTGCCTTATCCTCCATCCCAACGCTCATTTAGAATGACATTCTAGCTGTCAGCTCTTTGGATAAGGTCAATCTACTTGCTACACTCTTTGCGGCCAGCTCAACACTCCCAGATTGTGCTTTGTCTCCGCCTACATTTGAGTGCGTCGAATCTTCAATGGAACGAATGCACATTCGCACTCGTGTAGTAGTAAGTGTGCTTAAAGATCTTAGCATTCACAAATCCGCTGGTCCAGATGGTATATCTCCCCTCCTTCTTAAGATGTGTTCTTTCTCGCTGGCAAAACCATTGCGTAAGCTTTTTCATCAATCCTACTCTTTAGGACTCTTTCCGAGCAGATGGAAAACAGCATTTGTCCAGCCCGCCCCTAAAAACGGCGAATCTTCCTCTTCCTCTCTTCCTACAGACCCATTGCACTTACGTCCCTTCTTTCCAAGGTCATGGAAACGCTGATAAACCGTCAGCTAATGAAATATCTCGAAACATGAAAACTTTTTAATGACCGGCAGTATGGTTTTCGCAGCAACAGGTCCATTGGTGATTTGATGGCATGTCTCATCGAAAAGTGGAACCAAACCGTACATCAATCTGGCGAAAGCAAGATAGTTGCACTTGATATTTCTAAGGCATTTGGCAGAGTTTAGCATCAGGCTCTTTTGTCGAAAATGCGTGCTTTTGGGATCGACGACTCTTTTCTTCAATGGATTAGAAATTACCTTTCGGAACGTTCAATTCAAGTTTTCTTGGATGGTTTCAAGTCTGATATTCACAAAATAAATGTTGGTGTGGCCCACGGCTCCGTTCTGTCTCCGACTCTCTTTTCAATTTTCATCAATGATCTCTTGTCCAATATATCCCTTTGCTGACGACAGTACTCTCTGCTTTTCATATTCGTTCCCGGATTCACGTCCCTGCTCTTCGGCTGTAGAACTGGAACTGCAGCGTATGTTAAGCTCATTAAATTCTGATAAATTCACACGTTCTCTAACCGTGACAGCCTCTTTACAGCTCGAGTCGTACCACGCCTTTTCTTTTTGGTCTGATACTCTTCATCCGATCGGGTATAAAGGATCTCATTCCATCCACTTCGTTATCGAGGAAACATAAAGCCCAGTTAAAATTTCTAAAGAAGTTGTTAAGTCCGCTCCAATTGCTTTTCTCGTATTAAGTAGGATACGGTTCTTTTAGGAATCATTTCTCTAACTGTGTGGTGGGTGTACGAGAAATTAGGTGATGTGAAACAATGGTCCGACGGGCCTAGATCGGAGTGCACAGCAATGGAGTACTTATCAGATAGAGAAGTTACAAACAAGGCAACCAAAACAATTTGCCAAACTACAAGTTTTTTTTTGCTTACTCCATTATGGTTCTGAGGAACAGTCAAGCTAAGTGTAAAATCTTTACATTTTTGTAATGCCTTAATTTAGTTTTACAGCATAAACAGGAAATACCTGAAGATTTGTACGGTTTGGGAGATTAAATGGACTCACCAAAGTTTTCAGAATATATTTACTGATCTTGGCGCAATAAATACGACACATCCGCTCGATTCGTGCACATAGTTAAAACAGAAGATACGGTATCACATAAATTAACGCAACAGGCTATAGCATTTCACTATTGATACACATTCGTTTCTTAGTTTGAAATCAACTGCATATACGAGTATTTGCTTATTCAATTTTGGAAATTTTAAACGAATCAAAAGTGTTATTGAATAAACAAATAGTTTGTTTGATAATGATTAGTTATTTAGGTTTAATTTTTTTAAAAAACATGTTCAATTCTGAGTCATTGTGCATTTAAGTACCTTCTTTTGGGATGATGTGTCACTTACAACCTCCCGGTATTGTAATTTGCCGATTGATTAAAGGTAAAAATGCATAAGAAGATTAATAGAAACAGACTTAAAATTAAAGGTCTTTAACACACTTATCACTTGATAGACTAATGCAACCTTATTATCGACAAAAGTAGAACCGATTCAAAAGTCTTCGTAATGATTTATCTCTTCATTTTCCTTTTTATGGATGAGTTCTTACGAAAATCAATACCTTATCTCAAGGCCCACTAGGATAGATACTTTGCCCTCTGAAAGCACTTGATATAGTCACCACAGATATTGATATCACTATATAGTATACGAGTATAAAGTGATCACTTCTCATCTCACTGCTTAGTATGTATTATTTCAAATTCACTAAGAAGTCTAGTAACTAGACTTACTGATTCACATCTTAAGAGCGAAACTTGATATAGATACAAAATCGAGTCTCACATCGGACAGCGATCTCAGTCACTATGTTTACATTCCAAGAGCAAGTCTACAAGCTTTGGTGTTATAAAAGAAACAAAAAAAGTATCTGAATTGATAATGAATGTGTGATTATCAATGTCATAAGAAACTGATAATACGAGTACTGTAAGTGTACTTGCTGATTCCTATAGCAGAGCGGCAGTATTAAGTTGTATTTTATACGTGTGGTTAGTTTACCTGTGGTAGATTACAAATGTACAATACAAAGATACTCGTACCTATAATATACCATAACGTGTATGGAGAACAATATAATTCTTGAAATACTCTTCTTCATTCAATTGCATGTTATGTAAATGACATAGTTCTTAATTATTGTAGGAAAGGGGAGAAGAGAAAAAATGTTATTAGTATTTGTTTAAGCTGTATATAGACTTAATAAATTTACTCGTCCTGACATATTTATAATTTGTGTATGGTTTATAAGTCTATTAAGAGAGTTATTAGGTTATTGCTATGAATCCACAAAGTATTCTGATCATCTGATCACCACAATTTAACACGTGTTAAAGTTTTAATATAACAATTTGACAGTATGCAGAGAAGAAAATGTTACGAATCACAGTGAATACGAGAATACTGTATTGAAACGTGATATAATTATTTAGCAGTCTCTGCATAAAGAAACTGATTATGGAAAAACTTCAGGCTGAGTCAATCGGCTGATCGAAGAAGTCAGGTTCGAAATACAATTAATAGAAACCAAATTTCCAGCTCAGCTTCGAAAAAGAGACGGAGTGAAAAATGATTGAGACATCAACAAAGTCTCGGTGTCACTGTTTTAAAATAGAGTGGCCTGATGGTTGAGTGCTGTGAGAATCGGGTAGACCCTGATTGGCTTCAACCAATTGTACAACTCATTCTACGGTGGAATAATTTCCTAGATGGTGCCATTATCTGGTGGCCCGCAACAGATATAACACTTTATCTGTAGTACCTCAAGAAAATTTAATTCCATAAGAACCCCCAACTTTGAAAAAAAATTATGGGAATAACCCCCACTGTAGGTAGGAAGCGCTGTCTGTGAATTGCTGACATCGATCCCTCGTCGCAGGAGTTTTCTGAGTTAGGGATTATGTCGTCGGTGTTAAACCTTGTGAGGTAAGAAAGACACAGTTACGACAGAGATACTAGGTAGGTATGTCGGTAGGTAAGAGAGGGTGTTGGAAGTACCAACCCACTTATGCCTATTGGGCCATTGTGATGGCACGTGGATCTATGATCCTCTTGCTAATGGAACCAGTTAAAGCGTAGGAGACTGTTTACGTCTATATTTTTTAGATCGTTTAGGTCGTTGTAGAAGAAAGCTTCTAAGTGAGGTTTTCTTCTCTGGGAGAGAGCTGTATATGTACAGAGTAGGTGGAAGATTGCCTCCTCCCCTAACTCGTTCATGCAGCTTCTGCAGAAATCGTTTGCGTGCTTGCCTATGAGGCACTGTCCAGTGATGACACCTATGATGGGGCTGAGATGTTTCTTATTACACTTAGAGCGATTCAGATGCAGTTTTGGCCAGATCTGTTTGGCCGCTAGACATGTTGGTCCAACAGTCCACCTAAGGTCTGTTCTTTTATTGGCATCCAGCTTTAATGTTAGTTTGCACGTAGCGATTGGTATACCTATGCTACCCTTTTCCGGTAGGATAGGTAGAGTGGTTCCAATTTTGGCGAGTTCATCGTCTCTACAGTTCTCTGGAAGGTCTCTGTGAAGGTTGAACTGCTCTGCCATCTCTATAAGGGATGATCGGCATTCAAGGGCGGTTTCAGAGTCCAAGGACTTGATAGGGACATAACTATCCGAAAAGACGCTGATATTCTTTGCAGATATCATGTTTTTCTTCAGCAAGGACAGAGCTTCTTTGATCGCCAAAATTTCCACCTGGAACACGCTACAGTGATTTGGAGGACGAAGATAGAGGCTTAGATTGAGCTTGTCTGAGGAAAGACCGCCACCAACCAACCCTATCGATTTTAGATCCATCTGTGTAGAGATGGATTGACTTGTCCTCCATGAAAGCATCTTCCTCCCAGAAGGATCTAGAGGGGAAGCTTACATAGAAGTTTCAGGTATGTTGTAATCGATGCTCTCTGTGAGGATTCCTAATGTACACCCTGAATGACTCGAACTGCAACCAACTTCAGACTGCTATAATTTCCAAACCGTTCATGACAGTGAGCTGAAATTTTGACACATGACAGATAATTTTATTATTTACAAGCCTTTTCAACGATTTGCGTCTCAGTTGTGTTGAAAAATTTTTATCCGCGATGGAATTTAAACGTGGTAGTGTGATTGCTTTATATTTGGCTGGAATCTGGCTCTAGCTATCGTTAGAGCCCTCCAGTATCTCAACGTCAATAAATCATTTGTGTCTCGAACCATAGCTCGTTACCGTGATACTGACAGCGTTGCAAAGCGCCATGGAGGTGGTCATAAAAGAACAGTAACATCGGCAGAAATGGCTCGGAAAGTAAATTCTCGAATTGAGCGAAATCCGCGTGGAAGAAAAATGGCTCGTGAGCTCAACATATTGTTGGAACGGATGCAACACATACTGAAAAATGAGCTTGGGCTCAAGCCATTGAAGTTCCAAAAAGCACACGATCTTATGCTACACCGCAACAGAAAAAAGTTAGAGTCGAAAGAGCGAAGGAGCTGCTACGCTTGCACAAAAGTGATGAGTTGCCGAATTTGGTTTTTTCCGATGAGTCGCCATTTGTTATCAAGCAATATGTCAACAAACAAAATGACTGAGTTTACTTGCCAGAGAGATCCTTCCAAAATTTACACCTTCGGACGGCCACCAGAAACCAGGCAGCACCGATGGTGATGGTTTGGGCCGCCATAACCACCGATGGTCGCTCTCCGCTCGTATTTTTGGACCGTGGCGTCAAAATTAATGCGATCGTATACCGTGAAACTGTCTTAGAGGCAGTATTGAAGCCTTGGGCAAACAATCATTTCAAGGCCATTATTCGCGCCAAAGGTGGACATATTGAAAACTACTGATACAATTTAAAAATTTATGTATTTTCCAACATTTTTTGCTTTGACACAATAAAATTTATCAAAAAATAAAAAAAATTATAGCAAAAAGTTGGAGTTCGAGTCAGGCAACCTGCATTAAGAATACTGGCGTGGCCAAATGAGTTATTTGTCCACTGTTTAGTCGCTTTAAGACGAATAGCTGCAGTCGCAGCTGCTTGCCTGCTGAAAATATCCAGGGGTGTCAAATGAAACAGAATGTCTATTTAATGCCGCAGAGGGGGTAGAACGCAGTGCTCCGCTTATGCATATTGGACTCTGCTTAGTTTAATGCCGTTGACTGCATTTTCTACGGCTGCCCACCAGCTTTATTGATTCTTTCTTGAATGCTAGGTTTCCAGTTTAGTTTCCTGTCAAAAATGAGACCCAGATATTTTGCTGTATCGGAAAAATACTAAGCTAGTACCGCTTATTGAAGGAGGGTCTAAAATTGGAATTTTGTGTTTCCTAGAAAAGAGAACCAGATCAGTTTTATGGGGGTTTATCCACAGCGATCTATTGAGATTTACTTGAAGGAGTTCTTTACTGGTATTCAAATGCTTACCTGAGAGCAACGTCATCTGCATCAGGTATATCAGCAGTTCATTAGCCACTAAATTTTAGAGAAGGGGAGAGAGGACACCGCCCTGCGGCGTACCTCTGCTGACACATCTTTTAGCAAAAGTCTCACCCAATTTGGATTATCCTGCTTTTTAGCATAAGACTGATCAACTCCCCAAGTGAGTCGTCTACCTGCAGAGTTGACAGCGCAGTCGTGATTGCGGATGTGTTGACGTTGTTAAAGGCACCCTTTATGTCCAGCAAAGCAACCATTGTGTACTCTTTATATTGTAGGGATCGTTCGATGTGGCTAGTCAGTGAATGCAGAGCCACTTCCACCGACTTTCCTTTACAGTAGGCTTGGATCAATTTTAGCTCGTATATAGATATCAATCAGTCGTTCTAGAATTTCCAGAAGGAAAGATGATAGACTTATAGGTCTGAGGTCCTTTGGGACAACATGAGAAGCTTTTCCGGCTTTGGGAATGAAAACTACATTGAATAAGTTCTACACAGCTCCTCATAATATAAGCCACTAGTATCGGATACAAATATATCTCACCTTATATTCGTAGGTTCACGAACTGGGCGTTCATCTACAGACTATGTACCGCGAGTATGCACTTGAAACACATGTATGTTCCATACTCAAGGTGTTACTCAAACATTTTAAAGTTGTACTAAAGTGGTATAAGACAGATGTTACCGCGAGACAGGAAATGCAGAATTGCGACATCTATTACGATTGCTATATCAAGTAAAGCATGTCATCGGGATCAGAGTTACATTCCATAACATCAGTCTTATACTCGTATGCATATGAATAGACACGTGCCCCCACTATCGAAGTTGAAGACATTATCAAAAAATTACTGTGTTCTTCAGCACCATAAACGGTGGGGAAAATGATTTTAGCTGATTAAATGGAAAGTAAAGCATCCACGAAACGCAAACAGACAACGGATTCCGACTAGTAGCAGCAGCTAATAATGCCATGATAGGTAGCAACTAACTTCCGGAATTATGGAACACCATTTTATAGTCGCAGTTAAATAAAGAGCCCTATACAATGAAAAGAAGCTGCGAATGGATATATTGGACACTTTAGCGAGCCTGGAAAAGTGAGTGGCTTTAGCAGCTCGATGAAAAACTCTCTACTGATTGCAAAAAACATCGCTGCTACCTGTCACCCTCTGTGTCCGGACACATCTGTTGTTTAGAACAACCAGGCAACTATCAAAGTGAGTCTGCTTAAAGTAAACCGAGATAAAACAAAGCACGTGTTGTCAACAAACAGAGAAGCATCTACCATCGTGGTAGTTAAAACCCTAGTGAAGATTCGATGAAGACTTAGCCTAGGACCAGTAATACCAGATTCCACGATTTATCGTATTCTTACAATTTTCGGACTTCAGATTTTTGAGCAACAAATCCAGAATTTTAACAAAAATTTTCAAATTTATTGTGATCTTCATATTTTTCAAAAATCCATTTGTAATTTTCCAAATTTTCCAAATTTCCTCTAATTTGCAATTTTAGATTTTTTTCTTAAACCCGATTTTTTAAAGATGGTAAATGTACAATAAAATACTTTAATGATGAACTTAGATAGCCTCCGAAATTTTTTTGCTTTTGACAAATCGTATCTAGATGTAGAAGTTCAAGATCAATTGGATTCCTTGAATCTAAACAGCAACGATGTTGAAGCATTCCAACAGAATTGCTTGGATTTCTACACAGAGCTTGTCCATCAAATTTTAAAAAAATTTTACTTTAAAAATCAATGTAACCCTCCAGTAAGCACAATTGAAAAAAAGTACAGTCTGTTTATCCATTATTCATAAGTTTTCCAAATTTAATCTTAATATATAAAAAAAAGTGACGTTAGTTACTACGCTTATAACTCAAGAACGCCTAGACCGATTTCGATGATTCGCACCAATTCGGACTGGTCTCCGGCCAAACAAGAAGAATACCCAAGAAAATTCCAGAGAAATCCTCGAAAAAAAAATGAAGAAGAAAATTCATTTTCCCATACATTTTGTATGGAGCGACCTTGCAACGCCATCTTCATGATAAATGACGTTTATGTTTACGTTACGTTGTTACAATTTTTGGACCAAATTTGTGGGACAATTGCTTTTGTAGCAATTTTTTTTTGTCACACATTAAAAACGAACATGATTTCAAACGCTGGTTCCGGTATTGCCAGTAGATGGCGTTGTGTGCATCAACTTTTGACAGCTGATTCATTTACACAGTCTTTCCATCGCATACTATTGTGCTGTGCAGATGTGTGTTGCGATTTCTCAGCATTTTTTCAAGTTTTTTCAAATTTTTATCAGGTTTCGAGAGTTACTGTAATTGAATTTGATTTAATAAATTGTCTTACAACGATTTTTAGTGAAAATTACAAGCGAAAAGTGATTTCATAGAGGTGAGTTCAGTTTGATGAAGTGCATATTGTGAATGGTTATTTTCTTTGTGATTGCGTGCTCATCGACAACAAATCCAAACGTTAATTTCGGATTGTGCAATTAATTTTTAGGTGGATTACTTTGAAAATCAATTCGAATTCACTGGTCATTTCATATTTTCAAACGGTAAGTTGCCAACGAATACGTTTATTTTGTGAGGTTATCACATTTGTGCACATGTATGTATCGATAATTCCTTAATTGCTTTTGTGACATTCATTTATCAGTGTTATTCACAATGCCGCGAGCCAGAAGATCTAATCTTTCGCATCGAACCCGTAATGTAAGTAGAGTTCGGAATATCATTTGAATACGGATGAAGAAATCGCACGAGAACAAGGCCGTGTTAGTAAGTCCCGAAAGACAGGCGGCAAGAACACGGCTCAGTTAGTAATGAAAAATCGTCGACCAAATCAAACAACCCAACAAGGTGAAAATCGAAATCAACGCGCAAGAAGAAGTGCTTCAAGTGTTGATTTGAATCGAGTAGCGTTTCATTACGATTGCACAATTGACTACAGCTCGCATCCTCCCGTTCAAATTGGCCCAATGGAGGTTATGTGCAACCATTGCGTGTATTGAAGGTGCATTGAAGTTCGCTGGAGAAACGCCTGGATTGTGCTGTCTCAGTGGCAAGGTTAAATTACGACCATTGCCTTTGTTACCAGAGACATTGCATTCTTTGCTTCGTGGTGAAACACCGGAATCACATCATATTCTATCGAACACTCAGAAATATAACGGATGCTTTCAAATGATTTCATTTGGAGCAGATGTTATTGATGAATGCAGATTCAATCCGACATTCAAGGTAATAAAATATTAAAGAAATTAAATTTAATTAAAGAAATTAAGATTAAATAAATTAAAGAAAATCATTGATTCTAATTTCGTCATCGACTCTACAGATCTAAGGCCAAAATCACCATCGAATTGGATCATTGTTACCGCTTGAAGACGCACAACGTAAATTCCTCCCAATCTATTGTACTTCATGGGCAATGTGGAAAATCAACTTGATCAGCGACAAACAATCAATACGGCAATGAGAAGAGGAATTCTTCGAGATCTGCAGCAGTTACTTCATGAACATCATGCATTGGTTCGGTTATTCAAAACTGCGTTGGATCGCATGCCAAGTGATGACTATAAGGTGGTGATCAGAGCGGATAAGCGACCTGCTGGAACGCACAACCGCCAATTTAAAACTCCAACAATAGATGATGTTGCAATTATGATTGTTGGCGAAAATCTGGAATCACGCGATATTGTGCTCACACGTCAGGACTCTGAGCAATTGCAACGAATATCCGCAACACATCGTTCATACGATGCATTGCAATACCCACTGATGTTTTCGCAAGGAGACGATGGATATTATATCAACATCAAGATGATAAATCCATTGACCGGTGAGTATCGATATCATAATAATTATCATTTCAATATGTCACCTATGTCACTGATATCATTTTAGGTGAGGAAACCACCAAGAAGGTCAGCGCAATGAATTTTTGCGCGTATCGTTTGATGATTCGCCTAAATGTCGATAACTATTTGCTTCGATTTCGCCGATTGTTTCAGCAATCTTGCGTCGATATGTATGCCAAAATAGAAGCGGATCGCCTCCTTTTTATCAGTTTAAATCAAACCAAACTACGTACGGGGGAGTACATTCATTTACGCGAGGAAATGCAGCTGATATTGGCGACGTTCGTTGGTAGCTCATGTCATATGCATGAATACCATATGCATGTCATTACGGCCGTCCAGACCTGTTCATCACCTTCACGTGCAATCCAAAGAGGATAGAAATTCTTCAACTGCTGCTTCCTGGGCAAACAACAAGTGATCGGCACGATATCACCGCACTTATATTCAGGCAAAAAATCCGGTCGCTGATGGACTATATTGTTAAGCATCGTGTCTTTGGGGATACTCGATGTTGGATGTATTCGATTGAATGGCAAAAAAGAGGCTTGCCGCATGCCCACATTCTCATTTGGTTAGTCGAAAACCAGACCAAATTGATGACATCATATGTGCCGAGATTCCTGATCCCGAAACCGATCCAGACCTGCATGATGAATTACGACACAAACATGATTCATGGACCGCCATTAACCCACAATCACCATGCATGGTCGACTGCAAGTGTTCCAAGCGTTATCCACGAAATTTTACTGATGAGACCATCACTGGCAACGATGGTTATCCACTGTATCGGCGTCAATCATCTGATGATGGCGGTAGAACAATCGCAGTCAAAGTGAAAGGAAATGATTTCGTGGTCGACAACTCTTGGGTTATTCCATATTCGCCACTTCTTTCCAAAACATTCAAGGCGAATTGTAACGTGGAGTATTGCAATTCAGTGAAGTCCATCAAGTACATCTGCACATATGTCACGAAAGGCAGCGATATGGCGGCTTTTGGTCTTCAAGCTCCTGATCCCAATGATGAAATCACGCGCTATCAAGTTGGTCGATACGTAAGCTGCAATGAGGCGATTTGGCGTATATTCTCATTTCCAATTCACAAACGCTATCCGACACATTTGGTAGTGCATCTGGAGAAGGGTCAACGAGTTTATTTCACTGCAGCAAATGCCGCTCAACGTGCTCAAAACCCACCAGCGACAACATTGACCAATTTCTTCTCGATTTGCCAAAGTGATCCGTTTGCACGTACGTTACTTTACTCAGAGATACCGCGTTATTACATTTGGAATGCTTCATCGAGAAATTTCAACGTCGAAAGCAAGGCGATGTAGTTCCTGGTCATCCAGATGTGTGTTCTTCTGAAACACTTGGCTGTATTTATACAGGAAATGAAACGTACCAGATCCATCCTATTTTCGTTACCTACTGAACTTCTCCCACATCTTGGACCCCTCCTATATCGAATATAAATTACACCAACTCAATGATGAATTTACACCCGGTCCAGATGGCCTCCCTGCCATATTTCTTAAAAAATGTTCTCTTTCCCTTGCCCTTTCTGATCTCTTTCGTCTATCCCTTTCACAAGGAGAATTTCCTCAGGTTTGGAAAACCTCCTTTATAACCCCGATCTACAAAAAGGGATCAAAGAACGAAATAACAAACTATCGTCCAATCGCTAAACTCTCCCATATACCCAAACTCCTCGAAAGTATTTTGTATGAAGCTCTAAGCTTCCAATGCAAATCACTTATTTCCCCTAGACAACACGGCTTCCTAAAGGGTAGGTCAACCACCACAAATCTCGTTGAATTCGTATCCTTTGCCATCTCTGCCCTAGAGAACGGCAACGAAGTCGATGTAGTTGCAACCGATTTTAGCAAAGCCTTCGATAAAATCTCTCATCGATTAATACTCTTCAAATTGTCTGCCCTCGGCTTTGAACCCATACTGTTAAAATGGATATCCTCTTACTTCGAAAACCGTTTTTACAGTGTTCGTTTTAGGTCAGCCCACTCCGCTCCATTTTTGGCCACCTCTGGAGTTCCTCAAGGTAGCCATCTCGCTCCCCTTCTCTTTATATTAACCATAAATGATCTCGATAGGATCATCAAATACTCGTCCGTCTCCCTTTACGCCGACGATACCAAATTTTTCAAAACCTATCTCCTCCGTTGAATCTCTTCGCGACCTCGGCATTTTGTGTGATAGGGAGCTCAACTTCCGTTTGCATATGGATGGGATAATCCTTAAAGCCAACTCTGCACTAGGTTTTGTAAAACGATGGTCCAAAGAATTCACCAACCCATACGTGACCAGGTCCCTCTATATTACCTTTGTTCGTCCCCTCCTAGAGTACGCCAGTCAAGTATGGTCCCCATATCATCGCGTTCATATCTCGAGAATCGAAAGCATCCAGCGCCGTTTTCTTCGATTCGCTCTTCGAGGTTTGCCCTGGGATGATTCTTTTACTCTGCCCCCCTATCAAAACCGTCTCAACCTTATTAACCTAAACACCCTTGAGGAACGCAGAGATACAGCCGACTTTCTCTTCATTCATCGACTTCTTTCAGGTCAGGTTGAATGCACGTCCCTTCACAATTCTATTTTCCTCAACACTAACCCTCGTAATCTACGTACCCCTCGTCTATTCTATCTCCCAACCCACCACACCACCTATGGCGCGAACGAACCAATCTCCCGCATGCTACGAAAAATTAATTCAAACCCTAGCGTCTTTGACTTCCACCGCACCACTTCCTACCTCAAATCCGTTCTCCTTCACCACAATAACCAACCTTAGTTTTAAGTTTTAGTTTAAGTTTAATTTTAAGTTATAGCTTGTATTAAGCCGAATAAATGGGGGCTTTCGCCCCCACCAAAATTAAATTAATTAAATTACAGTTCATCCTAAAAATGATGAATGCTTTTACTTGCGATTATTGCCGGTGAATGTTCGTGGGCCGACGTCAGTTGAATCACTTCGATCTGTCAATGGTATAGTGTTGCTAACATTTCGTGCTGCAAGTCAGGAGCTCAAGTTGCTTGAAAACGATACGCATTGGGACACGAGAATCGCTAAAGCAACTGTTTCCGCATCTCCAAGTCAGATAAGCACATTATTTGCGATCATTATTTCCACATGTTTTCCATCGAATCCACGTGAATTGTGGGACAAGTACAAGGATGACATGTCAAAAGACATTTTGCATCGAGTTCATGTCCATTCAGAGAATCCCCATATTGAGATGAATGAAGAGATTCACAACCAGGCTTTGGTTTTGATAGGAGACATGTGTTACCTCATGTGCGGCAGTTTATTAGTCAGGTTAGGAATGCCATCGCTAGATCGTGGAATAAACGACGCTTTCGAACGAGAATTGCAGCGTGAACGTGAATACAACACAAATGTATTAAGCCAATTGGTTCGAACGAATGTACCTTTGTGGAATCCCCAACAAAAAGAAGTGTACGATACGGTGATGAAGGCAATTGATGATGGAAATGTTGGCATGTTTTTCCTTGATGCGCCTTTTGGCACTGGCAAGACATTCCTCATATCATTGATTTTGGCTACAGTTCGTGCAAGATCAGAAATTGCTATAGCAGTTGCTTCTTCTGGAAAAGCGGCTACGCTGCTGGAAGGCTGCCGAACCATTAAACCTTCAAGCGGTTGAAGAACCAACATGTATTATAGCGAAACATTCAGCAATGGCCAAAGTTTTGGTAGCAAACAAAATCTTTATCTGGGACGAATGCACAATGTCGCATAAATGTGCGTTAGAAGCTCTGAATCTCACTATGAAAGATATGTGTAATGACGCAAGACGTTTTGGCGGTGCATTGATTTTACTCTCAGGCGATTTCTGGCAAACACTACCAGTAATACCACGATCGACCGCTGCCGATGAGATCAATGTTTGCCTCAAATCATCGACATTGTGGCGTTATGTGAAGAAACTTCAGCTGGAAAACGATCCATCTGCCGAATTGTTCTCCAATCAATTGTTAACTATCGGTAATGGTCGTGTTCCTGTCGCCACATCGAATGGATTACTTTCGTTCCCGCCAAATTTTTGCAATTTCGTCTCAACGAAAGAGGAGCTTATCAACAAAGTGTTTCCGAACATCATTCTTAACCACAAAAACTACGATTGGTTGAGTGAAAGAGCAATTTTAGGGGCAAAGAACAAGCATGTGGATCACTTAAATTGCACAATTCAAAATCAAATCGTTTATTCCCTGCATTCCTTCAAATCTAACGACTGTGTAGCAAACGAAGACAAAGCAACCAACTATCCGACTGAGATTTTGAATTCATTGAATGTGCCTGGCTTGCCACCGCACAATTTACAAATGAAGGTTTGTTCAGTCATCATCATGCTTCGCAATCTCAATCAACCAAAATACGGAACGCGTTTAGCGGTCACAAAACTCATGAGCAATGTGATTCACGCGAGAATACTAAAAGGAATGTTCACAGGTGAGGAAGTTCTCATTCCGAGAATTCCAATGATCCCAACCGATATGCCATTAGAGTTTAAGCGAATATAATTTCCAATTCGTCTCGCATTCGCCAGGAGAATCAATAAATCATAAGGCTAATCATTGAGTGTTTGTGGCCTGAATCTGGAAAATGAATGTTTTTCACACGGTCAACTGTACGTCGCATGTTCCCGTGTCGGAAAACCATCCGCTTTGATCGTTTTCGCACCTGACAACAAAACGAAAAATATCGTTTATCACAGAGTGCTTCAATGAGCGGATCGACCCGACCGCAACCCATAAAGCAAATATTTCAACACAAAGCATCAATTGCAATGGACAATTGACCACAGGGTCAGCTAGTTCTAAATAAAGATACTCGTATTCAAGACGCCGATGATGAATTTCGGAAAATAAGAAACTTAAATTTCGTAAATCTCGAACCTGCATCTTCAATAGATGTAATAGCTTTTTGAAAAAATGTTTTGTAGATTAAGCAATGTAATGAAAATTTATCGTTAATGAACAAATTCATTTCTTTAGTTTTATCGCGTGCCGTTTCATCTACCATAAATTAAAAATATTATGTTGTAATTGAAGTATAATAACGTTCTTTTGTTTTTTTCTTTTTTATTTCCAACAAAATCATTTTTCTACGATTTTGAAAGCTAGAAATTACGATTTCAGGTGGAAATCACCTGGCAACATTGCCTAGGACATAGATGAACTAACATAACATAACATGGCAAACTTTCCAGATATTGCAATTCCAAAACCCGATTTCCACTGAGTGCGTCTGACCATGTGCCCCTGGTTGTGAATACGTGTGAATTGTCAACAGCCCCTGGTTGTGAATACGTGTCATTTGTCAACAAAGTCAATTCCCTTCACGTTTTACACAAAAACGTCAACCACAGTACACTCACATAGCGAATTTTACTTATACGAGGGGCGTTCAACATATTCTCGGTATCGGGGTGAAGCTGTGGTTGTATATATAAATTGACTTTAAATTACTTGAAATTGATTTATCAAGTAATACTATTATTTTAGTGCATTCATGTAAAATTTCATATAAATGTGATTATTAATTCGCGTTTTATCTCTAGTTAAACAGAATCATAATGGCAACTGAGACGATGATGGTGAAAATTGAGCATCGCGCTGTAATTAAATTTCTCACTAAGCAAGGAAAAAGTCAAAAAACTATTCATGAAGAGATGGTGGCTGTTTACAAGGGTTCCGCACCTTCATTATCAACTGTGCAAAAGTGGTCAAGTGAGTTCAAGAGAGGCAGAGAGAGCATTGAAGACGACCCCCGCTCCGGCGCCCCGGCTACTGATTGTACGGGAGAAAGCATCAAAGAAGTCGAAAAACTTGTTCTTGAGGGTGCCCGAATAAAGGTGAAAATGATGGCAGAGATCACCAAGCTTTCAATTGGTACCATTCACACCATTCTTCATGACCATCTTAACCTTTCAAAGGTCAGTGCAAGGTGGGTGCCACGAATGCTCACAGCGCCTCAGAAAAAAGTGAGAATCGCATGCTGTAGAGGGCTTTTGGAGATGTGTAGTGAGAACGCGGACGGTGTTATGGATCGAATTGTTACTGGGGACGAAACATGGGTCCACCACTATGACCCTGAAAGCAAACAAGAGTCCATGCAGTGGCATAAAAAAGGAACAGACCCCCCGAAGAAGTTCAAAGTCACTCCGTCTGCCGGGAAGCTCATGGCCACAGTTTTTTGGGACTCAAAGGGAATCTTGCTCATTGAGTACAAAAAAAAAGGTGAAACCATCAACGCCACATCCTACGCTTCCACTTTGCATAATTTGCGGGAGGAAATTAAAAAGAAAAGACGGGGTAAACTCGCAGCGGGTGTGTTGCTTCTTCATGACAACGCTCCTGTTCACACGGCGCGAGTTTCCAAGGGTGCTGCGCGAGATTGTGGTTTCGAAGAAATCCAACACCCACCCTATAGTCCAGACCTTGCCCCTAGTGATTATTTCCTGTTTCCGGATTTGAAAAAGATTTCCGTGGAAAAAGATTTTCGGATGATGAAGAACTCAAGTCGGTATTTTGCAGAGAAAGAGGAAACTTATTTTTTTGAGGGTTTGAAAAAGCTTATCTCAAGATGTAACAAATGCATTGATGTTAGGAGAGATTATATTGAAAAATAAAAACAAATTAAATTGAATTCGCATTTTCCTTCATATCGATACCGAGAATATATTGAACGCCCCTCGTAAATTGCTCTCATTCCAGCAAATTCTAGTAGTTTACAGGCTTGCACAATGTGTTGGTAATTCACTTACAGTGTATCTGTGGCGAAATTTAAGGATTTGCAAAAGTAGATTTTGCCATATATTGTATGTTAGTTCATCTATGCCCTAGGAAAGCTAGCACGTTGATCAAAGATGTAGATACATTACTCATAAACATCGTTGGCCGCGGTAAGTATGATATTTAGATAGAGGATCGCATGGAAACTCGAGTACCATTCCGCGTGTTGTTAGCATTCGGAACGTATTTTGTTCAATGGACATACATACAATAGTTCTACTCGTATTTTGTTCATTCGAGAAGCAGGGAAGTAGAGCAATTATTGAGTACATTCGAGATATGTTCGATTACTCGTATATTATCCGCGCGGAAAATCATGCTATAAGAACAGATAAGAGCTTCTGATAAAATGGTCTTTGAATCCCGGCCTAAGAAAAAAATCTCCAAATCGAGAATTAAACGATCATTTATGTCAGAAAGGCTGGTATCTATAGTTTACATAGATATTGCACGCCGAAGGAAAAAATCTAACCAGTTTTTAATTGCCTGTTTTTACTTCGAACTTCAAGTTCTGAACAATTTGTATGAACAAAATGTATTATAAAACCGAAGTTAATTCTTGGGCTCGTATGTGTTGTATTGTGTGTACAGATGCGCCGTGCAGATGTGTCTGTGGTTTTTATTTTCAACCCTTATCTTCATACATAAAACAACCACAGTTCACGGAGCTGCGCGACGCGCTCGCTGGCTGTGCATTTGCGTTACCTCATTCGCCGACGACTCTCGACCGATTTGGATGCAGTTTTTTTTTCGATAGCAATGGGTGACAAGAGATTATCTGGAGTTTGTTGTACTGTTTGTAGGAAAACTAAAAGGAATTACCCTGACTTGAAAATTTTTAAATGTCCTTCTAGGGAAAAAAATGAAATTTTAAATAGTTTGTGGATGAAGGCATGTGGTTTTAAAAATGAAGGCAAATACTTTGTTTGTGGAGATCATGTTTGTCCCGAGTTTGTAGGAAAAAAATACTCGTATCTTAATGCGGATGCTGTTCCTTCCTTAAATTTAAATTCTGATTTGGATTCAAACTTGAATTTAGAAGATCTGAAGTCTCCTTTAACTAAACGAAGAAGAACGTCGAGCAGTTGCAGCATTTCGTGTGCAAGGTGCGATCAGTTATTGGAAAGATGTGCAAAAGAGAAGAAAAAATTTGCAACTTTAAAAAAAATATTGTTAAGTTACAAACTTAAATTACGAAATTTAAAAATAAAACATTATAAAAAAACAGAGCGCATACTGCCATAAAAATGTTTAATAAAAATAAAATATCTATGATATTTCTCAAATCGAAAAGCTCAATATTTCAGATCATTCAAAAACATTTTGTAAAATGCTTCTGAAAGAATCAAAGACTACAAAATACAACAGCCACGAAAAAGAACTTTCCAAAATATTTATTATAGATCACAAAGCGCCTATAAATTTTTGAGAGATAGACTTTGCTTTAAACTTCCTCACATTTCCTCTTTCTGTAGATGGGCTCATGTGAAAGGATTACAACGTTGTGTTGTCCTAATATTTGAAGAAATTAGGATTCGTAAAATATAATATAAAAAATTATTTAATAGATGGTTTCGAAGACCTTGGTGTAGAAGGCAGTAGATTCTTTCATAATGAGATATGTGTTTTCATGCTAAATGGTTTGTTTGATAAGGACTGAAACGAATAAAATCTTTAAATTATAATACGGGCTATGCTTCCAATGCGTAAAAATTTCAATCCCATTTTGAACCCAAATTATATTCTCTAGTTTCAGTTTGTTATTGATTTTAATTCGGTGCGGTTTAAAATATTTATAAAATATGAGTCAAGAGGAACGCCGTAAAAAGATCATCGACAAATGGCTCGAAAATACTTCGCGTCCAAACCATTTCATCGCAAAAAATTTAAACATAGCACGCAGTACAGTGGACTCTGTTATTAAACGATATTTGGAGACGTTGACAGTTCAGTGAAAACAGAAAAGTGGAGCTAAAAGTGGAGCCAAAAGTGGAGCACATGATACAAATTTGCCCTGGAAAATATTGGGTACCATCGTAAAAAACCGGACTATGTCATCCAGAGATGTTGCTCGGAAATGTAAAACCAACCAAACAATGGTACAAAGATCTAAAAAACGTAACGGTCTAAAAACACGAAAAAAAAAAAAAAATTACAAAAGGTTACTGAAAAGCAAAAAAAAGTCATAAAAACACGAGCCCAAAAGTTATACGATTTGATCGGCGGTTTTGGATGACGAAACTTATGTCAAAGCCGACTTTACTACTCTTCCAGGTGAGCAGTTTTACAACTCGTTTGAAGCTGAGATTCTTCCACAACCAAAAACATCGATTGGGATGGAAAAATTCGGGTCAAAATATCTCGTTTGGCAGGCCATTTGCCAACGGGAACAATTAACGGAGAAGTGTATATTAACGAGTGCCTAAAAAAACGGTTGATTCCTTTCTTAAACAAACACGAGGGTTCAACATTATTTTGGTCAGATTTATGTTAGCTTAAGCTCACTATGCTCCTGCGACGTTGAGCTTTCCTGTTCCTAAAAATGTCGACTTTGTCCCAAAAGCCATGAATCCACCCAACGTTCCACAGTGCCGTCCCATTGAAAGGTATTGGGCTTTGGCCAAAGCTAAATTGAGGAAAAGTGAGCAGTGTGCAAAGGACGTAAAAGATTTTAGTGCTAAGTGGAAAGAGTGTCCAAAAAGACCACGGATGTAACTGTCACCAATCTTATGAAGGACATTCGAAAGAAGTTGAGGAAAGAATGGGAACCCAAATAATTTTTTTTATTTTTTGTAATTGCGAACGAATTGAATAAAAACAGAGTTTTAAAGCAAATAAAAAAAAAGTTACATGAATTATGAAAATATTTCAGTTTTTTTACTTTAAAGTTTCCAAATTTTATTCGTTTCAGTCCTTAGTTGGAAAAGTGTTTTAAACTATTTTGTGTCAGCAAACGGTGTAAATATCCCCGAGCGAAATTATAAAAAACAGTTTGAAAATCTGTCAAGAACTTGGTCTAAAGGTATGTGCTATTGTTTGCGACCAAGTGACCAATAACAGAAAAGCTTATAAAATGTCAGGTGTTTCTGAAGAAAACCTATTTATAATTTTTAATGATGAAAAAATATTTTGTTTTTATGATTTCCCTCATTTGTTAAAAACACTTCGTAATGTTCTATTGAAATCAGATCTACAAATTCCAGATGGTAAAGTGTCTTTTGATGTTATCAGAGAAATATACAATTTGGAAGTTGACAACGTAGCTAAGACATGTTTAAAATTTAAAGTTATCATATAGCACCAAGTGCCTTCGAAAAATGCATGTTCACCTTGAAACGCAAATATTTAGCCGGACAACTGCGGCATCGATTCAAACTGCTTTTGAACTTAATTGCTTAAAAGAAAGCTCTAATAAAGCTGTAGCAACGAAAGAGTTCGTACTTAAAGTGAACAATGTATTTGACTGCATGGATAGTGGTTCACATTATGACAAGAGTGTTTTAAGGCGGGGAGTTCAGCTAGAGAATCTAGCTTACAATGAGTTGAAACAATTTTTGTCTTACTTAAAAGATATACAAAAATCAGTTAACCTTCCAAGAAACTTTTGTTTAAAAGGAATGGAGCAAACTATAAACAAATGTATAAGAGAATTCGTCAAGACGTATTAGAAAATTTATTTCGCATCAAAGGTGGCTACAACAAAAATCCGTCTGTTTACGAATTTAATGTTTTGATGTCGAAAATTCTCTCGTCAAATCTTATCAATTTTTCTCCTTTCAGCAACTGTGATGATGATGATGTAGAATTGTTAAACGTAGACTTATCACCAACTCAAACTAATATTCCAAAAACTTATCATCATTGCTTAAGGATCGTAAGAAAATCGTATGCGATGAAACTCTGGACGAAAAAGTCATTTATGATATGGAAATCGAAACTAAAATCACATTAGAAACAACAGCAATGCGATATTTTACTGGATATCTTGCTTTTAAAATGCTTTTAAGGAACAAATGGTTAAATTGTTCCAAACTATTTTTAAAAACTGATGAAAAAATAACATGTCCTTCGGAATTTTTCACCTTGGCAAAAAATTATTCTCAAAGAAGTGACTTTGGAGGTCTGAAGGCACCAACTAATGAATTTTTTAACGTTTGTAAAGTTCACTTCAAAGTATTTAATAGAATTTTCAGAGAACGTCCACAAGAAAGAAATATAAGAGAGACAATGGCCTTGAAATGCATAAGGATAACAAATACTAGAGATTCGAAATGGTTTGATGAAAAAAGTCCTTGCTATGAGCATCGCAAGGACCTCCTATACTTTGCTCTCCTCGTTCTATTACGGAAGCATTGTGCGTGGAAGATAGAAAAAAAACATAGCATCCAAAAAACGTAAAACAACTATTCAGTAAATTCAATAAACACAACATTAAAGAGAGCGCATTTGATTTAAAAAAAATTACGTTGCGAAAAACGGAAAACCTCTATCCAACAAACAGAACACGCAAGTTGATAATACAAAACAATTAAGAGTAACATCATGTCTGAGTATGATTCACTCTAGTTCGGTTGAACTGGGACGTACGGGTACGTCCCATTGGATGGAAAAATGGTTAGATTTTTTTCTTCGGCGTGCAACATGTAAATTATAGCATCTCTGCTGGTATGATAAATTAGCTACGTGGCTGGGAACAAGATATCTGGAAGGTGATTGTGTCTCAAGCAAATACGTTCCACGGGTTAGTAGTCCGTTCAATAAATGCAAAAGCATGTCGTGTCTGAATTGCACTAATCGGAATGAACCAATACGATTAGGGACAAATCGTCACACATTGGCAATACTTGGAGGAGAAACTTACAATTTTTGTTATAGACACTAAAAGTATCTATTGTACATTTATTATTTGGAGCATAAATCAAATCTGGTCGTATTTAAATGCGTTTATTGACGCGTTGACGTTGCGTGACCGTTTTTCTTTTTTCAAGCCAAAAGTTATGCCCAATCATGTTACGAATACATGACTACTTTTCATAAATTGTAAAATGTAATAGGTAAAGTTGACAATAAACACACACACGTATCAGTGGGCAATTCGCATATGAGATGAAATTTCATTCAGGTACCTACATACTGAGCTTTCAAAAATTTGACGGCGAGACCTAGCACCGGTGTATGGCCGGTGCTGCACATTTCACTGTAAATTGACAACAATTTTTCGGAATTATCGTATTAGCATCAAACCAGCTTCCACTGCGATATGTGGTCGTTCTTAGCTGTCTTAGAGGCTTTAACAATAATTGAAGAATGGCCAAAAAGATCTAAATTTTATAGAATGAAGTATTATAATAATCATAAACGATTCACCTTTTCTCGGAGTAAATACGAACTCTCCGAGAACAAAACTAGTAACGCGAAAATAAAAGTACGATTTTTACAAAACACTTGCCTTGAGTTTGAGGTGAAGGAGGATTGTATTGAAAATAAGATTAATTCAAACATTTGTGATATTGTTTTCATGAGAATATATTGAACGCACCTCGTACTGGCGATGTTTCAGTCGAAAATTCATTTGTCAGATAATTAGCTCTGCGTTATCCCCGGCAAAAGACAATGCCGCGAATTGTAAAAGTTGTGTCAAGACTTAAATCCAATTCAGAACTGTAAAGTAAGTTGACTAAATTGATTTAGCTGTATGAAATAAATGTACAAATGGATTGCCAGTCCCCGGGAGTCACCGTTTAAGATGTCAAGTTGCAGTGCGCAGTTTATACAGGTTAGACAGCTGGTGATTTTTAGGCAGAGAACGCTTACTTCGGTACTGGTGTAAAAGTGAATAGAAAATATCTGTTTTCCCCCCACTAATGCATACATGACTACTGAGTTGGAGGTATCTTGTTTTTTTCTGAATCATTTTGGCATCAAAGATAGAATAATATACGTACGAGTATATTACAATTTTGAAAAAGTTTTTACTTCATCTAATCAAAAGGCTTTGAAGGTTCCAACGATTCTTTATCAAGCTTTTCAGTTTCGCACTGCACAATTAGATTCAATTATTTAATCGGCAGGGGAAATAAACAGATGTTGCCAATAAAAAGCTGAATTTCACACGTGCAGTTTTTGTAATGTACCTATAAATGGGTTTGTATCGCATGTTTTTGCAACTGGTAAATAATACGTGATGACTAATTTTTTTCATAAGCATTTAATTGGCGACACAGTAATATCTAAACAGAACCTTAAATAAAAATATATTGTCGTAGTAACGTTGAGCTTCATATACTCAATTAGGGACATATAATGTACGGGTTGTTTGTTTTTAAATGTATATTTGGCCCGCACTCAAGGGATTTTGATTAACTCAAAATTTTTGCACGCTGGCGAAGTAAAGTTAGAGAGGAAAAAAGAGACCCCGATGCATGTTGCTTTTGAATATTTACAGGTTATAATGATAAAGAAATAATAACCTCGGTAGCATATTCCACAAACGAGTTGTAAGGCCTAGGAAAGATTCAAGATATTTTTGAGTACCATATATCCTAAAGTCACCTTGATGGTATAATGAGTTTTATCGAGGGGGTTTGAATCCTGTCTAACAATTGCACAGAATTCTCGGCTTATTTGCCCAGACGTGGGCACACTAATCAATGTACATTAAGGTCAGATCAGAGATGAAAAAGTATTTCTTACATTGCTTGAGGATGCCTAGACATCTCGCAGCATTTTTGACGATATTGAATATGTGGTCATTCTTGATGCACATCGTTTAGCTTTCGTTTTAACGACAGTAGACATCAGTGTGTTCTGAAAGCTCCAATTAGATATGCCATTAATATCAGAATTTAGACTAATGTTTCATATGTTAGACATGACATGAAATCACCAGCGAATATGACACGAACGTTTCCATGACCTTGGAAATAAGGACGTCAAATGGGTCTGCAGGAATAAAGAATACGATTCGCGTTTTTTTGGGATGGACTGGACAAATGCTTTTTTCCATCTACTCGCAAGGATTATTAGAACATATACCATCTGGGCTAGTGGATTTGTGTATACTAAGAGCTTTAAGTGCTCTTGCTACTGCACGAGTGCGAAAGTGGATTCATCCCATTGATGATTCAACGCACTTAAGTGTTGGCGGAAACAGCACAATCTGGAAGTGTTGAGCAGGCTACAAAGTGTGTAGCAAGCAGATTGACTTTGAGCTGACAACGTACATCAATCTGGCGAATTCAAGATAGTTGCACTTTTTTGTTTTTTTTTTATAATTTACGAGCGCCTAAGGGGTTATGATACGCTTTTACTGTTGCAAAGGCTCGGGCGGAAAGATAGAAGGAGGAGAAAGGAAAGCATTGTCGTGATGTAATGGTTTGAAACTCAGGTGTGTTTGGTTTCGATATTGACGCTCCAGGGGTGGGAGTCCGAATAGGACGGAGAGATTTTTCTTCACTCGGAATGATTCAGGTTGTGAATTTTAACGGTTGTTTTGTGCTTGAAAATTCTACAACAGCCAAATCTACATGTCAGCGTTATGCCTTCACACGCAGATTTTTCTGACTGAGTTCCAATTACACAAACGATATTTCTAAGGCATTTGACAGAGTTTGGCATCAGGTCCTTTTGTCGAAAATGCATTCTTTTGGAATCTGCAATGGATTAGAAATTACCTTTCGGACGTTCAATTCAAGTTGTCTTGGACGGTTTCAAGTCTGATGTTCACAAAATAAATGCTAGTGTGCTCCAGGGCTCCGTTCTGTCTCCGACACTATTTTTAATTTTCATCAACGATTTATTATCTGCTACCTCCGATCCAATATATTCCTTTGCTGACGACAGTACTCTCTACTTTTCATATTCGTTCCCAGACTCACGTTCCTGCTCTTCGGTTGTTGAACGGGAACGCCAAAGCTCATTAAATTCTGATATTAACAGCAAAACTAATTGGGGAACCACTAGCAGAGTAGAATTTGATGCTTCTAAAACCGTGCGATAAGACTCATAGGTAATGCTAATGTCACCCAGTCAATGGACACCCTCAAACACCGACGAAATGTCTCGTGTCTCAGTCTGTTACATCGCTATTTCCACTACCAGTACTCCATACAAATTGCGAGTAACATTCCGCCCCTTCAAACTTTTAACCGTAACTCCTGTCTCGCTATGAATGCTCATCAGTATACCCTCGTATAGCCCGTTTTCGAACGTACTCCAAAATATCGTGATTCGTTCTTAAGCCGTTCCGCTCGCTTATGGAATGGTCTGCCTAGTTATTTATTTCTTAGTCATTATAACTTTCAAACATTTAAAACCAACGTTCACCGGTACCTCTCTTTCTATCACCCCGATCTTTCTTCGCCCGCGCTGAGCGCGCGCAAAAAAAAGAAGCTGAAATGTGATTATAATTGAGCGTTGGTATGCAGAATGAGACAGAGTTTTTACGTTTTTGACAGACCAACAAAAGATTTTACTACGTTTTTATTGGCGTTACAGGCTTTTACTGATTTTTTTTCGGTTTTCTTCTGTAGGGTTCGTCGTGTGGGATGGAAAAAATAACAATAGTTATCCCTGATCTCTTACAGCTTGATACTCTTTGTCCGATGAGTAATAAGGGATCCCACTCCAAATAGTGTTTGTAATCACATCACAGCGCCAATTGGCTTTCTCTTACTCTTATTGAGTCAGACAACGCATCAACCTTAAAGGTCGAATTGCTGTCCAGTAAATAAAGCAATAGTAGATAATGTGTTTAGGGAGATGAAGTTGAATTCCTGATTAGAACACAAAATACACAACAACGAAGATTCCATCCGAAGTTATGAGGTGGAAATTCTAACGTCGGTTTACTGAATCAAGTTATTGTATGTGTTATGCCCTTATGTTAGGTTAGGTTAAACTGGGGTATGATGGATATGCCATCACACAGACCCAGGCACCAAAACGGGTCCATCGCGATCCCAGTGGAACCACTTGAATTTGTCATCAGATGGAAAAAAAAACTAAACAATCTCCCTGAGGTGTTATACCCTTACAAAAATAAGAAACTGTGAAACAATATTGTAAATACTTCTTGCACTTTTTCAGCTTATTAGGAGTAATAATTTTGTCTAATGACCTCGTTGACATAAATTTATTGCCAGATACTCGTATTTATGTGTGGTGTTGTTGCTGAATTCCCACTATCTTTCATATGTATGTCTTTATCGCGAGCTTTACAGTTACAGTACTTTCGTGAGGTAGTTCAAGGATGAGACATTATTGCCTTTGCTTATATTCAGATTATTGTTTCTTGAGATTTCCTGTGTTCGCGGTCAAAATTCATACTTTTTCCTCGTTGAATAACTGGACTCCTTCATCTGGCAAGCTCTCTATTTCCTGCCCGTTATAACTTGCAGTCATTTAAGACCAATCTATCGGCACCTCTCTCTTCTTTTTCCCTAAATTTCCTTCGCCCCCGCTGTGTGCAAATATTTTAAGGGTATACTAAGCCCTTAAAAAAAGAAAAAAAACAATCTTCCACTTACACTGAAATTGTTAAAGTTTATTCACCTAAATCTATATTGTCCCCTTTAAAGTAATCCCCATCGACTGCAACACACTTATGCCAGCACTTGATCTAATCTTCGAAACATTTTTTATATTCGCTTTTCGGTATGTCCATCAGTGCTTCCTGCGATTTTTCCATTACTTCTTCTCGGCCACTGAAACGCGTTCCCCGTAGTGGGGATTGATTCTTTCGATTGAACAGAAAGAAGCCACAGGGAGCCAAATCAGGTGAATTCGGTGGCTGTTGGATGGTATTTGTTGGGTTTTTCGTCAAAAAATTACGAATAATGATGGCACGTCGCACTGTGCGTTATCATGATGCAAAATCCACGAGTTTTCTGCCCACAATTCTGGTCTCTTTCGGCGAATTGCTTCACGCAAACGTCTCATAACGCCCAAATAATACGAGGGGCGTTCAACATATTCTCGATATCGGGGTGAAGCTGTGGTTGTATATATAAATTGAGTATTTGACTTATTTATCGAGTAATACTATTATTTTAGTGCATTCATGTAAAATTTCATATAAATGTGATTATTAATTCGCTTTTTATCTCTAGTTAAACAGAATCATAATGGCAACTGAGACGATGGTGGTGAAAATTGAGCATCGCGCTGTAATTAAATTTCTCACTAAGCAAGGAAAAAGTCAAAAAACTATTCATGAAGAGATGGTGGCTGCTTACCAGGGTTCCGCACCTTCATTATCAACTGTGCAAAAGTGGTCAAGTGAGTTCAAGAGAGGCAGAGAGAGCATTGAAGACGACCCCCGCTCCGGCGCCCCGGCTACTGCTTGTACTGGAGAAAGCATCAAAGAAGTCGAAAAACTTGTTCTTGAGGGTGCCCGAATAAAGGTGAAAATGATGGCAGAGATCACCAAGCTTTCAATTGGTACCATTCACACCATTCTTCATGACCATCTTAACCTTTCAAAGGTCAGTGCAAGCTGGGTGCCACGAATGCTCACAGCGCCTCAGAAAAAAGTGAGAATCGCATGCTGTAGTTAGCTTTTGGAGATGTGTAGTGAGAATGCGGACGGTGTTATGGATCGAATTGTTACTGGGGACGAAACATGGGTCCACCACTATGACCCTGAAAGCAAACAAGAGTCCATGCAGTGGCATAAAAAAGGAACAGACCCCCCGAAGAAGTTCAAAGTCACTCCGTCTGCTGGGAAGCTCATGGCCACAGTTTTTTGGGACTCAAAGGGAATCTTGCTCATTGAGTACAAAAAAAAAGGTGAAACCATCAACGCCACATCCTACGCTTCCAATTTGCATAATTTGCGGGAGGAAATTAAAAAGAAAAGACGGGGTAAACTTGCAGCGGGTGTGTTGCTTCTTCATGACAACGCTCCTGTTCACACGGCGCGAGTTTCCAAGGCTGCTGCGCGAGATTGTGGTTTCGAAGAAATCCAACACCCACCCTATAGTCCAGACCTTGCCCCTAGTGATTATTTCCTGTTTCCGGATTTGAAAAAATGTCTTCGTGGAAAAAGATTTTCGGATGATGAAGAACTCAAGAGGGTTTTTTGAGAGTTTAAAAAAGCTTATCTCAAGATGTAACAAATGCATTGATGTTACGGGAGATTATATTGAAAAATAAAAACAATTTAAATTGAATTCGCATTTTCCTTCATATCGATACCGAGAATATATTGAACACCCCTCGTACTCTTTGTTTGATGTCTGGCCTTCTGGCAAAAATTCATGATGCACTACACCGGTGTAATCCATGAAAACCGTGAGCATTGCCTTCTTTTTTGACTGAAAACGACGTGGTGTTTTTGGTCTCGGCTTATTTGGTCCATTAATTCACTTGCCTGATATCTGGATTGCGTGTCGTACTCATAAACCCACGTCTCCTCTCCAGTGATGATCCTTTTGATGAATGTGGGATCGGATTCAGCCTCGCAAATCATCTCTTTTGCAATGCCAACACGGTCTCTTTTTTGCATGAAATTGAGGTCTTTTGGCCCCAACTTTGCTGCTACACGACGGTAACCCAATTCATTAACCAAAATGTCTTGGACGGATCCATAGGTAATGTTCAAGTCCTCCGCTATCTCTCTGATGGTTAATTTGCGGCTATTGACCAAAATTTCTTTTACTACATCAATGTTTTAGTCGATTTTCGATGTCGATGGTCTGCCACTGCGTTCATCATCTTCGATTGAATCACAACCAATTTTGAACCGCTCGCGCTCGTGCCACTGGTAAACCACCGTTTTCTTTAGAGAATCGTTGCCGAAACACTTTTGCAACATTTCCAACGTTCGGGGACCATTAAATTCGTTTTTTACGCAAAATTTAATACAAGTTCGTTGTTACAAATTTAAATCCATTTCTTAAATTGAAAAAAATCGCCGACACACACAGACATAGATGTACTCTTGGCTACGTAACTTTTGCAACTATCAAGTTATTACGCTAAGATTTAGAGGGAATGCCAACCACAGATTTACCAACTTAACAAATTCTATGTTGGGTAATTCCCTTACACCAAAACAGAATCCAAACTTTAACTTTCCATCTCTCTCCAAGTGTTGTTACATTTCATTATTTTATAAAATCTTAAAAAATACAAAAGATTTTTTTTTTGTCATTCATTTCGAGAACTTCGTAACCTTTTTACCAAAACAAAAAGTGAAATTGAAAACCAGTTCAAGCTATTCTTGATAAATTTTTTTACCATAGTTGTCTACTTTTAACACACTTTATTCCGTATTAATTCCGAAGAAAATCGGATAACCCCCCGATATAAATGAATCATGCTAAATTCCCCATCTACATACTTGTTTACCTATTGTACGTCATAAAATAGAGCTTCGTTGTGTAGTTTACGTATTGCAATAAAGACGTAGTTCAATCCTTTCCCGCTGTCAGTTAATTTGTCCGATCACTTGTCATGTGAATGTACGTATGTATTTTGTTCTCTCGTAATTGTATCTCTGCCAGAAAGCTACTGAGTTAGTACTCAACTCATACTTATATTGTACTTTAGTTCCTCACCTAACCGGGTGATTAAAAACTCGTTTTGAATCTGTTTACTCAAAAGATGCGAACGCGTCTCATTTTCCCCGTACTCATCCCACAATTAGGCAAATTTCCCAAATAATCGGTAAATGATTTCTGCTGCGACGCGACACTGGTCATTTACAAGCTGGCTAGGGCACCAGTCAAGCCAAGCTTCGCATTGCAAATTAAGATTGTGACTCGGGTCGTAGACTCAAACAGTCAGTTGGTGAACGTCGGGTGGTTGAGATACATTTGTGCTGGCTACTAATCTGATATCTGTTCGCGTGTTTAGAAAGAATTACATTGCCATGTTATAATTGATAAGAAGTTTAAAGTTGCATGCATGTTCTAAGAAACCCATATTACACACAACATACAAGTGCATCAACAAATAAAGATAGAAAAAAAAAACATCCGTGTAACAGTTGTAAATTGTTTTTTTATGCTAGGGATTGAGTGCGATTTTTCAAAACTATGACTAATTTTAAATTCATTTGTATAAGCCTGCTAATTGCAGTTACAGCAGTGATTGCGGATAAGGCCTTCAACGACGGAAAGCGTAAGAATTTGTTTTTATATTTTACATGATAAGCAGTTGGTTTATTTAATGGGCGTTTTCAACAAAATAACAAGTATCATACGAATACTGAACTAAGATCTTTTTTTTTTCCTTTTTTTTTTGTATATGTGAAGGTCATATATTCTACAAATAACAGAGAGCTAGTAACCTTGACACTTGTTAAAGTGCCACAAAGAGTTGTTTTAACAAATATGCTAAACATACTCGTATGTATAAGTTTATTAATAGAACTAATGTGTTGGATTATTTAGTGGATATATATTGAATTTTATTTGTTTTATTTGACTGAGTTCATAAGATGCGGTTTTTCGGGTTTACGATACTCAAAAGTCGTCTTGTTTTATTCGATTATCCTATTCGATCTTCTACAAAATGTTAACAAATTTTGTTTATTTGATCTTAACCTTGATCTAATCGGTTTCACTTTTTGGAGCACATAAAACCTATATTTTTGTAAGAATACGTACGTACATAGTTCATTCTCTTGTGAAAATACCATCATATGTGTACATATGATGGTATATGAACATGCATGACGGTAAGAATTCAGCTAAGCGTTACGGATCTTCGAAGTCTAGTGATTTCTGAGGTATCAGATATTGAGAATGATGTTATTTGTATGTCATGACGCATGGGTCTGTGATCCAAGAAGGCTTTGTAAGGTTTCATCAATTCATTATTGCATATTGTTTCAACAACTACCTATACATATATATGTATCTTTTCAAATTAACTTGTTGAAGATCCAAAACGAGATTTTTGTGATGATTTTTTTCCTTCTTGAAGAAGTTCAACGTAGTGAAGGCCGACAGCCAAGGCCAAACCAACGCTTAAAAGTGGTTTCAATTGATTATTTTCATTTTATTAACACATAGAGCTAAAAACATAGCTTTGTAAATGATTTATTAAATTGGAAAAATAACTTTTCTGTTGTTGTTTGCCTATAATATCAAAATCTTCTTTTTCCAAAGGTCTGCTTTTAAATGCCAACACATTTGCTTCTATTGAAACTGCTTTTTGGTTCGTTTAATATACGAGTAGTAGTCTGGAACTTTAACTCCACCCATAACACATTTTTTCATCACCAGTATGTGCAAGATCGAATAATGATTTTTGTTTGTTTTCTTATCAAGTTTCCCACAAATTGTGTTCCATAAGCCCGGCTTCACGGTTATTGTAAAATTTAGCGTGTTCTTTTACAACTTCCATATCAACTTGGAGGTTAGAGAGAAGCTCGTTAACTTGTATAGACTAAGGGACATTTATATTTCGTCAAAGGACTTTGTTTCGGAATCTTTGATTAACTTAGATATTGGATTTGTTTGCAGTTATGGAAATGCGGTTTTCAGTACTTAGTTGTAAAAGTTCACTTTGATTAGCATGGAGAGGACTGAAACTTATTTTTTATAATTTGAGGGCGCTCAAGGGATTTAAGTATCCTTAAAATGTTTGCACACGGTGAAGGGAAGTCAGCGAGGATAGAAAGAGAGGTACCAGTGAACGTTGGTTTTAAATGCTTGAAGGTTGTAATGATTATCAAATAAGGAGCTTGGCAGGGCATTCCATAAGCGAGTTGTACGGCTTAAGAACGAATCACGATATTTTAGAGTACGCCCGAAAGTGGGCTTGAGGGTATATTGATGAGCATTCATAGCGAGACGGGTGTTACGGTTAAAGGTTTGAAGGGGCGGAATGCTACTGGCGATTTCTATGGAGCACTGGTGGTGGAAATAGCGATAAAACAGAGTGAGACACGAGACATTACGTCGGTGTTCGAGGGTCTCAATTGACTGACTGATATTAGTATCACCAATGAGTTTTATCGCACGGTTTTGGATCCTATCTAGCAGGTGTAGAGATGTTTTGGGCGTACCCGACCAGATGTGGGCATTGTACTCCAATTTCGGGCGGATAAACGCCTTATATATTGAGGCCAGATCAGAGGGGGTAAAGTATTTCTCAAATAACTTGAGGAAACCTAGACATTTCGCAGCATTTTTGACGACACCGAATATGTGGTCATTCCAACGTAAGTTGTCATTGACACACATACCGAGAATAGAAAGTTAATCGATTTCGACGGTGCAAGTGCCATTCATGGATAATGGCTGGGTATTTGAATTTCGCTTTAATGATAGCAGACAGCATTGAGTTTTGGAAGCATTAAATTCTACTCTGTTGATATTTCCCTAATTGGTCATGCTACTAATATCGGAATTTAATGAGCTTAACATACGCTGCCGTTCCCGTTCTACAGCCGAAGACCAGAGTCCGGGCACGAAATGAAAAGCAGAGAGTACTGTCGTCAGCAAAGGAGTATATTGGATTAGAGGTAGCAGACAAGAGATCATTAATGAAAATTAAAAGGAGTGTCGGAGGCAGAGCGGAGCCCTGGGGCACACCAGCATTTATTTTGTGAATATCAGACTTGAAACCGCCCAAGACAACTTGAATTGAACGTTCCGAAAGGTAATTTCTAATCAATTGCAAAAGGGAGTCATCGATCTCAAAATCACGCATTTTCGACAAAAGAGCCTGATGCCAAACTCTATCAAATGTCTTAGAAATATCAAGTGCAACTATATTGCTTTCACCTGAATGATGTACGCTTTGGTTCCACTTTTCGGTGAGACATGCCATCAGATCACCAGTGGACCTGTTGCTACGAAAACCATACTGCCGGTCATTAAAAAGTTTTCGTGTTTCGAGATATTTCATTAGCTGACGGTTTATCAGCGTTTCCATGACCTTGGAAAGAAGGGACGTAAGTGCAATGGGTCTGTAGGAAGAGAGAGAAGAAAATTCGACTTTCTTAGGGACGGTCTGGACAAATGCTGTTTTCCATATGCTCGGAAAGAGTCCTAAAGAGTTGGATTGATGAAAAAGCTTACGCAGTGGTTTTGCCAGCGAGGAAGAACACCTCTTCAGAAGGAGGGGAGATATACCATCTGGACCAGCGGATTTCTGAATGCTAAGATCTTTAAGAACTCTTGCTACCACACGAGTGCGAAAATGGAATTGTCCTATGGAAGATTCGACGCACTCGAGTGTAGGCGGAGACAAAGCACAATCTGGGAGTGTTGAGCTGGACGCAAAGTGTGCAGCAAGCAGATTGGCCTTGTCCAGCTGACAGATGGAATGTCATTGTAAATGAGCATTGGGATGGTGGATGAGCAGAATTTCTAATATTTTTGACGAACGACCAAAAATTTTTACTGCCTTTGGGACATTGTAGTATTTTTTGCTTCAGTTTTTGGTCGTATTGGAATTTTACTCACTTAAGAAAGGCGTTGCAGTCATTTCTGGCTCGTTTGAACTTTTTTTGATTTTCCTCTGTCGGATTGGTCTTGAAGGACCGAAAAAACGTTTCTCTAACCCTGACAGCCTCTTTACAGCCCGAGTCGTACCACGTCTTTTCTTTTGGTTTGATACTCCTCATCCGATGTGGGATAAAGTTTCTCATTCCAAAGGGAATGGTGTTTGTGATCATATCAGCAGCGGCATCCACGTCGTTATCGAGGAAACATAACGACCTGTTAAAATTCCTAATTCTAACTGTTTGGTCGGTGTACGAGAAATTAGCTGATATGACACAATGGTTTGTCGAGCCTAGAGGGGAGAGCACAACGGTGTACTTATCAGAGTGAGCAGTTAGAAACAAGGGTGCTGTCTGTATGACTGTAAACGCCTGGTATTCGTGTGGGATCATTTACAAGCTGGGTTAAGTTAATTTCCGCAGCGAAGATCTCAACACACCGTCCCTCGGGTGTTGTCTGTCCAGAATGTCGAAGCCACCCAGAATTGTGTATATTGAAATCGTCCGTAATATCGATTTCAGTATGAGGATACAGGGACACAATTCGTTGAATGGAGTTGCTGTCCAGTTTGGAGCTTCTGTAAATAAAGCAGTAGTGGATAATTTGCTTACGGAGATGGAATTTTAACCACATGAAATTGAATCTCGGATTGGAGCAGGGACTACATTGTGGTGGAGTTTGGTAAGCTACACCACTACGCACGTAAATGGCGAGACCGCGGTGAGAGAAGAATAATGGCACTAGTTCGTAGCCAGGTAGCTTCAGATCAGAGTGATCTGAGAGGTGTGGGCGGGGATCTACCTGTTTTTCACCAAGTCTATTGGTCTATTGGTCTATTGGTCTATAAAGGGTGTTTTGTTTAGATGTAAACAAATTCAATATGAAATAAAACACTTGAAACTAATTTTAGTTTGAATGAAGCGCAATCGTGAAGCCCAATTTTCGACAACTTTATCGAGCAACTGGGGCCATATATCAGCAATAACACGGCGAATGTTGACTTCCAAATCGTCCAACGTCTCTGGTATGTCGGCATAGACTAGTGGCTTCACACACAGAAAGTAATTTAAACGTCTGAGATCACAGGATCGTGGAGGTCAGTTCACAGAATCATTGCGCGATATTATGCGCTCAGCAAATGTTTCCCGCAATAAATTTGTGGTGTCGCGCGCAGAGTGGCATGTTGCGCCATCTTGTTGAAACCAAAGCTCTCTGACGTCAATGTCATTCAACTGAGGAACGAAGAAGTCAGAAATCATGTTTCTATGGCGTTCTCCATTAAAGGTAACATTCTGTCCGGCATCGTCCTTAAAGAAATATGGGTCGATGATCCCACCAACCCATAAAGCACACCAAACAGTGAGTTTTAATGGCTACAGGGGCGTCTCGACAAAGGCTTATGGGTATCCTCCATTACAAAGTCAGCAATTTTGTTTGTTTACATATCCATTTAATCAAAAATGGGCCTCATCGGAGAACAAAATTTTGCTTTGAAAATGAGGATCAAGCTGAATCATGTTTTCGGCCGGTTTCAACTCTTGCATAAGCTGGATCTTATAACCTTTTAAGCCAAGATCTTTCCGTAAAATCTTCCACAAAGTGGAGGGGCATAGCTCCAACTGTGCACGATGGCGAATCAACTCATTCGGATTCTCCACGCTCCACGATGGCAATAACTTCTTCTGTTCACACTGTTCGTCATCTTTGGGGATGCGTATTATCCACTAGAGTGTACGTGGTGCGAAACCGATTCATCGTGTTCTGAATAGCTTGCTCAGATGGACGATTATGTTGACCCTAAAATTGACGTAGCAAGATAAGTTTGGCGAACCGAACCATGGTTTTCAAAATATCTTTGCACAATTTGCACGCGTTGTTCGGGCGTTAATCTGTTCCACAAATTAACTTTCAGCTGTCAAATTGACAATTTGTAGAAAGAGTGTTGACAGTTTAAAAACCAAACCTCTAAAAAAAACATCCTTTACTTGTTGCATCGCAATTTCCATAATGTTGGGCAAAGCCTAAGATGTCAGATGTCTGGAATTGGACTTATTCGATATTGGCCTGACTGATTCGCAGTCCGTTACGAGTATTCTTCTAGCGCCTTTATCCAATTCTCAAAAGTTATTTAAAGAGCAGGCACATTATTTTTTACGATAAAACTATCATCGGCGAAAATAAGGTAAATCGTTCCCTTAAAATTCCCCGGTTATTCCGGCTGTTCGTTTGAACGTCATCGAGAAGTCAGGGCTGTTCATATAAGATTCCAGTGAACTATAACTAACTATTTTTTTCAAGTCCATTATGATGATATTCACATCTTTCGAACCGTCATGGTGATTCTCAATTATTGTCCCACCAATGTGGGATTGTCTTGGAGTCGAATAATATTACGCTATCGCATGCTAGACATGTTCGTGTATTTCATTTGTTCGTGTATTTTCATAGTATGTGACATAAACTACACCGATCGGCAATAGTGGCGGCTTCTCGTGTCGCCTTTACAGTGCAATTCTGTTTAGTCGTCCGACCGGCACGCATAATTGCATTAAAGACTTGTTATCTATACTCGTATTTATGTATCGATCTGGTAGAGTTGTGTCCTAGGCGAGATGCAAAGTATCGTGTATTAATTAATATGTGGGCAGCATCTGTAATACAGTTTATGTGTGCATAATTAAGTTCTAAAAAATTCAGAATATAATATCTCATCATTTAGGATCAAAATGAGATTTGCGAATACACTCTCATGCACTGTATCCATTTGTAAGGTTTATGAGATCTTCAACTCTTCCCCAATTGCTCAGCATCTTTCTCGACTGATCTGTGATATCTGTATTAAGAGACTGCATTGTATAGCACGATTAGCTTGAAATCTGTTACATTTTCCAATTTTTGGAAAATTGTCTCCTGGTGATCCATCACATACTTCATCCTTCGGGACTTACAAAGCGATGGTTTGATGAACGGAACGATTAATGATTTAGTTGTGATTCATGATTCAATATCAGAATTCGTTGTAATTCGTTACTAATTTAAATTCATCGTGTTTTTGCACAAATCCTTCGATCTACCCACATACTGTACCATCTTTCAAGTCGAAATCTCAGCTATTCACCAGACTGCTGGTTGGCTCAGACTTAATTCAATATCTGCGTCGGATATTGTAATGTACTCGTACAAAGACAGTCAAGGAGCAATCAGTTCAATGCAGAGCATATCTGGGCAAGCGGCACGAGATCACTTCGGCAAACTCTGACGTCCAAGGCAAGCGCATTGCTAATGAACCGGCTGGACTCGAAACTCTAGAAACAAATGGTAGGCAACTTGATAATGAAAAGAAACCAATTAGGAAAAACATGTACAATAGTATTATTCAAAGTATTACCCATCTGAAGCTATGACTTTTTCCCATCTTTCTGGCAATTTGTGGATCCCATCCCAAAAGAACTGCGCCGGCTTGGCAGCCAAGAATGAATCAAGCCAATTTTTGATATTCTGCTCTGATGTGAACCGTATTTCAGTGAGCGCGTTCTGCATCGACCGGAATAAATGGTAGTCAGAAGGGGCAAGGTCTGGACTATAAGGCGGGTGGGGTAAGACTTCCCATCCACTGTTTTCCAAATAGTTCTTAACCGGAATAGCAACGTGGGGCCGAGCGTTGTCATGATGGAAAATTATTGCCTCGTGTCTGATCGCATATTCCGGGCGTTTTTCTTCCACTGCTCTCTTCAAATGGATTAATTGTGTTCAGTAGCGTTGTCCATTGATGGTTTCACCCGGTTTTACCAGCTCATAATACAGCACACCCATCTGATCCCACCAAATACAGAGCATTACCTTCGCGCCATGGATATTGATTTGGCTGGTTGGCCTTCACCTTATAGATAACGACATAGCAGCAACGTCGACTGACAAAATGTTCAAAATAACACCACTTGCAGATAAGCTTATGAAGAAATTTTTACAGTGAGGAGCTTTTCATGATAGTATCTCTATCGACGAATCAATTTTGAATTACTATGGTCACCATCCCGCCAAACAATTCATTCGTGGAAAACCAGTCCGTTTTGGATATAAGAATTGGGTAGCGGCCAGTTCAACAGGATACTTTTACTCATTTGATTTTTACTATGGAAAACTTCTGATCATTTGGTTCCAGCGTATTCAAAAATTTATTGGAGAAACTTAATTGTATTCCAGCAAATTATGAAATTTTTTTTGACAACTATTTAACAAGCTACGATCTTTTACTGGGATTGAAAAGTCTAGGCTACCGTGCTAGGGGAACAGTGCGAGAAAATAGGACTAAAAAACGTCCACTGACTTGTACAAAGGAAATGAAAAAGAAGGAACGTGGAAAGATAGCAGTGTGTGTACCATGGCAACCAACTACGACACCGTTGAACCGCTAGGGACAGTCAAACGATGGTGTCCAATAAAAAAGGAGAAGACTGACGTAGGGCTTACTCGTTTATTCCATACGTACAATAAAAATATGGGAGATGTGGATGAACTCGACCAGTCTGTCTCATTATATATGATTGCTGTGCATGGTAAAAAGTGGTGGTGGGTGTTATTTACTTACTTGTTAGACGTGGCAATCGCAAATGCCTGGCGTTTACATGCGATGACTAATGATAATCCTATGGATCAACTCATGTTCCGCCGCCATACCGCACGATATTATTTGCGTCAAACTGAATAAAGTAAAGCGCGCCAGGCTGCATCAATAGTAGATGGCCTTCCTCAAGATGGAGTTGGACATTATCCTGCCAAAATGGAAAAACAACTGCGGTGTGTCCTTTGTCATTCAAGGGTGCGCTGGCAGTGCAAAAAGTGCCTAAAAACACTTTGCGTCGAAAAGGCGTGTTTTGAAGATGTTCATACTTAGGCGGTCAGTGTACTCAATTGAGTACACCCCTATAATTTCATGAAAACAAAAATTTTTGATTGTTTTCTTATATTTTTTGGTTTTTTGTTCTCATTTCAATATAAAAATAAAGATTGAGTGGGGTAATTGTAAGGTAGAAGTTGTATCCCCAACAGGAGTACTCCCCTTGCTTCGTACCAGAGATTTGTAATTTAAAAAAATCGCTGTATCAACGTTGATAATGTTACAAAGGATATTGCCTTTCCCCACCGCATGATGAATGTATTCGTGTTTCTTGTGAGACTGATAAAGGCAATCTTACAATATACGATACCCTTTGGCAAACATTCATCAGGTACAAAGCGGTCAATCAGATTAAAACCGACCAATGCTGTGCACAATAGATAATACCTTCTTCCACGAGTTACCCAATATAAACAAATTGTTGGCGCGACATTCCGTGGTAGACTAATGCGTAGTGTCTTTTATTCACTGTGTTGTTCACTTTGTCATTTTATCCATAGTATCCTAAGATTTTTTGCTGATACTAGGAAGGTGAGAAAATTTATCATAGCAAGAAAATTTTGCTTCGTTGGTGTTGGTTGAGTTTTGAACCCAGACCACCTGTAGTTCACGGCAAACTTACCTTCTTTAGCAATATCTACAACCATCAATTAACAGCTCCCAATAAATGTAGTAAGACAAACCTCAACATGGCTGAAGTGATAAAAAGCCACTTCCTGGACAATTAAACCGGTTCAAACCAATATGTATCTTATGGAAGGATGAAACTCAGATAAAGCTTTTTGGTCTGATGGTAAAATATAAGAATTTTTTTCTTTCATTAAATACTAGGGTTGCTGAAAAGTTTCCGACCGAACAATGATACAAGACATTTTTTTCTCAAATTTTTTTTTATTTTTCTACATAGTTTCCTTGTAACTCTACACACTTCTCCCAGCGATGCTCCCATCTCTCTAACCCGTTCAAATAGTACTTGGCGTTTTTCTGCAAAATAATTGTTCACGAAGGTGATTGCCTCCTCATTTGACGAAAATCTCTGTCCTCCGAGCGCAGTTTTTAGATGAGGGAACAAAAAGAAGTCGCTTGGGGCTAGATCTGGTGAATAAGGTAGATGGTCAAGCAGTTCAAACCGTAATTCATGGATTTTCGCCATGGCAACCGCTGAGGTGTGAGACGGCCCGTTGTCTTGGTGAAACAGGATTTTCTTTTTCTGCAAATGTGGCCGTTTTTCCGCAATTTCTGGCTTCAGTTTGGCAAGTAATGATGCGTACTATGCTCCTGTAATGGTTTTTCCTTTCTGAAGATAATCGATTAAGATAACTCCTTTACTATCCCAAAAAACAGTCGCCATCACTTTCCCAGCCGAAAAGTTGAGCCGGCTGGCCCTTTGCAGTCCACTGTTTTGACTGAATTTTTGTTTCGGGAGTATAATGGTGTATCTAAGTTTCATCTACAGTAATTAATCGGCACCAAAACTCGGATTTATTGCGCCCAAACTGCGCCAACAAAGCGTTGAAAATGTTTTGGTCTAACGCAAGCAAACGCGGCACCCAACGCGCGGATAGCTCTCTCTTGCCTGAATCTCGATTTAATATGTAACAAACACGTTCTTTGGACATTTTCATAACCTCTACTGTCTCTCTCACTTTAATTCGGCGGTCGTCTAACACCATTTGGTGAACTTTAGCAATGTTATCGTCAGTGGTTGCAGTTTTTGGACGTCTCGAACGTTCATCATCTCCGAAGCTCTTACGGCCACGTTTAAATTCAGCTGCCCGAAATTTCACTGTGGTAAATGATGGTGCAGAGTCCCCATACACAGAGTCCAACTTATTTTTGATTTGCGTAGGCGTATTGCCTTTCAAAAACAAGAATTTAATAACACCTCGATACTCAATTTTATCCGTTTTCACAAAAAACACTCACATCGACTCACTCAAACGACTGTCAACTAAAAACTGCGCTTCCAAAATGACTGAAACTTCGGAAAGTAACTGTCAAAAGATGCACAACTAGCATTCACTAACTTTTATTGACGAGTGCCGCTATCTTAACGTTGCGGTCGGAAACAACCCTCGTATTTTGCGAAACGATTTGACATACGTCCGTATAGGATCGTATTGACTAAATTGCTGAAACCAAATGACCAGTCAAACTTTCGCTGACTGGGCTCTGTAAAAGAAGAAAGAAGATCCGGATCTTCCTCAGTGACGAGGCATAGCTTTAGTTAAATGGCTTTGTTAATGTCGCACGGTGGTATTCCAACAGCAGCGATTGTATAAGAAAAAATTTACTGTTTGGTGTGGTCGGTTAAAGACAATGGAGGCTTGGAGAATATGTGATTCAAAAATACAGTGCCACTTGCGCCACAATCGACTTATAAAATACAAAGTTTAGTGATCGCCAGATATGGGCCTGTCAACCTATTTACTCATTAAATCATTTAAAGACGTGTCTTTAAGTTTCTGGTCTATGCCAAGAAGCCAGAAACCTTAGACGACTTGGATGGGTTTGCTGGAATATCGGACGAATTATGCGAAACAGTTGTAGAAAGTCGGGCCCAAGCATTCATTCAAGCAGGCGGTTCCATGGAGGTCATCTGAATGATGTGATATTTTATAACAAATGGTATCAATAATATTTCAGTTCGAAAATCGTTGATACCTCAAACACACTTTTTTTTATTTAGAAAAAAGAACAATTGGGGCGCATCTAATCAAAACAGTGTAGCTCTAAGAAAAAAACGTGACTAGGTTGCTAAAGGCTATACTTGGTTTTTGTGTTGATTTTTTTATAATAATTTATTAAGCCATACCTATGTCAAGGTCTTAATAATATGTATACATTTATAATTAGTATAATTATTATAGTCAACATATTACGATTTTACTACGAAGTGTTTGTATTATCTGAAAAAAAAAATCGCCGGCATTATATGGAATGATGATGATTCACAAAATGTATCACGCTTTCAATTACATACAACAATTATTTTTTTGTACATATGTATATAATATATATAAAATGGTAATCAAGTGTTAGCATCTGTAATGTCGGCATTGTTTTGACAGATCATAGATAAGAATTCGTTCGCACGTCTCAATAGTTAATCTGAATTGCGATGGCTATAGCCAAACTATTTATATCAAAGACACATTTATCAATAAACAATTAAAACTTTTTGATAGATACTAATTAACGTGACTAACTGCATTCATTCCGCTAACACCAGTTTTCGACAAAAGATTAAATAATCCAACGGAATTCATGTGACGGTTTCGTTTATAATAACTTATAATTGCAAAACTGGAATATGAAAAAAGGCTAAAAGAAGAAGAAAATAAATTTGTTAACGCAGCAGCAATTACTCGTTAAGCCTCGTCTCAAGGACATGTGCAAAGACGAGTTTCGATTTTAAATGTTATTTTGTGTAGTTAATATCACTGAAAAGGTCGTATGGATAATTGGGTGTGGTACTTAATTCTTGTTAAAAGCTTTATGAACCCGCGCGTTACGTTCGTAGTTGATTATATTTTTAAATTTTTTTGATAAAAAGATTTAACATAAAGATAATGGATATACATACGTATTGGACATATATAATTACAGGGAATGAGAAGAGCAATTGACATCAATGCTCTACTCACAAATGTGTGCAATATAATTACAAATTTGGAAAACATTGGCGGTATTCCGGACAAAGAATTTTGAGTAAAAATCAACTGAGCTGGTAAATGGAAAAAACAATGTGAATTTGTTTGTTTTGCTGTCTTGCAAACCTTGACCGATGTTTAGCTTGAAAGAAATTAGTAATTACTTGATACCATACCCAAATTCTGAGATTATTCTCAAAGATACTTATCAGAGTAATGACCTACGGTGGGCTATGGTGTGCGCTAATACCATTTTCCATCCTTCACGGTACTGGGCAGGATGCTTCCAGTTTACTAGACCAACGTTTCCAGCTTTCGTGATTGCTTAATCTTCAAGCCTCAGATTCGGCCCTATTTTCTTCGTGACACTGATGACTGAGATTGGAAGACTCTCTTTGTATTAGCATCTATTCCATTCGATTAGCGTGCACCTCTTTCTATGACTGTAATAAAACCATCGGTAAAAAATGAGGTCGGCCCATTCTTATCTACTCTTTGTGGACAGTCCTAATTAAAAAAGAAAAAATAGTATCCATAGGTTTAAAAAAAAAGCCCAAAGGGCCGCTTATGTAGGTACTACCTAGGCAATGTGGATATGTCTAGCTATTACTGTAACCGTAACATCTGCTGCCTGTGGACCTATGTACAAAATATACAGTAACGTGTATATGAGAATCTGATGAATGGACCAGTCGTCCGAACGGACTCAGTAAAATCTGGAATACACTGGCAAACGAAATTGGTGGCTTATTCCTCTCAGCACATCAGACCCTCTTCACTCGAGAAACAGATTCCCAACTAAAGGAAAGAATAGAAAGTTTTTTTTTTAAAAGAACTTAACATTAAGATACGACTACTCTTAAAATGTCAGAGCGCGTGTTAATATCCTTTTTTTTTTGAAAATGGAACAGAAAGTCAAAGAAAGTCGTTTCGGCCGGCTCAGTGATTATTTGTCTCTATACGGGTGGCATCCAACATTTAATGGGGAGATTAAATTATTAGTGCAATTGGACTTGCTATTGTCCAATAGCAACCAGGCCCCCGCCCAATTACCAAGGCTTCGCCTGTCTAATAAAAAGCGGGGGCAGAGAATATTACTGGCCTTATCGTAAACATCTTCAGTTGACGCCACCGAAGGTTGCTACGATTTGACCAGTTACGAGTTGCCAGTTATAGGTCTTGTTGGCGGCAAGACCACCGGTAGTCCCTACCAGTACTTAAATCACGCTACCATGGAAGTCAGGAGCCGCTCGTATTTCGGTCCGGGCCTGACTTGTTGACGTAGGCCCCCTTGTGGGAGCGTCATGGTGGCTGTGATTTAAGCCCAAATCGGGGGAAGGGTCTTCCTGTTGGTTTGACCCATTGTAGAGTAGCAAATTAGTACTGGGTGCTGTGACCCTAAGAGCAGTATAGAGGTTTCAGATCGACCTCGACCCATACCAAGGGTGGAACTTGTGCCTCCAACATAGTTCCGAATTTGGTATCAAAGGATTGACGGAGAGCGATGGCAAGGCGTATCCTTGCTCCCATGGATGTATGGGCATCCAGTAAACATAAGTCTACATGACAGGTGGTATTGTATATCCTCACTTATCCGACACAAATTCCTTACATATCAATCCTCTAATCTCCTAATTCCCCCCGTTCCACCCAAGCCCCCTCGCCAACGCGTCTCTTTCAGCTTACCTTCAACCACCCATATTATCCCTTCTCAACCTTCTGCGCCGCCAAACCCAGCTAGCAATTCATTTCCCAACTTCGACCTCAAAACTAATTTTATTAACTCCCATACCCTAAACACTACATTTCATCCCTCGTCCCTATTCTTGGCCCCCTTTTTCCACCAACAGTTAAACTAACACAGCAAACAAATGGCACTACAGAAAGTCGCTATGCACTCTCTAGACTTAGAGAAAGAAAAATATACGAAAACATTCGTCTCTTTCCTGCCTATCTGCATGACAAATCGGACTCGGTCTGTTACGAAAGGAAGACCAAAACCAGCGTCATGGTTTCCATCCATCAGGAAGGGCTCCCTACCGACCCTATCAGTCTCAGGAACCTTTATGTCAGGTACCACGAGATTTTTAGCATGTCCCCTCAGAAAGTGGCAGACGACCTCGCTGCATTCGGCCACTACGTCCACTCTAAGCGAGTCTCACACGATAAATTTTTTCGTCCATAACTTGCCTTCCTTGCCAGCACTTAAACCATCCCGCTTCACACCCCCACCCCACAACATCCCACTTACTTTTTACTACCAGAATGTAAGAGGTCTTCGCAATAAAACTAACGTTGTTGGTTATAATATTTACGCCCTGACTGAAACCAATGTGATTCCCGACATAAAGAACTGTGGGTGGCTGTGGCTTAAGTGGTAGTGGACTGGCTTACAAATCGGAAGATTCGGTGTTCGAATCCCAGCCTCGCCCGAAACACATATCATCCATTTTTTCATTTACCGATAATCAAGTAAGACGAGTAGTTGACTAGAAATCAACATCAAGCCCACTTCCACTAAGAATTTAGTTTCCTCATTTTAATGTTGGATGCCACCCATGGAGCAAAATAACCACTGATCCCAAACTTTCTTTCTTTCACTCTCTATCCCATTTTCAAAAAAACTTAACACATGCTGAGGCATTATAAGTGTATTCATATCCACTTGAGTGTTAAGTTCTTTAAAAAAAAAAAAACAGGAATTGTTCCCCCCCACTTTCAATGGTTTTCGCGACGATGATCCTACCTGGGCCAAATGATGATTCCCCATGTCGAGGCGTCCTATTGGCGATCCACAACAGTCTTAACTCTTCTCCCATTACCATTTCTTCATCCTCTAAAGTCGACTTTGTTGCAATAAAAATATCACTCCCTTTCAAGTTCCTTTACGCTATGTTTTGCTTCATCCTAACAGCTTAATCTACTGTATCCTACCAACTTGCTATCGATGCGATCGACCACTTAATTGACCTGTCTGAATCTATTGACGATATCCTTATTTTCGGGGACTTTAATCTTCCTCAACTACAGTGGACTCCATCAAATGACCAATCGGTTTTTATCGCTTCAAATGCCAACTCAGCTAAGGAATGCGTCTTCTTAGATCGTTTAACAGACTCAAGTCTATGCCAAGTCAGCGGTATATCCAACTACATGGGCAGACTATTATACCTTATTTTCACAACAGATTCAATTAACTCCTAAGCCTCACTTTGTCCCCTCTCACTTTCAACTATCGATAACTACCACCCTTCCCTTCTTCTCTCGTTTTTTCATAACTCTTCTGTCCAGTCCACTCTCCCCACAACACTCTCATCCTACGATTTTCATAAAGCAAACTTTCACAAAATCAGTGACTATCTCAGCAGATCCCTCTTTAACTTTTACAACCTAAGCATAAATGATGCCTTATCCATTTTTTATAGAGAAATATTTAATTCTTTTTCCCTTTACGTTCCGTTTTCCCGCCTCAAAACATCATCTACTAGTCCTCCCTGGTATAATCGCAAGCTTCGTTCCTTACGAAACAAGAAAACAAAGTTATGGGCTATTTTCCTGCGTACCAGATCCTTGTCCGACTATTCCAACTATCTTGGTGCTTATCTTCATTTCACCGAACTTTACGATTCCCTTTACCAGCTTCACCTTAATAATGCGCAAGTTAACCTTATAAACGACCCTAAGTCCTTTTTCCAATTTGTTAACTACAAAAGAAAGTCCGATGGCTACCCTGCTTCCCTCTCTTTCAACAACAAGTCATCAACCGATCCACTCACCATTGCCAACCTATTTGCCACCTTTTTCAAACAATCCTTCACCAATGACTCCTTTGGGCCGGATCCATCCTATTTTAATTACCTACTAAATTTCTCCAATGGTCCACTACTCTCTCACCCCTTGGATTCGTCTTATATCGAATATAAGCTACACCAACTTAATGACGAATTCACACCCGGCCTAGATGAAAAAAATATTCTTCCTTTCATAACCCCGATCTACACAAAAGAATCAAAGAACGTAATAACAAACTACCGTCCAATCTTCAAAAGTATTTTGTATGAGGCTCTAAGTTTTCAATGCAAATCACTTATTTCCTCTAGACAACATGTATTCCTGAAGGGTAGGTCAACCACCGCAAACCTCATTGAATTCGTATCCGTTGCCCTCTCTGCCCTAGAAAATGGCAACGAAGCCGATGCAACCGATTTTAGCAAGGCCTTCGATAAAATCTCTCATCGATTAATGCTCTTCAAATTGCCTGCACTCGGCTTTGAACCCATACTGCTAAAATAGATATCCTCTTACCTCTAAAACCGTTTTTACAGTGTTCGTTTTAGGTCAGCCCACTCGGCTCCATTTTTGGTCACCTCTGGAGTTCCACAAGGCAGCCATCTTGGTCCCCTTCTTTTTATATTAACCATACATGATCTCGACAGGATCATCAGACATTCGTCTGTCACTCTTTACGCCGACGATACCAAATTTTTCAAAACCATGACTCCTTCCTCCTTCAACAAGACCTTGATAGTTTTTCGATTTGGTGCCTCAAAAATTGTTTGGAACTTAATATACCCAAATGACAATCCATGACCTTTTCACATAAGCGGCACCAACCTTCTTCCCGACTCTGCCTTCTCCACAACCAACCTATCTTCTCCGTTCGCGACCACAGCATTTTTTGTGATAGGAAGCTCAACTTCCGTTTACATATGGATGGGATAATCCTTAAAGCCAACTCCGCACTAGGTTTTGTAAAACGGTGGCCCAAAGAAATCACCAATCCATACGTGACCAGGTCCCTCTATATTACCTTTGTTCGCCCCCTTCTAGAATACGCCAGTCATCGTGTTCATATCTCGAGTATCGAAAGCATTCAGCGCCGTTTTCTCGATTTGCTCTTCGAGCTATATCACGAAACGATTCTACTCGTATTATTCTGGCAGACTACAGACGCTTTCTATTTTACTTTCTGGATGGTAAAGTGGCGCAAAATTAATCATCAAATTTTGTTTTTGAATTACTTTTTTACTGAAAAAAAAATGATTTTGAGTGATGGAAATCTTTATTCGGACCTTTAAAATTGTTTCTGTTAAGTGGAAAATATAATATCCGCCAAGTGGCTGCCGCCAGTGTTGATACACATTTGTGCCCGTTTTATCGTATTTTCCATGACTTTCCGCAAGATTTCCGGAGATAACTGTACGCATTCCTGTTGAATATTCTCTTTACGGGTGGCGATTGTCTGAGCCTTGTTGGCATACATCCGCGACTACCCAAAGAAAGAAGTCTGAGATGGTTAAATCGGGTGATCTTGCTGGTGATGCCAAATCGCCAAAACGGGAGATTACGCGACCAGGAAACGCTTCCTTCACAATGTCCATTGCGGCTCGTGCTGTGTGTGTGGTTGCACCGTCTTGTTAAAACCACATGTTCACCAAGCCCAGCGTTCGCCAATAACAGCGACTGTATTGCCGATGGCGTCCTCAAAAAAATACGGCCCAATTACTCTTCCGCGTAAATGCCGCACCACACAATGGCTTTGAGTGGATGTAATGGCTCTTCGTGCATCACACGCCGATTTTCAGTGCACCAGAAACGAAGATTTTGCTTATTGACGTAATCGCTTAAGTGGAAATGCGCCTCGTCGCTCATGATGATTTTCGACACAAAATCGTCCTCTTCATTGTTGAGATTGAGGATGCCTTTACAGTAATTCACACGCGACTGACGGTCAGGAGGCATTAATTGATGCACTGTTTGCACTTTGTACGGAAACACTCTTTCACTAAAATTCGCTTTAGATCCCGTCTGGTTATGCCTAATTGCGTGCCCCGTCGTCTGGTTGATGTTTCTTCGTTCTCAGCGACATCAGCAGCCACAGCCGCGATATTCTCGGCCGAACGACCAGTCCGGTGGGAGCCACGCCCTGCATGGTCTCCTGTGGTTCCAATCTGTTCGAGTAGAGTAGCTAAGCGCCGGAATGTTTGTCCAGTTGGCGCGACACGGTTACGAAATCGACGGGGAAATTCACGATGCGCTAACGCCACCGACCGATTATTGGTCAAAAACATCGACACAATTAATCCACGCTCTTGCGAAGTATACACCTCCATTGCTTGTCTCTTTGTATACTGCAGCTGCAAAAATTATATCATCTTACGATAGGGTGCTTAATTTTGCGCCACCTAGTACAATAGTTCTACATTGTGGTCACATATTATTAATGCTTGTGGACATTTGTCTCCAACGCAGTCTTTCGGCCAGTCGTTCCCTGTAGTTTCTATTAGCTGTGCAGTCAGGACGTTACTGTTGATTCCCTCTTTCGTTGGCTGACGCAGGCTTTTAAATTTGATTAACAAAGGCAACTACTCGAAAGTTGTTGTTGTATTATGCCAAAGATGATTTACTCACAGATTATGACATTGACATTGAAGTCCTTCTTCTAACTGTACTGTACTGTACTGTAACTCTTATGTACTTATAAGGCAAAAAGGTCCAAAAGGTCGATAAGGCGTACATGGTATGTCTACATATATACAGGACTTGTATTCTAGAAATTTCATTTGATGAGGATCTATCTATACAGCAGCATTCTCGTTGTTCCTCTCGACGTCATGTAGTCGTTCCAACATGCTTAGATTTTTAAGTAAACACACCATCACTACTCCGGTCGGAATAGAAGATATTCGAATATATTGTATCACTATTCAGCGGAGCCATATAGAGGTTGTTTTACGTGAATTGTACAGCGAAGAAAATCAATCAGGACTTTAGCATGTGAGTTTTTAGCTTCCGTACATGAGTATAATTCTTCCAACAATCGTGGGCCAAGTTAGAAGTTACTTCTAAAACTAGTCTATTCAATAACATTATTCTGATAAATCCATAGAATTCTGTATTTCTCAATTTACAGTCAACACCAAAACCTGTTCCTGTTACACCCCTTTCTCTAATACAATACGCGACCTCATGCGTATATGACAAATTATAACAATCTTTGTAGGTACATATACTCGTACTTATGTTTGCATAATTGACCTCCAAAAAGCGTTTTGTAAAATATACTAATTCTGCATTTACAAACGTCAAACTTGCAATACACTTTGTCTTGAACATGCATTGGCAAGACATGCGTCAAAGCGTGCTAGCATGCGATAAATAGCTTCCGCAGTAATGTTAACTGTTGAATTGTTTTGTATACAATATTTATCTTAGAATGTAATCCGAGAATTTTACTCGCAATTCTGAGATAAAGCGTTTGTGAGCACAAGTTTGCTTCGCACAAGCATGCTGAAAATATTTTGTAGAAAACATCTCAGTTTCAGCCTAGTTCTTAGTATCTTTTTATAAGGTAATATTACGTATGTATTTTACAATGATAATACTTGAAAGCAATTGATTACGAGGAAAGTTGATTCCGTATCACACTAACACAATAGCGATTTTGATACATAGCAATAGCGATAGAGCAATTGTAAAGCATTCACAGCCGCTTGATAAAGTTTGCAAGTTTATTGTATTCACTAGCTTTACAGTTTATATTTTGTAGTGGTTCCCTATCTGATGGTTGTTGCTTGGTTATTGAATAATAGGGAGTGTGTCTTTTAAAAATCATCTTAAAAATAAGATCGTAATTATCACAGCCGCAGAACTGTTAGAGACACGAGGCAGTTCTGATAATCCAAATGAGCCATCAACCTAGCAAACTAATTATCATTATCAATGGGCTGAAAACTCGATAGTGCAATATATTGTACATATGGTGTTTGATGGTGGTATGAGACTGCTCCGTAGACAGCATTTTGCATTTTTCGAAAAGCATTTGACAATAAATTGTACACCATTCAGAATGACTATGGTATATAATGATATCCAAATATCCGAAAAATGTGACGACCCTGTCAGAATGCTGTGTCTTTTTTACTGGATTATTATCCATGAATCCATCAATATATTGTTTTGCTTATCATATTCGTTTCCGAACTCATGTCCATGCTCTTCGTCTGTAGATCGGGGATGGTTCCAATATAAAAAGCATTACTAACAGAGAATTTAAGGCTTCCGAAACACAATGCTGTCTGATGTCGTTAATGCGAAATTTAAATGCTACGGAATAGCTAGGTTTCCTGAAAAGATGTGCCCGTAAGATCTTCTTGCAATTGCTAGATAGGATCCACAACCATGCGCTAAAACTCATAGGTCACGTCAATATTACACAGCTAATTGACACACTCCTCTCTCACCTTATTCTATCACCATTTCCACCACCAGTGCTCCACCGAAATTGAAAGTATTGAAAGAATTGGGTGTTTGGGCATTCTAATAGATGACTCGGTATGAATTGGTAATTGAAAGTATGTCAAAACAGAATACAAATATCAAAATCTTGAAATGAGAGGTTTTCAATATATATTTTGAAATGGAAATCCTCATGAAATAAATCGTAACCAGAATCTCTTCCATGCAAAAATGCAATAAAACAATATTTTATAGAATAACATTGCTAGAGAGACAGCACAGCAACAAAAGAACTGTACCGAAAACACAAATATGATGAATAAAATAAAAATTCTTGAATGGAATGCTAATGCTATCGGGAATCGAAAGGACGAGATGCAAGAGACTGTCGACCTAAATCTATCTACCTGTCTTATTTCAAAGACGCACTTTAAATTGACCACTGACTTTAAACTTCAAGGATATAATTTATATCATAACTGTGCAAAAGGTGTTACTGTAGTGTTAATAAAGAATACGATTGAACACCATATAGAAGCAAAAATCTAATCATCTGCCATCGAAGGTAGGTCCATAAGCATAAAAACGGGCAAATATCTGTTGCATCAGTATACTACTCTCCTATATTTCACAATAGATTAATCGTTGGAGGGGATTTCAATGCGAAGAATAAATATCAGGGATCTGGATTAACAAATACTAGAGACAGAGAACCATATCAAGCTACAATATTAAAAAAATGGCGTCAAATATCACTCAACGGGAAAACATACCTACTGGCCGACAGATAGGAATAAAACCCCAGATCCTGACGACTTGTATATATCAAAAATATATCTTCAAATAATATAAATGTAGAAGGGCTTGATTTTCAATCAGATCACTCATAAACACTTCTTACACTTGGCGATAAAATAATAATAAAAGAACATAGCCCAAAACTAGTTAATAGACTGACTGATTGGAACTATTGTAAATCAGACAGAAGCTGAAAGAAAGTATCCAACTATCATCAGCTATTTAAATAGAATACCAACTAGAAGAAGCAGTGTAAACATTTACACTCAATATACAAAGCTGCAACCCCTAAAACAGCAAACTCTTATCCTCGCCAAAAATGTGAAATTACTACAGAAAAGAGGAAAGCTAAAAAACAAATCCAGACTGAACAATATAAATAATAAGCTCACACAATCTTTAAAAGAATTTAATAATGAGTCATTAAAAACTTACTATGCCAGTCTTACTAATGATGCTAGTACCGACTACTCGCTCTGGAAGACAACAAAAAAAAATGAACAGGTCAATATCTGACACTCCGCCAGCAAAAACCAGAGAAGGTAACTGGGCAAAAAGTAGCTTAGAGAAAGCAATCACTTTTGCAGAGTATCTTGAGGTCGTCTTCAAACTTTACAAAGGTTATCAAGGAATCGTAGTAAGGTGCGAGATAGAACTATTCGGTCAGTAACAGCGAAAGAACTTGCCAAAGAAATTAAAGAAGGCGTAAATGAGAAAAATAAATATAAAAAGCCTGATTCAATTACAGACGAAATTTCCACGAAAAGGTTTAAAAAAACTAGCGCAGATTGTAAGTGCTGGATTCAAGTTAAGAAGTGCAGCAAGCATGGCAGGAATGATACCAACACCAGGCAACCTAATGAAGTAATTTTATATCGCCCAATATTGATACTGCCAATGTTGTCCAAGTTATTCAAAAAAATGCTAATAAAACGTCTGCAAAAATTAATTGATGAAAAATTGCTCTTCCCAACTTATCATTTGGATTTAGAAATAAGCACTCTACAATTGATCAGGTACATAGAATTACAGATAAAATCCAAAAAGCATTTGAAGAGAAAAATGTGTGCTCTGCAATATTTCTTGATATAGCACAAGCTTCCAATAAAGTCTGACACAATGGACTGATCCACAAATTACAAGAGCAACTGCCGAGGCAGTATTCGAAAATTTTATATATCAGATCGATTCTTCAGAAATAGAGTACTCAACATTAGAAGACATTAAAGCTAGTGTACCACAAGGCAGTGTGCTAGGTCCAGTGCTATATCTTTTATTCATTAGCGATCTGCCTGAAAGTGGAGAAACCTCCATAGCAACTTTTGCTGATGACACTGCTGTACCTGCTGCGGGAACAACTGTCAAAATTGTAACAAAAATGCTTCAAATGGCAATAAGCAGTATCTCGGAATGGCAGATTAGATTAAACGGTCTAAAGTTAGTCCATATTAATTTCACGTATAAAAACGTACTACGCATTCCGATACTCAAATACAGCCAAAAATCTGGGCATGACTCTAGACGCTGAACTGTGTTGGAAAGCGTCTGTGAAGGAAAAGAGAGATGAGTTAAACATGCGATACAGTAAAATACTATATATTGGCTTATTGGGAGATATCCATTCTTGCCCAACTATTGTACAAAAATTTATTGCTATACATGCGAGTTCTGAAACCAGTATGGACATACGGGCTCCAGTTGTGGGCATGCCAAACAAATTTACAAAAAATTCTAGTTTTCCAAAAAGCATCTTGGTATATTCGCAACGCTGATCTACAAAGAGATCTAAATACTGAAATGGTTGAAGATGAACTCAAAAAAGCTGCTGGAAGGCACAGAAGTAAGCTCATAAACCACGTTAACTTATAAATAACAGAAGTATTACATACTAATAATGTAATCAGAAGACTAAGTCGGGTAAAACCTCTTGATCTTTAAGAGTTAGCTATGGCCAAGAAATTCGGCAATATTTTCAAAAAAAGAAATCCGACAAACATCAGATTTTACTTCTAAATTTTTTTAATAATTCGAAAACGATTAGTCGAACAACTACGTGCAATCCCATTTAGTATCACGAAAGTCAGGTTTTTTAGATTCGGTTAAAATCCCTCACTATTTCCGAAGCATACCTAGCGTACTAGCTCTGCAATGTCTTTCGCTTATTATTTCTTGTAGCGAAAAAAAAAAAAGGTTTCAAAGTAAAGAATGGTGCCATAACTTGTACACATATTGGAAATGAAGAGGTAAATTGAATTTCTTTTTGTTACAACAATCTTAACAATCTTCACTATACAATAGAGCTGACATGCGCAAATACACGAGACCAACCCGCGAGCTTTACGGATTACAGATGAAAGTTCATCGCTTCACTGACTATACGACAACAAAAAGAGAGAGAGCACGAGAAGCGCAAGTTCGATGACATTGAGAGCTGTTATACATTGAGGAATGATGCTTGGAAGTCTGAGCACCACGAACTGACCATGAGGCAAAAAATATTAGTATTGGACTTACCGTCGAAACACTTCTGTTTTCGATCAGATTTCTATTGATTATACTCGTATCTCCGATCATGATCTCATTTTCTGCACTTATAACATAAAGCTTGACTACTTAGCGGTTCCTTTAACTTTTGCTTACAGGGATTATAAGTGTGTTAATATTGATGCCCTTCAATCAGCTGCTCTACACGCCCCTTAGATGTATTGTCGTTCACGTTCAGACTTAGATGAGAAGCTCAACAGTTTTTAAAATATAATTATTGACCTCTTTGAACAATTTGTACCCTTAAATACTGTCAAAATTCGGAACAATTGCTGTCTTTGGTTCATAACTGAAGTTATGAACACTATTAAAGTACGCAACCGGCTTTATAATAAATGGAAGAAAAGTCCTTCTGATTTAAATTGGCATGCTTATAAGGTAATGCGTAACAGATCGGCCGTTGCTGTAAGCAATGCTAAAAAGAATTTTTATGCCTCCAAGTTGAACACTTCACTTCCACCAAAGAAACTTTGGAATAATCTACGTAGCATTGGAGTTTCCAACAGAAAACTGAATGGCAAATGTGAAGTTGATCCTGACATTCTCAACAATTTCTTTCTTGACAGTCAGTCTGATAAATGTGGTTTCAACTTTGCTGAAGATCACTCTCTTTCAAGCATAAGACAATTTGACGTGGAAACGGTTAGCGAAATTGAAGTAATTAATTCAATTAGGGAAATAAAATCTAGCACCATTGGGGAGGACGGAGTACCTATGAAATTCGTTTAGTTAATCCTACCTTTCATAGTATCCACCTAACCCATATTCTCAACCATTGTGTCACCACACCTACATTTCCTCGATCCTGGAAAATAGGCCGTGTACTACCTGTTGCAAGACGACCATATCCAACTTCCGCTTCTGATTTTAGACCCATGAGTATCCTTCCGTGCTTATGAAAAGTTTTTGAGAGACACATAGCGAAATAGCTTCTAAAACACCTATGACTTAGTAACCTACTATATGAAGCTCAGTCTGGCTTCAGAGCTAATCATAGTACTTCCACTGCTATGGTTAACATCCTGGAAGATATCAGAAAGGATTTTGATAAAAGACACATCTCACTTCTTTGTCTACTTGACTTCTCGAAGGTTTTTGATAAAGTTAATCACAAGATACTTTGCTGGAAGTTGAGAAATCTCTTCTCACTTAGTGACAGTGCAGTGAGACTTATTTACAGCTTCCTGTCTGACAGATTCCAGAGAGTTGTTGTTAACTCTGACAGTTTTTCTGCCCTTTCACCAGTCAACCACGGCGTACCACAAGGTTCAATTCTGGCACCTATCCTTTTTTCATTATTTATTAATAATCTTCCGTCTATGTGTGAACATTCCACAGTCCACCTACCACCATGATCAAAAAGTTCCATTGTTCCGATTTGAGTTCTGTTTTTTTTGTTAAGTTGGTAAATGTGCTGTTGACATCCCCTCTAAATCTTAGCATCATAGCTTGACATATGCAAAAGTTACGCACCCAAGAGTGTTGGCGATTTTTTACAACTTTAGAAATGGATTTAAATTTGCAACAACGAACTTGTATTCGATTTTGCGTAAAAAACGGATTTAATGGTGCGTGAACGTTAGAAATGTTGGAAAAGCGTTTCGGCAACGATTCTCTAAAGAAAACGGTCATTTACCAGTGGCACGAGCGCAAGTGGTTCAAGAGTGGTCGTGACTCAATTGAAGATAATGAACGCAGTTTCAGACCATCGACATCGAAAACCGACGAAAACATTGATGAAGTAAAAGAAATGTTGGTCAATAGCCGCAAATTAACCATCAGAGAGACAGCGGAGGACTTGAACATTGCCTATGGATCCGTCCAAGACATTTTGGTTAACGATTTGGGTTTCCGTCGTGTAGCAGCAAAGTTGGTGCCAAAAGATCTCAATTTCATGCAAAAAAGAGACCGTGTTGACGTCACAAAAGAGATGATTTGCGAGGCTGAATACGATCCAATATTCATCAAAAGTATCATTACTGGAGACGAAACGGGGGTTTATGAGTACGACAAGCAATCCAGACATCAGGCAAGTGAATGGCGTTCACCAAATGAGCCGAGACCAAAAAAAAACCCATGTCGTTTTCAGCCAAAAAAGAAGGCAATGCCCACGGTTTTCATGGATTACATCGGTGTGGTGCATCATGAATTTTTGCCAGAAGGCCAGATAGTAAGCCAAGAGTATTACGAGTATTTGGGCGTTATGAGACGTTTGCGTGAAGCAATTCGTCGAAAGATGCCAGAATTGTGGGCAGAAAACTCGTGGATTTTGCACCATGATAACGCACGTTGCACTGTGTCATCATTATTCGTAATTGGATAAAGCGCTGGCATAAGTGTGTTGCAGTCAATGGGGATTACTTTGAAGGGGACAATATAGATTTAAATGAATAAACTTGTATTTTTAATTTTCTGAATAAGTTCTAATAAGTTTGGATCAATGATTCTAGCAAGATGGGTGATCCTATAAATCTGACAAATTTTGAGCTTGCCAATATTCACAGTTGGTCTATAACAAATGGATTAACCTTAAATCCAAAGAAGTCGCAGGTAATTCCTATTTCAAATTCTACAATGTCCTTTCTCTCTTCGCCCAATATCGTACTTTGTGGTAATAAGCTTGAAATAGTTAATAAGGTCACCAGTTTAGGTTTTATCATTGTGGCCGTATATGACCACACAAATAACGTAATTAGACGTATTTGTGGATGCCAGCGGAAGTTGTGGTTGACCTCTAGTTACACTCCAATCGATACTAGAAGAAAGCTTGTTACCACCCTCATCCTACCATTGATAACATATGCTGAAGTTGTTTATAGTAAAGTTGATTCCTTGTCACAACGAAAGTTGCAGGTAGCGTTTAATGATGCTATTAGATATGTTCATGGCTTACGTAGATTTTATCATGTATCTCAATATTCTAAAAGCTTGCTCGGAACTTCTTTAGATCACTACATAGACGCCAGAAATCTTAATTTTGCTCGATCGATCAGAACACATGCCCTAATACCATCTCGTCATAGCTTTACTAATTTATCGCGCCTCTTTTACATACAAGCCATTAAACTTTGGAACTCTCTGCCATTAACGATAAGAACAATCATTAACTTACTGATTGTATACTTTTCTGAATTGTTATAACCTAGTACTATAAAAGACATATGTCTTATTGTATCCTTAATACTTTAATAAATTGAATTGAAAAATTTCCCCTAATACAAATGGCAGTAACCAACAATTTCGTCCACCTGATAGCACCGTTAGGTGAGTCTGGCATAGCGCCATAAACAATAAGGCAGCTGGCGGTGAAGTCCACCGATCCCTTTCAACTAGTCGGTGAAAACTTGAGAACTGCATCATGTTAGTAAAAAAAACAATAACAGGGGAAGTATGAAGGGACTTGGCTTAGATTTATGTTCTGGCCTTTCAAGCTCAACGTTCTTAGTAAACTTAAGTCTATTTTCGAATATTATTTTGAAGAATAAATATTTAACAAGTTCAGTTTAATTTTCCACACAAAAACTAACACATCGCATTAAACCCCCAATTCACCAAGATGACTAGAAACTTCAGTTTGATTGATGAGATTTTAGCAAACGGATTCTACGAAAGCAAACCAAATCGGTATTGAAGGAAATTTACCGCTGTGGTTAACATCTTTTCTTGGAATTGTGGTACTTGTCTTCAAAAAATCTTTTAGTGATAAAAGCCATCTCAAATAAATGTAAATTAACGCACAAAAAAGGTTTTTCCCGAAAAACCCCTCCATTGGGAGTTCCCAGCTTCAATTAGCATACCCAAGTACGTGTATTTATAGGTAGCCACAGTCATATACACATACATATGCATTTACACTCATTTGTATTGTACATACATACGTATGTTACGTTGGGTCAAGTGATAATTGATAGTACAAACATAATCTGAAATCTGAAAGCGCCTGTACAATGTTCACCTTGAAAACCGCTTTTGCCGGTTCATTACCATCAGTCACTTGTATTCGTCGATACATATGTACATACATACTTGCTTGTTCAAAAGGAACACCAAAGTTGAATGATACAAGTATTAAGGTGAGAAGCCTGTACAGTTGTATGGATGTAGATATGTATCTACAATACCTTCTTATTGTAGTCTCACTTTCTACATATGCATTTTGTAGCCTATCAAATAAAAGAGTCTACAAATCTCGAACTTATACGGATACTCGTACATCATTAAGTTGGTTTTTTTTTTAACGAGTTTTTTTATTTTAAGATTTTGGGATTTTTTTAGCGACTCAGATGTTTTTAATCATTTGTTTTTGGGACAAGTTCGGAGAAATTGTTAAATCTGAATTTATAATTTATAGCCGAAAGTATAAATACATTTAAGTATAAGTGCACAGACTAGACTGCCGTTATTTGATAAATTTATTTTGCTTACTTAAAATAAGGGTAGAAATTTGAGTTTTTTGCTTAAATGCAGCTTTAGACAGCAGGCTTTTTTAGGTCGAATTTGTGTTCTATTTTGATGTTGAATGTTAAAACGTAGGGGAATATTTTAAATTATTTTTTTTTCTAGAAATGTACGTTGTTAACATTGAATGACTCTCTTAGACATACTAGCCATTTTTTTGCTAAGAAACTTGCAATTCTAGTGTTTTCTATTGTATATACGTTTTTATATGCATCCCTATCGTCAAATATCGTTACTGTCACCCAAATCAGAAGACATTTCCCGGATAATCTCTTAGATGATGCTCACTTTTTTTTTACATTAAGAATCGCTATAGTTCTCTGCATTCAGCAAGATTTTGTACCAATCACTTCCAATTGCGCTCAAGGGGTTTCGCCACAGATCGCGCCTTAGGCAAGGTCTGTTTTTACAGCATTGTCCATCCGAAACGTATTCCAAAACTGACTTTTTAGTCAATAAACTCAGTTTGTTCGGACAAGGTACGGATAAACGTCACTATACGAGGGTTGTCTGAAACATTCCCGCAATGTAAAGATAGCGGCACTCGTCAATAAAGTGAATGCTAATTGTGCATCTTTTGACAGTTACTTACCGAAGTTTCAGTCATTTTGGACGCGCAGTTTTTAGTTGACAGTCGTTTGAGTGAGTCGATGTGAGTCAATGTAAGTGTTTTTTGTAAAAATGGAAAAAATTGAATATCGAGCTGTTATTAAATTCTTGTTTTTGAAAGGCAATACGCCTACGCAAATCAAAAATGAATTGGACTCTGTGTATGGGGACTCTGCATCATCATTTACCACAGTGAAATTTTGGGCAGCTGAATTTAAACGTGGCCGTAAGAGCTTGGGAGATGATGAACGTTCGGGACCTCCAAAAACTGCAACCACTGACAATAACATTGCTAAGATTCATCAAATGGTATTAGACCACCGCCGAATTAAAGTGAGAGAGATAGTAGAGATTATGAAAATGTCCAAAGAACGTGTTTGTTACATACTAAATCAAGATTTAGGCATGAGAAAGCTATCCGCGCGTTGGGTGCCGCGTTTGCTTACGTTAGACCAAAAACATGTTCGAATTAACATTTCTAACGCTATGTTGGCGCAGTTTAGGCGCAATAAATCCGAGTTTTGGCGCCGATTAATTACTGTAGATGAAACTTGGATACACCATTATACGCCCGAAACAAAAATTCAGTCAAAACAGTGGAGTGCAAAGTGCGAGCCGGCTCAACTTTTCGGCCGGGAAAGTGATGGCGACTGTTTTTTGGGATAGTAAAGGAGTTATCTTAATCGATTATTCTTAATCGATTATCTTCAAAAAAAATAGAAACCATTACAGGAGCATACTACGCATCATTACTTGCAAAGCTGAAGGCAGAAATTGCGGAAAAACGGCCACATTTGCAGAAAAATAAAATCCTGTTTCACCAAGACAACGCTCCGTCTTACACCTCAGCGGTTGCCATGGCGAAAATTCATGAATTACGGTTTGAACTGCTTGATCATCCGCCTTATTCACCAGATCTAGCCCCAAGCGACTTCTTTTTGTTCCCTCATCTAAAAACTGCGCTCGGAGGGCAGAGATTTTCGTCAAATGAGGAGGCAATCACCTTCGTGAAGGTGCAGAGAAAAACGCCAAGTACTATTTGGACGGGTTAGAGAGATGGGAGCATCGCTGGGAGAAGTGTGTAGAGTTACAAGGAGACTATGTAGAAAAATAAAAAAAAAATTTGAGAAAAAATGTCTTGTATCATTGTTCGGTCGGTTCGGAAACTTTTCAGACAAGCCTCGTATATTTAGTTGTTGTATCATCTTTTTTAGTTCCCGTTCATCCATTGAGGAAGATAATTTATTGGACTTACGTACATTGGGCATCTCTGCTTCGCATCGCTTTTGGTATTTGTGTTTCATAATGTTTCGGCAATTGAGAACGGACATAACCAACATTAGTGTGCTGTTAACCAATTTATTTTGGCACTAAACGAAACACAGTTTGGCAAAAACAATGATGTTTATCTGAGTTTACCCGGATGTATACAGAGGGTCCCCTAATTCGTCAAGAATATTTTGGGTACTTTCTACGAAAAAAAAAATCGTTCTGCAGTAAGGGTCTATCTCCAATGTTGACATCATTTATCCAGGATTTAAGAAAAGGCTAACTTTGGTGTACCCTGATCCATGTTAACGGAAATTGCTCTGTTAATACTAATGGTAGAAACTTCGTTTATGACCTTATATCTAGAAGAAATACTAGCCTTTGTAACTATTTTTAAATAAAGCTGATATTTTGTTTGAGTCTTCAAATATCCAATTTACATTTTTCCTGCCCATGCTGATTAACATAAGGTTTTACTATTTTTTTCTTATGAAAATAAAATAAATAATAAAAAAAATCATCAACAAGTTTACAGTAAAATCTTAAGCTCCAAAGTCTATGAATAAAAAAATATTTTGTGTGGTTTTAGATAATTTTTATTTTATTTGTGTACTAAAATAGTTATAACAGAGGCTCAAAATGTCCTCCTTCGTTTTGTATGCATGCTAGAACCCGCTTTTGGATTTCACTGCAAATGTTTATTGTTATTAACTGCTGCCTCACTTTTGAAGACGCTTCGAAGCTCTTCCAATACACTTAAAATTGCTATTCCTGTTGAATAAACAAATTATCCACAAAAAAAAAAATCCAATACTGTAAGGTCAGGAGATCTTGCAGGCCAGTGAGTTGGTCAATTTCTTCCTATCCAAAGGTTACCGTACTCTTCATCTAGCCAATCCGTATCCTCACGACCCTAGTGGACTGGTGCATCATCCTGTTGGAAATATGATGAAGCTAGTTGAATTGTGGAATGTCCTCCAATAGTTCTGGTAAATCATTTCACAAAAACTCCAGATAGTTTGTAGAATTGAGCCTAGGTGGTAGTTTGAAGGGGCCGATTAACTTGTTTTCAAGTACACCTGCCCACATATTGACGCTGTATTTGCGTTGATATGCTTTATGTCCCCTTGTATGTGGATTGTCCGCAGCCCACGTATGAAGATTATGAAAATTTGTAATCCCATCTCTTGTAAATTGAGGTTCGTCCGTCCAAAGAATTCTGCTAATAAACTCGTTGTCATCGAAGCTCCGCTCCAGCTACCAGTTAGAAAACTCAAGTCTCTTTTCCCAATCATTGGGAAGCAGTTCTTGTACAGGTTTATGGTAGTATGGATAAAGATTTTCTCCGTGCAGTATATTAGAAATTTTATATCTGGAAACCTTGAATTGCAAAGCTAAGGGTCTGATGCTGAATGATTGACCAGTTGTAACAACTTCCAGTATTCTTTCATCACCCGAAATTCGTTTTTCTTTTGGAGCTGCTGCGTTAGGTCGTGTATTTGACACTGATCACGTTTCTCGAAGCCTTCGATAAGTATTTCCAAATAGTCTTTTACTAGGAAGTCGTCGGTTAGGATGAAGTTCATGTCGCGCACTAGTTGAACTTCAATTGCACAGCCCATAAACGTTCATAATGTTTACGTATTCTTGTACATGCAGACATTTCAAATAGCGTTTCTACGCAACTGTAACCTTATCGTAAACAATGAAACTGATGAATTATTTTATCTTTTAACCTTTTGTACCATTTTTGTCTGATAAACTTTCGAATTAGGCCTTCAAATCCCAAACCTAACTCTTTCTGAGAACTTTTAAGGTAGTCAAATAAACGAGCACGCTTTAAAACTCTTTAATAGCTTTGCAATTTTAAAAAAATTATTGGAAAATTATTAATTCTTGGAAAACCACACTTATTGTCAACTGATGTTAGAAACGTAGGTAAAATATCATAAATTCCTTTTTTAATCTGCTGCATGCTTTACCAAGTATCATAAAATCTATGGGCTTTTCTGCAAATTTGGCGATGATATTTTTTTATTATTGTTACGTTCATAAGAAAAAAAAATAGTAAAACGCTATGTTAATTAGGCATTTTCTGGAGAAAAGTGATCTCAAAGTCAAAAATTAGCATGGGCAATGAAAATGAAACAGGCTTAGCAATTGGATATCTGAAGACTCAAACAAGATATCAACTTTATGTGAACGCAGTATTTCTTCTAAAAATAAAGTTGTAAACGAAGTTTCTACCAGTAGTGTTAACAGAGCAATTTCCGTTAACATGGGTCAAGGTACACCAAAGTAAGCCTTTTGGAGATAGACCCTTACTACAGAACGATTTTTTTCCAAAAATAGTTTCCCAAATTATCCATAACGAATTAGGGGTATATATGTTAGTTCAGCATTTACTTTTAAAGTGATGTAGTTTACAAGATTCAACCTCAACTGTTCCAACGCGCAATTCGAGTTTACGAGTATGTGTCTAAAATTCCATCTTCTCAAGCAAATTATCCACAACTGTTTTAATTTCAGATTAAATGAAAAATAAAACCCGGTGTTGGGTTACTTTTACCATAATATCAATGTCGTCAGCGTATCCGATATTGGTTTGTGAAAATTCTTTCTAGCTAAATATGAAGTTCCCGAGATTTTTCAAAATAAAAAACAAAAACCTGTCAGGTTGTTGATATAAGATTTCAGACATTTACAGGGCACGGTAGATAGAATGTTCTACATATATGTGGTAATTAAGGCTCATTCAGTTGTATAGGTCTTAGTTTCTCTTTGTTGGGATTGGGGAGAACAATTTTGGAATTCCACTAAGGGAATCGACGAAAACAGTTTCTAGCGATTGCAGCTGTTTGAATTTAAATTTTCTTACAGAAATTCCGCGGCGTTCTGAAATCCGGAATATTCACATTCGCATCTAGGCTACAAAAGGAAAGTAGTGCTCGTAAATTTTGACTACTCAGAACAATCGAGTATCCTGTATATTAAAGCTGTGCTAGCTATGCATTAATCATATAATATTCATACACGTGACTACAGATGTTTAAGGTTTTTCACTATTTGATGTGCAACCACAAAGGCCAAATACAGTGGACTCTCCCAAAGTCGAATTTCTCTCTAACTCGAATTTGTTCGCCATATTTTAACATTCCCCTCAATTTTCTATACAAAAATATCATCGAAGTCAAACTCCCTTTAAGTCGAAACTCCCTCTAGCTCGTACACATTCTTTCGATTCGTGGCCTCTTTTTTCACCCCTTAAGTCGAATGTTTTTTTGCATAAAACAAAATAAAAAAAAATTACCCTCACATAATTCGTATTTGGTTATATTTTTTTTTTAAAGAACTTAACTTGAATGGGTATGACTACATGTCAAAGCATGTGTTAAGTTTTTTGGAAAATGGGATAGAGAGTGAAAGAAAGATTTTGGGCTCAGTGGTTATTTCGCTCCGTGGGTGGCATCCAACATTAAAATGAGGAAACTAAATTCTTAGTGGAAGTTGGCTTGATGTTGATTTTTAGTCAACTACTCATCTTACTTGATTTTCGGTAAATGAAAAAATGGATGATATGTGTTTCGGGCGAGGCTGGGATTCGAACACCGAACCTTCCGATTTGGAAGCCAGTCCACTAAAACTTGAGCCACTGCCACCCACCTAAACATCAAGTGCCAACACCCTAAAAATGTGTAGCATGGCGTATGCCATCAGCGTAAGTGTGTTGTGCTTCTACCTACCCATATCTAATACATAATGCGTCTATGTACTCGCATCTACCTAAAAAGATACAATTTGTACAAAAATTGAAGGGCAAAAAAAACAATCTTATCCTTTTCTTTGTTTTCATTTCAAAGCAATGGAAATCTATCTAGAAAAAAGGATCTTGTTTTAGTGAAATTCCAGTTGGAATTCGAAAATCAGTTGATTCTAGGCAGTTCAACAGAATTGATGCAGTTATTCTGTGCAAGTTAGTAGTAAGATCAATTAAAAAAAATTGTAAGTTACATGTTACGGAATTATTGCAAAATAAATCGTGTGGTCAAAAGTTTTGCTTATTTAATATAAAATGTATTGTTTTTAGATTCAAGGCAATAAGACGTTGAATTGGAACAGAAGATTTAAACAACAATAAATTAAACTTTGGAATTTGCAAGCAGCTTAGGTTTTCGTGATTTCAAGGCAAGTGAAGGTTGGCTGAGCAAATTTGAAACCAGGCACAGAATTCTTGGCAAAGTTATATCAGGTGAAACCGTTTCTGTTGACAAAACAAAGGCTGATGAATGGAAGCAATAGCTATCAGAGGTTGTCAGAGGATTCAAACCGGAAGATATTTTAATGTCGATGAAATGGGAATTTTTTTCAAATGTTTACCGATACGTACCTTGTTCTTTTAAGGGCGACAAATATTTTGGAGGCACACACAACAAAGAAAGAGTGACATGTCTTGTAGGATCGATCCAATATGATAGTATCAGAAAAACTAAAACTAATAATTATAGGCAAGAGCAAAAACCACGCTGTTTTCAGAAAATAAAATCTTTGCCGGTGGATTATGTAGCTAACCAACAGCCTGGGATGACGGCAGATCTTTTTACGGCCTGGCTTTTGAAGCTCGAAGCAAAATTTGCAAGATCAAAGCGAAAGGTCTTATTTATCATCGATAACTGCCCAGCTCACCCTAAACAAGTAAAAGATAAATTAAACTTCCCACCCAACATGACTTCAATAGTTCAGCCAATGGACATGGGAATAATACAAAATTTGAACGTGCACTATAAGCGCCATATATTAACAAAAACCTTAAGGATTTGGGAAACCAAAAGAGAAGATTACAAAATATCACTTCTAGACTGTGTACGGGAAATTTGAAGAGCATGGCTAGAAGATGTAACTCCGTTAACGATTGCAAATTGTTGAAGAAGATGAAATTCCTCTCAATTTACTTAGATTTGAGAACGAGGACGTCCATGAAATCCAGCAAATGTGGAACAAGTTAACAGAAGCGAATTAGAATGTTGCAGATGTTAATTGGAAAGACTTTATGGAGGTCGATGACAGTATCGTGGCTACAGAAGTACATACCTGACAATCAGACTGTTTTGGAAGAAATAATTAATGCTGAAAAAAAAACGCAAACGATAGTGAATATGAAGAAGAACCCGAGTTAATTAATATAGAAATGCCAGGAAAAACCGAAATTGAGAACGCGATGGAAATTCTGCAATCTGCAATAGAATTGACTGACCAAGCACCGGATGAAGTAAAAAACTATCTTTTTAAGCTAGAGTCATTTAAAAAAAAAAAAAACAAACACCACCTGTGATGATCCAATCAAAAATAACAAATTTTTTTAAGTAAAGTTATTTAAATGAGATCTTGACAGTAGAACAATGAGTTCATGTGCCTTATTTTAATTTTGATTTAACTATTTTTATTTATTTTTTTTGTTAACTTTTTTTATTAAATAAACGCTTTAAAACAAAAAAAAATTGTTTCTCACTCTAACTCGAACAAATCATGGTATATCGTGAAAATTCGACTGTATGTACTTGTCGTTTTGTGCCGAGTTCAGTCAAACTCCTCATATACTGCCATGTTAATACTTAGAAAACATTTTAGGAGAGCAGGATACCCTACATGAGAGGCAATCATCTCCTGCACTTCTGACCTGGTCGTCAACAGTGTAAGCTCTCAGCCAAGATTTTCTTCGAAAGTCAGATAGAAAATAATTGCTTGCACGCTATCGTACAGGTCTGCTAAGGGGTCTGCTATCTGAAGCTTCCATGTCAGACTGTAGGCACATCAAATTCAGAATCGGATGCAAGGTCTAAGCCAGGGCAAGTTTGTCAAAGTTTCGCCTAAATTCAGAATGAGAAGGAAGTTGTTCAAAACCTGAACGGTCCTAACAATTGGAGATCGCCCATTCCATATTAGAATGCAGTGACTATGTAAGGAGATATCAAGACAATGTGTCGGAAAAATTTAATTTTTACAGATTGTAGGAAAAGAATATCAGATTTGGAAGAGACAAACAAATTGGTTTGTCAAAGTCCTAGAAATGGACAAATCAGCTAAACTGACAACGCTCAGATAATATGATGGCACCTACAATACATTGAATTGAAAGCACGGATTTTTTTCTCAGGTCACCTAATCAGAACGAGCTCACAACCAGTTCCTATCAGTGCACCTGCACTGAGCTGAGCAACAGAACAAGCTGTAGCTGGTACCTGTTATCGGTTGTGGTGACGAATGAGGCTATCAAACAAGCTGTTGCTCTATTTAATGGCTTTAAGTCGCTTAACACCAATGTCGTAAATTCAATTATGCGACAGAAAGTTAGATAGGTAGATAGATAGATACATTTGATTTCATACAAAATTCAGGTGATACATAATTCATAGATTAAAAATTATAACAATATGTTAATTTCAAAACAAATGACATTTTTTATTTATATACTTAAGTATTAAAATAGAAGCAAATGCCATTTCAATGAACTTCAACATTAAAATTTAAGTTGTGGGTGGGGTGACCCTTAATAAATTAACTTTCACATTTGTGAAAAAAAAATCAGAGAAAGTATGTGTATGTAGAGAATTGAAAGAAGTAACAAAAAGTAAATATTGTCCTAAGTATAGTTACACCAGACTGTCATAAAAGATTGATTCTACGCTCCCATAATCCATATCTAAAAGCCAATGGTTTACACCTTTTTCAAATCATCCGGAAACCGTTAAAGCTCTTAGGGTCTGTGGAAGCTTATTAAGTAGGCAGCACGATAAAACCGTGCAAGGCGGTGGTGCGATATATCGGGATGGACACTACATTCAAAAAGTTCTTACGCAAATTATATTCTGAAATTAATCTGTAATTACGATTACCCGATCTCATTAAGAAAGCTTTCAATACTTTAAATCAATACAAGTGACGGACAGGAAGAATTTTCATATCACGAAATAATGGATAACTGGGATGTCGACGATTTTTTCAGCATATCATTCTTAGGATTCTTTTTCGCAAGAAAAATTATTTAATTTTATTGATATGAGCTCCACCCCAACCAGAACTACCATATTGGAGCTTCGAATGAAAAATGCCATAATACCACCTTGATTTCCCGGAATTTATTCAGGAAATTAAAAATACAAATTTCTTCATCTAAATCTATATTGTCCCCTTCAAAGTAATCCCCAACGACTGCAACACACTTATGCCAGCGCTTGATCCAATCCTCGAAACATTTTTTATATTCGGTTTTCGGTATGTCCATCAGTGCTTCCTGCGATTTTTCCATTACTTCCTCTCGGCTGCTGAAATGCGTTCCCCGTAGTGGTTTTTTAACTCGATTGAACAGAAAGAAGTCACAGGGAGCCAGATCAGGTGAATTCGGTGGCTGTTGGATGGTATTTGTTGTATTTTTCGTCAAATACTGATGGCACTGTGCGACGTGACGGTGCGTTATCATGGTGCAAAATCCACGAGTTTTCTGCCCATAATTCTGGCCTCTTTCGGCGAATTGCTTCACGCAAACGTCTCATACCGCCCAAATACTCATAATACTCTTGGTTTACTATCTGGCCTTCCGGCAAAAATTCATGATACACTACACCGTTTTAATCCATGAAAACCGTAAGCATTGCCTTCTTTCTTGACTGAAAACGATGTGGTTCTTTGGTCTCGGCTCACGCCATTCACTTGCCTGATGTCTAGGTTGCGTGTCGTACTCATAAACCCAAGTCTCGTCTCCAGTAATGATCCTTTGGATGAATGTGGGATCGTATTCAGCCCCGCAAATCATCTCTTTTGCGACGTCAACACGGTCTCTTTTTTGCATGAAATTGAGGTCTTTTGGCACCAACTTTGCTGCTACACGACGGAAACCCAAATCATTAACCAAAATGTCTTGGACGGATCCATAGGCAATGTTCAAGTCCTCCGCTATCTCTCTGATGGTTAATTTGCGGCTATTGACCAACATTTCTTTTACTTCATCAATGTTTTCGTCGGTTTTCGATGTCGATGGTCTGCTACTGTGTTCATCATCTTCGATTGACTCACGACCACTTTTGAACCGCTCGTGCTCGTGCCACTGGTAAACCACCGTTTTCTTTAGAGAATCGCTGCCGAAACACTTTTCTAACATTTCCAACGGTCGCGCACCATTAAATCCGTTTTTTACGCGAAATTTAATACAAGTTCGTTGCTGCAAATTAAAATCCATTTCTAAAATTGTAAAAAATCGCCAAAACACACAGAGATAGATGTACTCTTGGCTACGTAACTTTTGCAAATGTCAAGCTATGACGCTAAGATTTAGAGGGAATGTCGACAACAGATTTACCAACTTAAAAAAAACAGAACTCAAATCGGAACAATGGGAGCGCCACACGGTGGTGCCTTATTTTTCTTCAAAGTGCCAAGAATTGTTAAGTTCCAGGATATTAAAAATTTTGCCACCACCGTTTTTCTCACGACCATCACTCGATTTCCCAGTGTAAAGCTGTCCAGTAAGTGGATACGAATTTTCAGCATTACATATCCACCATACTTTGATTCCATCATCAAATCGAATAAAACGAATATTGTTCCAGAAGCGATTGATGCTCGTTGTTGCACTGCATATAATGGATATGAATACGACTGCCACACGTCCCTTGTGTCGTCAGTATTTAAGTTGTTGGCAATTCTGGCAGCCCAATGTTTGTCCACACCAGCTGTTTTTTCTTTGGATTTTTTTCATTATATGCTGCGTATGTTGAGCTAGCCTTTTTATTAGTATGGCGTATGATGATATCAGCCATTTCCGGTGTGACAACTAATTTGAACGTGTCGAGATTTGACAACGAGTTGCTGTTCCAAATAGGTCCACTCTTAAAATCGACACTCTTTGCTTCAACAACTCTGTATTAACCGTATTAACAGTCTGGTTACAACTCTGAAGAAAACCTTCACTGATAGCCTCGCGCTGGTGTACATGCCAGACCTCTGATAAAAACATGAGTGGGCTTTCTACCGAAAAACAGAATAGATGATTGCACTATCATGAAGAGCTTCAGTTCAGACTTATTAGTCTGACGTTCTTCATATTAAATAGGCAAACCAGCTTTGCGAATGTAACCTCTGTCTAAAATGCCACATGCTTTGCACCGCAGAAGATTCTGCGAGACTGCACTTCTAAATCTAATAAGCAGAATTCAAAGCGCGCTGAACAAGAAGGAATACGCGCTGGCCATTTTCATCAAAATTGAGGGTGCTTTCGTCAACTTTTAACAAGATTTTTTATTGTTTTTTTTTTTTTTTTAAGGAACCTAACTTGAATGGGTATGACTACATGCCAAAGCATGTGTTAAGTTTTTCGGAAAATGAGACAGAAAGAGAAAGAAAGATGTTTGGGCTCAGTGGTTATTTCGCTCCATATAGGTGGCACCCAACATTTAATGGGGTGACTAAATTACTAGTGTAAATTGGCTTGATGTTGTATTTAGGTAACCATTCATCTCACGAGATTTTAGTTGCCTGAAAAAGTCCTTTGACCACGGCTGGTATTGAACCCCGAACCGTCCGATTGGGGATCCAACACACTACCACCTGTGGCACGGCCACCCACCCGGATGCGTAACTCGCTGGGAGAACACCTCGTCACACACGAATCTCTCGTTTTGTGTATAAGAACAGTAGAACCTTGATTGCGGATGCTGAGTGCGGCAATTGTGTGATGGCGAGGGCAAGCAAGGGTTGCCTGCAAGGCGACTTACTATCTTTACTGCTATGGTATATGTTGATACTGCTTACCGATCTTAATAGTTCTAACCCAAAGATTAGGCATATGTAGCTGATGTAGCTGTATTGACTGTTGGATCACATTTAGCGTCTTTTAAAGAGGATAGGTGGATTAGAAATGGGGTTTGTCAGACTCTCAAAACTGATATTGTCCTCAATTCCAAAAGTAGAAAGCAGCCTGGTCCGACTCCTCTTGTGCCTTAGTACACCTCCATCTGTTTTTCCAACGTGCTAAGTATTTGGGTGTCATTCTAGATTACAAACTGTTTTAGATTGAAGATGTCACGTTGAAAACGTCCAAGGCGTTCTCGGCTTTCTGGCAGTTTAAAGAAGATTTCGGCAAGTCATTGGACTTATCACCGAGGAGTATCATTCTGATCTAAACGGCTATGATAAAACCAATTATATTGCATACATCGCCTGTCTGGTGAAACAAATTTTCACGAAAATAAGTCAGCGCTTCTTTACCAGACTCCTAAGAACGACCTATTTGGGATGCATGTGGGTTATCCCTAACCTAACATGCCTGACTGTGCTCTAGACGGACTGATGCATCTTTCTCTCATTGATATTCAGTGGTCTTGCGCGGCCACTGGCTTTTGACTCTGGTTTGCCGTCTGAAGCAATAAAAAACCTGTTGCTGCGAAAATACAAAATCGACACTCTCTGTGTCCTGAAATTATCTCAATCAGGATCCGACTCTGGAAAGGAATATAGTCGCGTCTGTACGGGTTGGCCCAAAACTGATCTAGGATGCGGGGGTAATGATTTCACTCCTCGTTAGGAAAATTAGTTTCACAGATGATATTCGTAATGAACTACGTACCTATATTATGGGCCCCCCACCCAATTACCAAGGCTTCGCCCATCAATGACGTTGTCTAATAAAAAGCGGTGGCAAAGCATATTACTGGTCTTATTGAAAACATATTCAGATGACGCCACCGAAGGTTGCTATGATTTGTCCAGTTACAAGTTGCCGGTCATAGGTCTTGTTGGTGGTAGTCCCTACCAGGATTTAAATCACGGTACCATGGGAGTCAGGAGCCTCCCGGATTTCGGTCCGGGCCTGATTTGTTGAGGTTGGCCCCATTGTGGGAGCGTCATGGTGGCTGTGACTTAAACCCAAATCGCGGGTAGGGTCTTCCTGTTGATTTGACCCATTGTAGAGTAGCAAATAAGTACTGGGTGCTGTGACCCTAAGAGCAGTAAGAGGTTTTAGATCGGCCTCGACCCATACCAAGGGTGGAACTTGTGCCTCCAACACAAATTCTGCTTTGGTATTATACTATTAATGTAGGTAAGCGATGGCAAGGCGTATCTTTGCTCCGATGGATGTATGGGCATCCCGTAAACATAAGTCTACACGACAGCTGGTTTACGTTAAAAACCAGAGACTATACCTATATTGTGAAGAATCAGTCAAACTGTGTTAAAAGCCTTGCTGATCTTTCTCATGACCTAGCTTAGAAGGTTTAGAATGGAAAGCTTCTCTAAACGCAGTCAGAAGGCTAAATTTACTGCGAGTTTTTTTTTGGGTAGCAGGTCACAATGGGATAAAGGGATAACGGGAAATGATATCGCTATCATCACGCCTAGCACCTTCGTATGGTATATATAAGTGATACAACATCCTATATCCTACAACATCGACGCTGCATTGTTTACTCATCTTTCTATGAAAGAAATGAGAGATTCGAGTTAAAGGAATACACAAGGGGTCCAACTAGTCCATTGCATGCCTGAGCGCTCTGTCCCAATAGAAAAAAAAAACACTTAACTAATTTCGGAGGTGATTTCGTAGCTCTGAAATGTGTACTGTCCGTCCCTATACTATTTACAGCCTTTTTAACCAATCGCTTGGGTTCATGCTCTAAGTAAGACCTCATTAATTTGCCGCACAAGTTTTATCTGTTTCATTCAAAACAAGGAGTTGAAGATCGGGAACAAAAGAGCTAATTTTGTTTTTATGTTTCCGAATGAAACCAAAAAGTTGGATAGAATCTTCAAAAAAAAAATCGAAATAGAAAACCTGAGCGACCCCCATTTCGAGTCTTGAGCGGTTTCCTAACGTCTTTAACTGGGGTTTTATTTTCAAGGTAACCATACGAGCATGACAAACAATTAACAAACGCGACCCATCACGCTATAGTATGCTCTCAAACCGCAAAGTCGGATAAATATAGCCAGTCCTACCCTACCAAGGTTTAGGTTTGGGTAAGCTACAATGTTTGTTATATCGAAAATGGATAGATAATTACGAACAGATACTTGTTGATAGAAAGCATTGAGATGAAATTGCATTGCGTGAGTGCAAAGTCGCTTCGCGATCATATCCACTTCGTCATATGCAACATCCGTATCGATGTTAGAAATCTACCCAGACTGCGCTTTACAATCTTAATAGCAATGATACAAAGATACTTCGGGAAACATTGGTGTTCAGTCATTACAGATAATACGACATAGTTATCGCTGTTATAAGTGAGATAAATGATTAGTTTGTAACGGTTACAGACTGTTGATAATGCTTAGTATGGTAGTAGCATTCGTTTATAAATTTGCGAATGATATTTATCATCATTTCAATATACACGTACTGTTAATATTTGTATAATTTATATCCGCCCCTCACTTTCGTTTTAGTTCGAGTATGCATCGTGGAGGGCCGTGGAAACTACAGAAAAACTCCACTTTTCTGTCCAACACTGGAGGCTCAAACCAACATGGAATGCGTTGTGGGAGTTGATCGATTGGATTGCGTTCGTCGCATTCATAAAGGTACGGCACATTTTGGAGTTTTTTCATCTGAGGACCTAGTCGCAGCCAGGTGGGCAACTGTAGAAATATTGGTTACCAGTGAAATGCGATTCCACGATACACCATTCGAGTATGAAATCGTTGCTGTAGTAGATAACGAAGCTGGAATTCACTCAGTGCACGATCTAAGACAAGCTAAATTCTGTCATCCAGGGCATGGACTTGAAAATCATTGGACCGAGGTTTTAGCTAATGTAAGTTAAGATATCCTTGAAAGCACTTTTATAACTTATTAAATTTTTTTTTTAATTTCAGTACTTTGAATCGCTTTTGGTACCAAAATCTTGTGATCCTAGTTTGTCTCTGACTGAAGATCGTATTAAGTCAAGCGCTGAATACTTTGGGCCAAGTTGCAAAGCTGGTCCATGGGTTCCCGATCCATTGCAAGATAGAATACTTAAGAGAAGATATCCATCATTATGCCAACTCTGCTATGATCCATATCGATGTGGCGAGGGGGATAAGCACTGGGGACGTCGCGGAGCTTTGTATTGCTTAACGAGCGGAGGAGGTGATGTCGCTTGGGCGAGACTGGATGATGTGAAAAGTCACTTTGGTTTGAGTGGACTTCAACCGCAAGCAGATCTTTCTGAATACAGTTATCTTTGCCCTGATGGTCACCTGCAGCCAATAAATGCAACTCATCCCTGTGTTTGGGTGGCAAAACCATGGCCAGCAATTGCCGCTAGGCGAAGTCATGCATCACAAGTTCGTGATATCGTTTCGAAACTGTCTCATAATGATACCAAAAGCTGGGAAAATGCTTTGTTGAGTTTGTTGGAAAGTTATCACGTAAACATCAATCAGTTGGATAACACCATTCCCATTGACGATTACCTGGACCAGGCTACAGCCTTTCAGGGAGCCTATAGTTTTCCAGAATGCAATCCACCAAGATCCATTGTCTTCTGCACAACTTCCATTATTCAACATATCAAATGTTCCTGGCTGCAAGAAGCATCTCAAACTTACGGCATCCAACCCAACATTCAGTGTATTCGTTCAGAGAGTCTTGACAGTTGTATGGACGATACCATGTATCAGACATCTGATGTGGTTCTAGTGGATCATGAAACACGTATTAAAGCACAACGGGACTATAAGTTGAAACCATTACTTTATGAATTCTCTCAGGATATGCATGAACGATATGCTACAATCGCTGTAGTCAAGAAAAATTCACATTTCGAAAAATTTGAGGACCTTGAAGGTGCTAAAATATGTCTACCATCTTTTGAAGGACCAGCACATTTGTCAGTTCTGGAGACAGTTGCCAATTTAACCAAGATACCACAATCGATATCACAGTTCTTCTCGAAGGAATCATGTACGTGGGATCCTAATGTGCACCATGATTGCCCTGATAGCTATAAAGGTGATGAAGGCGCTTTACGCTGTCTCCATGAAGGGGCTGATGTAGCCTTCGTAAGCTCGCATACGCTTAAGATTTTTTCAAATGGAACTATAAACTCCACATGGGCACAGAAAGTTGATCGGAATTCCTTTAAAGTTTTATGCCCGTTCGGTGCAAATGAAAAAGGATCAAAGTATGAATATTGCTACTTGCACTGGACACCCCGTGGACACTTAATGGTTCATAATGGGACAATGACAAGAAGAAACGAAATTTACAATTCATTCCGTGACATGGATCGATTATTTGGAAAGTTCTATAAAACCCAAACTATACCGTTTACAATGTACGGGCCGTTTGATAGACGAAACAATGTCATGTTCAGGGATAAGACGGATGGACTTCGGGGAGTGACTGAGTTAAAAGCAGATCGTTCGAAACGAATAATGGAGAGTATTTTTGATAAATATATTGAAGAAAAATATCCAGCCAGCGCCGGACACAAATTGATGCTCACTAGTTGGCTGCTTCTAGGCTATCTTCTCGGACTCTTACTTTGGTAGGCTAGCGAAAGATCAACATGATAGTATTGCTAAACATATTACTTAAGATGTTTCTCTTCTTTCTATACCCTCAATGAATTGTGATATTAATTATAATAGATTTTTTTTTTTAAAATAAAACAAATTCATTTAATAGTTGTCGTTAATTTTTTGCTGAAAGGTATACATTTGAAAGATGAATGCTGTTGAAAAGCGTGGAAAGATTGATTGAGCTTCATTTGCAAAGATTACTCTGCGAATGCACCCTCTATTTAAAGTACAACATAGGCGCTTCAAAAGCATGTGGGTAAAATTGAATATGCTCACGACAAGATGGCGAAACATTGGTTGTTTTTATCGACGCTGAGTATATTTGACAAAGGACGTTTTGAAGATATGTACAATTCAACTAGCCTAGACAACAACGCGTAGGCAACCCACTTGATTTATGGATTACAGTAGTGCATGCGAACAAAATCTAGGATGCGGACGCTGACTGGGGTCTCAAAAAGGAAAAAGTTTAAATTCTGCTTAAAGCCATCACCATACATCCAAATCAAGCAAATTCTCGAGAGCAAACATTTTTGACAATACAAGGAAGTTTCCAACAAGACATAAGGTTTTCGCAGTGGAAACTTTTTGGAACTACTCGACTACTCGTATGTCTGTAATACTGCTGCTTGCATCAGACCTAAAAAAGTTTTGTTCTCGCTGGCTAGGAACTTTTCCTAGAACTTTTATCCCCGCCCTAGATCCACTCGTTAAACGCTCTCTCATTGATATTCAAATCATAGGCTGAACTCTCAAGGCTATTTGGCGTTCAAAGGGAAGTAGTCTTAAAATCATGCCGTCTTACACAATGACACCAGAGCTACGGGTTTCTATATACTCAGGACTGGCTCTTTGTCTATAACCTGAACAAAAAAAGAAATGTAGTCTAATCTGCATGGATGTCTCCAATCAATCAAAATCAATCGAAGGTGTTGCGCTGGCATATTCCTGTATCATGTCAACTCAAGGATTCACTTTGCATCAAATGCATTTAAGGCTTTACTGAAACTTTTTACCACTTCCAAGTTAATTCAAAAATCACAACATTATTGTTCTTTAAACGTGTTTCCTGTGCAAGCCATAGTCTCATGCTTTCACATCCAGCAACAGTTGGATCCTATACGGAAGTTTGACTTGGAGAAGGCCTTCGATACCGTATGGCTAGAAGGACTCTTTTTCAAGCTGGACAGGTTGGGCATTAGTAAACCACTGCTGTATATTTTTTTTGATATGCTCTCCAGTAGATAGTTCATCGTGAAGAATGGCGATGTGACTTCTGCTGGAACATTTAACATTAAAAACATTTACACAAGTGATCTGATAGGTTCACTTCACCATGCCATATCGTACGCAGACGACTAAATCGCGCACAGATCAGGTCCAAAGATTGAGGTCATTAACATACTTTTGCAACGTGACTTCGTTAAAATTAGACAATATTGCGATGACTGGAAGTTGAAAATCAACTTTCAGAAATCGGAAACCATTCTGTTTAGGACGCCTTTGTCTGGGGCCTCTAGGGATACCAGAAAGAATTGGCGAAAGTTCTTGATCGTCGGACAACATGGACAGCCACTTGCTTGTCGAAATGCAGTCAGATACCTTGGGTTCTGGCTAGATCAATATCTGTATTTTAACAAACATATAGATGTTGCTCTGGCCAGATCCAAGGGTGCTTTTGCCCTTACACGGAGACTGTTTTATAACAGCCTACTCGATGCGAGGGTGAAGGTGATCTGTTACATGGCCCTTATCAGGCCCACGCATGTATTTGGGTGTCCCGTGTGGTTCAACGTGAGAGCAAGTTTATTGGAAAAGATTCGGGTGTTTGAGAGGGCTTGTCTTAGGACTTGTCTTCGCTTATACAGAACACCAGAGTCTGAGTACATAAAATTCTGTCCTAATGAGGTCTTGTACAATAGGGCGAACCTAATAAGAGTGGACAATTTTGTCATTAAGTTGACTCGAAAGCACATTGCAAGAGCAATGACCTCATCGAACAACCTGATCTCAGGGGCTTATTACCCCAATTATATGTATCACGAGAGAGTTCGCTTTGACGGCTTTACTCCTCCAGAAGCGTTCCCCTATCTGGATAGCAAAGGTCTGATCCAGGACAGATTGGCTGTGCCGCTAATCTTCCACGTCGCTCGAACAGCTGCGGACAGACGACTCAACTACGAGAGAGACGTCGCACATGGCAGTGCGGAGCGTCTCCGGTTCAGTAGGGCGGTAGGAAGCCGTGATAGGAGGGATGTTGCTCAGCAGCACCAGCAATTTTAGTGGCTTGATGAAGGCGAGGATGTTTCGTCGTCGAACTCCTCCAGTGATACGTAGCTTCATGTGAAGCAGAGTGGGCCAGCCTAATTTTTGTTTTTGTTTTTTTAGCCATGGCCGGCTTATATAGTTTTAGGTAGGTTTAAGTTGGATTTTAAGAAAAAAAAAATATATAAAAGCAAATAAAAATAAATAAAAATAAAAAATGATAAAATATATATATATATATATATATATATATATATATATATATATATATATATATATATGTGTATATGCACATATATGAAGTGTGTATGTATTCTGTATTGTATATATGTGTGTATGAACATATTATATGTAAGTAGGTTAAGTAGATTAAGATTTATTTTTTAGGTAGTCTGTAAGTTTAATTAAAAAAAAATGTCCACATACTAAGTTTTTGTTTAAAATTAATTTTTCTTAGTTTTAGTTGTAATGTTAAATATAAATTTAAATATAGACTGTAAGATCCGTCGAAAGACTTAGTTTAAGTGTTAGGTTTAACTTAGAGTGCCCGCATGGGGCCAGTATGTTAGAATAAGACTATTTGTAAGTTATTTAAGCTAATTTTTAAGCATTTTTCTGTCTAGCATGTAAGAGTAAATTAAGTAAAATAAATAAAAATGCATTTAAATTGAAAAAAACTGAAACTATACGGAAGTAGGCAATGTTCCACATAGTGCGAACAAAGGCCAAAGTATTGCGATTGAGACCGGATTTACAACTTCGTATCATCCGACACACTTTCACTCACAGCGGCAACAATTTCTTTTGTGCACATTTTTCTATGACGCATTATTGGTTTCGCGTCACGTAGAGTGTTTGTATGTATGAAATTTATCCACAACACGGGGAAAAGCAAGTTCAGATGGTTGCTTATACTAGGTGGGGTAAAAAGTAACCTCCTTGGGAATGAGAAAAAAATTTTTTTAAAATTTTTTTTTTTTTTATTCAACAATGTCCCCTTTTAGTATGATACACTTATTCAAGCGATTTTCCAACTTCTTGATCCCGTCCGAAAAGTAATTTTCCAGAAGGTCTGCAAAATACTCCTCCGTGGCGTCGATGATTTCCTCGCGTGAGCTAGCAATCGACGCCTGATTCCGCATCAGCAAGTCCAAACACTCTTTCGAAGTGCTCTTGCGTTCGTGTCTTTGGTCAGGAGTGAGCATGCGCGGCACCCAGCGGCAGGATAACTTTTTCATATGCAGAATATTGGCCAAAATATGACGTATGCGATCAGTACTAATCTTTGTGGTATCTGCTAGCTCGCGCACCTTCACTTTCCGGTCAGCCAACACCATTTCATGTATTTTTTTGACATTGTCCTCTGTAACCCCATCGGAGGGCCTGCCGCTGCGGACTTGATCGGTGGAGTTGCGGCCACCACGAGACTCTCGAAACCAATATTTGACGGTGTAATCTGACGGAGCATTAGCCCCAGAATATTTATCCAACTTTTCTTTTGTTTCCTTCGCCGTTTTGCCTCTCAAAAAATAATGTTTTATGAGAGAACGAAAATCGTTTTTGTCCATACTCAACATGATGCCAAACACGTCAACAACAATCAGCTTTCAAAACAAAACTAAAGACAGTATCGCACTGAAATTTGGCATGTCTGCCTAAATATGAACGGACATACCATAACCTTTTTTGCAGTAGCAGCACATTCTGGCGGTCAAGGAGGTTGCTTTTCACTCCACCTAGTAAGGACCAAAATAATTTTTTTTAGCCACCCCACTAGTTGTTCTTCTAATCTCCTGTAATAATAATGTGCACGGTAAGTACGTAGGTGGGTGATCATACGAGAACTCAGTACTCCGCATGCTGTTGACAAAACGCGCCACATGGGCATAGTACCCCGGCGTTAAATCCCGGACACTACAATTTAATTTGTATCGTTGATAATAATAATAATAATACGCAATCAATGCTCTTTAGCAGTATCTTGGAAATAAGAAGAACTAACCATCAAGAAGCATAATATCGGCGCTGGGCAACTTTTGTGGATTCTTCTAATCACTTAATCCGCCTTCACACTTCTCGGCAACCAACACATCTTCAGGGAAGGTAGACAAAGATAATCTGAAACTGTGCAATGAGACATAAGTTCATATTTTTTCATAGGTAAAATACTTAGAGCCGCATAAATACATAAGGCGCCAACCATCAACCACTGCCGCCGATTACATTGCAGCAAGCTTACGGTCTGGAACGGTCTACAAAAAGAATCTACTACGGGACGATGTATAAAGCAAGATCAAAAAAAAAAAGGTTGTACACAAACGTGCAGAGTGAAGAATCGGGCGATGTCCCTAAGATACATACGATACCATCAAATTTGCAAGAAAACCCAAGTTACACATAGCTCACACGGTTAATAATTCTATTGTACGAGTAGTACTTATTTTGCATTTTTTTCCTGTGTCTGTGAAAGGAAATTTTTTTTATTAAAATGGTAGCTATCCTTCGGTTTAAAAAAGAGAGAATACTCATATATAAAACAAAAGGTAACTCAGCGTTGACGTCCGAACAAAGAGACTGTTTACCGAGATATGCTTGTATACAGAGGACCCTTCATTAAGCGCTTCCTATCTTTAAATATAAATAAATCAAAGTGTGCGTGAGATATCCTCGAAAATTTTTATTCGTTTAAAAGGCCCATCGATGCCATTATGTATGGAATATAACATAGTTCAAATGTCCGCCGCTTCGTGGCGCACATCCGAAATGTCCAATAAATCAGGCTGATTTTTTTTTGTAATTTGCGCGCTCAAGGGATTTAAGTACCCTAAAAAATGTTTGCACACAGCACGGGCGAAGGAAAGTCAGGGAAGATAGAAATGGAGGTACCGATGAACGTTGGTTTTAAATGTTTGAAGGTTATAATGACTAGGAAATAAGGAGCTAGGCAGGGAATTCCATAAGCGAGTTGTACGGCTTGAGAACGAATCACGATATTTTAGAGTACGTCCGAAAGTGGGCTTGGGGGTATGCTGATGAGCATTCATAGCTACTGGCGATTTCTATGGAGTACTGCTGGTGGAAATAGCGATAAAACAGTGTGAGACACGCGACCTTACGTCGGTGTTCGAGGGTGTCCATCGTTTGAGTGATATTAGTATCACCTATGAGTTTTATCGCACGGTTTTGAATCCTATCTAGCAGGTGGATATATGTTTTGGGCGCACCCGACCAGATGTGGGCATTGTACTCCAATTTCGGGCGGATGAACGCCTTATATATTGTGGAGAGATCAAAGGGGGTGAAATATTTCTTACATCGCTTGAGGAAGCCTAGACATTTCGCAGCATTTTTGACGACACCGAATATGTGGTCATTCCAACGAAAGTTTGCATTGACACGCATACAGAGAATGGAAAGTTTTTCGGTCTTGACGATGCAATTGCCATTCATGGATAATAGCTGGGTGTACAAATTTCGCTTTAAGGACAGCAGACAGCATTGTGTTTTGGAAGCATTAAATTCTACTCTGTTAGTGTTTCCCCAATTAGTTATGCTTTTCCATCTTCTGAAAGAGTCTTAAAGAGAAGGATTGATGAAAAAGCTTACGCGGTGGTTTTGCCAGCGAGGAAGAACACCTCTTCAGAAGAAGGGGAGATACCATATACCATCTGGACCAGCAGATTTACGCATGTTGAGATCCTATAGTACTCTGGCTACTACACGAGTGCGAAAATGGATTCGTCCCCTTGAAGATTCGACGCACTCAAGTGTAGGCGGGGACAAAGCACGATCTGGGAGTGTTGAGCTAGCCGCAAAGGGTTCGGCTAGCAGATTGGCCTTGTCCACAGAGCTGACAGCTGGAATGTCATTGTAAATGAGCGTTGGGATGAAGGATGAGGCAGAATTTCTAATGTTTTTGACGAACGACCAAAAATTTTTACTGCCTTTGAGACATTGCATTATTTTTTGCTTCAGTTTTTGGTCGTACTGGAATTTCACACGCTTGAGAAAGACGTTGCAGTCTTTTCTGGCTCGTTTGAACTTTTTTCGATTCGTACCATGCCTTTTCTAGTTTGATACTCTTCACCTGATGAGGGATAAAGCATCTCATTCCAAAGAGAATAGTTTCTGTGATCACATCAGCAGCGGCATCCACGTCGTTATCGAGGAAACATAACGCCAGTTAAAATTCCTAAAGAAGTTGTTAAGTTCGCTCCAATTGGCTTTCTCGTATTACCATACGGTTCTTTTAGGAATCCTTTCTCTAACTGTGTGGTGGATGTACGAGAATTTAGCTGATATGACACAATGGTCCGACGAGCCTAGAGAGGAGAGCACATCAACGATGTACTTATCAGGGTGAGAAGTTAAAAACAAGTCCAGGGTGTTGGCGGTATGACTATCAACGTCTGGTATTCGTGTGGGCTCATTTACAAGCTGAGTTAAATTATTTTCCACAACGAAGATCTCAACACACCGTCCTTCGGGTGTTGTCTGTCCAGAATGTCGAAGCCAACCAGAATTGTGTATATTGAAATCGCCCGTAATAACGATTTCAGTATGAGGATACAGGGATACAATTCTTTGAATGGAGTCAGACAGCACATCAAACTCAAAGCAGTAGTGAATAATTTGCTTACGAAAATGGAATTTTAGCCACTTGAAATTGAATTCCGGATTGGAACAGGGACTACATTGTGGTGGAATTTGGTAAGCTACATCACTACGCACGTAAATGACGAGACTGCGGTGAGAGAAGAATAATGGCACTGGTTCCTAGCCAGGTAGCTTCAGATCAGAGTGATCTGAGACGTGTGGGCGGGGAACTAACTGTGTTTCACTAAGTGCCAAAACAGTAGACGTGGACGTACGCAGAAAAGTGATTACTTTTTAGCCCGCGTATATTGGCTACGTCCACCCTGAATTCCCTAGTCATAACTACAAACAAACACAGTAAACACAAACACCAACGATACTAAACAAGGCTGCGAAGTAAAAAATTCTGACGATGGTTTACCGAATCAAATTGCTGTAGGTGTTATGCCCCTTACAACAATATGAAACAGTGCACCAACAAAATTTTCACACACAACCCGCTATCCATCAGTCATTGCCTACACTCAGCCACTATGCCATGTACAGCAACCGGAGGGAGAGGTGATATACCCGCACTGTGTGATATTTTTGTTTTTTTAATTTTTTTTATTTAGTAATGATTTTCTCTTACTTTCAGCAATTTACACCAAAGTTGCACAATTCCTTACTCATTAGAAGGATCATGCCCTGACTCCTTTTCTTCAACCCCTTTCCTGATTCTTAGTGCGAACTAACCCCAACTGAGCGGCAGCACTTAAAGTGCAGTCGGTTCCAAATTAGCCCCCTTTTTGTGCTTAGTTGTCATCTGACATTCACACCTTAAACACTTTATATACGAGTAGGTATTGCAATATTGCAATAATTGTCGAGAAATACCCTAATTCTTTGTAATTTAGCCGGGAAGGTTTGTGACAGGAGGGTTGCCTTAAACTCATTGTCGTTAAATATAACTACTTTATGAAAGCTATTGTAAATGAAAGTGTGTAGAGTCAGTTGTTTTGTTACTTATCTGGAATCACATGACCGATTGGATATTTTAAGCAGTCTTAGAAAACACTTAAATTATTCAAGTTAATATTCTAGATGTTTTTTTAACAGGCAGAAGGTTTCCCGCATAATCTCAGTAAAGAATGGTACTGCATCCTAACTACTACAATTGAGGAAAATATGGAGCTGAAAATTAAAAGAAAAATATTAACTCAACTTACGTTTTCAAAAGTTAGAAAGTTATAAAAAACCTGCTTATCAATAAATTCTAAGTTAATACTCGTAAAATACAATTACACTTACTTACTTACGAGTACCAGGTGGCGCTACAATCCGGGGTGGACCAGGACCTCTGCTCTTTTTGCCGGCTGCCTTTAGTTGGCCTCTTCTTTCGGGGCTAATGCACTGGTGTCCATGCATTCAAGGTGAACCAGCCATTTAAGTCGGCATCGCAGTACAGTTCGCTATTGATGCATTGATGCAAACGGGACCGAAAATACCGTAAACCACTTTCCTCTGAAAGCGCCAGAGAGCATTTGCATCTGCTTTCGTCAGTGGCCATACCTCTGCGCCATTAAGCAAGACTGCGATGATCAATGTCTTGTGTAATATCTTTTTGGTTCTCGAGACTCTGCTTTACTACTTAACTCACTACTAAGTCTAAAGAAACAGCGATTAGCAAGAGTAAGCCTTCGCATGATTTCCGCGTTGGTGTCGTTGTCGGAGTTGATAATGGAGCCGATGTACTCGTAGATAAGATCTATTACTACCTCAAAGTTGTAGCTGCCCTTCGTGATATTTTGCTCTAGGCGTCGATGTTGTGTGTTCCTCTATACTGACATCATACGAGTGTACTTTGTTTCTCCTAAGTCGTAAAGGCTCCATTGGCAAGTCGCTGTATTCTTTCCATTTATTAATGTCATCTGCACATCCGAGTAACTGAACTTTTGAAAGATGGTGGCTCTGAAGTTGACTTGTGAGTTTCGTACAATTTTTTAAGAACGACGTTGAAAAAATTACATGACAGCGTGCATTCTCCATCATCATCCTATCGATTATGCATCGTCGAATGAGCAAGGATGCCACAACTATAGTTCCTCTCTATAGATGCTGTCATATGTAGCTTTGAAATCAATGAAGAGATGGTGTGCATCGACTTGGAACTCATGCGCTTTTTTCCAAGATTTGCCATAATGTGAAAATTTGATGAATGGTATGCTTTCCTGGTCTAAAACCACACTGATAGAGGCCTGTTAGACTGTTTACGGGGGTCATAGGCATTCAGATAATATCCGATATTGCGGAAACCTATTCCCTTGTAGTTGCTGCAGTTTAGGGGATCTCCTTTCTTTAGGATCGGACAGATAATTTTGATTTTGTTCGTCGCGCATACTTTCATCGACCCAGATTTCACCTACTGCCTTAAAAAAGTAGCAACTTTGTTGGACTTAGGCTTGGAAATGGCGGTACTGGCTTCATCTTAGTTAGGTGGACGGAAATGTTATCGGTCCTCGTCCAGGTTGAATGGTCCAGTCTGTCGGACGGTGGGATGTTGTTCCTCATCACCGCTTAAAAGTCTGCAGAAATAATCTTTCTAGATTCTCGGCACCGACACTGGTTCTACTATGAGATTTCCTTCTCTATCATTGCAAATATCTGTTCGCACTTTACGGTTTTGGAATGTATTTTGGTAAAACTCCCGGAATTAATTTTTCCAGTAACCTCTTCAAGGCCTCGATCGAGCGCTTCTGGTGCCTATGTTCTTCTCTCTTCTCTGCTCGTAGAGCTTGCAAGCCCCTCACGATTGTTTTTCTAGGTTCGCCGGTCTGCATTCATCATCGAACCAGGGGTTTCTTTGCTGGGGCGTGTTGAAACCCAGTATATTAGAGGCGGCCTTTCGTGTTTCAAGATATTTCATGAGCTAACGGTTTATCATGACTTGGAAAGAAGGAACGTAAGTGCAATGGGTCTGTAGGAGGAGAGTGAAGAAAATTCGAATTTTTTAGGGACGGGCTGTTTTCCATCTGCTCGGAAAGAGTTCTGAAGTGTAGGATTGATGAAAAGGCTTACGCAGTGATTTTACCAGCGTGGAAGAACACTTCTTCAGAAAAAGGCCAGCGGATTTATGCATGTTTAGATCTTTAAGTACTCTTGCTATTACAAGAGTGCGAAAGTGGATTCTAGACGGAGATAGAGCACAATCTGGGAGTGTTGAGCTGGCCGCAAAGTGTGCAACAAGCAGATTGGTCTTGTCCAAAGAGCTGACAACTGGAATGTCATTATAAATGAGCATTGGGATGGAGGATAAGGCAGAATTTCTAATGTTTTTGACAAATGACCAAAAGCTTTTACTACCCTTGGGACATTGTAGCATTTTTTGCCTCAACTTTTGGTCGTTTTGAAATTTCACACGCTTGAGAAAGACGTTGCAGTCATTCCTGGCTCGTTTAAACTTTTTCCGGTTTTCCACTGTCGGATTGTTCTTGAAGGACCGAAAAAAGCCTTCTCTAACCCTGACAGTCTCTTTACAGCTCGAGTCGTACCATGCCTTTTCATTTGGTTTGATACTCCTGATGAGGAATAAAGGATCTCGTTCCAAAGAGAATATTGTCTGTGCCCATATTAGCAGCGGCATCAACGTCGTAAACAACAAGTTAAAATTCATAAAGGCGTCAAGTCCGCTCGAATTAGCTTTCTCGTATTGTGATACGGTTCTTTTGGGATTCTTTTCTCTAACTGTGTGGTCAGTATATGAGAAATTAGCTAATATGACATAGTGGTCCAACGAGCCTAGAGATCGCACTTCTACTTCGTATATATCAGGGTGAAAAGTTAAAAGCAAGTCGAGGGTTTATCAATCTTTGGTATTGCCGTGGGCTCATATATGTACATGCTGGGTCAAGGCGGAAAACCTGCACCGAATATCTCAACATACGATCATTCGAATTGTGTATATTGAAATCGGCTGTAACAACGATTTCAGTTTGAAGTTAGAAGGATAAAATTCTTTAAATGGAGTTGGACAGCGCATCAAACCCGTCAAAGGTCGGGTTGCTGTCCAAATCGAGCCTTCTGTGAATAAAGCAATAGTAGATAATTTGCTTACGGAGATGGAAGTTTAACCGCATGAATTTGAATTCCGGATTGGAACATGTGCTACATTGTGGTGGAGTTTGGTAAGCTACATCACTACGAACGTAAATGGCGAGAGCGCGGTGAGAGAAGAACAGTGGCACTAGTTCGTAGCCTGGTAGCTTCAGATCAGAGTGATGTGAGAGATGTGGTTTGGCATCTACCTAACTTCACTAAGTGCCAGAACAGCTGAATTTGCAGACGTGGTCGTACGCAGAAAAGTGATTACGTTTTAGCCCACGAATATTTGCTATGTTCACTCTAAATTCCCGAGTCACTACAAAAAACACAAAGACCGACGATGCTTAGCAAGGATGCAAAGTGAAAATTCAGATATTGGTTAACCGAATCAAATTATTGTAGGTGTTATGCCCTTACAGCAATAGGAAACACCAACAAAATTCACACTCACAACCCGCTATCCCTCAGTTGTTACATTTACTAAGTCATTGCCCGTGCCGTATGACAAATACCGCAATGATAGTGACTCAGTGCAGGTAACAGTATTAAGACCAGGAGCCGGAGAGCTGGGATACCCCACTGTGTAATACCTATAACGGCGTAGGCCAGTATTATGCTATTAAGTATTATAGTCGAGCATGACCTCCACTGGGAGGTAAGGCAAGCTCTACGCTACGAATTTGATTGTTGTGCTGCTGGCCCAATCCAAGTTACAGGACGTCCAGCAGTTTCCCGATCAATCGCCGCGCACATCCCCAAATATACGCACAACTAATAATAAAAAACATCAACCTGAGTCTAGGAGAAATATCACTTTTTTCCCTTTAGGCTTACAGCAACTGACAGAAACTATCTTTTGCAAGTGTCTATTCTAAACGAACATTGCTACCGCCAAATTATTTTTCAAATGCGTATTAGATAGATTATCAGCACACCTAAAAGTATGTGCACACTTTGCTTGCAATAGCAAAAAAAAATTTCATTACCCGATTGCTATACGATGTGAATGCTGTGCCAACAACATGAATGTGAACAGCGTCATCTATGTTTGAAATGCGGGAAATTTGAAATATTTGAATAGCAGAAGTCACAAGTTAATAGAAAATTGAAAATGTGTTGAACGCTGGATGGTACAGAATTTTGTCAAGAGATGTCAGGTGAGCATCGCCCTAGGATGCAAGTCAGTTCTAATGTGGAATTTGAATTGTGAATTACGAGTGCTGATAAAATGGTTTAAGTAAAAGATAAACAAAAATAAAAGTAATTGAGATTTTAGTTGTAAATTGTAATTGTGATTGTTTGAAAGGATTAAGTTCTATCTTGTGTGCAAACAAAAAGCCTGTGTGTTGTTTTAAAATGCTGTAATGGGTCGAAAACTATTGCAGTTGACCCTCATCCAACTCAAACACGAGTTGAAAAAGAGAAACCTCAGCGCCATTGGAGGAACAAACGACTTGGTGCTCCGACTTCAGGACGTTTGGAACAACGAGTTTGAGCATAATGATTTTATGACAGATTTCATCGGATACTTTGCTAAAATCGGTAGCGATAGCATCAGCTTTAACGCCGCCTTCTATTGCACACAAAGTATCATGCTTAATACAAATTCGGTAAGGGTTGTAGTTATATAGTGGCCTTTAATAAATCCATATAGATTGTGGGAAAATATGGACATGAAACAAAATAACATTGAGTCAAAAATGGTGTTCATAAATTGTTTAGGTATGCAGAAGAACTTAGCGATAGGTTAGTTGTTAGAGATCTCGTCCTTGAGGCCTTTTTCGTGAAGAGGAATTATGTAAAAATCATGGGAAAATTTCCCCGAGAGAATGAAAAGCTTAAATAGGTCTGCAGGGAGTTGAGTTGACAAAATTCCACATATTTTTATTAGTATGGATATCAAACTTCTATGGATGCAACTGGTTACGTCGAAAGCCTCTAGGGCGCTTTCGGCCTTTTGGCAGTGCAAAAGAGCTGTTGGCAAGACACGGAACTAGTAATCGAGAAGGGTCCTTTGGATATTCACGGCTATGATTAGGCCAATTATATCCTAATTCTCGGTTATCTGGTGGAACAAGCTTGCACGCAAATACGTTACTGCTGCTCATACCACACTTCAAAGAACGGTCTGTGTCGGTTATACGTGCGCTTTCTCTAACACGCCTGGCTCCGCTCTAGACGCATTGATCTTCCCCTGGCTATTCATATCATGGGCTGCATTCGCAAACCCATATTCCGTTTAAAAAGAAGTGGTCTTTGGTACAACTTGCATTGGAGCTTTGATGGCCGGCTGTCTTTGACTCCGATCTTTTGGACATGCCGTCCGATGCAGTGACACCACAACTCCTGCTGCAGAAAAAATACAAAATCGATTTTCCCTGTGCCCAAGTCTGGTTTTGGCCAGTATCTGATTCAGGAAAGGTCTTCACAGATGGCTCCAAAACCAATTTAGAAAGAGGCGCTGGTGTCTTCCTAAAGGACAACAATGTTACATATCACTCCTCGTTAGAAAAATTTGCGTATGTCTTCCAAGAGGAGGTATACGCAATCCACAACTATATTGTGAAGAATCGGTAGAGGGGGCCAAGCATTTGGATACGAGGGTTGTCTGAAAAGTTTGAACAATGATACAACACATTGTTTCTCAGAATTTTTTTTTATTGTTCTACATAGTTTCCTTGTAACTCTACACACTTCTCCCAGCGTCACTCCCATCTCTCTAACCCGTTCAAATAACACTTGGCGTTTTTCTCTGCAAAATAATTGTTCACGAAGGTGATTGCCTCCTCATTTGACGAAAATCTCTGTCCTCCGAGCGCTGTTTTTAGATGCGGGTGTAACGGCCGCTCGCAAATGTAGCAGACAAATTCAAACATCGCCTCAAATGCTGAAACCTACCAACAGCAACGGCGATGTTAAAAAGAGTGGTTGTCTTAGCTTCCGTTCAGGGAGCATGGGCTTCAAACAATGATAAAGAAGGGAAATTTTTTTCTGATTTCAAGAGAGCATGCATGTTTATTTTTTTTATGTATATGTACAGTGTACTTAAGTAATGTGCAATTGGATGAGGATACCGTTGGCTTGACGAGTGAGAAGCTTGAGTTTCTTGGCGATTGCAAAAAAGGCGGGCAAAGGTGACGTGATAGCCGAACCGTGAGGTTCTTGGATTAAGAAACAAAAAAAATAAAAAATAAAAAAAAGAAAAAGATAAAAATCCACATCTATAAACTGTAGTGAGACAGAAAAACAAAAACTTAATAATTGTGCAGAGTAGTTAAAGCTAGTAAAAAAAAAAAAAAAAAAAAAATGTAATAATTATTGAATACCTTTAGGAGTTAAGAATTCAGATAAATTTTTGTGAATTTAATACCTATGTATGTACATGAATCTGATAGTAAAATAATTACGCATTTAAAAAAAAAAAAAAATTAAATGAATAAAATTTGTTATGTGAAGTTCATGAAATTTTAATGAAATAAAGAAGGCCACTTTATAACGTACTATGTGTATGGTGTCTGATTATTGCTTAAATGTCATCACTTTTAAGAAGTACATGCGTCTAGAAATGTGCTAGTTTTTTTTTAATTTTCAGGGGTAAGTAAGGTTGGCTGAGTCGGAACCTGATGACTTGACTCGGTGATAGCGTTCAACATACGGTTAGGGGAAGTCCAGAGAATCGCCATGGGACTTCACGGCAGAGAGGGATTGGCATCGCTGAATCAACATCAGCCAGCGATCCTCAATATGGTGACAACATCAGAGCAAAACTGTAAGTAACATGGCATGATATATGTTTTTTTTGTAGTAGCATAGTTGAGAGTGGAGACAAGAACTACCCCATCCGGCGAGCTGAGCCGTGCATCGCGAGCATGCCACGCTCCTCACACTCGACTATCCCTTCCCATTACATTTCCGTTTCCATCCAAATATCCATATCCACGATCCATTCTTTCCGTTTGTTAGTTCTGTTTGTTTCGATATCCTGAAGTCCTAGCCACATCCTACGCATTTTTTTTAATCTCTAATTTCCTACATATCCAATCTATTACAAGGGAACAAAAAGAAGTCACTTGCGGCTAGATCTAGTGAATAAGGCGGATGGTCAAGGAGTTCAAACCGTAATTTATGGATTTTCGCCAAGGCAACCGCTGAGGTGTGAGACGGCGCGTTGTCTTGGTGAAACAGGATTTTCCTTTTCTGCAAATGTGGCCATTTTTCCGCAATTTCTGCCTTCAGCAGAAATTCCTTTCTGAAGATAATCGATTAAGATAACTCCTTTACTATCCCAAAAAACAGTCACCATCACTTTCCCATCCGAAAAAACAGTTTTTGCTTTTTTTGGAGCCGGGTCGCCCTTTGCAGTCCACTGTTTTGACTGAATTTTTGTTTCGGGCGTATGGTGTACCCAAGTTTCATCTACTGCAATTAATAGGCGCCAAAACTCGGATTTATTGCGCCTAAACTGCGTCAACAGAGCGTTAGAAATTTTCATTCGAATACGTTTTTGCTCTAACGTAAGCAAACGTGGCACCCCCGCGGACAGCTTTCTTATGTCTAAATCTTGATTTAATATGTAACAAACACGTTCTTTGGACATTTTAATAACCTCTACTATCTCTTTCACTTTAATTCGGCTGTAGTCTAACACCCTTTGGGGAGCTTTAGCAATGTTATCGTCAGTGGTTGAAGTTTTTGGACGTCCCGGACGTTCATCATCTCACAAGTTCTTACGGCCACGTTTAAATTCAGCTGCCTAAAATTTCACTGTGGTAAATGATAGTGCAGAATCCCCATACACAGAGTTCAACTCATTTTTGATTTGTGTAGGCGTATTGCCTTTCAAAAACAAGAATTTAATAACAGCTCGATACTCCATTTTTTCTATTTTCACAAAAAACACTCACATCGACTCACTCAAACGACTGTCAACTAAAAACTGCGGGTCCAAAATGATTGAAACTATCAAAAGATGCACAACTAGCATTCACCTTATTGACGAGTGTCGCTATCTTTACGTTGCGGAAACGCTTCAGACAACCCTCGTATATAGCGACAACAAAACAGCGCTTAGAGCTTTGTTAATTCCTCTTACAGCTGCCAAGCTACCTCGAGAAAGCAGGTTTTTACTCAACACAGTCGTAAGGCTGAATTCACTGAGTCTTGTCTGGATCCCAGGTCACAATGGCATCACGGGAAATAAAACTGCCGATGAACTTGCCGAAACTACGTTGGGTCTGCCTGCATCCTCGGTTAGGGCTTCTATTGACATGTGGGTTTCATATGAGCACAACTGCAGATAGCATTACTCTCCAAGTTGCCGGGAGACCAAACGAATGCTTCCCGATGTTTCTTAGAGGAAAGAGCGCAGGTTGCTTACTGGCGTCGTTACGGGGCATTACACTTTTGCTAAGTAGTTAAATGCGCTGTGCATAACTGATAGAACATCCTGCGACGTTTGCCGTGAAAGTATTGACGATATCCGGCTTATATTCGCATCAGGCTGCAGGTACATGGCGTTGACTTGGTGGGTGCTGGTAATGGAGGCACTTTATCACTGAAGCGGTTACTCGTCTTTCTTCGAAGGACTGAGAAATTGCATTAAAAGGAAATTACAAGGTGTACAATTTACTCGTTTTTCTTCTGAGTGCTCTGTTTCGACAGAACAAAATAAAAAACTTAAAAAAAATCAATCAGCAATGGAATGTGAGAATTTTTTTGGGTGGATAAAATTAAAGACTTTCTGATCGTCAATCGCAATTTGTTTATTAAAGAGTTAGCAGTGATGGGCAACATTTTAATTTCAACCAACCGACCAGGCTTGAGACCTGTAGCTCTAAAGCTGGTGCCGAAGGACTTGAATTTGATGTGAAACAAAGCAGCCTGTGAACATTTCAGAAGTCATTCTTTCCGAGACTAATTCAGATCAAATATTCATCAATCGTATCAATAGTGATAACAAGACGTAGATTTATGAGTACGACATGCGAACAAGTCATCTAGCGCGTGAATGACTTGCTCTCATTGACCCTAGACCGACGAAGCCAATTCGTTGTCAATCATAAAAGAAGACGAAGACCACTGTTTTTACGTATTACAAAAGTTTTACATCATGAATGTCTATCCAGAAACCAGACTTGACAGTCTGACGTATGCGTGAAGCACCTCACACAAAAAGGCCTCAATTGTGGAAGACAATTCGTGGATTTTGCATCACAATAATGCGCGATCTGACTATGCGCGCATTATAATACAACTAGCATTCAATAGTCATCAAATTCATCTGAACAGGACGGCTCCAAAGATCGGCTACTAAAGAAGTTTCGAGTGATGGATCAAATGCTGGCATAAGCGTGTTGCAGCCAAGTGGGATTACTTTTGAAGGCGACAATATGTATATACTCATATCCAAGGACTAAACAACAGGCACTCAGGAGAACAACATGTTTCAGACATCTGCACGACTATTTGAAATTCACTAACTAAGAGCACATATGCAATGAATAAACCGTCAAAAATACGAAAGCAGCATTTGCCTCTTGCCTAAAACTGGTAAAAATTATAGTTCCCAAACGATAAAATAACATAAACAGGTACATATACCAAATTTGTGAATGATATTAAAAAAAAAATCCCCCCTAAATAATTTCGCCAGTTGGAAAGTGTTTAATTCAGTGGTGGTATTTCCACAGTTTCGTTCACCAATTGTAGACAGTATTCCGAAATCTAAATACTAAGAGCAGTCTATATAAAACTTAAAAGTTTTGGACTGCTTAATCTATAGTCAACACTAATTACGTAAGTAAATACATCCTTAATTTGTTTATTCTAGTTCTATTCTAGTTCTAGCTAGCAGTCGATCACTTTAACCGCTCCGCCCCGTCGCCACAACAGAAACTTCATTTGGACTCAGAAATAATTATGCAACATCGACATAAACAAATAAACTTCCTTAGATTTCCTCTTCCAAATTAAAAGAGGGTCCATTTACAAATTTGTGTAAAAACTAATGAATAAAGCATTCAAAATATAAGCCGAAAATTTAAATTTATCGTAACATGAGAGCACAGCGTCAAAACAACGTCACGCACTATTATTTTGATCATCAGCTCTTAGTTTTGATTGGCGGGCTATCTTTTTGCCACATTTATTATTTGCTTATCAAATTCTTATCACGTCTGATTCAAAGATAATCACTTAAAGTCCACTATAAAAGAGCGGCGGAATTCGTAGTCATCAATAAGTTCTCGAAGTAGAATCAAACAACCTTCATCATGAAAGTAGCTCTGTTTATTGTTGCCGTCGCACTCTTGGCCTCCCCAGCCTGGGGCAAGATCTTCACCCGTTGCAGTTTGGCCCAAGAAATGTACAGGCTTGGAACTCCAAAGTCCGAATTGTCCATCTGGACTTGCATTGCTCAACACGAAAGCTCATACAACACCGCCGCCGTAGGACCAACCAACTACAACGGAACCAACGACTACGGTATCTTCCAGATCAACGATTTGTACTGGTGCCAACCAACAAGCGGCAAATTCTCCTACAACGAATGCGGCCTCTCGTGCTCATCCCTCCTTACCGATGATATCTCTCGCTCTGTTACCTGTGCCCGCAAGATCAAGAGCCAACAAGGATGGACCGCATGGAGCACCTGGAAATACTGCAGCGGCTCTCTTCCAAGCATCGACAGCTGCTTCTAAGTTAATTGATTCTACTTTCGTTTAATTTGTTCTAATAAAATTTGCATTGATATAATTTGAGGCTTTTTAATACACCTACGACTATTTGGCTAAGGCGTTAGGGATATACGAGTATATATATGAATTTTGATAATGGAATCGACTTCATTAGCTTCCCACTTTGATAGGAACAACGCCAAATACTCGTATCCAAATGTATGCTGACGATGTTCAATTGCTCAATAGTACTCCGCTGGGACTCGTCGAATTCTGCGGTAATAAAATCAACAACATTCTGAAAGAGACGTCTAAGGAGTTCAGCTAAATAAATTACACAGTATTGCAGATTACTCATCAGGTCCAGTAGAGTAGTCGTCATTGAGATTTTCTAATTTTCTTATTTACTTACATTAATACAATGTTATATTAATTGATTTCAACGTTGTTAGATATTAGAGTATGAAAAATAGAGATGGTTAGGTTCTTGAGAATGACTGGGGAACGATTGGCTAAAGAAGTTGGCAAAAAGATTTGCAGTTACTGAACACTTTAGAGAACCCAATATTAACAGAACGGAACTGAAGAAATCAGTCAGCATTTGAGCTTGATCCAAAATAAGTGTACCAGAGCTTATTGTTTTTATTACGAAATGAACGTAACTTTTTGTTGTATCAAGGTGGTGAATGTGAGATAAAATCAAATATCTATCAGCGAGTTAGCAGAATTAACCAAAATCCCGGTTCGATGCATTTATTTCATTTTAAACAATCAGTTGGACTCGAGACGTGTCGCCGCACGGCAGGTATCAAAGGACTGGAATCTCCAGGAAAAAAAGTACCGTGTGGATATTGTAGAAGACATGTTTTCTGAGACTGATTTAGACGACACAATTATCAAACAAATTAATATGGGTAACAAGACGTGGGCTTATGAATACGACACGCAACCGAGACATCAAGCGCGTAAATGGCTTGCTCCAAATGAGCCAAGACAAAAGAAATGAAGTCAATCAAAAAAGAAGGCGATTATCACTGTTTTCATGGATTATAATGGTGCTGATCATGATCAATTTCTTCCTAAAAAGAGGTCTAAATTGTGGAAAGACAATTCGTAGATTTTGCATCGCACTATATCACAATGCATTGATTGTTGCTTGCTAAAATTCACCTGATCTTGCACCGTGAGATTTTTTCCAGTTCGTTCTTCTCAGTACTCTACTTCGTAGAACGCGTTTTAACAGTCCAGAGGAAACAATGGAAAAATCGCTGAGCACATTGAACCACTTATGTGTGTATAAATGCTTTTATATCAGACCAATACGCGTAACAATGATACCGACAGCTTCGCTAAACTCTTTCGAGGTGATCCTGGAAATACACTCACATCATGACCTGAAATGTAAAGCCTCGATTTCAAAGAAAACTACGTCAGAGCAAAATTGTCTATTCACGATCCATTCTTTCCGTTTATTAGTTCTGTTTGTTTCGATATCCTGAAGTCCTAGCCACATCCTACACATTGTTTTTAATCTCTAATTTCCTACATATCCAATCTATTACAAGGGAACAAAAAGAAGTCACTTGCGGCTAGATCTAGTGAATAAGGCGGATGGTCAAGGAGTTCAAACCGTAATTTATGGATTTTCGCCAAGGCAACCGCTGAGGTGTGAGACGGCGCGTTGTCTTGGTGAAACAGGATTTTCCTTTTCTGCAAATGTGGCCATTTTTCCGCAATTTCTGCCTTCAGCAGAAATTCCTTTCTGAAGATAATCGATTAAGATAACTCCTTTACTATCCCAAAAAACAGTCACCATCACTTTCCCATCCGAAAAAACAGTTTTTGCTTTTTTTTGGAGCCGGCTCGCCCTTTGCAATCCACTGTTTTGACTGAATTTTTGTTTCGGGCGTATGGTGTATCCAAGTTTCATCTACTGTAATTAATCAACGCCAAAACTCAAATTTATTGCGCTTAAACTGCGCCAACAGAGCGTTGGAAATGTTCATTCGAACACGTTTTTGCTCTAACGTAAGCAAACGCGGCACCCCCGCGGACAGCTTTCTTAAGTCTAAATCTTGACTTAATATGTAACAAACACGTTCTTTGGACATTTTAATAACCTCTATTATCTCTTTCACTTTAATTCGGCGGTCGTCTAATACCATTTGGGGAGCTTTAGCAATGTTATCGTCATTGGTTGCAGTTTTTGGACGTCTTGAACTTTCATCATCTCACAAGTTCTTACGGCCACGTTTAAATTCAGCTGCCCAAAATTTCACTGTGATAAATAATGGTGCAGAGTCCCCATACACAGAGTCCAACTCATTTTTGATTTGCGTAGGCATATGGCCTTTCAAAATCAAGAATTTAATAACAGCTCGATGCTCAATTTTTTCCATTCTCACAAACGACTCACTCAAACGACTGTCAACTACAAACTGCGCGTCCAAAATGACTGAAACTTCGGTAAGTAACTGTCAAAAGATGCACAATTAGCATTCACTTTATTGACGAGTGTCGCTATCTTTACGTTGCGGAAACGCTTCAGACAACCCTCGTATATAGCGACAACAAAGCAGCGCTTAGAGCTTTGTTAATTCCTCTTACAGCTGCCAAGCTAAGGTTTTTACTCAACACAGTCGTAAGGCTGAATTCACTGAGTCTTGTCTGGATCCCAGGTCACAATGGCATCACGGGAAATAAAACTGCCGATGAACTTGCCGAAACTACGTTGGGTCTGCCTGCATCCTCGGTTAGGGCTTCTATTGACATGTGGGTTTCATATGAGCACAACTGCAGATAGCATTACTCTCCAAGTTGCCGGGAGACCAAACGAATGCTTCCCGATGTTTCTTAGAGGAAAGAGCGCAGGTTGCTTACTGGCGTCGTTACGGGGCATTACACTTTTGCTAAGTAGTTAAATGCGCTGTGCATAACTGATAGAACATCCTGCGACGTTTGCCGTGAAAGTATTGACGATATCCGGCTTATATTCGCATCAGGCTGCAGGTACATGGCGTTGACTTGGTGGGTGCTGGTAATGGAGGCACTTTATTACTGAAGCGGTTACTCGTCTTTCTTCGAAGGACTGAGAAATTGCATTAAAAGGAAATTACAAGGTGTACAATGGACTCGTTTTTCTTCTGAGTGCTCTGTTCCGACAGAACAATATAAAAAAATAAAAAAAAATCAATCAGCAATGGAATGTAAGAATTTTTTTGGGTGGATAAAATTAAAGACTTTCTGATCGTCAATCGCAATTTGTTTGTTAAAGAGTTAGCAGTGATGGGCAACATTTTAATTTCAACCAACCGACCAGGCTTGAGACCTGTAGCTCTAAAGCTGGTGCCGAAGGACTTGAATTTGATGTGAAACAAAGCAGCCTGTGAACATTTCAGAAGTCATTCTTTCCGAGACTAATTCAGATCAAATATTCATCAATCGTATCAATAGTGATAACAAGACGTAGATTTATGAGTACGACATGCGAACAAGTCATCTAGCGCGTGAATGACTTGCTCTCATTGACCCTAGACCGACGAAGCCAATTCGTTGTCAATCATAAAAGAAGACGAAGACCACTGTTTTTACGTATTACAAAAGTTTTACATCATGAATGTCTATCCAGAAACTAGACTTGACAGTCTGACGTATGCGTGAAGCACCTCACACAAAAAGGCCTCAATTGTGGAAGACAATTCGTGGACTTTGCATCACAATAATGCGCGATCTGACTATGCGCGCATTTCCTGGCCAAAATAACACAACTAGCATTCAATAGCCATCAAATTCATCTGAACAGGACGACTCCAGAGATCGGCTACTAAAGAAGTTTCGAGTGATGGATCAAATGCTGGCATAAGCGTGTTGCAGCCAAGTGGGATTACTTTTGAAGGCGACAATATGTATATACTCATATCCAAGGACTAAACAACAGGCTCTCAGGAGAACAACATGTTTCAGACATCTGCACGACTATTTGAAATTCACTAACTAAGAGCACATATGCAATGAATAAACCGTCAAAAATACGAAAGCAGCATTTGCCTCTTGCCTAAAACTGGTAAAAATTATAGTTCCCAAACGATAAAATAACATAAACAGGTACATATACCAAATTTGTGAATGATATTAAAAAAAAAATCCCCCCTAAATAATTTCGCCAGTTGGAAAGTGTTTAATTCAGTGGTGGTATTTCCACAGTTTCGTTCACCAATTGTAGACAGTATTCCGAAATCTAAATACTAAGAGCAGTCTATATAAAACTTAAAAGTTTTGGACTGCTTAATCTATAGTCAACACTAATTACGTAAGTAAATACATCCTTAATTTGTTTATTCTAGTTCTATTCTAGTTCTAGCTAGCAGTCGATCACTTTAACCGCTCCGCCCCGTCGCCACAACAGAAACTTCATTTGGACTCAGAAATAATTATGCAACATCGACATAAACAAATAAACTTCCTTAGATTTCCTCTTCCAAATTAAAAGAGGGTCCATTTACAAATTTGTGTAAAAACTAATGAATAAAGCATTCAAAATATAAGCCGAAAATTTAAATTTATCGTAACATGAGAGCACAGCGTCAAAACAACGTCACGCACTATTATTTTGATCATCAGCTCTTAGTTTTGATTGGCGGGCTATCTTTTTGCCACATTTATTATTTGCTTATCAAATTCTTATCACGTCTGATTCAAAGATAATCACTTAAAGTCCACTATAAAAGAGCGGCGGAATTCGTAGTCATCAATAAGTTCTCGAAGTAGAATCAAACAACCTTCATCATGAAAGTAGCTCTGTTTATTGTTGCCGTCGCACTCTTGGCCTCCCCAGCCTGGGGCAAGATCTTCACCCGTTGCAGTTTGGCCCAAGAAATGTACAGGCTTGGAACTCCAAAGTCCGAATTGTCCATCTGGACTTGCATTGCTCAACACGAAAGCTCATACAACACCGCCGCCGTAGGACCAACCAACTACAACGGAACCAACGACTACGGTATCTTCCAGATCAACGATTTGTACTGGTGCCAACCAACAAGCGGCAAATTCTCCTACAACGAATGCGGCCTCTCGTGCTCATCCCTCCTTACCGATGATATCTCTCGCTCTGTTACCTGTGCCCGCAAGATCAAGAGCCAACAAGGATGGACCGCATGGAGCACCTGGAAATACTGCAGCGGCTCTCTTCCAAGCATCGACAGCTGCTTCTAAGTTAATTGATTCTACTTTCGTTTAATTTGTTCTAATAAAATTTGCATTGATATAATTTGAGGCTTTTTAATACACCTACGACTATTTGGCTAAGGCGTTAGGGATATACGAGTATATATATGAATTTTGATAATGGAATCGACATCATTAGCTTCCCACTTTGATAGGAACAACGCCAAATACTCGTATCCAAATGTATGCTGACGATGTTCAATTGATCAATAGTACTCCGCTGGGACTCGTCGAATTCTGCGGTAATAAAATCAACAACATTCTGAAAGAGACGTCTAAGGAGTTCAGCTAAATAAATTACACAGTATTGCATATTACTCATCAGGTCCAGTAGAGTAGTCGTCATTGAGATTTTCTAATTTTCTTATTTACTTACATTAATACAATGTTATATTAATTGATTTCAACGTTGTTAGATATTAGAGTATGAAAAATAGAGATGGTTAGGTTCTTGAGAATGACTGGGGAACGATTGGCTAAAGAAGTTGGCAAAAAGATTTGCAGTTACTGAACACTTTAGAGAACCCAATATTAACAGAACGGAACTGAAGAAATCAGTCAGCATTTGAGCTTGATCCAAAATAAGTGTACCAGAGCTTATTGTTTTTATTACGAAATGAACGTAACTTTTTGTTGTATCAAGGTGGTGAATGTGAGATAAAATCAAATATCTATCAGCGAGTTAGCAGAATTAACCAAAATCCCGGTTCGATGCATTTATTTCATTTTAAACAATCAGTTGGACTCGAGACGTGTCGCCGCACGGCAGGTATCAAAGGACTGGAATCTCCAGGAAAAAAAGTACCGTGTGGATATTGTAGAAGACATGTTTTCTGAGACTGATTTAGACGACACAATTATCAAACAAATTAATATGGGTAACAAGACGTGGGCTTATGAATACGACACGCAACCGAGACATCAAGCGCGTAAATGGCTTGCTCCAAATGAGCCAAGACAAAAGAAATGAAGTCAATCAAAAAAGAAGGCGATTATCACTGTTTTCATGGATTATAATGGTGCTGATCATGATCAATTTCTTCCTAAAAAGAGGTCTAAATTGTGGAAAGACAATTCGTAGATTTTGCATCGCACTATATCACAATGCATTGATTGTTGCTTGCTAAAATTCACCTGATCTTGCACCGTGAGATTTTTTCCAGTTCGTTCTTCTCAGTACTCTACTTCGTAGAACGCGTTTTAACAGTCCAGAGGAAACAATGGAAAAATCGCTGTGTGTGTATAAATGCTTTTATATCAGACCAATACGCGTAACAATGATACCGACAGCTTCGCTAAACTCTTTCGAGGTGATCCTGGAAATACACTCACATCATGACCTGAAATGTAAAGCCTCGATTTCAAAGAAAACTACGTCAGAGCAAAATTGTCTATTCTCCTAAACGTATCTGACTCCGTTTTATGGCGCATACTGAAAACTGAGTCTAAATTGAAGAATAAGTCTAACGATAATTTACAAATCCGACAAGCAAGTGCCTGCTTTTGTAACGATTTTGGCTAATTGAACTGCAAACGGAAGCTCTCCGCCCGTTTTTGTCACCCTCGTTGTTAAAATGTATCAAGAGGAGTAATGGCTTAAAATAATGCGATGATTCTTAGGCACGAAAACTATTCGGTTCCAAATGCCGAATACTGCAACAGCACTCAGACCGTCTAATGTGATTGGGAATGGTCACAAATCCCGCAAAACCATATTCAACATCACATCATACCTCATTAAGCGAATTGACGTCGTCCTCTGAGCTATATTAAGCTTATTGGCAGAGTGTTCATAAAATTAAATATATTTTCTATATACATATTCTTAAAATATGTATGTAACTCTTGAATATAATAATCTATAGTATAGTACTACAACAGAACGACGCTTTGAACGACGTAGTTTACCGATAAATCTTCTGGTTACAACGACTAGCGGTTATTGTTTTTACAAAAAAAAGAATCATATCCCACGTCTTGCTTCTTCTCTATTCAGTACTGACAGGTGCGACAGTGTTACGCGACAATTTTCCTTTCCTATAAATTTGGAAACTGATGAAAGCAATCGTGCAAAGGAATTCGGTGTTAGTCCTTCAACAATATCTACAATCAAGGAAAGCAAACATAAGATAGAAGCCCTGTTCAATACAAATATTTTGAAACCCAAACCGGTGAGGGCTTCAACTCAGGGATAAATTGAAGAAGCACTATAACAGCGGTTCCAGAAAAATTTCATTGTTCTGCAAGCTGGGATAATCTTTTTAAGAGAAGACACAATTTAATCGCTGCTAAGATTGCCGGGGATTGTCAGAGTGCCCACAGAGTGATATGAGTGGCAAACAAAAGTTTTGCCTAGCCTGCGCATTCAACTTAGGGACGATGAAATTTTTAACGCAGTCGAGAAGGAAATGTTTTATAAATTCACTCCAGATAAGATATATAAGATATTAAAATTTAAAGGTGAACAATTCCTTCGAGTAAAACTGTCCAAATGGAGAATTACTGTGATGGTTGCGGCAAATATGAGTAGCGGGCTTAAAAAAAGCCCACCGTTCAAGATTTTTCAAACATGTGTCATTGCCAGTAGAGTATGAAAGCAATCAGAATTTACTAAGAAGAGCAAAAATATACTGTTTTTGACTTACGATTCTCCAACACATCCGTAAACCAATGACTTAAGGAGCATAACTATGATTTATCTGCCTCCCAATACCAGTTCGGCCTTACAGCCCATGGATCAAGCCATTTTTCGAGCTCTTAAATCATACTTCTGCAAAAATATAGTTCTGAAAATTATCACGTCTTGATATATGTACATAAGTACCAAGTGCCAGTGCTAAGCAACCAAATATTACGGTTCTCTATGTTACACTTATGTATGTGTTTTTTGTGTTTGTTTTTCTTTTCCTATAATGACTTGAGAATTTAGGGTGGACATTGCCAGCAAACGCGGGATAAAAAGTGATCACTTTTCTGCGTACGTCCACGTCTGTAAATTCGGCTGTTTTGACACTTAGTGAAACACAGGTAGATCCCAGCCCACACCTCTCAGATCACTCTGGTCTGAAGCTACCTGGCTACGAACAAGTGCCATTATTCTTTTCTCATCGTGGTCTCGTCATTTACGTTCGTAGTGATGTATCTTACCAAATTCCACCACAATGTAGGGACTACAATCCGGAATTCAATTTCATGTGATTAAAATTCCATATCCGTAAGCAAATTATCCACTACTGCTCTATTTACAGAAGCCCCAAACTGGACAGCAATTCGACTTTCAACGAGTTTGATGCGCTGTCTGACTCTATTCAAAGAATTGTATCCCTGTATCCTTCTGGTTGACTTTGACATTCTGGACGGACAACACCCGAAGGACGGTGTGTTTGGATCTTCGCTGCGGAAAACAACCTAACGTAGCTTGTAAATGAGCCCACGCGAATACCAGACGTTGATAGTCATACCGCCAACACCCTGCACTTGTTTTTAACTTCTCACTCTCATAAGTACTCCGTTGTTCTGATTTTCCCTCTAGGGTTGACAAACCATTGTGTCCTATCAGCTAATTTCTCGTACACCGACCACATAGTTAGAGAAAAGATTCCTAAAGGAACCGTATGGCAATACGAGAAAGCCAATTGGAGCGGACTTAACACCTTCTTTAGGAATTTTAACAGGTCGTTATGTTTCCTTGATAATGACGTGGATGCCGCTGCTGATATGATCACAGACACTATTCTCTTTGGAATGAGATGCTTTATCCCTCATCGGATGAAGAGTATCAAAGCAAAAGGAAATACATGATACGATTCGAGCTGTAAAGAGGCTGTCGGGGTTAGAGAAGTGTTTTTTCGGTCCTTCAAGACCAATCCGACAGAGGAAAACCGGAAAAAGTTTAAACGAGCCAGGAATGACTGCAACGTTTTTCTCAAGCGTGCGAAATTTCAATACGACCAAAAGTTGAGGCAAAAAATACTACAATGTCCAAGGTAGTAAAAGCTTTTGGTCATTTGTTAAAAACATTAGAAATTCTGCCTTATCCTCCATTCCAATGCTCATTTACAATGACAATCCAGCTGCCAGTTCTTCGGACAAGACCAATCTGCTTCCTGCACACTCAACACTCACAGATTGTGCTCTATCTCCGCCTATATTTGAGGGCGTAGAATCTTCAATGGAACGAATCCACTTTCGCACTCGTGTAGTAGCTAGAGTACTTAAAGATCTTAACATTCACAAATCTGCTGGTCCAGATGGTATATCTCCCCTACTTCTTAAGAGGTGTTCTTCCTCGATGGCAAAACCACTGCATAAGCTTTTTCATCAATCCTACTCTTAAGAACTCTTTCCGAGCAGATGGAAAACAGCATTTGCCCAGCCCGTCCCTAAAAAATATGAATCTTCTTCTCTCTCCTCCAACAGACCCATTGCACTTACGTCCCTTCTGTCCAAGGTCATGGAAACGCTGATAAACCGTCAGCTCGTGAAATATCTCGAAACACGAAAACTTCTCACTGACCGGCAGTACGGTTTTCGTACCAACAGGTCCACTGGTGATCTGATGGCATGTCTCATCGAAGAGTGGAACCAAAGCGTACATCAATCTGGCAAAAGCAAGATAGTTGCACTTGATATTTCTAAGGCATTTGACAGAGTTTGGCTTCAGGCTCTTTTGTCGAAAATGCGTGCTCTTGGGATCGATGACTCTCTTCTTCAATGGATTAGAAATTACCTTTCGGAACGTTCAATTCAAGTTGTCTTGGACGCTTTCAAGTCTGATATTCACAAAATAAATACTAGTGTTCCACAGGGCTCCGTTCTGTCTCCGACACTCTTTTTAATTCTTATTAATGATCTCTTGTCTGAAACTTCTAATCCAATATATTCCTTTGCTGACGATAGCACTCTCTGCTTTTCTTATTCGTTCCTGGACTCACGTCCCTGCTCTTCGGCTGTAGAAAGGGAACGGCAGCGTATGTTAAGCTCATTAAATTCCGATATTAGTAGCATGACCAATTGGGGAACTATCAACAGAGTGGAATTTAATGCTTCCAAAACACAATGCTGTCTGCTGTCGTTAAAGTGAAATTTAAATACCCAGCCATTATCCATGAATGGCACTTACATCGCCGAAACCGAAGAACTTTCCATTTTCGGTATGTGTGCCGATGACAACTTACGTTGGAATAACCACACATTCGATGTCGCCAAAAATGCTGCGAAATGTCTAGGCTTCTCAAACGATGTAAGAAATACTTTTCCCCTTCTGATCTGGCCTAAATATATAGGGCATTCATCCGCCCGAAATTGGAGTACAATGTTCACATCTGGTCGAATGCGCGTATAACTTATCTGCACCCGCTAGATAGGATTCAAAACCGTGCGATAAAACTCATAAATGATCCTAATATCACTCAGACAATGAACACCGACGTAAAGTTTCGTATCTCTCTATGTTCTATTGCTATTTCCACCACCAGTGCTCCCCAGAAATCCCCAGTAGCATTCCGCCCATTCAAACGTTCAACCGTAACACCCGTCTCGCTATGAATGCTCATCAGTGTTCTCTCAAGCCCACTTTCGGACGTACTCTGAAATATCGTGATTAGTTCCTAAGCCGAACAACTCACTTTTGGAATGCCCTGCCGAGCTCTCTATTTCCTAGTCATTATAACATTCAGACATATAAAAATAACGTACATATCCTTGTTTCCTCCCTAAATTTTCGTCGCCCGCTGTGTGTGCAAGCATTTTAAGGGTACCTTAACCCCTTGAGCGCGCGCTAGTTTATAAAAAAAAAAAGATACCCCCAGCAAAAGAGGAGCTTGCACAATACATATGCGGCTATTGATGATGTTGTAGCAATATGCGAAGAAAATTCTGAAGTGAAAATTGTGTAAAAGGTTATTATCCAATAACAGCTAAGATAGCGACGACAATTATTGTGAACCGAAGGAAATTTGTTCAATTCCCAGTTTCTTGCACTATTTTCAATAATGACGCTATGAAAAGTATTATGCCTCATCTACACAAAGATGTATGAGTACATACGTAGTTCTTTCTATCGATTAACAACTAATCAAAAGCAACCTCAAATTACAAACTTTTTAAGTTAGATATGTATTTAAATTTTACTTGTGTTGTATGTATTAATAGCTAATCTAAGATAAATTAAAACAAAATTGCACCATTAATGCCAAGGAAGAGCTGATTACCGATTTATGAAATGCGGATTTAATTTAAAACATGAGATCTACTAATAGATACTGTAGAAAAAATAATTAAACTTGCCGTGTACTCGCGCGTTTCGACAGCACACATATGGTACACTTGCGCACGGTCTCTCAGACCGAGATTTTATCTCGTCTGTATTTTCTAAGTACTTTTGTCGTTTATTTTAAAGAAAATAATATAATTAAATCAAACAAATAGAAAACTATAGGAACTTTTACTATATTTAGCAGCTATAACCTTTAAAACTAGCCTCTCAAAAAATTTTAATTTTTTTTGGACCACAACTTAAATACAATAACTTCTATTAAAACAAACTTATTAATTCAATAAAAACAAATAACAGCAATTATATAAAATTATAAAAAAAGATCCAATCTTCATATGTTTGTAAGGCGTAGCAATCCGAAAATACCATAAATGCATGCTTGTTTTTCGGTTTTTTTTTTTTTTTTTTTGACGAGCAAAATAAACAGCGGCCTGTTTGATTATTTCCAGATGATCCAGGTTCAGTTTGATCATGTTTGAATATTTCTAAAATCCTCGGTCTCACTGTTCGTGGCAAACTAAAAATTAGTGCTAGATCTAAAAAGGGCATTATTAGATCATATGACAGCATTTCAATAAACTTCCTGCGGCTTGTTTTTGTGTTCATATTGTTTAGTCCAAATATCACATATGAATTTATTCCATCGACATTCGTAAGGCTATAAAAAATAGCCATAGGCCAACGATTAATTCCTCTAGCGCAATTATAACTCTGGCACATTTTGTCTACCGCGCCAATAAACACTTTTGTAGCGTTATAATCTATAATTATCTCTGGTTTTCAAGTTTCTTGATTTATTTGCGTATCAGTGTGCATACTAGAGATAAAAAAAACATTTCTATCTTTTTCTGGCACATATAAAACTAGCGTTGAGCTATTTCGGTGACCAAATAAGCTGGATTTTTCGCTACGATCTTTTACATCAATAAATTCCTTTGGCAATTACTTTTTATTTTTTCGAATAGTTCCTATCACAGTTAGATTGTGATTCTGCATCAAACTGTCGACAAAAGGTATGCTTGTAAAGAAATTATCACAAGTTACGTCCAAATAGTACTTGGCGTTTTTCTCTACAAAATAATTGTTCATGAAGGTGATTGCCTCCTCATTTGACGAAAATCTCTGTCCTCCGAGGGAACACAAAGAAGTCGTTTGGGGCTAGATCTGGTGAATAAGGCGGATGGTCAAGCAGTTCAAACCGTAATTCATGGATTTTCGCCATGGCAACCACTGAGATGTGAGACGGCGCGTTGTTTTGGTGAAACAGGATCGTCTTTTTCTGCAAATGTGGCCGTTTTTCCGCAATTTCTGCCTTCAGTTTGGCAAGTAAGAATGCACAGTATGCTTCTGTAATGGTTTTTCCTTTTTGAAGATAATCGATTAAGATAACTCCTTTACTATCCCTAAAAACAGTCGCCATCACTTTCCCAGCTGAAAAAACCGATTCTGCTTTTTTTAGAGCCGGCTCGCCCTTTATAGTCGGGCGTATAATGGTGTATCCAAGTTTCATCTACAGTAATTAATAGGCACCAAAACTCGGATTTATTGCGCCTAAACTGCGTCAACAGAGCATTGGAAATGTTGATTCGAACACGTTTTTGGTCTAACGTAAGCAAAAGCGGCACCCAACGCGCGGACAGCTTTCTCATGCCTAAATCTTCATTTGATATGTAACAAACACGTTCTTTGGACATTTTCATAACCTCTACTATCTCTCTCAATTTAATTCGGCGGTCGTCTAACACCATTTGGTGAACTTTAGCAATGTTATCGTCAGTGGTTGCAGTGGTTTTTAGACGTCCCAAACGTTCATCATCTCCCAAGCTCTTACGGCCACGTTTAAATTCAGTTGCCCAAAATTTCACTGTGGTAAATGATGGTGCAGAGTCCCCATACACAGAGTCCAACTCATTTTTGATTTGCGTAGGCGTATTGCCTTTCAAAAACAAGAATTTAATAACAGCTCGATACTCAATTTTTTCCGTTTTCACAAAAAACACTCACATCGACTCACTCAAACGACTGTAACTTCGGGAAGTAACTATCAAAAGATGCACAACTAGCATTCATTAGCTTTTATGGACGAGTGCCGCTATCTTTACGTTGCGGTCGGAAACTTTTCAGACAACCCTCATAAATTTCGACCAGATCTATGAATTACAGAACAAACACGCTTGACTAATGCTTGGCACCCGTTGTCAGCTTTATATGATCCTTCAGGTTGTTGTCCTACATAAACTTCGAGACTTGACGTATAAAATAATTTAGCATCTGTGAGCGCATATGTCTTTATATCATATATATTTGGCTTCGAATGTATATACTGTCGCAAGCTACAGCGGCCTCTAAATGCTTCCAATTTCTCGTCGATTGTAACGAATGCAGGGTGGCTGAAATATTTTTCTAAAATTTGACACAATTTCTTCAAATAGGTCTCTTATTGGAGCTAGCTTGGCGACTGAAGCACGCTGATTTCTGGTTTCTTTATTATCAAATCTGGGACATCTGAATAGATGGTAAAAACGACACCAACTCATTACCAATCGGAAATTTTCCGGCGATGAACCATCAGTCCGGAAAAGATTAAACCGGACTAGTTTTCTTCGTCAGTAAGACGACAGTCTCTAGCTCTTTTAAGTTCAGGTGAGAGCCGCTTAATATGTTGGTTTGTATGCACCGCAATTAAGCGGATAACTACTTCAGAAATAAAAAGTTTCCAAATCTCAACTGGATCTTTCAAGTTTCTTGTCTTCTTGTCACCTAGTCGTTTTATTTTTGCCAACGTAGTAGTGTTGAAATGTACGCCAAACTTCCTTAAATTCGTCTGTTGGTTCCCACTCCTGCTCAGTGTCTGAGTTTTCCTCTTGTACTTCTACGGCGTCTTCCACCTCACTGTCACTCCCGTCATCATAATTGGAGTCCAAATCTTCACTTTCTAGCAGCGCCCTTATTATTCTTTCTTCGTCCATTGTGCTGACAAAAAAGACTTAAAAGAATTCAAAATGGTTCTTAGAAATGTTATATATGTAATACTCAGTAAAATATAAACACCCCTAAAGTATAGTAATACTTTTCACTCACTAATACTCCAAAATAAAAAAAAATTACTTACCCAAGAATTTGAACACTTATAGTCGGTCTGAGGAACCAAAATCTCACAAAAAAAAAGAACTCGCCTACTCGGCACGTGCGCTTGCGCCTACTAAACGATGGAGAACACTTATTTAGGAAGCTACTGAAAACTTCAAAGAGTCGAGGATGATATTTTTCAATGCGCTAGTAAGGACGCAAGGCAAAAAATATCTTTCAAAAATGACAGATGATGAAAACAAAGAAGCTGAAAGGTAAAGCAATGCTCAGTCAGGACCCAATATTGAAATGGTTCAGAGACCTTCAAGAAATTCATTAATCATGAGCTCATAATAAACAGCCGGCCTAGAATATTGGATGACGATGAAAGCCGCTTTTGGCTCTTATTGAAAACTGGAAAAATCGTAGCTTCCAAAACATACAACAATATGTACCAAATTTGTGAAGGAAGTGGAAAAGAAATGCTACCAGCCAGAGATAATTGTATTTTCAGCAGATACAAAATGTTTGGTTCAGTGGTTATTTCGTTTACCAAAAGAAATTGTAGACAGTATTGCGAAATCTAAATACTTGTAGGGGTATTTTAAAATATTAGAAATTATGTTCTGCCGCATAACATCCCTGTACAATATTTCAACATAACAAAACATTGCATTCTGCCTTCCTTTTAACTCGCTCTTTTATTTTTGCCATAGTTAGCCGTGAGAGTTTGTTTGGCTTTTAAAAATCAAGAAATACTCGTATATAAGTAATCCTCAACGTAAAAATAAAACAAAATTCGCGGATTAAAAAAAAATCCAAACTAAAATTCACACAGTGGTTCTATTCAATAATATTAACTAGTGACCCCGACGTGATAATTTAACCAGTCGTTTTCCTGCCACGTGAGTAAACAATTTTCTTCAACAGTGCCATCAGCAACTTGTACGCGTATTCCAATTACTGGCGCAAAATCGCTGCGAGACAATAAACTAACGCCCACGATTGTGCCTGAAGCAAATCCTCACGAGGGACTACGCAACCGACTAGGTGCAAAGCAGCGTTGCCATTTCAACCATCTCAAAAAAAAAAGGCGTACATTTCTATCAGGGAATCAGAACCCTGCAGTAGTGTTGAAGCATCTTTTTTATATAATTTGCATGTACTATTTTCTTTCTATACATTTTATGTTTCAAATTAATTTCATTTAAATTTTTCGCAAAAAAAAAAACAGTTTACATTTCGGTTACTAAAGCGGCATAGAAAACTAAGTTATTTGACGGCTCCTATTATGGTCGTAACATCAACTGGTTTAAATTCGAAACAGCAAGACACAATTCCACACATTATGGAAAACGCGAACGTAGACCCCGTCTCGTACAAGTCCATACATTTTTGGCCTTCATGTCCTGACTTTTAGTTCACAGTAATGGAGGGCCAGTTCACATTGGCGCGAAACATGTCGGACGAACGCAAGTTCTACACCTGCATCTCGCTAATAGATCTTAATACTGTCCAACGCGTTCGTGATATTATCATCGTGACCGCTCCCCAGCAAAAGTTCGAAGCCCTCAAAATCGCAATAATTTCACGTATGATGGACTCTGAAGAGGCACGTTGGGAGATTTAGATCTAGGGGACAAAGGCCCAAGGCATCTCTTTCGTAACATGGAAGCTTTGGCTGGTGCAGAATTTTCTCCATCTTTTGTCAAAAAGCTATGGCTACAACGTCTTCCAGAGATGGTTAAGGCTATATTGGCAGGCAGTGAGGAAGAGTTACAGCGTATAGCTGTTACGGTTGACAAGATATTAGACGCTTCTAAGTCAGTAGTTTATAAAATAGTCATACCGCAAATTCGGGTACACATTGGAATAGTACAAGTTCAGATTCCCCCAGCTCCCCTGCATTAGCTAGTTTAGAAACGCGCATCACCGAGTTGTCAGCCGAACTAAGTGAGTTAAGACGGTCAGATCGAAGCTCGAGAGTTGGAAACCCTTGACTTCTACGAAATTCTACAAGCCTTTCGAGAAATTCCACCAGTTGAGTTAAAGCATCGACTTACACTGTTTGCTGACACCATAGGCGTTTTCGTGAAAGAGCAACTCAGTACACTATGACTTGTTCGTATTAGAATAATGACGCGGCGGGCCTAATGTGGCGACTATAGACCCTAGGAATATATCCAGCAGACGCCTCTTTATATAGGACAAAACTGGCAACTGACAATACCAGCTTTGAAAAGTCAAAGACTCAAACTGCACGATATTAGTTCCTCGTTATTCGTTGCCAACTCAACCCCAATCCGCACGTATAGAAGCAAGTCAATAAAGCTTGACGTAATGTTAAGACGTATTTTTGAATGAAAATTGATACTAGCCGCCGTTGATTGTCGAATCATTGGCGCTGATTTTTTAAGGGTATAATGGCTTATTGGTTGATTTAAAAAGAAAATGTTTAATGGATCCTTTAATCACTCTTCAGTCAAGTGGGCGCTTAGTAGCCGCATGAACTTCCCATCTTTAGTATCGGATCAAGTTTGTCCAAAGGATAGAGCCTTAATAAAAACCTTTTGTAGCACTCATTATACAAATAGCACAACTAACCAAGGCAAGCCTCAAATAACGCACTACATTTTAACCAAAGGGTAGACGGTTTTTGAAAGACCTCGAAGACTGAAAAATTAGCCATCCCCAAAACGTATCCACCGAGTGAAAAATGAGCCTCATCGCTGAAGAAAATGTTGTGTGAAAATTGGTCATCCAAACGCTGATGTTTAAGTACCCGTGGTCAGCTGGCTTGAACTCTTGTATAAGTTGGACTTTATAAGGGTGTACATGCAAATCCGAAGGCAAAATACGTCATAATGTGCTGTGAGACAAGTCCAAATGCTGAGCTCGCCGCGAAATCGATAGATCAGGGTCTTCTTCAACACTTTCATTAACGACAGCTATATTTTCTGTAGAGCGTGCATTTCGATGATGGATAGGCCTTAAGACATCTGTAACAGAACCAGGATTCTTTAGCAGTTTTGCCTATAGTTCGCTCAGGTGGACGATTATTCGATCATAATCTGTAAAACGCGAAACGTATTTTTGTAATAAGTTTTCACAATTTTAACACGTTCAGCGATTGTTAAACGTAAACCCCAAACCTGTAAAATGGCAAACCTTAAACTAAACACATACAGTCTTCGATGACAGTACGATTTGATGTATAAGATTGAAACAGGGATTTCAAATGCAGACCACAAATTGGATGACCATACTATACATAGATCATAAACCGCTTACCTATGCCTTGCCCCAAAAAACCTGATAAAGCATCACCTAGATAGCTGATGCACCCAGATTTAATAGCGCAATACAAGTATACCTTCGGCAGTAGACATCTTCCAGGGCAAGACAACTCTCCAAATGAAATTAAAGTCCAAGAAATTTTAGACTGCGAGACATGAGAAATGGACCAAGAGCATGACGAAGAGCTACAAGAATTACGGAAAGGGGGAGGGTCGGCAGAATCTAAGCTATTCTCAATAATTGGATCGGAAAAATTACTCTACTGCCAGGCATCGACTGGAAAACCACGTCCATATTTACCCCAACGTTTTCGAAAAATCGCTTTTGAACTAGTCCACAACTTGTCAAGGAAGTCAAAAGGAGATTTATATGGACCTGTATCGATAAAAAGATACAAAAAATTGGGCGAGAAGTTGCATTTCGTGTCAAAGATCTAAGACACCTAAAAACATTTTCACGGTGATGATCAAAGGAAAGCCGGCAAGGATCAACTTCGACAGTTTGAAAAGGGCTTTTACTGAGAATCTGCAGAACAACAGATTCCCGAGGAACATCTTTATGCAGCACCTAAAGACACAAAAGAACATTCGAAAGCAAAAAATCAAGTTTGCAAATATTGAAGATAATAAAGCCACCAATACCAACACTAGACAGGTACGGATTATATGAAAACCAAGTCGATATCGTGACTCAGCCAGGCTGATCTACTAAGCTAGTGTGCTGTGGTGGTACCTTAAAACATTAAAAATTATCTTCTGCCGCTCAACATCCCTGTATAATATTTCAATATAACTGCTATTTCTTGACACGTAGGATTCTGCGTTCGTACTTTTACTTTCGCGATAGATGGCCTTGGTAGTTGGTCAGGCTTTTAAGGATAAAAAAGTGTATAAGTAATCCTCAATGTAAAAATAAAACAAAATTCGCAGATTCGCAGAACCATTCGACAATAAAATTCCCAAAGTGGTTCTTGTCAATAATATTAACTAAATACTGAAAGCAAGGTATATAAAACTTGAAAGTAACCACAGTGTAAATTTTAGACTGCTTAATTTATCTTACACTAATTACGTGCATAAGTAAATACATCTGGTTATTCTAGTTGCTTTAATTTCGCAGTAGTTTAATTTAACCACTGCATAAGAGAAAAAACCATTTGGGTTCAGAAATAATTGTGCAACATCGACATAAACAAATAAACTTCTTAGAAAATTTCTTTAAAAATTAATAAATTAGATAAAGTATACAAAATATAAGTGGACAATCTAAATTTATCGTAACATGGGAGCACGGCGTCAAAACAACGTCACGCTATAATATTTTGATCATCAGTTCTTAATTTTGATTGGCGGGCTATCTTTTTGTCACATTTATTATTTGCTTATCAAATTCTTATCACATCTGATTCAAAGATAATCACTTAAAGTCTACTATAAAAGACCGGCGAAACTCGTAGTCATCAATAAGTTCTCGAAGTAGAATCAAACAACCTTCATCATGAAAGTAGCTCTGTTTATTGTTGCCGTCGCACTCTTGGCCTCCCCAGCCTGGGGCAAGATCTTCACCCGTTGCAGTTTGGCCCAAGAAATGTACAGGCTTGGAACTCCAAAGTCCGAATTGGCCATCTGGACTTGCATTGCTCAACATGAGAGCTCATACAACACCGCCGCCGTAGGACCAACCAATTACAACGGAACCAACGACTACGGTATCTTCCAGATTAACGATTTGTACTGGTGCCAACCAACAAGCGGCAAATTCTCCTACAACGAATGCGGCCTCTCCTGCTCATCCCTCCTTACCGATGATATCTCCCACTCTGTTACCTGTGCCCGCAAGGTCAAGAGCCAACAAGGATGGACCGCATGGAGCACCTGGAAATACTGCAGCGGCTCTCTCCCAAGCATCGACAGCTGCTTCTAAATTCATTGATTTAGCGTTCGTTTGATTTTTGTAATAAAATTTACATTGATATAATTTGGGGCTTTTTAACTACACCTACAACTACTTGGCTAAGGCGATAAGGATACATATGAATTTTGATAATAGAATTAACATCATTAATTGTTACTGCAATGTGTTTAATTTTTTTCTATTTTCGACAAAGGAAACAAGCGGTCGAAGTAACAAACAAAATGTGTGCTTTTCTTCCGATCACAAGAGAGGTTCCACAAGGTACAATGTTAGGACCTCTCCCTTTTTTTCTTGTATATGAACGAATTTCCCACTTTGATAACAACATCAAATATCCAAATGTATGCTGGCGATGTTCTATTGCTGAGACAGAAGATGTCTCCCTATGGTCAATCAGAAATGGACTTTTACAAAGCAAAATAAAGCCGAATTTTGGAATTCGGCGTTATTGCGCTCGGCGTTATTTCACGGCACCGTATGTTAGGTGCATTGCGATTGCGATGCCTTTAGTCGGGGAAAGCTTGAAGTTGCCTTCAGCAATACTGCACGCTGTATATACGGGATGGGTAGGTTAAGCTGTGTTTTGAGTTTCTGCAGGCAAATTTATAATTTCACTCTTAACCACCTATTGCGTTATAGAATTCTACAATAATATTGCTTTTTATCATTATCCAGAAGCGGAAACCTTTTCGATCGGCTACGCTTTGGGTCCTCAAACAGATCTCTGAAACTAATTCTCCCACGTTGCCCCTGCCTTACCTCTGAGCGACAGATCTTCGTCAACGCTATCCGCTTATGGAACTCACTACCACAACTTGTGAGGAGGTTTAGGGGTGACGCACAGTTTCGCAAAGATTTACGGCTAAATCTTACATCCATTCAATATCTACGGTGGTAAAAATCAGAGACGAACGAAAGTGATGTAACTCTTCATCAACAAAATTTTTGAACTAGTTCTTTTTTTCATTAAGGATTATTATCATTTGAGATAATAGAATTTTATTTATATAACCCACTATTTTTTGTTAGCAAAGTATTTCTAAATATGTACCAAAATTAATCACCCCATTTCTTTTTTTATATATTTTTTTTAATGTCTTTCAGATTATTGTGAATTAACTCAAAAATTTTTAAAATGTATAGATACACACCTCAGTAACGCGGTGCAATAGATTTAATGTACGAGAATTTCGAAGGAAATTACCTCGGCAGCGGGCGCCTACTGCTCAGACAATTAGATGTGTAGTGGCTCGAATTGAGTAGGATGGAACCACCAGTGATCGTATGCGTACAGGAAGAAACCGAACAAGTCGTTCCTTGGAAAATATTGAGCTTATTAGCGAAAGTTCGCGAGAACCTCCTCAAACATATTTAAGACGACGATCCGCACAGTTGGGGATTCCAAGATATAGTTAGTTCAATCTATGCGCCCAGCTGATTTTCAAACACGTCTGACATACTCTGCAATGATTTTAAGCCTCAACAATGAAATTAATGGTTTTTATTCAAAGTTATTGAAGCCCACTTTGAGGTGAATGGAACAGTCAACAAACAAAACTGCAGGTTTTGGGGAGAAACGAACCCAAGAGAAATTCATTCCAGACCCTTACACCCTCAAAGCGTAACAATTTGGTGTGGGGTGTAGTTTTCTGTGTTTAATATGAAATTTTGGAGCTATAATCAAGAAGGATTATAGTCTTGAGTCTCATTTTGGCTGTCTCAATTCTCAATGGCTGCATTTTTTAAATATGTGTTCCGAAAAAATATACAAAAAGCGAAGCATGGAGTGGTTAAATGAATTATAGATAAGAAATTATTATAACATAGCATATGATTGTACTCGAACGAACGAACAATTTCCCATCAGTACTATATTTTACGGCAATCAAACTGAAGTATGAGGTGGGGCAGTTTCACCCCAAGTAAAGATCAGGATCTTTTTAAGATACATTAGAGATCCTGGATTTTAAGTTGGCGTTGGTGAAGATAATGGCGTACATGCCATCAGAGTACTGTTTCTAGATCAGTAAGTTCTGTTGCCAAACTCATAACAGGTAAACCTTCTCATTGGATAAAGTTAACTTCCAATTATGAAGAACAATTGAAAGCAAAACATAATTGTCTTGTGAAATACAGCTTCCCATCATGTATCAGGAGCCTTTGACTGTATTCATGTAGAAATAATGAAGCCGCTCTTCCATTCAGAAGAATATATTAATCGAAAGGGATATGCCTCCATCAATATTCAAGCAACATGTGAAGCACTGGAATGTTTCACAAGTGCGCATTACCAATGGCCAGGCTCAGTTCACGATTCCAGAATTTGGAGCAACAGTTTTTTTGAACCGATAGTAAAAAATTCCACAAACAGCGTTTTGTTGGGAGACGAAGGGTATAGGACCGCACCTTAGTTAATGACGCCTTTTAAGAATCCAACAAGTAATCAAGAAAAGCCATTCAGAAGAGAGGGTAAAAATTAAAATATGAAGAAGAAGGGATTTTCAATTCTGCAAAACTATTGTAGATTAAAGTAGTTTTATGTTATTCATCAATATCGTTCACACACTTTGCCCGGCCTTATGGAGGACTATCTCTGATATTCCTTAATCGTGAAGTCTTTAAAATCAGGGAAAACCATTTTTCTGACTTCATAATATGGAAATGGTGCATTTCGAGAGTCCTTTGTAAACCTTACATTGTCATGAGGAATGTGAATGTCACGTCCTTTTATTTCGTTTTCTATTTGCGAATGCACACTATCACACTCCATTGGTGTGTATCCAACAACGAGAAATTTTTGAATAATTTCCTTGTTGTTGTCAACCGCAAAAGATAAAGAATACAATAGGAACCGTAACGTCTTTTAAAAATCGCTCAAGATATTCCAAAATACAACTCGTAAAAGTGGATGCTGTCATATCAGCAGCGGTTTCATCGAACCAGTAACAAAAAACCGCACGAGTAGAAAGGTTGTACACGGTAAAGTTGTGGCAACAAAGCTTCGTCTTATAAAAAATGGAGTAGAAAGGATGTACACGGTAAAGTTGTGGCAACAAAGCTTCGTCTTATAAAAAATGGCACTCGCTTGAATCCATGGAGTCACTTTCACTGCTTGCAAAGCCGCGCACGGTCTTTCTGGGCCCTATGTACATAGTTGCTAATCTTCGTCGGAAAGTTGGCCTACCTCACGTTTTACACATGTGCCACACTTGCCTTTTTTTACAGAATATATGGACAAGTTCATTTGATGAAAAAAATTGGTAATATATCATCTGGATAGCGGTTTTTGGCCTTCTTCCCTACAGGCTTGTAAGTGTAAGGTAAACAGTTGATTCATGCCTCGAATAAGGGGCTATAGCTTAGAGGATGAAACTCGTGCAAAATGCGATGGGAGTTTTGGAAAACGATTAAAAAAAAACCCGTGCAAAAGATAAGCTTGCATTACCATCAGGGCGTTCTGCTCTCTTCCGTTTCGAATTTTTGTATTCAGTACCGGAAACACTGGATTCGTCGGCTTTCACCGATGAGTACACAGCGAATTCGCCAAGACTGGTGGTACTAAAAACAATTTCTTGCATACCTCTAACTTTTGTCTACCCATAGTTAAGTGATAAACAAGGTATTGTTATTTATGTGTGTAGCTTTGAAATTATCGTGTTAAGGCTGACAAGGTATTTTTCATTAGATCCGGAATGTTTTTTACAATATAAGTGCATCATTACCTAAAAGGTTAATTTTTCTGGGTTACGGGGTATTCGATCTACAGCGACGATATGTGTTGGGTCTATAACTTAATTGCGTGCGGTTTGCTAAGAGATGGCGTAACTTGTATTATTCCATTGGAACATGCGTTGGAAAGCTACTGTCATTGTACGTCATTTCAGTATATTCAGTATATGTCATTCATTTAAAGCGTAAACAACAATAATTTTTTTTCACTCAAATATGTCGAACTTTGTGCCTGAAAAAGTGTTTTTGCGGGGAGTTCTTCTTCATTACTTTAATATGAAGAAAACTGCTGCCGAAAGTCATCGTATTTTGGTGGAAGTTTATGGTGAACATGCGCTAGCTGAGCGAACGTGCCAAAAGTGGTTTGCACGATTTGAAAGTGGTGATTTTGGCTTGGAAGACGATGAACGTCCCGGGCAGCCAAAAAAGTTTGAAGATGAAGAACTGGAAGCATTACTCTATGAAGATTGTTGCCAAACACAAAAAGAGCTTGCAGAATCTTTGGGTGTCACTCAAGCAGCCATTTCAAAATGTTTAAAAGCAGCTGGATATATTCAAAAGCAAGGAAATTGGGTTCCACATGAACTCAAGCCGAGAGACGTCGAAAAGCGGTTTTGCATGTCCGAAATGCTGCTGGAACACCACAAAAGGAAGTCATTTTTGCATCGGATTGTTACTGGTGATGAAAAATGGATCCATTACGACAACCCCAAGCGCAAAAAATCATATGTGAAACCCGGCCAACCAGCCAAATCAACGGCAAAGCCGAATACCCATGGCGCGAAGGTAATGCTCTGTATTTGGTGAGTTGTGTATGGGCAAACTAGATTTTTTTCATTTGATTTGCTTGTTATAGTTTGTGGCATTGCATCGTAATAGGGGTGATATTCAACGGTTACATAGATACCAAAAGGCTGCAGTTTCGAAAAGTACTCACCTCCGTTTTGAAGATATTTGAGTTTTTTTTCTTCAGGATTTTCAAATTTTGTATGTCCTTTTAGTCCTTTCCAGTAGTTTGCGCCAAAAATCGCTTCGGGTTTTCACTTTTGACGTATGAGACTATACGTACAAAAAAATTGAAGAAAATCGGAGGTGAGTACTTCTCGGAACTTTATCCCCGTTAAATTGGAAAATTTATGTTTTGCACACATAAGAAGGAAAAAGAAAATCTTTCGAGGGCGCATTAAACTGTGCAAGACAACGTTACATTAAATTGTGAAGAGCAGCTTCACGACAAAGGCGCATTTAATTGTGCCTGAGATAAAAAAAAAAAAAAACAAAAAACAGACGATAAGATGGTAACACTGCGTAAGCAGAGTGAAATCAAACTATGAATTTGTAGGTGAGGTCTTAGATAAGTCGATAGTAAGATCGGAGTGGGAAAGATGGTATATGGTAGGTCATTTTCCCTTTACTTGGAGCCAGAGGAGATAAAAGGTAGGAGGACCACAGCTCCAAGAAGTAGCATATAATAGGTATACGAGGCGCTCTTCTTGAGTCAGAGGAAGTTGTACATGCTGACGTTTTACACGTGCTCGTAAGTTAACTAGGCGAATACTTTTCTTCACAGAGAAATTACATAAATAATAGAACTCCACTGTTCCGTGGCTTGAAACCAGAACAACAGATGGTGTGGATGTTGGCTGCGAATTACTGTCATTTACTGAATTCAATGCGGTTGATCTTTTTGACAGATGTCATACAATCTTTGGCAATTTTAGTCATGGAGTTCAAACAATCTTATTACGCAAGTGGGCCAACATAATCCCCTAGTGAGTCCGGATATTCTTGCAATAGTGAAGGGTTTTGAAAAATTGGGGCCTGGAAAATCCATACGGGATTCACGAAAAACCAATACATCTCAAAAAAAAGTCATTGTATGATGCGGATTCTGGGTTGGCGGCATCATTGGCCGGTACTTTTTCGAAGTTTTTTTTTTTTTTTTATAATTTGAGCGAGCTGAAGGGATTTAGGTACCCTTAAAATGCTTGCACACAGCGCGGGCAAAGGAAAATCCGGGAGGATAGAGTTATCGGTGAACATTGGTTTTAAATGTTTGACGGCTATATTGACTAGGAAATAAACAGTTAGGCAGGGCACAAGCGAGTTGTACGGCTTTAGAACGAATCACGATATTTTAGACTACGTATTAAAGTTGTCTTGAGGGTGTAATGATGAGCATTCATAGCGAGACGGGTGTTAAGGTTAAAAATTTGAATGGGCGGAATGCTACTGGCGATTTCTATGGAGCACTGGTGGTGGAAATAGCAATAGAACATAGAGAGACCCGAGTATCACCTATGAGTTTTATCGCACGGTTTTGGATCCTATCTAGCAGGTGCAGAGATGTTTTGGGCGCACCCGACCAGATGTGGGCATTGTACTCCAATTTCGGGCGGATAAACGCCTTATATCATATATTGAGGCCAGATCAGAGGGGGTGAAATATTTCTTACATCGCTTGAGCAAACCTTTTCATTGACACACATACCGAGAATGGAAAGTTTATCGGTTTCGACGACGACTACAACCCATTCATGGCTGGGTATTCAAATTTCGCATTGTATTTTGGAAGCATTAAATTCTACTTTGTCAGTGGTTGCCTAATTAGATATGCTTTTAATATTAGAATTTAATAAGCTTAACATACGCTGATGTTCCCGTTCTACAGCCGAAGAGCAGGGACGTGAGTCCGGGAACGAATATGAAAAGCAGAGAGTACTGTCGTCAGCAAAGGAGTATATTGGATTAGAGGTAGCAGACAAGAGATCGTTGATGAAAATTAAAAAGAGTGTCGGAGACAGAACGGAGCCCTGGGGCACACCAGCATTTACTTTGCGAATATCAAACTTCCGAAAGGTAATTTCTAATCCATTGAAGAAGAGAGTCATCGATCCCAAAAGCACGTATTTTTGACAAAAGAGCCTGATGCCAGACTCTGTCAGATTGATGTACGCTTTGGTTCCACTTTTCGATGAGACATGCCATCAAATCACCAGTGGACCTGTTGCTACGAAAACCGTACTGCCGGTCATTAAGAAGTTTTCGTGTTTCGAGATATTTCATGAGCTGAAGGTTTATCAGCGTTTCCATAACTTTGGAAAGAATGGACTTAAGTGCAATGGGCCTGTAGGAGGAGAGAGAGGAAGATTCGCATTTTTTAGGGACGGACTGGACAAATGCTGTTTTCCACCTATTCAGAAGGAGGAGATATATACCATCTGGACCAGCGGATTTGTGCATGTTAAGATCTCTTAGAACTCTGCATTGAAGATTCGACGCACTCAAGTGTAGGCGGAGACACTTTGCTGCCGCAAAGCGTGCAGCAAGCAGAGTGGCCTTGTAAAAAGACCTGACAGCTGGAATATCATTGTAAATGAGCGTTGGGATGGAGGATGAGGCAGAATTTCTAATATTTTTGACGAACGACCAAACATTTTTACTACCTTTGGGACATTGTAGTATTTTTTGCCTCACTTTTTGGTCGTATTGGAATTTTACAAGTTTAAGAAAGGCGTTGCAGTCATTTCTGGCTCGTTTGAACTTTTTTCGATCTTCCTCAGTTGGGCTAATACTCTTCACCCGATGAGGGATAAAGTTTCTCATTCCAAGACAATGGTGTCTGTGATCATATCAGCAGCGGAATTCACGTCGTTATCGAGGAAACATAACGACCTGTTAAAATTCCTAAAGAAGCTGTTAAGACCGCTCCAGTTGGCTTTCTCGTATTATCATACGGTTCTTTTAAGAATCTTTTCTCTAACTGTGTGGTCGGTATACGAGAAATTAACTGATATAACACAATGGTCCGACGAGCCTAGAGGGGAGAGCACATCAACGATTTACTTATCAAGGTGAAAAGTTAAAAACAAATCCAGGTTGTTGGAGGTATGACTATCAACGTCTGGTATTCGCGTGGGCTCATTTACAAGCTGCGTTAGGTTGTTTTTCGCAGCAAAGACCTCAACACACCGTTCTTCGGGTGTTGTCTGTCCAGAATGTCGAAGCCAACCAGAATTGTGTACAATGTATTGAAATCGCCCGTAATAACGATTTCAGTATGAGGATACAGGGATACAATTCTTTGAATGGAGTCAGACAGCGCATCGAATTCGTTGAAGGTCGAACTGCTGTCCAGTTTGGGGCTTCTGTAAATAAAGAAGTAGTGGATAATTTGCTTACGGAGATGGAATTTTAACCACATGAAATTGATTTCCGGATTGGAACAGGGACTACATTGTGGTGGAATTTGGTAAGCTACATCACTACGCACGTAAATGGCGAGTATGCGGTGAGAGACGAATAATGGCACTAGTTAGTAGCCAGGTAGCTTCAGATCAGAGTGATCTGATAGGTGTGGGCGGGGATCTACCAGTGTTTCACTAAGTGCCAAAACAGCTGGTCTATATTTGCAGACGTGGACGTACGCAGAAAAGTGATTTAGCCCGCATATACTGGCAATATCCAGTATATATCCAGTCATTATAAAGAAAAATAAGGCGGGAGAGACAGTTAGAGTGAATGGAAAACCTTACCGCAACATGTTGACCGGTTATTTTTTTTCCAAAATTTAATGAATTGGGTCTGGACGATCTCTGGTTTTAACAGGATGGTGCTACTGCCCACACAAGCCATCAATTAATCAATTTAGTGCATACGAAATTTGAAGATCGCATTATTTTAGTTAGAGGAGAAGTTGATTGGCATCCAAGGTCAGGCGATTTGACACCTTTAGACTTCTTTTTGTTTGAAGAGTAAGGTCTATGCCAATAACCCGGCAACAATTTAGGATCTCAATCTCAATCCAAACTGAAAAAAGCAGCCATTGACCCACTTATTCTTCAAAAAGTCGTCAATAATTTTGACCTTCGGATGGTTGCTTGCAACAGAAGCCGTGGGCGGCACATGAACGATGTTGTGTTCCATTTCATTGCCATAGATCGAACTTTATTAATCAATAAAATTCTACATTGATTTCACAATAAATGTGTGTTTAATTTAATGATCTACAACAAAGACTGCTTGAAAAAGAATATTCGCTAACAGAGATTACTGAAATGTGTCATGCTCACGAATAAATTAATAACCAATCGGAAGAAATGTTACCATACATTTTTAGCATAGACTCGTAAGTCAATAAGATTTCATCTCTCTACGGGGCTAAAAATAAAGACGATGATTGTAGTAGACGTCGTCGATGGGGTCACTTAGGAAATTTTTCAAACTGTCCGGCAAGGAACGTGAAATGTAACAAGTGTGGTTGGAATCTATAAACGACGATGGTAAGGAAAGATTCAATCGTGTTGGAGATACTGCAAAGGCGTAATGCTGATGTGTAGAAAGTCAGAAAAGAAAGAACAAATAGGGCCGTATTTGAAGCTCCTTTATGCATTCGAAAGCATCCCAAGCTGATCTCTTCATTCTTCGTGGTTGAGAGTGGAAGATAATCTTTACTAGGATGGGAAACAGCAACTAAACTAGCGGTTTTGAAACTAGCCGTTTCCAAAAATAAAAGGGATTCAAATTAGGTTGTCCATCGATGAGGTGATTAAACCTGCTCAGCACCCTCTACGTCGGATTCCAGGCGCGTTAGAAGAGAAGGTCGAGACGAATCAAGAAGTCAGACATCATAGAACCCCTTTGAGCATAGGATTCTTGGATTTCACCAATTGTGGTTGCATTTAAATGTAAAGGCAATAAAGGCGACGGGCGAATGCGGCCATATAGATGGAAAATTTTCCGTTGTCCACGTTATAAGCTGTATTTTAAAAAATGCATATCACCAGCCAGAATTTGAAGAAGAGAGTAGACACATCACTACGTTCATAACCCACAAGGGTATGTTTAGATATAAAACACTCTTGTTTGGCATTAATTCGGCTCCGGAAATATTTCAAAAAGTGATGGTAAATCTTTAACCTTCTTGTGGAAACGCTATTATAGTAATTATTTTGATGATATTATAGTATTTGGTCGCACCGAAACAGAATACGATGATAGATTAGAAATGGTGTTAGATATTTTTAAAGACTTTAATGTGACACTAAATAAGGAAAAATGTTTGTGGAAAGTTCAGAAACTAAAATTTTTGGGACACATCCTGTCCACAGAAGGAGTAAGTTTCGATATTTTGCCGACGTCAGTTTGTTAGTGGAGAGTTTAAAAACTACTGTAAAGAAAACAACATTGAGCTAATTACTTCACCACCCTATTGACCATGCTTGATTATTAGGAAGCTAAAGATCGCGATGCCATTAACAAAAAAAATAACCATGAGCCTCTTATTGAAAACTGAAAAAGTCGTTGCTTCCGTGTCCGTGACTTTTCTGACCTCTTTACTGAAACAGCAACACTGCTCCTGTCAACAGGCATCTGTGAGTTGACTCCTGTCAAAATTTAAACTTGCTGCGTCAGTTAGTTTGTACTCACTAATTTGAGGAGAAAATGGAAAAAAGTGAATTTCATGTGCTTATTAAGCATTATTTCTTGCGAAAAAAAACCATTACCGAGACCAAGGCTAAGCTTGATAAATACTATGGGGACTCTGCACCATCGATTTCAATGGTAAAAAAGTGGTTTACTGAATTTCGTTGTGGCCGTACAAGCACTGAAGATGCCGAACGTCCTGGACGCCCAGTTGAGGTCTCTACACCCGAAACAATCGAAAAAATTCACGATATGGTGTTGGCCGACCGAAGATTGAAAGTGCGAGAGATTGTGGAAGCCGTAGGGATCTCGCATGGCTCAGTGGTTTCAATTTTGAATGATCACTTGGGCATGAGAAAGCTTTCCGCAAGATGGGTGCCGCGTTTGCTCACAGTCGACCACAAACGCAATCGTGTAACAACTTTACAGGAAGGTTTGGCGTTGTTTAATCGCAATATGGAGGAGTTTTTGCGCCGTTTTGTAACCGTGGACGAAACATGGATCCATCACAACACACCAGAGAACAAACAACAGTCAAAACAGTGGGTTTCTAAGGGTGAATCGGCGCCAAAGAAGGCCAAGGTGGGTTTGTCAGCCAATAAAGTTATGGCGACTGTTTTTTGGGATGCACGCGGGATAATCCACATTGACTACCTTCAAAAGGGAAGAACAATCAATGGGGAATATTATGCCAACTTATTGGACCGATTCAATGACAATTTGAAAAAAAAACGACCTCATTTGGCCAAGAAAAAAGTTCTTTTCCACCAAGACAATGCAAGGGTGCACACATGTGCAGTTGCCATGGCAAAAATCCATGAATTGGGCTATGAATTGCTCCCTCATCCACCCTATTCTCCAGATTTGGCTCCGAGCGACTACTTCTTGTTCCCAAACCTGAAGAAATGGCTTGGTGGAAAAAGATTTGACTCCAATGATGAAGTCATCTCGCAAACAAAGGCCTATTTTGAGGACCTCGACTAATCATTTTTTTTGGAAGGGATAAAAAAATTGGAGAAGCGTTGGACAAAGTGTATAGAGCTCAAGGGAGACTACGTTGAAAAATAAAATTATTTTTTTATCAAAAAATCTGTGTTTTAATCCAAAAGTCACGGATTATTGACCCGCCCTCGTATACAACAACCTATACCAAATTTGTGAAGGAAATTTAAAAGAAACGTTAACGGAGCCAATTGTATTTTCAGCATATGGCAAGTGTTTGATTCAGTGGTGATATTTTCATACTTTTGTTCACGAAAAGAAATTGTAGATAATATTCCGAAATCTAAATACTGAGAGCAGTGTATACAAAACTTAAAAATTATTAGACTGCTTAACCTATCTAACACATTAGACGAATCTATCTTACAAAAATTACGTAAGTAAATACATCCTTAATTTGGCTAGTCTAGTTGCTTTTATTCCGCAGTCGATCACTTCAACCACTGTACCCCGCCACCACAACAGAAACTTTATTTGGGAATAATTGTGCAATGTCGACATAAACAAATAAACTTCCTTAGATTTCCTCTTCCACATTAAAATAAGGATCCATTTAAAAATTTGTTTAAAAATTAATGAATTGGATAAAGCATGCAAAATATACGCCGAAAATTTACATTTATCGTAACATAAGAGCACGGCGTCAAAACAACGTCACGCAATAATATTTTTATCATCAGCTCTTAGTTTTGATTGGCGGGCTATCTTTTTGCCACATTTATTATTTGCTTATCAAATTCTTATCACATCTGATTCAAAGATAATCACTTAAAGTCTACTATAAAAGACCGGCGAAACTCGTAGTCATCAATAAGTTCTCGAAGTAGAATCAAACAACCTTCATCATGAAAGTAGCTCTGTTTATTGTTGCCGTCGCACTCTTGGCCTCCCCAGCCTGGGGCAAGATCTTCACCCGTTGCAGTTTGGCCCAAGAAATGTACAGGCTTGGAACTCCAAAGTCCGAATTGGCCATCTGGACTTGCATTGCTCAACATGAGAGCTCATACAACACCGCCGCCGTAGGACCAACCAACTACAATGGAACCAACGACTATGGTATCTTCCAGATCAACGATTTGTACTGGTGCCAACCAACAAGCGGCAAATTCTCCTACAACGAATGCGGCCTCTCCTGCTCATCCCTCCTTACCGATGATATCTCCCACTCTGTTACCTGTGCCCGCAAGGTCAAGAGCCAACAAGGATGGACCGCATGGAGCACCTGGAAATACTGCAGCGGCTCTCTCCCAAGCATCGACAGCTGCTTCTAAATTCATTGATTTAGCGTTCGTTTGATTTTTGTAATAAAATTTACATTGATATAATTTGGGGCTTTTTAACTACACCTACAACTACTTGACTAAGGCGATAAGGATACATATGAATTTTGATAATAGAATTAACATCATTAATTGTTACTGCAATGTGTTTAATTTTTTTCTATTTTCGACAAAGGAAACAAGCGGTCGAAGTAACAAACAAAATGCGTGCTTTTCTTCCGATCACAAGAGAGGTTCCACAAGGTACAATGTTAGGACCTCTCCCTTTTTTTCTTGTATATGAACGAATTTCCCACTTTGATAACAACATCAAATATCCAAATGTATGCTGGCGATGTTCTATTGCTGAATAGACTCAGCGAACATTGTGTTACTAAAATCAACAAGCGTACAGAAGATGTCTCCCTATGGTCAATCAGAAATGGACTTTTACAAAGCAAAATAAAGCCGAATTTTGGAATTCGGCGTTATTTCACGGCACCGTATGTTAGGTGCATTGCGATTGCGATGCCTTTAGTCGGAGAAAGCTTGAAGTTGCCTTCAGCAATACTGCACGCTGTATATACGGGATGGGTAGGTTAAGCTGTGTTTTGAGTTTCTGCAGGCAAATTTATAATTTCACTCTTAACCACCTATTGCGTTATAGAATTCTACAATAATATTGCTTTTTATCATTATCCAGAAGCGGAAACCTTTTCGATCGGCTACGCTTTGGGTCCTCAAACAGATCTCTGAAACTAATTCTCCCACGTTGCCCCTGCCTTACCTCTGAGCGACAGATCTTCGTCAACGCTACCCGCTTATGGAACTCACTACCACAACTTGTGAGGAGGTTTAGGGGTGACGCACAGTTTCGCAAAGATTTACGGCTAAATCTTACATCCATTCAGTATCTACGGTGGTAAAAATCAGAGACGAACGAAAGTGATGTAACTCTTCATCAACTAAATTTTTGAACTAGTTCTTTTTTTCATTAAGGATTATTATCATTTGAGATAATAGAATTTTATTTATACAACCCACTATTTTTTGTTAGCAAAGTATTTCTAAATAGATAGTACAGGGTGTACCAAAATTAATCACCCCATTTCTTTTTTTATATATTTTTTTAATGTCTTTCAGATTACTGTGAATCAACTCAACAATTTTTAAAATGTATAGATACACACCTCAGTAACGCGGTGCAATAGATTTAATGTACATCCGAAAGAATAATTCAATTATTGCTATGCAACGAGAATTTCGAAGGAAATTACCTCGGCAGCAGGCGCCTACTGCTCAGACAATTAGACGTTTAGTGGCTCGAATTGAGTAGGATGGAACCACCAGTGATCGTATGCGTACAGGAAGAAACCGAACAAGTCGTTCCTTGGAAAATATTGAGCTTATTAGCGAAAGTTCGCGAGAACCTCCTCAAACATATTTAAGACGACGATCCGCACAGTTGGGGATTCCAAGATATAGTTAGTTCAATCTATGCGCCCAGCTGATTTTCAAACACGTCTGACATACTCTGCAATGATTTTAAGCCTCAACAATGAAATTAATGGTTTTTATTCAAAGTTATTGAAGCCAACTTTGAGGTGAATGGAACAGTCAACAAACAAAACTGCAGGTTTTGGGGAGAAACGAACCCAAGAGAAATTCATTCCAGACCCTTACACCCTCAAAGCGTAACAATTTGGTGTGGGGTGTAGTTTTCTGTGTTTAATATGAAATTTTGGAGCTATAATCAAGAAGGATTATAGTCTTGAGTCTCATTTTGGCTGTCTCAATTCTCAATGGCTGCATTTTTAAATATGTGTTCCGAAAAAATTTACAAAAAGCGAAGCATGGAGTGGTTAAATGAATTATTGATAAGAAATTATTATAACATAGCATATGATTGTACTCGAACGAACGAACAATTACGGCATTCAAACTGAAGTATGAGGTGGGGCAGTTTCACCCCAAGTAAAGATCAGGATCTTTTTAAGATACATTAGAGATCCTGGATTTTAAGTTGGCGTTGGTGAAGATAATGGCATCAGAGTACTGTTTCTAGATCAGTAAGTTCTGTTGCCAAACTCATAACAGGTAAACCTTCTCATTGGATAAAGTTAACTTCCAATTATGAAGAACAATTGAAAGCAAAACATAATTGTCTTGTGAAATACAGCTTCCCATCATGTATCAGGAGCCTTTGACTGTATTCATGTAGAAATAATGAAGCCGCTCTTCCATTCAGAAGAATATATTAATCGAAAAGGATATGCCTCCATCAATATTCAAGCAACATGTGAAGCACTGGAATGTTTCACAAGTGTGCATTGCCAATGGCCAGGCTCAGTTCACGATTCCAGAATTTGGAGCAACAGTTTTTTTGAACCGATAGTAAAAAATTCCACAAACAGCGTTTTGTTGGGAGACGAAGGGTATAGGACCGCACCTTAGTTAATGACGCCTTTTAAGAATCCAACAAGTAATCAAGAAAAGCCATTCAGAAGAGAGGGTAAAAATTAAAATATGAAGAAGAAGGGATTTTCAATTCTGCAAAACTATTGTAGATTAAAGTAGTTTTATGTTATTCATCAATATCGTTCACACACTTTGCCCGGCCTTATGGAGGACTATCTCTGATATTCCTTAATCGTGAAGTCTTTAAAATCAGGGAAAACCATTTTTCTGACTTCATAATATGGAAATGGTGCATTTCGAGAGTCCTTTGTAAACCTTACATTGTCATGAGGAATGTGAATGTCACGTCCTTTTATTTCGTTTTCTATTTGCGAATGCACACTATCACACTCCATTGGTGTGTATCCAACAACGAGAAATTTTTGAATAATTTCCTTGTTGTTGTCAACCGCAAAAGATAAAGAATACAATAGGAACCGTAACGTCTTTTAAAAATCACTCAAGATATTCCAAAATACAACTCGTAAAAGTGGATGCTGTCATATCAGCAGCGGTTTCATCGAACCAGTAACAAAAAACCGCACGAGTAGAAAGGTTGTACACGGTAAAGTTGTGGCAACAAAGCTTCGTCTTATAAAAAATGGCACTCGCTTGAACCCATGGAGTCACTTTCACTGCTTGCAAGTGCATTGTAAGGACTACGCGCTTTTCCTTCTGAGCAAGTTCCTTGTCTTGCGCTTTTTCTAGCCGCGCACGGTCTTTCTGGGCCCTATGTACATAGTTGCTAATCTTCGTCGGAAAGTTGGCCTATCTCATGTTTTACACATGTGCCACACTTGTCTTTTTTTACAGGATATATGGACAAGTTCATTTGATGAAAAAAATTGGTAATATACCATCTGGATAGCGGCCTTCTTCCCTACAGGCTTCTAAGTGTAAGGTAAACAGTTGATTCATGCCTCGAATAAGGGGCTATAGCTTAGAGGATGAAGCTCGTGCAAAATGCGATGGGAGTTTTGGAAAACGATTAAAAAAAAACCCGTGCAAAAGATAAGCTTGCATTACCATCAGGGCGTTCTGCTCTCTTCCGTTTCGAATTTTTGTATTCAGTACCGGAAACACTGGATTCGTCGGCTTTCACCGATGAGTACACAGCGAATTCGCCAAGACTGGTGGTACTTAAAAACAATTTCTTGCATACCTCTAACTTTTGTCTACCCATAGTTAAGTGATAAACAAGGTATTGTTATTTATGCGCGTAGCTTTGAAATTATCGTGTTAAGGCTGACAAGGTATTTTTCATTAGATCCGGAATGTTTTTTACAATATAAGTGCATCATTACCTAAAAGGTTAATTTTTCTGGGTTACGGGGTATTCGATCTACAGCGACGATATGTGTTGGGTCTATAACTTAATTGCGTGCGGTTTGCTAAGAGATGGCGTAACTTGTATTATTCCATTGTTATTATTCCATTGGAACATGCGTTGGAAAGCTACTGTCATTGTACGTCATTTCAGTATATTCAGTATATGTCATTCATTTGAAGCGTAAACAACAATAATTTTTTTTCACTCAAATATGTCGAACTTTGTGCCTGAAAAAGTGTTTTTGCGGGGAGTTCTTCTTCATTACTTTAATATGAAGAAAACTGCTGCCGAAAGTCATCGTATTTTGGTGGAAGTTTATGGTGAACATGCGCTAGCTGAGCGAAAGTGCCAAAAGTGGTTTGCACGATTTGAAAGTGGTGATTTTGGCTTGGAAGACGATGAACGTCCCGTGCAGCCAAAAAAGTTTGAAGATGAAGAACTGGAAGCATTACTCTATGAAGATTGTTGAGAAACACAAGAAGAGCTTGCAGAATCTTTGGGTGTCACTCAAGCAGCCATTTCAAAATGTTTAAAAGCAGCTGGATATATTCAAAAGCAAGGAAATTGGGTTCCACATGAACTCAAGCCGAGAGACGTCGAAAGGCGGTTTTGCATGTTCGAAATGCTGCTGGAACGCCACAAAAGGAAGTCATTTTTGCATCGGATTGTTACTGGTGATGAAAAATGGATCCATTACGACAACCCCAAGCGCACAAAATCATATGTGAAACCCGGCCAACCAGCCAAATCAACGGCAAAGCCGAATACCCATGGCGCGAAGGTAATGCTCTGTATTTGGTGAGTTGTGTATGGACAAACTAGATTTTTTTTCATTTGATTTGCTTGTTATAGTTTGTGGCATTGCATCGTAATTGGGGTGATATTCAACGGTTACATAGATACCAAAAGGCTGCAGTTCCGAAAAGTACTCACCTCCGTTTTGAAGATATTTGAGGTTTTTTTCTTCAGGATTTTCAAATTTTGTATGTCCTTTTAGTCCTTTCCAGTAGTTTGCGCCAAAAATCGCTTCGGGTTTTCACTTTTGACGTATGAGACTATACGTACAAAAAAATTGAAGAAAATCGGAGGTGAGTACTTCTCGGAACTTTATCCCCGTTAAATTGGAAAATTTATGTTTTGCACACATAAGAAGGAAAAAGAAAATCTTTCGAGGGCGCATTAAACTGTGCAAGACAACGTTACATTAAATTGTGAAGAGCAGCTTCACGACAAAGGCGCATTTGATTGTGCCTGAGATAAAAAAAAAAAAAACCAAAAAATAGACGATAAGATGGTAACACTGCGTAAGCAGAGTGAAATCAAACTATGAATTTGTAGGTGAGGTCTTAGATAAGTCGATAGTAAGATCGGAGTGGGAAAGATGGTATATGGTAGGTCATTTTCCCTTTACTTGGAGCCAGAGGAGATAAAAGGTAGGAGGACCACAGCTCCAAGAAGTAGCATATAATAGGTATACGAGGCGCTCTTCTTGAGTCAGAGGAAGTTGTACATGCTGACGTTTTACACGTGCTCGTAAGTTAACTAGGCGAATACTTTTCTTCACAGAGAAATTACATAAATAATAGAACGCCACTGTTCCGTGGCTTGAAACCAGAACAACAGATGGTGTGGATGTTGGCTGCGAATTACTGTCATTTACTGAATTCAATGTGGTTGATCTTTTTGACAGATGTCATACAATCTTTGGCAATTTTAGTCATCTAGTTCAAACAATCTTATTACGCAAGTGGGCCAACATAATCCCCTAGTGAGTCCGGATATTCTTGCAATAGTGAAGGGTTTTGAAAAATTGAGGACTGGAAAATCCATACGGGATTCACGAAAAACCAATACATCTCAAAAAAAAGTCATTGTATGATGCGGATTATGGGTTGGCGGCATCATTGGCCGGTACTTTTTCGAAGTTTTTTTTTTTTTTATAATTTGAGCGAGCTGAAGGGATTTAGGTACCCTTAAAATGCTTGCACACAGCGCGGGCAAAGGAAGAGTTATCGGTGAACATAGGTTTTAAATGTTTGACGGCTATATTGACTAGGAAATAAACAGTTAGGCAGGGCACAAGCGAGTTGTACGGCTTTAGAACGAATCACGATATTTTAGACTACGTATTAAAGTGGTCTTGAGGGTGTAATGATGAGCATTCATAGCGAGACGGGTGTTAAGGTTAAAAATTTGAATGGGCGGAATGCTACTGGCGATTTCTATGGAGCACTGGTGGTGGAAATAGCAATAGAACATAGAGAGACCCGAGACATTACGTCGGTGTTCGAGGGTGTCCATTGTTTGAGTGATATTAGTATCACCTATGAGTTTTATCGCACGGTTTTGGATCCTATCTAGCAGGTGCAGAGATGTTTTGGGCGCACCCGACCAGATGTGGGCATTGTACTCCAATTTCGGGCGGATAAACGCCCGAATATATATCATATATTGAGGCCAGATCAGAGGGGGTGAAATATTTCTTACATCGCTTGAGCAAACCTTTTCATTGACACACATACCGAGAATGGAAAGTTTATCGGTTTCGACGACGACTACAACCCATTCATGGCTGGGTATTCAAATTTCGCATTGTATTTTGGAAGCATTCAATTCTACTTTGTTAGTGGTTGCCTAATTAGATATGCTTTTAATATTAGAATTTAATAAGCTTAACATACGCTGATGTTCCCGTTCTACAGCCGAAGAGCAGGGACGACTATGAAAAGCAGAGAGTACTGTCGTCAGCAAAGGAGTATATTGGATCAGAGGTAGCAGACAAGAGATCGTTGATGAAAATTAAAAAGAGTGTCGGAGACAGAATGGAGCCCTGGGGCACACCAGCATTTACTTTGCGAATATCAAACTTCCGAAAGGTAATTTCTAATCCATTGAAGAAGAGAGTCATCGATCCCAAAAGCACGTATTTTTGACAAAAGAGCCTGATGCCAGACTCTGTCAGATTGATGTACGCTTTGGTTCCACTTTTCGATGAGACATGCCATCAAATCACCAGTGGACCTGTTGCTACGAAAACCGTACTGCCGGTCATTAAGAAGTTTTCGTGTTTCGAGATATTTCATGAGCTGAAGGTTTATCAGCGTTTCCATAACTTTGGAAAGAATGGACTTAAGTGCAATGGGCCTGTAGGAGGAGAGAGAGGAAGATTCGCCTTTTTTAGGGACGGACTGGACAAATGCTGTTTTCCACCTCTTCAGAAGGAGGAGATATATACCATCTGGACCAGCGGATTTGTGCATGTTAAGATCTCTTAGAACTCTGCATTGAAGATTCGACGCACTCAAGTGTAGGCGGAGACACTTTGCTTGCAGATTGGCCTTGTAAAAAGACCTGACAGCTGGAATATCATTGTAAATGAGCGTTGGGATGGAGGATGAGGCAGAATTTCTAATATTTTTGACGAACGACCAAACATTTTTACTACCTTTGGGACATTGTAGTATTTTTTGCCTCAGTTTTTGGTCGTATAGAAATTTCACAGGCTTGAGAAAGACGTTGCAGTCATTTCTGGCTCGTTTGAACTTTTTTCGATTTTCCTCAGTTGGGCTAATACTCTTCACCCGATGAGGGATAAAGTTTCTCATTCCAAGACAATGGTGTCTGTGATCATATCAGCAGCGGAATTCACGTCGTTATCGAGGAAACATAACGACCTGTTAAAATTCCTAAACAAGCTGTTAAGACCGCTCCAGTTGGCTTTCTCGTATTATCATACGGTTCTTTTAAGAATCTTTTCTCTAACTGTGTGGTCGGTATACGAGAAATTAACTGATATAACACAATGGTCCGACGAGCCTAGAGGGGAGAGCACATCAACGATGTACTTATCAAGGTGAAAAGTTAAAAACAAATCCAGGTTGTTGGAGGTATGACTATCAACGTCTGGTATTCGCGTGGGCTCATTTACAAGCTGCGTTAGGTTGTTTTTCGCAGCAAAGACCTCAACACACCGTTCTTCGGGTGTTGTCTGTCCAGAATGTCGAAGCCAACCAGAATTGTGTACAATGTATTGAAATCGCCCGTAATAACGATTTCAGTATGAGGATACAGGGATACAATTCTTTGAATGGAGTCAGACAGCGCATCGAATTCGTTAAAGGTCGAACTGCTGTCCAGTTTGGGGCTTCTGTAAATAAAGAAGTAGTGGATAATTTGCTTACGGAGATGGAATTTTAACCACATGAAATTGATTTCCGGATTGGAACAGGGACTACATTGTGGTGGAATTTGGTAAGCTACATCACTACGCACGTAAATGGCGAGTATGCGGTGAGAGACGAATAATGGCACTAGTTCGTAGCCAGGTAGCTTCAGATCAGAGTGATCTGATAGGTGTGGGCGGGGATCTACCAGTGTTTCACTAAGTGCCAAAACAGCTGGTCTATATTTGCAGACGTGGACGTACGCAGAAAAGTGATTACTTTTTAGCCCGCATATACTGGCAATATCCACTCTGAAGTCCCGAGTCATTATAAAGAAAAATAAGGCGGGAGAGACAGTTAGAGTGAATGGAAAACCTTACCGCAACATGTTGACCGGTTATTTTTTTTCCAAAATTTAATGAATTGGGTCTGGACGATCTCTGGTTTTAACAGGATGGTGCTACTGCCCACACAAGCCATCAATTAATCAATTTAGTGCATACGAAATTTGAAGATCGCATTATTTTAGTTAGAGGAGAAGTTGATTGGCATCCAAGGTCAGGCGATTTGACACCTTTAGACTTCTTTTTGTTTGAAGAGTAAGGTCTATGCCAATAACCCGGCAACAATTTAGGATCTCAATCTCAATCCAAACTGAAAAAAGCAGCCATTGACCCACAAAAAGTCGTCAATAATTTTGACCTTCGGATGGTTGCTTGCAACAGAAGCCGTGGGCGGCACATGAACGATGTTGTGTTCCATTCCATTCCATTGCCATAGATCGAACTTTATTAATCAATAAAATTCTACATTGATTTCACAATAAATGTGTGTTTAATTTAATGATCTACAACAAAGACTGCTTGAAAAAGAATATTCGCTAACAGAGATTACTGAAATGTGTCATGCTCACGAATAAATTAATAACCAATCGGAAGAAATGTTACCATACATTTTTAGCATAGACTCGTAAGTCAATAAGATTTCATCTCTCTACGGGGCTAAAAATAAAGCGGGGTCACTTAGGAAATTTTTCAAACTGTCCGGCAAGGAACGTGAAATGTAACAAGTGTGGTTGGAATCTATAAACGACGATGGTAAGGAAAGATTCAATCGTGTTGGTAGAACCCGATTGTTCTCGATTTGTAGAGGTGAACGATGTTAACATGAGCAAAATCATAGAGTGGCAAATCGGTGGCCATCGGATATCTATGGTCATAGACTCTGGGTTTCGGTTTAATCTATTGGAAGAATTTGATTGGGAGATACTGCAAAGGCGTAATGCTGATGTGTAGAAAGTCAGAAAAGAAAGAACAAATAGGGCCGTATTTGAAGCTCCTTTATGCATTCGAAAGCATCCCAAGCTGATCTCTTCATTCTTCGTGGTTGAGAGTGGAAGATAATCTTTACTAGGATGGGAAACAGCAACTAAACTAGCGGTTTTGAAACTAGCCGTTTCCAAAAATAAAAGGGATTCAAATTAGGTTGTCCATCGATGAGGTGATTAAACCTGCTCAGCACCCTCTACGTCGGATTCCAGGCGCGTTAGAAGAGAAGGTCGAGACGAATCAAGAAGTCAGACATCATAGAACCCCTTTGAGCATAGGATTCTTGGATTTCACCAATTGTGGTTGCATTTAAATGTAAAGACAATAAAGGCGACGGGCGAATGCGGCCATATAGATGGAAAATTTTCCGTTGTCCACGTTATAAGCTGTATTTTAAAAAATGCATATCACCAGCTAGAATTTGAAGAAGAGAGTAGACACATCACTACGTTCATAACCCACAAGGGTATGTTTAGATATAAAACACTCTTGTTTGGCATTAATTCGGCTCCGGAAATATTTCAAAAAGTAAATCTTTAACCTTCTTGTGGAAACGCTATTATAGTAATTATTTTGATGATATTATAGTATTTGGTCGCACCGAAACAGAACACGATGATAGATTAGAAATGGTGTTAGATATTTTTAAAGACTTTAATGTGACACTAAATAAGGAAAAATGTTTGTGGAAAGTTCAGAAACTAAAATTTTTGGGACACATCCTGTCCACAGAAGGAGTAAGTTTCGATATTTTGCCGACGTCAGTTTGTTAGTGCAGAGTTTAAAAACTACTGTAAAGAAAACAACATTGGGCTAATTACTTCACCACCCTATTGACCATGCTTGATTATTAGGAAGCTAAAGATCGCGATGCCATTAACAAAAAAAATAACCATGAGCCTCTTATTGAAAACTGAAAAAGTCGTTGCTTCCGTGTCCGTGACTTTTCTGACCTCTTTACTGAAACAGCAACACTGCTCCTGTCAACAGGCATCTGTGAGTTGACTCCTGTCAAAATTTAAACTTGCTGCGTCAGTTAGTTTGTACTCACTAATTTGAGGAGAAAATGGAAAAAAGTGAATTTCGTGTGCTTATTAAGCATTATTTCTTGCGAAAAAAAACCATTACCGAGACCAAGGCTAAGCTTGATAAATACTATGGGGACTCTGCACCATCGATTTCAATGGTAAAAAAGTGGTTTACTGAATTTCGTTGTGGCCGTACAAGCACTGAAGATGCCGAACCTCCTGGACGCCCAGTTGAGGTCTCTACACCCGAAACAATCGAAAAAATTCACGATATGGTGTTGGCCGACCGAAGATTGAAAGTGCGAGAGATTGTGGAAGCCGTAGGGATCTCGCATGGCTCAGGGGTTTCAATTTTGAATGATCACTTGGGCATGAGAAAGCTTTCCGCAAGATGGGTGCCGCGTTTGCTCACAGTCGACCACAAACGCAATCGTGTAACAACTTCACAGGAAGGTTTGGCGTTGTTTAAACGCAATATGGAGGAGTTTTTGCGCCGTTTTGTAACCGTGGACGAAACATGGATCCATCACAACACACCAGAGAACAAACAACAGTCAAAACAGTGGGTTTCTAAGGGTGAATCGGCGCCAAAGAAGGCCAAGGTGGGTTTGTCAGCCAATAAAGTTATGGCGACTGTTTTTTGGGATGCACGCGGGATAATCCACATTGACTACCTTCAAAAGGGAAGAACAATCAATGGGGAATATTATGCCAACTTATTGGACCGATTCAATGACGATTTGAAAAAAAAACGACCTCATTTGGCCAAGAAAAAAGTTCTTTTCCACCAAGACAATGCAAGGGTGCACACATGTGCAGTTGCCATGGCAAAAATCCATGAATTGGGCTATGAATTGCTCCCTCATCCACCCTATTCTCCAGATTTGGCTCCGAGCGACTACTTCTTGTTCCCAAACCTGAAGAAATGGCTTGGTGGAAAAAGATTTGACTCCAATGATGAAGTCATCTCGCAAACAAAGGCCTATTTTGAGGACCTCGACTAATCATTTTTTTTGGAAGGGATAAAAAAATTGGAGAAGCGTTGGACAAAGTGTATAGAGCTCAAGGGAGACTACGTTGAAAAATAAAATTATTTTTTTATCAAAAAATCTGTGTTTTAATCCAAAAGTCACGGATTATTGACCCGCCCTCGTATACAACAACCTACACCAAATTTGTGAAGGAAATTTAAAAGAAACGTTAACGGAGCCAATTGTATTTTCAGCATATGGCAAGTGTTTGATTCAGTGGTGATATTTTCATACTTTTGTTCACGAAAAGAAATTGTAGATAATATTCCGAAATCTAAATACTGAGAGCAGTGTATACAAAACTTAAAAATTATTAGACTGCTTAACCTATCTAACACATTAGACGAATCTATCTTACAAAAATTACGTAAGTAAATACATCCTTAATTTGGCTAGTCTAGTTGCTTTTATTCCGCAGTCGATCACTTCAACCACTGTACCCCGCCACCACAACAGAAACTTTATTTGGGAATAATTGTGCAATGTCGACATAAACAAATAAACTTCCTTAGATTTCCTCTTCCACATTAAAATAAGGATCCATTTAAAAATTTGTTTAAAAATTAATAAATTGGATAAAGCATGCAAAATATACGCCGAAAATTTACATTTATCTCTTAGTTTTGATTGGCGGGCTATCTTTTTGCCACATTTATTATTTGCTTATCAAATTCTTATCACATCTGATTCAAAGATAATCACTTAAAGTCTACTATAAAAGACCGGCGAAACTCGTAGTCATCAATAAGTTCTCGAAGTAGAATCAAACAACCTTCATCATGAAAGTAGCTCTGTTTATTGTTGCCGTCGCACTCTTGGCCTCCCCAGCCTGGGGCAAGATCTTCACCCGTTGCAGTTTGGCCCAAGAAATGTACAGGCTTGGAACTCCAAAGTCCGAATTGTCCATCTGGACTTGCATTGCTCAACATGAGAGCTCATACAACACCGCCGCCGTAGGACCAACCAACTACAATGGAACCAACGACTATGGTATCTTCCAGATCAACGATTTGTACTGGTGCCAACCAACAAGCGGCAAATTCTCCTACAACGAATGCGGCCTCTCCTGCTCATCCCTCCTTACCGATGATATCTCCCACTCTGTTACCTGTGCCCGCAAAGTCAAGAGCCAACAAGGATGGACCGCATGGAGCACCTGGAAATACTGCAGCGGCTCTCTCCCAAGCATCGACAGCTGCTTCTAAGTTAATGATTCTACCTTCGTTTAAGTTTTTCTAATAAAATTTGCATTGATATAATTTGAGGCTTTTTAATACACCTATGACTATTTGGCTAAGGCGTTAGGGATATACATACTTTATATGAATTTTGATAATGGAATCGACATCATTAGTTGTTTTTGCCATGATTTTTTTCAAACTCAACAAAGGAAACAAGTGGTCGAAGTAGCAAGCAAAATGTCTGCTTTTGTTCTAATCACAAGAGGGGTTCCACATGTTACAATGTTAGGACCTCTCATTTTTTTTCTAGTATATTAACGGGCTTCCCACTTTGATAGGAACGTCAAATATCCAAATGTATGCTGACGATGTTCAATTGCTGAATAATAATCTAAAGAGTTTAGCTAAATAAATTGCACAGTATTGCCGGCTACTCGTCAGGTCAAATGCAGTATTTGTCATTGAGATTTTCTAATTTTCTTATTTATTTGTATTAACGTTATATTTATTGATTTCAACGTTGTTAGGTATTAGTGTACATATGAAAAATACAGATGGTTAGGTGCTTGGGAAGGACTGGCGAACGGTTGGCTAAAGAAGTCGGCAAAAAGTCTTGCCGTTACTGAACTCTTCAGAGAACTCGATATTGGATATTGACAGAGCGGTAACTGAAGAAATCAATCAGTATTCGAGCATGATCCAAGATAAGTGAACTAGAGCTTATTCCTTTTATTACGAAATGAGCGTAACTTTTTTTTATACCAATTCGGTGAATGTGAAAAATTCTTTTGAATAGATAAAATCAAAGATGTACTGGTCGTAAACTGCAAATAGCCTATCATCGAGTTAGCAGAATTATCGATGAGCGCCGTGAAGGCCATATCCAATATCAAGTACTATATATCTTACGAATAATGGATCAAGCGGTGGCACAAGTACAGTTGCAGCTAATGGGAATTACTTTAAAGGTAACAATATCGATTTAAATGAATTGTCATTTTAAAAATAAATTCCGGTAGCACTTTTAAAAATGTGCTACAGCTCCGTCAAATGATAGCAGATTCATATTTTCACACATATTTGCAATCCAGTTGTTTACGGGCGTAAGGAAGCTTGTCGTTCTAGGTCGTACTTAAAGGAAAATACTCGAAGTGAAATTCAGTGAAAATAGCCATCTCTTTTCTCAGGAAAAACGCCGTCTGCCATTATTCGTGAGTCGCAGCACTTACGTGAGATTAAAATCCAATTGCGTCGGACGCATCACAAAAAAGCCTCCAAGTTTTCCTCTGAGCATTCTAAATTCAGTTTTGATTTTTTTTTTTGACAAACTCTTCATGGAATCTGAACCTCTTGACTTTCCCTTTTTAATATACTGAAGAAATATATTTCATCAATGCGCTGAAGGAGACTTCCTCTGGAAATGCCTACGCCGCACTCGTTTACCAGTTCGAGATTTGTTGCATAGGTAGGAAAAGCCGGCTTTTACAACGGATATAGTCCTCAAACGTATCCCAATATTTGCTGCAGTCTGTCTTCCGATGTTTTTTTTTTGGACATACTGGATAGGAAGACTGTTCTGTAGATTAAAAAGAAGGTACCTGTGGCCCAAGAACGAGTTTAAATACCTTGGTGAGGCCATTGTATATGCCGTAAAAATAGTGGTTTTTGTTCAGAAAAAATATAAAATAAATTGAGTTCACAAAGGTAGAAGCTTATTGGATACATGACAGACTGTAAAACATAATTTTTATAGAACGATTTGGTTAAAAATGGCGGCTGTGAAGCGTTTCTCAGATGACCTCTATTTTGGAAGGGTCTACGGCGTAAATTTCTTTTATTGGACCTAACAACAGCTAGACAAGTACGTAGGATTTTTTTGATATACTGATTTTTGGCCGAATGGCGCACTTCCAAAATCAAACTTGCAAAATTCGCAGAAAAGTCACCAGAAAATTGTTAATAACAAATGAACTATGCAATAAAAAAAATCCCACGTATTTATTTAGACAATATATTCCTAAAAATCTAGTTAAAATTTGAAATGAATTGGCTGATAATTGTTCAACTTGAAAAATGCTGTTTTGAGGTAAGCGTGTTTAAAATTTTAAGTCATAGAAAGCCTAACTGGCGGCCTTGTACTGGATATCATTTTTGACATCCTAAGGAACCATTGGGAGCAATAAAAAAATCTATTTTTTGAAAATCCAAGAGTGGCCTAAATCCTTAAAGTATTGAAAACGAAAGTGGTATCAGTGTTTTTATAAATTTTGTAAAACTAAATAATAAACTCAAGCCTTAACTAGATAAAGGTCAAAAGGAGCTTTTTTATTCTGAATTGTTTTATTATGAAATAACAACAAAAGTTAACTCACACCACCCTAGTATTAAACGGAATTCGATAAATTCGGCATTAGTTGCTCTAACTATAGAATGTAACTAATTAGTGATTCTTCGACGAAAAACGCCCAAAAACACTTTAAGTGTTCGTTATATTTAACATTTATTTTTTTTGGATTTTACTTTCAAACTTATGCAGTTGAACTATTGTTACATAGCTTTTATTATAAACGTTAGGTAGATTATAATAAATAATAAAAATAAATATAAACGTGCCTCCAAACATTTTTTTTCATTTTAAAACAATTTTCTAAACAGCACTCACTACTAAAATAATTTGCAGTCCTGACAAACATTTCATAAATGTATAATTTGGGTCTAGAATATTTTTTTGTTTATAAAATGTTCCAGGACACACCTTAAAAACAATGAAATTAAAAGATAAAATGCGAGACGACAAAAAAGTCGTATAGCGATCAGTTGAAATTCCTTAAGAGGTTGTTAAATCAGCTCCAATTGGCTTTGTCGTATTACCATACCGTTCTTTTGGGAATCTTTTCTCTAACTGTGTGGTGGGTGTACGATAATTATTCGAAAATATATTATATACGATATGTGGTTCCATAAGGACGGATCTTGGAGGTGAATATTCAGTGCGTTATTCGTACGATAAAGGAGCGAATGCTGGAAAGTGTGCCCAAAAATTGCTTCTCATATAAACATCCCAGAGGAACAAATTTCCATGAAACCTTCCAGAGATATTGTAAAAAGTTTTCCGCGAAAAGAATACATAAGTACAATAGGTGCTGAGGAGAGCGAAGTAACATTTCTGGATATTGGCTGACGAAGAAGACTAACATATCGTTGCCGTTCAGATTGCAACATTTTACTTGATGGTCGAATCGGTGTTGGTCAATATACAAAGGAAAAAGGATGGTGATATCCGAGAAAAGGTACAGAAACTGCTAAATGCTTAGTCGACTAAATATTATGTATAAGCATCCATTCATTTCTAGTGTAGTGTAGTGAATAGAATGAATGACCCAATACAAAACCAGGGTGTATTATAGGAATAAAAGGTTCTAGAAATAATTGCTATTGAAAGTGTAAAATGTGAACGAAAGCAAACCTTCAACTTGAAAAGTTATGTTTTATTTTAAATTTTTTTAAGCTATATATTATTGTAATTATAAATCATATCAGATATAATCAAAATAATTTTCCCATGGTAATTTTCGCGTCTACTCGTACACTCAATGATGGAAAATAAAATTCCAAATTGAGTGCATTATTTTTATAGATAAAGGCTTTTCAATTTGTAACATAACTACCTGCGTAATAAGACACCTGCGGGATTAATTTTATATTCCTCGTTCCATTTAAAGTGCGACAACAACACAATTGTTTATGACAAAATACAAAAAAAAAAAAACAACATAAAACAGCCGCAGCTCCAAATTTGAATCCTAAGAATATCATTCAAGCTTGGATTCGAGAAACAAAATTGATATCGAAAGTCGTAACAATCACTTGGTTTAAATATGTGCTTTACCGTCAAGGAAATACTTTTTTTTTTGGTTATCCTATCACATTCTAAATAATTATAGTGTGTTCCAGAAAAATGTGCGTTAAATTACTTCTTACACATGACTGGACTGTTTATTAATATACTTGCACAATTCGTTTTGATATATAAGAACTTTAATGTAAAAGTATGACTTAATACAATAAAATTCTGTAATTTTTCATAGATTTTAAAGAAACACGTTTTTATTGAACATACTGTATTTTTTGCGCCCAATAATGTCAATAATATATTTTTGGCAAAGTCCGTCCGTGTTCGCAAATAACCTCCGACAAGATGCTTCAACATTGCTCTTTTCGGTAAATGTAAGCAAATCCGGAAAAACTCAAACTTAAAGTTCTATTTTAATGTGGCACCACCAATATGGAGACATCTCCGTTCAGCGTTATTTATTAATATAGTCCTTCGAAACCTTTATCGTCTCATCTTCAAAACTCAGGTATGATCACTTGTTGAAACAGAAAAAAAATTATAGGAACTGTCAAAACGATATTTGAGCTAGTGTTAGAAACTTCATTACAGTTCAATTTTTACGATAAAGCATAACACTTCAAAAGAAAGAGCTGAAATTATTAAACTTCAGTTTGAAAATTAGTCTTCTATTGTGCTGACGCAATGTGTGTATAAAGGAAAATATCACGGTCTAACAGTGCCAGCAGCCAAAATAATTAAACGTTGAGTGACCAAATTCAATGAAAGTGATTGAGCGACAATATCAAAGCCAAAGCTTAAACTCGTACCGATACCATTACCGAAACCGGTAATCGCTGAAAGCGTTAATATGAAAAACCAAAAATTTATTTTGAAGCGCCTTGACATTCAGCAAGAGTTACGGCCTGGTGCGCTGTATGTTTTTCTTTTTATAATCAGCGCGAGTTACATGGTAACCCTATAAACCGCTCACCGATATCGATGCCAACACAAGCATAAGAAGATTCGCTGGAGAAGAGAGTGCTTGACAACAGCTAGCAACCAAATCAACCAAATTCCCCCGAACTCATCTACTATTGGAGATAGTACAGCAGCCAACACAAAACAACTCATTGTTTTGTCAAAAAACACCTTCACCCACCTGCTGCATCGGTTTGGCTTGGGTATGCTGATAACGAGTGCACTACGCAGATCTTTTGCACGAGTTAGTCTGGAATTAGTCTTGGACCAACGATGACCAGTGGAAAAATTTGTAAAAGTATAATAGAGTTTTTTTGTAAAAGATAAATAAAAAAGAAAATAATAAATAAAATAAAAGGACTTAATTTCTTTGATTAAGTGTTTACGAAATAAGAACGTAATTGGCGCAGTCGTTTGGGACTCTGGATTCAAGATCTATAGTGAATTTATATAGTAGCTACAAACGATAGTTGGAACCAAGCACGTGCACACTTCGACAGTTTATCGCAGTGGTGGATATCAATCCTTCAGCATCGAGGAGAACCACGCAGAAAACATTGGCAAAGTGAGTCAAATTTTGATTTATCATTTTTATCGGTTTCCTTTATGCCTCCCTTTTCCCGCAAATCCCAAGTAAAAAAAATTACTAATACAAGTTCGCTCTTTGCTCCGAGTTGGAGGAAAAAACCAATTGTATTAAATAAAAAAGTGTTAAGTACTAAATATTCATCTACGAATTCAAATTTAACTACATCTAACGTTGAGGAAAATTCAAGTAAAATGTTATCTAATGCTAACGCTGATATCGCTACGAACATTTTTAATTCGCTTCGGATTCCGGATGCGATTAAAGATGTTCCAACATTCGATGGGAATTCGCGACTTTTGTTTGATTTTATAAGCAATGTCGAAGAGATACTAAGCTTGATTCCTCAAATTAATCAAAATTTAAGCTATAAAAAAATTATAATAAGGGCGATAAGGAATAAAATAGTAGGCCAGGCCAATGAGGCTTTAAATATGTATGGTACCGCAGTGGAATGGGAGGAAGTTAAAAGCAGTTTAATCACTCATTATTCTGATAAGAGGAATGAAACCACTCTCATCAGAGACTTGCATCAGCTCAGACAAAACCAGTCTACAGTGGAAACATTTTATTCCAAGATAACTGAAATTTTTTCCGCAATGATTAATCATGTCAAAATGCATGAACATAATGTAACGGTCATTGAAGCTAAAAGAACTTTATACCAAGAAATGTGTCTTAACTGTTTTTTATCAGGTCTAAGGGAGCCTTTGGGGCCAACAATAAGGGCCATGCGACCAACAAAACTCACTGACGCATTAAATTTTTGTTTAGAAGAACAGAACCACACTAACTTTTATAACACACAATATCGACCACCGATTCCACAACCTAGAAGAAACCAAAATAGAACCAATTACTACAACCCCAATCAAAATTCTAGACGAGATTTTCAGGATCAGCAGAATTTCTCATATAGATATAATAGACGCCAGTTTAATAACAATTTAGAAAACAATAATGACAATAGTGCAGGCAATTATAGTAGACAAAATTTTAAACAAAATAATTACAGACAAAACAATAGTTCAGGACAAACCCGTAATATTCCAATGAACAACAATTTCAAGCAAAATAGTCAAAGACAGCACAATTCTTCTGGACAAAATCGAATGTATCCACCTACAGAACCGATGGATACATATAGCGGGAATACTAATAAAAGTTATCCATCCTATAGAGCAGAGCAAGTTCATAATATAGAAAGTAGGCCACCTTTAGCTTATGCTCAAAACAATGATCAGCCTTCTACTTCAAATCAATATAGGGGTGGTATTGATGATGCAAATTTTCATGCACAAGCCTCGGAAAACCAATAGGATACCTAGATTTAAATAATCATAATACATGCCTGTTACCGTACATAACCATTTCGAGTTTTAACAATAGAAATCTTAAATTTCTCATTGATACTGGTAGCAATAAGTCCTTTATTAATCCAAATATAGTACAAAATGAAAATATACCAATAGAACTTATTGAACCCATTGAAATAAAAACAATATTTGAAGCTAAATTTGCCAATAAACAGATAAGAATTAAGGGATTGTCAGAATTTAAAACAAATGAAACTTTAACATTTTTGTTATTTAATTTTCACAAATATTTTGACGGTCTAATTGGAACAGATATAATACAGCAACTGGCAATTAGAATAGACCTTAGAAATTCAATTTTAGAAACAGAAAACTTTAAGATACCTTTGAATTTTAAACCAAATTTAATGTCAAAGGTTTATACAGTTCCAGGGTTATGTAAGTTAGTTTGTTGTCTTCCGGTAGATGTGAAATCAGGTAGTATTCACTTAAAACCAACAAATATAAATCAAAGTTTATCCATACCTGAGGGAATATATAAAGCCAATAATTGGTATTCAATCGTTGAAGTTATCAACACTTCTGATTCACCGCAGACCTTCTTTATAGAACAACCAATTAAAGCACAACCTATTACGTCTGACAAATACATAGAAATACATAACCTTTCCATAAACAATCGTCAAACTTTGAAAAATTCAAATATTTCCGATTTGTTAATAACTGATCACCTCAATACGGAAGAGAAAAAAGCAATCTTTAAGTTATGTAAAAAGTTTGAGGATATCTTTTTTAAGGACGGCGAAAAGTTAACATTTTCTAACCAAATTCAACATCAAATAAAAACTAAAGATGATATCCCTATTTATTCAAAATCTTACCGTTATCCGTATATCCATAAGGAAGAAGTTCGAAGGCAAATTTCAGAAATGCTTAACCACGGTATTATTCGACCTAGTTTTTCCCCTTGGTCTTTCCCAATATGGATAGTTCCAAAAAAAAGGGACTTGGAAGGTAAAAACAAGTGGCGGTTAGTTATCGACTACCGTAAACTTAATGATAAAACTATCGAAGACAGATATCCGCTGCCTAACATCAGCGAAATTTTGGACAAATTGGGGAGATGCATTTATTTTTCTACGCTAGATCTCGCATCCGGTTTTCACCAGATTGAGATAATGAATGAGGACATTCCAAAGACGGCATTCTCGGTAGACAACGGGCATTATGAATTCATTCGTATGCCCTTCGGTCTAAAAAATGCTCCATCCACCTTTCAGAGAGTGATGGACAATGTCTTACGTGATCTTCAAGGCAAGGTGTGCCTTGTATACATGGATGACATTATCGTCTATTCAACATCTCTCCAAGAACATATTCAAAGTTTAAGTGCTGTTTTTGAAAGGCTAAAAGAGGCAAATTTAAAAATTCAATTACAAAAATCAGTATTTCTTCAAAAGGAAGTTTCTTTTCTTGGGCACATCGTTTCAGCCGATGGGGTAAAACCTAATCCAGAAAAGATCAGTGCCATCAAGAATTTCCCCATACCAAAAACAGTAAAACAAATAAAATCATTCCTTGGGCTCCTCGGATATTACCGAAAGTTTATCCAGGACTTTGCCCATTTAACAAAGCCAATGACTCAATGCCTTCGTAAGAATAACAAAATTGTTTTAGACGAAAATTATATTAAGTGCTTTGAAACCTGCAAAGCTATCCTATGCAACGATCCAGTACTTCAGTACCCAGATTTTACTAAGCCATTCAACGTTACTACCGATGCTAGTAATGTTGCATTAGGCGCAGTATTATCCCAAGGCTCGATCGGATCGGATAAACCGATTTGTTTTGCAAGTCGTACCTTATCCAAAACCGAAGAGAGCTACAGTACGATCGAAAAAGAACTCTTGGCTGTCGTCTGGGCTACAAGATATTTTCGTCCCTACCTTTACGGCAGACGATTTCATATAATCACGGACCACAAACCCCTTACGTGGCTTTTTTCTTTAAAAGAGCCCAATTCCAAATTAATCCGGTGGAGGCTTCAACTAGAAGAGTTTGACTATTCCGTAATATATAAAAGAGGGAAACAAAATTTAAATGCAGACGCATTATCCAGAGTTGAAATATGTACAAACGAAGTAAATAAAAACGATGTCGTGAATCTAGATTTGCTTTCTATTCAAAATAATTTAGATGAACACGACAATCTTTCAACTATTCACTCTGCAATTGAAAACATGGGCGACGGGATTCCAATATCCGAACGACCTTTAAATGAATTTTCCAATCAGATCATTCTTAGATTGAACAAAAATCAAAAAAAAATCAACCCCAAATTCATAATTTTATTTAAAAGGAAAAAGAGATTCACAATAGAACATGAAAAAATCGATCAGGAATCTGTAATCATTACTATTTTTAAAGACTTTTTAAACACGAAGAGGGTAACTGCTATACTGACAGACGACAGTACATTTAAAACTGTACAGAATGTTTATTCAAAATATTTTAATGGTAATAACCTTTTGAAAGTAGTGAGATGTAATAAGTTATTAAAAGATATTACGGAAAACGATGAACAAGAAAAACTGGTAAGAGACTATCATATTAGTTCAAACCATAGGGGAATTAATGAAAGCTTGGAACATCTAAAAAGGACTTATTACTTTCCAAATATGAAGAATACTATCACACGTATCATAAACACTTGCGATATTTGCCACAGGTATAAATATGAAAGAAATAGAGAATGCCTCAAATTTGAACTAACTGAAACGCCTTCTAGACCTTTGGATATACTCCATATTGACATTTATTCTGTTCAAAAAGAGAATTTTCTGACTATTGTAGATAAATTCAGTAAATTCGCAAGTGCTTATTTACTCCCTGCAAGAAATAGTATAAGTCTTATAAAGTCCTTTAAGCACTACTTTTCACATCATGGCATACCTAAATTGATAGTTTCCGATAACGGCAGTGAATTTGTTTCCATTCTGTTTAAGGATTTCCTAGACATATATAAAATAAAATTGCACACTATATGTGCTAAAAGCTCAAATGGAAATTCGGTTGTCGAACGTTTTCATTCCACCCTAACAGAAATAATTAGAATAATAAAAAGTCAAAACAATAGCAAATCGATAGGAGAAGTCGTGGATGAAGCAGTTTTAACTTATAACAACTGCATTCATTCGACAACCAAATTGACTCCATTTGAACTTCTTAAAGGCCATATAGATAAGCCGAATCCTTTATCCATTAAAGATAACCCCAAAACAGAACAAGATTATTTAGTTGAGCATATAAGAGACTACGAAAAACTTATTAAGTTAGTTTATGATCGAAGTAAACAACACAAACGCAAAATTATAGACAAGAGAAATCGGAATCGCGTAGACCCACCTGATTTCACACCAGACCAAGCTATATATGAATCAGACGACCGACGAAACAAACTGGCACCTAGATTTAATCAACATAAGGTTGTTAAGAATTTTAAAATAACAGTTGACACTACTAAAAGAAAAGTTCACAAGCAAAAAATAAAGAAAAAAAGGAAATTTACTTAATGAAAATGAGTTATTGAATTGATTTAATTTTTGTTCATTCTATTAGCACTAAATAAAATTTATAAATTAAAATAAAACTTATGAATTATTCATTTTCAATTTAAATAAATATCTCCCTTATTATGGTTTTTCTATTTATAAAATAAAGTCAATAATTGGTTGCAATTTATATATACTCGTATATGTATATCACAAATGAGTAAAGAGCCTACTTTTACCTTGTTTAACTATCCCAACTAACCATACTGTCCCATCCCAACCGATAAATAGATAAAATATCAAAATACGGAAAGCCAATTTCAATCATCAGACAACAGATCAGCAATCCATCAACCAACACCACACGATAACATCCCGTTCACGAACTTTAACAATTTCATTAATTAAATTCGCTCTTAGGGGGGAAGAGTTACATGGTAACCCTATAAACCGCTCACCGATATCGATGCCAACACAAGCATAAGAAGATTCGCTGGAGAAGAGAGTGCTTGACAACAGCTAGCAACCAAATCAACCAAATTCCCCCGAACTCATCTACTATTGGAGATAGTACAGCAGCCAACACAAAACAACTCATTGTTTTGTCAAAAAACACCTTCACCCACCTGCTGCATCGGTTTGGCTTGGGTATGCTGATAACGAGTGCACTACGCAGATCTTTTGCACGAGTTAGTCTGGAATTAGTCTTGGACCAACGATGACCAGTGGAAAAATTTGTAAAAGTATAATAGAGTTTTTTTGTAAAAGATAAATAAAAAAGAAAATAATAAATAAAATAAAAGGACTTAATTTCTTTGATTAAGTGTTTACGAAATAAGAACGTAATTCGCGCGCTCAAGGGGTTTTTGTACCCTTAAAATGTTTGTGCACAGCGCGGGCGCAGGAAATTTAGGAAGGAAGAAAAGACAGGTACCGATGCACATTGTTTTTAAATGTTTGTAAATTATAACGACCAGGAAACACAGATCGGCAGAGAATTCCATTAGCGAGTTGTACGGCTTAGGATAGAATTACGATATTTTAGATTGCGTCCGAAAATGGGCTTAAGGGTATACTGTTGAGCATTCATATCGAGACGGGTGTAACGGCTGAAACTTTGAATGGGCGCAATGCTACCGGCGATTTCAATGCAGCACTGGTGGTGGAAATAGCGACAAAACAGAGTGAGACATGAGACATTACGTCGGTTTTCAAGGGTGTCCGTTGCTTGAATGATATTAGTATCACCTATTAGTCTTATCGTACGGTTTTGAATCCTATCTAGCAGGTGCAGAGATATTTTAGGAGCACCTGACTAGATGTGGGGATTGTACTCCAATTTTGGGCGGATGAATGCCTTATATATTGTGGCCAGATCACAGGGGGTAAAATATTTCTTACATAGCTTGCGGAAACTAGACATTTCGCAGCATTTTTGATGACACCGAATATGTGGTCATAACAACGTAAATTGTCACCGACACACGTACCGAGAAAGGAAAGTTTATCGGTTTCGACGATGCAAGTGCCATTCATGGATAATGGCTGGGTATTTGAATATCGCTTTAATGACAGCAGACAGCATTGAGTTTTGGAAGCATGAAATTCCACTCGGTTGATAGTTCCCCAATTGGTTATGCTGTTACTATCGGAGTTTACTGAGCTTAACATACGCTGCCGTTTCCGTTCTACAGCCGAGGAGCAGGGACGTGAGCTCCTGAGAGAGAGCAGAGAGTACTGTCATCAGCAAAGTAATATATTGGATTGGATATAGCAGACAAGGGATCATTAATGAAAATTGAAAAGAGTGTCGGAGACAAGACGGAGCCCTGGGGCACATTAGCATTTATTTGGTGAATATCAGACTTGAAACCGTCCATGACAACTTGAATTGAACGTTCCAAAAGGTAATTTCTAATCCATTGAAGAAGAGAGTCATCGATCCCAAAAGCACGCATTTTCGATAAAAGAGCCTTATGCCAAACTCTGTCAAATGCCTTAGAAATCTCAAGTGCAACTATCTTGCTTTCGCCAGATTGTTGTAAGCGTTAGTTCCACTTTTCGGCGAGACATGCCATCAAATCACCAGTGGACGGTTGCTACGAAAACCGTACTGCCGGTCATTAAGAAGTTTTCGTATTTCGAGATATTTCATAAGCTGACGGTTTATCAGCATTCCCATGACCTTGGTTTGTAAGTGCAATGGGTCTGTTGGAGGAAAGAGAGGAAGATTCGCCTTTTTTAGGGACGGGCTGGACAAATGCTGTTTTCCATCTTCTCGGAAAGGGTCCTAAAGTGTAGGATTGATGAGAAAGCTTACGCAGTGGTTTTGCCAGCGAGGAAGAACACCTCTTCAAAAGAAGAGGAGATATACCATCTGGACCAGCGGATTTGTGAATGTTTAAATCTTTAGGAACTCTTGTTACTACACGAGTGCGAAAGTGGATTTGTCCGATTGAAAATTCGACGCACTCAAGTGTAGGCGGAGACAGAGCACAATCTGGTAGTGTTGAGATGGCCGCAAAGTGTGCAGCAAGCAGATTGGCCTTGTCCAAAGAGCTGACAGCTGGAATGTTATTGTAAATGAGCATTGCGATGGAGGATGAGGTAGAATTTCTAATGTTTTTGACAAATGACCAAAAGCTTTTACTACCTTTGGGACATTGTAGTATTTTTTGCCTCAACTTTTGGTCGTATTGAAATTTCACACGCTTGAGAAAGACGTTGCAGTCATTCCCGGCTCGTCTGAACTTTTTTCGGTTTTATAGGATCGACAAAATATTTCTCTAACCCTAACAGCTTCTTTACAGCTCGAGTTGTACCACGCCTTTTCTGTTGGTTTGATACTTTTCATCCGATGAGGGATAAAGCATTTCATTCCAAAGTGAATAGTTTCTGTGATCATGCCAGCAGCTGCATATACGTCGTTAGGAAATATAACGATCAGTTAAAATTCCTTAAGAGGTTGTTAAATCAGCTCCAATTGGCTTTGTCGTATTACCGTTCTTTTGGGAATATTTTCTCTAACTGTGTGGTGGGTGTACGATAATTATTCGAAAATATATTATATACGATATGTGGTTCCATAAGGAAGGATCTTGGAGGTGAATATTCAGTGCGTTATTCGTACGATAAAGGAGCGAATGCTGGAAAGTGTGGCCAAAAATTGGTTCTCATACAAACATCCCAGAGGAACAAATTTCCATGAAACCTTCCAGAGATATTGTAAAAAGTTTTCCGCGAAAAGAATACATAAGTACAATAGGTGCTGAGGAGAGCGAAGTAACATTTCTGGATATTGGTTGACGAAGAAGACTAACATATCGTTGCCGTTCAGATTGCAACATTTTACTTGATGATCGAATCGGTGTTGGTCAATACACAAAGGAAAAAGGATGGTGATATCCGAGAAAAGGTACAGAAACTGCTAAATGCTTAGTCGACTAAATATTATGTATAAGCACCCATTCATTTCTAGTGTAGTGTAGTGAATAGAATGAATGACCCAATACAAAGCCAGGGTGTATTATAGGAATAAAAGGTTCTAGAAATAATTGCTATTGAAAGTGTAAAATGTGAACGAAAGCAAACCTTCAACTTGAAAAGTTATGTTTTATATTAACTTTTTTTAAGCTATATACTCGTATTATTGTAATTATAAATCATATCAGATATAATCAAAATAATTTTCCCATGGTAATTTTCGCATCTACTCGTACACTCAATGATGGAAAATAAAATTCCAAATTGGGTGCATCATTTTTATAGATAAAGGTTTTTCAATTTATAACATAACTACCTGCGTAATAAGACACCTGCCGGATTAATTTTATATTCATCGTTCCACTTAAAGTGCGACAACAACACAATTGTTTTGGCTTGATAAATTAATTTATCATTAGACTAATCATAATCACACATTTTTAATGAGCAAGCTGAGATTAGCATATGATAATCTTTTTAATTATTTTATTATATTATTCTATGATTTATAATATTCTTTGTGAATTGTTTTATTAAAAAAATCAAATTGATTGACAGGTACCTTACCACCTTATCGAAGACTCACTCGAATTTTTGGTTTTTCTGATTTGTTATCTCTGAAATAAACAAATATTTTATCATCATCACAGAAAACTAAATAATAATAAGTGGGCAATTTTTCTAAAAATAAAATAAATATAATCTTAAGGGTATGGTGGAAATTTTCGTTCTCTATAGAAGTAAGGTTTAAATCAAAGAAAACAACAGCTGACTTAGGGAAAAAAATAATTATTTTAATTTTAGCGATTGAAATTTCTTTAATGCGCCAGGTACTTAATTTGTTGTCTTGTCTTCTCCATTCCAAATTATCGCCTCACGCCTTTATCGACAAAGTACTGCCTTTTTTTGTCATCAGTCATCTCTTGGCGACACAAAAGTTTCATTACCTGAAATCGTTTTGGCGGAATGAAGTGGCTACCTTAATAAAACACATTTCGATTTCTGACACAAACCACTATATATCGAAAGTTGGGAGCGATTAGAAAACAAGTACGATCGCGTGCATTTGATTGTTCAATCGAATATACAATCCTTTTTATCATTGCAGTCGACTCAAACAAATATCGCGCAAGGGCTTGAGAAAACACTTTTACCTGATTATTCTTTCTTCGTTCCAGTCGACATTAGATATTGATGTATTGTTACAAAAATGTTGACAACTTGAGGAAATTGGCCCGTCGAAAAATCAATACACCGATCCAACAGAACATTACTTTCAAAAAAACATTTTCTCGGTCATCGGATGGAAGGTACATAGCTCGGTTACCATATAAAACTACATAACCAACTTTCGGAAATACCGTTCAATCTGCAATTTCTCGTTTGCATGTAATGGAACGTAAATTCCGAATGAATCCAGACTTGTATAGGTCATACTCTACATTTATGAAGGAATATCTCTCATTGGGTCATATGCAGCGTATCTCATTGCAGAATATTGAAACCCCACCCGGGAAGCAGTTTTATTTTTCACACCATGCAGTCTTCGAACAGCTTATTGAGCAAATTAAGAGTTGTGTGTGATGGCTCAGCAAGGATTCAGTTGGTCAGTCGTTAAATAGACAATTATTAGTCGGTCCACCCATTCAACGCGATTTGTTAGATATTTGTCTACGTTTCCATCGCTATCGCTTTGTTTTTACAGCAGATATTGTAAAGATGTTCCGTCAAATTTGGATTGATGACGAGGATATCAATTATCAAAGAGTCGTTTGGCGAAAAAACTCTTCTGATGAGATTCAACATTATCAGCTGCACACAGTAACGTATGGTACTGCATCCGCTCCCTTTTTATCGGTAAGGGTCCAGGTCCAATATTCAATTTCTTCTCGCGTTCTACTTAATGATATTTATGTTGACGATATTATGACATTTGCAGATACAGTAGAGGACTTAATTAAAGTACAGCGTGAACTCGTTGACCTATTATCAAAAGCTAAATTCCAGCTCCGCAAATGGACATCGAATTGTTGGAATTTATTATTTCGTCTCCCAAAGGAAGAATGTGAGTTCTCCTGGATTGATTCAGAACAATCACAAATCATAAAAGTTCTCGGAATGTTCTGCAACCCTGCGATCGATAAATTTCCTTCTCAACTGGGGAAATTAGTTCAATCTTCTGTACCAACAAAAGGAGTTTATTGTCTGAGATATCCCGTATTTTCGATCCATTGGGATTTTTGTCACCATCCGTTGTTTTGCTTAAGATTCTAGTTCAGGAGCTTTGGTCGTCAGAACTAGGATTAACCTGGGATGATGTGCTGCCTTCCAGCATTGCTAAAATATGGACAAAATATTGACAAGAACTGCATCATTTTGAACGGATTCAGATACCCAGGCCGATATAATCAATTAACTCTGGGGGATTTGAGATTCATGGGTTTTGTGATGCTTCTTCTGTCGCTTATGCAGGTGTGGTGTACGCTTGCTTCAAAACTAAAAAGGGTGAGTTTAAAAAAAAAATAAAATTGCTGCTAAAACCAAGGTTGCACCACTGACACCAGTGTCTATTCCGTGACTTGAATTATGTGTTGCCCTAATATTAATTAAGCTGGTAAACTTCGTAAAATTTTCAATACCAAATAGTATATCACGAATCGTCGCGTGGTGTGACTCGCAGATTGTTATTCACTGGTTGTCTTCCACCCCTCGTCATTGGAATACATTTAATAGCCAATTGGACAGCCGCTATACTCGATACTATTCCGAGAAAGTCTTGGCACCATATTGCCTGGGAATCGAATCCAACTGAATGTGGCTCTCGTGGAGTACTTGCATCACAACTTGTACATCATCCTTGGCTTTCAACACCTGAAGAAAATTGCTCTGACATTTGTTATTCGCAGCGACAACGAAGCTTAATGTCATACAGAAACTTATTAATAATATTTCTTCCTGGTATAAACTTCAAAGCATTGTTGCTTATGCCCTTCGATTTATTTCAAATTGCCGTGCAGAAGATGTTTAAGATTTCAATTCCGCTTCCAGAAAAATTCTTGTTAGTCACTGTATCGCCCCACTCAAAATGTTGCACATCATAATCAGACCAGAATCGTACCAATTTGTGCAGTTGCAGTGCAATAACAGTCCGCCAGCGTTAACCAGGGGTGGCCGTGGTGTAGTGGTACTGGCAATCGCTTCTCACTCGGAGGGTCAAGGTTCGAATCCTAGCCACGGCAAGCTTTCATTTGTGTAATTGGAACTCAGGCAGAAAAATCTGCGTGTGAAGGCATAACACTGACATGTAGATTTGGCTGTTGTAGGGTTTTCAAGCACAAAACAACCGTTAAAATTCACAACCTGAATCATTCCGAGTGAAGAAAATCTCTCCGTCCTATTCGGACTGAGTGCACACGCCATATTTTGGGCAATATTCTGCATATGAAAAAGTTATCCTGCCGCTGGGTGCAGCGAATGACCAAAAACACGAAGGCGAAGCACTTCGAAAGAGTGTTTGGACTTGCTGATGCGGAATCGGGCAGACTTTTGGCATGGATTGGTAACTGGATTTGGATTCCTCGGACTATTATCTCTTCCCAAACCTCAAAAGATGGCTCATCAATAAAAAATTCAGCTCTTGCGAGGGAATCATCGACGCCACGGAGGAGTATTTTGCAAACCTTCTGGAAAATTACTTTTCGGACGGGATCAAGAAGTTGGAAAATCGCTAGAATAAGTGTATCAAACTAAAAGGGGACTATATTGAATAATATAAAAAAAACATTAAAAAAAAAAAATTGTTTCATTCCCAAGGAGGTCACTTTTCACTCCATCTAGTAATTATAACACAATTTTTGAAATCTCGTTTGTTTTACCTTTTTTTACATAATTTTGTTCGACAACCAACAGAGGGAGTGGTTAAGGAAGAGGCGTTTGGTGTCGCAATGGATAGGGTTTCTGAAGTGGGGTTTAAAATGTGAGAAATGATGAAGTTAGTATGCTTAGCTGCGGTTCTGAAGTCGAAATTAAGAAAAGGCGTGTGTGTTAGGGGTTGAGGGCTGGGAGTTTGAGTTGTATGGGTTAAGTCGAAAGAGACACGTTGACGTTGGGGCTTTGTTTGGGGTGGAATAGAGGGAGCTGGAGTATGGTTGGAAGGTTTAAAATTAGGAGAAATTTTATTTTTAAAACTCCAATTGGTTGTTGTGAGGAAGAGGAGGTGGATCTTGGCAAATTAGATCTACTTGCCAACTTATTAGCTGGTTTAGGTATGACGGACTCCTTGATTTATCCTGCTTCTTGATCGTATTTTCCAACTATTTGCAGACACGCATCTTTCTAAGATTGAAATTGTTGCTGGCTCGATTATGAAATAACCATTCGTATTTGGGCGGAAGATTGTGTTTGAAACTGCGCTGATTCTGTTCTGAGATGTTAGAAGCAAAATGCAGTGGTTAATGGTGATGCCACATTTCTTTTCGAAGAAATTCGAGATCCAATCAACATCAGCTTTTGGGGGGCGCGCCTTTTATAAGAAGCGTAGTGACCAATTGATTCTTCGAAGCAAGCTTATCAAGTCTACGTTGCCATTCGGTAGATGTCCAGGTTGAATTAAAGTGGTTGATAAGCTTCCGTGGGGCAGCGATTAGAGGAACTGACATCGATGTGTTCTTTTTTGACAAGTTGGAAGAAATTTCACAGGAATCAGTAGGTTGAATCTTTCGCAGATGACTTATATTTGGAGGAGAGCGTGAATCCAACGATGTATTATAGCAAATATTCTGGTAAGGCTGCAGGAAATTTGGTGTGTCAATAATTTTGCTGTTTATTGTTGCGATGTGATGTGCATATCGCATACAAGGGGTCAAGTCGCAGTAAGTTCATCACCGACCTCGTTCACTTTATCGAAGATAGCTTCGAGCATTGGATACGATTGTTTAGGAGAAAAGTGTTTGTGTGACGAGGATTGGAAATGAATGTCAATTTCGTCAGGCAGGGAGCTTATCAACTCGCTCTTGGTTGAATATAACCTGCGCAGAACAGATAGCTTTGACGTTCCTCAACACTTTATCCAGGTGACGTAAGAGAGTTTCTTCATTTCTGGATCTCCCGAAATCTAACTCGATTACACCAGCAGTTTGTTTATCCATGTACTTTACTTTGGATTTTATTAGATCAGCTGAGTTCTGCACTGAGTTACGTAACTCTTCAACACTTTTAACACGGTTTTCAATGACCGAAATTTTGTCCGTAATCTTTTTAGCGAGTGCGTCTTGGTACGAGTCATTTGAATCGCTTAGGCATTTTATTGCCAAAAGCACATGGGAAAGTGAGATACTACTCTTGCGCTCATCATAGAAGAAAAGGAGGTTACCAGAGGATTCTTTGATAAACACCTTATTTCTTTTGTTTAACCCGACACAAACGGCATGAAGGGCTTTCCCACAGAGGCTACCCAGTCAGCATTGTTGTCAATTCCGCAAGCCATGTTTGAAATGGGAGACTTTGCAGTAAATACACGGTCGCGTAGATAAATTGGTTGTGTAGGTCAGTGAGTGCATAAATATAGGTAGAATTATTATTATTTTTTTTTTGTTTTTTATTCTATAGATAGGGGCTTTGCACTGAAATCTGCCAGCAGACAAAAAAAAATTAATGAATTCGAGCACTGGCGGTTAAGAACCAGAAAATGCAATTTGACGAAAGTTTGAGCTGAAAAAAACTACAAACTTCTTCGTTTCTACATCAAGCTGCACTTGTCGTAAAGCCTCTTTCAAAACTAAGACTGTAAAAATCGTAAATCCTCTGCTGTTTGTATTAAACAGTGTTCTGCCATAAGCACTCTATTTAGGTCTTTAGGATCGAAGCAGATTTGTAACGACCCATCTTTTTTCTCGACCACTACTAAATTATAAGGCCATTCAGTTGGTCCATCATATTTCGATTTTATACATAGTTTTTCCATTCTGCCCAGTGTATCCTTAACCCGTTACTTAATGCCTAAAAGTGTGCGTCGGGGTGGCCTCTTTACCGGTGTGGGGTTTTAAGCGACATTTATCCGGAAAATGCCGAAAGCACTCGCAAAATATCCTTCTTTATTTGAATCAACTTACTTTTTTCATCTTAACTCACGCCGTCAAGCCGTTTTCATAGCTATAATTTCACACTTGAATCTATACCCAACAACGGTTGGCAACCAATTTCCGTCACGAAGTTTAGCTCGTAGTTGTTGCCCCTATGTCTTACATTGCATATTGCTGAAGACATTACCGAAAGTCTAAACCCACCATATGCCTCCACACTAACCGAAAATTTGTTTAATCTCGGTAGGGGCTTGAGTTTACCAAAAATGTTTTTTGCTATTATATTTACTTGCGAACCACTATCAACTTCGACGTTCCCTAAAACCAATTTCGCAGTCCAGTAATTTGAACTAGCGTTATTATATTCATTGCATTTTCATTGATATTTACCGAGTATAAATACGAGTAATTCGCTGTAGAATTATTCACACTCTCATATTCAACAGCAACATCACTCACCTACTTCCGCTTTTGACACACAGCCGCAAAATGGCTTTTAGTAAATTTACGACAATATGTTGGCTTACTTCTCGCATTCCTTCTCATTACATAAATCGATGAAGTTGGTTGTACTACACCCTGCATGATTCTACTTTGCACGCCTGTTATTTCAATTTGGCATACTCGTATTTCTATTGCATATTCATGTGTCAAGTCACTTTTGAGCAATTGTGTTTTTATATAGCGGTCACCTATCCCGATTAAAATCCTTTCTATCAGCATGCTTTTCTTGTCTGCTCCGAAATTGCAATTGTCCACCAGAGTAGATACCTCTCTTAAAAAAATTATCGAACGGTTCTCTTTTTTTTGATTACGCACATTTGTAGGCTTTTTGACCTCCGTTATATTTGTTATCGTCCGCTGACAGTCCGAACGTGCAGAATAATTCGGTAGCTTCAGAAATCGCACAACTCAGAAACCTGGCTACTTGTATAGCTTGATCCTCTTTCTCAGTTTTTATTGCAGTCGAATAAATTTCAAAGTGACATTTAAACCTCTACCAATTTTCTTGCAGCTTACTATCTAGTCCCTGTTCCAACCCGGAATTCAATTTCATGTGGATAAAATTCCATATCCAAATTATCCACTACTGCTTTGTTTGCAGAAGCCCCAAACTAGACAGCAATTCGACTTTTAATGAGTTTAATGCGCTGTCTGACTCCATTCAACGAATTGTATCCCTGTATCCTCATACTGAAATTGTTATTACGGGCGATTTCAATATACACAATTCTGGGTGGCGTCGACATTCTGGACAGACAACACCCGAAGGACAGTTTGTTGATATTATCGCTGTGGAAAACAACTTAACGCAGCTTGCAAATGAGCCCACGCGAATACCAGACGTTGATAGTCATATCGCCAAGACCCTGGATTTGTTTTTAACTTCTCATCCTCATAAGTACTCCGTTGATGTGCTCTCCCCTCTAGGCTCGACAGACCATTGTGTCATATCAGCTAATTCAGCGAATTTCTCGTACACCGACCACACAGTTAGAGAAAAGATTTCCAGAAGAACCGTATGGCAATACGAGAAAGCCAAATGGAGCGGTCTTAACAGTTTCTTTAGGAATTTTAACTGGTCGTCATGTTTCCTCGATAACGACGTGGATGCCGCTGCTGATATTATCACAGACACTATTCTCTTTGGAAACAAAAGAAAACGCGTGATATGACTCGAGCTGTAAAGAGGCTGTCAGGGTTAGAGAAGTGTTTTTCCGGTCCTTTAAGACCAATCCGACAGATGAAAACCGAAAAAAGTTTAAACGAGCCAGGAAAAATACCACAATGTCCCAAAGGCAGTGAAAATTGTTAGTCGTTCGTCAAAAACATCCTCATCCTCCATCCCAATCCTTATTTACAACGACATTCCAGCTGTCGGCTCTTTGGACAAGGCCAATCTGCTTGCTGCACACTTTGCAGCTATTCAAATATGAGGCTGGAGCACAAATTATTGTTAATAGACACCGGTATTGGACCTCTAGAATGTGCTATCGCGGACCTACATATACCGGAAAATATTTTCAAATAAGAAATAGCATGAAATAATCTTCCAAATGAATTTATTTGCGTTTTAATTAAACAAAAAAGTGGGAACCTCTTAAAAAAAATACCCTTTAAAAACAAATACTTGTAAATTTTCGAAGGTGAATTGAAAACCTAAGAAAGTATCTCGACGGGTAATATGAAAAGAAGGCCTAATGCCAATAAAGAACGGTTTAAGTGCCCGTCGTTCGTAAAAAGTTGAGTGAAGTGAATTTACACACAGCTGTTAAGTTTGATAAAGCAACACATGTCACATATAATTTAATGAGGGAAAACAAAATGGAACAAAAACCTGAAACTTGAGCAATAAAATTGAACCAGTTGCAAAAACGCTTAGATTGCAGATTTCAGCTCGGAATGATAGAAAACTCGAAAAACCAAGGGATCGCTATAAAGAAACAGGACTACATTATGCTAAATCAGAAATCAGGGCCCATACTTACGGTCTCAATATTATGTATATGATACTTCAGAGTCGGATGCACTTTGAAACGTAAGGTTCGATTTGTAGGAAACCTAATTTTTTTTCTTTTTAATTGCAAATTGTGACCTAATACCTTAACCGAAATAAAAGACAAATAAAATTACATTAACATTTTAAGGGTGGACATTATGAAACCTTAACCACAAATTCACAAAACTGTGAATTTTATTTTTTTATAAAACCCAGGAATTCCCACGGCGTTAAACTTACTCAGAGGTAGTTGTTGTAAAAACGCTTCAAATTTTATCAAACAAAATTTTATTAGAACAAATTAAACGAAGGTAGAATCATTAACTTAGAAGCAGCTGTCGATGCTTGGAAGGGAGCCACTGCAGTATTTCCAGGTGCTCCATGCGGTCCATCCTTGTTGGCTCTTGACCTTGCGGGCACAGGTAACAGAGTGGGAGATATCATCGGTAAGGAGAGATGAGCAGGAGAGGCCGCATTCGTTGTAGGAGAATTTGCCGCTTGTTGGTTGGCACCAGTACAAATCGTTAATCTGGAAGATACCGTAGTCGTTGGTTCCGTTGTAGTTGGTTGGTCCTACGGCGGCGGTATTGTATGAGCTTTCGTGTTGAGCAATGCAAGTCCAGATGGACAATTCAGATTTTGGAGTTCCAAGCCTGTACATTTCTTGGGCCAAACTGCAACGGGTGAAGATCTTGCCCCAGGCTGGGGAGGCCAAGAGTGCGACGGCAACAATGAACAGAGCTACTTTCATGATGAAGGCTGTTTGATTCTACTTCGAGAACTTATTAGTGACTACGAACTTCGCCGGTCTTTTATAGTAGACTTTAAGTGATTATCTTTAGATTAAATATGACAAGAAACTGATAAAGAAATATTAAATGTGGCAAAGCAATTCAGTAATTCAAAGCAGATTATCAGAACATTAACCCGTCGCTTTGTTTTGATGCTCTGCTCCCCATAATACATAAATAAATTAAAATGTACGAATTGTACTTTATCTGATTCATTTATTATCAAATATCTGAATGAAAAGAGTAATTTGAGAAAGTTTATTTTTCTGTTGTGCAGTCGTTTCTTAGTCCAAATGGAGCCTCTCTGGCGCGGTAGTTAAATCAGTCGACTGTGACAAAAGCAAAACTGGAATAACCAATAAAACAATGTATTAGATTACATAATTAGATTAAGAATTCTGTGGGAGCTTTTAGTATACCCCGCAAAAAAGTCCTTTGGTGTATATCAAACAATCATGTCCACCACCATAAGCAACAAATACTGCTGTTGCTAAAACTGCTGTCAGAGTTATTCATAAAGTGAGACCGATTTTTGTGCTACGTTTAGGACTACTACACCTTCAGCCAATCCCAATAAGCTGAAACAAGAAATCACGGATTTCCAACGTCTTCAGAGGTTTGTTATAGCAGTCAGTTCACTTATTCTGTTCAACTACGTGTTGCTCTGTGTAACGGCATCAGAAAGCCCTTTTAGAGTCCATATAATATATTTGAATAACTATAGAGCTTCCCATATAAGGGTGCGCATTGTGCGTATTGTGCGCATTGTCATGAAGCAACAGAGTCTAAGGAGTGATCAAATCTGGAGATTTGTAACCTGTTTTTACCTGACTTTCTTTTACCTTATATTGAACTCTTTTAAGTACTTTGGTCAAATTTCTGTTTTTTTCTATTTCTTTTTGGCGCTATGTTTTACTCATATCTTATGGTGGAAGATTTGTTCTTATTTCTTGAAAATGATTAGTGGTTCCAATGTCTACACAGCATAAACAATAATTTGAATGTTATGCTCGATATTCTTTGCAAGCAGTGTAGTGGATTACATGTGCTCGTATGTCATATTAATGCGCAAAGTCCTTGGCCCAGAATCGACGAATTTCGTGATGTGTTTGTGAGGTCGAAAGTCGACGTAGCGGATGGTGTGAATAAAAATTGAGTGTGAGTGTTCCCTCGCATTTTGAAAGGAACACTCCATCTGGTGTGAATAAAAATAATTTTCGTTAAGTTTAACGAAAACCCTCCACTCACGTGTTTTGACAGTTGAGCGTATCTGAGTGTTCCCTCCATTTTGGTGTGAATAAAGATGGATAATATTGAGTAAACTCTTGAAGCAATTGAGTGTGAATTGGAGGACATTTTTATAATTAAAAACGTTAAAAAAAGTTTAAAAAAGTTTAAAAAAGTTTGAAAATGGAGAATGATATTTCGGAAGATGAATACTTCGATGTTTTAGGTGCAAAACCCTCAAGAAAAAGGAAATCTGGAATGGAAGATGAGGAATTCATAAATTGTTTACAATTTCATCCGTGCTTGCTGGACAAAAGCCAAACTCCAGCCATGAAAATTAGAAATCAAGCTTCGTTAGAAGGAATGGAGGAGCAAATTAAAAAAATCCATGGCGTTGATTTGAACATCTCCCAAATTCGGAAAAAAATTAAAAATAAGAAGGCCCGCGTCAAATCAAAAGGATATAAAAAAAGGACGGGCCATCTTCAAATCAATTTAAAAGAAAAAGAACTACCGGCACCATCAAGGACCATTCCACAATTCCGGCAAGTTTCAACGCCTAAAAGAAGTCAAAATAGTTCGATCATTGACCTTCAGAAGGAAGTGCTCCTAGAGCAAAAGGAGTTAAATAAGAAACAAAAAGAAATCTTTGCGCTGCAAAAGGAGAAGCTTCTTTTAGAAATAGAATTAATAAAGAAAAGACTAAACAACTAAATAAAGATGTTCATATATTTCTGCTTGGACGTAAGAAAAAAACATAAACAGAATAGAAATACTAATAAAAATTTTTATAACATAAAGAAACCTTGAATTATTCATGTTATTTCATTTCTACTCGATACTCCCCGCTTATAGATAGTGCTGTTCTCTTCTGAAGGTTCAGGAACACGTTCTTCCTGCGATGGTAAGATATCACTTTCTGGAAAGTCTTCGCCGTTGAGATGCTTTGCTATATTATGCAATGCAAAGCAGGCTATTATAATTTTAGGCACTCTTTCTGTGGTATAACTCGGGCAGCCAATAAAGGAAATCTTCGTTTTACTTGTCCAAACATGCTTTCAATAATTACTCTTTCCCGGGTATGTAGCTTGTTATATTTTTTTTTGGGCATCTGTGACTGGATTCCTGAAGGGTGTCATAATCCATGGTGCTAAACCATAGCCTTAATCTGCAAGAATAATAGCTGCTGCCGAATTATCATTAATAATATCATGAATTTCGCAAAATTTTTGAATCATGCACAGATCCTGGCCATTGCATATCAACACTTGTGAAACATTCCTTAGCATTGCACGTGGCTTGCACATTCAGTGAAAAAAAACCCTTGCGATTCAGATACTCATCGCCTTGTAAATGAGGCTTTAAGATCTGAATATGCGTACAATCCAGAACTCCAATTGCACTGGGAAAAGAATACTTGGCTTGCCATTCTTGTTTAGCTTCTCTCAATTCTGCGGTCGTTGAGGGAAATTTCATCCACACATTTGCTTTTACACATACTATATAGCACAACACATTTGCCAAACTGTTTTCGATACAGTGGATCTATTATGAATCCCAATGTCCTCACTAACTACAACTTGGAATCCCGGGTCACCAATGTATCGAAGGAATATTTTCATTTTCTCAATTCTTGGTATGGCACCACCACGCGTTTTTTCAGGAATATTGGAAAGAAACTGATTGCATACCCATTCCATATTGCGAAACTCGAATCTATACAGGTAATTGAAATTATCCCCTGAGTCCCCGAAACGTCGTGAAATATACAATATATAACTTTGTTTTTCGCGTTTGTATGTTTAAAAACATTTCTGAAAATGAATATTCCCTGTGTTGTTGATTATTTTAAAAAAAAACTTTGACAAATAAATTTGACAGCTCTCCGCTCCAGTTTTCAAACTTCAACTTGAGGGGAAGAACCTACTTTGAGGAATTTTTTTATTCAGTCCAAATTGAGTGTTCCCTCCAACGAAAGCACTTTACTCGTGAGTGTTAACTCGGAGTGTTCCCTCAGCTTTTATTCACATCACCCAGTGTGTGTATCTGAAACTTCGTTTCCACCGGATGTTCCTAATGCTGTATACAATATGAATGGTTACAAGTTGTATCGTGCTGGTAGGAATAGTCGTATTGGCGGTGGAGTGCATAAATGTTGAATTTGTAATTAAGTCTGCAGCTACCTTTCTAATTGATTAGTATTTTGCTGAGATAACTAATTATGTATCAAGCAAATAGTTGTTCGGTGTAGCTTACCGTTTTAATAAAAATGTGGATCAATCCGAATTTTACACAGTCCTAGAAGATTTAACACTAAAATTATTTTGTGCGGAGACTCTAATTGTAACTTTTTCGAAAACAATTCGCTGCCATTTACAAACAAAATCAATACTCTTGGGCTAGGATCTATCAATACTGCTAATCCGATGCATATCACAAGCACGTCATCAACCCTTTAGACCTTTTTCTTACAAGCAATCCCGAAAACACGCTTCTTTATACTCAGTTGTCAGCGTCTGCTTTCTCAAAAAATGATTTGATTTTTGCGACTTTCAGACATCCTCCGGCGCAAACAGCAGTCTTTTTGTATAAGTGCAGGGATTTTAGGGCAATAAACTTAATTCCGTTGGAAGAGGACGTCCTGCAGGTTAATTGGCAAGATGTTTATTTTATGACTTCTGCTGATAATCAAATAAATTGCTTACAAAATGCCATACGTAGTCTCTATAACTCACAGGTTCCAATAAAACCAAAACACATGCCAACAAACCCTATCACATGGTTTACACCTGAAATACAAGAAGCTATAAAACATCGCAACCTGGCCTACAAACGATGGAAAAGATTCCGAGTACCTGAGTTGCATGCAGTGTTCCGGGCTTTAAGAAACAGTGTTTCTATGAAAATAAAGGAAGCTAAGAAGAGAGTGTATTTAAAGCGATTTAATGAAATCTTGCCAGCGAAAACCTTGTGAAAAAATATCCGAGAGCTTGGTGTGGGTCGACAAAAGGTGATAATCCCTGAAAATACAAGTCCCGACTTCTTAAATACGGAATTCGCTAAAGTTCAAAGCACATTGCCTGACATTGCCGAACCGAGTAGAGCTCATTCTCTTCCTAACCTTGAAAGGGTTGATTGCTTTCAATTTATTAAAGTAGATGAAAGTGACGTTCTGTGCGCCATTCTCCAAATAAAGTCTAAGGCTACAAGCCTTGATGAAATACATCCACATTTTATAAAAATAATTTTGCCCACATTCTTCCTACCCTCACACACACTTTTAATACAATTCTCATGACGTCCTCTTTTCCTTCTTCCTGGAAGGTTGCTAAAGTTATACCGATAATAAAAAAGCCTGCCACTCGCACGTCACCAAATGAGTTTAGATCTATTTCTATTCTTCCTTTTTTATCCAAAGTCTTTGAGAAACTTCTTTATAAACAAATGACACTTTTTGTCCAACATAATAAGCTTCTGAATGGCCAACAGTCTGGCTGTGTCTCTGCTGTTTTGAAAATAACAGATGATCTGAGAATTGCAATGGATCACGACCTGATGTCCTTTCTTGGGCTCCTGGACTTCTCAAAAGCATTTGACACTGTCAACCATGGAACACTTTTTTCAAAAGTGAAAACTAATTTCAATTCTACTGTGAATTTGAAAGTGAAAGGAAAGCACCTCCCGCCACTTAGAATTAAAGTATGGAGTACCATAAGGATCAATTCTTGGGCCACTGCTGTTCGCTAAGTTTATTAATGATTTCCCACAAGCAGTCCGACAATATTAATGAGTTTATATGCTGATGATGTGCAGATCGACTTGAGCTGCAAGCTGGGAATGTTAGAAGATGGAGTAAACAAAATTAAGAAGAAATCACCTACAACTAAATCCAAGTCAAAGTGTTTGGTAATCTACAAAAACAAGCTTGACAGCAGCTATTTTCCAGCTCTATATTTAGGTAACACTGCTTTGGAATATGTCGACAAAGTTAAAAATTTAGGTATTTGGCTAAATTCGACACTTTTTCAAATAGTCATTGGTAAAATATACGGATGTTTACGTACCATTTCCTTGATAAAGCACTTTATACCTTAGCATACCAGGCTCACCTTAGCTAAAAGTTTAATTTTACCAATCGCCACCTATGGATGTCCAATTTTTTATTTTCAAAACTCAGAAACCCGAAGGAATCTTACAGTGGTCTTTAACAACATTACGCGTTTGTTTTTAACCTTAATCGATTTAATTATGTGTCTGGATACACTTACAGGATTCTGGGTTGTAGTCTGCACACCTATTTCAAAATTTTCGCCCTAAAAACATTAAACAACATCTTAATTTGCCAAGAGCCTTAGTATCTGTACGAAAAGCTTCAGTTTCCAACTTCATCTCGTTCTTTTGTTTTTATTCAACCAAGGATTACATGGAGAGACTCCGAGAACCAATATTTTGTTTATGTTGTCAGAGAATGGAACGCTCTACCTTTGGACATTAGAAAACTTCGCGGAACCAAGGCATTTGATAAAGTCCTATTTAAATATATGACCGAGGACACTCAAATGTACTTTTGTAATAAGAAAGTTTATCTTTATCTTTTCTTTTTCTATGTATTATCTTATTTCTCTTTTTTCTTATACTCTTTTTTATACACAGGGTGTCCCAAAAATCAACGTCAAGCCGGAAACGGGTGATAGGTCAAGTGGTGTCGGTTATTACAAAATTATAAAAAAAAATCTAAGTCATGTACTTTTAAAATTATCGGCAATCAAAAAAATCGAGAAATCTGACAGCCTGTGGCGATCTTTCAAGTACTGTGACCGCAAATCTTTACTTTTCTTCGATTTTTTTTTGTTGTCACGTAACTCCGAGTAACTGTTCTGTAAATTACAGTCCAAAATTGAAACATAATTATATCGGTTTTAACTAAAATATTGCTTTTTAGTCCATCCATGTATCTGAAAATCATTAAACACCCAACTTGAACTGACTGTACTGACAAAATAATGTACTGTGCCATTTTGGCAAGTAACTTTAAAAGATGGCGTATTTAATCTGGATTCCAAAATGGTATGACACTTGCTAAACTAACGCTTAATTAAGGACAAAAAAGTATTTTGTTAAAATGAGTACCAAGTGTGAGCGAGACAGATAGTGACGCTGTGATTGAGACCGACAAACACGGCATTTCGACTAGTGTGAGTGAAACAGATAGAGATGCCACCCTTTTTAAGCAGTGCAATACTGCAGTACGTTACGCTCCTTCGCTTACACCGCATTATTCTGTATTCGTGTTGATTTCGTGCTTACAACTTTGGCTTTCTTTATTGGACTTCATTGCATTGCAACTTTGATTTGCTATCTGACCGTTTCTGTTGAACGTTGATAACGTGATTGTGTAGTGTGAATGCCATCATGCCATCTCGATACACTGCTCAGGAATATGCTAGCATGCATCTCATTTATGGGGAATGCAGGTGTAACGCATGATGCAGCCAGACTTTATCATGAGAGATACCCAAATGCTCAGCGTCATCCGGATCATCGAGTGTTTTTAAATGTGCACCGGTCATTCTCAGAGAGTCGCTTTCCAAATCTAATCGCTAGTGAGGGAAGTCCCGTCATGCCCTACGAGGACGAAATCTTACAAGCAGCCGCACAAGACTCTAGTACCGCAGCACGTGCAATTGAAGAAAGCATAGGAGTGCCCAAAAGTACAGCACACCGAATTCTAAGGAAAAACCAGCTCCATCCGTACCTTGTACAACGAGTCCAAAGTCTGCTACCCCGATTTGCACGAGTGGCGCGTGGAAAATCCACATTTGGTGCGGGAAGATAGATCACAATACCGTTTTAAACTAAACATGTGGACGGGAATTTTGAATGGTAGAATTATTGGACCCCATTCGAGCTGCCGCAGAATTTGAATGCCGAGGTTTATTTAGATTCTTTGGAGAACCATTTACCAAATTTATTGGAAGACGTGCTACTAAATATTTATGCATGCATGTGGTTTCAACAAGATGGCTGCCCAGCGCATTATGCTTGCACAGTACGAGAGTTCCTCGATCGGGAATACTCCAACAGGTGGATAGGGCGGTCTGGTACAATTTCGTGGCCAGCCCGTTCACCTGATTTAAATCTACTCGACTTTCTTTACTGGGGAGCAGTAAAAAAAAAAAAACTTTATTCTAAGCCGATAGAAAATTTAAGGTGCGCCGAAAAATTGCAGAAGCCGTTGAAGACACCAACTCCAGAAGATATGCCCGTCTTATTACCAGATCATTTGTAAGAAGATATAGAGCTTGCATTGCCAATGAAGGCAAACAGTTTGAACATTTGTTGTAAGATACAAGATCGGTAGATGGCGATCCTGAGAGTATACACCAAGAGAACGTAGTGTTCTGTGTGCTCTGTGACGGGGAATTAAATGAAAATGATCAAGTGTGCTGCAACAAATAGAGGCAAAAATGTGCACTGAACATATGTACGTATTCGTACACTAACTTCAATGATGCCGTATTTTTGTTTTAATCCTTTCATCAGTCTGGCATTAGCATGGGTGATGTTAAAATGATTGGATATGGTATTTCACATGCAGTCGCATATTACAATAAGAAGGGGCTATTCTGTTTCACACGGTTGTAATATTAAATATTTTTATGTTTTTACTTAATAAAAATAAAATCCGTCATTTCCACATTTTTAACTTAAAGACTATTAAACAAAATCAAATTTTCATTTGAAATTGTTAATGCATAATTGTTAATTTTATCAGGCGCAGGAGGCCTTAGTATCCCTAGTATCGTACCCTTAAAGGGCATTCGAATTTGCACGACTTGCAGTTTTATGACAGACACTGAAAATAATTCTTAAATAAAAGGGAACTTTGTATGGTCGTCCATCCATTCCTGTAATGATTACGATTATACAGTCACCATTAAACACATTGCAGACCTCCAAAAGTTTAGAGATCGTTTTGCCACGCCAATGTAAAATATTAACAAAATATCATACAATAAGGGAATATTCAATTAATCAAACATCATAAGATAAAGAGCAATACATAAACCCACAAAAAAATAGAAAAAATATATATAGAGCGTCATAACAAAGCCACACGTTAATGTTTCGATAGTCGGCTCTCAATTGTGGGCTATGTTTCTGCCACATTTATTATTTGCTTATCAAATTCTTATCACGTCTGATCCAAAGATAATCTCTTAAAGACTTCTATAAAAGACAGACAAAATTCGCAGTCATCAATAAGTTCTCGAAGTAGAATCAAACAATCTTCATCATGAAAGTAGCTCTGTTCATTGTTGCCGTCGCACTCTTGGCCTCCCCAGCCTGGGGCAAGATCTTCACCCGTTGCAGTTTGGCCCAAGAAATGTACAGGCTTGGAACTCCAAAGTCCGAATTGTCCATCTGGACTTGCATTGCTCAAACAATACCGCCGCCGTAGGACCAACCAATTACAACGGAACCAACGACTACGGTATCTTCCAGATTAACGATTTGTACTGGTGCCAACCAACAAGCGGCAAATTCTCCTACAACGAATGCGGCCTCTCCTGCTCATCCCTCCTTACCGATGATATCTCCCACTCTGTTACCTGTGCCCGTAAGGTCAAGAGCCAACAAGGATGGACCGCATGGAGCACCTGGAAATACTGCAGTGGCTCCCTTCCAAGCATCGACAGCTGCTTCTAAGTTAATGATTCTACCTTCGTTTAATTTGTTCTAATAAAATTTTGTTTGATAAAATTTGAAGCGTTTTTACAACAACTACCTCTGAGTAAGTTTAACGCCGTGGGAATTCCTGGGTTTGCAGTTTTGTGAATTTGTGGTTAAGGTTTCATAATGTCCACCCTTAAAATGTTAATGTAATTTTATTTGTCTTTTATTTCGGTTAAGGTAGCCTATTTTTGTTAGTTGCACAGTATTAGGTCACAATTTGCAATTAAAAAGAAAAAAAATTATTTTTCCTACAAATCGAACCTTACGTTTCAAAGTGCATCCGACTCTGAAGTATCATATACATAATATTGAGACCGTAAGTATGGGCCCTGATTTCTGATTTAGCATAATGTAGTCCTGTTTCTTTATAGCGATCCCTTGGTTTTTCGAGTTTTCTATCATTCCGAGCTGAAATCTGCAATCTAATCGTTTTTGCAACTGGTTCAATTTTATTGCTCAAGTTTCAGGTTTTTGTTCCATTTTGTTTTCCCTCATTAAATTATATGTGACATGTGTTGCTTTATCAAACTTAACAGCTGTTTATTCACGTCATTCAACTTTTTACGGACGACGGGCACTTAAGCCGTTCTTTATTGGTATTAGGCTTTCTTTTCATATTACCCGTCGAGATACTTTCTTAGAATTTTCAATTTACCTTCGAAAATTTACAAGTATTTGTTTGTAAAGGGTATTTGTTTAAAAGGTTCCGACTTTTTTGTTCAATTAAAATGCAAATAAATTCATTTGCTGACGATGTATTAAATTCATTTGGAAGATTATTTCATGCTATTTCTTATTTGAATAAATAAGGGCGTATGATGCCACCGGCGTACAACCCGCACCATACCGTACATTTTTCTGGATGCAATGACTTTTTGAGGATTGTCTTCGCTTCAACTTCCAGTGGAGTTGAAGCTCTATCACTGAACACCCGATGCAATGAATGGTCTCGCGGCTTTATCTAGTCGACCAATTGGATCTAATAAGCCCAGTGACCAAGATCTTTACGCAGCATTTTCCAGCTAGTGGAAGTTTTTGCGAACTCTAAAATAAATAAATTGGACCCTTTTTAACACAAACATTCCCAGCACCGATATTTTCCTTCGAACGTATTATTCTTGTTGGTGTGTGATGAGTATCCAATAACGTGAATTGGGTGCAAAATTGTTTCAATAATTTTATAAATATTACGTTCAGATGGCCGATGATGTCCACCGTAAATATCACAAGGTGTTCTGTAATGGCTTCGATTTTGGAAATCAATTTCAACGAATTTTGATAGTTGTCATAGCGTCCGTCTTTCTACAATGAAATGACAAACTGCACTTGGCAATTCAATGTAAGATCCGATTTGACATTTATGTTTTTTTTTTATAATCAGCGCGTGCTCAGGGGGTTTTTGTAAAGTGTTCGTACACAGCGCGGGCGAAGGAAATTTAAGGAGGAAGAACACAGGTATCGATGTATATTGTTTTTAAATGTTTGTAAATTATAACGACCAGGAAACACAGAGATCGGCAGGGCATTCCATAAGCGAGATGTACGGCTTAAGAAAGAATCACGATATTTTAGAGTACGTCCGAAAATGGGCTCGAGAGTATACTGATGCGCATTCATAGCGAGACGGGTGTTACTGTTGAACGTTTGAATGGGAGGAATGCTACTGGCGATTTCAATGGAGCACTGGTGGTGGAAATAGCGATAAAACAAAGTGAGACAGGAGACATTACGTCGGTGTTCGAGGGTGCCCATTGATTGGCTGATATTAGTATCTCCACGGTGCAGAGATGTTTTAGGAGCACCTGACCAGTTGTGGGCATTGTACTCCAATTTTGGGCGGATGAATGCTTTATATATTGTGGCTAGATCAGAGGGGGTAAAACATTTCTTACATTGCTTGAGGAAACCTAGACATTTCGCAGCATTTTAGACGACATCGAATATATGGTCATTCTCACGTAAGTTGACACTGAGACACATACCGAGAATGGAAAGTTTATCGGTTTCGACGAGGCAAGTGCTGTTCATGGATAATGGCTGGGTATTTGAATTTCGCTTTAATGACAGCAGACAGCATTGAATTCTGGAAGCATTAAATTCCACTCGGTTAATAGCTCCCCAATTGGTTATGCTATTAATATCGGAATTTAATGAGCTTAACATACGCTGCCGTTCCCGTTCTACAGCCGAAGAGCAGGGGCGTGAGTCCGGGAACGAATATGAAAAGCAGAGAGTACTGTCGTCAGCAAAGGAATATATTGGCTTAGAAGTAGCAGACAAGAGATCGTTGATGAAAATTAAAAAGAGTGTCGGAGACAGAACGGAGCCCTGTGGAACACTAGTATTTATTTTGTGAATATCAGACTTGAAACCGTCCAAGACAACTTGAATTGAACGTTCCGAAAGGTAATTTCTAATCCATTGAAGAAGAGAGTCATCGATCCCAAGAGCACGCATTTTCGACAAAAGAGCCTGAAGCCAAACTCTGTCAAATGCCTTAGAAATATCAAGTGCAACTATCTTGCTTTTGCCAGATTGATGTACGCTTTGGTTCCACTCTTCGATGAGACATGCCATCAGATCACCAGTGGACCTGTTGGTACGAAAACCGTACTGCCGGTCAGTGAGAAGTTTTCGTGTTTCGAGATATTTCACGAGCTGACGGTTTATCAGCGTTTCCATGACCTTGGACAGAAGGGACGTAAGTGCAATGGGTCTGTTGGAGGAGAGAGAAGAAGATTCATCTTTTTTAGGGACGGGCTGGGCAAATGCTGTTTTCCATCTGCTCGGAAAGAGTCCTAAAGAGTAGGTTTCATGAAAAAGCTTTCGCAGTGGTTTTGCCAGCGTGGAAGAACACCTCTTCGGAAGAAGGGGAGATATAACATCTGGACCAGCGGATTTATGTATGTTGAGATCTTAGAGTACTCTTTTTTATTTCATTTTATTTATTAATTTCTTAAGGCTTAACAATTTTTATACTTTTCCGCGAAGCTTCAATAGCTTTTCTGCAGAAGATTGCGTATCAAAGAAGTTGGTTCACAAGTAAACAAGTGATCAAGTTCTTTGAGTTAAAATTACAATTTAAACTTGGTTACATTTTGCTATAAAAAAAGAAAAAAATACAATTGGAAAATTTTCAATATACTTTTTTAAATTAACTGATTGCAAGTTAAATATTATAAATTTATACATTTAAAAAGAAATTTTTAATCGCTTTCTTTCTACTGTGTAAGTTTGTTATGTTCCTTAGATTTTCAGGTAATTCGTTTAAAATTGAAGGAACGCTATATATGTGTTGCCTTTTACCATAATTATTATAATTTCGAGGCACTTGGAACAAACCTTGAGCACGTCTTCCAGTATTAATTTCATGGTCGATTGGCTTTCTAAAACGTAGGTCGTCATAATGCTCAAGAATAACGGTCATCTTGTATATATGTTGAACGGTCATCGCTTTGAAGTGTCTTTTTTCAGGGATCGAATTGTGGTTAATTATTCTCAGCGCCATATTTTGCAGCTTTTGAAGTTTCATTATATGCGAGTGTGATGAGCTTCCCCAAGCAAGTATGCCATACCTTATCTTGGACTCAACCAGCGCATAATAAATTTGCTTCTGAATTTGCTTTATTCGCAAATACACAAGAGCGAATAAAGCTTTCTTTATAACTGATCGGGTTTTGTCAATGTGTTTACTCCAGGTAAGATGGCTGTCAATGATTACTCCAAGATATTTATATGATTCTACTACTTCGATAAGCTGTTTTGGTGTCGAAGGACATGAGTCATTTTCGAACCGAATTTTCTGCTGTGTAACGTTATGATGTGGGCTTCGAATATGCATCATTTTAGTATTTCCTGCGTTGATTACAAGGCCATTGTCGCGACACCACCTTACAGCATTGCTGAACTCTTCCTGCATTATTTCAGTCGCTGTTTGGAGAGACCTGTGACGAACTACTATCGCCGTGTCATCTGCATAAGCAAATGGTATACTTCTCTTAAAAGTACGTAGAAGTTCGTTTGTATACGAGGTCGGGTCAATAAGTCCGTGACTTTTGGATTAAAACACAGATTTTTTGATAAAAAAATAATTTTATTTTTCAACGTAGTCTCCCTTGAGCTCTACACACTTTGTCCAACGCTTCTCCAATTTTTTTATCCCTTCCAAAAAAAATGATTAGTCGAGGTCCTCAAAATAGGCCTTTGTTTGCGAGATGACTTCATCATTGGAGTCAAATCTTTTTCCACCAAGCCATTTCTTCAGGTTTGGGAACAAGAAATAGTCGCTCGGAGCCAAATCTGGCGAATAGGGTGGATGAGGGAGCAATTCATAGCCCAATTCATGGATTTTTGCCATGGCAACTGCACATGTGTGCACCCTTGCATTGTCTTGGTGGAAAAGAACTTTTTTCTTGGCCAAATGAGGTCGTTTTTTTTTCAAATCGTCATTGAATCGGTCCAATAAGTTGGCATAATATTCCCCATTGATTGTTCTTCCCTTTTGAAGGTCGTCAATGTGGATTATCCCGCGTGCATCCCAAAAAACAGTCGCCATAACTTTATTGGCTGACAAACCCACCTTGGCCTTCTTTGGCGCCGATTCACCCTTAGAAACCCACTGTTTTGACTGTTGTTTGTTCTCTGGTGTGTTGTGATGGATCCATGTTTCGTCCACGGTTACAAAACGGCGCAAAAACTCCTCCATATTGCGATTAAACAACGCCAAACCTTCCTGTGAAGTTGTTACACGATTGCGTTTGTGGTCGACTGTGAGCAAACGTGACACCCATCTTGCGGAAAGCTTTCTCATGCCCAAGTGATCATTCAAAATTGAAACCACTGAGCCATGCGAGATCCCTACGGCTTCCACAATCTCTCGCACTTTCAATCTTCGGTCGGCCAACACCATATCGTGAATTTTTTCGATTGTTTCGGGTGTAGAGACCTCAACTGGGCGTCCAGGACGTTCGGCATCTTCAGTGCTTGTACGGCCACAACGAAATTCAGTAAACCACTTTTTTACCATTGAAATCGATGGTGCAGAGTCCCCATAGTATTTATCAAGCTTAGCCTTGGTCTCGGTAATGGTTTTTTTTCGCAAGAAATAATGCTTAATAAGCACACGAAATTCACTTTTTTCCATTTTCTCCTCAAATTAGTGAGTAGTCTGATAAAAATAGCTGTCAAACACAAACTAACTGACGCAGCAAGTTTAAATTTTGACAGGAGTCAACTGACAGATGCCTGTTGACAGGAGCAGTGTTGCTGTTTCAGTAAAGAGGTCAGAAATTCAAAAAGTCACGGACTTATTGACCCAACCTCGTATAAAATGAAAAGAATATTGCCTAATTTCGATCCTTGAGGGACGCCGTAATGCACTTGTTCCATGGAGCTATACACGTTCTTGATTTTTACGCAGAACTGGCGGTTGTTTACATAGTCCCTAATCCAATCAGCCAGTACCCCCCGAATGCCTATACGTTCGAGGGCTTCTAAGAGTTTTGTGTGGTTTAGGGTATCAAACGCCTTGCTAAAATCCATAAACAGTACCAGTATATGATGGCTTTGATATATGATGTGCTTTTTCTTTTTTGAAAGCCGTATTGACGTTGGTGAATAAGTGAATATTTATCAATAAAACTACAAAGACGATTAACCATTATGTCTTCCATACATTTTTCCATCACTGGCAAAATGGATATAGGTCGATAGTTACAATTTCAGTTTTTCTACCACCCTTGTAAATTGGTCTTACTACTGCAGTTTTAAATGTTTTCGGAATCTTTCCCTCTGTCAGACTTAAATTTATCAATTTGCACAATATGGGGGCAAAAATATCAGCGTGTTGTTTAATATCTCCTACTCGGATTCCATCGGCCCCTGAGGATTTGCGTTCGTTCAAGTGTCTTATTATATTATGGACCTCATTGATGTTGGTTTCAGTTGGAAATATTGTATTGCTGATGGTTATGTTCTGGTGGTTCGATGTGATCTGCTGACAGCGATGTAGTATTTTATTTACTTGTTGGGAAAAGTGTGCAAATTCATTTGATATGGTAGTCATGCATTTTTCTGACGAAAAGTTCTTCACAATTACTTCATCAACGGTGAGCTTATGTCTTCCCATTATTTCATTGATTAAACCCCATGTTTTGCGCGGATCTGCTCTAACCTCGACAAACTTATTTTTATAGAATGTTGACTTTTGTGTTCTTATTTCCTTATTTAATTTGTTTCGAAAATGTTTGTATTCAGTTTCGTAGCTTAGATTTGACCTATTGTTTTTCCATTTTCTATAAAGACCATCCCGTCTTTTACATTTTTCACTTAGTTCAGGACACATCCAGGCATTATTTTTGCATTTACTTTTTAGTGTTTTCACGCATGTGGATTTTGTATATATATCTTGAAATTTGAGGACCATCTTCTCATAGAGAGTAACAGAAATACCTTCAGTTCCAGTTTGCTTCAGATATTGGTCTGTTTACTTTTTTTGTACTTATGTATGGTGCAGATATGACTTGTTCTTCATTTGGTTTCATTACTTCTTTGTAGTAAAGGACCGGGTAATCCGTTATATTACTTTCAATAACACAAGACTTAATTCGATAGTTCACTGTGCTAACTAAGATATGATCTATTATAGACTTTGTTCCTCTTTTTATATCTATCCTTGTATATTTATCAATTGCATTTACAAGGCCTAATGACGCCAACATTTCCAAATAGTTTTTTACATGATTACAATTAGTATCACAAATATTAATATTGATATCCCCCAGAACAGTTATTTCTTCTTTATTTTTTATTTCGATAATATTTTTTTCGAACTCTTCAAGAAATGCTTTTTGGGTTAGTCCAGGTGGTCTATACACACCAAAAAGGATTTCTTTCTCTTTGACTATAGAAATTTTTATATTTTCATATGCAACACTTTCTGAAGGTAGACGTATATAGTAAATATTATTTCGAATAAACATTAAAATAGCTCCTCCTGTACGATTTGTTCTATTTATAAATTCTGGTTTATGAAAATCATCCAGTTTATAGTATCCTATTTCTTCATCTTCAATATTCGTTTCCACAAGAACAATTATTTTAAGTGAATTAATAAAAGGGCTTATACTAAGGCAGAAACTATCCCAATTCAAACGAAGCGATCTTATATTGAAACATAAATAGCAACACATATTATTATTTAAATCATTTGCAATGATGCCACTAAAGCCATGCACTCCTTACATTCAATATTAACTAAGTTATAGTCTCCTTGTGTGTCCTCCATTTTCATTGATATTGTTTTGTATTTCTCGTTATTCGAACACAGTGCATCGTCTAAGATGATGTGCGTGTCATTTTGTCCACATCGTTAGCCGTGCTTATCAATACCGCTTGTGTGTTCTCATTCTTTCTTGCCAGTACTTTCCCCATGCTCTCCCACACAAAACTCCAGTTTACTTGTTTTGCCTTTTCTTTGGCTAACCAGAGCAACTGTTTGTTATGTATTGTCAGCTGATTGTTGATGTAAATAGTGGCATCGGGAATTTTTGCACTTGCATCAGTATTGTTGTTGCATTTTTTTTGCAATATTGTTTGCAGTTTGATAGGTCGGGTTGCGCGCGCTTGTTGGATGAATTTCGTTTTGTAAACCGTCGAGTTAAAGGTCGCGATGATTGATGACCTTTCCGGATTTTTGGTTTTTGTCCTATAAACGTCGCTTATGTCATTTTCATTTATTTCTAGATGTATAGTTTTCTTTAACTATTTCTAAAAGATTTTCGTTTTCCGTGGGCTTAACATTTTTTATTTCTATGTTATTTTTTATCATTTGTTGTTCCATCTTGTTAATTTGTGATTGCATGTTTTTTATTATTTCGTCTTTTTTGTTATTGCTTTCCTTTAGTTCAATTATTTCTGTAGTGAATTTTTCGACTAACTTATTGTTTTTTATTATATTTGCGTTGAGTTCGTCATATTTTGAGCTGAGAAACTCGCAGCTGGTTATTTCCTTGATTTCACTCCTTAGAAGTTTGATCTCAGCTAGAATAGGTGCATTAGCGTCATTATTAGTGTTGGTTTGACATGGACTGCCAGCTGGTCTCACTCTCTTTGCAGAGAGGAGATCTTGTGCTTGACGTGTCCACGTTTTGGACATCACCCCTGTTCTACAGATTTGACATCTCCACGTTTCTCTCCGCGCACCCATGGTTCTCCACGATTTCTCCGTAACCGTAGTGCATTCGAAATGAAGTTTGCGGTTACACAGCATGCATACAGCGAAATCACCTTCTGAAGGTAGACTATCACCACAATGACTGCACACATACATTTTTGCTTATTTTATATATTATAATTTAATTTTAATTATATAGACACAAGGGAGAAAGGGATGTTTAATAGTGAATATGCCTATTATGCTTTTATAAAGCATGTATTTTATTAAAGTCACTAACTTATAATCTGTTTCAATTACACTTGGGTATTTCAGATTTTTGAAACTAGTTGCGAATATCACTTTATCAGAGAGCACTATCAATACACGTCCGATTGCTACTTGCACTTGCAACTTGCTACTACACGAGTGCGAAAGTGGATCCGTCCGATTGAAAATTCGACGCCCTCAAGTGTAGCCGGAGACAAAGCACAATCTGGGAGTGTTCAGCTAGCCGCAAAGTGTGCAGAAAGCAGATTGGCTTTGTCCACAGAGCTGACAGCTGGAATATCGTTGTAAATGAGGGTTCTTCAGCAGTTGGTGTTCAATCATTACAAATTTTATTATAAGTGACTTAAAAGCAAGGAAATGGCATTTGGAAAGATCTCTCTATTCTGATATTCATCTTGTGGAAAAATTGAAAATTGCGGAGCCTGATGACTACAACTGTTATTTGCGTATGACTAGTGAACAACTTCAACATCTCTTAAATCTTGTAGCACCTATTATATTGGAACAGGAAACTTTTGTGAGATCACCCATATCGCCTGACAATTTCGCCATTAAGTTGACTCGAAGACACATTGCATGAGCTATGACCTCATCGAAGAACCTGTGCTCCGGGGCTTGCTATCCCAATTAGTATCATGAGGGAGTGCGCTTTGATGGCTTTATTCCACCAGTAGTGGGTGGCCGTGGTGTAGTGGTACTAGCAATCGCTTCTCACTCGGAGGGTCAAGGTTCGAATCCTAGCCACGGCAAGTTTTCATTTGTGTAATTGGAGCTCAGTCAGAAAAATCTGCATGTGAAGGTATAACACTGACATGTAGATTTGGCTGTTGTAGAATTTTCAAGCACAAAACAACCGTTAAAATTCACAACCTGAATGATTCCGAGTGAAGAAAATCTCTCCGTCCTATTCGGACTCCCACCCCCGGAGAGCCAATATCGAAACCAAACGCACCTGAGTTTCAAACCACAACAATGCTTTCCTTTCTCCTCCTTCTAACTTTCCGACCGCGCCGTGGCAACAGTGTCGCACATAGCACCGCGAGGCGTCTTCGGTTCAGTAGGGCGGTAGGGAGTGGCGGCATGAAAACTATTATGAAAGAACAAAGTGGTGGGTAACGTTCTCTAAAAGAAGGGATAGCCCATACAAAAAAAAATTGTTTATATAAGTATGTATGTCTACAATTAGACCGTTTAAGTAGGTTATGATTTATTTTTAGGTAGTTTATAGGATTAGTCTTAAGTTTCATATTATAACAGGAAAAAGTCCATTCACTAAGTTTTTTTGCTTAAAATTTGTTTTCTTAATTTTAGATTTAATAAATGTAAGAATAAAAATACTGTCAAACCGTCGAAAGACATAGATCAAGTATTATGTTTAACTTAGAGTTCCCGTATGGGGCCAGTAAGTTATACTAAGATTATTGTATAGCGTGTAAGTGTCGACTAATGAAGTAAGTGAAAATGCATTTAAAATTAAAAACAAGCCGATCGTATTAAATAACATGTTGCAGAAAATATCGGTAAAAAAACCTAACCTTGATACAAATTTATTTTAATAAATAAGCACTTAGATAATTTGTCCTTATTTCACTTTCACAATCTGAAATACGAGTAATGGAAAACGTTAAAATGTGGCCTTTTTTCATGGCACCGAAATAATACTCCAGAGATACCCTCATTAGTTTTACCTATTCTAATGAAATAAAGAGCCTATCTATTGGAAAATATTAAACACTTATAAACTTAACAACTTACCGAAAGTTGTTACTTGATAGATTATCTAAAACTATCCAATATAAGTCTCCTGAGAAATTTTCACCATAAAATTATTCGTAACGAATCTTCCAAATAAATTTGTATGCTACACTATTTTATTTTTTCATACTATATTACTGAATTAATTGAATTATAATCAAAAAGAATTAATTAATGATTAAATTAACAGGAAAGGATGTTGCGAATATGCAAATACATGTGTGGCTACTTAGATATTGTATGTAGTATACAATTAAAGGTACTCGTATTACTATTAGCACTTATACGAGTATACTCGTATGCAATATGCATTAGCTTAAGTACTACATACTGTTATAACAAACAGTAAGCAGTCGTTCTATATATAAAGTACTGAAGTAAAGCCGTCCGTCTATTCTTACGGAGTCATCACGGTGATGTCGGAAAAATTACTTTCTGTGCTTAGCGATGCTGATCGAGATTTGAACTCTACATATCAATTTACGAACTTAACCAACTGCATTCCTTCCAAAGTAGAGGTATTGCGGAAAAATGAATAGCATTGGTAAAGCTACTTATGATGGGTCAAAGTGCCTTACACTGCATACCATAAAAGAATTCGAGAACCAAAGTGATGTGCGAAGAGACAACAATTATAATCATCGGAACTACCCTTACTTTCAAATAGGTAAAAAACAATTTTTTTTTAATAGTGAACCCTACAAGAAAATGATAATTTTTCAATACGTTCCCAATTAGGGAGGAAAAGTAACTAAAACCATTCATTTTTTACTTTTGTTTTGGTATTTTGAAATTTGTTGTACGAAAAATAAATACTTACAATTTTCCTCAGACATCATCTCGTTTCGTATCGCTTAACTTGTGATCCTGGTTCCACCTGTGATTAGCTCTAGATTTAAGATCCTAAAACATCAAAGGCTCATGGCTGTGTTATGGCGAATTACACAGAATATCTAGGAAGGACTTCTATTGCGCCTTAAGTAAACACCAAACAGAGAATATAGATCAGGCGCTATGTTATATCTGTAGTACCTGTAGTGTTTCGGTGTATGAATGGACGCACTTTCGATTGGGCCGGAAAATGGTAGAGATGAGCATACCTCAAATATTGTAGAAAGTTAAAACTCTTATACTATCTCTTAAAACTAACACATTCACTCATTGTAAACAGTGTTCAATTTATCACCGAGACTGTCACAGTTCCGGGGAATTTCTTAGATTGATGATTTATTGTATTTTTATACAAATATGTTATAAATGTCAAAAAGGCACCTGAACTTGAGGTGTAAGCCATGCTCTGATTATAAGAAAAATACCTGTATTCCGAAATACAAAATACGACCTAATACTCAACAATGACCAAAGGAAATTCAGATTCGAATCTTATTGAAAATCAATAGGAAAATGTTAATCGAGGAATCAGAGTCACAGCAAAGTCACACAATATTTTCCAAGGCGGTAACGTATCCAGATAGTTGAAGTAAAAAAGCCTCAAAGTATGTTAACACAAAATTTTATTATAGCAAAGTAAACGAAAGCAGAATCAATTAACTTAGAAGCAGCTGTCGATGCTTGGGAGAGAGCCGCTGCAGTATTTCCAGGTGCTCCATGCGGTCCATCCTTGTTGGCTCTTGATCTTGCGGGCACAGGTAACAGAGCGGGAGATATCATCGGTAAGGAGGGATGAGCAGGAGAGGCCGCATTCGTTGTAGGAGAATTTGCCGCTTGTTGGTTGGCACCAGTACAAATCGTTGATCTGGAAGATACCGTAGTCGTTGGTTCCGTTGTAGTTGGTTGGTCCTACGGCGGCGGTGTTGTATGAGCTTTCGTGTTGAGCAATGCAAGTCCAGATGGACAATTCAGATTTTGGAGTTCCAAGCCTGTACATTTCTTGGGCCAAACTGCAACGGGTGAAGATCTTGCCCCAGGCTGGGGAGGCCAAGAGTGCGACGGCAACAATGAACAGAGCTACTTTCATGATGAAGGCTGTTTGATTCTACTTCGAGAACTTATTGATGACTGCGAATTTTGTCTGTCTTTTATAGTAGTCTTTAAGCGATTATCTTTGGATCAGACGTGATAATTATTTGATAAGCAAATAATAAAATGTGGCAAAAAAATAGACCGCCAATCACAATTAAGAGCTGACTATCGAAACATTAACGCGTGCCTTTGTTTTGACGCCATGCTATCGGGTCACGCTTGATTTTCCCCATATATTTTGAATATTTTATCTGATTCAATTATTTTTAGACAAATTTTTCAGTGAATCTCTTCTTTAGTTTGGAAGAGAAAATCTAAGGAAGTGTATTTTCTTATGCAAATATTGCACAATTAGGTTTTTGTTATGGCGGCGGGGTGTAGTGATTAGATTAATCGGCTGAGGAATACTATAAAAGCCAATAATAACCAATTGAAGGATGTATTTACTTATGTAATTAGTGTGAAATAGATTGAGCAGTCAAAACTTTACTCTGGAGTAACTTTTAAGCTTTATATTTTAGCTTATAGTATATAAAACGGAAACGATTTTTTTATTAAAAAAATTATTTTATTTCTTTGGAATAACCTCCTTTATTTGAAAGAAAACACAGAATTGAAGAATTAGCAAGTGCCACACATTTATTTATTAGAACTTATTGTATGCTAACCTACTTGTATCGATGCACTTGTTTTTATTCCTGGGACTTTGACGGCGCGTGTGGCGTTGTTCTGCTGCGATTATTGGAATCGAATTATCGGAATCCTTGTGTTAACTTATACACTGCGTAAAAGGACTTTCAGTATTTATGTTTCGGAATACTATTTTTATGCAGTTTTCACAAAGTTTGAGACGGACTTACGGTATTTTGCAAATAAAACAAAAACCTTTTGAGCTGTTTAAACAATGTCTTTGTGTCATAGGCATGTGGATAGAGCCTATATGTCGATAAAGTCACTAATTCTATAAGTTTTTTCCAATAATCATGTCCAATAAGCGGACATCAGCGCAATAAAAACCACTCCGAATTCCACGAATGCCTAATGGTAATTGTTTACTTTCTTTATTTGTTTATTTTCGGAAAGTACTATTGTTGTGGAACTACTCAACCTCGGAAATCATGCCTTTTGCAAGTCCTTCGAGACCAACTTTGCAGCGACACGTATCAAGTCCAAATGATTAATGAATCGAATCGGGATGTTGGTTATTTCTTCTTACTCTCTGATAATTACACCAATGAACCTGATGAGCTGCCCGAAATGCCATTGGAAAAATGTGCGATTTATTTAACTCAACATCGTAGAAGTTCCTTTCAGCTTTCCATCTCTCAAGGAACTTTTCCCATAGTTTGGAAGAATTCTTACATAATTCTTACTACTTAAGCTTTTCTTTAGAAGTCGATCTCTTCCCGCAATCTACATGGATGTTCGCTTAAAGGTCGATCTACAATACAACTACGAACCATACTAAATTCGTGTCAAGATTAAATCATACTTTTGGATTGAATCATACTTTTATTGTCAAACTTCAATGTTCTATTTAAGCTCATGACTTCCAACACTATTAAATTATGATATCCGTAGTGCCTCAAGGTAGCCATATCGGCCTCTTATTATTCATTCTAATTGTTTATTTTATTAACTCATTTGGTGTCCAAATTACTCGAAAAATACGCGATATCGCGAAAAATGTTTCAGACAAAAGTCACAAGGTTCTGAAGGGGACATAAGATGGTGACCACGAGTTTGACCTTGAGCCCCATTTTCAAGGTCAAACGAAGATCACTTTTGATTTTTCAAATGATAATTCCTGATTTTCATTGCTCAGTCGTATTCCTCAATCGGGCACATGACTTTGTCTCAAAGGTCTTATTCATTCAGTGCTAGTTGTAAAACGCAAATTGTAAAACGTTATACGAGTATTAATTAAGCATTTTCTGGAGAGAAGTGACCTCAATATCAAAAATTAGCATGGCAATGAAAATGGAACAGGCTAAGAAATTGGATATCTAAAGACTCAAACAAGACAATAACTTTATTTAAACGCTGTCACAAAGGCTAGTATTTCTTCTAAAAATAAAGTCTTCCACGAAGTTTCTACCTGCCATTAGTACTAATAGAGCAATTTCCGTGGGTCAGGGTACATAAAAGTAAGCCTTTTCTTAAATCCTCGCATTGGAGAGAGACCCTTACTGTAGAACGATTTTTTTCATAGGATATATCCGGGAATCATTTCCCTAATTGTCTTTGACGAATTAGGGGACACCCTGTAGTATATAGTGCTTTCTCCGACTAAGGTCATCGCAATCGCAATACATATTACATTCGTAAGTTAGTATAGGTAAAATGAGTGTTTTGGCGAGCATCACACGCGTTTTCGGAAGAATATAGCGCTGCAAGACCCGTAATGTGCAACGAACACAATATACTTTACCAACGGTGGAATTAATGTGAGAATCCCAAGCTAAGGACGTATTGAAAATCATGCCTTGGTTCTTAGCAGTTTCAATATAATCGATAACAGAGCTGTTAAGTATAACTTCAGGAAAATAGGATAGTTCTAAGTTGTTCCTGCTGATCACTAGATATTTTTTCTTTAATGGGTTTAAGAACAATCCATTACTGTTTGACCATAGGGAGATATCTTCTAAGTCCTTGTGGATTTTATTAGCACAGTGATCAATGAGTTCCAGTGGACTACTATTCAGCAATAGAACATCGTCAGCATACATTTGAATATTTGATGTTTTTAATTAAAGTGTCCGTTGACATACAAGAAAAAAAGGAGAGGCCCTAACAATATACCTTGTATACATTGTTCTCTTGTTCTTGGAAGAAAGGCAGACATTTTGTTTGCTATTTCGATCACTTCTTTCCTTTGTCGAGTTCGGAAAAAAATAATCTAATGGCAAAAACAAATAATGACATCGATTCCATTATCAAAATTCATATACGCATATCCCTAACGACTTAGCCAAATAGGTGTAGTTAAAAAGCCCCAAATTATATCAATGCAAGTTTTATTAGAACGAGTTAAACGAAAGAAGAATCAATTAACTTAGAAGCAGCTGTCGATGCTTGGGAGAGAGCCGCTGCAGTATTTCCAGGTGCTCCATGCGGTCCATCCTTGTTGGCTCTTGATCTTGCGGGCACAGGTAACAGAGCGGGAGATATCATCGGTAAGGAGGGATGAGCAGGAGAGGCCGCATTCGTTGTAGGAGAATTTGCCGCTTGTTGGTTGGCACCAGTACAAATCGTTGATCTGGAAAATACCGTAGTCGTTGGTTCCGTTGTAATTGGTTGGTCCTACGGCGGCGGTATTGTATGAGCTTTCGTGTTGAGCAATGCAAGTCCAGATGGACAATTCGGACTTTGGAGTTCCAAGCCTGTACATTTCTTGGGCCAAACTGCAACGGGTGAAGATCTTGCCCCAGGCTGGGGAGGCCAAGAGTGCGACGGCAACAATAAACAGAGCTACTTTCATGATGAAGGTTGTTTGATTCTACTTCGAGAACTTATTGATGACTACGAATTTCGCCGGTCTTTTATAGTAGTCCTTAAGTGATTATCTTTGAATCAGATATGATAAAAAATTGATAAGCAAATAATAAATGTGGGAAAAGGCAGAGCAATTCAGCAATTCCCAGCAGATTATGAAAACATTAACCCGTCGCTTTGTTTTGATGCTCTGCTCCCCATAATACATAAAAAAATTAAAATGTATGAATTATACTTTATCTGATTCATTTATTATCAAATATCTGAATGAAAAATTAATTTGAGAAAGTTTATTTTTCTGTTGTGCAGTCGTTTCTTAGTCCAAATGGAGCCTCTCTGGCGCGGTAGTTAAATCAGTCGACTGTGACAAAAGCAAAACTGGAATAACCAATAAAACAATGTATCTGATTACATAATTAGATTAAGAATTCTGTGGTAGCTTTTAGTATACCCCGCAAAAAAGTCCTTTGGTGTATATCAAACAATCATGTCCACCACCATAAGCAACAAATACTGCTGTTGCTAAAACTGCATTCATAGAGTGAGACCGATTTTTGTGCTACGTTTAGGACTACTACACCCTCAACCAATCCCAATAAGCTGAAACAAGAAATCATGGATTTCCAACGTCTTCAGAGGTTTGTTATGGCAGTCAGCTCACTTATTTTGTTCAACTATGTGTTGCTCTGTGTAACGGCATCAGAAAGCCCTTTTAGAGTCCATATAATATATGTGAATAACTATAGAGCTTCTCATATAAGGGTGCGCATTGTCATGATGCAACAGAGTATTAGGAGTGATCAAATCTGGTCGTATTGTGTGGGTTGTCCTATTCAATTGTTGCGGAAAGGTGCTGTAATACACTTGCTCCATATAAAACGTAGTCAGGCAAAATGATTCCTTGATGAATCATCACTTGCCTGACTTTTCACTGCTCTCGCCGAAATTTATTTTATCGGGAGGAAAATGGAAAATAAAACGGAAAATCTTCAACAGTGGTATGATATCCAGGCATTTCTGTGTTTGATGTTCGATAATCGACAAACGCTCATTTTTCCTTTTAAATGCATTTTTATTTAAATCCATTAATTGATCCAAAACAACGCTTGCAATTAGCTTAGATAATTTAACATAGTCTTTTTCTAACTTACTGGTCCTGTGCGGGCATTCTACTCGTAAGTTAAACCGAATGCTTAAAATACTCAAAGAAAGATAGAAAGAGAACAAGATTAGAAGTTTTAAGTTTAAGATTTAAAGTTTTAAGTTAAAGAAAGATCTTGCAAAAGTAATAATAGACATTTAATGTCGTTTATCCCATTACAGGCAATTAAAAGAAAATTGTACCTGTAACAATAATAAAATTCTCCTATTACAGAAACCCAATAGTGTTTTTATTGTTGTGCTACCTGAAAGATCGGCAAAAGGTAATCAATTTTTTTTATGTATTTCCTTTCCTTACTAATAATTGAACCCACTTCTTTTGGTTTTCTATATATTTTTATTTTGTTTTTAATTTTTCCTACAGCTATAGTAATTTTACCTGATGCCATGTAAATCGGCCACGGATAAAAAACTAGGCCGGCGACCTACTTTACAAAGTATGCAGCAAACAGATTGTGCAAAGATCTGAAGGCTATAATGTCTTTGTAAATGAGCGTTGGAATGGAAGACGAGGCGGACTTCTTAATGTTTTTGACGTACGACCAAAAATGTTTACTAGCTTTCGGACATTGTATGTATTTATTGTCGATAGAAAACTACTTTTACAATTATTACACAAATACATATAGTATAAGGTTTTTTTAATTTTCTCTAACGCATTGGGCCACGTGTAAACAACTCATGCCTTGAATTTTTGAATAAATAATTCAAAACAATGGGTGTGAGCGCAATATTTTTAGTTTGCACAGGGTGCCAGATTGCTTCGGGCTGGCCTTGTGAAACAGTACTAACTACTTCATTTTATCTAAGGGATCAATCTATCGGAACGAGATTCTAAAGCATGCGTCACTTACTTTCTGTTCCGAAAATGAATGAAATTCATGTTTTATAGACTCGGGCAGTACTGCAAATAGTGGAATTTATCAGTCAGCCTCGATAAGTCCACATTGGTAATATTTCGAAAAAAAAGGTGGAATGAAAAGTGGATATATCAAGGTATTGGAATTATACAGGTGCTCTGGGGTTTGGATAAAAAACTGGCCCAAAGCAAACATTTCCCCTCCATCAACTTGCTCATTTCATACAGTAAATACATGCGTGCCCTAGATGATTTCTATGACAAGAACTTTGTCGAATTTGTGCCACTTAGGACCAAGGTCAAGGAAACCCTACAAGAGGAAGAAGATCTTTCGGAAATTGTACAACTCTTCGGTAAGGCCTCATTGGCTGAGACCGATATGATCACTCTTGAGGTTGCTCAAGAACGATTTTCTACAACAGAACTCCTACTCTTCATACGATCATTTCTGCCCATTCTACAAGACAGTCGGTATGCTGAGGAACATCATTGCCTTCTACGATATGGCCCGTCATTCAATTGAATCTACCGCTCAGTCCGATAACAAGATCACGTGGAACGTGATCATGGAGGCCATGTACCAACTGCCTTCTATGAAGTTCAAGGACCCCGTCAAGGATGGTGAAGCTAAAATCAAGGCCGATTTCAATCAACTGTACAAGGACTTACAACCAGCCTTCAGGAATCTGGAAGACTAAACCACTTCAAGCTTTTGTTGTTTATACATATTGTTAAATAGTAGTTAAACTTTAAAAAAAAAAACGAAAAAAAAATTTGCCAAAGTCCTTAATTTGTAAATGAAATGCCGAAGATGTCCTTTTTGTTGCCTAATCTGTTTACTTGAGCTTAAGCAGCAACAACAACTTATTTTCTTCTTTTACGTGTTTACACACACATCATTCTCGTCCGTCACAAAAATGTCCTTCCAAATGAAGAGAGCATAAGAAATCTGAAAATGTACTCGTATGTTGCTCAGTGAAACGAGGAGTGAAATTATTTTAATTATGATTCCTTCGAATTGTTTATAAGCCAATTGTACTTGTACTTTGAAAAATAAGTGAAAAACTTAACTTAATGTAACACAATCGATATTGTTTATGAACATAAATACACATTTTTAAATCACTTGCGAGTGTGCGATCAGTGTGAGATGTGTGCGCGAAAATTAAAACAATGTGTAATTTATGAAAATATGGGTAAGTATTTTTTATTTCTTCAGACATTCGTCGCCTGATTTTCACGCAGTGTTTGCTTTTTCACTCCTGAGAATACACTTACCCCAAGGTGCTGTACCTGTTTCAATGTAAAAAAGGGTTATCTTCAGCACCAGCAAACAAAGAAATTAATGGGATTTTGTGCATGGATGCTTCCAAATGTGCTTGATAATGACGACTTGCGATCTGTAGTAGAGCGAAACCCATCAACAACTGTAACTCGCTACAACGTTCGGAGTATCCATTGATACCATCTGAAATCACCCCCAAGAAATCGGAAAATGAAGAAATTGAAAAGGTGGGTTCCAACAAGCTGCATCAACGTGAAGTTACATCGTTTCACCTGTTGACACTATTTTTGCATCGAATAGTGACTTGCGATTGAAAATGGCGAGGATACTCCAGGAGTGCAGACGAAACAAAACCTCCATCCAAAAAAAGTTGTGATCACGGTTTGGTGGACCAGCGAGGGAGTTGTGCCTTAATCGTCCTTTCAACCTGGTGCAGCAATAATTGCACAGTCCTATTACATAGAATTGAAAACAAATCACGAAAAATTATGGCGCCAGACCACATGTTGCCCAATTGAGCGATGACAACATTATCTCCAGAAATGGACCTATGTCTGACCCATAGATGAACTAACCAAAATGGCAAACTTTCCAGATATTGGAAAATCAAAACCGGTTTTCTACTGATCGCCCCTATCCGTGTGATCCTGTCTGTCAACGCGTGTGAATCATCAATGGCAATTTCCCTCTCATTTTATACAAACCACGTCCATTTTAATCAAAAAATCGTCATCCATATTACACACACTCGTGCCAATCGCTCTCATTCCAACAAATTTTGATTTCATTCATTTTATTCATACATTTCATACATTTAACCAAATATTATTAACAAGGAAGTAAATATACTGTAAGTGGTCATTCTGTAACTTGACGTTAGTGGTGAATGACACATCAAATTTAAAATTACGATTCATATGCGGAGTGACAATGTTTAAATTATAGATTACAAGAATAATAAAAAAATTAAAAGAAACTACATAGAATCGGAAGCGCATAGAGAAAAGAAAAACTTAAAATACAAGAGCTTTGAAATTTCTTGATCATATATATTATAGTTTTTGATATACTCGTACGTCTAAATCAAACTATACAAAGGATTCGAAAAAATTATAATATAATGTGAACAACTCTTATATGTAAGGGCAATTCATTATATACATATATTTGGAGCTGTACCACCTTGGTCAAAAAGTTCCCGGGGGACACTGTTCCGATTTGAGTTCTGTTTCTTTTGTTAAGTTGTTGACATTCCCTCTTAATCTTAGCATCATCGCTTGACATTTGCAAAAGTTACGTAGCCAAGAGTACATCTAACATTAGTGTGTGTTGGCGATTTTTTACAATTTTAGAAATGGATTTAAATTTGCAACAACGAACTTGTATTCAATTTTGCGTAAAAAACGGATTTAATGGTGCGCGAACGCTGGAAAAATGTTTTGGCAACGATTCTCTGAAGAAAATGGTCGTTTACCATTGCACGAGCGGTTCAAAAGTGGTCGTGGGTCAATCGAAGATGATCAACGCAGTGGCAGGCCATCGACATCGAAAACCGACGAAAACATTGATGAAGTAAAAGAAATGTTGGTCAATAACCGCAAATTAACCATCAGAGAGACAGCGGAGTACTTGAACATTGCCTATGGATTCGTCCTAGACATTTTGGTTAATGATTTGGGTTTCCGTCGTCTAGCAGCAAAGTTGGTGCCAAAAGACCCCAATTGGCTGAATCCGATCCCACATTCAACAAAAAGGATCATTACTGCAAACGAGACGTGTGTTTATGAGTACGACACGCAATCCAGACATCAGGCAAGTGAATGACGTTTACCGAATGAAAAAACCACGCCGTTTTCAGTCAAAAAAGAAGGCAATGCTCACGGTTTTCATGGATTACAATGGTGTAGTGCATCACGAATTTTTGCCAGAAGGCCAGACAGTAAACAAGGAGTATTATTTGCGTAAAGCAATTCGCCGAAAGAGACCAGTATTGTAGGGAGAAAACTCGTGGATTTTGAACCACGATAACACACCGTCGCACAGTGCCATCATTATTCGTAATTTTTTGACGAAAAATGCAACAAATACCATCCAACAGACACCGAATTCACCTGATTTGGCTTCCTGTGACTTCTTTCTGTTCAATCGAGTTAAAAAACCACTACGGGGAACGCCTTTCAGCAGCCGAGAGGAAGTAATGGAAAAATCGCAGGAAGCACTGATGGACATACCGAAAACCGAATATAAAATATGTTTGGAGGATTGTATCAAGCGCTGGCATAAGTGTGTTGCAGTCGATGGGGTTACTTTGAAGCGGACAATATATGTAGATTTAAATGAATAAACTTGTATGTATTTTTAATTTTCTGAATAATTTCCGGAAAATGTTTGATCAAGGTGGTATATGTATAAAAATGTGAGAAATGTGTTCTATTTGCGAAAGGTACATTTACCAAGCTCATATTGTTTATAAGTAGGTTGTACATTTGATAATTTCGACCTAGTATATTCCCGCTTTGTTTGAAGAACTCTCTTAACACTTTGAAAGTGTTAAGTGTTAACTTTACGCTAAACGATTTTTATTTGAGATTATTCGTATTAAATGCTTCTATGCAATTAATATCCAAAGGTTTTGGCATACGAACCTCCCCAGCTTGTTATGCTATATTGCAACCTTGAGTTAGCAAGACCATAATAAATCATCGTAAGTATTTTTTAAAAACAAAAAGCCTTTAACAAATTCAATTCACGTTTTTCCAATTTAGATTGAAATCGATTATTGTCCCTAGATACTTGAACTATTGAACTGATTCAATTTTGAAGAAATGTAAATTGTCCATAAAATTATTTCTACCACAAGTATGAAAAAGTAGTGGAAAATGTTTGCAATCGTGTGCGTGAAACCATAGATTAAAGTAGTATATAATATTTTCAGACACTATAAAACACATCAGTTTAATTTATGATAAGTAAACACCGGTCTTAATATTTCAAGGTCTTCATTAATCATTACAATGTTTTGAAAAATTTTTTGTGCTTCATATGTTATAGCTATGCCGTCCACAAAAGCAGTTGAAGTATCATTTAGTTTTAGTTTGAAAAAGGGGATTTATGTAAACTAGGAAAAATAAGGCGCCAAGTACAGATCCCTGTGGTACACCGTTTTTTAAAAGTCTCGTTTCACTGAAGATTCCATTTAAGTTTACTTTTTGTTTTCTATTTTTTAAATAAGAATTCAGCCATTTGAAAATGAGTTGATTTTAAGACATAATACTATAATGTTAACGTATCGCACCCTTTGCAAGTTGCCAACTTATTCAATGACTTTTTAACAAATTTGTCTTCCCCGCATGAATTCTTAAATGTAAGTGTCTCTACTTCTCATTATGAATATTCATTTAATTCAGAGAGTGTGGAATCGCAAACATTTTTATTCAACGAATTTACAGGTGCTGAAATTCAAAAAATAATTATGTCGCTTAAAGCATCAAATTCGTACTCTTTTGATTCAGTTTCCAGCTCTGTTCTTAAACAGATTTCATTTGTTGTTTCCGACGTCCTGTGCTACATTTTTATATTGGGTCTATAACTTGCGGTTTGCTAAGAGATGGCGTAACTTGAATTATTCCATTTGAACATGCCTGGGAAAGCCTGAAAAAGTGTTTTTGCGGGGAGTTCTTCTTCATTACTTTAATATGAAGAAAACTGCTGCTGAAAGTCATCGCATTTTGGTGGAAGTTTATGGTGAACATGCGCTAGCTGAGCGAATGTGCCAAAAGGGGTTTGCATGATTTAAAAGTGGTGATTTTGGCTTGGAAGACGATGAACGTCCCGGGCAGCCAAAAAAGTTTGAAGATGAAGAACTGGAAGCAATACTCTATGAAGATTGTTGCCAAACACAAGAAGAGCTCGTAGAATCTTTGGGTGTCACTCAAGCAGCCATTTCAAAACGTTTAAAAGCAGCTGGATATATTCAAAAGCAAGGAAATTGGGTTCCACATGAACTAAAGCCGAGAGACGTCGAAAGGCGGTTTTGCATGTCCGAAATGCTGCTGGAACGCCACAAAAGGAAGTCATTTTTGCATCGGATTGTTACTGGTGATGAAAAATGGATCCATTACGACAACCCCAAGCGCAAAAAATCATACGTGAAACCCGGCCAACCAGCCAAATTAACGGCAAAGCCGAATATCCATGGAGCGATGGTAATGCTCTGTATTTGGTGGGATCAGATGGGTCTGCTGTATTATGAGCTGCTAAAACCGGGTGAAACCATCAATGGACAACGCTATCGAACACAATTAATCCATTTTAGGAGAGCAGTGGCCGACAAACGCCCGAAATATGCAACCAGACACTAGGCAATAATTTTCCATCATGAAAACGCTCGGCCCCACGTTGCTATTCCGGTTAAGAACTATTTGAAAAACAGTGGATGGGAAATCTTACCCCACCGGCCTTATAGCCCAGACCTTGCCCCTTCTGACTACCATTTGTTCCGGTCGATGCAGAACGCCCTCACTGAAATACGGTTCACATCAGAGCAGAATATCAAAAATTGGCTTTAATCATTCTTGGCTGCCAAGCCGGCGCAGTTCTTTTGGGATGGGATCCACAAATTGCCAGAAAGATGGGAAAAAGAAATAGCTTCAGATGGGCAATACTTGTACATGTGTTTTGTAAATAAACGTTCAAATTTTGAAAAAAAACCGCGCGAATTAAGTTATATACAATACCCAAAAATGGTTTCCTAAAACACTGAAAACAGCTGTAGTAATACCCCTCCACAAAAACGATAATACTAAGACCATAGATAATTATCGGCCTATATCTCTATTATCAATTCTGGAGAAAGGTATGAAATCGAGAATTATTTCGTAAGTAAGACGAATTTTTTCAACAATTGTCAATTTAGCCTTAGAAGTGGTATGTCGACAGAAACGGCCTTGCAGAAATTCATCGGAGAAATTTACAATAGTATAAATTTGTCCAAAAGATGTGCAGCTCTATTTGTAGATATAACTAAGGCATTTGACACAGTGGACCACTGTTTATTATTAAATAAACGGTATAATGCGGGCTTTAGAGGCTTTGTTTTTAACTGGTTTGTTTCTTACCTAGCAAATCGAAAGCAGATGATAAAAATCGAAGTCTTTAAGCTCGTTGAAATTTATAAATATAGGTGTTCCACAAGGATCGGTTTTGGGTCCTATTTTGTTTTTGATATATGTTAACTCTATGTTTAGTCAACCTTTCAAACGAAAAATTTCTGCGTTTGCTGATGATACTGCTATTTTCTATTCTCATAGCAATAATTTTAATATTTTTATCAATGTAAATCACGATCTTGAATTACTGAGATTATGGTTCCGTCATCATAAACTTGTAATTAGCATGAAAACTAAGTTTATGTTGTTTTTAATATCAGAAACATGGACTATCAAGATTTTTCGTTATCTTATCATGGCCCGAATTGTACACGTTTTCCTTTAATCTGTTGTTCGAAGAATTCGATTAGTTTTGATGACATCACTAATTGTTGTGATTCTTGCTTCGATATTGAGTGTGTTCAACAATTTAAATATTTGGGTATTATTTTAGACCATAAACTTAGTTGGAAGGATCATACTAATTATTTGAAACAGTATATGAATAGAATAGTAAAACAGTTGTACCACTTAAGTCAGTATTGTAATACATCTATATTAAAGCTAGTTTACAATGGTTTAATAAAATCGAAATTCCATTACGGGTTATCCTGCTGGGGTGGGGCTTATTACACGCACATCCAACCCTTATTAATTAAGCAGAAACATGCAGTCAGAATTATCTGCAAAGTGAGTCGTACAACGCATAGGTTAGAACTTTTTAGGAACCTCGAATTCTTTCCTTTAAGACACGTATACTGCTATAAAGTTTTAAAAAGATTCTTTGAGAAATCTGGTTATTATCAGGTTAGAACATATAAAAATTATAACCTGCGTAATAACACCAGGAATTTTGTAACAGTACCAGTAGTTAAAAAATCTCACTTTTCTAGGTTTTATTCTGTTGTTGCACCTCGTCTTATTAACTTGCTTCCTGATAACATTACATGCGAAAGAGTAAAAACAGTATTTTTAGTTACTCGTAATGTTAAAAAATGGCTTTTTTCTTTTAATTACACGGATATTGAACAAACTTTTGAACCGTTAACTTAACCTATTTGTTTGGATTTTCTGCTTTATTTCTTTTCTTCTTTGAAACATATTTACAGTTTTTTTCCCCCATCAACATCCCCAATTTACATTTTGAATTTAATTTTGTACTATTTTATAGGTTAACATTCGTCACTTGTCCATTAGGCAACAGAATGTACTGGAATATTTCATTCCTAAATTGTTTTGTAATTATATAATATTGTTATTTATAGTATAAGTGTGCAATGAAATAAATAAAATAGATAATAATAATAATAATAAATAATAAAAATAATAATAATTTTACCACGAAAACCAGCCTTATAAAGTTTAGTTAGCAGAAGGTCATGGTTCACCAGATCGAAAGCTTTTGTCATATCAATAAATAGACCCATAGTTGATTTACTGTTATTTAAACTCCCATAAAGTTGACTACACACCTTAAGGATGGCATCCTCTGTTGACAAACCTGCTCGAAAACCAAACTGATTGTTACAAAAAAAAAATTGTACTTCTAAAGAATAAGACAAAATGACTCTTCTTTAACTTTTCAAAAATTTTTGAAAATGTCCAAAGAAGTGATATAGGCCTATAATTCGAAACATTTTGCCTATTACGTTTTTCAAAAAGTGGGATAACTTCTGCACATTTCAGGTGGCCAGGAAAACAACCCATTTCAATACTTCTATTGAATAAGAAGGTTACCATATCAATAAGGGACTCTTATTTAAGCTACTAAGACTAAGCTTCCCGAATTGGCTTATAAGAATGATACACAGTTTTTTATCAAATAGAACAACCTCAATATACATTGGATTCGAGCACACAGAACCTCTCCCGGTGAAATCAGGCGTACCTCAAGCATCCATACTCGGACCATCGTTATTTAATATTTATCTTCAGGATTTCCCTCTTTCGGACCCAATTACGGAAAATCTTGGATCACTTCACTACGCTGATGATACCACTATATTAGCCAGCGACTTACGACCGAGCTCTTAACAAAATTAAAGCAAAACTTCCACTTCTAGAAAATTACTTTAAAAGATGTAGATTAAAAGTAAATACTGGTAAATGTGGCCTCACGTGTTTTAGAAATGCCAGCGGAAAGGGACATTATCGTGCGGTTAAAGAAAGCAAGGAATTGATAAATGATTTCCCAATTCCATTACTTTCTGAAAGAAATTATCTGGGAATACATTTCCACAATAGATTTCTCTTTAACAAGCATGGAAGGGCTGTAGTTAATAAAGCAAAAATGGTCACAGGAATACTTAAACTATTACTTAATTCTAAACACATGTTAGGGAAAACTAAGATTATGATTTACAAAACTCTTATAAGACCAATTCTGACATACGGTTTTCCTACTTGGTTTACCATCTCACCCACTGTAGCCAAAGAAGTGGAGGTCTTCGAGAGAAAAATACTGAGGTTTTGCTGTGGAATGTTTAGAAAACCCGATAAAAAATGGTTCTCTAACAAAACTATATATGAAGAAACTCAGGTTACAGCACTCATGAACTACCAAATAAAGCTTCTTCAAAAAAAGTTAGAACGTATCCGTTCACACACTAACCCACCGATAAGATGCCAAAAATGTTTTTTTTTTTTTGAAAATGCTATAAAAAAAAAACTACTGAATATTTTCTCAAATTTCTTTTTTTATTTGAAAGTACAATCCTTCCGGTTAATAATAGAAAATAATTTCATTCAAATGGCTGCCTCAGCTGGCCATGCAGTAGCCTACACGATCGGTCCAATTTTTAAGCACATTATCGATTGTGTGCAGCTGTATTTCACCAATGGCTTCACGAATATTGTCCTTTAAAGCGTCAATTGTCTCTGGCTTGTCGGCGTAACACTTATCTTTTACGGCACCCCACAAATAATAGTTCAACGGTGTCAAATCGCAGCTCCGGGGTGGCCAAACGACATTCCTTGCTCATTTTCGAAGAAAAATGGCCCAATTATGCCTCTGGACCAAAATCCGCACCAAACAGTGACTCGTTTTGGGTGTATCGGCTTTTCAATGTATGCGTGCGGGTTTTCTGAGCCCCAAATGCTACAATTTTGCTTGTTTACATACCCGCCAAGATCAAAATGAGCTTCATCTGAAAAGATGATTTTTTTGGCAAAATCGGCATCTTCTCTAAGTCGATCGCAGGCCCACTTAGCGAAGCTTATACACAACCATATTCGTTCAGCGGAAGGATAAAACTAATTATCTGTCAAATCAGACATGAGCTAAGTGTTACCATTCACGAAATAAGCACTAGTTGAAAAAAAAACGTTAGATGGCGGACCCTATATTATCTGTCACCTTTTAATCTTTTAAATGAGGACTCAGTATCCCTGATAAGACCTGATACAAATCGACACAAGATAGCACCGTTCTACGAAAAAGCATCTCCTTTTAACTATAGGGGATTACTTTGCAATATTTGATCTAACATAGACCTTGATTTTTAGTGCAAAAGTTTTGAATTTCCTTAATTTTGTATAGGTTGTATACGAACAATTGAGGATTAACAAAGCTTTTGCAGCCAACGTACGTTTAATGATCCTTTGCACTATTCAGTACATATTTATCTAATAAGATGAAGATGTATCTTTTTAGGTTTAATTAGATTAGGTTTTAGTTTTAGTTTTAAGTTATAGATACTAAGTTAAGACTGCCAAAAAGAGCAAAGTAGTGAAGGTACGCCGGGAGCAAGCGTAAGCAAATTTAAGCCCAGCGCAATTCGTTTGTAATTATTTAGTAATTAATATTTATCTAGAATATTTACTTTCACTTTTGTTTAAGTCAGACAAATCATTAAGTCGGCCACATTTAAAATAAGATTGTTTTATAATGTATTGATTAAATTTGTCTCAATAAAGTTGACTTGTAAACTTGTTACCATATCAATATTTTTTTAGTAAACCATTAGGTTTATTTTTTAAAGACATGATAGCATTATAAACTTCTCTTCGAGTTATTGCATCAAAAACAAAACTGTTGAGTTGAATATCGTCAGATAGTACTTCTGTAGTAAAGCTGCAACTGCAATCTGTTATGGTTTCAACAGTTGGTTTCAATTTTTCAGAAATTTTTGTAAAATTTCCATTAAATTTATTTAAAATCTTGCCGGAATCTGACTCTGTTATTCCCTCTAATTCAACACTATCAATTTTTACACAATTTTTTTCCCTTCCTAAAATGCTGTCAACCGCTTTCCACTCTCGTCGTACATTACTTCGAGCATTAACGAACTTTTCACTGCAGAAATTGTTGCGTGTGTTTTCGATTTCTTTGTTCACTGTTTTGCAAGAAGTATCAAAATTTTTTTTAAGTTTTTTTGTTGTTTGGATGTTTTTTTACATTTTAGTAAAAAAACAGTTTATTCTTTTTTCTAATCTTAATCAGAAGATTGTTAGTCATCCATGGTTTTAGATATTTGTTGACACTTGATTGTTTCTTTTTTTGGGAAAGTAGTTGAAATAATATACTTTTGTAAAGCGTCCGTGAAACAATCGAATAAAATTCCAGGCTAAGAAGCCAACATATCAAGCTAGAGCCTCAAAAGCTTGAATAAAAAAGACCTTCGCTAGTTTGTTCAACTTTTATGTGTTTTATTTCAATTTCAAATCTTACAGCTTTTTGGAAAAAAACCCACTTTATTATACAAGATCAGACGCTGAAGGTATAGATATCTCCCCGCTGAAAAATGCGCTATATGCCCTATCAAAACCTGGACTGAAGCCCACTTAGGAGAGCCTGCTAGTTGCATATATGTTATATGGTCAAACCAACGAATTGCTACTAGAATGTCAGTAATTCCAGCAACAATTTGCAATGAACATTGATATTTGAACTGTGTTTTGCACTCCATAACTTAAGACCAGATTAAAATGTGAGAAGATATCATACAAAGAAAACAACAGTCCGATTGATAATTGAAATCTTTTGTCCGGTAATGTAGTCGGTTTTGTTTATTACACGCGTACTCACCAGTCGGTAGATGAATTTTAAGATATTAAATTCAGTCAACAAAAATTGAATACTAACAATATCTGAAGTGATCGCGAGTGTATACGAGTACATATATTATTTTAATCAATCTTAAGATAGTCTGAAGTTGATTTTTACCATTTTTAATCTGTCTTTTCACACGCGTCTACTTACGTCACTAAATCGGTTTCTTGACGTTCTTTGTCTCCCGAAATGCATGCCACTTGTTTGATTAATTATCTTAAATTAAATTCTATTATTAAATTGAAATACTTTTTAAGATTAAAACTACATATAAAAGAATAAGTTTCTGTGCAGTCTATCAAAGTAGGAGTTATTTTACAGTTGCGTACAAAATAATTGACACTGATAAAAATATTGTTATAACTAATTTACCTTCTAAGAAACATATGTGCATTGATTAAACAAGTCAACGAAAAATGGTTCGTTAATTTTTTGCAATATTGGATGATCGCAAAGGTAGCTGTTTTTGAAAATTGCGATTTTTGTTTCAATGAAATATCAGCTGTCTAAAACGATGTGGGAAAAATCTTTAAAATACTTGAACAAAAGCAATGGCGACTTGAATTGGTTAGAGAAGTGCGAGGAGGTTATTATACATAATATAATGCGGAGTAAAATAGGCTTGTGCAGTTGCCTCTGAAATAAATACTTCCAAAAAGGAAACGTAGACTTTTTCGATATTCCAACTGCGATATCGTGAAAAAATTGTTCGATGCCCAATCTCTGTCGACGATTCCTTAAACGAAATACATACTATAAAAGAAGAACTTCTACTTTGATTTTACTAGCTACTACGCGCAAAATCATGTATTCCGCTTTTGATTCTAGTGATTCAATAACAAAAATCCACTATTCTGAGAGATAAGAGCTTTAAGGGTATAAAGGATAAAGTTGATGAAAAAACGTACTTAATGCTATAAGTAAGCAACTTCGATTACAATTTGCAAAAGAACAGAGTTAAATCAAGGATACCTGACAAATGGTTGTTTCAGTGGAAGAAAGCAAAATTAACTTTGATGAATCGGTTGGGTACAACTTTAACTTCCATGATTGACGGGAACAACAACGGTTTTTTACACGTTATATTTTGTAGCACTCGAGTTAAATTTCCATACACATACAAATACGAATATACGATACGATAATATTATGGTATAGTTTATTAACGAAATAAAAACATTGTAATAAAAAAAACTATTATACATTATTCATTACTATCCGAAATATTGTCACCGCTGCCAATACTCTCATCACTCGTTTCTTCGTCATTTACTCCTTAAACATTTACTTCAGAAATATTTGGGGCCTTCAGCAGCGCTATTATTCCTTTAGGCAACGATTTTCAGTTTTTTTGGGGTTTTGCCCTCAACGAATTTAATATTGGATCTGATAATACTAACAACATGTTGATGAGATCACGATTGGTATTTATACGTGATGATTTTCTGGTGTTCGATAAACGAAATCTCCTTAAATTCTTATTCCTTGCCTCCTGTGCCTCTTCGGAGAGCATTCCAATAGTCAAGTTATAGCTTTTTATAGTTGCTATACTATGCATTAGCAACTATAAACCGTTACAGGCATATAAAATCAGGGATATAGATTTAAGTATAAGTTTCTTGTATCATCAACGAATTTCTGAAAATTATCGACATCAATATCATACCCAGACGAAAGAGTGCTCAAAAGAATGTAAAAATGTTGTAGTAAGTCGTTATCAATTCCAGTTATAGATGAACTAATTTCATGGTTCTTAAAAAAACATCCTACACTGTTACCGTCATTGGTAGAACCGAAATCTGGTTTTGGCATTTCCCCTATCAGACCAAGTTCTTTTTAAAATTTTGACTCAATCTCTAATTTTCTATTCTTCATTTCATAATTTTCTGATTGCTGCCTTATGCTCCATTTTTTAATACGTATTCTGTAACTGATATGCAGAAAACATTCAAATGATCTTATCCACATATGTAATGTGGACCGATCAAACTCAGATTTCGGTTGCAAACCAATAGAGTTAGGCAAGGGCTCACAATTCATTAATTTTGGAGTTGGTCCACATATGAAACTGGTTTGACTAGAGTTCACTCCACTTAACGCATTACATATAGTACCTTTCCATCGACCATTGTAAGAAGCAGTTTGAATTGAACTATTATATGTCGGTCATCTTCCTGGATTTTATATGGAACCAGTTGCTCTATTTCGCACTTTACTTTTTCGAATTCGGAAACAGTCAACTCAGTAGATTCCTTGCAGAATAAAAGCGATAAAGGTCTACATAATACAGAAACTGGATTTTCACAAACTATATTTTTTTCATTGTCAAGTTCGCACAGCTTTAGTGGAACAAAAGAAAAAGCAAACAAATATTCGTCATCCCTGTTTATATCGGCTATGACCAGAGCTGCCATCACATCCATATTTACAAATTAAAACGAAATTGTCAATATCTAGCATTCTTGGAAAAACATCATCGAGGGTCATACAAAGTCTTCGAGTTGTTAGTTGTAATATACTGTGCAAATTCACTCGAACGCTGGTCTCAGAAATTTCGATTTCATCTCTGAAAGACAACAAACATACTTCAATTTCTTCATCTTGTAGTAAGAAGGATAAATTTGGCATCCGTTTGCTAAAACACGTTGCCGAATCAAATTATATGAATGTTTGGAGAGCGTTTTCAAAGCATTTGTCTGTTGTTTTAGTTGGGTAGCAAAGTCTGTGGAAAAATTATTGACTACTCTGATTCTATGAGCATCTCGATTTCCCGAATTCCTAACTCCCGATTCAGCCACAAATAACAACTCATTTTTGCTTCTGTTTTGAAGAAGGTCGGAAACTTTTTTTTTTGACTTACCGCAACATTCATCAAACGGTTTAACAGGGCGTACAACTCATATTAAATTATTAGCGCCAACTAGTGAGGTATAATCCCAACATTTGCACGAAAATATGAAAAAACTATTCAACCACTCAGAGTTTTTTTTTAAGAAAAAAATTTTGTTCGCTTTACATTCTTCCCACTTGCGCTTTATTTTAGAAATGATAAATCCTAATTTCTCATTCAGGTCTTTTGCTGAGTCATCCTTTACGTTTTCCAGGGGAAATCGTTGGGATAAATGTAACTGAATCGATCCAATATCTTTCCAGTTGGTCCTCAGTTCAAAAGGTACCCTACGGCATATGCACACTTCAATTGCTGAAATTAATCATTCATCCACATTAGTAACCATTAGAGGTTAATTTTTTAATATATGATTCCGCTTTTTATTTTATAGTTTCATCATAAAAATTACTGCGGTAGTCCGCGGCAGTTTTTAATAATTTTCTTTAAACTACAACTCACAAATTACGTTCTCTCATAACTAATATTATAAAACGGTACCCAACAAAATTTCGCATTTAAAATAACGAACTTCTTACTTGTACATACATATATCTTCCATCGTAGAAAAATAATTGAGGATGCTAAGTGGTGGTAGACTAAATGAAAAAATACACAGCTTTCACGACGATCGCGACCGCTAACTGATCGCTTATACCAGATTGTTCGAATTAAATTTTTACACAGCTGTCGTAATCATTAGACTACTTATTGTTTGTTTATCTCTTCGTATTTCGTTTATCAGAATATTGCTTTCTGCTGGATTAACAGTTATTTTAGATATTTCTTACTACAATTTCTTCCACCTAGATTGGTTTTCGACCCAGTGCGGGACGGGTCGGGGTTCGATACCAGCCGTGATCGAAAGACTTTTTTTCAGACAACTAACATCTCGTAAGATGAATGGTTGCCTAAATACAACATCAAGTCCAATTTACACTAATAATTTAGTCTCCCCATTAAATGTTGGATGCCACCCATGGAGCGAAATAACCACTGAGCCCAAATATCTTTCTCTCTCTCTCTCTCTCTCTCTCTTTCTATCCAATTTTCCGAAAAACTTAACACGTGTTCCGGCATTTTAAGAGTAGTTATACCCTCTTGAGTGTTAAGTTTTTTTTTTAAGAAAAAAAAAACACAAATGACAGAAAACAGCTATAAAGAATATTGGAAGGGGCTATTTCTTAGGTTAGCGAGTTCTTCGGATCCTTGCCTCAGACTCGGCAAAAGGACTGTGTATCACTCTACCCTTCGCTTGTATTACGGTTATTTGGTGCACGCCATTAAATATTTGGTGTGTTTTTTTGTTAGCTGTAGCCCAGCAGAATTTTACACATAAACCAATAACAAATGCACCAAGTGGCGACATACTTTCCGAGAGGGGGCAAAATCACAAAAATGAGCTCTTAGCCGATAGTATTTGTGCCTTTAAGGTTGACAGGATTTTTTTATTTTCAACCGGAACTACTTTGAAAGCGAAGGTGTCATTAAGGTAAATAGAATTTGTTTATTATTAAGCTAATACTAGAATTAATTTTATTGGACAAAAGAAGAAATTAAAGCATTCTTCCATTTTTACAATGCAAGAAAGTATGAGTTCAATCAATCCAGGAAGAAAAAAATTGCATTTGCGCATATATTGGAAGACATGATTTCGGCAGGTTTCGTAAGTTTATTTATTAATTAACTAATACATCTCTTACAACAAGAAATTAAAAATGAATTGCAGGATAATCACACAACAGTCAGCAATCTGGAGGTTAAGCTGCAAACGCTGTTGAGGGCGAACAAGGTCTCGAAGGACAATGCGAGCAAAACGGGTGTACCTCCATTCTGAGAAGAAATGGAGGAGATATTTGGAGATACACCCAGTCATTCCCAAAACGAAGCGTTCAATTGCGGTACACACCAATTGTTTACAGTAAGTTATTATTAATAATCGTGGCAATTATTTAATTTATTTTTCTTTAAAGGATTCGGGTTATGCAACACCAAGCAACACGTCGGATACACATTCCTCCTCGAGCGATTGGACGAGGCCCTTCAACCTCACAGACCATCAAAATCAAAAATCAGCCGTTCTGATTTCTACAAAATGCGATTGGAGCAGAACGAACGGCGATTGAATCAAAAAAAGCGGCGCTTGCAGCAAAAGGACGAGGAACGGAAAGATTGGTGGGAGAAATTTGCAACAAGCAAAGCTAAATGGCAAAAAAAAGTAAAAGATAATTTTGTGTTTGGTTTCATTTATTAAATCAAATTTTTTTCACCTAAATAATTATATACATCTTGATGAGCATCTTGGCTACCCGATGGTAAAATATCTTCAGACAATTCATTGTCATCATGATCATGGCTGCCTTCTTCATCAATGTCAGTCAATTTATTTATTCTCCTGAATCTTCATTTCAGCAGTCCGAAAGCGTTTTCGACTACCATTCTTGTAGCTGAGTGCAAATTACTGAACAATCTTTGCTGATCAGACAGTCGGCCATACTCTTTGTACGGTAGAACAAGCCACTTTGTAGCACGATATGAAAGTGCTGTGCGGAAAGAGCCGTTGATAATTGGCTTGCGGTCTTCTGTACAGCACAGACCTTCTGAGCACTCTGCTATCGTGCAATGACTCCGGTTCACCACAGTATACCACCTTGATCAAAAAGTTCCCAGATTCAGAAAATTCAATATACGACTTTATTCATCTAAATCCAAAGCGTCCCCTTTAAGGTAATCCCCATCGACTGCAACACACTTATGCCAGCGCTTGATCCAATCCTCGAAACATTTTTTTATATTCGGTTTTCGGTATGTACATCAGTGCTTCCTGCGATTTTTCCATTACTTCCTCTCGGCTGCTGAAACGCGTTCCCCGTAGTTGTTTTTTAACTCGATTGAACAGAAAGACGTCACAGGGAGCAAAATCAGGTGAATTCGCTAGCTGTTGGATGGTATTTGTTGCATTTCTCGTCAAAAAATTACGAATAATGATGGCACTGTGCGACGCTGAGTTATCATGGTTCAAAATCCACGAGTTTTCTGCCCACAATTCTGGGCTCTTTCGGCGAATTGCTTCACGCAAATAATTCTCTTTGTTTACTGTCTGGCCTTCTGGCAAAAATTCGTGATGCACTACACCATTGTAATCCATGAAAACCGTGAGCATTGCCTTCTTATTTACTGAAAACGGCGTGTTTTTTTTTGGTCTCGGCTCATTTGGTGAACGCCATTCACTTGCCTGATGTCTGGATTGCGTGTCGTACTCATAAACACACGTCTCGTTTCCAGTAATGATCCTTTTTGTTGAATGTGGGATGGGATTCAGCCAATTGAGGTCTTTTGGCACCAACTTTGCTGCTAGACGACGGAAACCCAAATCATTAACCAAAATGTTTTGGACGAATCCATAGGCAATGTTCAAGTACTCCGCTATCTCTCTGATGGTTAATTTGCGGTTATTGACTAACATTTCTTTTACTTCATCAATGTTTTCGTCGGTTTTCGATGTCGATGGTCTACCACTGCGTTCATCATCTTCGATTGACTCATGACCACTTTGGAACCGGTCATGCCACTAGTAAACGACCGTTTTCTTTAGAGAATTGTTGCTGAAACATTTTTCCAACATTTCCAACGTTCGCGCACCATTATATCCGTTTCTAAAATTGTAAAAAATCGCCAACACACACAGAGATAGATGTACTCTTGGCTACGTAACTTTTGTAAATGTCAAGCTATGATGCTAAGATTTAGAGGGAAAGTCAACAACAGATTTAGCAACTTAACAAAGGAAACGGAACTCAAATCGGAACAATGGGAGCGCCACACGGTGTTGTGGTGCGAGAATTTTTTGATCAAGGCCATTATTATGGCGCCATCTCCCCGCTTCTGCAAGTTCACTTTGCATCATCCTTCTTGCCTCTTCTATGGACTTGTGACATACTACGATTGCAGTGTCATCTACATACGCGAATAGTTGACTCGTTTTGAAACAATTTAGCATTGAATTTGTAAACAGAATAAATAGCAGAACACCAAGTTTAGACCCCTGTGGAACACCGTACTGCACATCGTTTTCATTACTGTAACAGTTTTTTTATTTTTACACGAAAGATCCTGTCTGTTAGATAGTCTACCATCTATTCTGCCAGCTTTCCTCTGATTCCGACATCCCGTAACGCATCGATTAGGTTATAGTGGTCTAGAATATCGAAGGGTTTACTAAAATCGTGATGGCGTTTGCTTAGACTTGAGTTGACTGCAAAGTCACCAAGAAGACGGTTTGTACTTTTCCCTTTTTGCAATCCGTACTGACATTTATAACATACATAACTACAATTTATAACATAATCTTCTCATTGCCGGCAGTATTAAAGTTGGTCGATAGTTTGAAGCTGCAGTTTTCGAACTTGTCTTGTAGATTGGTCTTACAACCGCTTCTTTTAGCTTTGGTACCCTTGACGTATCGAAACTCAGGTTCACAAGTTTCGTGATCATCGGAGCAAAGATGTCGGCATTTGATTTTAAATCTCTGGCTCTGATTCCATCTGCTCCAGGCGCCTTATTTATGTTTAAATGGTGCAATGAATTCATAATCTCTGCACATTCTATTTCACTCAAATACATTGAGATGCGTAGTGTTGGATTTTGATGGGTGGATGCTGCATGCAGCGAGAAGAGATGTCCAAAATTTTATTTGTTCGAACTTTAGTTTATAGTACTCGTTTCTACTTTTTAATATTTTCTGGGTCACCTGATTGCATAATGTTTTGTACATTTTTACAGTAAAAATTTAAAAGCCAATATTATTTTTCCGTAAATTTATATTCAATCAAAATAGGATCCGTTGGCATCTATGCGTTTACCGTTTCTCCTGGTTGATGAAATGAAAAGTGGATTGGTCCTTTCGATGTCCACCAAATTGTCACCATAACCTTTTTTGCGTGAAGATCGGGCTGGGGGGTGTGCTTTGGTTTTCCATCCACATCCAACCACTGACCAGATCTTTTACGATTATCATACAGTATCCACTTTCATCACAGATGACTACCCGTTGCAAAAACGGTTCAGCTTGGTTTCTTAATGTAAGCGTTGGGCAGATTTCCAGGCGCCGTAGTTTTGGGGGTTCGTTTAGTTCATGGGGTACCCACTTATGAAGTTTCTTTACCTTCCCTATGAGAGAAAGGTGTCAACTTATTGTCATTGGGGGTACTCCCATGTTTTGTGTAATCTGCCGCACCGATTTCGTTGCGTTCACATTTCATTGCCAATGATGCATTCTGTCCCATTTTAAATTCGTAAAGGAACAGGATTCAAATTTGAACTCTCGACAGCGTGGTAAATAATTATTAGAAAAAAAAATAAGGGTACTTGTACCGAACCCTAAAATTCTCACACGTCTAGCACTTTATTTGATAAAAAAAGAAAATTTAACGTTCTGGCACAGATGATCACTCGAGAACTTCTTATTTCCGACTGAGCAAAAATCCGAAATTTCATGTGGTACATTACTACTGAAACTAGGGGTGTATTGTTATTATTATTGGGACAAACGTCGTAGATGCAGTATAGTGTGCTATAGTGATCTAAAATGTCGTTCTCCGTTATTCCGGAAAAAATTCTATTCTCTGGTAGGTTTACCAATATATGGTCAATTAGGGTACAACTGCCTACTTTGAAGTCTATTCTGGTCGCAGTTTCTACAATATTGCACAATCCCTTCGAGTCCTTAGCTTCTCCATAACTTTGGATATAACTCCTCGCTCTATCTTTAATATTTATTTTTACACAATATCACCCAAAATGCTCGCCTCATCAATAAATTGAAATTCGTTGTGCTTTGGCGGCCTATATATTGCACTTACAATACTATTTTTTCTTTTTCCCGATAGGATCCTAATAGTCAGGTTCTCATAAGATTCTGTTTCAATACATAGTCTTTCATATTTCATATTATTTTTAATAAACACAGCTATTCCACCAGCTTGTTTATGCCCCCTGTTCACAACCAATTAATATAAATCATTTTCTTCCTCCTTACTATTTATTTCTGCTAACGCAATAACATTAATATAATCCATAATCGGACAAACACTTGCACAAAATACATCCCAGTATTTCTTCATCGATCGCACATTAAGACACAAAGAACGAAAATGCATTGTTTGCTTCCATAAAATCGATATATTCAAAAAAATTCAAATCTAAAGGGTCTTCTTCAGTATTGTCATCATCCATTACAGCATAAAAAGATATTGATCAACCAATACACTGACTTCATTGGTTATTATTATTATTATATTAATGTAGTTAATAGATTGGATAAGTAAAACTTCGCCCCAAAAATCCAAACCAAGAGTTTCATTTGCCGATCGCTTATTATTTTGCTTAACAAGGCTCACTCAAAGGACTTATTACGTATAGTACCCCCATTACCACAGTCTTTCTATGGCGCAGAAACATAAACGTTAGCGAAGATGAATGACATTATTGGTTGTTTTGAACGCAAAATTCTTCTCTTCGGCGGGCTTTTGGCGGGGAGTTATACTCTATGAAATGTCTATGAACTGAACCGATATCTATATGATCGGCAGAAGTAAAAAGTAATGTCCACAATCTTGGAGTGGAATTTCATGCGGTTAAAAAATTAAAATAAGCAAATTATCCACTACTGCTGGACAGCAACTCGACCCTTAACGAGTTTGATGCGCTGTCTGACTCCATTCAACGAATTGTATCCCTGTATCCTCATACTGAAATCGTTATTACGGCGATTTTAATATACACAATTCTGGGTGACTTCGACATTCTGAACAGACAACACCCGCAGACGATGGCAAATAATGTCATCACCAACGAAAGGGTATTACCACCGTTCATTTCGAAGGAAGAGCTCCAATCGATCTTCGAATCACTTAGAAGTAAGAAATCAGTGGGAACCGATGAAATACCGAACATTGTGCTTCGACATCTCCCACTAGAAGCGGTGAACATTTATACCACCCTGTTTAATAATGCAATGAATAATGCACATTATCCAGCGCATTGGAAAACTGCGGTGGTACATCCCATTCCCAAAAAGAATAAAGACACATCCAATCCGGCGAATCTCCGCTCGATCAGTCTTCTTCCAAACATCAGTAAGGTTTTCGAGAAGGTAATCAATAGAGTCCTGACTAAGTGGGTTGAGGACAAACATATAGTTCCGGATAATCAATTCGGTTTCAAGGCGGGGCATGATATCATTCATGCCGCGTCTAAACTGGTTTCTGATATCCAATGGAACAAAAGCAAAAAACAGTGCACTGGTGCCTGCCTAATTGACTTGGAAAAGGCCTTCGATACCGTATGGTTAGAGGGACTCTTCTTCAAGCTGGACAGGTTGGGCATTAGTAAACCACTGCTGTATATTTTCTTTGATATGCTCTCCAGTAGACAGTTCATCGTGAAGAATGGCGATGTGACTTCTGCTGGAACATTTAAAATTAAAAACGGTCTGCAACAAGGTGCGGTAAATTCGCCGATCCTATTCAACATTTACACAAGTGATCTGATAGGTTCACTTCACCATGCCATAGCGTACGCAGACGACTTAATCGCGTACAGGTCAGGTCCAAAGATTGAGGTCATTAATATGCTTTTGCAACGTGACTTCGAAAAAATTAAGCGATATTGCGATGACTGGAAGCTGAAAATCAACTTTCAGAAGTCGGAAACCATTCTGTTTAGAACGCCTTTGTCTGGGGCCTCTAGGGATACCAGAAAGAATTGGCGAAAGTTCTCTATCGTCGGACAACATGGACAGCCACTTGCTTGTCGAAATGTAGTCAGATACCTTGGGATCTGGCTAGATCAATATCTATATTTTAACAAACATATAGATGTTGCTCTGGCCAGAGCCAGAGGTGCTTTTGCCCTTACAAGGAGACTGTTTTATAACAGCCAACTCGATGCGAGGGTGAAGGTGATCTGCTACATGGCCCTTATCAGGCCCATGCTTGTATTTGGATGTCCTGTGTGGTTCAACGTGAGAGCAAGTTTATTGGAAAAGATTCGGGTGTTTGAGAGGGCTTGTCTTAGGACTTGTCTTCGCTTATACAGAACACCAGAATCTGAGTACATAAAATTCTATCGTAATGAGGTCTTGTACAATAGGGCGAACCTAATAAGAGTGGACAATTTCGTCATTAAGTTGACTCGAAGGCACATTGCAAGAGCAATGACCTCATCGAACAACCTGATCTCCGGGGCTTACTACCCCAATTATATGTATCACGAGAGAGTTCGCTTTGACGGCTTTATTCCTCCAGAAGCGTTCCTCTACTTAGATAGTAAAGGTCTGATCCAGGACAGATTGGCGGTGCCGCTAATCTTCCACGTCGCTCGAACAGCTGCGGACAGGCGACTCAACTACGACAGAGACGTCGCACACGGCAGTGCGGAGCGTCTCCGGTTCAGTAGAGCGGTAGGGAGTCGCGACATGAGGGATGTTGCTCAGCAGCACCAACAATTTTGGTGGCTTTTTGAAGGAGAGGATGCTTCGTCGTCGAATTCCTCCAATACTTGATAGCTTCATGCGAAGCAAAGTGGGTCGCCTAATTTTTGTTTTAGCGTTGGCCGTCTTACATAGTTTTAAGTAGGAGTAAGTTAGATTTAAGAAAAAAAAATATATATAAAAAACAAAAAAAAAAAAATTAATAAAAATAAAAAATCAAAAAAAAAAAACAACATATATATATATATATATGTATATGCATATGTATATATATTAAGTATATATATATTATGTATGTATATGTATGTATATATGTATGTATTAGATGTATGTAAGTAGATTAAAATTTATTTGTAGGTAGTTTGTAGGATTTTAGTTTTAAGTTTTATAATAAAATAAAAAGAACAGTCCTGTTACTAAGTTTTTTTGTAAAAAATGTTTTCTTAGTTTTAATTGTAATTAATAGAAATAGTATAGTATAGTAGTAAGGTACGTCGAAAGACATAATTTAAGTGTTAGGTTTAACTTAGAGTGCCCGCATGGGGCCAGTAAGTTAGAATAAGATAATTTTAAGTTAATTAAGCTAACTTTTAAGCATTTTTTTGTCTAGCAAGTAAGAGTAAATTAAGTGAAACAATAAAAATGCATATAAACTGAAAAAAAACTGAAACACCCGCAGACGATGTGTTGTGAGCTTGTAAGTGAGCCCACGCGAATACCAGACGTTGACAGTCATACCGCCAACACCCTGGACTTGTTTTCAACCTCTCACCCTGATAAGTACTGCATTGATGTGCTCTCCCCTCTAGGATCGTCGGACCATTGTGTCATATCAGCTAATTTCTTGTACACCAACAACACAGTTAGAGAAAAGATTCCCAAAAGAAACGTATGGCAACACGAGAAAGCCAACTGGAGCGGACTTAACACCTTCTTTAGGAATTTTAACTGGTCGTTATATTTCCTCGATAACGACGTAGATGCCGCTGATGATATGACCACAGACACCATTCTTTTTGGAATGAGAAACTTTATCCCTCATTGGATGAAGAGTATCAAAGCAAAAGAAAAGGCGTGGTACGACTCGAGGTGTAAAGAGGCTGTCAGGGTTAGAGAAGTGTTTTTTCGGTCCTTCAAGACCAATCCGACAGAGGAAAACCGGAAAAAGTTTAAACGAGCCAGGAATGACTGCAAGCGAGTGAACTTTCAAACCGACCAAAAGTTGTGGCAAAAAATACTACAATGTCCCAAAGGTAGTAAACATTTTTGGTCGTTCGTCAAAAATATTAGAAATTCTGCCTCACTCTCCATCCCAACGCTCATTTACAATGATAATCCAGTTGTCACCTATTTGGCCAGCTCAGCACTCCCAGATTGTGCTTTGTCTCCGCCTACACTTGAGTGCGTCGAATCTTCAATGGAACAAATCCACTTTCGCACTCGTGTAGTAGCAAGAGTACTTAAAGATCTCAACATTCACAAATCCGCTTTGCCAGATGGTATATCTCCCCTCATTCTGAAGAGGTGTTCTTCCTCGCTGACAAAACCACTGCGTAAGCTTTTTCATCAATCCTACACTTTAGGACTCTTTTCGAGAAGATGGAAAAGCATTTGTCCAGCCCGTCCCTAAAAAAGGCGAATCTTCTTCTCTCTCCTCCTACAGACCCATTGCACTGACGACACTTCTTTCCAAGGCCATGGAAACGCTGATAAACCGTCAGCTAATGAAATATCTCGAAACACGAAAACTTCTTAATGACCGGCAGTGTGGTTTTCGTAGCAACAAGTCCACTGGTGATTTGATGGTATGTCTCACCAAAAAGTGGAACCAAAGCGTACGTCAATCTGGCGGAAGCAAGATAGTTGCACTTGATATTCCTAAGGCATTTGACAGAGTTTGGCATCAGGCTTTTTTGTCGAAAATGCGTGCTTTTGGGATCGACGATTCTCTTCTTCAATAGATTAGACATTACCTTTCGGACCGTTCAATTCAAGTTGTTTTGGATGGTTTCAAGTCTGATATTCAGAAAATAAATGCTGGTGTGCCCCAGGGCTCCGTTCTGTCTCCGACTCTCTGCCTAATTTTCATCAACGATCTCTTGTCTGCTACTTCTAATCCAAAATATGTATTCCCTTGCTGACGACAGTACTCTCTGCTTTTCATATTCGTTCCCGGACTCACGTCCCTGCTCTTCATCTGTAGAACAGAAACGGCAGCATATGTTAAGCTCATTAAATTCTGATATTAAATTCTGATATTAACAGCATAACTAATTGGGGTTAGTGTTTCCCCCAAGTAGAAGTAGAGTAGAATTTAATGCTTCCAAAACACAATGCTGTCTTCTGTCGTTAAAGCGAAATTTGAACACCCAGCCGTTATCCATGAATGACACTTGCATCGTCGAAACCGATAAACTTTCCATTCTCGGTATGTGTGTCAACGAAAACTTACGTTGGAATGACCACATATTCGGTGTCGTCAAAAATGCTGCAAAATGTCTATGTTTCCTCAAACGATGTAAGAAATGTTTCACCGCTCTAATCTGGCCTCAATATATAAGACGTTTATCGAAATTGGAGTACAATGCCCGGGTGCGCCCAAAACATCTCTGTACCTGATAGACAGCATCCAAAACCGTGCGATAAAACTAATACATAGATGATACTAATATCACTCAAACACCGACGTAAGGTCTCCTGTCTCACTTTGTTTTATCGCTTTTTCCACCACCAGTGCTCCATAGAAATCGCCAGTAGCATTCCGCCCCTTCAAATCTTTAACCATAACACCCGTCTCATTATGAATGCTCATCAATATACCCTCAAGCCCACTTTAGGACGTACTCTGAGATATCGTGATTCGTTCCTAAGCCGAACAACTCGCTTGTGGAATGCCCTGCCGAGCTCTCTATTTCCTAGTCATTATAACATTCAGACATCTAAACCAACGTTCACCAGTACTTCTCTTTCTATCCTCCCTGACTTTCCTTCGCCCGCGCTGTGTGCAAACATTTTAAGGGTACTTAAATCCCTTGAGCGCGCACAAATTATATAAAAAAAAAAAGTGTACAGCTGTAGGCAGTTGACCAGAGACTCCGCTAACCAGGTTTATAGATTAGGTCTGATCCACGAACTGTAGCGCGATACAAGTAAATAAGTCAGTGAACCTAAAGGCGCTAGGCAATAGCTTCTGTATCGCTAAGAGCCCAACAATTATTAAATTTTACTCCACAACAATTAATTTAATTTAGTATCACGTGTTACGTATAATATGTCTGACGTCGATAGTTTAATCAATTAAAATTTGGGCCACTTCACACTTTAAAAGCATATCTTTGTTAATAATTTATTCTTGTTTTGGAATTTCCATCTATTATCTTAATCGGATAGATTCATCTACGTAAACAAGCTGACAGGAAAAGTACTGGCTAAAGACGTCATAATAAGTTATGCTATGGGTGCGTGCCAATTCTATATATGCTTATCAATTTAATCTAAAAAAATAATTAATAAGGAAACAAAATCAGGAATTGTTAAAAATCTAAACAGAAAAATTTTAAGAATATTTTGCGCTGACATACATACAGTATTTATAAACGCATATATGAATGAAACTCTTCATAACATTTTATAAGTATTGTACAACATTATTTATTTTAGAATTACCACAGCGCAACTACGAGTATCTTGTCATGAAGTATATTGACATGAATTTGTCTATTAAATAGGAATGTATAGTATGTTTATTTAATATTTAATATTGAACTCAAATAATAAACTTTTGAGAAAACAAAAAGTTAAGAGCTAGAACTCTGAACCCACCTATTTTAAAACTTGTACGCGTTTTTTTGCCTTTAAATAGGTGTGGGGAGTCATCAAATACATTTATATATTTCGCCTCCTCTGAAAAACATCCGTTTAAAAATTTGTTACTTGTTTAATAGCATCCACTATATAATTTGTCAGCCACATGCAGCTTTTGGTCAAAATAATAAAAGCCAATTTCCGAAGAAATTCAAATAAAATTTAAACGCAAATACGATTCGGTTGTCTTACTTTCAGGAGTTAAACTATGTTTAATATGTGCAAGAAGTACAATACATGAAATTTCTTATTTGCTGGATGCGTTGCGGTCGGGTCGATTTTGAATTATATTTCCCCTCATTGAAGCACCCTGTGATAAACGATATTTTTCGTTTTGTTGTCAGGTGCGAAACGATCAAAGCGGATGGTTTTCCGACACGGGAACATGAGACATACAGTTGACCGTGTGAAAAACATTCATTTTCCAGATTCAGGCCACAAACACTCAATGATTAGCCTTGTGATTTATTGATTCTCATGACGAATGCGAGACGAATTGGAAATTGGATTCTCGGAATGAAAACTTCCCCACCTTTGAACTTTCCTTTTAGTATTCTCGCGTGAATCACATTGCTCATGAGTTTTGTGACCGCTAAACGCGTTCCGTTGCATAAATTGTGCGGTGGCAAGCCAGGCACATCCACTGAATTCAAAAACTCTGTTGGATAGTTGGTTGCTTCGTCTTCGTTTGTTACACAGTCGATAGATTTGGAGGAATGCAGGGAACCAACGATTTAATTTTGAATTGTGCAGTTTAAGTGATCCATCCTTGTTCTTTGACGCTAAAATTGCTCTTTCACTTAACCAATCGTAGTTTTTAGGGTTAACAATGATGTTCAAAACACTTTGTTGATGAGCTCGTCTTTCTTTGAGACGAAATTGCAAAAATTCGGCGGGAACGAATCATTCCATTCGATACGTCGACAGGAACACGACCATTACCGCTGGTAGCAGTTGATTGGAGAACACTTCTGCAGATGGATCATTTAGCAATCCACCAGACGTATCAAGTAAAAACATGCCAACATTTCCATCATCAATTGCCTTCATCACCGTATCGTACACTTCTTTTTGTTTGGGATTCCACAAAGGTACATTCGTTCGAACCAATTGGCTTAATTCATTTGTGTCGTATTCACGTTCATGCTGCAATTCTCTTTCGAAAGCGTCGTTTATTCCACGATCTGGCGATGGCATTCCTAACCTGACTAACAAACTACCGCACATGAGGTAACACATGTCTTCTATCAAAACCAAAGCCTGGTTGTGCATCTCTTCATTCATCTCAAGATGGGGATTCTCTGAATGGACACGAACTCGATGCAAAATGTCTTCTGACATGTCATCCTTGTACTTGTCCCACAATTCACGTGGATTCGAAGGAAAACATGTGGAAATAATGATCGCAAATAATGTGCGTATCTGACTTGGAGATGCAGAAACAGCTGTTTCAGCGATTGTCGTGTCCCAATGCGTATCGTTTTCAAGCAAATTGAGCTCCTGACATGCAGCACGAAATGTTGGCAACACTACACCATTGACAGTTCGAAGTGATTCAAATGATGTCGGCCCACGAACATTCACCAGCAATAGTCGCAAGTAAAAGTATTCATCATTCAAGAGCTTCAGTAGAACACACATCCGGATGACCAGGAACTACATCGCCTTCCTTTCGACGTTAAAATTTCTTCGATGAAGCATTCCAAGTGTAATAACGCGGCATCTCTGAGTAAAGTAACGTACGTGCAAACGGATCACTTTGGCAAATTGAGAAGAAACTGGTCAGTGTTTTGTCACTGGTGGGTTTTGAGCACGTTGAGCGGCATTTGCTGCAGTGAAATAAACTCGTTGACCGTTCTCCAGATGCACTGCCAAATGTGTAACAGTCGGATAGCGTTCGTGAATGGGAACTGAGAATATACGCCAAATCGGCTCATTGCAGCTTACGTATCGACCAACTTGATAGCGCGTGATTTCATTATTGGGATCAGGAACTTGAAGACCACAAGCCGCCATGTCACTGCCTTTCGTGACATACTTGCAGATGTACTTCATGGACTTCACTGAATTGCAATACTCCACGTTACAATGCACCTTGAATGTTTTGAAAAGAAGTGGCGACTACGGAACAACCCAAGAGTTGTCGACCATGAAATCATTTCCTTTCACTTTGACTGCGATTGTTCTACCCCCATCATCAGATAATCGACGCCGATACAATGGATAACTATCATTGGCACTGATGCTCTCATCAGTCAAATTTCGTCAATAACGCTTGGAACACTTGCCGTCGATCATGCACAGTGATTGTGGGTTAATGGCGCCACACGGTCTATGAATCATGTTTGTAATTGCAGGTCTGGATCGGTTTTGGGATCAGGAATCTCGGCACATATGATGTCATCAATTTGGTCTGGTTGCATTCATTCGACTATCCAAATGAGAATGTGCGCATGCGCAAGCCTCTTTTTTGCCATTCAATCGAATACATCCAACATCGAGTATCCCCAAAGACACGATGTTTAACAATATAGTCCATCAGCGACCGGATTTTTTGCCTGAATACAAGTTCGGTTATATCGTGCCGATCACTTGATCTTTAGCCAGGAAGCAGCAGTTCAACAATTTCTATCCACTTTGGGTTGCACGTGAAGGTGATGAATAGGTCTGGACGGCCGTAATGACGTACATATGGTACGTCATTGCATCTTGCGCATATTCATGCATATAACGTGGGTTGCCAATGAATGTCGCCAGTAAAATGGTCAACCGACCAATATCAGCTGCATTTCCTTCGGGGCAAATTACACCGCGTAAATGAATGTACTCCTCCGTACGTAGTTTGGTTTGATTTAAACTGATAAAAAGAAGGCGTTCCGCTTCTATTTTGGCATACATATCGACGCAAAATTGCTGAAACACTCCGCGAAATCGAAGCAAATAGTTATCGACATTTTGGCGAATTCTTGGTGGTTTCCTCACCTAAAATGACATCAGTGACATTAGTGTCATATTGAAATGAAAATTTTTATGATATCGATACTCACCCGTCAATGGAATTATCATCTTGATGTTGCTATACTATCCATCGTCTCCTTGCCAAAACATCAGTGGGTATTGCAATGCATCGTATGAATGATGTGTTTCGGATATTCATTGCAATTGCCCAGAGTCCCGACGTGTGAGCACAATATCGCGTGATTCCAGATTTTCGCCAGCAATCACAACTGCAACCTCATGTATGTATTGTTGGAGCATTAAATTGGCGTTCGTGCGTTCCAGCAGGTCGTTTATACGCTCCGATCACGACTAGTCATCATCATAGTCATCACTTAACATGCGATCCAAAGCAGTTTTTAATAACCGAACCAATGCATGATGTTGATGAAGTAGCTGTTGCAGATTTCGAAGAATTCATCTTCTCATTGCCGTATTGATTGTTTGGCGCTGATCAAGTTGATTTTCCACATTGCCCATGAAGTAGATTTGGAGGAATTTATATTCTGCGTCTTCAAGCGGTAGCAATGATCCAATTTGATGGTGAATTTGGCCTTGGATCTGTAGAGTCCATGACGAAATTAGAATCAATGATTTTCTTTAATTTATTTAATCTTAATTTCTTTAATTAAATTTAATTTCTTTAATATCTTATTACCTTGAATGTCAGATTGAATCTGCGTTCATCAATAATATCTGCTCCAAATGAAGTCATTTGAAAGCATCCGTTATATTTCTGAGTGTTCGATAGAAAATGATGCGATTCCGGTGCTTCACCACGAAGCAAAGAATGCAATGTTTCTGGTGACAAAGGCAATGGTCGTAATTTAACCTTGCCACTGAGACAGCACAATCCAGGCGTTTCTCCAGCGAACTTCAATGCACCGGAATGGTGCAACCTCCATTGGGCCAATTTAAACGGAAGGATGCGAGCTGTAGTCAACTGCGCAATCGTAATGAAACGCTACTCGATTCAAATCAACACTTGAAGCGCTCTTCTTACGCGTTGATTTCGATTTTCACCTTGTTGGGTTGTTTGATTTGGTCGACGATTTTTCATTACTAACTGAGCCGTGTTCTTGCCGCCTGTCTTTCTTCTTGCGTTTCTGATGCACGAAGTCGGGACTTACTAACACGGCCTTGTTCTCGTGCGATTTCTTCATCCGTATTCAAATGATATTCCGAACTCTACTTACATTACGGGTTCGATGCGAAAGATTAGATCTTCTGGCTCGCGGCATTGTGAATAACACTGATAAATGAATGTCACAAAAGCAATTAAGGAATTATCGATACATACATGTGCACAAATGTCAAAACCTCACAAAATAAACGTCTTCGTCGGCAACTTACAGTTTGAAAATATAATTCCACACCAAAATGCTCAATCAGAATGAAATGACCAGTGAATTCGAATTGATTTTCAAAGTAATCCACCTAAAAATTAATTGCACAATCCGAAATTAACGTTTGGATTTATTGTCGATGAGCACGCAATCACAAAGAAAATAACCATTCACAATGTGCCCTTTATCAAACTGAACTCACCTCTATGAAATCACTTTTCGCTGGTAATTTTCACAAAAAATCGTTTCAAGACATTGTATTAAATCAAATTCAATTACAATAACTGTCGAAAGCTGATACAAATTTGATAAAACTTGAAAAAATGCTGATAAATCGCAACACGCGTCCGCACAGCACAATACACCCTGAATGACCCGAACTGCAACCAACTTCAGATTGCTATAATTTCCAAACCGTTCATGACAGTGAGCTCAAATTTTGACATATGACAGATAATTTTACTATTTACAAGCCTTTTAAACGATTTGCGTCTCAGTTGTGTTGAAAAATTTGTATCCGCAATCGAATTCAAACGTGATAGTGTGATTGCTTTATATTTGGCTGGAAAACCACAAGTAGCTATCGTTAGAGCCCTCCAGCACCTCAACGTGAATAAATCATTTGTGTCTCGAACCATAGCTCGTTACCGTGATACTGTCAGCGTTGCAAAACGCCATGGAGGTGGTCATAAAAAAACAGCAACATCGGCAGAAATGGCTCGGAAAGTGAAGGCTCGAATTGAGTGAAATCCGCGTCGAAGTGGAAGGAAAGTGGCTCGTGAGCTCAACATATCGTTGGAACGGATGCAACACATACTGAAAAATGAGCTTGGGCTCAAGCCATTGAAGTTCCAAAAACCACACGATCTTATGCTACACCGCAACAGAAAAAAGTTTGAGTCGAAAGAGCGAAGAAGTTGCTACGCTTGCACGAAAGTGGTGAGTTGCCGAATTTGGTTTTTTCCGATGAGTCGCCAGCAATATGTCAACAAACAAAATGACCGAATTTACTTGCCAGAGAGGTCCTTCGAAAATTTATACCATCGGACGGACACCAGAAAGCAGGTAGCACCGACGGTGATGGTTTGGGCCGCCATAACCGCCGATGGTCGCTCTTCGCTCGTATTTTTGGACCGTGGCGTCAAAATTAATGCTATCATATACCGTGAAACTGTCTTAGAGGCAGTATTGAAGCCTTGGGCAAACAATCATTTCGGTCGGAGACCCTGGACATTTCAACAAGACTCGGCACCGTCTCATAAAGCGCGCGTCAACCAAGAATGGTTAAAAAACAATGTTCCACACTTCATTTCTTCGACACAATGGATTGCAAATTCTCCGGATGGAAATCCGTTGGATTTCTCTGTCTGGGGTATTTCGAAGGCGAAGATTGGCACTAAAAAATACCAAAGTTTGGACCGCCTCAAACAAGCACTTCGCCGGGAATGGGCCAAAATACCGCAGAGCCACTTGGGTGCAGCGTGCGATGCTTTCTTCGGCCGTTTCAAGGCCATTATGCACGCCAAAGGTGGACATATTAAAAACTACTGATACAATTTGAAAATTGATGTATCTTCCAACATTTTTTGCTTTTGCACAATAAAATTTATCAAAAGATAAAAAAATTATAGCATTCTAAAAAGCTACAGTTCGAGTAAGTCACCCTGTAGTATGCGATGGAAAGACTGTGCAAATTAATCAACTGTCAAAAGTTGATGCACATAACGCCATCTACTGGCAATGCCAGAACCAGCATTTGAAATCATGTTCGTTTTTAATGTATGACAAAAAAAATTGCTACAAAAACAATTGTGTCACACAAATTCGATGCAAAAACAATTGTCGCAAAAAATTGACAAAAAAAGAATTGTCATAACGTAACGTAAACATAAACGTCATCTATCATGAAGATGGCGTCGTAAAATCGCTACATACAAAATGTATGGGAAAATGAATTTTCTTCTTAATTTTTTTTTTCGGAGATTTTTCTGGAACTTTCTTGGATATTCTTCTTGTTTGGCCGAAGACCAGTCCAAATTGGTGCGAATAATCGAAATCGGTCTAGGCGGTCTTGAGTTATAAGCGTAGTAACTAACGTCACTCTCTTTTATATATTAAGAAGATTGTGAATGATCCCGCGCATTAAACCGCGGGTAATGCAGACTGCTGCTCCAAAAAAAGAGAGAGAGAGAGAGAAAGCGAGATAAAACCATACAGGTGTCAAAACTAAGATAAGCTTAGGTATCAACAAAGAGTGGATAATTGGTATTTATGTCGTTACTTTTTTTATAGATAAAGTGTTGTAAATTAACAATAATTAATATCAATAATAAAATGTTTTTTTATAGAGAAACTCATAGTGTTTATTGTCCAATTATCAGGATTATCAGGATTGTAAAATATAAAACTTATATATGTATGTTCAAAGCATATCTATGGATTGTATATGTACATATGTACAAACAAATATTTAAAAATGTATTTTGTTGTGAAGCATTTCATAATCATAGCTAAAAGGGAATATTTCTACATACATATTTGGTATCGTACACGAATTAGCAAGAATTGTATGCAAAGGCTTGAACTGGTTAGTTTAATTGTAAATCCGCTTTTCGTTCGCTTGTCCAGCGATTTATTTACACCATATGCGTATTTAAAATGCCAATAATCTCGTTCAAAGGTCACTTACTATACTTAATCATTTATCCGTCTAGCGTACCTTCGAGCTTCACAGCTTGGATTAGAGAATTAAACCATCCCTTACAGCATGGGAATCACAAATTCGTTTGCCTCAAACACTATGTTCCATTGAACATCTCATGGAAAATAAAATATATATGCATATACGAGGATAGTCCCAGAAATACGCGACCTTACGTATAAATGGCGGTTGTTGTTTAAAAAGAGTGACAATATTGTAGAAAGTACCAAGTTTATAAAGCTTAAATTTGGAGTTTAAAGACGCTTTGTTGTTTAATATTTGTTCGGCAGCCATCGATAGTGAACGCTCTCAATAAATTTTTAAATATGGGAAAATATGGTCATCGTTATGTGGCACAATACTTTCATTTGAAAGGCCTCAATCCAACTAATATCAAAACGGAACTGGATTCTACTCTGGAGGAGTCTGCTCCTTCGCTTACAACAAAAAGATATTGGGTGGCATTTCAAAAAGCCCTGTACAACGCATGTTGGCTGGAAAATTGGGCAGAGAAATAAACGTATTTTCCCCCATTTTTTTTTGTGTACTTCTGGGACTACACTCGTATACATGTTTATAGGTAAATAGAAATAGTCAACAATGCAGACCTCGCTCGGATCTCAAAAACTGCCGGAGGCATAGGTACATATGTACACATACAAGTACGCGACATTATCCATGAAGTACAAAACGAAATTCCAAGCAGAAACTACGAGTAGTATAGAATTAGAAGTATAAACACACTTAGCAGACCGAGTATACCAACCGTTTTCATATTTTATTAAACGTTGAAACCCTGTATGTAGGGTGTATTTTGCGCATTGCCAAATTGGCTTTCCAAAATCTTGCTGTAACCGTTCAAAAGCTATAATATTTGAAGTAAATACGCATCGAAATCAGAGCTGTCTCACTGCAACGGCTTAAAACTTGGGAGAGGGTGAAATTAAACCCCTGTCTCGCATACGAATTTTTGATCGCTGGAATTTCAGGAATCTTATATTCATCTTACGTATTTCTCGCATTATCTGCATTGCTTCTGCACGGCTTGTGGGGGTGGCTAAAATTTCGGAACTTAGAATCATTCTAAAAGCCACTCTGTTTTAGATTACCTCGTTAGTGGGACCAGTTTGCAGTTTGAGTTTGCTGGTATTTTCGTATTTTCTTTCCTCTTTTTCTTTGAGCCTTGACTGAAACTTAAGCCTCTATTGCTTTTCGGACCGCATTTATCGCCGAACTTTGTTGAACCAGCTGATTTGGTCAGTTTAAATTAACTCGCACTCAGGGGTTTTTCGTACCCTTATAAAGTTTGCACACAGCACGGGTGAAGGAAAGTTAGGCAGAAAAAAAAAGTACCGATGTGCCTTGATCTTAAATGGAAATAAACAGCTCGTCAAGGCATGCATAAGCCAGCTGTATGGCTTAGGAAGAAATCTCGATATACGTCCGAAATTGGGCTTGATGGTACACCGATGAGCGTTCCCAGCGAAACGGGTGTTACGGTTGAAAGTTTGAATAGACGGAATGCTGCTGGCAATTTTGATGGAGCACCGGTGGTGAAAATAGCGATAGAACAGTGTAAGGCAAGAGACATTAGGTGAATAATGTCAAATGTGGTGTTCCAGCGTGTTAATTGACTACGCAATATTGGCATCGCCTATGAATTTAATCGCACGGTCTTGAATCTTATCTACGAAGTGCATCGAAATCTTGTGGGCACCTAATTAGATGTAGGCGTGGATAAACGCATTAAATATTGAGGCCAGATCAGAGTGGGGAAAGTATTTTTTACATGCTTTGAGGAAACCTAGACATTACGCAACATTTTAGGCGAAATCGAATACGAAATTCCACTCTGTTCATGCTTCCCCAAGTATTGTAATTATGCTGTTAATATCGGAATTACATGAGCTTAGCATACGCTGCCGTTCTATTTCTGCAACCGAAGATCAGAGACGTGAGTCCGGGAACGAATATGAGAAGCAGAGAGTAGTGTCGTCAACAAACAAATATATTGGATTAGAAGTAGTAGAGGGAACAGATTATTGATGAAAGTTAAAAAAGAGTGTCGGTAACAGAACGGAGCTCTGGGGCACATCAGCATTTATTTTGTGGATTTATTTTGTGACTTGAAACCGTCCTAGGCAGCTTGAATTGAAAGATCGGATAGGTAATTTTTAATCCACTGAAAAAGAGATTCATGGATAACAAATGCATACATTTTGGACAAAAGACTCTGATGTCAAACTCTGTCGAATATTTTAGAAATACCCAGTGCAACTATCTTGCTTTTGCCAGATTGGTGAAAATTTTGGTTCCACTGTTTGGTGAGACATGCCATTAAATCATCAAATCACCAGTGGAACTGTTGCTACGAAAACCGTACTGCCAGTCATTCAGAAGTTTTCGTGTTTCGAAATACTTCATCAGCGTTTCACGTTTTGTTACACCCGCTGACATTCGGAACACTTTCATTTCCTTCGTTTCTTACGTATTTCAGTTTTCTTATATATTTCTCATACATCGCTCTACACTGCAATGCGTATGTTAAACCTGGATGAACAACTGTCGGCTATAAGAAAGCTATGAGTCCAAACGCAATTTCCTTGGTGGCTTTTTCCACTTTTGCACTCAGCCTAAATGGATATCAGGACTTGGGTTTGCTGCTTTGGAAAAATGGAACCAGTACTATAGTCTTCGGTCGCTTTAGGCTGAGTCTGTACACTACACTGCGCTGACCCAACCAATTGAATAGTAGGCTCCCACTAGTATTTGGCGTCAAACTGAAAAAAAAAACTGAACTAGTATTTGGCGTATTATTTCCCAATCTCTATGTTTCGCTTTGAAATCTTCACCGATAATGTACCTTCCAATATACGATATATTGAATGGTATACAAACTGGACGGACTTCTGTCGAGTAGCGTAGTGTTTTCAGGTACGCTAACTTCAATGATGCCATATTTTTGCTATAATCCTTAAGGCAGCGAACATTTTCACATATAACGTTTGCACCCTAGGCTCATCTTTGATGTTAAAACGATTGGATGTGGTTCTTGATCTGTAGGCGCTTATTACAATGAGCAGGGGCTATTTGGTTTCACACAGTTATTAAATATTTTTATGTTTATATTGATTTTAGCATCGTTTACTTAATAAAAATAAAATCCGTCATTCCCACATTTTTAGCTTAAAGACTATTAACCAAAATTCCATTTTCATTTGAAATTGTTAATGCACAATTGTTAATTTTATTAGGGGCAGGAGGCCCTAGTATCGTACCCTTAAAGGGTATTCAAATTTGCGCGACTTGTGGATCATCAGCCTTTCAATTTTATGCCAGAAACTGAACATAATTCTTAAATTGAAAAGACGATTATACAGTCACCATTAAACACATTGCAGACTTCTAAAAGTTAAGAGATCGTTGTGCAACGCCAATGCAATATATGAACAAAATATCATACAATAAGGAAATATTCAAATAATCAGATATCATAAGATAAACTACAATACATTAACTCACAACAAAATAGAAAAAAATATATATATAGAGCGTAATAACAAAGCCACGCATTTATGTTTCGATAGTCGGCTCTCAATTGTGATTGGCGGTCTATGTTTCTGCCACATTTATTATTTGCTTATCGTATTCTTATCACGTCTGATCCAAAGATAATCTCTTAAAGACTACTATAAAAGACAGACAAAATTCGCAGTCATCAATAAGTTCTCGAAGTAGAATCAAACAGCCTTCATCATGAAAGTAGCTCTGTTCATTGTTGCCGTCGCACTCTTGGCCTCCCCAGCCTGGGGCAAGATCTTCACCCGTTGCAGTTTGGCCCAAGAAATGTACAGGCTTGGAACTCCAAAGTCTGAATTGTCCATCTGGACTTGCATTGCTCAACACGAAAGCTCATACAATACCGCCGCCGTAGGACCAACCAACTACAACGGAACCAACGACTACGGTATCTTCCAGATTAACGATTTGTACTGGTGCCAACCAACAAGCGGCAAATTCTCCTACAATGAATGCGGCCTCTCCTGCTCATCCCTCCTTACCGATGATATCTCCCGCTCTGTTACCTGTGCCCGCAAGATCAAGAGCCAACAAGGATGGACCGCATGGAGCACCTGGAAATACTGCAGCGGCTCTCTTCCAAGCATCGACAGCTGCTTCTAAGTTAATTGATTCTGCTTTCGTTTAATTTGTTTTAATAAAATTTGCATTGATATAATTTGAGGCTTTTTAACTACATCTATTTGGCTAAGGCGTTAGGGATATACATATATGAATTTTGATAATGGAATCGGCATCATCAGTAATTTTTGCCATGAGATTAATTTTTTCCGAACTCGACAAAGGAAAGAAGTTGTCGAAGTAGCAAACAAAATGTCTGCCTTTCTTCCAATCACAAGAGAGGTTCCACAAGGTATATTGATAGGATCTCTCCTTTTTATCAACGAACTTCCCATTTTGATTAAGAACATCAAATATCCAAATGTATGCCGATGATATTCCATTGCTGAATAGTAGTGCGCTGGGACTCATCGATCACTGTGGTAATGAAATCCACAAGGACTTAGAAGATATCACACTATGGTCAAACAGTAATGGACTGTTCTTAAACCCATTAAGGAAAAAATATCTAGTGATCAGCAGGAACAACTTAGAACTATGTACCCTTATTTTCCTAAAGTTATACTTAAGAGTTTTGTTATCGATTATATTGAAACTGCTAAGAACCAAGGCATGATTTCCAATAGGTCCTGGCAATTCTCACATTAATTCCACCATTGGTAAAGTATATGGTGTTTGTTGCACATTACTGGTCTTGCAGCGCTATATTCCTCTGAAAACGCGTTCGCCAGAACGCTCATTTTACCCACGCTTACTTATGTATGATATGTGATGTATATTGCGATTGCGATGACCTTAGTCGGAGAAAGGTTACTGTTGCCTTTAGCAACACAGTATACATATATAACACTATATACAGTGTCCCCTGATTCGTCAACTATAATTTGGGGTATGATTCACGAATATATCCTATGAAAAAAATTGTTCTACAGTAAGGTCTCTCTCCAATGTTGACAGCATTTATCGAGGATTTAAGAAAAGGCTTACTTTGGTGTACTCTGACCCATGCTAATGGAAATTGCTCTATTAGTACAAACGGTAGAAACTTCGTGTAAGACTTTATTTTTTGAAGAAATACTACACTTTGTAATGGCGTTTAAATAAAGTTGATATCTTGTTTGAGTCTTTAGATATGCAATTTGTAAGCCCGTTCTATTTTCATTGCCCATGCTAATTTTTGACTTTGAGGCCACTTTTCTCCAGAAAATGTCTAATTGACATAACGTTTTACAATTTTTTTCTTATGAACGTAACAAAAATAAAAAAAATCATCATCAAACTTCCTCAGAAACCCATAGATTTTACGATACTTGGGAAAACATGCATCAGGTAAAAAAATAATTTTGTGATTTTTTACAAACGTTTCTAACAACAGGTGACAACAGTCGTAACAGTGGTTTTCCAAGAATTGTTTTGGCCCATTCCCGGCGAAGTGCTTGTTTGAGGTGGTCCAAATTTTGGTATTTTTTAGTGCCAACCTTCGCCTTCAAAATACCCCAGACAGAGAAATCCAACGGATTTGCATCCGGAGAATTTGCAATCCATTGTGTCGAAGAAATGAAGTGTGGAACATTGTTTTTTAAAAATCTTGGTTGACGCGTGCTTTATGAGATGGTGTCGAGTCTTGTTGAAATGTTCACGATCTCCGACCGAAATGATTGTTTGCCCAAGGCTTCAATACTGCCTCTAAGACAGTTTCACGGTATACGATCGTATTAATTTTGACGCCACGCCATCACCATCCGTCCGAAGGTGTAAATTTTCGAAGGACCTCTCTGGCAAGTAAACTCGGTCATTTTGTTTGTTGACGTATTGCCCGCTAACAAATGGCGACTCATCGGAAAAAACCAAATTCGGCAACTCACCACTTTCGTGCAAGCGTAGCAACTCCTTCACTCTTTCGACTCTAACTTTTTTCTGTTGCGGTGTAAGATCGTGTGCTTTTTGAAACTTCAATGGCTTGAGCCCAAGCTCGTTTTTCAGTATGTGTTGCAACCGTTCCAACGATATGTTGAGCTCACGAGCCATTTTCCTTCCACTTCGACGCGGATTTCGCTCAATTCCAGCCTTCACTTTCCGAACCATTTCTGCCGATGTTGCTGATTTTTTATGACCACCTCCATGGCGTTTTGCAACGCTGCCATTATCACGGTAACGAGCTATGGTTCGAGACACAAATGGAGGGCTCTAACGATAGCTACTTGTGGTTTTCCAGCCAAATATAAAGCAATCACACTATCACGTTTGAATTCCTTCACGGATAAAAATTTTTCAACACAATTGAGACACAAATCGTTTAAAAGTCTTGTAAATAATAAAATTATCTGTCATGTGTCAAATTTTTCTCGGTAGCTTGTAATAAGGACTGAAACGAATAAAATTTGGAAACTTCAAAGTAAAAAAACAATATTTTCATAATTCATGTAAATTTTTTTTATTTGCTTTAAAACTCTGTTTTTATTAAATTCATTCACAATTACAAAAAATAAAAAAAATTATTGGGTTCCCATTCTTTCCTGAACTTCTTTCGAATGTAGTTCGAATAAAGTTGGTGACAGTTACATCCGTGATCTTTTTGGACGCTCTTTTCCATTTAGCACTAAAATCGTTTACGTCCTTTGCACACTGCTCACTTTTCCTCAATTTACCTTTGACCAAAGCCCAATACCTTTCAATGGGACGGCACTGTGGAACGTTGGGTGGATTCATGTCTTTTGGGACAAAGTCGACATTTTTAGCAACAAGAAAGCTCAACGTCGCATGCAGTGAGCTGAAGCTAAATCTGGCCAAAATAATGTTGAACCCTCGTGTTTGTTTAAGAAAGGAACCAACCGTTTTTTTTAGGCACTCGTTAATGTACACTTCTCCGCTAATTGTTTCTGCTGTAATAAACGATGAGCTTCTGTGTCCACATTGGGAAATGTCCTGCCAAACGAGACATTTTGACCCGAATTTTTCCATCCCAATCTATGTTGTTGATTGCGGAAGAATCTCAGCTTCAAACGAGTTGTAAAACTGCGCACCTGGAAGAATAGTAAAGTCGGTTTTGACATAAGTTTCGTCATCCAAAACCAAGCACGCTTTCTTGTTGCCGATCAACTCGTATAGCTTTCGGGCTCGTGTTTTTATGACTTTTTTTGCTTTTCAGTAACTTTTGGTATTTTTTGTTTTTTTCGTGTTTTTAGACCGTCACGTTTTTTTAGATCTTTGTACCATTGTTTGGTTGGTATTACATTTCCAAGCAACATCTCTGGATGACATAGTCCCGTTTTTTACGATGGTACCCACTATTTTCCTGTCCAAATTTGTATCATGTGCTCCACTTTTCTGTTTTCGCTTAACTGTCAGTCAACGTCTCCAAATATCGTTTAATAACAGAATCCACTGTACTGCATGCTATGTTTAAATTTTTTGCGATGAAATGGTTTGGACGCGAAGTATTTTCGAGCCATTTGTCGATGATCTAGAGAATATACAGGCTAATTTGGGTACAAAATGGGATTGCAATTTTTACTCATTGGAAGTATAGCCCGTATTAAAATTTACAGATTTTATTCATTTTTGCTATATTTCTACAAGACCCTGAAGTGGTTCTAAAATAAAACAAAACGGTAATCCTGATTACAAAATATATGGATTTTTATTTCAAGGGCTCCTGTACACTCTGACAGTTCAAAATACACTGCCGGAAATTCCATCCCAAAAAAACACTTCTCTCCTCTCTCGCTAACCAAAAAAGCAGTCCAGCAATCAAGTTCGACTTGTCAAGTGCGTTCAACAAAAAATGATGACGTTCAGCCCAAAATGGTCTCATTCAAATTACGAACAATATTATTAACATACCATATGTATGTATTTGTATATTTTTAAATTCTTAGCTCGTACCGCCTTTTATAAGATATATCATATTACACATAGACACCAAATGAGTTAATAAAATAAACAATTAGAATAAATAATAAGAGGCCGATATGGCTACCTTGAGGCACTACAGATATCATAATTTAATGGTGTTGGAAGTCATGAACTTAAATAGAACATTGAAGTTTGACATTAAAAGTAAGATTCAATCCAAATGTATGATTTAATCTTGACACGAATTTAGTATGGTTCGTAGTTGTATTGTAGATCGACCTTTAAGCGAACATCCATGTAGATTTCGGGAAGAGATCGACTTCTAAAGAAAAGCTTAAGTAGTAAGAATTATGTAAGAATTCTTCCAAACTATGGGAAAAGTTCCTTGAGAGATGGAAAGCTGAAAGGAACTTCTACGATGTTGAGTTAAATAAATCGCACATTTTTCCAATGGCATTTCGGGCAGCTCATCAGGTTCAGTGGTGTAATCATCATAGAGATTTTCTAATTTTCTTATTTACTAGTTCTAACATTATATTAATTGATTCCAACGGTGTTCACTATCAGAGAGTAAGAAGAAATAACCAACATCCCGATTCGATTCATTAATCATTTGGACTTGATACGTGTCGCTGCAAAATTGGTCTCGAAGGACTTGCAAAAGGCATGATTTTCCAAGGCTGATTCCGACGAAAAAATTACACTGCCCAACAAAATTTAACTTTTTGAATTATTCTTTCGATAATATCGCTTTCGATGCACGTTTATATCCGGATTTCATGTATGACATTAATTTTGGCCCAACAGCCCTAGTTGCAAGGTAATGGTGCATAGTGGGAGAGTAGTTCCACAACAATAGTACTTTCCGAAAATAAACAAATAAAGAAAGTAAACAATTACCATTAGTCATTCGTGGAATTCGGAGTGGTTTTTATTGCGCTGATGTCCGCTTATTAGACATGATTATTGGAAAAAAACTTATAGAATTAGTGACTTTATCGACATATAGGCTCTATCCACATGCCTATGACACAAAGACATTGTTTAAACAGCTCAAAAGGTTTTTGTTTTATTTGCAAAATACCGTAAGTCCGTCTCAAACTTTGTGAAAACTGCATAAAAATAGTATTCCGAAACATAAATACTGTAAGTCCTTTTATGCAGTGTATAAGTTAACACAAGGATTCCGATAATTCGATTCCAATAATCGCAGCAGAACAACGACACACGCGCGGGACAACACCAATTCGATTACAGGAATCGCAGTAGAGTAACGCCACACGCGCCGACAAAGTTCCGGGAATAAAAACAAGTGCATCCATGCAAGTAGGTTAGCATACAATAAGTTCTAATAAATAAATGTGTGGCACTTGCTAATTCTTCAATTCTGGGTTTTCTTTCAAATAAAGGAGGTTATTCCAAAGAAATAAAATAATTTTTTTAATAGAAAAAATCGTTTTCGTTTTATATAAAATAAAAAGATTAAAAATTACTCCAGAGTAAAGTTTTGACTGCTCAATCTATTTCACACTAATTACATAAGTAAATACATCCTTCAATTGGTTATTATTGGCTTTTATAGTATTCCTCAGCCGATTAATCTAATCACTACACCCCGCCGCCATAACAAAAACCTAATTGTGCAATATTTGCATAAGAAAATACACTTCCTTAGATTTTCTCTTCCAAACTAAAGAAGGGATTCACTGAAAAATTTGTCTAAAAATAATTGAATCAGATAAAATATTCAAAATATATGGGGAAAATCAAGCGTGACCCGATAGCATGGCGTCAAAACAAAGGCACGCGTTAATGTTTCGATAGTCGGCTCTCAATTCTGATTAGTGGGCTATGATTCTGCCACATTTATTATTTGCTTATCAAATTCTTATCACGTCTGATCCAAAGATAATCTCTTAAAGACTACTATAAAAGACAGACAAAATTCGCAGTCATCAATAAGTTCTCGAAGTAGAATCAAACAGCCTTCATCATGAAAGTAGCTCTGTTCATTGTTGCCGTCGCACTCTTGGCCTCCCCAGCCTGGGGCAAGATCTTCACCCGTTGCAGTTTGGCCCAAGAAATGTACAGGCTTGGAACTCCAAAGTCCGAATTGTCCATCTGGACTTGCATTGCTCAACACGAAAGCTCATACAACACCGCCGCCGTAGGACCAACCAATTACAACGGAACCAACGACTACGGTATCTTCCAGATTAACGATTTGTACTGGTGCCAACCAACAAGCGGCAAATTCTCCTACAACGAATGCGGCCTCTCCTGCTCATCCCTCCTTACCGATGATATCTCCCGCTCTGTTACCTGTGCCCGCAAGATCAAGAGCCAACAAGGATGGACCGCATGGAGCACCTGGAAATACTGCAGCGGCTCTCTCCCAAGCATCGACAGCTGCTTCTAAGTTAATTGATTCTGCTTTCGTTTAATTTATTCTAATAAAATTTAAATTCGCATGATTAAAATAGTGTGTTTTTGTACGTGGGGTGAGTCCTCTGTTAGGAGGTATGTTTTGAGCGTTGAAGGTCTTTATGTCCATCCCCAAGATTTCAATATAATATCGCTTTTCAAAATTTATTTTAGTTCGATTCGGGTATATGTCATACCTGGGTTGGTTTGCGATACATAAAGGCTAGTTATAAAACAAGAATTGAACCTTGCTGCCGTTTAATTCTTCGAGAACTTCGTGGGGCACAGTGCGCACCCGCGCGAGTATTGAATCCTGTGTTCAATCAAACAACGTGTTCTTGTTTTTAAATAATTACATTTATTTTTAAGCTTAAGCTTAGTTTATGCCTTGATCAACATTGCCAAAAATCAACTGGCGGATCAGGGATCGATGGAGGTAAAAAACCGCCGAAAGCACATTTTTACAACGGTCAATATTTTCTCAAATGTACTATTGTACTTGTAGGCAAAAAGAAGTACAATATGTTGAATATTCTTTATTACTAAATTATGTGTATATACATAGTATGTGCTTTTAGTTAAATGTGATGGTATGGGTGTATGCTGTGTACTAAGGATATGCTTTCCAATTTGTGGGTGTATATTCGGTGTACATTGCATGTGCTGGTCAACGAGTATGCTATTGGAGACAGTTTGGGCAAGTGGTCCGGTAACCCACCGGTAATGTTAGTGACCAACATGTCCCAAATTCCATCTAAAGAGTAAATCTCACTCGGCAGCAGAAAGTGGAAGTTAAACGTCCACTCGTGCAGGTACACTCCCCACGTTACCTACGCAAAAATGGCGGCAGGTAGAGGAAATACGGTACAACAAGCAAAGGTAGCTTCCTAGACACCAGGTCCTAGAGCACCGGAACCTGTACCTGGCATACCAGCTATCTTACTCTCGATTCAGGAGCAGATGGCTCAGCTTCAACGCCAGATTACAGAACAAGTAACGCGGGTGGATCAAATATACGCAGGTCTTTGCAGGGGATGTTAATTCATAGATTAGGATTGAACGAAGAGCGACACTGTTTAAGTTGTTTAAAGACCAAGCCCCTGATCTGATTTTGGTTAGCGAAACTAAGCTTGCCAAAAGCCACAAAATGAGGCACAGAAGATATAAAATATTACGAAGAAACCGACTCAACTCCATTCAAGGAGGAGGTGTTGCGATCTTTGTTAGAAAAGGACTGCGTTTCAAAAGAATATACAGTCGTGTAGTACGTAGATTCAAGGTGCTGGAAGCATGCGTCATGTAAATCCCTCTCCGTAGTGGAAAGCGGTTATATATGGTGTCTGTTTATACTCCTAAAGCTGCTTAATCCACCATATTCATCTCAGAGCTGGAGACACTTTTTCGATTCCTAAGACTGGAATTGGAGGAGAATTACTTTATTATTGGCGGAGATTTCAACGCCAAACATAGAGATTGGGGAAATAATACACCAAATACTAGAGGGAACCTACTATTCAATTGGTGGGGTCAGCACGGTATAATGTATCGACTCGGCCTTAAGGCGACGGATAGTCCGTCGTTTCCCAGACACGGTTCTTATTTGGACCTCTTGCTGTTCAACACACGAATACACCTGACATGCACTAACCAACAAACTACAAACTGTCTACACACTTTCGTGTATGACAGTGACCATTGCGGTCTCAGCACCGAAATAACTGTTCCCAACGAAACTGCGGAATTGGAAGAGTTGGTTCAAAGGGATTCCTACAATTATAGTAGAGTGCGTTGGACACACTTCTCCAGAATACTGACGAGAGCACTCTCCTCGAATTCGCTCTACCCACCGTCCAATAGAAATCTGTCAAACGAGGAGATTGACGGGTACCTAAAACTAATGAACGAGGCAATTAAACGAACTATGGACAAAACGATACCTCGGTATCAACACACTGACGACGAAGATTTATTCCGTAACGCAACTATTGACGCACTGCACCGACATAAAAGTAGACTGCTTTCAAGACTAAAAACCTTGTACATACAGTTCACTGACAGACATAACCTGGAGATCATAACACTGAAGTCGTCGATCAAAAACCTCCAAATATTAATAAAGGAAAATAATAGAAATTCTGTAAGTTTGTATTGGAACGATAAAATTCGGGCTGTAAACACCAGCAACCCGAATATGTTCCCGCAAATAAATAAAATATTTCGGAGGAAAGATCAAAACGACCTTGCGTGTGTTAAAATCGCCCGAACGACGGACAACGAGCACATACTCATAGCAGCAGGCATCGATCCGAATGAGGCCGTTGTGATCGAGGATCCGCAGGAGAAGGTAGAGGCTATAGGACCGACTTTCCGGGAAGTGTACAAGGCGAATGACATCATTGGCCCGAACCACGACCTGGAGAGTCGAGTCCTTGTGCACAATTCCTGCCTTCGAAATGAAATTGCGAATTGGCGATTCGAGAGCTCGGGTTTCACCCAGTTCAGTGACGAGAATATGGCAAATAATTTCATCGCCAACGATAGGGTACTACCACCGTTCATGTCGAAGGAAGAGTTACAGTTACGATCTTCGAATCGCTTAGAGGTAAGAAATCAGTGGGAACCGATGAAATACCGTACATTGTGGTTCAACATCTCCCACTAGAAGCCGTGGACATTCATACCACCCTGTTTAATAATAACTACAATGAATAATGCACATTATCCAGCGCATTGGAAAACTGCGGTGGTACATCCCATTCCCAAAAGGAATAAAGATACTTCCAATCCGGCGAATCTCCGCTCGATCAATCTTCTTCCAAACATCAGCAAGGTTTTCGAGAAGGTGATCAATAGAGTCCTGACTAAGTGGGTTGAGGACAAACATATAGTTCCGGATATACAATTCGGTTTCAAGTCGGGCCATGATGTCATTCATGCTGCGTCTAAGCTGGTTTCTAATATCTAAAGGAACAAAGGCAAGAAACAGTGCACTGGCGCCTTTCTGATTGACTTGTCTTCGATACTGTGTGGTTAACTGGACTCTTTTCAAGCTGAATAGGTTAGGCATTAGTAAACCACTCCTGTATACTCTTTACAATATGTTAACAGTTCATCGTGAAAAATGGATATGTGACTTCTGCTGGAACATTTCACATCAAAAACGGTGAGCAACAAAGTGCGGTAATTTCGCCGATCCTATTCAACGTTTATACAAGTGATCTGATAGGTTCATTCTACCATACCATTGCAGACGACTTAATCGTGCACAGATGAAGTGCAAAGATTGATGTCATTATGGTACAATATTTTTGCAACGTGACGTCGATAAAATTCAACGATATTGCGATGATTGGAAATTGAAAATCAACTTTCAGAAATCGGAAACCATTCTGTTTAGGACGCCTTTGTTTGGGGCCTCTAGGGATACCAGAAAGAATTGGCGAAAGTTCTCTATCGTCGGACAACATGGACAGCCACTTGCTTGTCGAAATGTAGTCAGATACCTTGGGATCTGGCTAGATCAATATCTGTATTTTAGCAAACATATAGACGTTGCTATGGCCAGAGCCAAAGGTGCTTTCCCTCTTACAAAGAGACTGTTTTATAGCAGCCAACTCGATGCGAGGGTGAAGGTGATCTGGTACATGGCCCTTATCCGGCATATGCTTGTATATGGATGTCCCGTGTGGTTCAACGTCAGAGCAAGTTTATTAGAAAAGAGTCAGGTATTTGAGGGGATTTGCCTTAGGGCTTGTCTTCGCTTATACAGAACACCAAATTGTGAGTACATTTAATCCTAATGAGGTTTTGCATAATAAAAGTGGACAATCTTGTTATTAAGCTGACTCGAAGGCGCATTGCACGAGCAATGACCTCATCGAACAACCTGAGCTCCGGGGCTTACTACCGCGATTAGTATCATGAGAGAGTGCGCTTTGACGGCTTTATTCCTCCAGAAGCATTTCTATACCTCGACATGAAAGGTAGTCTCCGACGTCGCTCGAACAGCTGCGGACAGGCGACTTAACCATGACAGAGATGTCGCACATAGCAGCGCGAGGCGTCCCCGATTCAGTAGGGCGGTAGGGAGTGGCGGCATGAAAACTATTATGAAAGAACAAAGAGGTGGGTAACTTTCTCTAAAAGAAGGAATAACCCATACAAAAAAAATTGTTTATATAAGTATGTATGTCTACAATTAGACCGTTTAAGTAGGTTATGATTTATTTTTAGGTAGTTTATAGGATTAGTCTTAAGTTTCATATTATAACAGGAAAAAGTCCGTTCACTAAGTTTTTTTGCTTAAAATTTGTTTTCTTAGTTTTAGATTTAATAAATGTAAGAATAAAAATACTGTCAAACCGTCGAAGGACATAGATCAAGTATTATGTTTAACTTAGATTTCCCCTATGGGGCCAGTAAGTTATACTAAGATTATTGTATAGCGTGTAAGTGTCGACTAATGAAGTAAGTGAAAATGCATTTGAAATTAAAAACAAGCCGATCGTATTAAATAACATGTTGCAGAAAATATCGGTAAAAAAACCTAACCTTGATACAAATTTATTTTGATAAATAAGCATTTAGATAATTTGTCCTTATTTCACTTTCACAATCTGAAATACGAGTAATGGAAAACGTTAAAATGTGGCCTTATTTTATGGCACCGAAATAATACTCCAGAGATACCCTCGTTAATTTTATCTATTCTAATGAAATAAAGAGACTATCTATTGGAAAATATTAAACACTTATAAGCTTAACAACTTACCGAAAGTTGTTACTTGATAGATTATCTAAAACTATCCACTATAAGTCTCCTGGAAAATTTTCACCATCAAATTATTCGTAACAAATCTTCCAAATAAATTTGTATGCTACACTATTTTATTTTTTCATACTATATTACTGAATTAATTGAATTATAATCAAAAATAATTAATTAATGATTAAATTAACAGGAAAGGATGTTGCCTATATGCAAATACATGTGTGGCTACTTAGATATTGTATGTAGTATACAATTAAATGTACTCGTATTACTATTAGCACTATGCATTAGCTTAAGTACTACATACAAACAGTCGTTCTATATATAAAGTACTGAAGTAAAGCCGTCCGTCTATTCTTACGGTGTCATCACGGTGATGTCGGAAAAATTACTTTCTGTGCTTAGCGATGCTGATCGAGATTTGAACTCTGTATATCAATTTACGAACTTAACCAACTGCATTCCTTCCAAAGTAGAGGTATTGCGGAAAAATGAATAGCATTGGTAAAGCTACTTATGATGGCTCAAAGTGCCTTACACTGCATACCATAAAAGAATTCGAGAACCAAAGTGATGTGCGAAGAGACAACAATTATAATCATCGGAACTACCCTTACTTTCAAATAGGTAAAAAACATTTTTTTTTTTTAATAGTGAACCCTACAAGAAAATGATAATTTTTCAATACATTCCCAATTAGGGAGGAAAAGTAACTAAAACCATTCATTTTTTACTTTTGTTTTGGTATTTTGAAATTTGTTGTACGAAAAATAAGTACTTAAAATTTTCCTCAATTTCCTGGACATGATGCAGACATCATCTCGTTTCGTATCGCTTAACTTGTGATCCTGGTTCCACCTGTGATTAGCTCTAGATTTAAGATCCTAAAACATCAAAGGCTCATGGCTGTGTTATGGCGAATTACACAGAATATCTAGGAAGGACTTCTATTGCGCCTTAAGCAAACACCAAACAGAGAATATAGATCAGGCGCTATGTTATATCTGTAGTACCTGTAGTGTTTCGGTGTATGAATGGACGCAATTTCGATTGGACCGGAAAATGGTAGAGGTGAGCATACCTCAAATATTGTAGAAAGTTAAAACTCTTATACTATCTCTTAAAACTAACACATTCACTCATTGTAAACAGAGTTCAATTTACCATCGAGACTGTCACAGTTTCGGGGAATTTCTTAGATTGATGATTTATTTTATTTTTATACAAATATGTTGTAAATGTCAAAAAGGCACCTGAACTTGAGTTGTAAGCCATGCTCTGATTATAAGAAAAATAACTGTATTCCGAAATATATACAAAATACGACCTAATACTCAACAATGACCAAAGGAAATTCAGATTCGAATCTTATTGAAAATCAATAGGAACATGTTAAACGAGGAATCAGAGTCACTGCAAAGTCACACAATATTTTCCAAGGCGCTAACGTATCCAGATAGTTGAAGTAAAAAAGCCTCAAAGTATGTTAACGCAAAATTTTATTATAGCAAAGTAAACGAAAGCAGAATCAATTAACTTAGAAGCAGCTGTCGATGCTTGGGAGAGAGCCGCTGCAGTATTTCCAGGTGCTCCATGCGGTCCATCCTTGTTGGCTCTTGATCTTGCGGGCACAGGTAACAGAGCGGGTGATATCATCGGTAAGGAGGGATGAGCAGGAGAGGCCGCATTCGTTGTAGGAGAATTTGCCGCTTGTTGGTTGGCACCAGTACAAATCGTTGATCTGGAAGATACCGTAGTCGTTGGTTCCGTTGTAGTTGGTTGGTCCTACGGCGGCGGTATTGTATGAGCTTTCGTGTTGAGCAATGCAAGTCCAGATGGACAATTCAGACTTTGGAGTTCCAAGCCTGTACATTTCTTGGGCCAAACTGCAACGGGTGAAGATCTTGCCCCAGGCTGGGGAGGCCAAGAGTGCGACGGCAACAATGAACAGAGCTACTTTCATGATGAAGGCTGTTTGATTCTACTTCGAGAACTTATTGATGACTGCGAATTTTGTCTGTCTTTTATAGTAGTCTTTAAGAGATTATCTTTGGATCAGACGTGATAAGAATTTGATAAGCAAATAATAAATGTGGCAGAAACATAGCCCACTAATCAGAATTGAGAGCCGACTATCGAAACATTAATGCGTGCCTTTGTTTTGACGCCGTGCTATCGGGTCACGCTTGATTTTCCCCATATATTTTGAATATTTTATCTGATTCAATTATTTTTGGACAAATTTTTTAATGAATCCCTTCTTTAGTTTGGAAGAGAAAATCTAAGGAAGTGTATTTTCTTATGCAAATATTGCACAACTAGGTTTTTGTTATGGCGGCGGGGTGTAGTGATTAGATTAATCGGCTGAGAAATACTATAAAAGCCAATAATAACCAATTGAAGGATGTATTTACTTATGTAATTAGTGTTAAGTAGATTGAGCAGTCAAAACTTTACTCTTTTAAGCTTTATATTTTAGCTTATATTATATAAAACGGAAACGATTTTTTTTTACTGAAAAAATTATTTTATTTCTTTGGAATAACCTCCTTTATTTGAAAGACAACTCAGAATTGAAGAATTAGCAAGTGCCACACATTTATTTATTAGAACTTATTGTATGCTAACCTACTTGCATCGATGCACTTGTTTTTATTCCTGGGACTTTGTCGGCGCGTGTGGCGTTACTCTACTGCGATTATTGGAATCGAATTACCGGAATCCTTGTGTTAACTTATACACTGCATAAAAGGACTTACAGTATTTATGTTTCGGAATACTATTTTTATGCAGTTTTCACAAAGTTTGAGACGGACTTACGGTATTTTGCAAATAAAACAAAAACCTTTTGAGCTGTTTAAACAATGTCTTTGTGTCATAGGCATGTGGATAGAGCCTATATGTCGATAAAGTCACTAATTCTATAATTTTTTTCCAATAATCATGTCCAATAAGCAGACATCAGCGCAATAAAAACCACTCGGAATTCCACGAATGACTAATGGTAATTGTTTATTTTCGGAAAGTACTATTGTTGTGGAACTACTCACCCACTATGCACCATTACCTTGCAACTAGAGCTGTTGGGCCAAAATTAATGTCATACATGAAATCAGGATATAAATGTACATCGAAAGCGATATTATCGAAAGAATAATTCAAAAAGTTAAATTTTGTTGGGCAGTGTAATTTTTTCGTCGGAATCAGCCTCGGAAATCATGCCTTTTGCCAGTCCTTCGAGACCAACTTTGCAGCGACACGTATCAAGTCCAAATGATTAATGAATCGAATCGGGATGTTGGTTATTTCTTCTTACTCTCTGATAGTGAACACCGTTGGAATCAATTAATATAATGTTAGAACTAGTAAATAAGAAAATTAGAAAATCTCTATGATGATTACACCACTGAACCTGATGAGCTGCCCGAAATGCCATTGGAAAAATATGCGATTTATTTAACTCAACATCGTAGAGGTTCCTTTCAGCTTTCCATCTCTCAAGGAACTTTTCCCATAGTTTGGAAGAATTCTTACATAATTCTTACTACTTAAGCTTTTCTTTAGAAGTCGATCTCTTCCCGAAATCTACATGGATGTTCGCTTAAAGGTCGATCTACAATACAACTACGAACCATACTAAATTCGTGTCAAGATTAAATCATACATTTGGATTGAATCTTACTTTTAATGTCAAACTTCAATGTTCTATTTAAGTTCATGACTTCCAACACCATTAAATTATGATATCTGTAGTGCCTCAAGGTAGCCATATCGGCCTCTTATTATTCATTCTAATTGTTTATTTTATTAACTCATTTGGTGTCTATGTGTAATATGATATATCTTATAAGAGGCGGTACGAGCTAAGAATTTAAAAATATACAAATATATACATATGGTATGTTAATAATATTGTTCGTAATTTGAATGAGACCATTTTGGGCTGAACGTCATCATTTTTTGTTGAACGCACTTGACAAGTCGAACTTGATTGCTGGACTGCTTTTTTGGTTAGAGAGAGAGGAGAGAAGTGTTTTTTTGGGATGGAATTTCCGGCAGTGTATTTTGAACTGTCAGAGTGTACAGGAGCCCTTGAAATAAAAATCCATATATTTTGTAATCAGGATTACCGTTTTGTTTTATTTTAGAACCACTTCAGGGTCTTGTAGAAATATAGCAAAAATGAATAAAATCTGTAAATTTTAATACGGGCTATACTTCCAATGAGTAAAAATTGCAATCCCATTTTGTACCCAAATTAGCCTGTATATTCTCTAGATCATCGACAAATGGCTCGAAAATACTTCGCGTCCAAACCATTTCATCGCAAAAAATTTAAACATAGCATGCAGTACAGTGGATTCTGTTATTAAACGATATTTGGAGACGTTGACTGACAGTTAAGCGAAAACAGAAAAGTGGAGCACATGATACAAATTTGGACAGGAAAATAGTGGGTGCCATCGTAAAAAACGGGACTATGTCATCCAGAGATGTTGCTTGGAAATGTAATACCAACCAAACAATGGTACAAAGATCTAAAAAACGTAACGGTCTAAAAACACGAAAAAAACAAAAAATACCAAAAGTTACTGAAAAGCAAAAAAAGTCATAAAAACACGAGCCCGAAAGCTATACGAGTTGATCGGCAACAAGAAAGCGTGCTTGGTTTTGGATGACGAAACTTATGTCAAAGCCGACTTTACTATTCTTCCAGGTGCGCAGTTTTACAACTCGTTTGAAGCTGAGATTCTTCCGCAATCAACAACATAGATTGGGATGGAAAAATTCGGGTCAAAATGTCTCGTTTGGCAGGACATTTCCCAATGTGGACACAGAAGCTCATCGTTTATTACAGCAGAAACAATTAGCGGAGAAGTGTACATTAACGAGTGCCTAAAAAAAACGGTTGGTTCCTTTCTTAAACAAACACGAGGGTTCAACATTATTTTGGCCAGATTTAGCTTCAGCTCACTGCATGCGACGTTGAGCTTTCTTGTTGCTAAAAATGTCGACTTTGTCCCAAAAGACATGAATCCACCCAACGTTCCACAGTGCCGTCCCATTGAAAGGTATTGGGCTTTGGTCAAAGGTAAATTGAGGAAAAGTGAGCAGTGTGCAAAGGACGTAAACGATTTTAGTGCTAAATGGAAAAGAGCGTCCAAAAAGATCACGGATGTAACTGTCACCAACTTTATTCGAACTACATTCGAAAGAAGTTCAGGAAAGAATGGGAACCCAATAATTTTTTTTATTTTTTGTAATTGTGAATGAATTTAATAAAAACAGAGTTTTAAAGCAAATAAAAAAAAATTACCTGAATTATGAAAATATTGTTTTTTTACTTTGAAGTTTCCAAATTTTATTCGTTTCAGTCCTTATTACAAGCTACCGAGAAAATTTGACACATGACAGATAATTTTATTATTTACAAGACTTTTAAACGATTTGTGTCTCAATTGTGTTGAAAAATTTTTATCCGTGAAGGAATTCAAACGTGATAGTGTGATTGCTTTATATTTGGCTGGAAAACCACAAGTAGCTATCGTTAGAGCCCTCCATTTGTGTCTCGAACCATAGCTCGTTACCGTGATAATGGCAGCGTTACAAAACGCCATGGAGGTGGTCATAAAAAAACAGAAACATCGGCAGAAATGGTTCGGAAAGTGAAGGCTGGAATTGAGCGAAATCCGCGTCGAAGTGGAAGGAAAATGGCTCGTGAGCTCAACATATCATTGGAACGGTTGCAACACATACTGAAAAACGAGCTTGGGCTCAAGCCATTGAAGTTTCAAAAAGCACACGATCTTACACTGCAACAGAAAAAAGTTAGAGTCGAAAGACCGAAGGAGTTGCTACGCTTGCACGAAAGTGGTGAGTTGCCGAATTTGGTTTTTCCGATGAGTCGCCATTTGTTAGCGGGCAATACGTCAACAAACAAAATGACCGAGTTTACTTGCCAGAGAGGTCCTTCGAAAATTTACACCTTCGGACGGATGGTGATGGCGTGGCGTCAAAATTAATACGATCGTATACCGTGAAACTGTCTTAGAGGCAGTATTGAAGCCTTGGGCAAACAATCATTTCGGTCGGAGATCGTGAACATTTCAACAAGACTCGACACCATCTCATAAAGCACGCGTCAACCAAGATTTTTAAAAAACAATGTTCCACACTTCATTTCTTCGACACAATGGATTGCAAATTCTCCGGATGCAAATCCGTTGGATTTCTCTGTCTGGGGTATTTTGAAGGCGAAGGTTGGCACTAAAAAATACCAAAATTTGGACCACCTCAAACAAGCACTTCGCCGGGAATGGGCCAAAACAATTCTTGGAAAACCACTGTTACGACTGTTGTCACCTGTTGTTAGAAACGTTTGTAAAAAATCACAAAATTATTTTTTTACCTGATGCATGTTTTCCCAAGTATCGTAAAATCTATGGGTTTCTGAGGAAGTTTGATGATGATTTTTTTTTTATTTTTGTTACGTTCATAAGAAAAAAATTGTAAAACGTTATGTCAATTAGACATTTTCTGGAGAAAAGTGGCCTCAAAGTCAAAAATTAGCATGGGCAATGAAAATAGAACGGGCTTACAAATTACATATCTAAAGACTCAAACAAGATATCAACTTTATTTAAACGCCATTACAAAGTGTAGTATTTCTTCAAAAAATAAAGTCTTACACGAAGTTTCTACCGTTAGTACTAATAGAGCAATTTCCATTAGCATGGGTCAGAGTACACCAAAGTAAGCCTTTTCTTAAATCCTCGATAAATGCTGTCAACATTGGAGAGAGACCTTACTGTAGAACAATTTTTTTCATAGGATATATTCGTGAATCATACCCCAAATTATAGTTGACGAATTAGGGGACACTGTATATAGTGTTATATATGTATACTGTGTTGCTAAAGGCAACAGTAACTTTTCTCCGACTAAGGTCATCGCAATCGCAATATACATTACATAACATACATAAGTAAGCGTGGGTAAAATGAGCGTTCTGGCGAACGCGTTTTCAGAGGAATATAGCGCTGCAAGACCAGTAATGTGCAACAAACACCATATACTTTACCAATGGTGGAATTAATGTGAGAATTGCCAGGACCTATTGGAAATCATGACTTGGTTCTTAGCAGTTTCAATATAATCGATAACAGAACTCTTAAGTATAACTTTAGGAAAATAAGGGTACATAGTTCTAAGTTGTTCCTGCTGATCACTAGATATTTTTTCCTTAATGGGTTTAAGAACAGTCCATTACTGTTTGACCATAGTGTGATATCTTCTAAGTCCTTGTGGATTTCATTACCACAGTGATCGATGAGTCCCAGCGCACTACTATTCAGCAATGGAATATCATCGGCATACATTTGGATATTTGATGTTCTTAATCAAAGTGGGAAGTTCGTTGATACTCGTAAAAAGGAGTGATCCTATCAATATACCTTGTGGAACCTCTCTTGTGATTGGAAGAAAGGCAGACATTTTGTTTGCTACTTCGACAAATTTTTTCCTTTGTCGAGTTCGGAAAAAATTAATCTCATGGCAAAAATTACTAATGATGCCGATTCCATTATCAAAATTCATATATGTATATCCCTAACGCCTTAGCCAAATAGATGTAGTTAAAAAGCCTCAAATTATATCAATGCAAATTTTATTAAAACAAATTAAACGAAAGCAGAATCAATTAACTTAGAAGCAGCTGTCGATGCTTGGAAGAGAGCCGCTGCAGTATTTCCAGGTGCTCCATGCGGTCCATCCTTGTTGGCTCTTGATCTTGCGGGCACAGGTAACAGAGCGGGAGATATCATCGGTAAGGAGGGATGAGCAGGAGAGGCCGCATTCATTGTAGGAGAATTTGCCGCTTGTTGGTTGGCACCAGTACAAATCGTTAATCTGGAAGATACCGTAGTCGTTGGTTCCGTTGTAGTTGGTTGGTCCTACGGCGGCGGTATTGTATGAGCTTTCGTGTTGAGCAATGCAAGTCCAGATGGACAATTCAGACTTTGGAGTTCCAAGCCTGTACATTTCTTGGGCCAAACTGCAACGGGTGAAGATCTTGCCCCAGGCTGGGGAGGCCAAGAGTGCGACGGCAACAATGAACAGAGCTACTTTCATGATGAAGGCTGTTTGATTCTACTTCGAGAACTTATTGATGACTGCGAATTTTGTCTGTCTTTTATAGTAGTCTTTAAGAGATTATCTTTGGATCAGACGTGATAAGAATACGATAAGCAAATAATAAATGTGGCAGAAACATAGACCGCCAATCACAATTGAGAGCCGACTATCGAAACATAAATGCGTGGCTTTGTTATTACGCTCTATATATATATTTTTTTCTATTTTGTTGTGAGTTAATGTATTGTAGTTTATCTTATGATATCTGATTATTTGAATATTTCCTTATTGTATGATATTTTGTTCATATATTGCATTGGCGTTGCACAACGATCTCTTAACTTTTAGAAGTCTGCAATGTGTTTAATGGTGACTGTATAATCGTCTTTTCAATTTAAGAATTATGTTCAGTTTCTGGCATAAAATTGAAAGGCTGATGTTCCACAAGTCGCACAAATTTGAATACCCTTTAAGGGTACGATACTAGGGATACTAGGGCCTCCTGCCCCTAATAAAATTAACAATTATGCATTAACAATTTCAAATGAAAATGGCATTTTGGTTAATAGTCTTTAAGCTAAAAATGTGGGAATGACGGATTTTATTTTTATTAAGTAAGCAATGCTAAAATCAATATAAACTTAAAAATATTTAATATTACCACTGTGTGAAACCAAATAGCCCCTGCTCATTGTAATAAGCGCCTACAGATCAAGAACAACATCCAATCGTTTTAACATCAAAGATGAGCCTAGGGTGCAAACGTTATATGTTAAAATGTTCACCCATACCTACGAGAGACTGCTTAAAGGATTATAGCAAAAATACGGCATCATTGAAGTTAGCGTACCTGAAAACCCTACGCTACTCGACAGAAGTCCGTCCAGTTTGTATACCATCCAATATATCGCTATATTGGAAGGTACATTATCGGTGGAGATTTCAACGCGAAACATAGAGATTGGGAAATAATACGCCAAATACTAGTGGGAGCCTACTATTCAATTGGTTGGGTCAGCGCAGTGTAGTGTACAGACTCAGCCTAAAGCGACCGAAGACTGTCGTACTGGTTCCATTTTTCCAAAGCAGCAAACGCAAGTCCTGATATCCATTTAGGATGAGTGCCAAAGTGGGAAAAACCACCAACGAAATTGTGATGATGATGTCGCAGATAGATTGGTTACAGAAAAATACCGTTTGGACTCATAGCTTTCTTATAGCCGACAGTTGTTCATCCAGGTTTAACATACGCATTGCAGTGTAGAGCGATGTATGAGAAATATATAAGAAAACTGAAATACGTAAGAAACGAAGGAAATGAAAGTGTTCCGAATGTCAGCGGGTGTAACAAAACGTGAAACGCTGATGAAGTATTTCGAAACACGAAAACTTCTGAATGACTGGCAGTACGGTTTTCGTAGCAACAGTTCCACTGGTGATTTGATGATTTAATGGCATGTCTCACCAAACAGTGGAACCAAAATTTTCACCAATCTGGCAAAAGCAAGATAGTTGCACTGGGTATTTCTAAAATATTCGACAGAGTTTGACATCAGACTCTTTTGTCCAAAATGTATGCATTTGTTATCCATGAATCTCTTTTTCAGTGGATTAAAAATTACCTATCCGATCTTTCAATTCAAGCTGCCTAGGACGGTTTCAAGTCACAAAATAAATCCACAAAATAAATTCTGATGTGCCCCAGAGCTCCGTTCTGTTACCGACACTCGTTTTTAAGTTTCATCAATAATCTCTTCTCTCTACTACTTCTAATTCAAGATATTCCTTTGTTGATGACACTGCTCTCTGCTTCTCATATTCGTTCCCGGACTCACGTCCCTGATCTTCGGTTGCAGAAAGAGAACGGCAGCGTATGCTAAGCTCATGTAATTCCGATATTAACAGCATAATTACAATACTTGGGGAAGCATGAACAGAGTGGAATTTCATATTCGATTTCGCCAAAAATGCTGCGTAATGTCTAGGTTTCCTCAAAGTATGTAAAAAATACTTTCCCCACTCTGATCTGGCCTCAATATTTAATGCGTTTATCCACGCCTACATCTGATTAGGTGCCCACAAGATTTCGATGCACTTCCTAGATAAGATTCAAGACCGTGCGATTAAATTCATAGGTGATGCCAATATTGCGTAGTCAATTAACATGCTTGAACACCACATTTGACATTATTCACGTAATGTATCTTGCCTTACACTGTTCTATCGCTATTTTCACCACCGGTGCTCCATCAAAATTGCCAGCAGCATTCCGTCTATTCAAACTTTCAACCGTAACACCCGTTTCGCTGGGAATGCTCATCGGTGTACCATCAAGTCCAATTTCGGACGTATTCTAAAATATCGAGATTCCTTCCTAAGCCATACAGCTGGCTTATGCAATGCTTTGACAAGCTGTTTATTTTCATTTAAGATCAAGGCACATCGGTATCTTTTTTTGTTCTGCCTAACTTCCCTTCTTCCGTGCTGTGTGCAAACTTTGCAAGGGTACGAAAAACCCCTGAGTGCGCTTTAATTTAAACTGACCAAATCAGCTGGTTTTGGTATTTTCAACAATGTTCGGCTTTAAATGCGGTCCGAAAAGCAATAGAGGCTTAAGTTCCAGTCAAGGCTTAAAGAAAATGAGAAAAGAAAAATAATGGCATCTTTCAAATGCGAAAATACCAGCAAACTCAAACTGCAAACTGGCCTCACTAACGAGGTAATCTAAAACAGAGTGGCTTTTAGAATAATTCTAAGTTCCGAAATTTTAGCCACCCCCACAAGGCTTGCAGAAGCAATGCAGATAATGCAAGAAATACGTAAGATGAATGTATGCTCTCATATCGTCTTTGCCTTGTACAATTAAACAAAAACCTTGTACGCATCGTCCATTCTCCATCATACGATACATAGTATTTTAGTAAAGTAATCATTTAGCTTGCTTCCGGAAATTGTCGAGCTCTGACACGAATATTTGAAATCACTCCAGAATCACTCCTCGGCGGTGCAAAAGAAGTCGCTGGCAGTGTGGAGTATTCAGGATGACGTATTTTCGAGTGAATATCAGTTCATCAGTCTGGCGCTGGTATGGATGAACGTATGTTCCACCCAAGCTCCCGCGCCAACGCGTCTCTTTCAACTTAACCCCAACCACCCATATTATCCCTTCTCAATCTTCTACGCCACCGATCCCAGCTAACAACTCATTTCCTTACTTCGACCTACAACCTGGAGCTAAGTACCCTAATTTTATTAACTCCCATACCCTAAACCCAACATCTCATCCGGCGCCCAACTCCATATCCAACCACGAATCTCCATCTCCCTCCTCCACTGCCCCTATTCTTGATCCTCTTTTTCCCCCCACAGTTAAACCAACCCAGCAAACCAATGGAACTACAGAAAGTCGCTATGCACTCTCAAGGCTTAGAGAGAGACAGATATATGAAAACATTCGTCTCTTTCTCGCCTATCTACGTGACAAATCGGACTCGGTCTGCTACGAAGGGAAGACCAAAACCAGCGTCATGGTATCCATTCAGCAGGAAGGCCTCCCTACCGACCCTATCAGTCTCAGGAACCTTTATGTCAGGTATCACGAGATTTTTAGCATGTCCCTTCAGAAAGTAGCAGACGACCTTGCTGCATTCGGCCACTACGTTCACTCTAAACAAGTCTCACACCTACAGCGAAGCCGAGCTTACCACGATAAATTTTTTCGTCCATAACGTGCCTTCCTTGTCAGCACTTAAACCATCCCGCCATACATCTCCACCCCACAACATCCCTCTTACATTTTACTACCAGAATGTAAGAGGTCTTCGCTCTAAAACCAATGCTGTCCTACGTCAATCGCATTCTCTTCCCTTTGATATTTACGCGTTGACTGAAACCAATTTGTTTCCCGACATAAAGAACCAGGAATTGTTCCCCCCAACTTTTAATGTTTTTCGCGATGACGATCCTACCCACCCTCATGATGATTCCCCCTGTCGAGGCGTCCTACTGGCGATCCACAACAGCCTTAACTCTTCTCCCATTACCATCTCTTCATCCTCTAAAGTCGACTTTGTCGCTATAAAAATATCACTCCCCTTCAAGTCCCTTTACGTTTTATGTGGCTGCATTCTGCCAGCTCAACCTATCGAATCTTACCAACTTGTTGTCGATGCGATCGACCATTTAATTGACCTGTCTGACTCTACTAACGTTATCTTTATTTTCGGCGACTTTAATCTTCCTCAGCTACGATGGACACCATCAGACGATCAATCGTTCTTCATCGCTTTAAATGCATGCCAACTCAACTAAGGAATTTCTCTTCTTAGATCGCTTAACAGACTCAAGTCTATGCCAAGTCAGTGGTGTATTCAACTATATGGGCAGGCAATTGGACCTTATTTTGACAACAGATTCAATTAACTCCTCAGTCTCACTTTGTCCCCTATCTCTCTCTACAATCGACAACTACCACCCCCCCCCCTCCCCACCCTTCTACTTTCATTTTTTCAAAACTCATCTCTCCAGTCCACTCCTACCACAACTCTCTCATCCTACGACTTTCATAAAGCAAACTTTCACAAAATCAGTAACTACGAGGGCGGGTCAAGTCCGTGACTTTTTGAATTTCTGACCTCTTTACTGAAACAGCAACACTGCTCCTGTCAACAGGCATCTGTCAGTTGACCCCTGTCAAAATTTAAACTTGCTGCGTCAGTTAGTTTGTGTTTGACAGCTATTTTTATCAGACTACTCACTAATTTGAGGAGAAAATGGAAAAAAGTGAATTTCGTATGCTTATTAAGCATTATTTCTTGCGAAAAAAAACCATTACCGAGACCAAGGCTAAGCTTGATAAATACTATGGGGACTCTGCACCATCGATTTCAATGGTAAAAAAGTGGTTTACTGAATTTCGTTGTGGCCGTACAAGCACTGAAGATGCCGAACGTCCTGGACGCCCAGTTGAGGTCTCTACACCCGAAACAATCGAAAAAATTCACGATATGGTGTTGGCCGACCGAAGATTGAAAGTGCGAGAGATTGTGGAAGCCGTAGGGATCTCGCATGGCTCAGTGGTTTAAATTTTGAATGATCACTTGGGCATGAGAAAGCTTTCCGCAAGATGGGTGCCGCGTTTGCTCACAGTCGACCACAAACGCAATCGTGTAACAACTTCACAGGAAGGTTTGGCGTTGTTTAATCGCAATATGGAGGAGTTTTTGCGCCGTTTTGTAACCGTGGACGAAACATGGATCCATCACAACACACCAGAGAACAAACAACAGTCAAAACAGTGGGTTTCTAAGGGTGAATCGGCGCCAAAGAAGGCCAAGGTGGGTTTGTCAGCCAATAAAGTTATGGCGACTGTTTTTTGGGATGCACGCGGGATAATCCACATTGACTACCTTCAAAAGGGAAGAACAATCAATGGGGAATATTATGCCAACTTATTGGACCGATTCAATGACGATTTGAAAAAAAAACGACCTCATTTGGCCAAGAAAAAAGTTCTTTTCCACCAAGACAATGCAAGGGTGCACACATGTGCAGTTGCCATGGCAAAAATCCATGAATTGGGCTATGAATTGCTCCCTCATCCACCCTATTCTCCAGATTTGGCTCCGAGCGACTACTTCCTGTTCCCAAACCTGAAGAAATGGATTGGTGGAAAAAGATTTGACTCCAATGATGAAGTCATCTCGCAAACAAAGGCCTATTTTGAGGACCTCGACAAATCATTTTTTTTGGAAGGGATAAAAAAAATTGGAGAAGCGTTGGACAAAGTGTATAGAGCTCAAGGGAGACTACGTTGAAAAATAAAATTATTTTTTTATCAAAAAATCTGTGTTTTAATCCAAAAGTCGGACTTATTGATCCGCCCTCGTATCTTAGCAGATCCCCTTTTGACTTTCACAACCTAACTGTAAATGATGCCTTATTCATTTTTTATAAAGAAATATTTAATTCTTTTAGCCTTTACGTTCCATTTTCCCGCCTTAAAACATCATCTACTAGTCCTCCCTGGTATAATCGCAAGCTTCGTTCCTTACGAAATAAGAGAAACAAGTTATGGGCTGTTTTCCTGCGTACCAGATCCTTTTCCGACTATTCCAACTATCTTGGTGCTTATCTTCATTTCACCGAACTTTACGATTCCCTTTACCAGCGTTACCTTAATAATGCGCAAGTCAACATTATAAATGACCCTAAGTCCTTTTACCAATTTGTTAACTACAAAAGAAACTCCTTCCCTCTCTTTCAACAACAAGTCATCAGCCGATCCACTCACCATTGCCAACCTATTTGCCAGCTTCTTTAAACAATCCCTCACCAACGACTCCTTTGTACCAGATCCATCCTATTTTCGTTACCTACTGAATTTCTCCAATGGCCCACTTCTCTCTCACATCTTGGACCCCTCTTATATCGAATATAAATTACACCAACTCAATGACGACTTTACACCCGGTCCAGATGGCCTCCCTGCCATATTTCTTAAAAAATGTTCTTCGTCTCTTTCCCTTACCCTTTCTGATCTCTTTCGTCTATCCCTTTCACAAGAAGAATTTCCTCAGGTTTGGAAAACCTCCTTTATAACCCCGATCCACAAAAAGGGATCAAAGAAGGAAATAACAAACTATCGTCCAATCGCTAAACTCTCCCATATACCCAAACTCCTCGAAAGTATTTTGTATGAAGCTCTAAGCTCCAATGCAAATCACTTATTTCCCCTAGATAACATGGCTTCCTAAAGGGTAGGTCAACCACCACAAATCTCGTTGTATCTCGTATCCTCTGCCCTAGAGAACGGCAACGAAGTCGATGTAGTTGCAACCGATTTTAGCAAAGCCTTCGATAAAATCTCTCATCGATTAATACTCCTCAAATTGTCTGCCCTCGGCTTTGAAACCGTTTTTACAGTGTTCGATTTAGGTCAGCCCACTCCGCTCCATTTTTGGCCACCTCTGGAGTTCCTCAAGGTAGCCATCTCGGTCCCCTTCTCTTTATATTAACCATAAATGATCTCGATAGGATCATCAAACACTCGTCCGTCTCCCTTTACGCCGACGATACCAAATTTTTCAAAACCATTTCCTCTCCCCATGACTCCTTCCTTCTTCAACAAGACCTTGATAGTTTTTCGATCTGGTGCCTCAAAAATTGTTTGGAACTTAATATCACCAAATGCCAACCCATCACCTTTTCACATAAGCGGCACAAATCTCCTCCCCGACTCTACCTTCTCCACAACCAACCTATCTCCTCCGTTGAATCTCTTCGCGACCTCGGCATTTTGTGTGATAGGTAGCTCAACTTCCGTTTGCATATGGATGGGATAATCCTTAAAGCCAACTCTGCACTAGGTTTTGTAAAACGATGGTCCAAAGAATTCACCAACCCATACGTGACCAGGTCCCTCTATATTACCTTTGTTCGTCCCCTCCTAGAGTACGCCAGTCAAGTATGGTCCCCATATCATCGCGTTTATATCTCGAGAATCGAAAGCATCCAGCGCCGTTTTCTTCGATTCGCTCTTCGAGGTTTGCCCTGGGATGATCCTTTTACTCTGCCCCCCTATCAAAACCGTATCAACCTTATTAACCTAAACACCCTTGAGGAACGCAGAGATCCATCCGACTTTCTCTTCATTCATCGACTTCTTTCAGGTCAGGTTGAATGCGCGTCCCTTCACAACTCTATTTTCCTCAACACTAACCCTCGTAATCTACGTACCCCTCGTCTCTTCTATCGACCAACCCACCACACCTCCTATGGCGCGAACGAACCAATCTCCCGTATGCTACGAAAAATTAATTCAAACCCTAGCGTCTTTGACTTCCACCGCACCACCTCCTACCTCAAATCCGTTCTCCTTCACAACTCTAACCAACCTTAGTTTTAAGTTTTAGTTTAAGTTTAATTTTAAGTTATAGCTTGTTTTAAGCCGAATAAATGGGAGCTTTCGCCCCCACCAAAATAAAATAATAAATAAAATATAAATCTACTCGTACGAGTAGGTATATCAGATGGTTTTTGGTTTTGTGATCTTTCTCAATTAGTCCCCTTTACCAATCACTAGGGGACATTATCTTGCATACTGCGGCAATAATCATATTTCTCTTGCATAGATCCAGCTCAAATATAAATGATCCCAGCATAATTTGCTCGACATTAAAGAAGAAGGACGTTCTAAACTCCCCCAATGATAATGACATATTGAAAATAAACAGACACATGGGGGTATTGCATGCATCACTTTTTTCTGTTCGGTGATGGTTGCATTTTAAAGACTTCCACGATTTCATTTCAACTGGGAAATAGTTGTGCAATATCAACATAAAAAATAAACTTTTATACCACGCTCCCCAAAATAAAATAAAAGACCATTCAATCAGATTTTAATTGAGTAAATTACATAAACATACAACAAAACAGAAAAACCAAATTATAATATGAAATGACAGCAGAGCGTTAAAACAAAGCAGCAATGTTATTGATAGTCAGATCGATAGGCAGATTGTGATTGGCGGGTTATTTTTCGCCACATCAGTTATTTGCTTATTAGTTTCTTATCACTCCTAATTGAAAGATAATCACTTAAAGTCTACTATAAAAGACAGACAAAATTCGCAGTCATCAATAAGTTCTCGAAGTAGAATCAAACAACCTTCATCATGAAAGTAGCTCTGTTCATTGTTGCCGTCGCACTCTTGGCCTCCCCAGCCTGGGGCAAGATCTTCACCCGTTGCAGTTTGGCCCAAGAAATGTACAGGCTTGGAACTCCAAAGTCCGAATTGGCCATCTGGACTTGCATTGCTCAACATGAGAGCTCATACAACACCGCCGCCGTAGGACCAACCAACTACAATGGAACCAACGACTATGGTATCTTCCAGATCAACGATTTGTACTGGTGCCAACCAACAAGCGGCAAATTCTCCTACAACGAATGCGGCCTCTCCTGCTCATCCCTACTTACCGATGATATCTCCCGCTCTGTTACCTGTGCCCGCAAGATCAAGAGCCAACAAGGATGGTCCGCATGGAGCACCTGGCAATACTGCAGCGGCTATCTCCCAAGCATCGACAGCTGCTTCTAAATTAATTGATTCTGCTTTCGTTTAATTTGTTATAATAAAATTTGGTTTGATATAATTTGAGACGTTTTTGATTGAAGCTAACTAACCAGGTTAACGCATTGGAAGTTCCATCTTTAAAAATCCCTTTTTAACATGTCCCCGTTTGTTTTCAGTTATATTCAGATCTGCAGGCTGTGCCAGCCTTGCTGGGTCTTATAACTTCTGTGCTGGGATTTGCAATATAATTAGATTTCAATCAGTAAGAGAACGGCGCATTCTACGGATGATTTTTGTTTATCGAAGGTTCGGAAAACAACTTTCTCAGACAGTCGATTATTGACTAAGCGCTCTATAAATTCGACGAAAAGATTTTGTAATTATGGTTTGCTAAATGATACTGAACAAAAATGTCATGTGTGTCTAAATTTCGTAGCTATCCTAACGAAAGTTATTTCATTAAAAAAAAGACCTGATAAATATGATGTATTTCAAAGAATATTTTTGTTAAATGTAGTCAGGCTAGGTCTAGTTCGGTTGGTGTACTTTATGGGCTGGTTTAATCATCGGCCCATATTTCTTTAAGCGGAATACCGGCCAGAATGTTACTGTCAATGGAGAGTGCTATAGAGACGTGATTTCTGACTTCTTCGTTCCTCAGTTGAATGGAATTGACGTGACAGAGCTTTGGTTTCAACAAGATGACGCAACATGCCACACGGCGCGCAACACCATCAATTTATTGCGGGAAACATTTGCTAAGCGCATAATTTCGCGTAATGGACGTGTGAACTGGTCTCCACGATCCTATGATCTCACACCTTTAGATTACTTTTTTTGGGGGTATGTGAAGCCACTAGTCTATGCCGATAAACCAGAGACTTTGGACGATTTGAAAGTCAACATTCGCCGTGTTATTGCTCATATACGGCCCCAGTTGCTCAATAAAGTTGTCGAAAATAGGACTTCACGATTGTGCTTCATTCGAGCTAGCCGTTGCGCGCATATGCCCGATTTCATACTTAAATACTAATGGCATACCATAAAAAAAACACATTTTAGAAGGAATAATAGGGCCAAAGCAAGTCAACCTAGTTTTGATGCCAAGAGCTTGTCATGGCGCAGTGGTTATGTTCAAATAATGATATGTACGAGGATTTCAAATTTCAGTCAACATAAAAAAGTAGAAAAAGTAACTTTCCCGACACCAACATAATTTTGGCAGGCTATGTGAACCTCCGACAGTGAAATTACTTACCTTAGCAATGCTCTGCCACTCTCTTGTGGTTCACTCAACAAAGTTGAACGTATGCGTCAAAGTCAGTATCTATTTAGCGATCTTAAAGAGACGTAAGAAATTTGGCACAAACTCAATTTTCCGCTCCAGCCAACAGGCTGTTGGAATACCTGGCAAAGGAGTGTACACACTTAATTTTTACTACATACATATATTGACATACTGAAAGTCATACAAGCGAACCTCCAGCTGTTGAAGTTTCGGATAAGTTTGTAAGTTAGTAGCGTACTGAAAGCATCGGTTCCCACTTGGCAATGAAGTATATCAGCGTTGGGAGCAATTAATATAATACTTCGATGCACTGTCATATTAAAACCGTTTACTCTGTTCAATATCAACCTCTTCCGAAAGACATTCTTTTTTTCAGGCAACTAAAATCATGTAATACGTGTGGTTGCACAGAATACAACAAATCCAATTATGTACTAATAATTTGGCCTCCCCATTAAATATTGGATGCCACGCACAGAGCAAAATAGCCACTGAGTTGAAATATTTTTCTTTTTTTCTGTCCCATTTTCCGAAAATCTTAACACGTAGCATTATACGTATAGTCATACCCACTTGAGTGCTAAGTTTTTGAAAAAAAGAATGGTGTTGGAACATTTGGTGTTTGAGTTGAAATTCAAAAATTCATATTCATATCATTAGCCAAGTAGTTCTCTATGTAAAGGTTTCGGCTCTTAATAACCGCCCAAACCAGTGAAGCAGCGGCTGGTGGGGCAAGGCGCCCATTAACATTGCAAAGTAGTCATGTCGTCGCAAATCGTCTTTGTCGAAACTCCAGAAAACCAATTACAAACTTTCCTGCCAAAAAGAAAAAAGAAAGAAAATACATTCACACATTCTTTTGTCCCAGCTTGAGATCGTGTGATTTCAAAGTTTTTAAATTGGAAGACATCTGCAGGCAAATCATGGAGGACGAAAAGCTATCTCCGCCAAGTAAAGAACGACAGCCTGCCTAGTGAATGCAGAAGATTCGATCAAATTATAAATTTCAAACTTTTCCGAAATACTAGTCTAAGACTACTGGATGGTACAGACATGGACATTTTCCTTTATTTAGGAATTACAGTTCAGGGTGGACCCCTACCTCGACTAATAGCTCTTTCCATTCAGCGAGATCTTGTGGTAAACGCATGCACTTGCGCATATCAAACATGTTTGAAGCGTTAGTGTTCATTCGCTTAATATGACCAAACCATCGGTGCCAATAAGTTTTGGCTCATCTGACAAGGTCAATGTCAGTGTATACCCATTCAATTTGTAGTCATACCTCTTCTCCAATTTCCAAAATCACTCGAAGGACTTTTCTTTTGAGGCAACCAGGGACGTTTTCATTCAGTCTTGATTAAGTCCATGACTCTGTGCCTACAGTAGGACTGCAATTATGAGGTAATTGCTTCGGATGTTCGTTAAAGGGACTTATTTTTCAATTGCCTTCTTAGTCTAACCTAACTAGGATACCTCCAAAATTTTCTACAGACTCAAATTCTTACGGCCATAGAATGACTACCCTTACTTATACAAAAAGTCAATTATTGTAGATTAGTCAAGACACAGTTCTGATCAAAATACTGCCAAACGGAACCGTAAAAGGTTCTGCTAAACAAAATTTTGTCTAAAAATTAATGAAGCTTGAACAGAAACCACTGAGCTTTTTCCAATCACTTCCGTGCCAATCGAGAGCTTGGCTTAATAGAGGCAATCCGCATTAGACCTCAGGCCTATCAGCTTGACGTATTTCGGGTTTAAAATATGTTACTAGAACGTATACACGTATGCAATTTAGCATTTTTCTTCATACAGGGTGGTCCAGTTTGGAATACAGATATATTGGGATCTGGTTCATGTTATGAAGACAGAAGGTTTTTATCCCAATTAAGAATGGCCGTACAAATAAATATTAATCTACGCTTCCGTTTCCCCCAGCAATGGCGAAGCTATGGCAAAAGCAAAAGAGACAACTATGACTGAGGTGATCCATTAGCGTCGCAATGAAGTATTAGAGCAGTGGAAGTAGTAGTGCACCAGCTTCAGGTACTACAGGCGGCTTTATATTCCTAAAACCGGATTCCAGCCACCGAACCGCAATATAAATTTTAGCGGCCGTGTTGCAATTACCGAAATGGCTATTAAAAGCAGAAGTCGATTTCAATTAAGAACGCTATGGTTACTCGTTGGTTAGCTTTGAGGGTGATGCACTGCGAGCTGTCGGAAACCATTAATTCACCAATCTTCAGGCCTAAAGGATCGACCTGGTTAACATTTTACTCCCACTACGTCAAATATTTTGAGGATGTGTTTCAAAAGAATGGTTGTTTTGCCATTCCGGTACATATTAAACATTTCTCTTCGGGGCGATGTGATACAGCCATCATAAGCAATCTCTTTTTTAATCGACTTCCCGAAAATATAGGTTCAGGTCGCCATGGAAATATGAAATACCAGCTAATTACCACGCTAAGTATCACGAGATTTTCAATACGCCCGCCCAAAAAATTGCAGACGATCTTGCCGCTCTTCGCCACTATGTACACTCTAAAAGAGGCTCACACCTCCAACGCAGTCGACTTGACCGCGATAAATTTTTCGACCCTAAAAAGTCACACAAAAACCTCCCCCTCACCGTCCTTTACCAGAAAGTAAGAGGACTGCGTTCTAAAATCCACGCCGTTTTGCGCCAATCTCATGCTCAACCATTTGATATCTACGCTCTGGCCGAAACTAATCTTATCCCCAACATAAAAAACCAGGAGCCATTCCCTCTTTCTTTTAATGTTGTTCGGGATGATGATCGCACACCCCTCTTGATTGAGTCTCCTTGTCCAGGTGACCTACTTGCTATTCACAACAGCTTGGACTCCTCTCTAGTTGCAACTTCATCTTCTCCTAAGCTCGACTTTGTGTCAGTTAAAATAACACTTACTCGTAGATGTTTGTATGTTATGTATTGTTACATTCTTCCGGCGCAACCTATCGAATCCTACCAACTTGCTATTGCAGCAATTAACAATTTGATCGACTTATCAGACTCGCTTGATGATATCATTATCTTCAGCGATTTTAATCTGCCTCAGCTGAAGTGGACTCCATCTGAAAACCTATCATTTTTCATTGCTTTCAATCCCATTTTTACTAAGGAATGCCTCTTCTTAGATCGGTTAACAGACTCTAGTCTATGCCAAGTCAGTGGCGTTTCCAACCATATGGAAAGACAATTAGACCTTATCTTCACAACTGATCCCATCAACTTCTCAGTATCGTGTTGTCCCCTATCTCTTTTAACTATTGATGACTTTCATCCTCCACTTCTTCTCTCATTTTTCCACAACTCTCCCCTTCAGTCGCCACCCCCTGCAGTTTAATTTTTTTACAATTTTCACAAAGCTAATTTCCGTAAAATCAATATTTATCTAAGCAGGGCTTCTTTCAAGTTTACCTACCTATCTCAAGTCGCTGCCCTCTCCATTTTTCACAGAGAAATATTCAATCCATCTCCCTTTATGTGCCATATTCCCGCCATAAAACTTCTTCTATATCCCCTCCTTGGTATAATCGTAAACCTCGCTCTCTACGAAACAAAAGAAACAAGTTATGGGCGGTATTCCTTCGCACCCACTCTGCTTCCGACTATTCAAATTATCTAGGTACATATCTTCATTTCATTGAACTGTATAACTCTCTCTATCAGCGCTACCTGAATAGTGCGCAAGCCAATCTCTTTTCTTCAATTTGTCTATTGCAAAAGTAAGACCGATGGTTATCCTTCCTCCCTCGCTTTCGAAACCAAATCTTCATGTGATCCTCCTCCCATCGCCAACTTTTTCGCTACATTTTTCAAACAATCATTTACCAACAAATCCTTCGTACCAGATCCCTCTTACTTCAATGATCTACCAAATTTCTCCATTCTCATTCAAAATTTCGATCCTGTAGTTATTGAAGAAAAGGCTTAGTAATTTGTACCTGACCCAGACGGACTCCCGCTGTGTTTCTTAAAAAATGCTCTTCCAACCTGCCTCTACCCCTTTCCTGCCTTTTGCGTCTATCTCTTACACAGGGAGAATTTCCCCAGATTTGGAAGACCTCTTTTATAATCCCGATACACAAAAAGGGACTAAGCGTGAAGTCACAAATTATAGTCCCATTGCTAAACTCTCGCATACATCCAAGCTCTTTGAAAGCATTTTATACGAAGCCTTAAGCTTCAAATGCAAGCCTTTTATTTCACCCCGACAACATGGTTTTCTAAAAGGTAGATCAACTACCACAAATCTAGTTGAATTATTAAAATGGATTTCTTCTTACCTGGTAAACCGATATTATAGTGTTCGGTTTAGATCCGCCCTTTCTGTTCCATTCCTGTCCTCATTTGGAGTTCTACAAGGCAGTCATCTTGGCCCTCTTCTCTTCATTCTTACTATTAACGATGTTTAGAACTTAATATAGCCAAACGTCAACTACTACCTTTGTTCGCCCCCTGCTTGATTATGCCAGTCAAGCTTGGTCCCCCATTGACTGGGTTCATGTTTCCCGAATCGAGGCTATACAACGTCGATTCCTCCGATTTGCTCACCGTGGTGTGCCATGGAACGACCCTTTAACCTTACCTCCCTATCAGGGCCGCCTCAAACTTCTAAATATGAATTCGTTAGAAGAACGTAGGAATACTGCTGACATTCTTTTCTTTCATCGACTTCTCTCAGGTTCCATCGACTGTGCATCCATTTTGAACTCCATTTCCTCCAATACCAACCCCCGCAATTTACGTTGTCTTCGTCTCTTCTATCTACCGGTCCACCGCACCTCTTATGGCTCCAACGAAACAATCTCCCGAATGCTGCGAAAGGTCCAGTTATGTTACCATAGAACGCTTGGCGAAGTGGCACCCCAGCCACATAAGCGGAAAACTAAAAGTAAATTTTCGAACCAAGTAATGCGAAAACGTTTATCATCAATACTGGAGCTGACATTTCTGTCTTAACTAAAATCTTCGCTACAGAATTGCTCAGGACAAAGCAAAAGTAATTTTTCCCTAACATACGAGTAGAGACTGTTTTCATGCCAGGCAACTCGATGTGAGAGTAAAATTAATCTGGTACGAGGTGTGTTCAGACCCAAAACAGTCGAGAAAATTCCATGGTATGAGGCAATCGATATGCCAACATCATCAGCCATTTCTCTGGTTGTGATTCGACGATCTTTGATAACCATTTCTTTCACTTTCTCCACGTTTTCATCGGTTGTTGATGTGTTGGGGCGTTCGCCATCTTCAACGTTTTCACGGATATCTTGGAAACGCATATTTTAAGAGCAATGACTTCACAATCTGATCTCCATGCTTACTACCTTAACCATCTCTATCACGAAATTGTACGCCTTAGCGGCTTTATTTCTTCATACATAGGCGTTCCTCTTTTTTGATAATAAGGGACTGATTCAGGACAGCTTCACATCGCTCAAAGAGCTGAGGACAAGCGACTCATCAACACAGAACATCTTTTAAGACGGTACGGAGTCTTGACGTGAGAGATTTTACCCTTCTTAACCTCTCCACAATTAGCAACTCGCTACACATATCAATGATTCCATTCTCGACACTTTATAAACCCGGCCGAACCAATAGGACGCCGCTATAGTTTTAGGAGATCTCAACTCGCCCATCTCCAATGGGTACTCCTCTCTAATGACGAGACTCATTTCATTACCACAAGCCCGTCATCTGATAAAGAAAACTGTTTCATCGCATTCCTATCTGATTCAATTTAGGAGAAAAATGAAAGAGCATGAGCAGCACGCGATCGAGGTACTACTCCAGGAACATATTTGGAAATTTCGCCAAAAAGTAAAAAGAATGTGTCAAGGCACATGACTACGTACAAAATTGGCCTAAGTCTTTCACACATGGTGAATTTCTCAAATTTATGATCATATGACACCCCTGCGTGCATCAGCTGTAAAATAAGGCTTTGACAACAAACATTAAGGAGAGTCTACATAAAACCTTCATCATACCAGTTTCAAGTAGTCTCGTTTAGGTGGTCGCTTCAACTGCAACGAGTTTGACCACATAGCTGCGAAATGCCCAAAACCTCAACGTAAAGTTCGCTGCCAACAATGCTCGAAGCCGGGTCACGAAGCGAAAAATTGTCAGATGTCCACTAAGGAGAGCATTTCTAAGATCGAAGTTACATCGTCATAAGAAGAATTCGTGCCTCCAGTGATGTTAAAGGTTAAGCTAGAGGAAAAGGAGTACTCAGCATTTGCAGATACGGGCAGCGATGTCTCTCTCATTCAAGAATCTCAAGTTCCGGACATTAAACGATCTGGAGCAAGAAAGCGCCTGATTGGTTTCGGACGATCCGAAATTGAAGTTGCAGGAAACATCATGACACGCATCATAATGGACAATCGTAACATATACGTCACACTGTACATTGTCCCGGACAGAATACTCCCTTATGAGATACTACTGGGACGTGACGTGCTCTGTAAGGATGTTCATTCTATAGTGGTCGAATCTGGGGTGCTACGATTTCATGCAACTGAGGATCATTTATTTACGATAGGAAATGAACTGCATATTGAGGATCAACGGCAGGTACGAGTACGTCAGTTACTCGATGAATTTAAAAGCAGTTTTTCGGAGAATTTGTCTGGCCTGGTGAAGATGTAACACTACGAAAATGAAGATCAAGGTCAAGACCAAAAATCCGATAATTGGGAAGCGTTACCAAGTCCCTTTCTCACAGCGTGCTGAACTTTCTGAGATACTGCAGAATCTACGAGAGAATGGCGTCATAAGTCCGAGTTCATCGCCTCATGATGCTTCGGTACTGCTAGTAAAAAAATCAAATGGGGAAGCTGTCGATGTGGATTATCAGAAGCAGCTGGCGCTCGACAACATGACTAAGGAGAAGCAGACGTGGAAGCACAGGTTTGACGCAAAACATCAGAAGCCGAAAATATACTCTGAGGGTGATCTGGTCGTTATTGACTATGTGTCATCACCAACCGGGATGTCGCATAAATTAGATCCACGATTCAAGGAACCATACGTAGTGACAGAAGTGCGCAACAATGATAGATATATCGTCGAAGATTTGCCGGATGTTCCAAAATCCCGAAAGCATTATACAGGCATCTTTGCAAGTGACAACATGAAGCCATGGTGCTCATTGGGACCAGAAGGAGCTGAAGAACCTGGGGACGAATCGTCAGGGAACGACGATGAATCAGGAGAGGCCGAGCTGTCAGGTAGTCTCGTTTAGGTGGTCGTTGAAGACGGACGTTTTTCTCAGGTTCTCCGCAATATCCTACCCTTTATCTTTTTTTTCCATTATTTCTTATATTCTCATCTTTTTCAAAAATAAATACATACTCGTATTAACAAAACGGCTATCTGTTACACCAGTCTTGCCTTAATGGTGCAGAAGCATAGACATTAGTGAAGGTGAATGCACATATCCTTGGCCGTTCTGTACGTTCTTCGATGATTTTTGGCATGATTTAACGGCAAACTCGTCAAACTGTACAGTGACTGTGGCACCCGGTCAGAAAAGTTCACATTGGTGGCCTAAAATGGGTAGGGCATGTAGAGCGAACGAATACCAATGCTCCACTTCGAAGAGTCTGCAATTCCAACCCGAAGAACACAACGCAGTAGATGAAGACCACGCCTGAGATGGTGAGCACAAGTGGAAAAGGACCCAAACCAACATATTGTAATATGCGCAACTGGATTGATCCAAAAGATGGGATAACTGGAGAGGCCTATTGGATGAGGCCCAGATCCACCCCGGACTGTAGCGCCATCTAAGTAAGTAAGTATCTAATGAAAAACCTTTTGTCTGTAATTTTTGTCTGTAAGTACTCATCGTACGTTTAGATTTTAGGCTGTTTTGCTTGTATTATATCATACTAAGCAGTAATAGATATAAATGTCCTGGGTTGACCAGGTCCTCAATTTTATTGCTGAAGGAGAGGACACACAAGATAATTTAAGTAGGTTAAGAATTATTTTTAATATTGATTTAAGTTTTATAATAAGGAAACAAAAAAATAAATGCCGGAATGCAGTTACTAAGTTTTTTTTTCAAAAGTCAGGTTAGGCTGAAACCTAAGAGATAGGTATTAGTTGAGTTAACTGAAGTGATAATTAAGCGTTTTTTTTTGTTTGATTTTAAATTAATAAAAGTGTGCATAAAATAATGTGAATGCGAACAGCGTCATTTACAATATATTTGAACAGCAGAAAAATCAACTATTGAAGAAGGAGAGTGGAAATTTCGAAGAATATTCTGTTAAAATGGGAAGTTGTATGAAACGCTGGATAGTACAGAACGTTCTCGAAAGATATCAGGGAAATATGGTATAAGTAGCAGCATCCCACAAGAGGTGCAAAACAGTCCTAAAGTGCAATTTGAAAAATACAAGTAATGATAAAGTGATTTAAGCAAAAGATAAAGTAAAGTCAAAGTGGTTGAGAAAAGCGATTGCATTGTAAATTATAATGGTACTGAATAAAGCGATTGCATTGAAAAGAATAAAGTTCTGTCATGTGAACCAACACAATAATTTTACAATAAATTGATGGTGTCCATCGAGTTACACGATTAATTCCTTCCGTGTAAGTTGAAACTCGGATTTAGTATATTCATATATGAAATCAGAGATTGCGGACTGTGCAACTTGAAACGTAAAGATAGCGGCACTCGTCAATAAAAGCTAGTGAATGCTAGTTGTGCATCTTTTGACAGTTGCTTACCGAAGTTTCAGTCATTTTGGACTCGCAGTTTTTAGGTGACAGTCGTTTGAGTGAGTCGATGTGAGTGTTTTTTGTGAAAATGCAAAAAATTTAGTATCGAGCTGTTATTAAATTCTTGTTTTTGAAAGGCAATACGCCTACGCAAATCAAAAATGAGTTGGACTCTGTGTATGGCGACTCTGCACCATCATTTACCATAGTGAAATTTTGAGCAGCTGAATTTAAACGTGGCCGTAAGAGCTTGGGACGTCCAAAAACTGCAACCACTGACGATAACATTGCTAAAGTTCACCAAATGGTGTTAGACGACCGCCGAATTAAAGTGAGAGAGATAATAGAGGCTATGAAAATGTCCAAAGAACGTCATTGTTACATATTAAATCAAGATTTAGGCATGAGAAAGCTGTCAGCGCGTTGGGTGCCGCGTTTGCTTACGTTAGACCACATTTCCAACGCTCTATTGGCGCAGTTTAGGCGCAATAAATCCGAGTTTTGGCGACGATTAATTACTGTAGATTAAACTTGGATACACCATTATACTTCCGAAACAAAAATTCAGTCAAAACAGTGGACTGCAAAGGGCGAGCCGGCTCCAAAAAAAGCAAAAACTGCTTTTTCGGCTGGGAAAGTGATGGCGACTGTTTTTTGGGATAGTAAAGGAGTTATCTTAATCGATTATCTTCAAAAAAGAAAAAACCATTACAGAAGCATACTGCGCATCATTACTTGCCAAGCTGAAGGCAGAAATTGCGAAAAAACGGCCACATTTGCTGAAAAAGAAAATCCTGTTTCACCAAGACAACGCGGCGCGCCGTCTCACACCTCAGCGGTTGCCATGGCGAAAATCCATGAATTACGCTTTGAACTGCTTGACCATCCGCCTTATTCACCAGATCTAGCTGCAAGCGACTTCTTTTTGTTCCATCATCTAAAAACTGCGCTCGGAGGACAGGGATTTTCGTCAAATGAGGAGGCAATCACCTTCGTGAACAATTATTTTGCAGAGAAGAACGCCAAGTACTATTTGGACGGATTAGAGAGGTGGGAGCATCGCTGGGAGAAGTGTGTAGAGTTACTAGGAGACTATGTAGAAAAATAAAAAAAAATTTAAGAAAAAATGTCTTGTATCATTGTTCGGAAACTTTTCAGACAACCGTCGTAAATAGATGAACGCGGAACTGCGTTTTTTGGTCAGATTGAGACGAGCAAAGAAGAAGAGAAGACTAAAAACACGTGTAATTACATCTTTTGCGTCGTTTAAATAAATTAATTAAAGAAAAAGGAATTACACTTCAGGTGTGGGGTTTTTACCAGGAACTTTTGAGAGAAAAAAAAAAGAGAAGAACGAACGAAAATGTCACGTGTAACACGGCTAGCTGCCAATATTCCGAGGCTGAACCCACCAGAAAATTCTGCTGTAGTTGTCTTGGAATCAGTCGATTACGCTGCAGAAGTTCCCGCTGTCAATATTACCACTGCCGCTACTGCTGCTAAATCCACTGCTGATTACATTGCTGAAGTTCCCGCTGCCAGCAATAACACTGCCGTCACCGCTGCTAAAGCCACCGCTAATTATGTTGCTGAAGCAGCCGCTGCCAATACCACTGCTGCCGTCATTGCTGCCAAGATACCTGCTGTTATTGCAGTCAATTCACCCGCTGAAGGCACTGCTGTCCAAGACGTCCAATGCACTGCCTACTCGCGGTACATATCCTCGGAAGCACAAATGGGAAGACTAGAAGCTGGTGATGGACCAATTCGCCGCCGACAGGTCAATTACGATGAACTCGCTGTTGCTGTCCCAAAGTTCAGTGGGGATGACCACTATGATATCACCAAATGGTTTATGCAATTGAGGATTAACCTTTAACTAGTACTTGTGAGTATTCCGCGAAAGAAAAATGTCAGGCAGTTCGCTGGTGTTTGGAAGGGACAGCTAAACAGTATGTCTCCAACTTAGGGCTTGTTGGAAGGCCGGGCTCATTAACATATTCAAAAGAACTGTCACACGTCAAGAGGTTTATCGCCAGTTAAGGGCTCGTACACTGCGAAGCCATGAATCCTGTTTGACATATGTGGTAGCCATGCAATCAATTGCATCCAAATCCGACATCGAGGAGCAGGAGTTGGTAGACATCATTATCGATGGTATCCCCGATAGCAGCAACAGTGTCACTTTGCTATATGGTGCAAGCTGCATTAATGATCTTGTTCGTCGCATGGACTGCTATGAACAACGTCGCCCGAAACCAAATAGGAACAATATTGCTGCCACAACTAAACAGCCTAAACAAATAGGCCATTTGAGTATTGATAAGTGTTACAATAAACTTCGGGAAAATTACTGGTTTTCTAGTATGAGACATAAAAGCGAACTCTTTATACAAAATTGTATTAAATGCATCAAATATTCAACACCAGCCCGTTCAAATGAACATAATTTATATAATATACCGAAGAAACCAATTCCATTCGATACGGTTCATATCGATCATTTTGGTCCCCTGCCGTCGATTGCATCTAGCCGAAGGCATGTTTTAGTAATCATTGATGCATTCACAAAATTTGTTCGACTCTATACAGTCAAATCGACTAGCACAAAAGAGGTTTGTTGTGCGTTAGATAAATACTTTAACTATTACAGTCGTCCTAGACGAATAATTTCAGATCGAGGAATTTGTTTTACTTCCCGCGAGTTTGAGAAATTTCTTAAGGAACGTAATGTAAATCATGTAAAAGTAGCAGTAGCCTCGCCCCAGGCAAATGGTCGGTTTGAGCGCGTAAACCGGATACTTAAGGGAATGCTAGCCAAGTTATCGGAGCCAGTCCTACATGCAGATTGGTCATTAAAGTTATCTCAAATCGAATACACGATTAATAATACTACGCACTGTACTAAAAAGGAATCACCTAGTTAATTATTATTGGGTGTAAATCAACGAGGAGTAATTGTTGACGAACTAACCGAATATTTGGAAGATAAGTTTAGCGGCGAGGATGATCGTGATTTGGAAAGGTCTAGGCAAGAGGCTTCGAATGCTATAGAAAAGGCACAAGATTATAGGTTACAGTCTTTTTTAAAGCACAGTCGACCGGCAAGAGAATACTTCGTTGGTTTGTAATCAAATACATTGGCACTGTACCCGGTACAAATAAGAAACTTATGCAAAAATATCGGGCCCTTATGTTATTCATAAGAGGTTGCCAAATGATCGGTATGTAATTAGAGATATTAAGAATTGCCAGCTGAGTCAGTTACCGTACGATGGAATAGTCGAAGCCATTAGAATTCGAAGGTGGCTAACACCAAAGGAATTGACAGACTCTGAGAACGCTAACCACGACATGCCACCCGAAATAGAGGAGTTATCTTAATAAATGTACATATATTGTTTAGATTGAGGTCAATCTTAAATGTCAGATTGGCCGAGTTATAATAGTTCACTTTGTGGCATCACTTATCTGTGTCATGTTTTTACTTCCCACTAGTCAGCAGCACCATCGCCAGAAAATGACAACTTGATTTTCACTCAGTCAACTTTCCGGCAATCTGTTACTACCCATCTTTTGTATTTCGGTAATTCTCTAAATAAGAAAATGTTTAACTAGATAGAACAAAAATTGTTTCATTGGGGCTCACAACTACCAGCCACAACTTATTATGTTCTAGCGCCCTCTCTTCTTGAATTGATAAACATAAGTATATTCTATAAAACTACAAAACGCCGTCTGTCGGTGAGCAATTATTTTCTCTCTAACTAAAAAGGAGGCCATTGTTTTTTTGGCCAGATTGAGGCAAGCAAGGAAGAAGAGAAGACTAAAAACACGTGTAATCACATTTTTGCGTCGTTTAAATAAATTAATTAAAGAAAACTAGAATTTACTTGATTCGTAACACGAATACGACGGAGAATAAATTTATTAAGAAAAATATCAAATACTTGGTTTTATTGCGCTTTTATAACTTGTTGGTTGTCAACCCAAATAAGTTACAACTACAATTCTACTAGATACCGCGACATCTACATCTTCAATAGGATATCAATATCTGATAGCTAAGGCACAAACAAAAAACATGAAAAATCTTAAGCTCACCACGAGAAATTTATCTCACCAATTGTCATGCGCTATATGCCGTTGTCATGAGTGAACTTTAAAATGTCAAAACAATAACAAATGAAACCACCATCACCAACACTTGCATTGATTGATTAAACCGAAACGAAAAAGTGATTTTCTGCAACCTGTTTGGCGTAAAATGTCCAAAAACACACACAGTAAACAGCAACTAAAGACGGTAAATAGAAATCTAACGATTTTGGCACAATTTTTGCACTTGTCACATAAATTTACGTCACTGTACCTGCACGATCCACTCAAACGAGCACCACACTCGACTCGGTTAACTGACTGCCACTGAGGCTCATACAACTCTGTTAAAAACTAAAAAAAAAAAAAGATCGTCAAACGACACAACAACAAAGCAGAAACATCTATTTGTGTTACATTGCGACTAAAGCAACAATTTTGAGTGGTTATTGAAATTGAGGAGTTTTCATGATTCGGATTAAATTTTATTAAAACGCATCGTTCGGTGTACTTAAATGGGAAGAGAAAAGTGGAAGGAATGGGGCAGCAAACAAGTTAATAATTTGCGATTGACTCGCCGTTTAGGTTAATTAATTTCATTCGGATCGGTTCAATTTCCCATAGAGAAAAATGCACTGAGATGAGTAGCGTGCCACGTCACGATTTACTTTTTGCAATAACTGAGCGGTAACATCTATTGAAAGAAAAACGATTTTTAGCTTAATCTACCTGTTACATATCATACCTACGTACGTACATACATATACAGGGTGTCCCCTAATTCGTCAACGATAATTGCATATTCTAAGAAAAAAATCGTTCTACAATAAGGGTCTATCTCCTAATGTTGACATCATTTATCGGGGATTGAAGAAAAGCCTTACTAAGTTAGTACTAATGATAGAAACTTCGTGTAGGGCTTTGATTTTAGAAGAAATACAAGTCTTTTTAACTGCGTTTAAATAAAGTTGATATCTTGTTTGAGTCTTTAGATATGCAATTTGTAAGCCCGTTCCATTTTCATTGCCCATGCTAGTTTTTGAATTTGAGGTCGCTTTTCTCCAGAAAATGTCTAATTAACATAACGTTTTACTATTTTTTTTCTTATGAAAGTAATAATAATAAAAAATGATGATACTTGGAAAAAAATGCACAAGGTAAAATTTATAAAAAAGGGTTTTTTTGCTTTAAGCAAAAAGGCTATGAATAAAAAATGATTCTTTATGGTCTTAGGTAACTTTTATTTTATGTGTGTACTAAAATAGTTACAACAGGTGCTCCAAGTGTCCACGTTGGTTTTGTATGTATGCGAGAGGCCGTTTTTGGATTGCACTGCGAATGTTTATTGATGTTAACTGCTGCCTCACTTTTGATGACGCTTCCAATTCAATTAAAGTTGATATTTCGGTTGAATAAACAAATTCTTTCATTCTTCCCCATACAAAAAAATTCCTATACTGTAAGGTCAGGAGATCTTGCAGGACAGGGAACTGGTCCATATCTTTCCTATCCAACGGTTACCGTACTCTTCATATAGCCAGTTCTTAACCTCACTGCCATAGTGGTTTGGAGCACCGTCCTGTTGGAAATATGATGAAGCTAGTTGAATCAGTGGAATGTCATCCAATAGTTTTGGTAAATTATTTCGCAAAAACTCCAGATAGTTTGTAGAATTCAGCCTAGGTGGTAGTTTGAAGGGGCCGATTAACTTGTTTCCAAGTACACCTGCTCACATATTGACGACGAATTTGTGTTGAAATGATTTATGTCTCTTTGCATGTGGATTGATCGCAGCCCACGTATGAAGTTTATGAAAATTTGTGATCCCATCTCTTGTAAATTGAGATTCGTCCGTCCAAAGAATTCTGCTAATGAACTCGTTGTGATCCAAGCCTCGCTCCAGCAACCAGCTAGAAAACTCAAGTGTCTTTTCCAATTCATTGGGAAGCAGTTCTTGTACAGGTGTATGGTGGTATGTATTAAGATTTTTTCCATGCAGTATATTAGAAACTTTGTGTCTTGAATGATTGACCAGTTGTAACAGCTTCCAGTATTCTTTCATCAGCCGAAATTCCTCGTACTAAGTAGTGGAGCTCCCGTGTTTGGTTGTGTATTTGAAACTGATCCTGTTTCTCGAAACCTTCGATACGCATTTCACTAGGAAGTCATCGGTTAGGATAAAGTTCATGGCATCTTTGTCGCCCTCTAGTTGAACTTTCATTGCACAGCCCATAAACGTAAATAATGTCAGCGTATTCTTGGTTTGTAAATGCAGACATTCCAAATAGTGTGGAAAAAATGAAACTGATGAATTATTTCTTTTTCTAATTTTTTATATCATTTTTGTTTGGTAAATTTTCGAAATAGGCCTTCAAATCCCGAACCTAACTCTTTCTTTCTTTCCGTCAAATTAGAATTAAATGATAGCGGGGTGAATACCATTGGTGGCGGTAGTAATATTATATTGCGATCTATGATTTGGGTGTTTTGTAGTTATAGGCAAGGACTTAAAGTCTGTCATCTAAATGCACAAAGTTCGCTAGCAAATCTGGATGAATTTAGAGAAATTTTTATAGATTCCCAAGTTGATGTTGTCTGTGTGTCGGAGACTTAGTTTTCCCCAGATGTCAATGATGCAGTTTATGCTTTGAGTGGTTACAAACTTTTCCGTACTAATAGAAGTGATCAAACTGGTGGTGGGGCAGCAATTTATTTGAGAGAGGGTTTGACCTATAAATATAAATGTCGCTCACCAATTGAGTCTGCGGTTGATTACTTTTTCATCACCATAATCTATGGCGAAAGTAGTGTGCGTCTTGGAACTGTCTACAGGCCAAACAGACATATTGATTTAGCACCTACATATGCGTTTATTGAACATAATTCAATCTGCTCATCCAATGTTATTGTCTGTGTCGATTTTAACAGCAATCTTCTGGTTGAAAGCCACCTTACGGACAACATGAACTCATTTGATCTACACCCAGTAAATACCCAAGTTCCTACCCATTTCCGGAGCTCTTCAAGTACCTTGGTGGACTTGCTTTTTGTAAACAATACTGATAGGATATTACTCTACATATGATCAAATATCTGCATCAGCTTTTTCAAAACATGACTTCATCTTTTCTACATTTGACGTTGATATTATTGGTCACACAAATTCGCCTAATTATAGTTTCAGAAGCTTAAAAAATGTAGACAGGTCTGCTCTTGAACACCATATACATTGCGTTCCATGGGATCTCGTTTACGATATGCCCTTATCGGATGACCAAGTTGAGTTTATCCCCAGAAAGATAAATCATCCCTTTAATACGCACGTCCCAATAACAATTGGAACGGTAAAGGATAAAACAGGGGCATGGTTTACGAAACGAAATCCGACACTTAATGTTACAAGCTTACCGCCGATGGAAATGCTTTCGGATAGACGAGTTCCACCAAGTCTACAAACACTTAAGAAATAGTGTTGTTTATGAAATAAGAGTTACCAAGTCACAGTTTTATTCAAATCGCCTGAATACCAAGTTAGATGGCCGCAAATTATGGAGTAACATTCGTGAGCTAGGGATTGGTAAACAAAATATGAACTAAATCGTATGTCCTTATCGATTCCACATCCTATAGCCTCAGCAGTAGATGAAAATAGGATTTATCGTGGCCGCGCTGTCTGAACAGATACACCGTTTTTCTTTACAAGAATAGAAAACACAAATATATGTAGTCGAACGTTTTTTGTCTGTAAAATCAAATGCTGTAGGAGTGGATGGAGTGCATCCTGTTTTCATTAAAGAGATATTGCCATTACTCTTGCCATATACAATATTACGCGCGTGATGAATACCATTTTACCTACTCTTTCCAAAGTAACATATGTGAACGAATTATGCATAAGCAAATAAATGCTTAATAATCTTATAGTTCCAGTTCAATCTGGATTTCGTGCAAAACATAGCTGTACCACTGCCATGATGAGCGTGGTAGAAGATATAAGAGAGAAATTGGATAAGGACCATGTTACCTTCCTGATCCTTCTAGACTTCTCCAAAGCTTTCGATATAGTCGATCACCCCACACTTATAGATAAATTACGTCATTATTTTAATATGTCCCACTTTGCTATAAAGTTACAATACTTTCGTCGTATCTCAGAGAAAGAAAACAGGCGGTGTCTCTGGTGGGTGCTCTGTCAGAATTTCTTCCTTTAGTGCGAGGTGTTCCCCAAGAATCAGTTTTCGGACCAATACTATTCTCACTCTACATCAATGATAAAGAAACCGTTATTTTGAACTCATCAAATCATTTTTACGCCGACGATATTCAAATTTATAAAAGTTGTACTCTTGGACTTATTGAAAACTGTGCCAGTGATTTGAATGTACGAGTAGATCTTCATAGGATCTCGAACTGGTCTTTGGAAAATAGACTGGCACTTAATCCAAACAAATGTATATGCTTAGTTATTTCAAAAAAGAAGCTAGAGCTATCCTATTTTCCAGCCATCATGTTGAACAATTCAGCAATAGAATTCGTCGAAAATTCAAAAAATCTTGGCATGGTATTCAATAGAACACTCACATGGAATAACCATATAAATGCGATTATGGGTAAGGCATATGGTGTTCTTCGAACTTTGTGGACTGCTCAAAAGTTTACTCCGCTGAGGACAAGGTTAGTTCTTGCTAAATCCCTGGTTATTCTTATGAATGTGAAATATTCTATAACTGTGATGCTGAAAGCAAAAGGAACGTTTAACGCGTAATCTGAGAGAACTGAATGACGCACGTCGATTTAACGGCGAGTCACGGCTTTTCTTTTCAAATCAAAGCAACTAGATTTTTAAATTCCCCACTTCCTTTTCAAGTAAATACAACTTACAAACTTCATTTGTTTAAGTAAAAATCTTAAATAAATAATATATATGCAGAAATTATAAAATGTAAATATTAATATAATTACTAATCATCCGAATTTTAATTCTCTTCACTCTATTCAATTGAATTTTATCAAATATATCTTAATTACTTGAAATTAATTCTAATTAGTCAATACCAATTGTTTATCTCTCACGGACTTAAAGGGGTATTCTTACTGTGTTAGAAGTACATAATAATAATAAATAAAATAAATACATAAACAAAAGATAAAATAAACTCTTTCTGAGAACTATTAAGGAACAAGGTAAGGAAATGGGGGATTTGACAGGTAGTCAAATGAACGAGCACGCTTTGAAATTTTTTTTTATTTTATAATATTTTTATTCATTCAATTTAAACCCATTTTACAATTTTCATAACAGATATAACATATATGCACTTAAATTTTTAAGAAGGATTTTATTAGTGGATTTCAATTAACAAACTTATGTTTAATATAAAGACAATTACATAAATTCGAGTACTGTACAAATATTAAGTGTTTTTCATCAGTGAATGAATAAATAAATACATTCTATAGTTAATAAAACTAGTGCCGAATGAAGTGAGTCAGACAACTACAATATAGAAAATTTAGATTAAAAAAAAAAAAGAAAAATATATTGTGTGGTGGAGAGAAAAAAATTAGATACTACTAAATAATTAACTTCGATAGATTATCAATCTCATTGAGGTCAAAATTTAACAGTCACTTCTTGACCGCTTTATTAAAGGAAAAGAAATTACTAGAGAGCCTTATTTCAATGGGGAGTTTATTAAAGATACGAGGAGCTACAGAAGAGTAATAACTTAAAAAGAGATGAGTATTGTGTGAAGGAATGAAAGCAAGACTCATAGAAGAGCTGCGAAGACCATAGGTATTCGGATCATTTAATAGCTATGCAATTTTGAAAAAATATTGGAAAATTAATAATTCTTGGAAAACCACTTTTACGAGTATTGTCAACTGTTGTTAGAAACGTTGGTAAAAAATCAAAAATTCATTTTTTTACCTGCTGAATGTTTTCCCAAGTATCATAAAAACTATGGGCTTTCAGTAAGCTTGATGATGATTCTTTTTTCTATTATTGTTACTTTCATAAGAAATAACTTGTAAAACGTTATGTTAATTAGGCATTTTCTTTAGAAAAGTAACCTCACGGTCAAAAATTAGCACGGGTAATGAAAATGGAACAGGTTTAGAAATTGGATATCTAAAGACTCAAACAAGATATCAACTTTATTTAAAAACCGTTCCAAAGGCTAGTATTTCTTCTAAAAACAAAGTCATACACAAAGTGTCTGCCATTAGTACTAAATAAGCCTTTTCTTAAATCCTTAAAGCGGTAAATGATGTGAACATTGGAGACAGACGCCTACTGTTGAACGATTTTTTTCATAGAATATACCCCGGAATCATTTCCCAAATTATCGTTGATGAATTTGGGGACACCCTGTTTATCCGGTTTTTGAAACTAAAGTACTCGTACATACTCGTAAATAAATTTTCCTTTTAATTTACTCGCGAGCAGGCAACGCAAAGATTCCGTGTAAACAACACTCACCGGTTAAGTCAATTCCGGTATACTTTAGGATTTTACCTTTAGCCTTATTACTAGTCATAGCAAAGCACAATCTAACTGTAAAATGCAGTCTTTTAAAAACAAATGTATAGTTCGAAGGTATCATTGGTATTCTTGGAATAAACACATCCTCATCTATGCCTGTTGCTGTTGTATTAGTTGCTTCAATAACATTGGGTCGCAAAACTTTAACCCGCAACCTTGTTCCATTGCACAGCTTGGGAGACCTGGATTTGCGGAATTTAAGAAATCAGTTGGAAAATGTACCGAATCACTTGCAGTAACTGCAGTGTCGACAGATTTATTGTATAAACGTGAGGGACACCATTCACCTTGTAAAAATTTGTTCATTGCTATTGGCCGCAAAATCGTTTCTAGGCGCAAGAATAGCTCTTTCTCTATACCGAGATAGGGTATTGTTTTGGATATCTTGAATGGAGGGATATATCCGATCTAATAAGTCATCAATTTTACTTAACTCGTAACCAAAAGGAAGAGTAACTTTCCCAATTTTTGTTCCGGAAATGTTGCATTGCCAATGCGCGGAAAACTTTCTGCAAATGCTTCAGCATTGGCATCGTTCTCTTTGTAGACTCTCATGTTTTTAGAAAGAGGCATTTTTTTCACTAAATTGCAATAATAGGGATTTCTTTGGGCAAGCATTTACTTGCTATATTTGGTAAAAGTCTCCTGCATGTAGGATCGTTAATCCTCCATCAGATGGGATTTCATTCTCATGCGAATCATCTTCAAGCATTCCCAGAGCCTTGCAAGCAGATGGTAGTTGCGATGCTATATGTCGTTTACTATTTTTAAGATAGCAAAATGAGTTGAGTACCTCATATACATATAATATGTAAAGAAACACTTTTTGAAAAACAAAATTTAAAATTTGCTCCACTTATGCAACGTATTGCCTCTTCGCCAACCCAGTGGAACAATAAACAAATGCAATTGTTACAATTGTGTGTATAAAAGAGCGACACAATCAGGAGCTAGTCGCAGCCTTGGTAAGTCAGCGTAAGCAAACAATCAAAAATTGGATCTATACTGGCAGTAGGAGTGGTCTCCCTGTTTTTGTTTGCTTAAGTGGATAAATTGAACAATCATTGATTGGCGGTTGGCCCTTTCCTTTGTTAAATAAAGAAAAATTTTTTTTGGAAAAGGAAAATCTTTCATTTATACCTTACAAGGATAATATTCTCCAAATACCTACATATATAGCTCTCTGCTCTAAACCTTTCCGGATTAACGCGAATATAGGTTAGCCGTTCTGTTTCAATTTTGGCGTACATGGCATTTCAACCCAATACTGATTGAGCAACTAGCCAAATCGATGGAGTAAATTGACCATAAAAGTTCGTATATGTAGAAAACAGTTTTTCTCGCTTCAGGTTGTTTTGAAGTAGGATTTATTTGAGGAATGTTAATATGTATAATAACCATCCTCTCCTCTACAAAGGGCAAGTGCATATTTTAAGGCAAATTCTTGCCTAGCAAAATTACTGCAATTTTATTCGTTGTAGGCGCATTACATCTACCACGATGCTGTCCAACAGGAGATTTATTTGCAAAAATAGCAATCCGAAGCTCCTGTAAATTCAGTTTTAAGGAACTTAATATATTCGTTATTCTGATATAACATTTTTTGTAACTCAGATATAATGCAATTCGCATATTTAAGCCCCGTTGTCGTTCACATCTTGTAGTTGTTTGATTGTCAATGTCAGATTGAAATTTATAGGACTTGTCTACTGAAAGGATACTACCAGTTGAATGGTGCACTTGTCCTTGCACCTTAAAAATAGGCATAAATCTTTGCTCCACGATTCGTTTAACACCACATGATGTCATTGTGAATGCTTGGATAAAAGATTTTCCATAGATATTAAAGAAAGAAGGCGCTCAGGTGGGTTAAGAATTAGTTCTAATCTACTTTTTCTGCTTTAACAATACTGAATCATGTTTCTATTTGAGTGGTTTGCAATATTGGCAAACGTTTGTTATTGAAACCTTGGACGGTTTCAAGTCTGATATTCACAAAATAAATGCTGGTGTGCCTCAGGGCTCCGTTCTGTCTCCGATAATCTTTTTAATTTTCATTAATGATCTCTTGTCTGCTACTTTTAATCCAATATAGTACTCCTTTGCTGACGACAATACTCTCTACTTTTCTTACTTCCCGGACTCATGCCCCTGCTCTTCGGCTGTAGAACGAGAACTCCAGTGTATGTTAAGCTCATTAAGTTCCGATATCAACAGCATAACTATTTGGGGAACTATCAACAGAGTGGAATTTAATGCTTCCAAAATACAATGCTGTCTGCTGTCGTTAAAGCGAAATTTAAATACCCAGCCATTATCCATGAATGGCACTTACATAGTCGAAACCGAAAAACTTTGCATGTGTGTCAATGACAACTTACGCTGGAATGACCACATATTCAATGTCGCCACCACCGGATTCAAAACCGTACGTTAAATTTCAAAGCTGATGCCAATATCACTCAGGCAATGGACATCCTCGAACACCGACGAAATGTCTCGTGTCTCACTTTGTGTTATCGCTATTTCCACCACCAGTGCTCCATAGAAATTGCCAATATCATTCCGCCTCTTCAAACCTTTAACTATAACATACGTCTCGCTATGAATGTTCATCAGTATACCCTTAAGCCCACTTTCGGGCGTACTCTGAAACATAATGATTCGTTCCTAAGCCGAACAACTTGCTTGCGGAATATCCTGCCGAGCTCTCTATTTCCTAGTCATTATAACATTCAGACATATAAAACCAGCATACATCGGTACCTATCCTTCTTTCCTCCCTAAATTTCCTTCGCCTGCGCTGTGTGCAAACATTTTAAGACTACCTTAACCCCGTGAGCGCGCACTAGTTTATATGTATAAAAAAAATGCCAATATCACTATTCCGCATTAGGTAAAGATATTTCAAATTCAAATTCAGAGCCTTAAAGATCGTAAATAATCCCACGGATTTAACGGATATATTCAATGAGTTTTTTTGTTTCTGTTGGTACAAAAATAGTATCAGGTAATTGCGCTGATTTTTCCAAGTTTCTTTTTTCGTCCTATAACATCGTCCGATTTATATGAAATCATCGTGTCTCACAGAAATTCTAGTTCTAAAATAACTGTTTGCTTTTCATAAAACTTTGGCAAAAATGTGGCTTTGAATATTTGTGATAATTTATGTCACATTTATAACAAAAACATTTTTAGTGGTGTTTTCCCAGAAGATTTAAAGGAAGACCAAGTAATACCTTTACTTAAAAAGGCAGACAAAACATCAGTTAATAATTATAGACCTATTTACTTACTCTCCGTATTTTCAAAGAGTTTTAAAAAAGCTGTTAAGAATAGAATGATGACATTTTTTTTTGGTAAGTTTCAATTTGGTTTCCGTTCCAGTTTTTCAACTGAAGTAGCCCTTTTGAACTCCTGCTAGAATGTTTATGATGGTTTTAATAAATTTATCTGCTGCTCTTTTTATTGATATAAGGGTTTGATACCCTCGATCACAGAATTTTTTTTGGACAAATTATAGAAATGCGGTTTTGGGGACATAATGCGTAAATGGTTATGTTCATATTTATCTGATAGAAGACAAAGGATGAAAGTTAAGGGACAACTCAGTTCTATTAGTTTTATTTCTATATGAGTTCCTCAAGGTTCTGTGCTTGATCCGTTTTTTTTTTGACTTTTGTTACAAAAGTATCGTGGCAAAGTTAATGCATCAGCTGACAATATGGCATATGCTTTTCACAGTGACTCTGCTTTAAATCTTTCTGATGATATAAATCATAATCTAGAAATCTTACGCCACTGATTCAAGATGAATAAAATGATTATAAGTGACAAAACAGAATTGTTTTTTTTAATGTGTGTGGTAAAGAAGTAGTGGGACAATTCTTTTTTCACAGTGCAATGTGTAATAAATACAAACATAGCAAACATATTTTTAACTCGAAAGAAGGCTCTCCGATATTCTTTGACTTGCGGGTATACTTTTTGACTTTCGGGTATACTCTAATAAGTGTTTCGAAATTGAGAATGTTAAGACTTTCAAATATAGTACTTTGGTATTTTCCTTGACTAATGCACTCAAATGATATCTCATATCTGCGACTAGGCAAATATATTTCTTAAAATCTTATCACGGGATCTTCTTAAGTGTATTTACTATGGGTTAGTTCATTCTAAGCTTGAGTATGGCATGGTTTGCTGGAGGGGTAGGTATATATAACAACAAAGTAAACCCACTTCTATTCTCTCAAAAATACGTTATCCGTCTTATTATTTTAATAGCTTAGTACTTTTCAGAAACCTTAAGATGCTTCCATTGAAACACTTGTATTTTTACAAAGTTTTAAAAATATTCTTCATCAGATCTGGTTATCTATTGAATCGATGCTGTTCTAGCTATAATCTAAGAATCATCTACCAAATTTGGTTTCGGTATCACATAGCAATCTACAGATTTTTTAATTTTTTTTTTACATCTACAGCGCCAAGACTATTTAACCCTCGTGTCAATGCGAGGATATCCGGGTATCCATTTGATTTTTAAACCAATAAAAAATTAAGTTTGCCCATAGAACCACATAATGATATTTTCGGTTCCTTCTTGAAATTTAATTCTGCTTCGAATGGTGTACTCCATTTGAAATAAATATGATCTGTTAATTTTATATGTATGTATAATAACAATGCATTTTTAAATTCTAATACGGGGTTATATGCGAAGCACATCCAGGTACCCATTAACTTGTACTGATTCGTACATATTTTTTTCGCGTTTGAACGTGTTTTCACATAAATAATTGTGTTACTGTGTTTCATTATGTTTCGGTTGAAAAGTTAAACTATTTCATCACATTGTGTCCTACGGTTGTGCAGTTCATACGTATGTACGTTATTTTTGTTCAGATAATATCAAATTGGAAATATGAATAATTCTCAGGGGAAAGCATCGCTAGTAAATCGGTAAACAACATGATGAAATATGTACAAATGTTGGAGTTGTGGTTCAACACTTGTGCTTGAATATACATATTTTATAAAAACGCATTTGATATTTCAGAATGTCTTTCGAACGGCAAAAATAATATTACTGCAATTTGCAGGATGAGTGCAGTGAATCTGACGCAGCCGACTACAGTGATAGTTGTGATGATAACTACGTTCCGTCTAACTATGAAGCACATAAAGCTGAATACTCGGACATTGATAGTTTCGACAATAATGAGGTGACTGAGCAAGCTGAGAGCTTTGATTCGGATAGTAACGATGCTGAAAATAATGACGAGAATAGCGACACGAACGAAGCTGCGATAAAGCGTTGTATTACCAGGAACGCTGATGGGCAGACAAAAAAAAAATATGAAGATGGTGCCGTATGGCTTGCCAATCCTCCAACCAAGTCATAACATTGTTCGAGGCAGAACTGGGCCTTTTCAATTGTCTGAATTGCTGTCGGTATTACAAATGTTCCATTTATTTTTTACCACCGATATGTGCACTATTATACGAGTAGTTTGTGAAACAATTCGTAAGGCTGTGAGCGTTTATGCTGCCATGAACGCTAAGAATCCTACGAGGGAGCCTAAAGTTTGGAGGCCTCTTACATTGCAGGAGCTAAATGACAATCTTGGAATATTGGTAACAGCTGGGGCTCATCACTCCAATAATAAACATTCTGTAGAGCTGTGGAAGCTGACAGCATTGCCATTGTATTGCGCTACCATGAGCATTAATAGATTTTGAACCATAAATCGATTTATCCGATTCGACAAATACGTGACCCGGATGCATCGACTTATAGACGATAAAGCTGCACCAAATCGAGATTTGTGGGACAGAGTGAATGTAAATCTCAACATGAAGTATAAACCATCGGAAAATATACAATCGATGAGCAGATTTTTCCGTACAGAGGTAGAACACAATTCACACAATACATACGAGTACCATCGAAGCCAGCCAAATATGGTACAAAGTTGTGGTAGGCTTGTGATTTGAAGACCTTCTATCCTCTGAAAGGCGAAATTTACACCGGAAAACCTGTTAATGGTCTACGTGAAACGCAAGTCGGAGAAAAGGTGGTTAAACGGTTGCTTCGTCTTTATGAAGGATCCGGCCGTAACATTAAAATGGGTAACTTTTTCACTTCTCTGGAACTCGCCGATTATCTTCTCAGCAAAAATCTAACGTTCGTTGGAACGTTACGTGCCAATAAAGCTTGCATCCCATAAGAAATATTTGGATTCATGGAAAATAAGACCATCGTTTCCTACGTTCCCAAAAAAGACAAGGACATTATACTTATATGCATACACAATGCACCATGATAATGCCATATCTGATGACCAAAATAAGCCAGACATAATAAAGTATTATAACAGTTTAAAAAGCGGTATGGATGTTATGGACAAAATGGTTAGTCATTTTATTACAAAACGAGTTACTAAACTATGGCCAGTTGCCATGTTCTATAATATACTCGACGTTTGTGGATTGGCGGCCTATGTTCTCTATACTGAGCACAACAAGGAAGCCGCAATTAGAAAGGATAACCGCCGAAAATTCCTGCAAGAATTGGGATAGTTGTTGTGCATGCCGAACATTCAGGAAAGATGTAAAAATCCCCTTATTTGCCGCAACTTCAACACAAAAAGTTGAATAGAAGCTGTGCTTGGTGAGAAAATACGTTTGAACACACCTGCATAACCTGAGCCATCACCAGCATGGATAACACCACGGAGGTCCGATGGACGGCTCAAAATTCAAGGATCGCGCCATGTCTGTTCGGGGTAACGTAAGCCCAGGCGAAAAAAACCAGAAAATGCTGCAACTTTTGGGAAAAGCATATTTGTGACCAGAACAACACAACTATAAATTCATCTATGTAGAAATTCAACATTAATTTTCTAAATATACCACCTTGATAAAAAGTTCCCGCACCACACCAACGTGTGGCGCTCCAATTGAGTTCTGTTTTTCTTGTTAAGTTGATAAATCTGTTGTTGACATTCCCTCCAATCTTAACGTCGTAGTTACGTAGCCAAGAGTACATCTATCTCTGTGCGTGTTGGCGATTTTTTACAACGAACTTGTATTAAATTTTGCATAAAAAACGGATTTAATGGTGCGCGAACGTTGGAAATGTTGGAAAAGTGTTTCGGCAACGCTTCCCTAAAGAAAACGGTCATTTACCAGTGACACGAGCGGTTCAAAAGTGGTCGTGAGTCAATCGAATATGATGAACACAGTGGCAGATCATCGACATCGAAAACCGACGAAAACATTGATAAAGTAAAAAAAATGTTGGTCAATAACCACAAATTAACCATCACCATCAGAGAGATAGCGGAGGACTTGAACATTGCCTATGGATCCGTCCAAGGCATTTTGGTTAATGATTTGGGTTTCCGTCGTGTAGCAGCAAAGTTGGTGCCAAAAGACTTCAATTTCATGCAAAAAACAGACCGTGTTGACGTCGCAAAAGAGATGATTTGCGAGGCTAAATCCGATCCCACATTCATCAAAAGAATCATTACTGGAGACGAGACGTGGCGCCGTGGGTTTATGAGTACGACACGCAATGCAGACATCAGGCAAGTGAATGGCGTTCACCAAATGAGCCGAGACCAAAAAACTACGTCGTTTTCAGTCAAAAAAGAAGGCAATTCTCACGGTTTTAATGGATTACAACGGTATACTGCATCATGAATTTTTGCCAGAAGGCCAGACAGTAAACCAAGAGTACTCGTATTATTTGGGCGTTATGAGACGTTTGCGTGAAGCAATTCGCCGAAAGAGACCAGAATTGTGGGCAGAAAACTCGTGGATTTTGCACCATGATAACGCACCGTCTCACAGTGCCATCATTTTTCGTAATTTTTTGACGAAAAATGCAACAAATATCATCCAACAGCCACCGTTTTAGGAAAAAAATCTCTTTTTAGCTCGATACACTTCGTTCAAGGTTTCTCCAATTTATTGATGCGCTCCAAATAATACGATTTCTCGAGGCCCTCAAATTCGGCTCAAATCTCTTACCGCCGTGCGATTTCTTCATGTTTGGAAACAGGAAATAGTTTCAGGGGGCTGTATCTGGAGAATATGCTGGATAAGAGAGCATTCCTAACCTAATACATGCAATTTTGCCATTGCGATTGCAGACTTGTGCGCCGGTCCGTTGTCTTGGTGGAAGAGAAGCTCACCAAATGCGGTGCTTTTTATTTTAAATCGGTGTCAAATTGATCCAACAGCTGCTCATAATAGGCGCCGGTGATCGTTTTCCCTTTTAAAGATAATCGATGTGGAAACTGTCCCCAAGACCTTGTTGGACCTTGGCCTTTTTCGGCTTCGGTTCACCAGGAGTTCCTTGGTCTTTATAGTGTTGTGATGTATCCATGTTTCGTCCACTGTTATGAAACAGCACAAAAACTCGTTCTGATTGTGATTGAACATCGCAAAACATTCCTTTGAAGTTGTCAAACGATTGCGTTTGTTGTCAATTGTGAGCAAACGAGGCACCCATCTGGCGGATAGCTTTTTCATATCCAAATATTTTTGCAAAACTGAAATCACTGATCCTTCAAATTTTTTATTTTTTTTGACTGGTTTTTCTCCACGCATCCCTAATAGAACTAAAATAATATTTCAGTAGAAAGATAAAATGTCAAATCATTCTGCAACCTCTCCAAATTCGCGCACCATCACTCGAGGATCGTCCAATATCATACCGTAGATTTTATCGTCCTGAATTGGGCGATTAGAACGTTCCGCGTCACCTGTACTGGTACGACCGCACCGAAATTGAGTAAACCAGTGGTGGATGGTTCCAATCGAAGGTGAGTGAGAGTCCCCATAATACTTCTCAAGCTTTTGTTTGTTTTGCATGATGGTTTTTTACGCAGAAAATAGTGTTTAATGTGCACACGAAATTTACTTTTTTTCATTTTTACGAAAATTCTCATAGGCGTCTGTTTCAAATGACTGCCAAAACAAAATTACTTGACAGATCTGTCCGAAAACTTGAGTGCGTTTTTTTGAAAGATGCTTCTTGAGGTGGCAATGCCGTCTGTTTTAATTTTCATTGGGATATTAGGCCACTCTTGTAAAAATATTCAATAAATCTCTTATTAACAAAATTGAGTGGAATACGAATGCGTTAGCATACCGAAATAGTTTCTTTCCTTGATGAATTCTGTATGTGAGAAAAATTGATTGAGAATAAATGGCTTCTAGGTAAGAGATACCAAAACAGCGGTACTGCAATTGTTGGATAACTGCTGCCATTCCCACTTCCCAACAATATGCGTATCATCAGCTTCATCCTTGAAGGAGCAGGAATTGGAAAAAGTAATTTAGAAGCCAATGTACTTAGGAAATCTCTGGGTTTAGCAATGCCCCTTTTATATCATTCCTTGTTTCATGTGATGATTTTACGTATTTCAGTTTTACTAGTTCACCATACGCTATTCAATTGCTTTTTTTTTCTTTCTTGTTACCATTATTTTACTACACTTTCCTTTATTTCAGAAACCAAAAACAGAAACTTCGACCAAGACTACTACGAAAAGTTCTTTAAATAACGTTAAAAAATCCCCACCAAAACCTACAGAAGTTTCAAAAACTACAAGTTCATCGAAAGACGAAGAACTAAGGAAAACCACCTCAACTCGAACAAGTACACTTACCAACAATTTGAAACGAATACCAAATGGGAAGACATCCAAACCAGTACCTATCAAACCCTCCCCTTCCAGGTCTAGTTCAACAACAATGGCAAAAGCAAGGCCCGGACTGACACACGAAAAACAGTCCCAACCGTCAAAAGTGAAACAGATCCCAGCGACATCTAAACCTATCCCGACTAAGACTTCTTCTAGCAGACCGAATTCTGTTATGACAAGAGTTCATAATGTTACAGTTTCGTCGCCCCCTTCAAAGCGCAAAGAGATCCCAATTCCAACAATTGTGGAAAAAGATGAGCCGCCACCACAGGTCAGAAAAGCCAAAAGCAATCTCATTCATCCGGACAAAGGTATCATACCAAAAGACAAGGTTGTGGAACAAACGAAAAAAATCACCGAAAATGTGGTAGACGCTCCCGTAAAAGTCAAAGAACCTGTAGCTTTCGATGTAGTTTTCGGTGAGCGTCAAAATAGTAAGGAACAAGTTAGAAAGCCTAAAAGTCCTATTCCGTCCGATTCTAGTCAAGAATATGATGAAGATTTTGAGTCGTATGAATCAGATTTCGAAACGGGTTCATCATCCGCTGAAGTAGTATCAGAAGCTTCAAGTTCATCTGAATCGAGTTCGCATGATAATCGGGACGAACAGCTTGCTATTAGTGAAACTGAACCTGAATCAGAAGACCACTCAGACGAGGATGAGGAGTCAGAACTTACTCAGTTTCCTATAACAGTTATTCATCGAGATCGGGAGCAGGAGCGTAAACTAGATTCTGGCCATTACGATCTTAATTCGAAAAAGCGTCGAACACTGGATTCATTTGATAGCTTAGACACCCTTGCCAACTGTGAGCAGTTAGATTCAGGAATTAGCTACGAAGGCAGTATTCCAACAGTTTCGACTGAACCAGTTGGGCTGGTTCTTGGTGGATACCATAGATTTTATTCCCACCCTAAAATCACAAAAAGAGGACTGGCAATAATGTCAAAGATTCAATTTGACTCAATAAGCTTTACTCTTCTTGAACTAAAGCCAATTGCTTATGACACTTTTATGCGCCTGTTTGGAGCATCAAATACATTACAATCTTCGACTCAAACTCGTGAAAATTATTTGGACACAGAATGTCAAACTGATGAAAGTGAAATGCGTTCAATTTGGACCCAACATCCTCCCCAATATAACTTTGAAACTCATTCCTGCACCAACCAAGAAGATACATCCGGCAATTCAACTTCAGATGAAGATCCCTTTGATAATACCATCAAAGTGTTATCAAAACTGAAAAGTGATATTCCGTTTATCGGCAGAAATAACCGACATAAACAGATCAATTTTGAGCGACTTAATGTGTTTTTGAACACTTCATCTCAAATCATATCACAGATTGTGTCAGCAAACACTCACGATCTTCATTTAGATACGACTGAGCTTAAATTTATAAGTAATGGCTTCTATAAACTTAACACCCTTCTACTAAACGCTCTAAAAGTGATTCGTGTGTTTGCGAATGCCAAGTTCAATTTGATTTTAACAGTTCACGAGAGCATAGCAAATGTTTACCAAAATGACTTTTCGAACTTAATTATGGTTTGGAATAGTTCAGATGCAAGTAAGCCTCTAAGATTGCTGTCCACATGGAGTGAAGTATGTCGAGCTGAGATATGTAATGAGTCGTCGGATATCGTGATTTGCGGTCTCAGAGATGGTAGCGTTTCGATGTGGGACTTACGAGAGACTTATTCATTTTGTTCAAAACTTGATGGGCATTTGACACATTTTGCAGCTACCCATTCAATTGCGCCTAATTGGGGTGAAACTGATATGAGATCGATCGATTTTGGAGCAATAGTAGACGTGAAGAGCTTTCGTTCAACACCAAAGACCAACTTGGAGACATTTAAGACTGTTCAGGTAAGATATCAATTTATTTTGCAAAGTCGAAAAACTATAAATGATGATCAAATTTTGATATTAAATAGTAGCAGCTCAGAGCTGTGTTATTAGGTAACTTTTCCCATCTTATTTTGTTGTTAACCAATAAACACATTCATTTATGTTTGATCCGCCCTGATGCATCGTCTCTGGGATCAGAACACTTTCTTTCAGATATAGAACTTAAATGTACGGAATAAGCTAACATGGCCTCCAAACCACTTCTAGTGGAAAAATTTGGTGAAACCTGGGGATTTGCTGCACGTGCAATGATAGTAGGTTGTGCTAATTGGTTGCTTAGCTCTGGAAGAAATGGTCGGCGTCTGCTGGTAGCTTTTTTCAGAAGTAGATTGTTCTTGTAATACATAATGTAAGTGGCCAACGCAACTAGATTCAACATACTATAATACATAGCCAACGGCCATCGCTTCGTACGTCGTTTGCAGCAATATTCACCCGGCAGTTAATCCATACTATTGATCCCACCTTTGGTAGCATTATAGTCAAATATGTATCATCTGTGGTTTTTGCGATTCGCCAACCACATCTTTGGTATAGTGGGACGTTAACAGCAACACTCTACCGCCTTTTGCTTTTAGCTTTATGAATACACAGTCATCGTCTAACCTCCGAGCCGATAGCATCGCTCGGATGTATTTTTGTTGACTTTTTTTCTTTGCTAATGTCTCACACCGGCACAAATCCCCCGTTATAGTTATTGTTTGCCTTTTCTTTTGTTTTTCCTTTTTTGAGTGATACAATTTTTTTTTTACACGCGGGTTTACTTTATCACGTGTTAATATGGCCCTCGGGCCGCAGAGGATGGGTAATCATTTCAGGAATCTCGACGAAGACCCCCACCCGGATCCCAACCAAATAAAAAATATAAAATAAACTTTACACCACTACAGAATTACACTGACCTACCTACAAAAACATATTACAAAAATCCCAGATTTGTTCTCATCTCCCCAAAAAATATAGAATTTCCCATCACCTCTCTCAGTCCGTTTTTGATAAAAAAAATCGATAGACTGTATCAGTAAAGAATATGAAAACATATCCCAACTACGCGACGGTAGCCTCCTGATCTTGGGCAAGTCACAGAAAATTGCTGACATTTTCTTAAGAGTTAACAATCTTGCTAATATGTGTTCGGCTACTGTGAAACTTCATGATCGTCTAAACGCATCCAAGGGTATTGCTTACGCCTCATGTTTAATCAACGTCTCCGAAACGGAGATAGTTACTGAGACGAAACCTCAGGGCGTCACGGAAGTGTACAAGTTCACAAAAAACGACAATGGTAAGCAAAGGGCAACGGGTTTGGTGTTCTTCATTTACGACCTTTTCCAAACACCCAAATCGATCGAAATTGGCTTTTATACCAGCAAAGTCACGGAATATATGCGCTGCCGCAATTGTCAACTTTTTGGGCACACCACCAAACGCTGTAACGGCAGCACAAAGTGCGAAACATGCAATCTACCACCTCACACCCCAATTGCGCGTCATGTGCGCAAACTGTTCTCTGCCTCATCCATCATCATCGAGAATATGTCCCAGATATAAACAAGAAAAGGATATCGTAACTATAAAAACCACTAAAAAATGTATTATGGTTGAAGCCAAACGCATTTACAATCAACAAAATCCGTCTCAAGCACCAATCATTTCGGAAACATTCGCTGATAAATCCAAGTCTAGTAACCAAAATCCACAAAAAAAATGATCTCATAACCTCCCAGTCTCAACCAACACACCCTCAGTCTCAACTCTAACTCCAAACACCAAAATTTACACAACACCACACTCTTACTCACCCATATCAAATATAACTCAAGCACTTCCTAATAATAAGGACTACTACGTAAACCCTTCAGAAGTAGACGATGACAACTTAAAATAATAGATTTGATGTCGCGAACTCCGATTCTGCTGTTCGAGGGTTGAATCATTCGGGCTTCCAACAAGCTTGGATGCTTCGGCTCTCGGAAAGTCGGAGTCCCAACCTACACCCATCTAACTTACCCAACCCAAAACTAAAACGTTATAACACCAATTTAAAAATAAAAGTCCTGCAATAGAACATGAAGGGATTCGTCAACAATTATGACGAGTTGTGCATTCTGATTAAAGAACACCCACCTAATATTGTAGCCCTCCAAGAGACACACTGCCCGCACCTCTTTACACCCAACATACCCAAGGGCTATAAAGACTACTTCCATAATTTATCCTATAACATAACAGCTAAGCAAGGCATCGGAATTCAAATAAAGAAAAATATTAAAAAATACCCTAACAACTATAACTTAATTCTTTTCAAAAAATCCAACGCCAGATTCCGCAGAGAAGTAAAAACTAGTAAAGCTAAGTGCCTTAGCGACTTCACCTCAACACTTAACCCCAAGTCATCTATTAACACCATCTTACATAACATTCGGCGTCTGACTGGTAACTATACCTCAAAATCGATAAAGTTGATTGAAACTCCTGAAGGTTCTACAGCCACCCCATTCGAGATTAGCAACTTTTTTGCTTTAACCTGGTCGGATCTATCTAATGACAACAACTTTTCAAGAAGTTTCAAATCTAGTAAGACAATGTCCCTCAATCTTACCCCGGATATTAGACTAATTTCAACATCAACAAGACTCATCGAAGGCCAAATCACCTTGCTAGAGCTTGATACTTACTTAAGTAGACTCAAAGGTAAAACTCCTAGCAGGAACAGAGTATCGTACCCTATGTTAAAAAACCTACCACCATCAACTAAGCTAAGACTCATAGAGCTATATAATAACATTTTGAATTCAGGTGTGATCCTACAAAACTGGAAGCTAGCGACAATTCTTCCTCTTCCTAAGCCTAATAAAGGCATAGATAATATCAATGGCTACCGTCCGATATCACTTATTCCTTGCATGTCGAAGGTTCTCGAGAAAATTATTGCCAAGAGATTGCTTTTTTATATTACAATAATAAAAAAAAACTATTACATTCAAACCAAGTTGCCTTTCAACCTAATAAAGGTTGCTCTGATGGACTTCTGCATCTAGACTCTTTTGTCTCTAAAGCCGTATCAGCTCTTAATCATGCCACAATCCTCTCTCTTGACTTCGAAAACGCTTTCGATATGATAGGCATACATTTGGTGTTCTTATAAAAAGCCAATATTGACATTTGCTTGATTTCTGAAACTCATCTCGTGTGGAACTAAAGGGATACTGTGCTTATCATGCATACCACCCATCAAACAATGCCAGAGGCGGATCCTCATTGTCCATTAAAGATTGTATTGAGCACTCTATAAATATGAAGATTGAATGCGATGCAATGCAGTTAAGTTCGGTTCGCGTAAAATATAACCACCTGCACTACAACATTGCATCCATTTATTGTCCTCCGCGATGCAAGCTAGAAAGGAATGACTTTAAAGGTATCTTTGATTCACTCGGACCGAATTTTATAATTGGTGGTGACTTTAAATCGAAACGTACCTTCTGGGGCTCAAGATGTAATACAACAAAAGGCAGACAACTCTATGAAGCCGGTCGACAGGAAAACCAACATATTGGCCTTCGGATATAACAAAGACCCCCGATCTTGTAGGGCGCAGCCAAAATTTCTACAAACATCGAGGAAAGTTATGATCTCTCCTCAGATCACTCACCAGTCATTTTAACACTAACCATAATCTTAATTAAGAAAGAAATGGCGCCTAGATTAACTAATAACAAGACTAACTGGGACGGTTGTAGAAACTACTGCAATGAACATATTGTTCTAAACGTGTCGCTAAAAACACAAAACGAAATAGAAGACCAAGTCGACAGATTCATCAAAGTCCTGCAGAACGCTGCCTGGAACAACACTTCAACTCCAACAAGAAAAGAGAAAGCAAGTAGTGAAATAAAATATCCGCCAGAAATAATAGAACCGGTAAGAGATGTGCTTCCCAGCATAAAACATACTTAAACCACTTATGCAACAAATTGAAAGAAGCAATACGAGATTACAACAATCGGAATATCTCTACATATCTCGAAGGTCTGACTGCCGAAAGAAGTTCAAATTACTCCCTCTGGAAAGCCATGAAGGGAATCAAAAAGCCTCAAATGCAATTTCCTCCCATAAGAAAAAATAATGGCGAATGGGCAAAAGGAGATAAAGAGAAGGCGGATCTATTTGCCGAACACCTAGAAGAAACGTTTAAGCCTTTTGATGGGCAGGCGTTAACAGGAGGTTCTAATTATATAATTACGGCACTGGACAATTTTAGAATAAAAACAGTGTCGCTACGAGAACTTAACCAAGCAATTAAAAAATTGAAAAATAACAACGCCCCTGGTTATGATTTAATAACTGCTCAAATTCTCAAAGACCTGCCAAAGAAAGCCCTGATCAAACTGCTCCAACTTATAAATGCCGCGCTAAGACTATTAAACGTTCCAAGCCAATGGAAAGTTGCCGAAGTTATAATGGTCCCGAAACCAGGCAAATCTCTAAATGAAAAAAAGTCCTACAGACCCATATCGCTTCTGCCGATAATATTTAAAATATTTGAAAAACTCCTATTGTAGAGCTTGCAACCGGTCATTGAAGAGAGACGTCTAATTCCTGAACATCAATTCGGTTTTAGAACTAAGCACTCCACAATTGTCCAGGTTTTTAGAATTATGAATGAAATTGAGAAAGCCTTAGAGGGGAAAAAGATATGTTCAAGCGTGTTTCTTGACGTGTCTCAAGCCTTCGATAAGGTATGTCACGAAGGCTTAAATTTTAAGCTAAGCCAGGTTCTTCCGAGAGAGCTGCATACGATTCTGAAATCGTACCTGGAAAACAGAATTTTTCGTGTTAAACATGGCACCGAATACTCGGAATTTAAAGAGATAGCTGCTGGAGTTCCGCAAGGAAGTGTACTTGGACCGGTATTGTTTTTACTCTATACTCGAGACATACCGGAAGAATCAGGTACCATAGGAGCCACGTTCGCGGACGACACGGCGATACTAGCTACAGATACTTCAGTCGAGTTAGCTACTGGAAAGCTACAAACGGTTTTGGATAAAATATACGAATGGACAAAGATATGGCGAATTGTTCTCAATGAGACCAAATCTACTCATGTTAATTTTACTTACGGGAAAATAAGTAACCTTCCCATTTTCATTAACTCGGTACAAATACCATACGCAAATGAAGCAATGTATCTAGGAATGACACTACGAGTAGATGTAAAACTGAATTGGAAGCCGCATGTTAAGAAGAAACGTGATGAATTTGAAAATAAATTCAGACAAATGTACTGGCTACTAGGAAAACATTCCAAGTTAAGCATACATAACAATCTGCTCATCTATAAGCAAGTGCTTAGATCTGTTTGGACGATGGTATACAACTTTGGGGCTGTACTAAACCAAGCAACCGAAATATTCTCCAAAGCTATCAAAACAAAGCTCTAAGACAAATCGTGAACGCCCCATGGTATATCAGAAACAGTGATATCCACAGAAACTTAGGAATAGTGCGTCGATTACAAAGAATGAGACCATTCGATCTGGCGCGATAAGGACTATCCGCATATAATAGCAGTACTAGCAGGTGCTTTTAGCTACCTGCCCCACGCGAACGTTATTTGAAACGGAAACTACTTGATAAGGTAACTTAATTGTAGTCGATAAGAAGGGAGGCGTGTTTTTAGTGAGTAAGAATCTCACACTACTATGAGCAACGGGTTCATAGTGTCTATGAAGATTTTCACACCTACCCACCAAACAAAAAAAAAAACAAAAAAAAGAATTTGGTGTTAAATAAACTTATAACTTGGGGCATTGGTCTGAAAATTTTCCTCTATGTCAAATCTTTTCTCACGAATAGGAAAATTTGTGTAAGGGCAAACAATTGGGTTTCTTCCACCCATCCACTATTTAATGGTATTCCTCAAGGCTCCCCACTATCGGTGGTGCTTTTCATCATCGCTTTTGATGATATAAGTAAAATTATAAGTAAACAAAAGCAAATTGATCACTGCACTTACGCTGATGATATATACAACCTATGTAAGCACACTGATCTAGAAGAAACTAAAACACTACTAACAAATACAGTCAAAGATATATTAAAATGGTCAGACTCATCTGAAGCCAAATTGTCACTAGACAAATGTAAGATCTTACACATCTGCCGCAAGACTTCGTGTAGAGGCTTAACTTTAAACGTTAATAACCTCAATATCGAAAGTGTAAATAATTTAAGTATCCTAATATAATAAGTACTTTTTTGGAGCCGGCTCACCCTTTGCAGTCTGCAGTTTTGACTGAATACTGGGCGTATAATGGTGTATCCAAGTTTACAGTAACTAATCGGCGCCAAAACTCGGATTTATTGCGCCTAAACTGTGCCAACAGAGCGTTAGAAATGTTTATTCGAACACGTTTTTGGTCTAACCTAAACAAACGCGGCACCCAACGCGCGGACAGCTTTCTCATGCCTAAATCTTGATTTAATATGTAACAAACACGTTCTTTGGACATTTTCATAACCTCTACTATCTCTCTCACTTTAATTCTGTAGTCGTCTAACACCATTTGGTGAACTTTAGCAATGTTATCGCCAGTGGTTGCAGTTTTTGGACGTCCCGAATGTTCATCATCTCTCTCTTACGGCCACGTTTAAATTCAGCTGCCCAAAATTTCACTGTGCTAAATGATGGTGCAGAGTCCCCATACACAGAGTCCAACTCATTTTTGATTTGTGTAGGCGTATTGCCTTTCAAAAACAAGAATTTAATAACAGCTCGATACTCTATTTTTTGCATTTTCACAAAAAACACTCACATCGGCTCACTCAAACGACTGTCAACTAAAAACTGCGCGTCCAAAATGACTGACACTAGAATTCACGAGCTGTTAATGACGAGTTCCGCTATCTTTACGTTGCGGTCGGAAACTTTTCAGACAACCCTTCTATTCACTGACGGCTCCAAAAACAGTAACAGCACATCCTTCGGAGCTACTTACTAAGACGGATCATTATTCGGCATTGGGTTACTACCTAAAAGTGCATCTGTTTTTACCGCTGAGGCTTTAGCTATTCAAAAAATAGCCAGCAAGATGCGTGGTAAACATGTGATATGCTCTGATAGCTTATCAGCTCTCAATGCAGTTAAGAACCCTAATCACAATTCGAAGAGTGTCATCCAGATTAGGGACTGCCTTATAAGATCCCCCAACGAGCTGAAGCTAATGTGGATCCCCAGTCATATGGGGGTTAAAGGTAACGAACACGCCACAACTTCAAAAGGCATGGACACTACCTTCGTGAGGATGCGTTTAGGATACACAGCCTTCACCCACCAACATCTCCTCAAAAGGGAATCTCCGTCATCTTGCCAATCCTGTCACTCCCAAATCAACATCAGTCACATCCTAGGAATAGCTGAATATCGTAACTCCCTATCAACAAACCAACAATCACCTTACGAGTTTTTAAGTAAACCGAACCCCGAGAATATTGTCAAAATTAATAACTTTGCAAATAAATTGAATCTACACATTTAAGTATATTTACTAACCCATATTATTTTAGTTTATAAGTAAGTACTATAGAGCCGAAGGCCTCTGCAGCTAGTGCTCGTTTCTATGTATGTAGGATTGTTATAACCTTTGTAAGTTACAATGAATTGAAAAAGGATTGATATAATATTTATTAAGTACAACGAATTGGAAAAAAAAAAAAATCGGCATCGCCGCCAGCCGACCGCTCGTGTTGAAGACTCGGATTAGAATACCCTCGCCATGTTATTCCAACCAGTGGCAGACCCCTAGCCCGTTCAATACATTGTGCCATTGCCCCATGTCCACACCTTCATCAGCAACGTCAGCACAATTGCGCCACCGCCCAGACCCAACACAATCGCTATTCCACTTAATGACAACATTTGTGTTATTGCTTTTGTTAGTTAATCGCCTTCGCTTTTTATCTTCGTCCAAATGTAGGTCAGTCCACTGTGCGACAGATCATGGAGGATCAGTTACTCACAATCGATACCGAAGCGCTGACTTTGCTTGGCGGTAACTCGATTCATAAACAATCAGATGCGTTGTCTGTGGACATTAGTCATGGCAATATGTGGCGGGCATAAAACATTGACTCCGAAATGCGAGGCTCGGTGGTTATGCAGTCGGCGGGCGACGATCTGAAAATGATACTCAACAACATTATGTTTACTTAATGATAAATATACTACTTAGCTTCTACTGTGTGGTGGGTGACACATCCCACATGTATTAACTTATGTATTTTAATCATATGTTAATAAATTATAATAATAATAATACATATGAATGCAGTGTGGCATTCCGCAGAAAACCAATTTCAGAGGAAGGAATTGGCCGTTTAATGCTTCCTCTCACTATAAGAAATTCAGGTAGTATAGATTTTCATTTCTTATCCACCGTCCCAAGAATCGAAAATCTGTAATCGTTCATCAATAGAAGTGCTAAATGAAAGTTAGTAAAGAAGTTATCACAAGTAATGGTTCGTCCACTTCCTTTGTAGTTCACAGTTCTAAGGACTGAAACGAATAAAATTTGGAAACTTCAAAGTAAAAAAAAAAAATATTTTCATAATTCATATAAATTTTTTTTATTTGCTTTAAAACTCTGTTTTTACTAAAATCATTCACAATTACAAAAAATAAAAAAAATATTTGGGTTCCCATTCTTTCCTCAACTTTTTCGAGTGTCCTTCATATGGTTGGTGACAGTTACATCCGTGGTCTTTTTGGACGCTCTTTTCCATTTAGCACTAAAAACTTCTGCGTCCTTTGCACACTGCACACTTTTCCTCAATTTAGCTTTGACCAAAGCCCAATACCTTTCAATGGGGCGGCACTGTGGAAAATTGGGAGGATTTATGTCCTTTGGGACAAAGTCGACATTGTTAGCAACAAGAAAGCTCAACGTCGCATGAGCATAGTGAGCTGAAGCTAAATCTGGCCAAAATAATGTTGAACCCTCGTGTTTGTTTAAGAAAGGAATCAACCATTTTTTTAGGCACTCGTTAATGTACACTTCTCCGTTAATTGTTCCCGTTGTAATAAACGATGAGCTTGTGTGCCCACATTGGCATATGGCCTGCCAAGCGAAATATTTTGACCCGAATTTGTCCATCCAAATCGATGTTGTTGATTGCGGAAGAATCTCAGATTCAAACGAATTTTAAAACTGCGCACCTGGAAGAGTAGTAAAGTCGGCTTTGACATAAGTTTCGTCATCTAAAACCAAGCACGCTTTCTTGTTGCCGATCAACTGGTATACTCGTAGCTTTCGGGCTCGTTTTTTTATGACTTTTTTTTGCTTTTCAGTAACTTTTGGTATTTTTTGTTTTTTTCGTGTTTTTAGACCGTTACGTTTTTTAGATCTTTGTACCATTGTTTGGTTGGTATTACATTTCCGAGCAACATCTCTGGATGACATAGTTAGGTTTTTTACGAAGGTACCCACTACTTTCCTGTCCAAATTTGTATCATGTGCTCCAAATTTTAGCTCCACTTTTCTGTTTTCGCTTAACTGTCAACGTCTCCAAATATCGTTTAATAACAGAATCCACTATACTGCGTGCTATGTTTAATTTTTTTGCGATTAAGTGGTTTGGACGCAAAGTATTTTCGAACCATTTGTCGATGATCTTTTTACGGCGTTCCTCTTGACTCATATTTTATAAATATTTTAAACCGCACCGAACCAAAATCTATAACAAACTGAAACTAGAGAATATACAGGCTAATTTTGGTACAAAATGGGATTGCAATTTTTACGCATTGGAAGTATAGCCCGTATTAAAATTTACAGATTTTATTCATTTCAGTCCTTATGACCACACGTTCACCTTGCTTTTGTTCTCTCTCACCATCTGGCCCTAACCCGGTATAAATTATCCCTTTCAGTGGATACAATATGGCAGCATTACATCCCCCCCAAATTTGTATGACATAATTGGAGGGTTTGAACGGTACTTCATTGAGCATCAACCAAAGGTCTTTGTTGGGTGCTGCTTCATCTATGTACTTTGAGCTTTTAGTATGCGTATTTCCTTATCAAACCGAATAAGTCTTCCAATGGCCCAAAAGCGGCGAAGTCCCATGGTAGCGCGATACCAACTGGTGAGCAATATTTCCTCAAAGGTCTTTTGCATGATCATATTTTGAGCGGCTAACACCAGCAAACAGTAGAATTCCCATCACGTAAACATCTAATTCTTGTTCTGTGACTTCTTTCCAGACACGCGGTGGAATAACAGGATAATCCGTGCTCCCTACTTCTAAGTCCGAATTGTCTGACGATTTGTTTTGTGTAAGATGACATCACACATTTCTGGAGTAATAAACAATTTGAAATACATTTTATGCTCAATAACATTGTGGTGTTAGTTGGGCCGAACTTAGTGGAATGGACTTTGAAAATGTTATGCTGTTGATAACCATTTGGGTGTGGGGATATTTTACGACGTATCTTTCCGCCGCGTACATGATAACATTCAGCTTCTGAATGAACACGTCTAGCACTTTCAGCAGCTACTTCCTCTGCCTGCAAACTCTTCTTCTGTTTCGGTGGAGTCTTCTTCTTCTGCTTCAATCGCACCTTGTTCTTCCTCAATGTCAGACTCAGGCTCGATTCTTTTATTTCCATGTCCTCTTGTCTCATCGGCCATTCCATCAGGGTCAAGATCATACGTAGAATAGGCATCAGGGTCTAAAATCTACACATGTATGCACATAGCAGCACAAATATCAAGAGAAGTGAAGAAGATAAAAGTTAAGCTATTAAGTTCGAACTCCTCATATCCGCCACAACTGCCATCGGGTGCCTGTACTTTTCGTGTCGGAGTGCGTCTGCCCATAAGAATGGCGTGTGTGATTGGCATTACTAGCCTTCGTTTGCTGGAGAGATTGGGACCTTTCCGATATGGACTTTATCTGTTACCAGAGGGTGAGTTTCGTTTTGCTAGTCTGTCGCAAGTATTTCACTCTTTGTTATAACTAAGGGCCCGATTTAGTCAGGAGAACTATCTCAGTCTTTTCTATAGCAGGCTAGGGCTGCTTTAAAGTGCAGGCAGCCCTATACGTGATCGATGATTGGTGCACTAGAAATTGGCTTTCAGTCAATCCTCTCAAAACAGAAATTGTTCTCTTTACGCGAAGTAGGAAGCTAGCTGGTCTGACTCATCTAATTCTCCAAAGAAGGAAAGTATTTGGGTGTCATCCTGTATAACAAACTTCTATGGACCAAACATATTATAATACGTTGAAAGCTTCTAAATCTCTGTCGGCCTGCTGGCAAAACATGGGTCCGGACATGTTACCGAGAAGGATCCTTTGGATCCTTCATGTCATATGCGTCAATCATGTCATATGCGTCGGTTTCCTGGTGCAACAAGCTCTCACAGAAATATGTTACTGCTGCTTTTACTAGGTGGGGTGAAAAGTAACCTCCGTGGGAATTAAAAAAAAATTTTTTTTTAAATGTTTTTTTTATATTATTCAATATACGAGTCTTCTTTTAGTTTGATGCACTTATTCCAGCGATTTTCCAACTTCTTGATCCCGTCCGAAAAGTAATTTTCCAGAAGGTCTGCAAAATACTCCTCCGTGGCGTCGATGATTTCCTCGCGTGAGCTGAATTTTTTATTGATGAGCCATCTTTTGAAGTTGGGGAAGAGATAATAGTTCGAGGGATCCAAATCCAGTTATCAATCGACGCCAAAAGTCCGCCCGATTCCTCATCAGCAAGTCCAAACACTCTTTCGAAGTGCTATCACGTTCGTGTTTTTGGTCAGGAGTGAGCATGCGCGGCATCCAGCGGCAGGATAACTTTTTCATATGCAGAATATTGCCCAAAATATGGCTTGTGCACTCAGTACTAATCTTTGTGATATCTGCTAGCTCGCGCACCTTCACTTTCCGATCAGCCAACACCATTTCATGTATTTTTTTGACATTGTCCTCTGTACCCGCATTGGAGGGCCTGCCGCCGCGGACTTGATCGGTAGGGGAGTTGCGGCCACCACCGAACTCTAGAAAACAATATTTGACGGTGTAATCTGACGGAGCATTAGCTCCATAATATTTATCCAACTTTTCTTTTATTTCCTTCGCCGTTTTGCCTCTCAAAAAATAATGTTTTATGAGAGAACGAAAATCGTTTTTTTGCATACTCAACATGATGTCAAACACGTCAACAACAATCAGCTGTCAAAACAAAACTAAAGGCAGTATCGCACTAAAATTTGGCATGTCTGCCTAAACATGAACGGACTTCAAGGCACCATAACCTTTTTTGCAGTAGCAGCGCATTCTAGCAGTCAAGGAGGTTACTTTTCACCACTGACTCCAAAGAACTATCTACTACGCCTGGCCCTACTCTAGACCCATTAATAAATCTGTGAGCAGCAGTCTCAAAACCATCATCCATTTCAAGAGAAGTGGTCTTTGGTACAACACGCACTGGAGCTTTGACGACTTCACACGCCGGCTGTCTTGACTTTGATACCAGAACTCCTGCTGCGGAAAATAAATCGACTTTGTCTCTGACAAAGACTGATTTTAGTGGGAATCTGACCCAGGAAAGAAATATAGTCGGGTATTCACCTATGACCCAAAACAGATCTAGAATACGGCGCTGGTGCCCTTCTGGAGGACCACAACGTTGGATTTAACCTCTTCGTTAAGGAAATTTGCATCTTCCTTCCAAGCGGAGATATAAGCAATCCTGATGGCAACGAACTATATTGTGAAGGTCTGGTGGAGCCGGCGAAGCATTTGCATCTGTAGCGACAGCCAAGCTAACCTTAGAGCCTTGTTGAATCCTGTAACGACTTCCAAGCTAGTTCGAGAATGTAAGACATCGCTGAACGCAGTCGGAAGACTGAATTCACTGAGTCTTGTCTGGGCCCCAGGTCAAGGGAAATGAAATCGCCGATGAACTTGCCAGGCAAGGCTCAGAGCAGAGTTTTTCAGGACCCGAACCTGCGTTAGGTCTGCCTGAATCCTCACTTAAGGCTTCCATTGACACTTCGGTTTCATATGAGCACAACTGCAGATGGCATGACTGACTCGACGACGACGTCTCCAAAAATTCAGCGGTTTTGCTAAAGACTGCGGATTGCTTACTGGCATCGTGACGGGTTACTTCACTTTTGCTAAGCACTTAAATGTGGCGGTCATAAATGATACAACATCCTTCAACGCTTGCTGTGAAAGTGATGACGACATCTTTCGGAATGTCTGGCTTACCCCGCATCAGGCTGCAGGTACTCGGCGTTGAAGTGGTTAAAACAAAAAACCGTTTCGCTTGAGCCAAGGACTACGTACTAGGCCAGACACCGCAAAATGTAAATTCATTAACTTAATTTAGGTGGCCTTAATCAACAACTCTCTAGATGTGGCGTTATCTTGTACTAATTACCAGAAGAGTGGTGCTCAGCTTGATATGACATAGCCAGCGGAGCCGATAAGTTTTAGGCTTTTTGACAAGGTCGCTGTATTGCCCATACAATACAGACAACAAAATCCTTACAACCTCAACCTTGCCGTTCAAGCAATTGGTGTTCCTTTTTTGTCAACAAATTACACATTGTCACTGCTGCTTTTATTTTAATGGGCGCAAACGTTCCAGTAACAGCTCTTTGGTTTATTTGGTTGAATGAATTATATTCCAGAGTGCAACGTTGTCGAAACTCTCTTTTTAGACGTCATATGCCTCTGTGGTGCCATTGCCGATATTTATGGAACGGCGATCGTTCTCAAGTATGCCAAAACTTGGCGTAGCGTAGTTCTATATACGAGTAGCTTGTTTCTATAAATCTTGCCCTGTCATCCCTCAAATCAACAAACAGGTGATGGGTACATTCAACATAAGGTAAATATTTGGTCGATAGTGGACTTTCCAGACTTAAAACCGCATCGATAAAGACCTGTCAAATTCTTGATATAGAGTTTTAAGAGTGCATATACGAGTAGCAAGGTAGATAAATTCTTGTAGCCGATGTAATGGTGAGTGATTTCTTTCTACAATAGTTGGCGCAGTTTAAAGGCTCTCGCTTCTCGAGAACGAGGCAAACGATGTCCAGATTCCATTTACCTGGCATGCTTTCATTCGACCATATTTTAGAGATGAGTTGGAGAATGATTTTTTTACGAGTCAATCCTCAAGGGTTTTAAATAATTTGGCAGCCGGTCTGCTCCCGCAGCCTTAATAGTCTTTAATTTAGACATCGTTATCCAGACCATTTTTTGATCGAGTGGACGAAGTTATTGTCAAACATTGTCCAATGCCTACGTTGGATGCTTCAATTTACCTGACAGCGGAATGTTGGTCATTTTCATAATTAAAGAGTCTTCAGAAGTAATCTTTCCAAGGTTTTCAGCACTTGCTATGGCTAGTTTACGTTCCCGTTCTTATCTCTTCAGCATGCTCCTTTTGGGTAACTGTCACATTTTTGTAGAACTTTGAGCCATCATTTTGGCAGAAGCATTTCTCCATGGCATCAGTGGAAGGCTTCTCTACTCCTTTTTCTGTTTTTCTGAGAATTCGTCTGCTTTGCTTATAGAGTTTGTGAGTAGCTCTGGTTCTTCGTTGCAACTCCGCCTCGAACGAAGGATGTTCTCCTTTCCTAACTTGACATTTGAATCAGCAAGGACGACCTTAGCGTCGTCAGATATTGCTCATACGTCTAGTCGAACAGCTCGTAAGAGCAATCTTCGGTAGAGCCGTCCTCTTCCTCTGTGGGATCATAAGCATGTATGTTTTTGTTTATGTTGGTAAATTTAGCCTGAAAGTGGATTAAAACCAAATCTGAGGCTCACAATTTCTGGCATAAATCTTCCTTTAATGACAAATCCACATATAAAGGGCTACTTCTGCTCTATACATATTTCAATCACTGAAGTCGATGTTATGCCAAGTTTTTTGTCCTTCTTTTTCGTGGCCCATCTCATCAGACGTCTTGGACGGAAGTGATATCCATTGTTCATAACTCTATTTATGGCTTAGACATAATCCATTTTGTATATAATTCTGAAACACGTTTTCATTCTTTCGCATCAATCGTTTCTGGAAGCGACTTGAACAGACGATGTGCGATGGCACAAAATTAGCGTGCAAAATATTCTATATTAATTGGAGGCGCAGTTACAAAGTTTCTGGTACTTTCTTGATTTGTCACCGAGTTAAACACGGACTCACTTTATAAATTATCTTAATTGAATGTTTTTGCTTAATCAGCAGTGGTTCGGTTTTATTAAAATATGCACCACCCCAACAGGAAATCCCAGATTGTAGCTTTGATTTCAAGAGGCCATTACACACGAGTATAAAGACAAGATAAAATCTTATCACCACTTTGTTGAGGTATTGCTTTAAATGCAAGATTTGTCTACACCAACTCAGTGTATTGTCTAATATAGTACTTAAGTATTTAAAATTATCAACAAACTCAATTCTAAAACAATAATTACAGCAATATGCTAAAGAATTTTTAAACAGTTAAATAAAAATGTGTAGAATTAGAAGAGTGATAGTAAATTGGCAAAATGTCAGAAGAATGTTTTTTCATGTTAAATAACATACGAGTAAACGTCGTTTTATCACTGATAATTAATTTATGCTTTAAGAACCACGTCCGTAGTAATTCAAGTTCATGGTTACCATCACTAAAAATATTGAGAAGACTTCTCCTTCTTAAAGTTCCTCTCCGCTCCGGAGGTTGGAAATCATAATTTTTATAGTTCGTTTGGTTTTTATTCCTCTCATGTCAACGGCCTCGCCACACTGAAAGCATCGGTTCCCACTAGATCACCGAAATCAAGCAGTGTTGGGCGCGGTAAGTACGTAGATGGTTGACTACATGGGAACTCGGTACTCCGCGTGCTGTTGACAAAACGCCACATGGGCATAGTACCCCGGCGTTAAATCCCGGACCCTACAAATTAATTTGTATCGTTCCCTTGAAAATAAAAAAATAAAAAAAAAATTCCTCTCATAATTACTAATGTTAAAAGGCTAAGCCATTCCCGCATGTTTGACAGCCACGTTAGTCTATGTCTCCCAACTACTCTTCTTCTATTTCCCTTGTAGAATAACATCTTACGATATGCATAAGCTATTCTTTTTTTGTATTATATATACATGGTGACTTACTCGAACTATAACTTTTTAAAATACTATAATTTTTTTTATTTTTTGATAAATTTTATTGTGCCAAAACAAAAAGTGTTGGAAAATACATCAATTTTCAAATTGTATTAGTAGTTTCCAATATGTCCACCTTTGGCGCGAATAATGGCCTTGAGACGGCCGAAAAAAGCATCGCACGCTGCACGCAAGTGGCTCTGCGGTATTTTGGCCCATTCCCGGCGAAGTGCTTGTTTGAGGTGGTCCAAACTTTGGTATTTTTTAGTGCCAACCTTCGCCTTCAAAATACCCCAGACAGAGAAATCCAACGGATTTGCATCCGGAGAATTTGCAATCCATTGTGTCGAAGAAATGAAGTGTGGAACATTGTTTTTTAACCAATCTTGGTTTAGGCGCGCTTTGTGAGACGGTGCCGAGTCTTGTTGAAATGACCACGGACCGAAATGATTGTTTGCCCAAGGGTTCAGTACTGCCTCTAAGACAGTTTCACGGTATAGGATCGCATTAATTTTGACGCCACGGTCCAAAAATACGAGCGGAGGGCGACCATCGGCGGTTATGGTGGCCCAAACCATCACCATCGGTGCTGCCTGCTTTCTGGTGGCCGTCCGAAGGTGTAAGTTTTTGTTGACATATTGCTCGATAACAAATGGCGACTCATCGGAAAAAACCAAATTCGGCAACTCACCACTTTCGTGCAAGCGTAGCAACTCCTTCGCTCTTTCGACTCTAACTTTTTTCTGTTGCGGAGTAAGATCGTGTGCTTTTTGGAACTTCAGTGGCTTGAGCCCAAGGTCATTTTTAAGTATGTGCTGCATCCGTTTCAACGATATGTTGAGCTCACGAGCCATTTTTCTTCCACTTCGACGGATTTCGCTCAATTCGAGCCTTCACTTTCCGAACCATCTCTGCCGATGTTGTTGTTTGGCGTTTTGCAACGCTGCCAGTATCACGGTAACGAGCTATGGTTCGAGACACAAATGATTTATTCACGTTGAGGTGCTGGAGGGATCTAACGATAGCTACTTGTAGTTTTCCAGCCAAATATAAAGCAATCACACTATCACATTTGAATTCCAACGCGGATAAAAATTTTTCAACACAACTGAGACGCAAATCGTTTAAAAAACAGATAATAAAATTATCTGTCATGTGTCAAAATTTGAGCTCACTGTCATAAACGGTTTGGAAATTACAGCAGTCTGAAATTGATTGCAGTTCGAGTCTTTCAGGGTGTATATTAGCCCTCTTATCATCCATATTCATAGCTTCTTCGTTTGTTATCTGTTTATCTGTCTAACCAAGAGATACGCAATATTTTGCAGAATATCCACTTTTCGAATGCCTCTATTTTTCTTATCGTTGCTCTGTATAACGTTGATGTTTTAACTCCATATAATAGTACCGGCCAAATGTAACATGTAACTAATCTTATCTTGATATAAACATCAATATCTATATTATTTGTTATATAATACTTTTTTCATTTTGCAAAAAACCGTCCTCCCTGGTTCTAGTCTGAACTCGATTTCATTACTAGGATTCGCATTATTATTGAACCATTTTCCTAAATATTTAATGCTGTTGATTCTATCCAGATGCGATGCGACCAGATGTGGTATATAAATATATTCGTGCGGTTTTTTTTTTTCAAAATTTGAACGTTTATTTAAGAAAAACATCTACAATAGCATTACTCAAAGTATTGCCCATCTGAAGCTATGACATTTTCCCATCTTTCTGGCAATTGGTGGATCCCATCCCAAAAGAACTGCGCCGGCTTGGCAACCAAGAATGAATCAAGCCAATTTTTGATATTCTGCTCTGATGTGAGCCGTATTTCAGTGAGGGCATTCTGAATCCACTGGAACAAATAGTAGTCAGAAGGGGCAAGATCTGGGCTATAAGGCGGGTGGGGTAAAACTTCCCATCTACTGTTTTCCAAATAGTTCTTAACCGGAATAGCAACTTGGGCCGAGCATTGTCATGATGGAAAATTATTGCCTCGTGTCTGGTCGCATATTCCGGGCGTTTTTCGGCCACTGCTCTCTTCAAACGGATTAATTGTGTTCGGTAGCGTTGCCCATTGATGGTTTCACCCGGTTTTAGCAGCTCATAATACAGCACACCCATCTGATCCCACCAAACACAGAGCATTACCTTCGCGCCATGGATATTCGGCTTTGCCGTTGATTTGGCTGGTTGGCCGGGTTTCGCATATGATTTTTTGCGCTTGGGGTTGTCGTAATGGATACATTTTGTGGCGTTTCAGCAGCATTTCGGACATGCAAAACCGCCTTTCGACGTCTCTCGGCTTGAGTTCATGTGGAACCCAATTTCCTTGCTTTTGAATATATCCAGCTGCTTTTAAACGTTTTGAAATGGCTGCTTGAGTGACACCCAAAGATTCTGCGAGCTCTTCTTGTGTTTGGCAACAATCTTCATGAAGCAATGCTTCCAGTTCTTCATCTTCAAACTTTTTTGACTGCCTTAGCAAACCGCACCAATTAAGTTATAGACCCAATAATTTTTTTTTTGTTTTTTTAAAAAGAACTTAACACTCAAGTGGATATGAATACACTTATAATGCCTCAGCATGTGTTAAGTTTTTTGGAAAATTGGATAGAGAGAGAAAGAAAGATGTTTGGGCTCAGTGGTTATTTCGCTCCATGGGTGGCATCCAACATTTAATGGGGAGACTAAATTCTTAGTGGAGGTTTGGCTTGAGTTGATTTCTAGTCAACTACTCGTCTTACTTGATTTTCGTTAACTGAAAAAAATGGATGATATGTCTTTCGGGCGAGGCTGGGATTCGAACACCGAACCTTCCGATTTGGAAGCCAGTCCACTACCACTTGAGCCACGGCCACCCACAAACAAAAAACAAAAACGGTGTAAGATATAAAAACGATTCTGACCTTGTTTTGAAGCTAGGCTTATGCTATTATGCGTGGAATTGGAATTGACTCGGTCCAATATGTGCGGCGTTATTCCTGCAATAGCGTGTCGAATGTTGGCCTCGGGCTCACCCAAAGAGAAAATAATCGTGTGGTGTCATATGGCATGATCGCGGCGGCCAATTGATGAACGCTCGCCATGAAATAACCCATGGCATGTATGGCATGTATGGCATGTAGCGCCGTCTTGTTGGAACTACTGCTCGTATATATCGATGTTGTCGAGTTCTGACCGCAAAACATCAGTTAGCGTCGCTCCATACCTCAGACCATTGACGGTAACGGTTTCTCCTTCCTCATTTCGAAAGCAATAAAGTCCGATGCCATAAACCGCACCAAACAGTCAATCTTTGTGGATGCACTGATGTTTGGGCGAACACTTATGGATTGCGTTCGCTCCAATTTTGCTTGTTGGCATAGCCACTGAGCCAAAAATGGGCTTGGTCCGAGAAGATGGTTTTTTTTGCCAAAATCCGGATCACCGGCCAACATTTGCAGCGCCCAATTAGCGAACTCCCAGCGTTGTTTATGGTCGTCCGGCTTTAATTTCTTTATAGACGTACGCTCAAATCCAACCCAAATCCGGGTTGATTGGCGATGCCTTGGGGATATCTTCTTGGATACTGGCCGCTACGCCCACGGCGCCTATGTTTTCTTCATTTCGTACCAATCTCAGTCTGGTTGGCGGGTTACGATCCAAAAACCGATCACGCTCACCATTTTCTACGGTGTGCCGAATTACCTGCGCAGTGAAGTCATGATGACGACCGTCCTGATGACGAAATTCACGTGGCGCATTTATGGTACACTGAGACGAAATTTATAATAAAATAATGTTTTTTAATAATTTTCGCACATTCGACAAGCGCAAAACGATGCATGATGAAATGGCAAACCTTATTGGCTATTTTGACAGCTGGATGTCATTGGTAACTTTAACAGCTGCTGAAACATAACAATTGGAAAAACTATCTTTGCTATCTGGTCACCCTATATTATGTAGTTTGTTGCTTACTTTTAATTCAAAATTCTGCCTTTGCTGTTTCCTACTTAGAACAATAAGCCTTATTTCTTATTTCTTATAGTTATTGTTTACATCATTTTGTACATTCATCGTGTTACAAAGTTCGTTTATGTTGCTTGCTATTATGACAGCATCAACCTTTTTTTTTCTAATTTACGCTCGCTCAAGGGATTTTAGTACCCTTAAAATCCTTGCACACAGCGCGAGCGAAGGAAAATCAGGGAGGATAGAAAGAGAGGTACCGGTGAACGTTGGTTTTAAATGTTTGAAAGTTATAATGACTAGGAAATAAAGAGCTAGGCAGGGCATTCCATAAGCGAGTTGTGTGGCTTAGGAACGAATCACGATATTTTAGAGTACATCCAAAAGTGGGCGGCGGAATGCTACTGGCGATTCCTATGGCGCACTGGTGGTGGAAATAACTATAAAACAAAGTGAGACACGAGACATTTAGTCGGCGTTCGAGGGTGTCCATTCACTGAATGATATTGGTATCAGCTATGAGTTTTATCGCACGGTTTTGAATTCTATCTAGCAGGTGCAGAGATGTCTTAGGAGAATATGACCAGATGTGGGCATTGCACTCCAATTTTGGTCACATGAATGCCTTATATATTGAGGCCAGATGAGAGGGAGTAAAATAATTCTTACATCGTAAGTAAGATCTCACTGACACACATACCGAGAACGGAAAGTTTTTCGGATTCGACGATCCGAAGTGCCATTCATGGCTCGGCATTTAGATTTCGCCTTAATGTCAGCAGACAGCATTGAGTTTTAGAAGCATTAAATTCCACTACAATGGTAGTTTTCCAATTGGTTAATCTGTTAATATCGGAATTTACTGAGCTTAACCTGTCGCTACGAAAACCGTACTGTCGGCCATTGAGAAGTTTTCGTGTTTCGAAATATTTCATGGATTGTAAGTGCAATGGGTCTATATCGGGAAAGAGGAGAAAGATTTGCCTGTTTTAGGGACGGGCTGGACAAATGTGTGTACTCGCGAAGCATTGTTCTGATTCAACATGCTAGCCCAACGTAGCTTAGAGATAAGAAAAAACGGTTTTGCATTCTTCATAAATTATTAGGAAAAGTCGGTTGACACGATCCAACACTACAAAGTGGTAGAAATCCTCGACAGCAAGCATATATTTAGATATGAACGACAGAAGAGTAATTGAAAATTTAAACTGAGGTCCAAAAGCAAAAATAACAATATAGAGAAGAGTCAGAGGAAGTACGAGTAGCGACTTACAGAGGTTGCAGTTTATCACCTGTGCTTTTCAACATTTTTCAGAAGAAATATTCAAAGAAGCAATCACAGAAAACGATGGAGGAATAAAAGTAAATGAGGTGAACAAAAACAATATAAGATACGCAGTCCCGCTATTTACGTGCGTAGTGATGTAGCTTACCAAGTTCCACCACAATGTAGTCCCTGTTCCAATCCGGAATCCAATTTCATATGGTTAAAATTCCATCTCCGTAAGCAAATTATCCACTACTGCTTTATTTACAGAAGCCCCAAACTGGGCAGCAATTCGGCCTTTAACGAGTTTGATGCGCAGTCTGGCTCCATTCAAAGAATTGTATCCCTGTATCCTATACACAATTCTGGGTAGCTTCGGGACATTCTGGACATACAACATCCGAAGGACGGTGATTTGGCAACTTCGCTGCGGAAAACAACTTGACGCAGCTTGTAAGTGAGCCCACGCGAATACCAGACGTTAACAGTCACGCCGCCAACACCCTGGATTTGTTTTTAACTTCTCACCCCCATAAGTACTCCGTTGATCTGCTCTGCCCTCTAAGCTCGACAGACCATTGTGTCATATCAGCTAATTTCTTGTACATTCACCACACAGTTAGAGAAAAGATTCCGAAAAAACCGCATGACAAAACGAGAAAGCCAATTGGAGCGGACTTAACAGCTTCTTTAGGAATCATAACTGGTCATTATGCTTTCTCGATAACGACGTAGATGCTGCTGCTGATATGACCACAGACACTATTTTCTTTGGAATAAGATTATCCTCATTGGATTAAGAGTATCAGACCAAAAGAAAAGGCATGGTACGACTCAAACTGTAAAGAGGCTGTCAGGGTAGAGAAATGTTTTTTCAGTCCTATAATACCAAAACCGAAAAATGATCAAACGAGCTAGGTATGACTGCAACGTGATTTATAAATGTGTAATATTCCAATACGACCACAAACAGAGGCAAAAAATAATACAATGTCCAAAAGGTAGTAAAAATGTTTAGTCGTTCGTCAAAAATATTAGAAATTCGGCATCATCCTTCATCCCAGCGCTCATTTATAATGACATTGCAGCTGTCAGCTCTTTGAGCAAGGCAAATCTGCTTATGTTTCGCAATATCTCAAAACACGAAAACTTCTTAATGCCTGGCAGATCTGATGGCATGTCTCACCGAAAAGTGGAACCAAAGCGTACATCAATCTGGCGAAATCAAGATAGTCGCACTTGATATTTTTAAAGCATATGACAGAGTTTGGCATCAGGTTCTTTTGTCGAAAATGGGTGCTTTTGGGATCGATGACTCTCTTCTTCAATAGATTAGAAATTACCTTTTGGAACGTTCAATTCAAGTTGTCTTGGATGGTTTCAAGTCTGATATTTACAAAATAAATGCTGGTGTGCTCTAGAGCTCCGCTCTCTCTCCGACACGGTTTTTAATTTTTATCAATTTTTATCTTGCCACCTCTAAACCAATATATTACTTTGCTGATGACAGTGCTCTCTGTTTTTCATATTCATTTCCGGACTCACGTCCCTGCTCTTCGGCTGTAGAACGGCAACGTCAGCGTATGTTAAGCTCATTAAATTCCAATATTAACAGCATAACTAATTTAATGCTTCCAAAAGACAATGCTGCCTGCTGTCGTTCAAGCCAAATTTAAACACCCAGCCGTTATCCATGAACGGCACTTGCATCGTCGAAACCGATAAACTTTCCATTCTCGGTATGTGTGTCAATGACATCTTACGTTGGAATGACCACATATTCGATGTCGCCACCACAATTCAAAACCGTACTTTAAATTTCATAACTGATGCCAATATCCCTCAGGCGATGGACACTCTCGAACACCGACGAAATGTCTCGTGTTTCACTTTGTTTTGTCGCTATTTCCACCACCAGTGCTCCATAGAAATCGCCAGTCGCGTTCTGACCTTTCAAACCTTTAACCGTAATACCCGTCTCGCTATGAATGTTCATCAGTACACCCTCAAGCCCACTTTCGGACGTACTCTGAAATATCGTGATTCGTTCCTAATCCGAACAACTCGCTTGTGCAATGCCCTGCCGAACTCTCTATTTCCCAGTCATTATAACATTCAGACATATAAAACCAACATACATCGGTAGCTATCCTTCTTTCCTCCCTAAATTTCCTTCGCCCGCGTTGCGTGCAAATACTTTAAGTGTACCTTAACCCATTGAGCGCGCACTGCTTTATAAAAAAAATAGGCGAACCATACGTTATTATTATTATATTTTAAAAATGTAAACGTTCTTTTCTCGAATGTGTTAACTGAGTGATTGCCTTTATTTATAAGTACTACTGGTCAATTCAATTTAACTAGTGAAAATAAATACTTTTGCATATGCATAGAACAGTTTGTTTTGTTCTTAAAATGACTTATACATGTTTTCTCTATTTCAGTTCGCATCATTAAATGAAACTGGAATTTTAACTATTTGGACTCTAGTAGAAACTGGTGCAAGGAACTACGAAATTTGCCAGAGTTCTGATTCAAAGTTTGAGTATAGTTCACCATGGGCTCGTGTGAAACTAATCCAAAGTGCCATTTGTGATTTGCGCGAATACATCGAACTAGGAACTGTCCGAACAAGCAGCGCTTTAGAACGAACTAGGTCTAATTTTCAAAAACAAATTTTCGAAGACGATATTCTCAGAGAACTTGCCGAAACGAGTAGTGATATAAAACTCGGCCTTCAGGGACTTCGCTTCACAAACTTAGATTGCGGCACTGAACGTATATTTGTGGGCACTAATCGAAATTTTATTATTTGTTGCTCAAAGTCCCTGAAGAAGGAACGCTTTCGAAAAATAAATATCGTCGATAGTGGGTTCCTATTTCCGACAGCAATTAAACTACTGGAAAACGAAATTTTCTTGGTAATCGGGCTATCAAATGGATCAGTTATGATTTTAAACTGTAATCAAGAAAAAACGAATAAACGAGATAAGCCACAGTACCCAGACAGATCACGACGACCAGGTACAGCTGACTCTCGGTCCACTGATTTTGACTTTGAAATCGGAAAGTCATGTGCCATTCAGAATATCATTCGAAATGAAAGACGTTCCTCAGAAGACCATTTCGGCGAACATGACTTCCGCCCAAGCACAGCCACTTTAATTGAAGCTACAATAGAGGGCAATAAGAAACCATACGAGTTAAGAGTTTTCGATGAACAAATCCTTCTAAATGGTTCAGTTTTGCGCAAGGACCTTGTTCAAAATTTGGAAATTTCAAGCGATGGGTGGACATTGTTTTCCCTGTCGGATGGAGATGTAAGGGGTTTTGATTTTTACACAGAGAAAGAAGTGCCATTAAGCACGAAATCGGGAGGTACGAAGATTGTGGAGATAGCAGTGAATCGCGGTGTTGGTGAAGAGAAAAAACTAATTTTGTTAAACGACAACAATGACGTCCAAGTGCACTTATTAAAATAATTGTTTGATCTTTTCGAATTCCTTTGTTAACATCTTTAAATATATTACAAGAAATTAATAAATTTTTATTATGAAATAAATTCGTATATAAATTTAAGTTATGAAGAATTAATTTGTTAGCCTACTGGTTCAGAATCTCATTTTAGTGTAGGCGCATAGCATTAGAATAGGATAGTAGTCTAGCTTTATAATTCACCGTAAGTCTAGAGCTGTTATTTTCTCTGATGATTCACACTTTAAGTTCGCTCCAAGATGATGCGTAGCAAGCATGACAGCAACAACAGTCCATTTGATTGGCATAAAGTATATCTATAGTAAGCTAATTTGCATTAAGAGCAATAAGTATGGTAGTTTATATTGGGTCTACAAGTAAGTTTCCAGCGTTTGTCAGAGATGGCGCCACCAGTGGATCCCGGGCAGAAATGTCAGACCCCATGTGTTTATTTGTAGGTTTTGTATCTGTCAACAACTTTGCAGCATTATATTTGAGCAGTTCTATCGGTGTCGTACATTTTATCGAGCAAAATCATGGCAAGTTTCAAGCCAAATAAACGTCATTTGCGGGAAGCGCTGCTTTTATTCTTTAATATGAAGAAAAGTGCGGCTGAGGCCTATCGTTTGCTTTCGGAAACTTATGGGGCGGAATGTATTGGTGAATCGACGTGCCGCGAGTGGTTCAAACGGTTTAAAAGTGCTGATTTTGGAGTTGAAGACAAAGATCGCCCCGGAAAGCCGAAAAGTTTTGAAGACGAGGAATTGGACGCTTTACTGGATGAGGATCCGTGTCAGATTCAAGAAAAACTTGCTGCATCATTGGGCGTCACGCAACAAGCCATTTCCCTGCACCTAAAAGCACTGGGATTCATTCAAAAGGTTGGAAACTGGGTGCCGTACGAATTGAAGACAAGACACGTCGAACGGCGATTTTGCATGTCCGAAATGTTACTGCAGCGGTATAAAAATAAGTCATTTTTGCATCGTATTGTCACTTTTGATGGGAAATGGATTTATTATGATAATCCTAAACGCAGAAAATCGTATACAAAGCCCGGCGAGCACGCCCAATCGACGCCCAAACGAAATATTCACGTGAATAAGGTCATGCTCTGCATATGGTGGGATCAAAAGGGTGTCGTATACTACGAACTGCTTCCGAGTGGTGAAACCATCAAAGGACCATTATATCGAACCCAACTAATTCGTTTGAAGCGGGCATTAAAAGAAAAACGGCCAGAATATGAGACCAGGCATGAGTCCGTCATTTTTCATCAGGACAACGCTCGGCCACATGTTGCAGTTTCGGTGGAAAACTATTTGGAAAATAGTGGATGGGAAATTCTGCCTCACCCGCCTTACAGTCCAGACTTGGCACCATCTGACTACCACTTGTTTTGTTCGATGCAGAACGCTCTTACGGGAATACGCTTCAGCTCAGTAGAGGAAATCAAAAATTGGCTCGATACGTTCTTGGGCTCGAAAGACGAGAAATTTTTTTGGTCCGGAATTCATAAATTGCCAGAAAGATGGGGGAAAGTTGTAGCTTCCTATGGACGATACTTTGAATAAAGCATTGTAACTATGTTTTCATAATAAAACTTCAAATTTTGGAAAAAAAACGCTTTAAACTTACTTGTAGACCCAATATAAAAATCTATTATTTAGTGCCACGGTTATATTTCTTACAAAACGTCAAATCATAAGCCTGTTATTGTTTGTATCGTCTGCCGAATATACTTTTTTTTAAATTCTCTGGGTACAATTTTGACTTTATATTCAGAAGTGCCTGTGATGGCTCAAGTGGTAATGAACTGGCTTCCAAATCGGAAGGATTGGTGCTCGAATCCCAGCCTCGCCCGAAAGACATATTAATTTTTTCAGTTAACGAAAATCAAGAAAGAGGTGTAGTTGACTAGAAATCACCATCAAGCCAACTTCCACTAAGAATGTAGTCTCCCCATTAAATGTTGGATGCCAAACATTGAGCGAAATAACCACTGAATCCATTTAAATATTGTTTTTTCAAAGCTGTTATAGAAGTTTTTCTTAAACAACAAGATCGGGAATTAAGTTTGATTCAAATATTAATATTATTTTATTTGAATACAACTGCGGCTGATTTTAACGTTTAGTTTTTGGCTACACCTTCGAGCTCTTTCTTATCTTGAATATTGGCTTGAAAACTCTACATACTCGTAGCTTACAGTTATTAGCATAGGCCAAAGACTTTACATAACCGCAGAAAGAATATCTTCAAATAGCACGACCTATTTAATTTTGGTGGGGACGAAGGCCACCATTTATTCGGCTTAATACAAGCTATAACTTAAAATTAAACTTAAACTTAAACTTAAACTTAAACTTAAAACTAAGGTTAGTTGAATTGGTGAAGGAGAACGGATTTGAGGTAGGGAGATTTGCAGTTTTTTTTTTATAATTTGCGCGCGCTCAAGGGATTTCAGTACCTTTAAAATGTTTGCATACAGCTCGGGCGAAGGAAAATCAGGGAGGATGGAAAGAGAGGTTGTTTTTAAATGTTTGAAGATTATAATGACTAGGAAATAAAGAGCTAGGCAGGGCATTCCATAAGCGAGTTGTACGGATTAGGAACGAATCACGATATTTCAGGGCACGTCCGACAGCGGGCTTGAGGGCATACTGATGAGCATTCATAGCGAGGCGGGTGTTACGGTTAAAAATTTGAAAGGGCGGAATTCTACTGGCGATTTCTATGGAGCACTGTTGGTGGAAATAGCGATAGAACAGAGTGAGACACGAGACATTGCGTCGGCGTTCGCCGGTGCCCATTGTTTGAGTGATATTAATATCAGCTATGGGTTTTACCGCATGGTTTTGAATCCTATCTACCAGGTGCAGAGATGTTTTGAGCGCGCCCGACCAGATGTTGGAATTGTACTCCAATTTCGGGCAGATAAACGCTTTAAATATTGAGGCCCGAACAGAGGGGGTGAAATATTTCTGAAATCGCTACAGGAAAGCAAGACATTTCGCAGCGTTGTTGACGACACCGAATATAGTACGTCGTCATTCCAGTTTTCCTGTTTTCCAGTTTTCATTGACACACATACCGAGAAAGGTTTATCGGTTTCGACGATGCAAGTGCCATTCATGGATAACGGCTGGGTGTTTAAATTTCGCTTTAACGACAGCAGACAACATTGTGTTTTGGAAGCATTAAATTCTATTCTGTTAGATATGCTGTTAATATCAGAATTTAATAAGCTTTAAATTCGCTGACATTCTCGTTCTACAGCCGAAGAGCAGGAACGTGAGTCCGGGAACGGATATGAAAAGCAGTGAGTACTGTCGTCAGCAAAAGAATATATTGGGTTAGAAGTAGCAGACAAGAGATCGTTGATGAAAATTAAAAATAGTGTTGGAGACAGAACGGAGCCCTGGGGCACATCAGCATTTATTTTGTGAATATCAGATTTGAAACCATCCAAGACAACTGGAATTGAACGTTCCGAAAGGTAATGTCTAATCCATTGAAGAAGAGAGTCGTCGATCCCAAAAGCACGCATTTTCGACAAAAGAGCCTGATGCCAAACTCTGTCAAATGCCTTAAAAATACCAAGTGCAACTATATTGCTTTCGCCAGATTTATGTACGCCTTGGTTCCACTCTTCGTTGAGACTGCCAGGCATTACGAAGTTTTCGTGTTTCGAGATATTTCTATCAGCGTTTCCATGACCTTGAAAAGAAGGGACGTAAGTGCAATGGGCCTGTAGGACGAGAGAGAAGAAGATTCGCCCTTTTTTAGGGATAGGCTGGACAAATGCTGTTTTCCATCTGCTCGGAAAGAGTCATAGAGAGTAGGATCGATGAAAAAACTTACGCATTGGTTTCGCCAGCGAAGAAGAAGAACACCTCCGCAAAAGGAGGGGAGATATACCATCTGGATCAGCGGATTTGTGAATGCTAAGATCTTTAAGAACTCTTGCTACTACACGAGTGCGAAAGTGTATTTGTCCCATTGAAGATTCGACGCACTTACGAGTAAATGTAGGCGGAGACAAAGCGCAATCTGGGAGTGTTGAGCTAGCCGCAGAGTGTGCAGCAAGCAGATTGGCCTTGTCCAAAGAGCTGACAGCTGAAATATCATTATAAATGAGCATTGGGGTGGAGAACGAGGCAGGATCAGGTGGAAGTGAAAGACGATAGGGTTTAAATTGATTTTTCGTAGCATACCTGAGATTGGCTCGTTCGCGCCGTAGCAGGAGGTACGGGATCGTTTATGGTTAATATAAAAAGAAGGGGACCGAGATGACTGCCAGAGGTGGTAATTTTAACAGTATGGGTTCAAAGCCGAGAGCAGACATTTTGAAGAGTATTAATCGATGAGAGATTTTATCGAAGGCCTTGCTAAAATCGGTTGCAACTACATCGACTTCGTTGCCATTCTCTAAGGCAGAGAGGGGAAAAGATACGAATTCAACGAGATTTGTGGTGGTTGTTCTACCCTTCAGGAAGCCATGTTGTGTAGGAAATATGTGATTTCGGTCTTTGATACTTTTTTGTGGATCGGGGTTATGAAGGAGGTTTTTCAAGCCTGAGGAAATTCTCCTTCTGTAAAGGGGATAGTCGAAAGAGATTAGAAAGGGGAAGGGAAAGAGATAAAGAACAGTTTTTTTAAGGAATACGGCAGGGAGGTCATCTAGGCCGAGTGTGAATTCGTCATTAAGTTGGTGTAACTTATATTCGATAAAAGCGGGTCCAGAGTGTGAGAGAGTAGTGGGTCATTGGAGAAATTCAGTAGGTAATTAAAATAGGATAGATCTAGTACAACAGAGTCATTGGTGAAGGATTGATTGAAAAGGGTGGCAATTTGGTTGGCAATGGTAAATGGATCGATTGATGACTTGTTGTTGAAAGAGAGGGAAGCAGGGTAGCCATCGGACTTTCTTTTGTAGTTAACCAACTGTAGGTGCCACGTTATCCTGCTGGAGCCACATATCTTCCCGATGAATGTCGCCCATATTTTCTAAGAAATAATCACTGATTTTTGACCGATAACTTTGGCCATCGACTGTGACGCCAGCGCTAACCAAATTTTCGAAGTAGTTTGAAGAACACAAGAATAAGTGTACTTTTGTGTACTCAAGAGTCTCTTCTAGATTTACCTACAATTACGACAGTTTTGCTAATTCACAATCCAATCGAAAAAAAATGGGAAAATTGTACTCGTCAGTTAGCTTTCCCATAAAAACACGAGTCGGCTTAAAGCTGCTCAAAAGCCCAATGCGTGATCTTCCGTTGGAAGCCATGGTCTTGTTATCTTGCTTCCTGCACCATCTGCATCTGACAGTATTGTTCGAAACCTAAGCAACTTTTTCCTCTAAATTATTCAAAGTCGAATATTTATGCATTTATTCTTTGTAATAGAAATGAAATAATTTTTATTTATTACAGTAAGTACTTATATAGTTATAGTAAATCCAAAATCAATTTATTCAAAATAAATGAAAAATAAAATACAAATTTCCCTCAAAATGCAGCTGTTTGGAACCTAAGCAACTTCTATGTAAACACAACTGTTCCGCGATAAACGGTATCTTACGGTAGTTTTCTTGCTATGTTTTTGCAATTTTACGTGCAACGCTTTTTGTTTTAGTTAGCTGAGCGCATTTGTTGTGTAAAAAAGTTCCAATTGACACCTTTTTTTTCAATTAATGCAATAATTAATATGGAAAAACGATTAAATATTGAATTATTATTATTATTGAATGCTATAATAACGGCGAATATCAATAGCTAAAAAATTTACAATAACAGGTCTATTATTTTACGGGTTTTTAGAAATAAGAGCAACTGGAACAACTGAAAAAGTGAATTTACGTCAACGTCCTCGCAAAACATCACGTCGAACATATAGACGAATTGTCAATTTGAAAAGAAAGAATGCTAATAGAATGCTATTCGCCATCTAAAAAGCCATTATTCATAAAGGAGCATTTAAAAAAAGGTCTATTTAAACTTAAATTTATTTTCTCGAGTATTAAAAAATTGTAATACACTTTTAGATTAGATTTTGCAAAAGCACATATAAATTGGTCAGTAAACAAGTGGAAGACTGTTCTTTTTAGTGATGAATCAAAGTTCATCCTGTTTAACTCTGATTGTATCTGTTATGTTTGTAGAAGGAAGGGTAAAGAACTGAACCCCCGGCATGGAGGGGTAAATGTAATGGCGTGGCCTTGTATCTCAGCGAATGGAGTTGGACCTTTTCGTCAAATAAAAACAGTAATAGATCGATTTGTCTGCAGACACATTTTAAATGGGCAAATGATACCATACGCCGAATGTAATATGCCACTTCGATCGGTGTTTCAACATGACAATGACCCGAAGTAATCATCGAAGCTGGTCAAAGAGTGGTTATCAACCTATAGGATTCAAGTTTTGGAGTAAAAAAATTGGGCTGTGTTTTCACGAAAAGTTTATTTGAAGGTGTAAAATTGATGACATTAAGTTGAAAAAATTGAAAATGACCACCTTTTGAGTTTATGCACATTTGTTCTCGTTTTATGGCATTTTGAATTGTTGCTCGCAAAACATCTGGCTCCAAAATGGTGATTTTTTCTCTTTCAAGGTAAGCACGAGATTTCAAAAAGCCCCAAAGAAAGAAGTCTGGCACCACAGTATGCAATTTTGTAGGATTAATTGATCAAAGTAGAAGAAAACAATAATGAAAATTGTTACTGTTAAGATGAATTTAGATAAGCTGATACACTAGATTAACCATATACAACAAAATTATTACGGTAGATGGATTGCTTGTGTTGATAATCAGCCGGTAAAGCAACTCTCTCCCGGTTAAGCTTCAACAATTGTAAGTAGTTTCTCTCCGTGTTACATTGTAAATTCTAGTGTTAATTTACGAAAAAATATTTTGGCATGAATATTTAACATCAGAGTATGTACCTCGTATTTCACTAAAAAAACAGTTTTTTTAAACAATGATTTTGTAAAGTAATCTGCACCGAAATATATTGCTGAGATAATTGCAAACTAATTAAATGTTTTGCGTTTATTGGACTAAAAAAACTTTTGTATGCCGTTGTACGTCGTGATTTTATAAATTTGGTAATCTATGAGTCCTACGTATTTAAAAAATTAAGTGCAATTAACAGCACAGACAACCGTCTACTTGTATCAAAGAAGGACTATACGAGATTCTGAATAATAATAACTCAGGAGTGCCTTCTGAATCTATTCACCTTGATTACTTTAAGACCAAATTTAATTTAAATTACGTTTCTCAATTAATGTCAAATGAACTTAAGCGGATAATTCTTTCATTTGTAACCGCACTCAACCAAAGACGGAAAATATGTCATCGTAACAAAAATGTATTATTGAAGATACATAATGATTGGCTAAATGTAAATATAACCATTAAGAACTTAGATGCACCCAGTGGGTGGCCGTGGCTCAAGTGGTAGTATATTGGCTTATCAATCGGACGGTTCGGGATTCAATACCGAAAGTGGCCGAAAGTGGAGACTAAAAATTTAGTCTCCCCATTAAATGTTGGATGCCAGCCATGGAGCGAAATAACCACTGAGCCCAAACATCTTTCTTTTTCTTTCTGTCCCATTTTCCGAAAAACTTAACACATGCTTTGGCATCATAAGTGTAGTCATACCCACTTAAGTGTTAAGTTCTTGAACAAAAAAAAAAACAAGCGGTTCGCGAAATGTCAGAAAAGTCAAACGGCCAACAAAAAATTTGCTTCAACTAGCTCAGAATTAAAAACGGGGAAGGTTCAAAACTGCTCCTTGAATATACCTTAAGCGAGCTAACTCCTGCTACTAATATAAGGCTGAGGCAATCTCGAACAAGAAATGCTGATCGTATATTGGGTAAAATGGTTTCAAATCCTAAAAGAGCAAATAAAATCAAAAAAGCCATTCGAGATTCAGAACAACTAATTTCTACGCACAAACAGTATTCGCCTGAAGAAGCCTTAGCCCTAATAACTGCCGCAAAATTGAGCTACCGATAATACTAGTTAATTAGAAAATCGGCAATAGAAAAAGGAATAAAACATCATGCGAACAAATAAAAAATGCAAAAAAAAAGTGCTATCCGTGGAGGATATAATGATAATGACTGCATAATCAGTGAATCCCTCGCTGAAATTAAGTTGCAATCATTAGTCGGTTTGACAATAAAGAGACTGTGTGTTGGCATCCGTTTTTTTGTGTTTAAATTTTCGCGCCCCACGCTTGTCACAATTAATAATTTCAAAACATCAATTTTCCATGTGGTTCCAGCCATAGTTAGCTTTATTTTCTAGTATTTAGTGCAACCGGTTACGACCGGCATTGGATTTTTTTTATTTTGTGTTGTGAAATTATTGCAACAAATGGCTGTGCGATTCAAGTAAGTACATGATATTTTATTAATTTTCCGTAATTTGCTACATTTATGTATTTTTTATTTGTTTCAAAACATCGTTTGTCCTGATAATGCAATAATATTATCCAATCTTCTTCATATGTTCGGTTTATCCTACGCGAAAAGTGACGGGTGCCTTTCGACACCTGTAGGCTGTTATGTAGTCTTTTCCTTGTTTTAGTTTTTCCTGTGTTTATTTACTGTTTTTGATTTTTTTTAGGGATATTTCACTACATGAAGCATTGGCTGTGCTAGAAGATGGTGAAGATCTTGAGCCTCGGTTGTTATATATCGAACCACCAGACCCCGTAGTTCACACAGACAAGGATTCAGCCGACGAAAACGAAAGTGGTCTTATAAATAACCTTACAGGTCGACAACTCAATGCCAGATGCGAAGTGGTACTAGCATCATCTACATGCAAAACACGCTAAGTCGTAAACAAGTACCTTCTAACATTGAACCTGAGGCCGGGCCTTCTGCTATTTACTCTCGCAGTTCTCATAAGCCGTCTCGTGGGTCTCACACTCCGCGTGGATGCTCTGCATCTCGTCGCCCTGCATCTAGTAGGGATAGGGGTTCCGACAGTTCTGTCAGTTCTAATGAAGACGAACCTCCGACAAAAAAAAACGAAAAAGCGTATCGTATCTGGACAGATGACGATTTAATTCGCCAGTATCCTATATTTCCTGAAGCAGAGTATCGATCTTATAGAGAAAAATTGCCTGTGGAAATGCTGGATCATTTTCTAGGAGAAAATGTTCTCAACCTCTTAGTATATCAATCGCAAAAATATACAGCTTTTCGCAACTGCTTGGACCCAAAGACGATATGAAGGTTTCCATAGCTATTCTTATTTTCTTCTTTTATCTGGCTACAATACTCTTCCTTCTAAGAGACATTATTGCTAGCAAGGCGAAGATATGAAAAATTTGATGGTCTATAACTGTATGCGACGAGATAGATTTATGAAAATAAGGCGTTTTTTACATTGTGCGGACAACAATGACATGGTTGCCACAGACAAGATGTGGAAGCTGAGACCACTCATTGATATCATCCAAAAGAACTTTTTAGAAAACTATGTGCCATCTTCTATTCTAAACTATGAGGAGTCTATGATAGAGTATTTTGGAAAACACGGGTGTAAGCAGTTTATCCGCGGCAAACCAATCCGTTTCGGTTCTAAAAACAGGTGCCTGAACACGCCTTATGGTTACTTGGTTGACTTCGAGATATATCAAGGAAAGAGTATTCAGGAAAATCCTGAATATGACAAATCATTTCGGAAAGCAGCTTCGCCTCTTGTGAAAATGATAGACAATTTGCCTGAACAAGTACAATGCTTGCCAACAAGTTTCTATTTCGATAATTTGTTAATCAGTTTTCAGCTGCTAGCACATCTGAAATCACGCAGGTATGAAGGGACGGGAACAGTTCGCGAGAACCGCCTTCCCAATGACCTTCCATTGACCAGCAAGAAAAATATGGCAAGAGCTGAGCGTGGAACTCATGTCCACTCAAAAAGTAAACAGGAGGATATAATTGTAGTTCGCTGGAAAGACAATTCTATAGTAACAGCAATGTCAACTATTCATGGTGTCGAACCAGCGACAAATGTTGTTCGTTATTGTGCAACAGAAAATAAAAAAAATCAGGTTCCGCGACCAGCTATATTCACAGAATATAATAAAAATATGGGAGGCACCGATCTAATGGACCAAAATATAAGCACCTATCGCATAGGAATCCGGGGGAAGAAATGGTGGTGGCCTATTTTCACGTACCTCATTGATGCGGCCGTATGCAATGCTTGGGTGTTGTCAAAGCAAGCAGGTAGTAAGCTCACTCAGCTAAATTTTCGACGAAAAATTGTTCAGACGTACCTTTTGGAGTTTAGAAATGAACTTCCTGGCGGCGGCCGTCCAGCAGTTCCTAAATCTTCCCTAACTGGCCATAGAACCAAGGACGGCATACGTTTTGATGGTCGCAATCACTTATTAGTTCCCAAGGCCAATGGATACCGTCGCAAATGTGCCTTAGAGACTTGTAAGAGTCAAACAAGGTTACAATGAATAAAGTGTGACGTGGGACTCTCTGCAGCCCGCAACTTACAATTTCATACTTGAAAGTTTATAATATTATCCTAAAAATATACATATTACTTTTTCTATAATTTTTTTTTTTACTTACCTTTTTCTTGAATAATAAAATATACGGCATCCTATGGTTTTTCCAGAAGTAATAATTGGACCAAAATTCTAACTATCAGAAGTAATAAAGTCGATCTATAACGACAATATAATGAAATATTAAACGATTCTGGATCACTAAATTAATTCAGGTCATAATGGAATTTTTGTTGAAGAAAAAATTGTAGTGACCAACTTAACAATGATTTTTAAATTGGGTTGTGCTGGAAGTTGAGGCCAAATTAGATAGAAGCAAAAGACCACTTCAAATCAGTTTGAAGACGCATATATTTTAGCAACGTTCCTTTGCAATTACATGGACTCAATGAAGCGAACCACATGATTACACTCCAACAAAATCCACGCCCAACATCCACCTCGAACCTGCAGACCAATAAGTTTTAGATTTGTCAAAGAGACTAATGGTTTAGTTTTGGAAGAATTTGCAAATGTAAGAAACTAGGTCAAAGAGATTCTCTGCACGAAGTATCTTCTAGTGCATAATAAATTTGAAGAAACAATGGTTGATGCCAAGGTATGTTATATCCTTACTTCAAGCAAATCTACTCAAAGGTGTTATATATGTGGGATGATTAATATTTTTAATTAAATTCAGAAATCAGTTTCCGCCGTTTAACAGGAACCCTCAAGTTCAGCGAGACGATGCATTACGTGCGGTGCAAAGGGACACTCCGCTGATAACTGTCCCCATAAAAGCAAAGGTTCCCATTGCTTCAACTGCAATGAATTTGGACATCTGTCAAGGCACTGTCCAAACAAAAAATTGAATACATCGGATACAACCCAAAATATCTCTCAAGTTCGTCGTATCGCTGCTCCGTCGGTGTACTTGACATACTTATGGGCAGTTTAAAAATGAAGGCGCTTTTCGATACGGGAAGCCAGGTATCTCTCATAAAACAATCGATTTTCAAAAAACTTAACGAGGAATTGGAACTTCCGCTGACCTGTCTAAGTGGACTCGGTCAAGAAGTCCGTATATTAAATGGATTTTTTCGTAAGAAAAAATTCGAAATTTCAAACGGTATTATAAATTTTAAGCCGAAATGTTTGCAAACTAACGAGAGTGATAATTTCTGAGATAAGATCGATACGGATAGTTCCTTTTCAAAAAGCAACGAAGTGTTGTGTGTAGAAGTAATTCCCAACTTAGAAATTAGAAAAAATCATATAACCCAAAAAAACTTACCAAACCCTGTACTGAAATGAACATAGTTTTGGAAAATGAAAAATTTCATCGCCCGCGTAGACTAGCGCCAAAAGAAAAACATATTGTTCGCGCACAAATTTCCGAATGATTAAAAGACGGAGTAATTGTGAATAGCAACTCAGATTTTGTAGCCTCGTAGTTTTAGCAAAAAAGAAAGGCGGTAATTATAGGCTCTTTATCGACTATCGAAAGCTTAATGCAAAAATAATTAAAGATAGATATTCTCTCCCAATTTAAAAAATGGATTTTTCCACGTCGATATACACCCAAATAGCAGAAGATACACGCCATTCGTAACCCCTGACGTACAGTACGAGTTCTGTAAAGTCCCTCTTGGACTCTGTAATGCGCCATCCGTTTTTCAGCGCTTCATCAATACGGTTTTCAAAGACCTTATACGGGAAAATCGCGTTTTAATATACATGGGTGACATAATACATAATTCCATCACAAAATGAACTCGAGAACGTCGCTATGCTTAAAGCAGTGTTGAAGGTAGCTGCCGAAAATGGTTTACTGATAAAATGGGAGACCTTCCCTAGAAAAGACAGAGGCTGTACGGAATTCGCCACAGCCGAAAACCTGTAAAGAACTCCTAAGCTTTTTAGGGTTAACCGGATTTTTCAGAAAGTTCATTCCGCAATATTCAACGGTCGCAAAGTCTCTATCTGATCTTACACGCAAAGATTCAGATTTTGTTTTTGGTAATGAGCAGCGCAAAGCATTTGAAACTCTAAAAAATCTTTTGTGCGAAGATCCAGTGCTGAAACTATTTAATCCAAAATTGTAGACAGTACTCCATAGCAAAGTAGGACTTGGTGCGGTCTTATTGCAACACCATGAAGATAACGGGACGAAATGTGTAAGCTAATTATAAATATTCTGGCGAAGGAGCAGTACGATAATTTTTACAACGGGAATTTATCAATAGTGCCTACTTATTGGTTGTTCCCAAAAGCCTGCAGAAAAACATTATTAGTAATGTTCATGAGATGGGTCATATTAACACTCTAAAGACTGAGGCTTTAGCCAAAAGGGATTAGTTCATTCCAAAGCTAAAGAGTATGATCGAGGACGTGATTTCCAATTGCGTAGCATGTATTCTCTCGGAAAAGAAAAGGGATAGGCAAGAAGGATATCTAAACCCGATAGAAAAAATTGATATTCCGCTACATGCCTACCACATGGATCATCTTGGCCCCATGGCTTCCACTGCAAGAAAATTATAAACTTCTGTTTGTAATAATGGACGCATTTACAAAATTCGTGTGGATCTTCCCTGTCAAAAGCACGAAAACAGATGAAGTCCTAAATAAACTTGAATTCCAAGAAAATATCTTCGGCAGTCCACACAGAATCATAACCGATAAGGTCCCGCATTTACGGCAATTGACTTCAAAGAATTTTGCGACAGAAGGAACATAATCCATACCCAAATAGCAATCAGCGTTCCACGCGACAACGGACAGGTGGAACTTATGAATTCCATCATTAAGCCGATGCTTACCAAAATGTCTCTAGATATTCCCTTAAAATGGTACCAGAACAGCCTTTAAAAAACAATCAATGCAAGCGTGTCAAGAGCGACGAACAGAACACAATTCGAAATGCTAATAGGTGTTCCGATGAGGCCAGACTGAAACGCTGAAATAATTGAATTGTTAGAAGAAGAAATAAGATGCCAATTCCAGGAAATAAATGCGGAATTAAGAACGGAAGCTAAGCAACAAATCCAGAAAATTCAAACAGAAAACAGGAAGTCATTCAACAAAGGCCGGAAAGCAGCACGCAAGTATGCAGTTAACTACGAGGGGCGTTCAATATATTCTCGGTATCGATATGAAGGAAAATGCGAATTCAATTTAAATTGTTTTTATTTTTCAATATCATCTCCCCTAACATCAATGCATTTGTTACATCTTGAGATAAGCTTTTTTAAACCCTCAAAAAAATAAATTTCCTCTTTCTCTGCAAAATACCGACTTGAGTTCTTCATCATCCGAAAATCTTTTTCCACGAAGACATTTTTTCAAATCCGGAAACAGGAAATAATCACTAGGGGCAAGGTCTGGACTATAGGGTGGGTGTTGGATTTCTTCGAAACCACAATCTCGCGCGGCAGCCTTGGAAACTCGCGCCGTGTGAACAGGAGCGTTGTCATGAAGAAGCAACACACCCGCTGCGAGTTTACCCCGTCTTTTCTTTTTAATTTCCTCCCGCAAATTATGCAAAGTGGAAGCGTAGGATGTGGCGTTGATGGTTCCACCTTTTTTTTTGTACTCAATGAGCAAGATTCCCTTTGAGTCCCAAAAAACTGTGGCCATGAGCTTCCCGGCAGACGGAGTGACTTTGAACTACTTCGGGGGGTCTGTTCCTTTTTTATGCCACTGCATGTACTCTTGTTTGCTTTCGGGGTCATAGTGGTGGACCCATGTTTCGTCCCCAGTAACAATTCGATCCATAACACCGTCCGCGTTCTCACTACACATCTCCAAAAGCTCTCTACAGCATGCGATTCTCACTTTTTTCTGAGGCGCTGTGAGCATTCGTGGCACCCACCTTGCACTGACCTTTGAAAGGTTAAGATGGTCATGAAGAATGGTGTGAATGGTACCAATTGAAAGCTTGGTGATCTCTGCCATCATTTTCACCTTTATTCGGGCATCCTCAAGAACAAGTTTTTCGACTGCTTTGATGCTTTCTCCCGTACAAGCAGTAGCCGGGGCGCGGCGGTCGTCTTCAATGCTCTCTCTGCCTCTCTTGAACTCACTTGACCACTTTTGCACAGTTGATAATGAAGGTGCGGAACCCTGGTAAACAGCCACCATTTCTTCATTAATAGTTTTTTGACTTTTTCCTTGCTTAGTGAGAAATTTAATTTTTCACCATCATCGTCTCAGTTGCCATTATGATTCTGTTTAACTAGAGATAAAACGCTAATTAATAATGACATTTATATGAAATCTTACATGAATGCACTAAAATAATAGTACTCGTATTACTTGACAAATAAGTCAATTTATATATACAATCTCAGCTTCACCCCTATACCGAGAATAGTTTGAACGCCACTCGTACCTGGTGGCAATCCAACGCGCTCAATTGGGTCCTGGACTAAAAGTAATCCCAAAGTTCCTTGGACCCTACAAGGTAATAAAAATAAAACGAAATGACCGATACGATGTAAAAAAGGCAGGAGACCACGAAGGGCCGAACAGAACCTCATCATCCGCCGATCAAATGAAACCATGGTTATACGACGACAACAGTAATTCGGAATCAGATTCAGACGGAGCAGAATCAACTCAGGATGGCCGGATGTGGGTTGATTAATAGGTTCCAACTCATCCCTTAAGTCTGTACTTTATATGTACCATCCCAGCCACCTTGATGCCATCCAGTTATCTTTCCACAAACGGTTCCTAAAATTCGCTATTAGAAGAAAACCAGGACAAACCATGGGACGAGGAACGGTGTTCGAGACGTCAACCCCGCAACCACATGATAAGGACTGAAACGAATAAAATTTGGAAACTTCAAAGTAAAAAAAAATATATTTTCATAGTTCGTGTAAATTTAATTACAAAAAATAAAAAAAATTATTTGGGTTCCCATTCTTTCCTCAACTTCTTTCGAATGTCCTTCATAAGGTTGGTGACAGTTACATCCGTGATCTTTTTGGACACTCTTTTCCATTTAGCACTAAAATCTTTTACGTCCTTTTACATCCTTCGCATGAGCATAGTGAGCTGAAGCTAAATCTGGCCAAAATAATGTTGAACCCTCGTATTTGTATAAGAAAGGAATCAACCGTTTTTTTAGGCTCTCGTTAATGTACACTTCTCAATTAATTGTTCCCGTTGTAATAAACGATGAGCTTCTGTGTCCACATTGTCAAATGGCCTGCCAAACGAGATATTTTGACCCGAATTTTTCCATCCCAATCGATGTTGTTGATTGCGGAAGAATCTCAGCTTCAAACGAGTTGTAAAACTGCGCACCTGAAAGAGTAGTAAAGACGGCTTTGACATAAGTTTCGTCATCCAAAACCAAGCACGCTTTCTTGTTGCCGATCAACTCGTATAGCTTTCGGGCTCGCGTTTTTATGACTTTTTTTGCTTTTCAGTAACTTTTGGTATTTTTTGTTTTTTTCGTGTTTTTAGACCGTCACGTTTTTTAGATCTTTGTACCATTGTTTGATTGGCATTACATTTCCGAACAACATCTCTGGATGACATAGTCCGGTTTTTTACGATGGTAGCCACTATTTTCCTGTCCAAATTTGTATCATGTGCTCCACTTTTAGCTCCACTTTTCTGTTTTCGCTTAACAGTAAACTTACATAAAATATTGTTGCATGGTCCTGAAGTAATACAATGTTTTTTACTTCCAACTGGACAAGTGTCAGAAGAAGCCCGGGAGTCTCGCCAAAAAGAATTTCGACAAATTATACGACAAGTTTCGAGATTGCAAGCAAGTACGGATATTATAAACTGTCTTCTAATTACTTCTGACCCAGTCGTGACATCGCTAAGGCCAAAAGGAAATAATAAACTAAATTCTCTTCAACCGAAATTTTAAAATTCCCATGTTCTGAAAATATGGCAACGGTATCAGAACCGCAGGCAGAGAAAACTAAGAATGATTACAGCAGCAGCGAAGAGAGTGATTCTGGAGACTGCTAGTCTTAATAACATGTAAATCTATGTAAATACGTATCTATTTCACATTTGATACGTATTTCACAGTTTTAAATATATTTTATACATTCATTTGTACAAATGAATTGTTTTATTTATGCACATAATTTTGTCTCGCTAAATTTGCAGAATCGCACATTGAGCGCTGTCAAATCTGGCGATCTGGCCGGCCGGTTCAAATCACCAAAACACAGCTTGGAAATTGGTGTTTCAAAATCTTCATCATTGCCCGAGCTCTGTGAGCCGTGTGAGCCTGCTGGAACCAATTCAGCGTTTAACATCTGTCTGTAGCGCTCATCAGTTACGGTTTCGGTGGTGTCATCGGCGTCTCAAAAAAATAAGGGCCACTCACTTTTTCACTGCAAATGCCGCACCAAACAGTCACTGGAGGGGTTGCAATGGTTTTCACATAACCATTTAAATGGGAATGGCCTTCGTCGCTCATTATGATTTCGGTTGCGAATTTATCCTCTTCTAGCACATGGTTTAACAGAGCATGGGAGTAAGTTAACCACACTTGACGGCCAGCAGGTAGCAATTGGTGAACGGTTTGCCCGTTATAAGGGAACATATACAGGTCTTTCACTAAAATTCGACGCAATGAATGTCTGCTGTTGCCAAGTTGTGTGCATCGTTGTCTTGTCGATGTTTGTAGACTCCCTCAGAAGTCCTCGGCCACAGCAATACGGGGCCAGCCACTTTTGATGTCATCTGTAGTGGACCCAATTTGCACGAAGCGCTTAGCCAAAAGCTTAATTGTTCGCGCACATGGCGCAGGACGACGAAATTCACACTGCGTTAAAACAACAGACTGGAAATTGGTCAAATAATCAGTAACAATAATTCCGCGTTCTTCAGATGTGTATGGCTCGATTGCATTTTTTCAACAAATTTTCTATCTGACTACAACAAAGACCACAAACCACAATGACACTTGACGCCATTTACAAAAATTAAGGCACAGTCGCATTATCACATTACTTTTACCGACCGTGTATAATGTATATGTATATCTAGTAACATCTTTGATTTAAGCAAAATAAATATGATGTCACTTTTAAACAATTTATCTTTATGCGTGGTGTATAAGACAGATATACACATACATGAATATCTCATGAGTTTCTATTAAGCTTATACTCGTATGTATAGTGGAAGAACAAGGTTACAACAAATATAATTTGAAAATAAATAAAAAAATGTTTAAGACTTTAGTGTGTGCAAAACGATGAGTGTTACAAACACTTCTGATAGGGGATTTTTGAATTTTACTAAGTGGTTGAAGTTTGCTGGTAATTTTAATTGGAATAACCCATAGTAAACCATTTTCATATTCTTTAAGGAGCAAAACTTGTTAAGGCAATAGAGACAGCGATTGACGATAAGTGAAAATATTTCTTAAATTAGATATGTATCTGGACCAATTTAAATTCCGATCAATTGTTACACCAAAATATTTAAAACTATACACGAATTCGATTTTGGGGCAGTTTGCATTATAGCAGATATTTCTGATAAAAGTTGTCGAACAGATGTGAGTCTTTTTCCACCAATCAAGTGTGTTGAACTAGTTTTGAATTATTATTATTATTATTATTTTCAAAGGAATGATACAAATTAATTTGTAAAGCCCGGAATTTTACGCCGGTGTACTATGCACATGTGGCGTTTTTGTCAACAGCACGCCGTGTACCGAGTTCCCATGCGGTCAACCATCTAGGTACTTACCGCGCCCAACACTGCTTGATTTCGGTGATCTAGTGGGAACCGATGCTATCAGTGTGGCGAGGCCGTTGATTTGTTATGAATTATATTTCCCTGAAGCAGGCGCCGAAGGCTTTGGTGCCCTGTTGAATGGCTCTATACAGCTGAAGTCACCATTTGGTTTTTGCTTCTGAGGTATGAATGATGATGATTGCGTCTTATGTAACTGTCAAATCTTCTATTTGTTACCAGTCACTCATTTTACTAAAGGCATTTCCCATTTGTACAGTAATGATGAATTCTTCTCTGAACTAGATATTTTTACTACGTCATAAGCATAATATTGAGTCAGAAATTCACCATCTGAAGACCTTTTTTTGTTTTACGAGGTTCCTGTCTTATAAAGCTGATTTTCTTGCTGTTTGGTTTTTTAGTGTTCCATTTTTGACAGCTCACGCGTGATCCGTGACATTTGTCAAAGTTGAACATACTCTGTTAGCATTGCCATTTCATTACGGAAAGACATCCACCCGAACAACGCTTACATTTTATTGAATTTTGCTATCAAAATCCGTACTCTGTGAAAAATGTTTTTCGCGCACTTCGATCATTTTACGGTCGTCATAATCGACCTACTGAGCAAGCAATTCAAGGCATAGTGAGCAAATTTCGCCGCAATTTCACGCCATTGGATATCAAGCCATCTACCCGTATGCGTAGAGTGCGTACAGAGGAAAATATTGCTGCTGAATCCGCTATGATTTGTCCATTCGCTGCATCAATTGGAATTGTGTTACTCAAATAAGTGGAAGATTTTACGCAAAGATCTTGGTCTAACACCTTACAAAATACTAGGTGGCGTGAAAAGTAACCTCCTTGACCACCAGAATGCACTGCTACTGCAAAAAAGGTCATGGTACCTTGAAGTCCGTTCATATTTAGGCAGACATGCCAAATTTCAGTGCGATACTGTCTTTAGTTTTGTTTTTACAGCTGATTGTTGTTGATGTGTTTGGCATCATCTTGAGTATGGACAAAAACGATTTTCGTTCTCTCATAAAACATTATTTTTTGAGAGGCAAAACGGCGAAGGAAACAAAAGAAAAGTTGGATAAATATTATGGGGCTAATGCTCCGTCAGATTACACCGTCAAATATTGGTTTCGAGAGTTTCGTGATGGCCGCAACTCCACTACCGATCAAGTCCGCAGCGGCAGACCCTCCGATGCGATTACAGAGGACAATGTCAAAAAAAATACATGAAATGGTGTTGGCTGAGCGGAAAGTGAAGGTGCGCCAGCTAGCAAATACCAAAAAGATTAGTACTGAGCGCACACGCCATATTTTTAGCAATATTCTGTATATGAAAAAGTTATCCTGCCTCTGGGTGGCGCGAATGCTCACTCCTGACCAAAAACACGAACGTGAGAGCACTTCGAAAGAGTGTTTGGACTTGCTGATGCGGAATCGGGCGGACTTTTGGCATCGATTGATAACTGGATTTGGATCCCCCGGACTATTATCTCTTTCCAAAGTTCAAAAGTTGGCTCATTAATAAAAAATTCAGCTCACGCGAGGCAATCATCGACGCCAATGAGGAGTATTTTGCAAACCTTCTGGAAAATTACTTTTCGGACGGGATCAAGAAGTTGGAAAATCGCTGGAATAAGTGTATCAAACTAAAAGGGGACTATATTGAATAAAATAAATGAAACATTTAAAAAAAAAAATAAATTTTTTCATTCCCAAGGAGGTGACTTTTCACTCCATCTAGTACAGCTCGTGCAAGAACTGAAGCCGAACGACCTGCCACAGCGTTGAATTTTCGATGGGTGGGTCTTAGAAAATCAGTTTTTTTTATCGAAAAGTTGCCCATCGATGAAGTTCATTTCCGGTTGAATGGGTACGTTAATAATCAGAACTACCGTATTTGGTCCGATGAGCAACCTCAGACAATAAAAGATCTGCCAATGCACCCGGAAAAATGCACTGTTTGGTGCGGTTTATGGTTCGGCGGAATCGTTGGCTCATGTTTTTTCGAAGACAACCGTGAGAATAATGTTACCATCAATGGCGCCCGCTATCGTTCAAGATTTCGAACTTGTTTTTGCCAAAATACACGAGCCGATCCTGATCGACATGTGGTTCCAGCAAGACGACGCTACATGCCACACAGCACGCGAATTGTTGGACCAATTGAGAAATGAGTTCGATGAGCAAATTAACCTCTCGTTTTGGAATATCTTTTATGGGGATGCGTCAAATCACTCATCTATGCCGATAAACTATCGTCAATTGCTGCCTTGGAAGACAACATAACACGTGTTATTAGCGAGATACCAGCCAGTATGCTGCAAAAGTGACACAAAATTAGACTCTCCATATGTAGTCGTAGTTAGCATTTACATAAAATAATCTTTAAAAAGTAAATGGGAAGCATTGATTTATCAACTCAAATAAAAATTGTATTCACTTTTGCAATTTGAAAAATACTCGTTTGTTGTCAAATGCATCGGATACAGGACACGATTTCTTTATTGACAGAGTGTGTTTAATAGTGCTGGCATTCTTCAAGGCGGAATTTTGAAATTAAAGATCAATATTTTTTCACTTATTTTAGAAACATCGACTAGATATTTACCTGAAATCCCCCCCACCCTTGGGGGGGAACTCAGCAACTCTGAATCATATACCAGCAAATAATCATCGGTTTAGTGCCGCAGAAGATAGTCCTTAATGAGACGAGATATATAAAGCCAGGTATAGTTTTTACATCTCTACCAAGCCCGTCTGCTTGCATAGATTGCTAATGGGCAATGCCCCTTGACGATTATGAAATCGTCAGACCAACGATTTTAAAGAACAATTTCAACAAATTTTATTTGAAACACTCCCACTGACTGGAGGAGTATCTATGGCTGTTAAAAATGTTTCGAACCCAACATCAACAAATTAGACACCACGATGGGCTGCTTAACTTTAATGATCATTTTATATCTCTGACATGCTATAAATGCATATAGCTTAGCGTCATAGAAATCAGGCGAATAATCACTCTTGCCTGCTTCTTTAGATACGGAAGGAACCCTAAAAATTACTTTCTATAAGACCTTCTTCTAGGATGAAAAGCTTGATGAAAGTTTTTTTTTAATGTTATTTGGTCTCTGTGTCGACTGTATGGGCTTCACAGTAACACCCGCCTCATCAGAATGATCAAAATACTTTGGAGATGGCTAACAGCTAACAGACTTGCAATCTATCCCGAAGAAAGAATGCAGTACATATAAGAAAACCTCGCATAATATCTCATTTAAATGCAAAAGAAATTCTTTCAAGTTGATTTTTGCAATTGGACAACATTCGCGCTAAAATGGGTCAAATGAAAAGTGCTGTTGGTTGTTTCACAGGTCTCCCCGGAATCCCCACCTACAGAACAAGTAATGCAAGTGGCCTCTTACGTAACACAGGCTTTTCATTAGATGCTCCTCAATTTGTTTTTTTTTAATCAAAAGACGTGTGTTTAATGAAATGTTATTTTGGATTGAAATGTATGATAATTGCTACTACATCATCAAATGTAATTCATATTGAATAAACTAGGCCCAACAATCCATGGATTTTTCGAATAATTTCAGCAATTTCATGTAGAATGTTCGCCTCCAAGTCGTCTAAAGTTTCTGGCTTGTTGTAGCTCTAAAGAAAAGAGTACTAAAGTTTATAAGACGATGGGCGGGCAATAGACAGGGCCATTTCCAGCGATAAGACGATCACTGATCGATTGCTTTGACGAGTTGATTCTGGCACGCGCTGTGTGGAAGGTGTCACCGCCTTGTTGAAACTACATATCCTCCAAGTTTTCTAGTTCCTACTTATTCGGAAAAAAATGTTTAACAAAAAGTTATGGTGGTTCCCATTGACTTTAACCGTCTCGCCTCAGCATCATCTCGGAAAAAGTACAGATCAATGATATATTTGGCCTGACAACTACACATTCGGCTACCCAAATATGATAATTTTGCTTTAACAAAACAATTTAACCAAAAATGTTCCTCGTTACTTGGGATGGTTTTTCGGTAAAAATCAGGATCTACTTCCATCTTCAACTATGATCATTTGGCTTTAGCTCGTAGGTCAATACGCACTTGTCAAAATACGCCAAAGAGACGTTGGAGAGGTGCTCAGCTCAAAGTATGTCCGCAATATTGTAATCACTTCTGACGTTTCAGTATCTCACTGGTACGCAAACATTATGGGGTTAACAGCTCATTTTGAATTTCTTCCATGATTAAATAATAGACAATCTGCATTGTAAATATGACATTTGCCAAAAGATGATATCCGTGAGTTCATAAAATGTCTCTTTGAAAAATGCCACACATCTAATGGAAAACCCTTTATTTCGAAGTTAAGTACAGATTCATACCTCAATTCTTTTCTTGGCTAAACCACGTGGTAGTTTTAGATTTTATTAGAATCATTTATCATTAAAAATAATAAACGATAATTATTTCAATATTAACTTCGACCAGTCATGTCTTGAATATAATTTAAGACAATAAATTTAAACTGTCTTAATGTAACTAATTCGATATTGCGCAGCTAATGATGATGATTGGTTGGCTGAAAACTCATACATGCATACATACTTGTGTCTCAATTCGGTCGCCACAAATTAAACCGTATCGTGATTATAGTCATAGCAGCAATAAATTTCACCTGGAAACTATCTCATGCGTGTGCATGGTGCTCGCAATTAGCAGCTTTGATCTAATAATTTCCAATGATGGCGCAAGCGAATTCAACTGCCACAAGGGTGGCATTGTGCGCACACATTACACACTCGTAATGACACTTGTAAAGGTGAGATGACAACAATAGTAATAAATAAAAACATATGAAATAAAAAAAAAGGCTTCACGAAAAAAAAAACAAAAACAAAAAAACGAAGCAATTAAGGAACTACTAAGTGAGAAGGTGGATACGTAGGTGCATATGTAAGCGTCATCAGATGTGAACACAAAATAGACTTTGAGTTGGCATGAACACAACACAATATAATTTATTTAATTTCGATTTGAACTGTCACTAGGAGTTAGGTTTTGAATTGCAAATAATCACGAACATGGAGAATTATAGAAAACTTATTTCTCACAACACCCAAGGCCGTTGGATGTTGATCTTGGTCTATATTTACCAAATAGGGTACCTGCTCTCAATCTTTATTGAATATTTTGTGTCCCTGTTTCGTGAACGGACAGTTGTTAACTTATTTGGGACAAATGAAAATTGTTTGACTTCAAAAATTGTTTATTTTCAATACAACTTAAACTTTCTTTACAATTGAAGGCTCAATTCGAAGGTATGACATCTACTAAATTAGGGATTTTTGAGATTAATGGAATCACTGTGATCCACAACACGCCGCGAGTGAAATATTCTTACCCAGTCAGTATCCGTTGAACTGTCGAAGACAATTTCTGGTCCTACATACAAGGTCAACATGTTATGCATCACTTGCCAGTTATGAAGTGATGCAGTATCAATCTTTTTAGATAAAGGATGTGTTTCAATATCTTCTCTCTTTAAACGCTTAATGATTCATCCATTGTTTCCTTCAAGGAGGACAAATTACAAAGGCTTCGAAGACCTCAGTTCTTTTGAATTTTAAATTCAATTTTCCTTTTGAATTTGGAATTCAATTTTCCGGGTTCCACTTAGTTCAAGTTTACTGCATCTTGCAATCTTGGAATCCTTCGGGGACACCATATTTTCTGCATACACTTAGTTTTCTCTTGTTGATACGACATTGGTTCGACAAGCAACGAAACATATAGGATCCGAGTTAAAGAAAAACACTCTGTTCTATTTGTATGATTGTTTTTATAATTCACTTTTAAATATAACGAAGTAGTTGAATATTTTTAAGAACGGAACAAAAGAACAATTAAAAATGTTGAACAAAATGTAAAGAAAAATAAAAAGTACTTCACTTCGCTTCGCTTGATCTGCTTTATATTGCCGATGCTTCTCCTAGGACAGCAGTTCCCAACCTTTTCTAACTGGCGACCAAAACTGGCTTTTACCGAAAATTCTGAGACTCAATGTATTTAAAAAAAAACTATTGAATGCTAAAAATAATGAGCATACGTTGCAGATTGTAGCAGTAGTAAAGCGCAATTTTTATTTATTTGAAAAGAGAAAATTATACCACATATAATATATTTGTAATATTTATATACATATATACATATATATAATGTATTTGATTTTTAATAATTCATTAATAATTTAATTTTTTTTATTAGTTTCCTAGTGAGAAATTTGATGTTGATATTTCGATACCAGTTCAGTAATTCTTGGCAGTGTTTTTGTCAGGGCCAGTCTCATGTCATTCTTTACATCTAGCTTATTCCTAGATTTGGTTTTAATGTTTACAAGAGTAGAAAACCCAGCCTCACAAAGGTATGTTGTATTAATAATTTTAAGGCCATATTCACTAAATTAGGGTAAGTTTCTCTTACACTGCACCAAATCAGTCAATGACTTTCCAATTAGTTCCAAAATCATCTTTGACAAAATAATTATTTTTCAACTCAATGAATTCGTCTTGAAGGGTATCCGGAGTGTCAGAAACACTTAAGTTTACAGCGAAAGGATTTCGGATTGGTGTGAGCTGAACATTTCACAAATCACGGCAATACCATATGTAGTGACCTCCTGCTTTAAATGATTCAAGTGGTTGATAATTAGATTTGGCAAATTTTCATTACAATATCCTTTCCTGGTTTCTAATGTTGTGCTGAGTTTGTGAAACATTGTTACATTATATTCAGTTACCTTCCTGCTCCAGTTTGTGAGTTTTTCAACACAAGATTCCAGCTGGTCCTTAAATTGAATGATATTGGTCTCCTGTCCCGGCATTTTAAGGTTTAATTTGTTGAATTCTTCAAATACTATAATTCATAATTCTTCAATTTGTTTGCAAACTCGGATTTTTTTTTGCATATCTAAAAATATTTAAATTTCTTCTTTCAGTTCAAAGAGACCATCAACGGTATCTCCTCAAGATAACCACCGCACATTTGAATAAAATAACAGATTTTGATAAACGGCATCCATGTCTGCACAGAGTTCTTTGAACAAACGACTTTTAAGAGCACTCGATTTAATGTAGTTAAAAATATGTACAATGTCATCAAGGACTTCAGAAGAACCGGCAGAGTCTTTGTTGCAAGTGTATACCTGTGAATCAGACAATAGATCCCAATTGCTTGAGGAGCAACTTCTTTTATTTTCGTTTGGAATCCTGATTTTGAGCCAAGTATAGCAGGAGCACCATCAGTGCAAACACCACACAGCTTGAGCCACTCTAATCCTTCCCGCTAAAAAAATCTTTGGATCAAATCAAAAATATCTGAACCTTTGGTTGTAGTTTCCAACGGTTCACAAAACAGAAACCCTTTACCATTTTCAGCATGTACCTATTGTATAAACTAGCAGCTAATCACAAGAGGTCACTTCCGTTGATTCGTCTATTTGTGCTGCAAAATATGGTGATGCTTTTATTTCAGCAATTACTTGGATCTTAACGTCCAACGACATATCCTCAATGCGTCTGGATACGCATTGTTGTTTGATAACGATATTTGCCTCATTTTAATTTCAGAAGCTTCACCAAGAACAAGTTTATCCGATTTAAGAATGCAGGTCTTGATTAAAGTTTCACCGATGGTGTGCGTGCGGTTTCTTGTTTTTGGCTATTTCCAATGAAACTTCATATGAAGCTTGAACTACTGCAGAATTTTTTTGCTGAAAACTTCCTCCGGTATCCAACCTCTCTGTCCGAACAGAGGCTTGATGATTATCCTTCTGGATGCTTAGTTTTCAAATGCCGATTTAGTTTTGAAGGTTTCATGGATTCCGCACTGAGAGCTACACTACAAAGAACACATTGGGGTTTTTCGATGCCATTTGAGATCAAAGATGTGAAACCGAATTTCAAATAGTCTTCACAATATTTTCGTGCCGACATTGTATCTGAAATAACAAGTTGAATATCTAATCGTAGAACGCCACAACTTAACATAATATATTCAATAAAACAAGTAGATTTGAACCTGGTCCTTTTTTAATAACTATAGTAATAGTATTTAAAAATATTGTAAATAGTACAAGAAAAGTTTCGGTTTCTTACATTTTTGGCACAGAGTTTGTACAAAGGTTGAAATTTAGTTCAATGTACTCGTAAATTCTCGTCTCACATTTGAACGGTTTCATAAAAAAACGGAAAATAGAGCACCTAACGACATAACTAACAGATCTCACAAACTTTTACTCGTACTTGAGTTTCTTACTTTTTTTTACTCGCCTACTTGGAATGGATAACACTATTTTAACGTATAAAAATTCGACACACACAGCGATCTTGCATAATGAGTGACGGTTGTTTGCAGGTAAAATATCATTCTGCAATTTTGCCTCAGCTGTACACATGTATGGGAATTCAAAAGAAATTGAAGTAACAACTCATAGGCAAGTCAGTAGAGTCCCTTCTTTTTTAGCGTTCGTGAATAATACGATCTAACTTGGTTCATACCAGACATTAAAACGGGGTGATTCGTTTTTGCTTGAATTTTGTTGATATTGTTCGAACAGCTCGTTTGTTGGCGGCAGCGTGATCGTCGTCGCCGTTGCGTCGCACAATGGGGCAGAAGACCCCTTTAGCTGGCAGAAATTCAAATTATAAAGTTGACCTTTTTCTTGAAGTTACATTTAATTTCTCTTCGAAATATAATAGAGAATAAGAAATAAGAAAGAGAAAATTCATTAAGATCACGTGATCTGCAGTAGATCGTCTTAAGTGGAGAATTTGTTTATTTTTTGATTCGAGTGCAGACGTGTTTTTCATGTCTTGACTAGCTTTACCAAATTGTCTGCTAATTTTCATCCATTACTTCAATCTCAATAATTTTTTTTTGTCATGGAATCAGGAAGTTCAGGTTGGCTGTTTAATGTTTATTTACACATAAAAAAAAATGTTTGTTATCTTTTACATACAACTGAATCCCGTAAACTATTTGTAATGCCGTAAAGTTTTAAATGTCGTTTAGTTATGTGTTTTGTCTATTCTCAGAACATGTAGAATTTTCTTGCTCCAATCTACTACACTCCGTGAAGTTTAATTTTTTCTTGGTGATGTCACTCATGAAAAAAATAAATTTTTTTTTTAATTTACATTATGGTAACTTCTTCGGCCGAACAACTTCCAAAACCTTGATTATTACAAGACAATAACTCTTTAATCTAATGAAGAATTCGGATTGCGCAGGACTGGTTAACCAAATCGAGTTTTAAGGAAAGCAGTTAAAAACCGGGCTAATTGCAGTGCGCCTTTTGAACATGATTTCAATAAAAAAAATAAAATCAGATTTTAAAGCGAAATTCAAATCGCGTTAGGAGAGAACATGTCGCATTCTTAAAAAAAACAATTACGCTTGGCTAAAAACATCTGTTTTGTTCACCTACAAATGCTCTATAAATTCAAAACGAGGTCGCCCAAACATGTCTTTTGAAGAAGCATCAGAGAAAACGAAACGACAAAAAACGGATCAGTTGAGGAGATCGACATCTCTTTCTGACTTGGTATATACTTTTGAAATGAGTTTGAGAGCATCTGGATAGTCGGGTACTGCAAAATTAATTCGGGAAATTACCACCGTTCCAAGTCATGCTGAAAAGTGTACGAAGGCCTTAAATGAGTCTACTGAACCAACTTCAATGACGCATTGGTATTGATTGTTGAGGCAAATCTCTCTGGATTCCAGTATGAAATAATAAGATCAAAAGCTCCAAGAATATTTTCGTCGTACAAAGTTGCTCAAGAGTATAAAAAAAATTGTTACCCTGATCCTGAAAAAATGTGCATTTCAGAGACTTCTGTTAACACTAATCTTACTCAACTTAACAGTTGAACGTTTGATTACTGTTCAAAAAAAAGTTATTGCTTTGCAAAAGCCCGAAGAACTACAAAATATATATTTATACTCTAAATGGGGCTTTGACGGTAGCTCTGGTCACAGTTTATATAAGCATACTTTTCATGACTCTTATGCAGACGACTCAGCTGTTTTTATTAGATGTCTTGTTCCCCTTCGTTTAGTTCCTGGCGTGAAAATAATCTGGCAGAATCCTCGTCCAAGTTCAACCCGATATTATAGACCGCTTAAAATTGAATTTATTAGAGAATTCTCTGCAGTATCTGTTGCTGAAAAACAAAGAGTTGATGATCAAATTAAGTACCTGCAGCCTAGCATTGTTTACCATGGTTGATGGAAAGGTGTGTAAAGCCGTTGCCGAAAACTCTTCGACCCAAAAGTGCTATATTTGCGATGCCAAGTTAAAAGAATTTAATTCATGGATGGATCCGTTTTTTTGAATGCCTTCTTCAGCTTTTATATAAATTAAAAATAAAACAATGGTAAGTTAGAGGAGAAGAAAGTAAAAAAATTGTTCCCAAAACAAAAGCCGAAATTCAACTTCAATTTCGAAACTGTTTGAGTTTGATTGTTGACAAACCCAAGCCGGGCTTTCGAAATTCCAATGACGGAAACAAGACAAGGAGGTTCTTTGAAAATGCAGAAATTTCAGCAGAAATAATCAAACTTGATTTGGGTTTGATTAAATAAATGCACACGATAATGATTGTTGTTTCATGCGGTCATGAAATTGATGTTCCGAAATTTAAAGCATTTGCCCATGGAACGGCTAAATATGTATTTCGTAGAGAAGTATCCGTGGTACTATATGCCACCTACTGTCCACAAATATTTGATCCATTGAAATGAGATTATTTCATCGGCTTTACTATCCTTTGGTCAGCTAAGTGAAGAAGGGCAAGAGGCCTGCAATAAGGACGTTAAAAGATATAGGGAGTATCACTCCCGTAAGTAAAAATAGCCGCGAAAACACGAATGCGGACATATTTCAACTTTTGTTGTTGTCATCAGATCCGGTGTTAACAGGTATGCAAAGGATTCCGTAAAAGAATATGCAACATTTGCCGAAAAAAGCAGTAGATTTGCTCAGATCCCCATCTGACCGTTCCCCAAATTACAGTGGTTATGACATCATTGAAAGTGATACATATATGTATATGTGTGCCATTTGCGATTAAAATTGTGCTTATAACAAAAAATAACAAAACTACCATTTGTTGTTTATTTGGCAAAATGTATTTCACTTAATTAAGCTTATTCATATGTTACATGCGATAAAAACCTTATTTTCCAAAAACTAGACGTTTAAGTGGGCGTGGCCAAAAATAACTTTGACAATAAATTAACATTAGCACCAAGGGTAATAATGCGAAAGTTCAAGTTGCTAGCTTTGCTGGTTGATTTAATGCCAACTTTTAAGGCATTCTGCCCCATTGTGCGTCGTCGTCGTAGCGCCGAGTTTTTTTTTTTTTTTCGTGGGAAGGTGAGAAATCTTCATAGACACTATAGGCCCGGAGCCTATAGTAGTGTGAGATTCTTACTCACTAAAAAACACCTCCCTTATGCAATCTACGACTGAGTTCACACTCAACAAGCAGTTCTTCTATCGCATTTTATTTTGTTTTTATAAGATATCCTGCAGGAGATTTTCCTTTGAAAATTCCTGTGTACTTTAGAAAAGGAATGCTAATCACCGCGCTAGATCGAGAGGCTTAGTCCTTTTCAGACGGCGCAATAAATTGTCTCGTCGAGGCTCTGTTGAACAGAAATATTCGTATGACCTTGTAATCGATTATTATGTTTTCGCGCAAATATTTTAATTACGTTCTGAACGTTTTCGACTCCTAAGTCTCTGTGGATGTCATCGTTTCTAATGTACCACGGCGCATTAACAATACCTCGAAGAACTTTGTTTTGGAATGTCTGTAATACATTAATGTTACTATTTTTAGTACAACCCAAAAGTTGTACACCATATGTCCAGATCGGTCTTAGCACTTGCTTGTATAACAGCAGTTTGTTCTCTAAGCTAAGCTTGGAATACTTTCCAATAAGCCAGTAAATATCTCTATATTTAATTTCAAGCTCTTCACGATTTTTCTTGACGTGTGCTCTCCATTTTAGTTTAGCGTCGAGTGTCATACCAAGATATTTGGCCTCGTTCGAGAAAGGAATTTGTACTGCGTTGATAAACACAGGTAGATTGTCTGTTTTCTTGAGAGTGATGTTCATATGGACAGACTTGTTTTCATTAAGAGCAATTTGCCAAGTCTTTGTCCAATTGTTAATCGGTGTAAGGGCACGTTGCAACTTTGCAGTTGCTTCTTCGACGGTTTTAGCTGTTGCCAAAATGGCAGTGTCATCAGCAAATGTGATAGCACAGTATCGTCCGTTTGCGGAGTGTCGCGGGTAAAAAGCAAATATAGCAGAGGGCCAAGTACACTTTCTTGCGGCACCCCCGCCTTTATTGTCTTAAAAGTGGAATATTCGTTTCCGTGTCTCACACGGAAGAGTCGGTCTTCCAGGTATGAACCTAAAATACATGCTCTAATTTAATGCTGGCATTTATAAGATAGAGCAGCTTTAGCAAACCTTTTTTCGGCAACGCTTTAAGTATCTCTCCCGTTATTAAGTCATATCCCGGGGCTTTATTGGGCTTAAGCGTGTCTATAACTTGTCTAAGTTCCCTAAGTGTAGCCTTTTCTACAGGAAAGTTAGTCGTCACGTCTAGCGTATTGACATTCTCTGGAAGCACTTCCCCGTCGAATGGTTTAAACGTTTCTGCAAGGTGGTCGGCGAAAACATTAACTTTTTCCTTATCTTCTTTCGCCCAGCCATCCTGGTTTCTTCTTATTGGCGCCACGTGTATTTGGGGCTTTTGAACACTTTTAACAGCTCTCCATATGGAGTAGTTGGTATCCTTTGTCGCTGGGAGTCTTTCAAGGTAGTTATTAATACCTTGATCGATTTTTTCAACAAGTTTCAGAGTCTATTGAAGGACGTTTTATCTTGTGGTGCCCGGGTTTCATGCCACTTTTTCCGCGCTCTTCGTTTCCTTATCATTTCTCTGATTTGCGGTGGGTATCTTATGCCGACTTTGAGAACTTTGTTCGATTCGCGGGGAGTGTTCTTCCAAGCCGCTTGCTGTATGACTTCAACAAAACGTTTAACTTCTTTTTCAGGTTGATACGGCGTTCTAAGTGCTACTTTGAACTCAGTATTGTCTACAACGTCTATTCGGAAATTCTCCCAGTGAGTTTTGCTGTTAGTTAATCTGGGTGGTCTTTGTTTCTTAACCAAGGATTCGCACAGTGAGAGGATAACTGGAGAATGATCGGAGGAAAGATCGAAGCCCTCTTCAACTTTGACGTAACTAGCGTTTACTCCTTTTCCGATAAAGAAGTCTATTAGATCGGGTGTTTTGGCGACATCCGAGGGCCAGTATGTCGGCTTGCCTGTTGAGTAAAAATAGCAACCACATTCCATACCAGCCCTGTAAAGAGTTTTGCCTTTTTGAGAGACCAATAATGAAGATTGGTCCAAGAGAGTTGAATAGGTCAATAAATTCGTGTTTTTCTATTTTGCAGCGCGATTGGCAATAGATTGAGGATATATTAAAAGAGTAATTTTTATTTTTAGCGCGCACCATGAAATAACTGTTGTAGGGAGCCAAAAAAATTTAACCAGCCAAAAAACACACTTATCACTTATCAAACCAACTTTATTCTTCAATCGTCAAAAAACAAAAAGCAAGCTTAACCTAAATTTACTTAACATTACAACTCGCATACGCGATCGCTGTGGCTTACAGCAAAAAGAAAATAACAGGAAAGATAGATAATATTAAAGAGAACAGAGAGAAAAGAAAACAGAAATAAAAATGAGAGCACACAAAAAAACAATTACGAGTATAACAACATATCGTTGGCTTATGCTTATGCTTACTCTTTGCCGTTTCTTCTTGGGATTTCTTTATCAATGGCAACGGTACGCGAGGTACATGAGGCTTTTGTTATTGCAAACAAGAAGAGCATGCAGAAGCCCTGCGTAGCAACAACGTGGCTTGGCTTTCTGCTGCCACGTTTGATATATTTCTTATATTGGCCGAGAAAGAATAGACAGACATGCACTTGGCTTACCATAGCCACATCGTTGGCTTAGATTCTGATGTTGTGCAGTCGGTAAGTGGAATATGTTGCTATGTCTTTACTCCTCGCCTCATGTTTTGCCTCATCCGATAACGCGTTTGGACTTATGTTGCATGTAACTCATGGTCATTTGAAATTTGTCAAGTTCAATTATTGCTTCCAGAGTATGTTCAATGCAGTCTTTTATGAATAGGGATGACCCGCCTCTTGCGTTTCGCGATGGATGATGAGCGTGGTAGTCGAATATTCGAATAACGTTTATTTTGTAAAATAGTGCAAGTAATGTAACGTAAATTTTATAACGCGAGTTACCAGTGATTATTTATTTTTCCTGTATTTTGAAATTACGAGGGCGGGTCAATAATTCCGTGCATTTTTGAATTTCTGACCTCTTTACTGAAACAGCAACACTGCTCCTGTCAACAGGCATCTGTCTGTTGACTCCTGTCAAAATTTAAACTTGCTGCGTCAGTTAGTTTGTGTTTGACAGCTATTTTTATCAGACTACTCACTAATTTGAGGAGAAAATGGAAAAAAGTGAATTTCGTGTGCTTATTAAGCATTATTTCTTGCGAAAAAAAACCATTACCGAGACCAAGGCTAAGCTTGATAAATACTATGGGGACTCTGCACCATCGATTTCAATGGTAAAAAAGTGGTTTACTGAATTTCGTTGTGGCCGTACAAGCACTGAAGATGCCGAACGTCCTGGACGCCCAGTTGAGGTCTCTACACCCGAAACAATCGAAAAAATTCACGATATGGTGTTGGCCGACCGAAGATTGAAAGTGCGAGAGATTGTGGAAGCCGTTGGGATCTCGCATGGCTCAGTGGTTTCAATTTTGAATGATCACTTGGGCATGAGAAAGCTTTCCGCAAGATGGGTGCCGCGTTTGCTCACAGTCGACCACAAACGCAATCGTGTAACAACTTCACAGGAAGGTTTGGCGTTGTTTAATCGCAATATGGAGGAGTTTTTGCGCCGTTTTGTAACCGTGGACGAAACATGGATCCATCACAACACACCAGAGAACAAACAACAGTCAAAACAGTGGGTTTCTAAGGGTGAATCGGCGCCAAAGAAGGCCAAGGTGGGTTTGTCAGCCAATAAAGTTATGGCGACTGTTTTTTGGGATGCACGCGGGATAATCCACATTGACTACCTTCAAAAGGGAAGAACAATCAATGGGGAATATTATGCCAACTTATTGGACCGATTCAATGACGATTTGAAAAAAAAACGACCTCATTTGGCCAAGAAAAACGTTCTTTTCCACCAAGACAATGCAAGGGTGCACACATGTGCAGTTGCCATGGCAAAAATCCATGAATTGGGCTATGAATTGCTCCCTCATCCACCCTATTCTCCAGATTTGGCTCCGAGCGACTACTTCTTGTTCTTGGTGGAAAAAAATTTGACTCCAATGATGTAGTCATCTCGTCATTTTGAGGACCTCGACAAATCATTTTTTTTGGAAGGGATAAAAAAATTGGAGAAGCGTTGGACAAAGTGTATAGAGCTCAACTGAGACTACGTTGAAAAATAAAATTATTTTTTTATCAAAAAATCTGTTTTAATCCAAAAGTCACGGACTTATTGACCTCGTATTTGGTCTAACTCACTTGATTTTTATATTTTTGTTTTCGGGTGCTATGTTGTTGTCGAAAAACAAATATTCTTTTTGTTACTAACTTTACTTTCGTTGAAAATTTAATTTTTTTTTAAAGGCGTTGTAAATGTGGCCATTTTTCCGCAATTTCTGCCTTCAGATTGGCAAGTAATCATGCGTACATAGTATGCTCCTATAATGGTTTTTCCTTTTTGAAGATAATCGATTAAGATAATTCCTTTACTATCCCAAAAAACAGTTGCCATCACTTTCCCAGGCGAAAAACCATTTTTTGCTTTTTTTAGAGCCGGCTCGCCCTGTTTTGACTGAATTTTTGTTTCGGGCGTATAATGGTGTATCCAATCTTCATCTGCAGTAATTAATCGGCTCCAAAAGTCGGATTTATTGCGCCTAAAATGCGCCAACAGAGCGTTGGAAATGTTCACTCGAACACGTTTTTGGTCTAACGTAAGCAAACGCGGCCCCAACTCGCGGACAGCTTTCTCATGCCTAAATCTTGACTTAATATGTAACAAACACGTTCTTTGGACAATTTCATGACTTCTACTACCTCTCTCACTTTAATTCGGTGGTAGTCTAACACCATTTGGTGAACTTTAGCAATATTATCGTCAGTGGTTGCAGTTTTTGGACGTCCCGAATGTTCATCATTTCCCAAGCTCTTACGTCCACGTTTAAATTCAGCTGCCCAAAATTTCACTATGGTAAATAATGGTGCAGAGTCCCTATACACTGAGTCCAACTCATTTTTGATTTGCGTAGGCGTATTGCCTTTCAAAAACAAGAATTTAATAACAGCTCGATACTCAATTTTTTCCATTTTCACAAAAAACACTCACATCGACTCGCTTAAACGACTGTCAAAAACTGCACGTCCAAAGTGACTGAAACTTCGGTAAGTAACTGTCAAAAGTTGCACAACTAGCATTCACTAGCTTTTATTGATGAGTGCCGCTATCTTTACGTTGCGGAAACTTTTCAGACAACCCTCGTAGTTAGAGAGTGATTAGATCGCGTGTATGAAAATTCGCGGAAAGAAAGATGTTATTTTAAACAGGAGCCAAAACAGGATACCGTAATGCATTGCTTAAAACCTCTGTATCTCGAAGGGGTTGCATTTCCAAACCCCGATTTTTTCCTCAAAATATGTATATCAAGTAATCTCGACTTAAAATCTTCGACACAATATCCGTAACATCGTGCAAAATATTGTGAACGGTGTCCCAAAATTAAGGCAGGAAGTAATTTTCATAGAAAACACAGGTTTTAATTAAATTGATTGATGAAGTAAACAGTATAGGGTTACGGCAAATACGAATTTCGTTGATGCAGCGATCAACTTGTTACTTCAAAGCCTGGGCTTTATGCCAACACCTTAGACTTCAAAAACACTCAAAAAAAAAAGTCCAACGGCGTTAAATCGCATGACCTGTGCGCCCAATTTTGATCACTAAAACAGGAAATTATATGACCAGGTAATGACTTATGCCTTAATTGAATTGCTTCTTGGGCAGTGTGGCATTGTGCATCGTCTTGGTGAAACCTCATGTCGTCCACATTCATATCTTACAATTTAGGATTATCAGGTTATAGTCTGACCAGCCGCACTTTTAAAGAAGAATGGTACGATGATGCCTTCAAATCTACACCATACAGTAACACTTTGTGGATGCAATCACCCGTAGATTTTCTGACCTCCAAATTCGATAATTTTAACCATTAACAAAGCCATCAAGATGGAAATGAGCCCCATCGTTTAAAATAATTTTGTCTGAAAAATCAGCATCCACTTGTTGTTGTTCTATAATCCATTAAACGGATGGCAGCGGTTCAGTGGGTTTAAGGCCATTTTTGTCAAAGCTTTTGAAAAAACGATCTCACGACAGATACAAAGGTTTCTCGATGTCAATAATCTCCTTAATGTTGCTCAGTCTGGGTTCAGAGCTAATCGGAGCTGTAAGACCGTGTTACTTAATATTGTTGATGAGATACGCATAGCAATGAATAGGAAAGAAGTACACTTCTCGATTTCTTCAAGGCTTTTGACTCAGTCGATCATGCGATCCTCTGTTCTAATCTAAAAAGCTTGTTTCGCTTCTCTTCAACCGCAACCAAGCTTTTTCAATCATACCTTACAGGGAGACATCAATGTGTGGCTGTTGAAGATAAGACGTCGGGTCTTCTCCCAGTGTGCAGTGGTGTACCACTGGGATCAATTTTAGGCCCTCTTTTTTTCGTACTTTACATTAACGATCTCACTCAGGCGGTCAGACACTCCACCGTCCTCATGTTCGCCAATGATGTACAGGTTTTTATTACTAGCACACTAGCTGAACTTTCCCAGGCATCAGAAGCAATGAACAACGATTTGTATTGTATACAGCATTCGGCACAGAGTAATAATCTGAGTCTAAATCCAGCTAAATGTAAATCGATTGCCATAAACCGTACTAAATTAGATAGGTCTCTGCTTCCGCATATCAAACTAGGTGACTCTGTGATCACCTACGTTGACAAAGTAAGGAATCTTGGAATCATCTTTAATGAGACGCTTACCTGGTCCCACCATATAAACACTATCATTGGTAAAGTTTATGCTGCCATTCGCGTTTTATGCGCCTCAAAACACTTCGTCCCTATCAAAACCAAAACTTTACTGGCTAAAGCTCTTCTTTTAGCTACTCTGCTGTACTGCTCCGAAGTTTATTGTAACACCGACTCTAACTCGTTAAGAAATTTAAATGTTATATTTCACAACATTACCAGATACATTTACAATCTTCGACGTTATGACCATGTATCACAACACTCAATAAAAATCTTGGGCTGTTCCTTTGTGAGCTTTTTGAAATTCAAAGCTTTGTGTTGCATCCATCAAGTCATGCGAACTGGCCAACCAGACTATCTCTATAGAAAATTGGACTTTCCAGTTTCGCACCGATCACATGTGATTATCCAACCAAGATACTCTTGCTCAGCATCTGAGTGTACTTTCTTTGTTTATACCACACGTCAGTGGAATTCTCTACCAACCGAAATAAGAAGTATCGCAAATCAGCGCACTTTTAGAACCTCCCTCCTGAAATTCCTTTCATCATCCTAGTCTCCCGAACCCCAACTTTTTAAAATGCTATAATTTTTTTTATTTTTTGATAAATTTTATTGTGCCAAAGCAAAAAATATTGAAAAATACATCAATTTTCCAATTGTATCAGTAGTTTTCAATATGTCCACCTTTGGCGCGAATAATGGCCTTGAGACGGCCGATCAAAGCATCGCACGCTGCACGCAAGTGGCTCTGCAGTGCTTGTTTGAGGTGGTCCAAACTTTGGTATTTTTTAGTGATAACCTTCGCCTTCAAAATACCCCAGACAGAAAATTTTCGAAGGACCTCTCTGGCAAGTAAACTCTGTCATTTTGTTTGTTGACATATTGCTCGATAACAAATGGCGACTAATCGGAAAAAACCAAATTCGGCAACTCACCCCTTTCGTGCAAGCGTAGCAACTCCTTCGCTCTTTCGACTCTAACTTTTTTCTGTTGCAGTGTAAGATCGTGTGCTTTTTGAAACTTCAATGGCTTGAGCCCAAGCTCATTTTTCAGTATGTGTTGCATCCGTTCCAACGATATGTTGAGCTCACGAGCCACTTTTCTTCCACTTCGACGCGGATTTCGCTCAACTCGAGCCTTTACTTTCCGAACCATTTCTGCCGATGTTGCTGTTTTTTTATGACCATCTCCATGGCGTATCACGCTAACGAGCTATGGTTCGAGACACAAATGATTTATTCACGTGGAGGTGCTGGAGGGCTCTAACCATAGCTACTTGTGCTTTTCCAGCCAAATATAAAGCAACCACACTATCACGTTTGAATTCCATCGCGGATAAAAATTTTTCAACACAACTGAGACGCAAATCGTTTAAAAGGCTTGTAAATAATAAACTTATTTGTCATGTGTCAAAATTTGAGCTCACTGTCATGAACGGTTTGGACATTATAGCAGTCTGAAGTTAGTTGCAGTTCGAGTCATTCAGGGTGTATATGGTACATCAACAGAGCTCTGATAGCATATGAATAATAAACTCAGTTTCTTAATTTCCTTTTATCTTAGATTAGATTAAAGGAAAGATTCGAGTAAAGTAAAAGTTTATAATACATGTACATTTTTACTTTTAAATACTCTCTCGAATCTTTCTTAAGCCTTACGCTGCTTACAAGAAATTATTCTTTTTGTGCAGCTCGTATTCGTATTCAGCAGACATGCTTGGCCTATAAATCGCGAACACGCTTTAAACGGAACCATTCCTAATGTTAAACGTTGTTGGAGAGTTTTCCACAAATTTTGTAAAAACTCGTAAGTATGACATAGCTGCCAACTTTTCAGTTTTCGTTATTTCTTCATTGTTTGTAGACTCACCAAATCGTAGACAATACAAAATACAGAGGAAACTGTTTTCAACATCACACATTTTAAAATCTAGCATTGTACAGTAGTAACAAATAATCCACATTTTTATGACCGGATTTGAAAACTACTCTTAACAAGAGAAAACCAATGAAAGATTGTAGGTTAATCGCGGTTTAATCCTTGAACTTTTACGTACTTCTGTGTATCCTAAGGCGTATGTGCGTAAGTATTTCTTACAACGTCTCGTCATCTATATGTGAGTTCCAGATAAATGATGTATCTTCAGCTAATCTTCTAACAAATTTACTGTGTTAGTCAGAGTTGTGATGTTACGCTGCGATATTTTAACTCTTGTGGGGACGGTTTCGTGTCCATTATTCCGACTTTTCCCAAAGTAAGATACTATTTTAGAGAACAGTGCAATGTCGTCTATAGAAGAGTTTTGTTCACTCTTAAGTTCTCAGGTTCAGTTATGGATATCTGAGTTAGATCACATTGCTCAGTAAATTATCAACAAGGTCAATTGCTTCTAAGCCATTGGAATCTTTACAAGCTATCCATGATTTCACAGATAATTCGAAATATATTTTTTTTTTTCAGAAGTCTTCAAATCTCCACAAAAGGTCAGAGGACACTGAAATATTATGGTTGCTAGACGCAGACAGCCATTGAAGCCTAATTTTATTTTAGTTTCGACCAAAAATATGTACACTCAGAATTAATGTGACTGGTACTCGGTGTTTAGGAATGATAAAGCCAAATTTATTTGCGACGACGAAAAGAAAAACCAGCACTCAGAGTGAAAAAAATACAAAGATAAACGACGATAAATTTATTCTTAAGTACTTATTTCTGTGCTTGCAAAAATCCAAGTGAACGAGTGTTCGGCCTTGAATCGCGATTTACATGACAAGCAGTACAATATTAATGAGAGAATTGAGAGTAAATGATTAAATTACGATATTATACATGATTGAAATTAAAATTAGTGTATTACAGATTTGTTTGCTATGTTGTAAGTTATCAACAATCAGAAATTTTTAAGCGATTATATAAACAATTGTGCAAAATGAAAACATTCTTAAACATTCCGCCGTCCCTGGAACAACGTTTCAGTTTAGAGGGTGTACCGCCAGTTTATGAATTGGCCGCACAAAATTGCCGCTCACTATTTTAAAGGTGACTACCCTCACATGTCCGTCCTTGTCTGGATGTATCGCTATGATTCGTCCCATAGCCCATTTTCCCGGTGGTAGGTTTTGCTCCTTTATGACTACTAAGTCGTTGATTTGACAGTCTGGCTGTGGTTACGACCATCGAGGTCTTTGTTGAAGAGAGGTCAAGTACTCGCTACTCCAGCTTTTCCAATAGCCCTGCATTTTTTTTTTATATATAATTAGCGCGCGCTCAAGGGGTTTTGTACCCTTAAAATGTTCGTACACAGCGCGGGCGAAGGAAATTTAGGGAGCAAGAAAAGACAGGAAATAACGATAAAACAAAGTGAGACAGGAGACATTTCGTCGGTGTTCGAGGGTGTCAATTGATTGACTGATATTAGTATCACCAATGAGTTTTATCGCACGGTTTTGAATCCTATCCAGCAGGTGCAGAGTTGTTTTAGGAGCACCTGACCAGATGTGGGCATTGTACTCCAGTTTTGGGCGGGCAAATGCCTTATATATTGAGGCCAGATCAGAGGGGGTAAAATATTTCTTACATCGCTTGAGGAAACCTAGACATTTCGCAGCATTTTTGACGACATCGAATATGTGGTCATTCCAACGTAAGTTGTTACTGATACACATACCGAGAATGGAAAGTTTATCGGTTTCGACGATGCAAGTGCCATTCATGGATAATGGCTGGGTATTTGAATTTCGCTTTAATGACAGCAGACAGCATTGAGTTTGGAAGCATTAAATTCTACTAGGTTGATAGTTCCCCAGTTGGTTATGCTGTTAATATCGGAATTTAATGAGCTTAGCATACGCTGCCGTTCCCGTTCTACAGCCGAAGAGCAGGGACGTGAGTCCGAGAACGAATATGAAAAGCAGAGAGTACTGTCGTCAGGAATAAATTGGATTAGAAGTAGCAGACAAGAGATCATTAATGAAAATTAAAAAGAGTGTCGGAGACAGAACGGAGCCCTGGGGCACACCAGCATTTATTTTGTGAATATCAGACTTGAAACCGTCCAAAACAACTTGAATTGAACGTTCCGAAAGGTAATTTCTAATCCATTGAAGAAGAGAGTCATCGATCCCAAGAGCACGCATTTTCGACAATAGAGCCTGATGCCAAATTCTGTCAAATACCTTAGAAATATCAAGTGCAACTATCTTGCTTTCGCCAGATTCATATACGCTTTGGTTCCACTTTTCAGTGAGACATGCCATCAAATCACCAGTGAACCTGTTGCTACGAAAACCATATTGCCGGTCATTGAGAAGTTTTCGTGTTTCGAGATATTTTATGAGCTGACGGTTTATCAGCGTTTCCATGACCTTGGAAAGAAGGGACGTAAGTGCAATGGGTCTGTAGGAGATAGAGAAGAAGATTCGCCTTTTTTAGGGACGGGCTGGACAAATGCTGTTTTCCATCTGCTCGGAAAGAGTCCTAAAGAGTAGGACTGATGAAAAAGCTTACGCAGTGATTTTGCCAGCGTGGAAGAACACCTCTACCTTGCTACTACACGAGTGCGAAAGTGGATTCGTCCCATTGTAGATACGACGCGCTCCAGTGTAGGCGGAGACAGAGCACAATCTGGTAGTGTTGAGCAAGCCGCAAAGTGTGCAGCAAGCAGATTGGCCTTGTCCGAAGAGCTGACAGCTGGAATGTCATTGTAAATGAGCGTTGGGATGGAGGATGAGGCAGAATTTCTAATGTTTTTCACGAACGACCAAAAATTTTTACTGCCTTTGGGACATTGCAGTATTTTTTGCCTCAGGTTTTGGTCGTATTGGAATTTCACACGCTTGGGAAGGACGTTGCTGTCATTTCTGACTCGTTTAAACTTTTTTCGGTTTTCCTCTGTCTTGTTGGTCTTGTAGGACCGAAAAAACAGTTCTCTAACCCTGACAGCCTCTTTACAGCTCGTGTCGTACCATGCCTTTTCTTTTTGCTTGATACTTTTCATCCGATGGGGGATAAAGCATCTCATTCCAATGAGAATAGTTTCTGTGATCATGTCAGCAGCGACATCCACGTCGTTATCGAGGAAACATAACGACCAGTTAAAATTCCTAAAGAAGTTGTTAAGTCCGCTCCAATTGGCTTTCTCGTATTGCCATACGGTTCTTTTAGGAATCTTTTCTCTAACTGTGTGGTGGGTGTACGAGAATTTAGCTGATATGACACATTGGTCCGACGAGCCTAGAGGGAAGAGCACGTCAATGCAGTACTTGTCAGGGTGAGAAGTTAAAAACAAGTCCAGGGTGTTGGCGGTATGACCATCAACGTCTGGTATGCGTGTGGGCTCATTTATAAGCTGGGTTAAGTTATTTTCCGCAGCGAAGATCTCAACACACCGTCCTTCGGGTGTTGTCTGTCCAGAATGTCGAAGCCACCTGAATTGTGTATATTGAAATCGCCCGTAATCACGATTTCAGTATGAGGATACAGGGATACAATTCTTTGAATGGAGTCAGACAGCGCATCAAACTCGTGGAAGGTCGAGTTGCTGTCCAGTTTGGGGCTTCTGTAAATAAAGCAGTAGTGGATAATTTGCTTACGGAGAAGGAATTTTAACCACATGAAATTGAATTCCGGATTGGAACAGGGACTACTTTGTGGTGGAATTTGGTAAGCTACATCACTACGCACATAAATGGCTAGACCGCGGTGAGAAAAGAATAGTGGCACTAGTTCGTAGCCAGGTAGCTTTAGATCAGAGTGATCTGAGAGGTGTGGGTGGGGATCTACCTGTGTTTCACTAAGTGCCAAAACAGCTGGTCTGTATTTGCAGACGTGGATGTACGCAGAAAAGTGATTACTTTTTAGCCCGCGTATATTGGCAATGTCTACTCTGAATTCCCCAGTCATTACAACCTAACAAACACAAAAAGCACAAACACCGACGATACTAAGCAAGGCTGCGAAGTGAGAATTCTGACGTTGGTTTACCGAATCAAATTGCTGTAGGTGTTATGCCCTTACAACAATATGAGGCAGTGCACCAACAAAATTTTCACTCACAATCCGCTATCCATCAGTTGTTACATACACTCAGTCACTGCCCGTACCGTATGATAAATACAGTAACGGCAGTGGTCGAGTGCAAGCAACAGTACAAACGACCAAGAGCGGGAGAGGTGGGATACCCGCACTGTGTGATATTTTTGCTTTGCACTGCACTTTAATGGGGTTTTTTTTTTTTTTGTACACTGCGCGTTCTTTTTTTTTTTTTTGTGTGCAGCACATAAGAGATTACGAGTGCAGAAAGTCGTCTGCACTCGTCGATGGTCGACACGGTAATTTTAGCTTGAGGGCTTTTCAAAAATATGGTTCACCTAGAATGAAATGAGCTGGCGTTAGTGGATCTAGATCATTGTCTGATTTTTGAACTTCAATTTGGGTTAGAAGGGTATAATATTCTTCAAAGGACAGAACATCTGAGCCAATAACGCGACGAAGATGCTGTTTGACCGGTTTTACTCCCGCCTCCCACAAACCGCCGAAATGTGGTGCTGAGGGGGGAATAAAATGTCAAGTAATTGCGTAGCAGACAAGTGACTCTGCTACTATGGAGTTGTGGTTTTCAGATAAAGTGATTCGATGCATGTCGGATAACAACCTAGCAGACCCTCGGAAATTTATTCCATTATCCGAATACATATGTGATGGTTTACCCCAACGCGCCACAAAACGACGAAGAGCTGCTAGAAACGATTCAGTGGTTAGATCACTGACCAATTCTAAATGTATGGCCTATGTCGCTAAACACACGAACAATGAAATCTATCCCTTTGTTTTGAAGACCTTCCGTCCGATTTTTGGTTTGATGAGAATGGGTCCTGCATAGTCCTGCATATCCACAGTGAGTAAAAGGTCTGCTTGCCTAAATCCGTTGAGCCGGGAGGTTTCCCAAGATTTGCAACGTTGTGGAACTTCTTTGCCGAAAGCATTTTATACACTTATGTGTTATTTTGCGTAATAAATTTCTGCAGCTGATGATCCAGTACTCCTGATGGATCAATGAAATTAATGTTGAAACTCCAGGATGCAGCAAGCGCTCGTGAAAGTCAAGCGCAGTAAGTTGTGTCACCTTATGTACCTTTGCAATAATTATCGGATGCTTCGCACTAAATCAGATTTCTGCCTCTTGGATTCCTCCTCCTACGCGTAGTAGTTGTTTATCATCTGAAAAGGGATAAAGGTTAGCGATTTCGGAATTCCTGTTAGAGTGCCCATTTTCCAGATAATACTTAAAATCGTTTCCGAAGTAGACCTGCTGTAGCCATATGATGATTTTTAATTTGGCCTCATAAATTTCGTCAGGAAGGAGTTGATGAGTAGTAGGCTGTGTAAGCTTCCTACACTTGTTAATGAAACGTATAACTATTGCAAGTATACGATTTAGACTATTCCACGACGATACACGCGGTGAGAGAAGTTCAAAGGGGTGTTCTGTAGTGACTACCAAACAAGACAATTTATATGACTTCTTGTCCTCCTGCTTGCACTCTGGATGTTCTTCGAGACGCTGAACGATAGGCCAAGTGTCATTACATTTTCTTAATCAACAAGGACCTGTTCACCAAATTGGATGGCTAACGAGAGAGGACAGTATTATACCCCGCGAAACATTGATTTTAGATGAAAAAACCTATTTCTGGGTATTGTATTTAGGATCTCGGAAGTTCTTTTTCCGACAAAAATGTCGGAAGAGAAGGCAACGATAACCACGAAAGAACAACCTGGGAATCACACCATGCAAAAACATTGGAACCAGTAATATTAAGCGACCTCTGAACTGACACCTACAGACGCGTAAGTAACAGTGCCCCGCAAAATTCCAGACGAGGAACACTTAGTTGTTTTATTGGGGCAACAACTCGTATTTTTTCTGCTACAATGTTTGTTTTAATAGTTCCATCAGGGAGAATGTAACGCGAGTAAATGACGGCGCCGTACGCCGATATTTTCAATTTTTATTTGTTTAGCTTCTTCAAGGAGTTCGCAGCAATTACTTTGCCACTTTCTTAACTGGAATCCACCTTTGTCAAAGAGTTCAATTAGACGCTGTTTTTTAAAAATTGCACCAGGAAGCTAGTCTCCCCCTAATACAACGTCGTCAACATAAAAATCATTAAGTATTATCTCTGAAGCGACAGGATATTCATCACGGTAATCACGGGCTAATTGTCCTAATACGCGAACCGATAGGTAGAGAGCGCACGATGTTCAGTACATAACCGTACATAAACGATAATTTTCTAGTGGGTCTATTTGTGATTTGCTCAAGACAAACCTTTGGAAGTGAGTATCTGCAACTCGAATCTGAAGAAACTTTTTGACGATGTCTGCACAAGACACGTATTTGTGTCGACGAAACCGTAAGCACACTGAAAACAGATTATGAAGCGAATCGCTTAGAGATTTCATATCCACATCCTTGAATGAGCCGTCAAATACGACACAGAGCTTAGTTGTAGAACTATCGGGCTTAAGTACTGCATTATGTGGAAGGTGAAATACGTTGGATTTATTGATATCAGATGACGGTATGTTTTTTAGATATTCATTTAGAAACTGAGAGTAAAGTTTAAAGAGTTCATTGTTTTTTGAAAATCTTTTTTCTATAGATATCATACAAGAAAAGGCACCCCCGAGGGTATCAGCTAATCGCGGACGAACTTTAAATGGAAGATTGATGACATATTTTCCATCATTATCCCTTCGATGGATTTTGCAAAAATGTTCTTCGATGTGTTTGGATTCCTGGGATGTTACCGATTTCGGTTCGATTTCCTCGATTGTCTAAAAGGCCTGCAAGATTCAATCAATGTCTAAAAGAATGTGATGTGATTGATAACCTTTGGTGCTACGTACAACTTCCCCTTGCAAGATATCTAATACTATTTCTGCACCAAGCAGGACATGGATAGAATTTGGCTTATGGAAAAATGGATCTGCTAAGTTTAATATTGATATATGGTCCCAGTCCTTAATAAGCGATTAGATAAACAATTGTTCAAAATGAAAAGATCCTTAAACACTCGGATTATGGTTCAAGAATTAACATTTATTCCGTTCTAAGCAACTAATGAAAACAGCAATGTTATAAAATAGTTTAATTTACGACCGGATAACATTTTTTTTTTTTTAAACACCATTATGCTGTTAAAATATTCTGCTGTTCGATGTGTCTTTTCTCAAATACTTAGTTGCAAACTCCCTTAAAAAACTGTTGTTTATCCAAATAAACTTAATCTAATCACTAACAGATAAATTGTTACTTAAATGGCATGTGAATATAAAAACACCACCTCCTGCTGTCATTATTCCCATTATTATTTTTCTACTGACAATAGCTGCCTTATACAAAATATGAATAAAGGTAATTAATAGTTTTTTTTTCCAAGTAACGTGTGTCTTCTCTATTACGTGACAAATGGTTCAACTCTTTCATTAAGTTATGTGAAAATGTCACATGGGCAGGTGAATCACATGAAAGGCATTGCAAAAGGGTGAATCTCTTGATGATGGTCTTTAGTCTTACATTGCAATGTGGTATTTTTAACCCCTTTGAGCTGTTTCATCTATACTAATACATACATACTCGTATAATTTCATATATGTATATTGCAAGTCTATGTTACGACTAATGACAATAACACGAGGTTACTGCTTTTAAATTAGTCTAACCTCAAGTTAAGAAAACATTTTTTAAAAGTATTAATATAATTAGCTGACAAAAACTGAAAAGTTTTCACAACATTAGCGGTTAAGATAAACTTCCTACAATCGCTACAAATAAAAAATTCCTGAGGGTTCTAATAATTCACTCGATTGGTGAGCGCTAGGTAGAAAGTTAACCTAATGAAATTTTTATACCTAAAATAATCCCTAGACGGTGTCTGGGGTTAACCGATAACAGGGGTGAGATTAAATGATATCTGGTATTCGTGGCATTTACAGCTTAAGGTAAGATTACCATTAGTAATAAACAATTTGCAATGTTCGTTTGAATTTTTTTGAAAACTGATGTTTGCCTTAGATACATAATTGGTCAATAGCAGCATCAGCATCCGGAGAGATGAGTACTTTACATTTTGATACTAAGCGGTGGTAATCCGCCGCTGACCATGTTCATTCCTGTCACTATGACTACAGATCAATTGAATTTATTTTACCTTCTCGTAGTAGCCAACGGGTACTGCATTCTTCAATAGTAACACTTAAATGCCCTGTCAGGAATGACTGAATATTAGAAGGAGAACGAACGACGGATGAATTCGCGTGAAGGTTGCTGAACTCAACTGTTACCATGTCAAGTCCTTCTTATGAGTTGTTTTACCGTATTTGACACAGAGGTCAAAAAGGTATTTTCAGGACTAGTCTGGGTGGCGAATGAACAACGGCAATTATAATGTGCATAGGGTAAGTATGTTAAATATCTCGAGAATACCCAGTCGCAGGAATGGTAACTGCCCGGATAAGTAAAAATCCAACAAATGCGAAGCAACCAAAGACGCAATTTTTGTTCACGATCCTGTAAAACGAAAAAAGAGCAACAAGGTTCGGATCAGTATATTGTATAACCCTTTCAGAACCATATAGCACAATTATGCGGATGATTTTGCCTAATTTTCATATTCATGGTTCGCTTTTACTCTGTTAAGTCAAGTTTTCTGGTACCAAGTGCATCATTTGTACGAATATTGTTTACTTCATTTTGAAATCTATCGTTCTACGAGTACGTATTACGGCATTTTTGTGTTTACTGTGAAGTGAAAAAACCAAGTAAGCAAATTCTTTTTTTTTTTTAACTCATCGGTATACAATTTATTAGATTAGAACTTTTTTTGTCTAAGATATAAATACTTCATAAAAATAATAGTGAACGAATTAAAATCATTTCTACTTATGCAACGAAAATATACACATCTAAAATATGACCCGCACAATTGCGTTACCTAGTAGCTAATCTATACATTCGTGCCCCTCTCACAGGAAAAGTTTACCGCTATGACAACGATGAAGGTTTGGAAGAAGTGTTGAATCTTTTAGCTGAAGGGTCTGATGTTGATGACTTTTCTGAGTCTGAAGGCAATACAGATGCGGTTGAGGCTATTCCAACAGGTATTCAAGAAGCTCTAGAAGATTCAGAGACGGATAATGAAATTGTTGATGAGGGGACTGTAGATGCACAAAAGTCAGGTGGGTAAAATCGACGAAGAAGAAAAAATCGAAACACAAGCAAGCTCGACAAAAACATTTGCATCTTTACCGGGAGCCAGTAAAATATTTGACGAGACAAACCATTGGCTGTTTGTACCAACTGGACAGGAGCACGGTATGAAAAGTGAAATATACAAACTTCCTCGGCCAAGCTAAAAATTGCTTTAAGTTCTTTCATACAATGAACTAAAAATATAAATTATGTTCAGAACATAGCGGGAATTTTTAAATTTCGCGGGTTTGGAGAGTCCGATTTTCAACATTTTTTATTATGTTACCAAAATAATGCAACATGCCCCTGAAGTATGACACAATTTTCAGATGTATTCCTTGTTTACTTTGTCCGTGGCAGCCGCTATGGTTAGACGTGTTTTTATGAGCTCAGCGAATTTCGTTTGTTAAAAGAAATGGACCAGAGAATTTGCATAAAATTTTTCGTAAAAAATTAATAAAAAAATAAAATAAAGTGTAAAAGTATGTGAAATGTTAACAAAGGCCTATGCTGAATCTGCTATGAGTAAAACAAGAGTTTACAAGTGGTATAAGCGTTTCCAAGATGGCCGTGAGAACGTTGAAGATGAGGAACGCCCCGCACGTCCCAGCACATCAACAGCCCATGAAAACGTGGAAAAGTGAAAGAAATGGTTATGAAAATTTGTTCCAAAATTGTTGAGCAAAAATAGCGGCGAATGGAAGTTGCTCAGGAGTCATTAAATGAAGCCAACGACGATGCAGAATTTTTGACACATGTTATAACAGGTGACGAAACATGGGTTTACTGATATGAAGTCGAAACTAAGGCTTAATCGTCCAAGTGGAGGCATTCTGGCTCGCCAAAACCGGAAACGCCTCGTACCGCTGAAAGAGCTAATGGCTATCCCAAATATCGAGTTTGAGAAGTATTTCGAGGATTAGAAGAAGCGCTGGCACAAGTGCATAATATGTAATGGGGATTTAATTTTGAAGGCGACAACATTAATGTAGACGAATAAATAAATATTTTTTTCGAAAAACTAAAATTCCCGTTATTTTCTAAATACACCTCGTATACATATACAGGGTTTCCCAAAAATCAACGTCAAACCGGAAACGGGTGACAGGTCAAATGGTGTCGGTTATCACAAAATTATAAAAAAAAATCTAAGTCATATACTTTTAAAATTATTGGCACTCAAAAAAAAAATCAAGAAATCTGACACCCTGTGACGATATTTCAAGTAAAGTCACAAGTGCTGTGACTGCAAATCTTTACTCTTCTTTGATTTTTTTTTGTCATGTAACCCTGAATAACTCTCCTAACAGTCCAAAATTGAGACATAATTATATCGGTTTTAACTAAAATATTGCTTTTTTGTCCATCCATGAATCTGAAAATCATTAATCAACTTGAACTGACTGTACTGACAAAAAAAATGTACTATGCCATTTTGGCAAGTAACTTTAAAAGATGGCGTATTTAGTCTGGATTCCAAAATGGTATGACACTTACTAGATTAAAGCTTAATTGAGGACAAACAAAATATTTTGCTAAACAAACCCTATTCATAGTTAATTCTTTTTAATAAGTTAAAATGAGTAACAAGTATGAGCGAGACAGACAGTGACGCTGTGATTGAGACGGATAAACACGCCATTTCGACCAGTGTGAGTGAAACAGATAGAGATGCCACCCTTGTCAAGCAATGATGAATAGGCACATCATGCAATAGTACAGTACTTTACGCTCCTTCGCCTACAGCGCATTATTCTGTATTCGTGTTAATTTCGTGCTTACAACTTTGGCTTTCTTTATTGGACTTCATTGCATTGCGACTTTGAATTGCTATCTGAACGTTCTGTCGAACCTGGATTTCTTCTGGACTTGTGTTTATCGTTGGTCGTTGATCCCGTGATTGTGTAGTGTGAATGCCATCGTGCCATCTCGATACACTGCTCAGGAATATGCTAACACACATCTCGCAGGTGTAATGCTAGTGCTGCAGCCAGACTTTATCATGAGAGATACCCTAATGCTCAGCGTCATCCGGATCATCGAGTGTTTTTAAATGTGCACCGGTCATTCTCGGAGGGTCGCTTTCCAAATCTAATCGTTAGTGAGGGAAGACCCGTCATGCCCTACGAAGACGAAGTCTTACAAGTAGCTGCACCAGACCCTAGTACCCCAGTACGTGCAATTGAAGAAAGCATAGGAGTGCCCAAAATTACAGCACACCGAATTCTAAGGAATAACCAGCTCCATCCGTACCATGTACAACGAGTCCAAAGTCTGCTACCCCGAGATTATCCAAACAGAGTGCAATTTTGTCAAACGATGTCGCAGAGGTTCAGAGAAGATCCGAGATTCTTCGAAAAAATTCTATGGTCGGACGAATCAACTTTTCAAAGGGACGGTTACATGAACCTCTACAATTTGCATGAGTGGCACGTGGAAAATCCACATTTGGTGGGGGAAGATAGATCACAGTACCGTTTTGATGTACTCGTACGCTCGTGGACAGGAATTTTGAATGGTAGAATTATTGGCCCATTCGAGCTGCCGCAGAATTTGAATGCCGAGGTTTATTTAGATTCTTTGGAGAACCACTTACCAAATTTATTGGAAGACGTGCTACTAAATATTTATGCATGCATGTGGTATCAACAAGATGGCTGCCCAGCGCATTATGCTTGCACAGTACGAGAGTTCCTCGATCGGGAATACTCCAACAGGTGGATATGGCGGTCTGGTACAATTTCGTGGCCAGCCCGTTCACCTGATTTAAATCCACTCGATTTTTTTTACTGGGGAGCAGTAAAAGAAAAAGTTTATTCTAAGCCGATAGAAAATTTAAACGAGCTGCGACAAAAAATTTGCGGAAGCCGTTGAAGATATCGACTCCAGAAGATATGCCCGTCTTATTACCAAATCATTTGTAAGAAGATGCAGAGCTTGTATTGCCATTGGCATTGGCAAACAGTTTGAACATTTGTTGTACTTAAGATATAAGATCGATAGATAGCGATCCTGAGAGTATACACCAAGAGGACGTAGTGTTCTGTGTGCTCAGATATATGGATGGACAAAAAAGCAATATTTTAGTGTAAACCGATATAGCTATGTTTCAATTTTGGAGCGTAATTTACAGAACAGTTGCTCAGGGTTACGTGACAATAAAAAAATCGAAGAATAGTAAAGATTTGCGGTCACAGTGCTTGAAAGATCGTCACAGGGTGTTAGATTTCGCGATTTATTTTTTGAGTGCCAATAATTTTAAAAGTACATGACTTAGATTTTTTTTTATAATTTTGTGATAACCGACACCAATTGACCTATCACCCGTTTCCGGCTTGACGTTGATTTTTGGGACACCCTGTATATAACATGTATAATCATATGAGTTTTTCAACAAACAAAAAATAAAATAAAAGGATAAATATTTATCCCAAATATTGTACTATGCATACATTTGGTTAATTACTATAGTGGATTATCAGAACTATTACACTTATAATAACAAAGTTATTTTCATATTTTTGAATTCGTTCAGAAATCAACTCAACATTCACTCTTTGGTGGAGATCTATAGTATAAGTAGTCGAATGATGCCAAGGTAGATTAAACATCATTTTAAGTAGTTTATTTTGTGAGACTTGAAGTCTTTTTATGTGACTGGTAGCTGCTTTTCCCCATATAGGACAACCATAAAGTAAAATTGCTTGGAAGATTGCCTTGAATAAAATGATTTTGTTTCCATTTGTTAATACGGGATTGTGATTTATGAAAAGATAAACTAATTTTATTGCTAGACTTATTTTCTTCAGTGTATTATTAATATGATAGCTGAATATAAGTTTAGTATCAAGGTGTATACCTAAATATTTTACGGACCTTTCCCAATTTATGTCTTTTCCATTGATTTGAAATAAGCTGCTGGGAAGATAAGATAAGACTTTCTTTTCCGTGTGAAAAAGATAGCTTGAAATTTATCCGCATTCAATTTTATTTTCCACCTGTTATAATAAGTTTTCAATATTTCAACAGCCAGTTTTTAATTCCTCTCTATATTGAGAGCGAATTTGTCTGATGAATATATTGCTGTGTCATCAGCAAATAATGCTGATTCACATTGCGGTATGGCTGGAAAATCCGATGTACGAGTATATATCACCTTGATCAAAAAGTACCCGCACCACACCACCGTGTGGCGCTTCCATTGTTCCGATTTGAGTTCTGTTTTTTTTTTGATAAGTTTGTAAATCTGTTGTTGACATTCCCTCTAAATCTTAGCGTCATAGCTTGATATTTGCAAAAGTTACGTAGTCAAGAGTACATCTATCTATATGATTTTCTACAATTTTAGAAATGGATTTCAATTTGCAACAACGAACTTGTATTAAATTTTGTATAAAAAACAGATTTAATGGTGCGCGAACGTTGGAAATGTTGGAAAAGTGTTTCGGCAACGCTTCTCTAAAGAAAACGGTCATTTACCAGTGACACGAGCGGTTCCAAAGGAAGTCGTAAGTCAATCGAAGATAATGAACGCAATGACAGATCATCGACATCGAAAACCGACGAAAATATTGATAAAGTAAAAGAAATGTTGGTCAATAACCACAAATTAACCATCAGAGAGATAGCTGTGGACTTGAACATTGCCTATGGATCCGTCCAAGACATTTTGGTTAATGATTTGGGTTTCCGTCGTGTAGCAGCAAAGTTGGTGCCAAAAGACCTCAATTTCATGCAAGAAAGAGACTGTGTTGACGTCGCAAAGGAAATGATTTGCGATGCTAAATCCGATCCCACATTCATCAAAAGAATCATTACTGGAGACGAAACGTGAGTTTATGAGTACGACACGCAATCCAGACATCAGGCAAGTGAATGGCGGTAACCAAATGAGCCGAGACCAAAAAAAGCACGTCGTTTTCAGTCAAAAAAAGGCAATGCTCACGGTTTTCATGGATTACAACGGTGTAGTGCATCATGAATTTTTGCCAGAAAGCCAGACAGTAAAAAAAGAGTATTATTTTGGCGTTATGAGACGTTTGCGTGAAGCAATTGGCCGAAAGAGACCAGAATTGTGGGCAGAAAACTCGTGGATTTTGCACCATGATAACGCACCGTCGCGTCGCACAGTGCCATCATTATTCGTAATTTTTTGACGAAAAATGCAACAAATACCATCCAACAGCCACCGAATTCACCTGATTTTGCTCCCTGTGACTTCTTTCTGTTCAATCGTTTAAAAAACCACTACGGGGAACGTGTTTCATCAACCGATAGGAAGTAATGGGACATACCGAAAACCGAATATAAAAAATGTTTCGAGGATTGGATCTTGACATAAGTGTGTTGCAGTCGATGGGGATTACTTTGAAGGGGACGATATGGATCTAAATCCATATCTTTTTTTTTTAATTTCCTGAATAAATTCCGGGAAGGTGGTATATGATTATTTACCATGTTATTTATTATCATGAGAATATAGAAATTTAGAGGCTAAATGTGCTATTACATTAAGTTGCTCAATTTTATTTTGACAAAATGATAAGTTAGTTATCTCCATACAGAGGGCATTTAATTCTTCATTTGAAAAAAGAGATGAATTGCTGTTGTTGGTATATGGTATGATGTACGAGTACTAGTAATACATGAGGTATTTTGATAAGAAGGCAATGTAGGGGAAGCGGCAACGCGAGCTCCATTATCCCATACGCTGGTTATTTGGTGTCGAGTGTTGGAACTTGCAATCTCTTTGTTCTGAACGGTGAAATTTTTTCGTTGTCCTTGTGGTGTTGGAAGTAATGGGAAATCATTCATCGAATCATAGAAAACCGGTTTTCGCGAGGAACCTTGAACATGTGCATGTGCAGAGACTGGAGCACTTGGTCGGAAGTTAGAATTGGAACGAGCTGATTTTCTCTTTTCTTTTATTTTGAGATACTTTGCTCTACTTTTACAGGCTGGATCGGTAGCTTTATAATTGCCATTGCAGTTGGCACATTTGTTATGTGAGACGTTATCGCATTCAGCTGTTTTGTGTGAACCCGCACAGATCGCACAATAAGTTTTAATGTGGCAATTTTTTTCGCCGTGGCCGAACGTTTGGCAGTTATGACATTATGTCACCTTGCTTTTAAGCTTTCTTTGGTAAATCCAATTGATTTGGGTGTGAAATACTGAACGAACATTTTTTTTAGATCACTTAATTTAACTGACCCATATAAAAAGTGTCACTGTAGTGGTAATACTTTTTATATATTTTTTTCACTTCGAAACATTTTAGTTCACGCCTAACAAGTTCATTTTTAAGATGAAGCTTTCGCGGTCTTTAGGTCATGTGAGAAGAACTGACAATTGCCTGACTTAAGTAAATGACTCTACAGACTCACATACTATTTTTATGCCGATTGACAATTTCTTAATAGAATGATCGGATATATTAAGGTTTTTCATTATGAGATGAACGAATTCATGAGGTTTTTGTAACAATTTAATGGGCGCCACATAAAGTTTTTTCCAACAGGTGACACGATTTCATCCATTTCATCACTATTGTCAGTGTCCGGATGACATTGGAGAGGAAACTAGGGATTATTACGAAGACCACTTGCACTGGACATGGCTGTACGTAGTTTTTATCCGAGGGCAGCCAATTGCCTTCGGATTCAGGTGATCGATTGCGTTTGGGAATGGTAATTACATTTTGTAAGGGACTTGCGAAAGTAAACGCATGAGGGTTAACACACGTTGTGCACAGTCGAAAGCGAGCGGCAAAACTGAGATGAAGCTCGCGCATTTTGTAAAAAAAAAAGTTCGAAATCATTCAACGATAGCGGGCGCCATTGACGGTAACGTTGTTCTCACGGTCATCTTTGAAAAAATACGGGCCAATGATTTCGCCGGACGATAAACCGCACCAAAGAGTGCATTTTTCCGGGTTCATTGGCAGATCCAGTTTAACATACCCATTCGACCAGAATTGAACTTCGTCGCTGAAGACAATTTTTCCATAAAAAATGCGGATCTTACTCAAGCTTCTCTAAGGCCCACTCACCGAAAGTTCGACGCTGTGGCAAATCGTTCGGCTTCAGTTCTTGCACGAGCTGTATTTTTTGATGTTGTAGGCCAAGATCCTTGCTGAAAAACTTTCACGTAGTCGAGTAGCACAATCCCAACTGCTGCGAACGGCGACGAATGGACAAATCACAGTTTTCATTAACACTGGCGGATACAGCAGCAATATTTTCCTCTGTACGCATTCTACGCATACAGATAGGTGGCTTGACGTTCAATAGCGTGAAATTAATGAGAAGTTTGGTCACTATGGCTTGAATTCCTTGCTCAGTAGGTCAATTATGACGATCGTAAAATGGTGGAAGTGCGCGAAAAACATTTTTCACAGAGCACGAATTTTGGTAATAAAATTCAATAATTTGTAAGCGTTTTTCGGGTGTAAGTCTTTCCGTGATGAAATGACAATGCTAACTCAGCATATTTGACTTTGACACATGTCACAAATCACGCTTGAGCTGTCAAAAATAGAACACCGAAAAACCAAACAGCAATAAAATCACCCTTTACTCGTATTAAGCAAAAGCGGCACTTTATTGCATACATACACTACTGTGCAAAACCTAAGCAACCATTTGGAGTCAGCACTTTATAGTAAATCTTTTCAACTTTCTACTCCACCAAATAAAAAGAAATGGATATGTTATGATGTGTAATAGAGTGTATTATAAAAATAACAATACTTCAGATTTAAAAAAAAAAAACACAAAAACTAACAAAGTAGCCAAATTGAGCTGTGCAAAACCTAAGCAACTTTGTAACCCACTGTAAAAAAAAATAGCTAACAGTACTTTTCCAGTCAGGTGACACATGAAATGTTGTAAGCTCTTTGTCTTTGATCTTGAGTGATTGTCTTTGATTAGTTTTCTTTTAAGTTAGTCGCATAATTGATATTTTTTAATAATGTCGTGACAAAGTTACTCTTCTTCTCTTAAACTAAAGATTTTTGATGAATTTAAGTCTGGAGATACTCAGGTAACATTATCTAAGCGTTATAATATTAATAAATCGATTATTTCACGTTTAATAAAGAAACATAATGTAACAGGAATCGTTGAAAGTCAAAATGTCGGTGGTAGGCCGCGTAAGACAACATGTCGAACGGATAGACACATTTGTGGTGTTATTAAAAAACAACCGTTCATAAGTTCGAATGAAGTCGTAAAATTACTTGATTTAAACATTAATGCTAGTACGGTGCGAAGACATGCAATTGAAAATAATCTTTGAAGTTACAGGCCGTGCCAAAAACCGATGCATACAAAAAGACATTTAAGGAACAGGTAGTGCAATTAAATTCTTTAAACATAATTCAAACTAAATTTTTTTTTCGTATTAGGCTAAATTGTGCAAGAAAATACTAACACAGGTCTCCTGAAAAATGGAAGACGGTTCTTTTCAGCGATGAGTCACAATTTCATTTAATTAATTCTGATGGGATATGTTATGTGACACGCCGTAAAGGGCAGGGACTCAATCCTTGATTCTGCACACCCACTGTAAAGCATGATGGGGGTAGTGTGATGGTGTGGACATCTTTTTAGGCAGGAATAGACGGAATAGGCGAAATACACGGAATCATGGACCGATTCAAATATAAATCCATTCTAGAATCGGTAATGCTACCACATGCCGAGTGAGAAATGCCACTTCGTTGGATGTTTCAACAGGATAACGATCCGAAACACACATCAAAGTTGGTAAAGGAGTGGTTAGCGATATTGCGATTCTAATCCTTGATTGGCCGGCCCAATAACCCGACTAGAATCCCATCGAAAACCTGTTTGGCATCCTTAAAAGCCGTGTCGCTGGACAACACTTTTCCAACAGGTCTCACCTATTCAATGCTATGAAAGTTGAGTGGGAAAATATATAGTATCCCAGGATATGCTTTCAAAGTTAATTACTTCTATGCCTCGTCGTTGCGCCTCTGTTATTCAAAATATAGGATATTACACAAAATATTAAAAAAGTTGCTTAGGTTTTGCACAGCTCAATTTGGCTACTTTGTTGGTTCTTGTGTTTTTTTTTTAAATCTGAAGTATTATTACTTTTATAAAAAGTTGTGAATTTCAAAATACACTCTATTACACATCATAACATATCCATTTCTTTTTATTTAGTGTAGTAGAAAGTTGAAAAGATTTACTATAAAGTGCTGACTCCAAATGGTTGCTTAGGTTTTGCACAGTACTGTATGTACAAGCATGCAGATAGATTACCATCTGTGATGCAATACCGAAAAATGACGAGTAAAAGATTCTTAAATAACCATAGTCGAACCACAAGCAAGAAAAAGCATAGAAAAATCAATAAAACCCGGCATCCGTCGAAAAAATAAACTTACACAATTTAAGCAAGGAATGAAACTTGTGCTTGAACAACTAAGCACAGAAGTAGAACAACTGTGAAGAAAAATGTAAGAGTAGTGCGAACAATTTTTTCAAGGCAGGTTCCACCAAAATAGTATAAATAAACGATACGATGGAAATGATGGTAGGAAAGATCAAAAGGCAACCCTTTACAGTGAAACTAATGAAATGCGTCTTGAGTTCGACTTTGAACGTTGCAAAGAGGAAACGAGAATGCGGTAGCTAGAGCTAGAGAGAATTAAAATATGTTAGGTAGCCTCACAACCCATCAGCAGCCGGTAAGCAGTAGAAAAATTGCTGAAGGTGTGCGGGGATACAAGTGAACAACCGAAATTTATAATGGATGTAAAGAGTACGATACTTTAATGCAGTACCATTTCCTCAGCTATTGCGCGAACAGAAAACGACAGATTTTACGGAAGCTGGTCAAGTATCTAACCAGTGGAGGGTTCTTGTTAATGTTCCACTGTATAAAGGCAAAAGCGACAAGAGAAATTTTAACAAATACCGATCGGTGAAACTGATGACGCATACTATGAAAATATACGAGAGGGTTCTAGACAGTTAATATCTTCCTATCCCCATCCCATGCATAGCTTCGTTAGGATTGAAAGTAGGTATCTCATTGTGGTAACCGATCGCTGGATAATGATCCCGATATCGAACGAAATCTCCGGCCATATCTATCATTCGAGATCTCTGAACTTCAGCTCGTACATACTTCTTGTGGTAGGAATATTTTACCTTGCGTGCGTACCTTGCGTGCTTTGGATTCGACCAACCGCTACTGGGCATATACTGATCATGCCTATTGGGGAGATTATTCCTATGTTAAGTGGGAATAGTCTTTCACTCGGACACGTGTTTAGATTCTCGGATTCTTCATCACCGCTCGGCAGCAGCAATGCAGATATGTACATGGGAGAAGGTTACCTGACGTATTTCAATAATTAATAAAGAGATTAATAAGATGAAGACATATGTGTTTTGGTGAAAGGAAATCTGGAATCATAGCACACAGAGTGGTGAAGAATCAATATTACCTGTATGTTTATGAATTTAGAAAGTTTTCAAATACACGTAGGTTGACACGATTTATATTACACATACATTATACCTACATACGTGCATAAATTCAAATCTTAAAACTTATAATGAATGCGAAACAAAACCATTTTCAATAATTCGTCATTATTCAATCGGATATCCTTGCCCAACGATGAATATTATATTTGGCAATAATTGCTATTAAAATGCCAAACCTCTTCTGGGAAACCGATCATATGTCATCCGGTTGGTTATAGAAAATTGTAATTTAAACTACAAACGACTAAGTGGTTTTGATGAGACACTTGCCACAAAAGGGAAGAGTTACCATTACCATCAGCATTACCAGTAAAACAAAACATTAACTGAAAACATGTGTGCACAATCGTGGAGTCACAACTAATTACACTGCTGATGATGTTGCCGATGATAGCGATAAACTTCAGTGATTGTCGTAGAGTCCTGCGGCGTTAAGGAGGGAGTAAAATTTCGATTTTTTAACACCAATATGTCCCCTCGTTGAAGTGATTCGATATATGTAGAAGGTTATTATCGATAATTGCATGACCGATGAACGACAGGGCATAGGTCTGCTATGTCCGCTTAATGTACTTGGTTGACCAAAATACGACTACACTAGGACACATATGGTATGCATGTATGAATGTATCAGTTTGACCCTTTCCACACCTTTCACCTGGTTGGGTCTGGTTAAATTGTTGCGTTGGTTGTACTATCTTGGACCCTAATTAGAATATGTGATTTAATATTCTATAACAGCATTAGGATATAGTAAATATGTACATATGTATGGCTAAACTGGTGGCATTTTGTTTTTTTAGGTCGAGGAGGTAATTTGATGGGTTGAAGGGGCTAATGATTTGGGACGAAAAAAGGAACCATACTGTATACCGGACATTGGTAAATAAATAGATAGTCAAATATTTGGTGGATGTAATAATGACACCGATTTTTTCTGTCAATGGAAGGCAAGTGATACATTACAGCGAATCAATACGTAAATCATCAGCTTTGTACTCGTGCGTAAATATTTGACAGTAGATTTTGTCAACTTGAATACGGTCATTGTAATTTTAAATCCCTTGCGTCACATCAATTACAATCTAATGCTGCGATGTTATTCAATTACTATTTACAGATACCGCTCAAAAACAATCTATTGGTCAAAGAACTTTATAAAAGAATCATTTTCTTTTTAACAAAACCTGAATTTGACTGCACAGTGTAGAAAGTTAAGATACGGCTTAATCTTTCACATAGATTTTATAAATTATTCATCTTTGCTGAAAGTATAAAGTGTTTAAACTTTAAAACTAGCCAGAAGTAAAAATAGGGAATATTCGTACGTATGTGGGTGTTCAAATAGAAAGACATGCGCAATATAGCCAGGCAAAATCCCGCCTACAATCTACAATCTCTCACTACCTTTAAATTGACTTCTACCTGACTACCAAACATCTATGTATATATGATATTTTTTTTAAAATTCCTGAAAGTACTGATGTAGTTAAAGAATCCTCAATTATTTGATTCAATAGGTTGATTCTATTTAATCTTTTATTAGAACGTCCCATGTTATGGATTTAATATTATATAAGAGAACCAGCACTAGCAGAAGGTTAATAATGTACTAATAAAAAAATTAATACTGTTGTAAATATTCGTTTTATCTTCAAGTGGGTTGCCAAGAAAATTACGTTAAAACAAAAAAATAAAAGACAACTTATTACTCGTCTATAACCTTCTTTATTCGCGCTCTAATTCCATCAATCCCTTTTTTTTGGGGGCTATATTTTCTGCAATGACAGTTGTTCCAATTTTGACAACAATAATGGCTAACTACGTGGCGGCGTGTTCAGCCAAGCGTAACACATTTGTTACACTCTCCCCTCCTTGGACTAGAGCACCCCCCGTCAGGCACCTTCGTTGGGGGTTCCCATGCTTGAACATTATTCCCTCGATACTCGGCCAGACGATCAATGTGCAGAATCCTTGGATTGGTCCTTGGCTTCTTTTGAATTACATCCATACCCCTTCGGATAGGGGAAATAGAATATACCCGAGGTAGGCATGCCTGTCGTAAAAGGCGACTAAAATGCACCCTCTTTGCGTGGGCATACAAAAAATGCAATGCTCAAAACAAACGGAAGTAATATCCCAGGTGGCAATCCAGTTTCACTGGCAAATCCATTCTCTTCGGCGGTAGGCTCTACGGATTCTGGGGAAAGCCATTTGTTGATGTCAAATCCTTTTGCAAAAACATCAAAGGTACTCCGATCTCCACCATCTAGATCGCATATTTCCGGAAAACGAAGTCCGCCGGTTAATCAGGACTCAGTAAATGCTTTGAACAGGAGAACAATGAACTCCGAGCTAAACTCAATGAAATGCAACGACTCTTTTACGAGCTAAAAAATTAAGTAGATTCTCTTCGAAAAGAAAACGAGGTTCTAAAAAACTCTCGTTTATCTCTAGATTGCTAGACAACGCAGAACCGTTCAGTGGAATACCTGACAGACGAAGAAGAACTTGCTCCTCACGAAACCAATCCGGTACTCGTGAAAAACGTAAGGCAAGCTCATCTCCCGAAGTTTTACAACCAAGAGATGAAAATAAGCCCACCGTACCAACCAAGACAAAACCCCAAACCTCGCCCTCCACCCGCAATAAATGTGGTCGGGATTGCAGACTACGGAAAGTTACGGGACCTTCTCCAAAGAACACTAAAAGGGAAGTTCAATTTATATTCACTCCGTAATAACGTGTGGAAAATTAATGTAGATGACTCCGATTCTTACCGTGCATTGTCGCTGAAACTTAACACCAATAAAATTCAATGGTATACTAGATGGAGTGAAAAGTGACCTCCTTGGGAATTAAAATTTTTTTTGCTTTTAAATGTTTTTTTTATATTGTATTATTCAATATAGTCCCATTTTAGTTTGATACATTTATTGCAGCGATTTTCCAACTTCTTGATCCCGTCCGAAAAGTAATTTTCCGGAAGGTCTGCAAAATACTCCCCCGTGGCGTCGATGATTTCCTCGCGTGAGCTGAATTTTTTATTGATGAGCCATCTTTTAAGGTTTGGGAAGAGATAATAGTCCGAGGGATTCAAATCCAGTTACCAATCGACGCCTGTCCCTGATTCCGCATCAGCAAGTCCAAACACTCTTTCCAAGCGCTCTCGCCTTCGTGTTTTTGGTCAGGAGTGAGCATACGCGGCACCCAACGGTAGGATAACTTTTTCATATGCAGAATATTGCCCAAAATATGGCGTGTGCACTCAGTACTAATCTTTGTGGAATCTGTTAGCTCGCGCACCTTCACTTTCCGGTCAGCCAACACCATTTCATGTATTTTTTTGACATTGTCCTCTATAACCGCATCGAAGGGCCTGCCGCTGCGGACTTGATCGGTAGTGGAGTTGCGGCCACCACGAAACTCTCGAAACCAATATTTGACGGTGTAATCTGACGGAGCATTAGCCCCATAATATTTATCCAACTTTTCTTTTGTTTCCTTCGCCGTTTTGCCTCTCAAAAAATAATGTTTTATGAGAGAACGTAAATCGTTTTTGTCCATACTCAACATATCGCACTGAAATTTGGCATGTCTGCCTAAATATGAACGGACTTCAAGGCACCATAACCTTTTTTGCAGTAGCAGCGCATTCTGGCGGTCAAGGATGTCACTTTTCACTCCATCGAAAATAAGTTACGAGTATTCGCTAGAGGACTTCACCCATCGTGCAAAAAAGAAGACGTTCAAGCACAAGGTTTTAAGATTACTGGCGCCGTAAACATAATCAAGAAGGTAAAGCAAAAGACGGATAGTGACAAAGATACCGTAGTCAAACGCGGAGTTCCTATTTTCATGCTTACTTTTGATCGAAACGAGAAAGTCGAAAGTCGGTCCGCCAACTTCAAAGCTTCAAAAGCCAACAAAATAGATGCGGCCACTACAGATCCGCTCCCTCAAATTCTCGCAGTCATCTTAGAAAAACTAGATGAACAAATAAAAATAAATAAGCTCTTGTTTGAAAAACTTAGCAAGCTCGAGTTCGTTGCTCGGAAAAAATCGAACAATAATGAAAATGAAACAGTTGACTAAGACTTTAACATGGAACGCAAATGGCCTTCTGAAAAAAAAATCGACGAATTAGAAATTTTTCTATGGAAAGACCATATTGACATATGACCATTTCGGAAACACACTTAAAAAAGGGAGTTAAACCCATGATAAGAGGTTACTCTGGATGGATCCTCACTTCATATAAAAGACTGCATTAAGCATGCCGAGAACGTGACAATAGAACTTGAATCTATGCAAATAAGTTCAGTTTCCGTAAACATAAATCATATAGACTATAATATAGCATCTTGTTATTTTCTTCCGAGGTATAAGATGGCAGATGACGACCTCGATCGTCCTTTTTACCAACTTGGGTCAAACTTTATTCTCGGTTCAAGGTTCAATTCGACGAAGGGCAGGCTGCTGTACCAAGCAAGTATGAAACGTGGCTTGGACTTTTTTTCGACGGGTAAGCCAACCGCTGGCCCACCGACACAAATAAAATACCTGACCTGGTGGATTTTTTCATTAGAAAAGTGGACCCCAAATATCTCACGACTTTAGAAGAAACCTATGATCTCTGCTCAGATCACTCGCCAGTAATATTTAAAATCGGCAGGAGCATAGCAAGGACCCAAAGACCGCCCAGATTTGCGAATAAGGAAACAAATTGGGATGGTTTCAGGAGAAATTGCAAGGAAAATATTGCTTTAAGAGTTCCACTTACGACGCCGTTGCAAATAGAAGACGAAGTTGACAAGTTTATGGAAATCATCCAAAGAGCTGCGTGGAACAACACTTCCTTTCGAACAAGAGGAATAAAATACGGAAAGCAAATATACGTTCCCGATATAGAAGGCCTACAACGAGAAAAAAGTAAAGCACGGAGGAGATGGCAACAATCACGTGCGCCCCCGCATAAAGCCTATTTGAACCGCCTATCAAATAAGATAAAGCAAATACTGCAAGAATATAAGAACCGTGAGACTTCTAAATATCTCGAAGGCTTGACTGCGGACAAGAGTTCCAAGTATTCGCTCTGGAAAGCCGTGAAGTCGACTAAAAAACCTGTTATACAATTGCCACCGATAAAAACAGCCAACGGCGAATGAACGAAAGGAGACAAAGAGAAAACGAATTTGTTTGCCCACCACTTGGAAGAAACTTTCAAACCGTTCGAAGGACGTCAATTGGCCCAAGAACTTAATCTCAGAACAGGATCCGACAACTACAATATAAAAGCCGTATCACTGTCTGAGCTAAAGCAAACAATAAAAAACCTAAAAAATAATAAGGCTCCAGTATACGATTTGATTACAAGTGAAATTCTAAAGGAGCTACCTCGAAAAGCGTTTGTCAAGTTCCTCCACATTATAAATGCTTCCATGAGACTTTTATACTCGTACGTTCTAAGCCAATGGAAAGTCGGGGAAGTCATAATGGTTCCAAAACCGGGGAAAAGTCCAAACGACAAAAAATCATACAGACCCATTTCGCACCTGCCGATAATTTCAAAAGTCTTCGAAATTCCTCTGCTTAAACGTTTAAAACCGATAACTGAAGAAAGGCGATTGATCCCGGATCACCAGTTCGGCTTTAGGGTCAAATATTCCACAATCGATCAGGTCTATCAGATAACAAATGTAATTGAAAACGCGCTAGAGGGAAAAGAGATATGTTCAAGCGTTTTTCTCGATTTATCGCAAGCCTTCGACAAGGTATGGCACGAGGGCTTGCAGTATAAACTACAACAAATTTTACCGAGAGAAATGAATAGAATACTCGAATCTTATCTTGAAAATAGACTGTTTCGGGTTAGATATGAGATTGAATACTCTGAATTCAAGGAAATTCAAGCTGGCATTCCAGAAGGAAGCGTTCTGGGGCCATACCTATTCTTACTGTACACTAGAGACATACCTCTAAAAGAAGAGTCTGTGGTAGCCACGATCGCGGATGACACGGCGATCCTCGCCACAGGACAAACAGTTGAATCCTCGACTGCAAAACTTCAACGAGTTCTGAACAAAATATTTGATTTCACGTCAACACACGTCAATTTCACGTACAGAAAGATAAACAACTTACATTTATTCATCAACTCGGTACAAATACCGTATGCAAACGAGGCAAAATATTTGGAAATGACCCTAGACGCAAAACTGAAATGGGAATTACACGTAAAAAAGAAACGTGAAGAGTCTGAAATCAGGCTAAGAGAAATGAATTGGCTTATCGGAAGATACTCTAAATTAAACACATATAACAAGCTGCTTATATATAAGCAAGTGCTAAAACCTTCGTGGACTTATGGTATATAACCAAACCAAACATTATGTCTGTCCTACAGACATTCCAGAACAAAGCACTTAGAGCAATCGTGAATGCTCCATGGTATATAGGAATAGCGATATTCACCGCGATCTGGGAATTGCAACCGTGAAAGACGAAGTAACAAGCTTTGCTCGTAAACTTCGCACTCGTCTTGTACATCATTGCAACCAGGAAATAATCCGGAGATTGGACGAGACAAATCTTGTTCAAAGAACAAGAGCGTTCGACTTAGCGCCTTAAGGAGAAACCGTATGAAATAACGGTAGTAGTAGAGGTGCCTTCGCTGGAAAGCTACCTACCAAACGCGATAAACTATGGAAGCTTGAGCTACTTGTTAAGGAAACTTAGTCGTAGTCTTATAGAAAATGGAAGGTTTTTTAGGGAGTAAGAATCTCACACTACCATGAGGGCGTGCTTATGGTGCGCGCCGCTATGCCACTGTGGTAGGCAGTAGGTGCTCGTGCTTATGGTGCCTGCTGTGGTGGTGTGGTGGTGCTCTTTATGGTGCCTATGAAGGTTTTTATCTACCCACAGAAAAAAAAATCTATAACGCGGTAAGGACCCTCCCAATCAGATTGAAGCTTCGGAGACACACGGGCCTTCCTTCTGGAGTTATGAAACCAGACGAAATCTCCGGGCCTAAAGCGAGGAACATTAGAAGTAATATCGTATCTGGTTTTCATCCGTATAGCTGCTCGATGCATTTCGTGTCTGGATCGTTCGTACAACTCCTGTAATTGTTCCTTTAGTGGCTTTGCATAACCGCATAAAGAAGCCTAACCAGGCGGTGCTCCAATCAGTAAATCAGGAGGCAATCTCATTTCTCGGCCAAAAAGTATAGTAAAAGGTGACTGTTTAATTGATTCCTGCTGCGGCGCTCGGTATGCCATAGCAAATAGTGGCAAAAAATCATCCCAGTCACCCTGTTTATCGCTAACGAACTTAGGAAGATAGTGCAACATAGTCTTATTCATCCTTTCAACTAAACCGTCAAATTGCGGATTTACCGGTGTAGTTCTTGTTTTGTGAATACCCATAAGTTTCATTACGTTTTGAAATACGTACGGCCTTGGTTCGAATGCAACTCCTTTGGGGTTCCAAACCGGTAAAAGACCTCCTTCACTTACGCTTCTGCAACAGTATCTGCAGTCTGATCCATAAGCGGAAATAGCTCGACCCACTTGGTAAAATATTCCATAAAGACCATCACATATTTATTTCCCAGTCTGGTAGATGGTAGTGGACCAACGATGTCAACCCCTACTCGTTGGAAGGGCTCACCAGATAGATAGACTTGTAATTCGCCTTAAGTTTTCGTTTTTGGACCTCTTTTTGATGCACAGGTGTCGAAAACAGAACAGTACTGCTCGATATCTTTTCTGGCTCCGACCCAAAAAAATCATGAACGGATTTTCTCGAAAGTTTTATTGGAACCAAAGTGACCACTAAACGGAGTGCCATGAAACATTTTGATGACATCGCTAGTTAATGATTTTGGGACGACGGGTAGCATTCTTTCAGGCTGATTAGATTCTGTAGGCACCCACCTTTTGCAAAGCATTTGATTCACTAAACATAAAGCGGCAAACTGAGCCCAATATGATTTCAACAGATTGCAATCTCCAGAGACGCTGTTCCAAATAAGGCGTATACCTGCTTCGACCCATTGAGTCACGAGTTCCAATATGCTGTCGTCTTTTTGAGCCTGCTTTAGCCTATCCGGAGCCAGATTACCATCAACTTTGAGAAGAACGTTTACTGGACGCTTTTCGTCGACGTTGTAATTAGTTTCCTTTGAATCGCAATGATGGCACAATTGATAAGAGAGAGCGTCAGCATTCAGATGCGTTTTCCAGCGCGATATTGTAATTTAAAGTGGACTTTTGTATGCGTTCTAACCAACGCGCAAGTTAAACCGCGAGATTTTTGAAGGACAGCAACCACTTAAGCATGGTCGGTACGGATCAAGAATTCTCGCCCAAAAAGGTAGACTTTAAAATATTCTATCGCCTTAATCATAGCTAACAATTCCTTGCGGATGGTGCAGTAATTGCGTTCAGGTTTACTGAGTGCTCCACCATAGTAAGCGATGGCTCTCTCCTTTTCATCATAAAGCTGGGACAAAACTGCTCCTACTTCATGGTCACAAGCGTCGGTGTGTAGCACGAAATCAGCATCAGGACGAACTTGACCCAAAATCGAAGGTGTTGTAAGGCATTTCTTTAATAAATTGCATGCAGCACCGCAGCCAGCAGTCTAATCAAATGTAATATTTTTTCGGTGAACCGGTGTAGGGGCCGGGCAATTTCAGCAAATTGTGGTACGAACTGGCGGTAGCTTCTGACTTCTGTTACGTTCTTCGGTACCGGCCAAGTCCGAACCGCCTCAATTTTAGCAGAATCGGGTGACACTCCCTCTTCGCTAACGATATGTCCCAAAAAACAGACCACTTTTTGGAAAAGATTGCATTTGGTAGGATTTATTTTCAACCCGCTTCTCTCAAGCGATTGAAAGCAGAACGTAAGTTAGAGAGCATCTCTTCAAAACTCTTACCATGATCAGGATATCGGTGGTACGACGTCCCGACCAACCAGTGTGACTGAAGATTCAGTATCAACGAGCATCTGACAGGATACGCAACCAAGGACTACTCGAATAGTAAATCTACTGGTTTGACTATCACAATGGACATTTTAGATTTGGGGGCTTTTGGACTTCGTCAGCGTTAGCCCCTCGGCACTGACGGCTGAGCGTTTCCCGACTCCGTGGACATATTTCCAAATTGATTTGGACTCCCACAATTTGGTTTCTTCGGGATCGTTGATTGCGGTAGTGACTAAGAGGCTGGGGCACATCGGATGCGACTTCAGCGGATCGAGTTAGATGAATGGTTTGGGTGACGAGATGATCTGTCTCAGCGGAAATAGCTTTATTCACTGCGTCGATCATGGTTTTGGGGTCTCCCATTCTTACAGCGTCCTGAACTGAGCGGTCAGAAATGCCATCGACGAACTGCATTACTGAAATTCGCTCGTCAACTTCAGATGGACGATCGCCAAACACTATTCGAGTAAGTCGCTGAATATCGCTTGAAAATGCACCAAGGTCTTCTCGTTGTCTTTGACGCATGGAACGAAATGTTGCATGAGAAATAAGTTTTTGTTGGGAAATAAACCTTAACTGTAAAGCCGATGTAAGCTTATTGTAGTCCGCGCGATCCTCGGTGCTTAAATTTCCCAGAATTGATACAGCTTCCCCACGAAGTAAAGATGCAAGCACTTGTGCTTTCTGCTTACTATTCCAGCCATTTGCTGGAACGATATCAAATTGGATTTTGTATTCGCGTGCTGATCAATTCTAATGGAACAGCTGCTGCTGGAAGAATTCGGCTGACTAGCACAGGCAACCGCACTTTGTTGAGAAATGATAGCGGAGGTTATCACCGCAGTTGGGTCTTTTTGACGATTAGTGTCTTCCCCATGGCGTTGTTTAAATTTGGAGTGAAGCACTGGAGCACTTTCTCGGCGAACTGCTACTTCCCATAGCGCGCAATTCTTCCATCTGACGTTGCTGATCATTTTTCGATTGGACGATTTCGGCATTTTGATGAGCCACACTTTCCCTAAGTAAGGTTGATTGTGTGAGAACTTTCTCAAGTTCTTGCGTAATTTCTTCCAACATATCAACTCGAGGACCCCGCTTCTGACACCAATGTCGTAAATATTCGTTGTATCCTCAAAAAAATTACGTTAAAACAAAAAAATAAAAGACAACTTATTATTCATCTATAACCTTCTTTATTCGCGCTCTAATTCCATCAATCCCTTTTTTTTGGGGGGCTATATTTTCTACAGACAGTTGTGTCAATTTTGACAACAATAATGGCTGACTACGTGGAGGCGTGTTCAGCCGTTCGTAACACATTTGTTACAGTATGAATACAGGGAACTGGGAGCTGGGACCGAACTATGATACAAGACATTTTTTCTCAAATTTTTTTTTATTTTTCCACATAGTCTCCTTGTAACTCTACACACTCCCATGCTCCCATCTCTCTAACACGTCCAAACAGTACTTGGCGTTTTTCTCTGCAAAATAAATGCTCACGAAGGTATTTGCCTCCTTGGGGCTAGATCTGGTGAATAAGGCGGATGGTCAATCAGTTCAAACCGTAATTCATGGATTTTCGCCATGGCAACCGCTGAGGTGTGAGACGGTGCATTGTCTTGGTGAAACAGAATGTTTTTTTTTGCAAATGTGGCCGTTTTTCCGCAATTTCTGCCTTCAGCTTGGCAAGTAATGATGCGTAGTATGCTCCTGTAATGGTTTTTCCTTTTTGAAGATAATCGATTAAGATAACTCCTTTACTATCCCAAAAAAAACAGTCGCCATCATTTTCCCAGCCGAAAAAACAGTTTTTGCTTTTTTTGGAGCCGGCTCGCCCTTTGCAGTCCACTGTTTTGACTGAATTTTTGTTTCGGGTGTATAATAGTGTATCCAAGTTTCATCTACAGTAATTAATCGGCGCCAAAACTCGGATTTATTGCGCCTAAACTGCGCCAACCGAGCGTTGGAAATGTTAATTCGAGCACGTTTTTGGTTTAATATAAGCAAACGAGGCAACCAACGCGCGGACAGCTATCTCTCTCACTTTAATTCGGCGGTCGTCTAACACCATTTGATGAACTTTAGCAATGTTATCGTCAGTGGTTGCAGTTTTTGGACGTCCCGAACGTTCCTCATCTCCCAAGCTCTTATGGTCACGTTTAAATTCAGCTGCCCAAAATTTCACTTTGGTAAATGATGGTGCAGAGTCCCCATACACAGAGTCCAACTCATTTTTGATTCGCGTAGGCGTGTTGCCTTTCAAAAACAAGAATTTAATAGCAGCTCGATACTAATTTTTTTCAATTTTCACAAAAAACACTCACATTGACTCACTCAAACGACTGTCAACTAAAAACTGCGCGTGCAAAATGATTGAAACTTCGGTAAGTAACTGTTAAAAGATGCACAACTAGCATTCACTAGCTTTTATTGACGAGTGCCGCTATCTTTACATTGCGGTCGGAGACTTCGCAGACAACCCTCGTAGAGGACAAGATCAATTTTATGGGGGTTTACTCACAATCCACAGTGATCTGCCCAACGGGTTAATCTGTTAAGATTTAGCTCAAGGAGTTCTTTAATGGTATTAAGATGCTTACCTGAGACGGCTATAGCAACGTCATGCGCATAGGCAATCATCCTGCTACCACCCGCTTCCAACTACATCAGCAGTTCATCAGCCACTAAATTCCAGAGAAGGGGTGAAAGGAGACGGCGTTGCGGCGTACCTCTCTCACTCACACATCTTTTAGCAGAAGACCCTCCCAGTTTGGAGTTGATTATCCTGCTAATCAGTATAAGACTGATCAACTCCCCAAGTGAGTCGTCTACCTGCAGATTCGACAGCGCAGTCGTGTTTTTGGATGTGTTGACGTTGTTAAAGGCACCATCTATATCCTGGAAAGCGACCATTGTGTACTCTAAATTGTAGGAATCGTTCGATGTGGCTAGTGTTTGTATAAAAGTTGTGCAAATCCAGTATATAACCGAATAGAGAATTCGGTTTCTATATAGGAAATTTTATATTTTGAACTGACAAACAAAATTGTACTGTTCGGTCATGATTCATTTTTTTCTTAAAAAACGCAGCGAATATTTTTAGGAAAGGCTAAACTTACGGTCTACCGTAGATTGCATTTGGACAAACGGAAAATAAATAATTGTATTTCACTAAATTTTGCCTTATTTACCTTCATTTAATGTGGCACAACAGTCGCATGTGAAACAACCAACACCCCTTTCCTCCCCCATCGGAAAGCTAACATAAGTTCAAAATATTCTATTCCATTGTAGGGGTGATCCTTACTGTGTTCAGTGTTGCTCCTCTAAAATGGTATCCATTCAACAGATGCTAGCCATTTAAGCCTACGTATCCGGGAGCTCCTGACCACGTAAACGTTCCTTGTATAAAGCTTTCTTCTTCAACTCTGTCTATGCAAATAGAACTTTTCGCTTAAAGAAACTAGCTGCCTTAGATTAAGTGCATTTTTTTTGCTTCGCTAAACACAAAACTCTGAGCGATAAGGGTATTAAGCTGTTGGTGAAATAATTTTTTTCTTGTTTTAAAAATCTGCTGATTTCAATCAAATTTTAGTTCTACCGCATGTCTATATGTACTCGTAATATACATATTTTCGTAGTACTAAACAATGCGATTTTGTTTACTGACAGCGACTGTGACTTCTTAAATGACTTGCCGAATGCTTAACAAGTTTCTGATACCGAAAATGCAATCGCTTCCTGGATACAAGAACAGAAGGCTACTTTAGCAAGACGGTGCCACTCTCTACAATGTTGAAGTTTCGATCGAGAAGTTGAGGTTAATTTTTCCTTACCGGACTTCACACACTGTAATAGTACCACAAGTCAACGGTTACAAAAGAACAATCCTTGAACGATTCAGATCAACCAGGGCAGATATTCATCGTGTAGTTATATCTAATGTGCTAAGCAATTGAATAATGCTGTAATTGAAAAAGCATCACACACGGACTAATTACTCACTTGAAAGGAACCTTATGGGTTTTATTTCATTCTCTCATTAGTTACTGAAAACATAAGCCACAATCCGCAATATGTATACATATACTGGTTTATTAAAAATTTATGTACTAACTCTCAACATTTAACGAAAAATTCTAAATCACTTGATCACTAAGCTAAGTATTTACAAAATTACATTTAATGTGCAAAATATTGTTATGTGCTTAAGAATTCTACGGTTGCCTTCCTCCGGATCCACTATTTAGTAGTTGCCGAACAGTTTGCAATTCGTTTCTCAATGCAACTATTTGAGTTCGAAGAATGGAGTTTTCTTGTTCCAATATAGCTGCTCTAAAAGCAATTCGATCTTCACGGATTTTTCGAGCGTCTCGTGACTTTTTTGCCGCCTCATTGTTACGTTTTCTTCGTTCGTAATATTTTTCGTCCTTTTGTTCATCGGGTATTGGTCTTTTCTCTCCTCGAGGTCTACGATGTAAAAACGAAGAGAATACACCAGAGCGATTTACTTCGGATAGTGGATATTCTGCGGGACCATAGTCATAGGCCAATGGTGAACAACTTTCAGTACTGCTAATAATGTTTAACATGGGCGGCAAAGCAGTCGGTAACTTTCCACCTTCAGATATTTTTTGTGGCAAAATTCCATCTTGACAGAACGTATTTGTGGGTTGAGAATGTTGTTCGTTCGGATCGCTTAAGGGCGACTTCACAGGGCTGACATGCGGGAAGTTGTTGTCCTTCATCAGTGTGTAGTAATTCTGAACATCTGCAATTAAGGAAACAGGCTTTTTCGGTAAGTGTTGATATTATATATTTGCGACAAACTTTTTTTTTAACGAAATCAAACTAAAAAAAAATATTTGTGAAAACTGGTAAGCTAAGGCTTTATTGTGATAATTATTGACACTCAAAAAGTTTATATATTTTGTTCCGTTAAGCACTAAGTTCTAAATGGGTTTTGCTTGCATACATAGATTTTCTTAGAGGTGTAATAAAATAATAAATATAATTTTCTTTATTGGGTCTATAACCATTTCATAAGACAGGAACTAATATATTCCACTACCACTTACATACACAATTGCATAGATATTTTGTTTTGCTGGATCATTATTATTTGCTCCGTCGTACATATCCATTCTTGATTTCACCAAAATTTGGAATGACATTTTACTCAACCTAATATGATGAATTAGGTTTTTTGGAAATTTTGTTAGTTAAAAAGTTCCCTTAACTTTGTAAACATTTTAATGTATTAGAAAGGTGAACATAATTGACATTATCTGGTTTGCTTCACATATTTGTTTTTTTACAAAAGGAAATAGAAAAAGAAGGTCATTTTAACCTCCGACGCTAAACACTTCTTTGGTTTAATAGATGTCCGAATGTTCCGATGTTTCAAAACTCGGATCACTACGTTATTGTAACCATAGTACTATTGCATGTATCATATAATGTTTGATTAAGCATTGAAGATGTCCTATGCCTCCTACATCCAGTGGCATCACTGCCAAAAAGCCATCAGATTGAGTATCTTTTAGCAGATAAAACACCTTGTTCGACGAAGAATGCGGGCTGGCATATGCATCAAAACACGGAGCGTATAAATATGATATACACTGTTGGCCAAAACTAAAGCAACTAAAATTGCAAGTCCGTGTTTTGCGATACATTTCATATAAATTTAGTAAAAAGTTAAAAAAAAAACTCCCAATAGCTTGGAGGATTGTTGATTAATTTATAAAATCAATGAGCAGCAATTTTATGGTTTTAAAAAAAAATACAGACATCCAATTGAATTCACTTTACTTTTCACCTGGCCAAAACAAAAGCAGCTCAACTTGTTCCGTAATTTTTCCTTAAAGTTCTCCGTTCAAGAAAACCGGTTACTTTAACCAAGCTACTCATATGTGAATTGTCAATATTAAAAAAAGATAATTGACTCATTTGCGTGTATTAGTCTGCTGCAGCAAGATCTAAAGATCTTATTCCCTAAATTTTATCTAAAGTGGCCAGAAATAAATAATCCAATGAGATTAAAGAAAAAAAATATTAGCGAATATACAGTGTGTTTGACAAAAGCGTGTGGTTTAAAAGATAAGTCAAGGGAAACAAAATTACTTATTTTAAAGCTTTCAAGATTTCCCTTAATGCGCAATGTACTAATATGTTGTCCCGTCTGCTCCGTTCCCAATTATCGCTTCGCACCTTTATCGACAACTTAGAGCTAATTTTTCTGCGTAGTCCTGCGATAATTGTCGCCAAATTCTTTTTAAAAGCAGTTTAAGGTGTTTTATTGTCCTTAAATTTTTTTTCCTTTAATCCTTTGCTTCATAAGTCTCCAAACATTTTCAATCGGATTCCCATTTGGAGACTCAGATGGCCAATCCAATACATTGACGTCATCTCTCTCTTTGAAGCCCTGAGAGATACGACTACGATCGTTGTCCTCTTGTAGGAGCCTATCCACGTCCGAATAGCATTTCAGCGGATCCCAGCAATTCTTCCTTGCACAGTTCGATCATTCTTTGAGTGTCGAGATACTCGGTAATGGTCACCAATTTTCTGAAACCCGCCGCACAGTAACAGCCATAAACATGCACATTTTCCGGATGTTAAACTGTTTGGTAGACGACAGTTTCACAGTCCACACACGTCTCAAAAGATTGTTTAAAATAAAAAAAATAAATGAAGCTTCGTCAGTGGAAATAATTTTGGACTGGTCCATAACGGCAAGCCCACTGAAATCTTTTTCGGTTAACAAAGGCTTGGCCGCAAGGGCTTTGTAATTAAAATCTTTGTTTTTAACGGCTTTTGAAATGGTTTGTATTTTTCCCCGTTCTGGCAAATCGTGAACGTTTCCATGTTCGTTAAATCGTTTCACCCACTTCCTCACAAAACTCTCTGACTTTCTGAGATAATTTGTTGCAGCTGTAACGGATATTTTTGGTCTCCGTGGATGAGCAACAAGAAACATGGCTTCTAACCCGCACTCACTACGGAATACGTCTTGCAACTTTCAAAAACGAGATGAACTGAAGTAAAATTTGACTGCGGATTAGAGGTGGAATAATTCTAACGGAAACCAAACATTTTTATCGGCTGCGACTAACTGGCTAATTTTTAGAAATAACACGCTTTTGCTAAACACACTGTAAAAGTGATATTTCACAATCTGAATTATTCAAGAAGTATGCAATCCCGAAATCGGTGATAAGCGGAGGTGGCAGGTCGAGAGTTACCTCACACCGGGAAGTCAAAATGATCATTAGGACGATAAAGAGTAATCCCTTTATTTCATCAAGGGAATTACAAAACGATCTTAGTACAAAGTTAGCTCCAAGGCACTTCGTCGGGGAGCTGTTGATGGTGGTCTTTCATCATTCAGGATCGCAAAGAAACCATTTATTTCAGCCCAAAACAAAAGAGCAAGACTGAAATTTGCAAACATTTCAATACAGTATCGAAGTGGAAAACGGTACTATTTTCCGATGAATCAGTGAAGCATTGAATAGTCGAATTTAAAGGGCATTGTGAAGCATGGAGGAGATAACATTATGGCTTGAGGATTTTTCTCTGGACATAAAATTGGTCCCATATTATAAAATAGATGGAATTATATACCGACTTATTTACAAAAGTATACTTGTAAACACTATACTGCCACATGCTGAGGAGGAATTGCCACTGAAATAGATATTTCAGCAGGATAATCATCGGAAGCATGCTTCAAAAATAGTTCAATAGTGGTCTTGAGATCAGAAAATCATCAGGGACCATCCCAGCCCAGTAATCCGATCGCAACCCGGTAGAAGATCTATGGGAGATTGTAAATCGGTGATTATTTTGCGAGATATGCAGGAATAGGGACGAGCTTTATCTATAGATAGAAGATAGAAGAGATAGAAGATCTATAATTTCCAATCTGATTGTGAGTATGCCATGAAGGTTTAGTGAAGTAATCAAAAACAAAGGTTTCATCACGATTATTATTATTAATTGTGAAAATTTACTACGTAGTTGCTTTTGTTTTGGCCAGCATAAAATCGACATAGTTACAGCAATTTAATTTTTCCTGTTTTTTTCTGCTTATGAACAATTAGTTTTGCATCTTCTAGTTTGTTTTCGAGTATTTTTACTTATTTTGTAAAGAAAAACATAATAAAATATATTGAAATTTAATCAGTTTTACCGCAGAATCTTGTGCTTATGTAAAAGTTGCTTTAGTTTTGGCCAGCACTGTATATCAACGTGGCTGAATAGAAGAAACATAGCTGCCGCTAGGTCCATGAGTTGAAGGGACGGAACGAATACCAGCTTCTTAGAATGAAAAAGTAGGTGCATGAAGAATGCACAGTTGGGAGATGTTATAGCAGGAAATAAGTTAAAAATTTTACCAAGAAGTTTCCAAAATTAACAATAATTATAAATAGAATCGCAGTCGTAGCCAAGGACTTGAAAAGACCATACCATTCCATGTCAAGCAGAATGAATCATCCAATTTGGGCGATGATATCCCATAATTCCCTCTACCTAACCTGGGTAAGGTGAAGATATTAATACCTAAACCAAAGCTTGACAAGGCTGCTGCAGCCGAGAGCCTACTCCTCGAGCTACCTATTCATTCCCAAAGTATGATCATATCAAAGTATGTTATGCGTCCACTATATATGTGGCGGTATAAATCTTTTCAACATCGCTTCCAAGATTCTATTTTACTCGTATGGTATACAGGGTGACTTACTCGAACTCCAACTTTTTAAAATGCTATAATTTTTTTTATTTTTTGATAGATTTTATTGTGCCAAAGCAAAAAATATTGGAAAATACATCAATTTTCAAATTGTATCAGTAGTTTTCAACATGTTCACCTTTGGAGCGAATAATGGCCTTTAGACGGGCGAAGAAAGCATCGCACGCTGCATGCAAGTGGCTCTGCGGTATTTTGGAACATTCCTGGCGAAGTGCTTATTTGAGGCGGTCCAAACTTTGGCATTTTTTAGGTGTCAACCTTCGCCTTCAAAATACCCCAGACAAAGAAATCCAACGGATTTCCATCCGGAGAATTTGCAATCCATTGTGTCGAAGAAATGAAGTGTGGAACATTGTTTTTTAACCATTCTTGGTTGACGCGCGCTTTATGAGACGGTGCCGAGTCTTGTTGAAATGTCCAGGGTCTCCGACCAAAATGATTGTTTGCCCAAGGCTTCAATACTGCCTTTAGGATAGTTTCACGGTATAGAATCGCATTAATTTTGACGCCACGGTCCAAAAATACGAGCGGAGAGCGACCATCGGCGGTTATGGCGGCTCAAACCATCACCATCGGTGCTGCCTGCTTTCTGGTGGCCATCCGAGGGTGTAAATTTTCGACGGACCTCTCTGGCAAGCAAACTCGGTCAATTTGTTTGTTGACATATTGCTCGATAATAAATGGCGACTCATCGGAAAAAAACCAAATTCGGCAACTCACCGCTTTCGTAGCAACTCCTTCGCTCTTTCGACTCTAACTTTTTTCTGTTGCGGTGTAAGATCGTGTGCTTTTTGGAACTTCAATGGCTTGAGCCCAAGCTCATTTTTCAGTATGTGCTGCATCCGTTCCAACGATATGTTGAGCTCACGAGCCAATTTTCTTCCACTTCGACGCGGGTTTCGCTCAATTCGAGCCTTCACTTTCCGAACCATTTCTGCCGATGTTGCTATTTTTTTATGACCACCTCCATGGCGTTTTGTAACGCTGCCAGTATCACGCAATCACACTATCACGTTTGAATTCCATCGCGGATAAAAACTTTTTAACACAACAGAGACGCAAATCGTTTAAAAGGCTTGTAAATAATGAAATTATCTGTCATGTGTCAAAATTTGAGCTCACTGTCATGAACGGTTTGGAAATTATAGCAGTCTGAAGTTGGTTGCAGTTTGAGTCATTCAGGGTGTATGTGTGACTCACAAAAGCCTTTTTTCAATAACTTTATTTTTCCATATCAGCGTGGCTTTAGGCCAGACTTTACGAACCACAAATAGGTGCTGTGGAAACATCTGGAATTTCACCACCTTTTTATTTATTCTAAATCCACGTAGCAGATTTTTAAATCAATGATTGGTTTTGGTATTCCTGGCATTATCGTTTAATTGTACATCATGACAATGAAGAATGCACGATGTTTGATCAAGCTCGGAGAACTTTACCGAGACCGGAGATATGAAAAAACGATTTAAGGGGGTGTTCTGTTCTAGCCTCTGCGGTGCAGGAGTCCACGTACGTTTTCAATAAAAATATAATGTCACTCTTTTGTAATAAAAATATGAAGATAAAATAATACTTTATTGACAGTGTCTGAAATGCATTAAATTGATTCGCGCTTTTAGGAATAACGGAATAACTGGCACATAAACATCGATTACACATGCCTGTACTTTGGATGGTTACACAGAAAAAAATGACATCACCTGCTTTTTCCAAGTCCACGTATGTGTACTTCGGATGTTTCTGCAAATGAAAATATCAAAAATATTCGTTTTCCTAACAAAAAAAATTGCTAAATCTTACCAAAAAGTTAGCGGATACAGAAATCGAAAAATACGAGGGTTGGCTGAAAAGTTTCCGACCGAACAATGATACAAGACATGTTTTATTTTTCTACATAGTCTCCTTGTACTTACTTCTAGACACTTCTCCCAGCGATGCTCCCATCTCTCTAACCCGTCCAAATAGGTCCAAATAGTACTTGGCGTTTTTCTCTGCAAAATAATTGTGCACGAAGGTGATTGCCTCCTCATTTGGCGAAAATCTTTATCCTCCGAGCGCAGTTTTTAGATGAGAGAACAAAAAGAAGTCGCTTGGGGGTAGATCTGGTGAATAAGGATGATGGTCAAGCAGTTCAAACCGATCGATTAAGATAACTCCTTTACTATCCCAAAAAACAGTCGCCATCATTTTCCCAGCCGAAAAAACAGTTTTTGCTTTTTTTGGAGCCGGCTCGCCCTTTGCAGTCCACTGTTTTGGCTGAATTTTTGTATCGGGCGTTTAAGTTTCATAGACAGTAATTAATCGACGTTTTTGGTCTAACGTAAGCAAACGCGGCCCCCAACGCGCGGACGGCTTTCTCATGCCAAAATCCTGATTTAATATGTAGCAAACACGTTCTTTGGACATTTTCATAACCTCTACTATCTCTCTCACTTTAATTCGGCGGTCGACTACCCTCAAAAGACTGCCAACTAAAAACAGCGCGTCCAAAATGACTGAAACTTCGGTAAGTAACTATCAAAAGTTGCACAACTAACATTCACTAGCTTTTATTGACGGGTGCCGCTATCTTTACGTTGCGGTCGGAAACTTTTCAGCCATTTTTCGTATATAAAATGTACATATAATAAATAAACATAATATGCCTTACTCGTATCCCAAAAACCCCAGAGAGCCTTATCTAAAATGTTTACAATGTCTAAAAGTCCCACTGCTGTATGCAATTTCTACCAGGGGTTTGTTTACGGACTATGAATGTGACTGCTTAAATGCTTTGCCGAATGATTGGCAAATTTCTGTAACCGAAATTTCAACTTATTCCTAGGTACAAAAACAAAGCGCTACTTTAGCTAGACGATGCCACACGCCACAGCGTTAAAGTCTCGATGGAGATGTTGAGAGTAATTTTTTCCTCACCGGACTTCACATCTTGTAATGACACCTCAAGTCGAAGGTTTACAATAATAATCGTCGAACGATTCAGATCCTACAAGACAGATTTTCATCCTGAAGTTTCATCCAACGCTCCTATGCTTTGCTTCTGAATTTAAGGGTCCACCTGCAAGAATGCCTTGTAAGGAGTGGTAGTTACTTATACGGTATAGAGCTTATAAAATAAGATCACCACGTTAAATTCGCAGGAGCATGGACCTCACGAATGTGGAGCATGTGGAGTAGTGCAAAACCACTGTTCGGTATTTGAAAAGATTGGCTCCACATAAATAAAGCAACAGGGTAGTGAACCGATGAGACGAAAATACCGGTAAATGCCAAAAGGCCAAAAGGCCGTGGACTTGAAAAACCGATAAAGTGCGTCATTAGTTAGACTGTGATAATGCGAAAAAGCTGTAGCTAGAACATGTCCGATAGCCTTGTGTCAGGAATTAAGAGGTACCCTTATAACGTATGAACAAGCGATAAGTTGTAGAAAAGGTGCAGTTTACGGATAAGGATGGAGAAACACCGCAAAGTGAAAGCATATCGTCTTCATCGAGTTGAAAACAGAGTTCGACAGAGCTCTAAGATCTCAAAATGTAACCGAGATGTGTATGAGAATAATATGTGATATGTATGTGCGATGACGTTAAAACGAAAATAAAATAAAAAAAAGGGTGTAGCCTAAGAATTCGAAGTTAAAATTGGAGTATATGAAGTCAGTGTACTCAGGTTTTGTACTTGTACTTTTTAATGTGCAAGTTTTTTATTTATTTATTTATTTATTTATTTATTTAAATAATTTACAAAATTAATTTACAAACTATTTTCTTTTTTTAAGGCGTCAGGGCAGCCAGGCCATATGATGCCGTCTAATATTTAAAGTTTTACATACTAAAAAAGAAAAGAAAAAAGTTTTTTATTTATGACACATGCTAAATATTTAAAGAAAACAAATTTTAATAATTCAAATTAAGGCAAAATCATATTTCATATAATTTCTGATGAGCGATTATGGCCATTCTTATTAGTTGTGTGGTCCTTACATCTGCTGGATTTAGGATTTCGGCTAGTTTCTGGGGAATATTCTCTGATGATTCAATAGTTTGGCGAGATATGGGACATTCAACAAAAATATGCCAAATGGAGAGAACCGTTCGGCAATTCGCGCACTCCACGAATGTTTGGTGTTGAAAAGAGCTTTTCCTACTCTGATTCACAATATTTTTATGCAGTCTTTTCTGCTAAGAGATTGATTGTATGGGATACGGTCGTAGGAAGATTAATGTTTTCATAGAAATGTCTTAGAATTCTGCCAGGTTTCTATAAGTTCTTCTTTTGGTGATGGAGGAATGTTTTGCGCAGGAGTTGGTAGAGTTTGGGGTACTCCACAATTAGCGGATAGTTAATAACAGCTTTTGCAGCTATGTCTGCAGCATAATTTCCTTTGATCCCGCAGTGTCCAGGTATCCATGCTAGCGTATGAGCATATGAGCACCAGTGATTTTCTTTGTGTGAACCGTCAGTGTAAAAGATTCTATCCGCTCCTATGGTTGAGATCATTTCTTCATGAAGCATTCTATACATATTATTGGAAGTATTAGCTTTTTTGAAATTTGCGAGATTGGTGTTTATTGGGAGTGAATTCCTTTTCCAAGAAGGTGGAATATCTGCTGTTATAGGCATGTCTAATGCAAATGAGCTTTGAAGTGGTATTAAGGAGATTATCTTACTAAGCGCTGATACAGAGTTTTTTCGTATCTTTTGTTTTGAACAGATTGTTTTTTCAATCGTTTCAAACAGCGGATGTGACGAATTCACTAATGCTTTACTGATATGGTTAACTGTCCTTCCTTTTCCTAAGTGTTCAAATGTGTGTAGCCTATTTCCACTCTAAGAGCTTCTATATTTGTAGCTCTCAAAGCTCCAGATGCTGTTCTAAAACAATCGTTTTATGTATATTTTTTTTTTGTTGTCCACATATAAATGGTTATACCATGTTGCAACGTACCCTCAACTAGAGATTTCGCAATTTGGAGGGAAGTTTCTATATGTGGCCCTTTTCGCTTTGAACAAATCATTTTTGTCGTTTTAGCTGATTAACCATATTGTTGACGTATATGTCCCATTTCAAATTTCCGCTGAAAGTAACTCCGAGAATCTTCATTTCTTTTTTAAGGGGGATTGATGAATCTCGTAAAACAAGAGGGTTACATGTGCATTTTCTTTTTCTGCAGCGATGTAGGGCTTCCACTTTAGATGAAGAAATAACAGCACCCACTTCTTGAGCCCAGTCAAACATAGTCAAATCTGCTTTTTCTAAAGAATCTTTCAGGCATAACACTGACATGTAGATTTGACTGTTGTAGGGTTTTCAAGCACAAAAGAACCGTTAAAATTCACAACCTGAATCATTCCGAGTGAAGAAAATCTCTCCGTCCTATTCGGACTCCCACCCCTGGAGAGTCAATATCGAAACCAAACATACCTGAGTTTCAAACCACTACATCACAAACTTTCCTTTCTCCTCCTTCTATCTTTCCGCCCGCGCTCTGACAACAGTATAAGGGTATCAATAACCCCTTAGGCGCGCATAAATTATAAAAAACAAAAAACGAGTCAATATATGCTATATATATGATAAAAGAAAGAGGAGATCCTTGTGGAGTATGGATACTCCTCTATTGGGTCTGAAACCGTGCTGTACTGTGCTAGCCTTTCCTTCCATCAGCCAACTTATTCGTCTCGCAATAATTTTTTCGAAAATTTTGGAGAGAACGGGAAGAAGAGAAATTGGGCGATATTTATTAAAATCATGTTGATTTCTTGAGGTTTTCGGAATCGGCTTAAGTTTTGCTCTTTTCTAGTCGTGTAGAAAAGTTCCAGTCCATAGAATACCATTATAAAGCTAGCAAATTCTGTCTTTAAGGCGATCATCGCTCAGTTTTACCATTTTATACGTGATTTTGTCCTCGCCTGGGCTGCTTCCTTTGGCCATCTTCAGAGTTATTTCTAGTTCAGTTTTTTTAAATATTTTCCGTTAGAAGTTCACACGAGCTTTGGTTAGAAGGTGGTTGAAGATTTTGTAGACTAAAGTTTAGTTTATTTTCAATCATACTCTCTTGATACGTAATATCTGCGCTGTATTGTTTCCATTTCTCTGCGAATATGTTTGCTATACTTACTGGATCTATTTGTAGTTTTTCATCTGTTAGCATGTAGTGAAATTTTCTCCCTGTGTTTGGGTAGCGAATGGCTCTAATCCGTCCCCATAATGTTTTCATATCAAGTGATGGGTTCATAGTGTTGATAAAAGTTTCCCATGAGGATCTCTTTGAGATAATGGATTCACGCCTAATTTTCTCAAATATTTTTCTATATGCAACGCAGTTTTCGGTGGTCGGGTACCTGCGGGCTTTCTTCCAAGCCTTGTTCTTTTCCTTAACTAAAATTGCTATAGCTCTTGTGAGTGAAATTGTGAAGTGTCTCGTAGTGAATAGACGTGCCGTAAATCTCTTCCAGCTTAAGTATTAAGTTTTCCGTTTATTCGTAAATAGTAAAATTCTTTGAGTACGGTAACAAAAGTCTTTCGAAGTGTGCTTGTTCGTCGCATATCCTACTAGCAAAACTATTATTTTCATTTACATATATAAACGCAATCTAATCTAAAACAAAAATAAAATAAAAAATAAAGTACATATATCCGAGTCTTTGTGTTCGCCCATTCGAAGATATTCCACCCACTCGTTTCCCGTATATCCATCTCTCTCATACAACCAAGAGTGCAATGGCTGGAAAAACACGATCCACATCTCTCGCCAAAGAGTCACTGTCAACACCGACACAGAAATCCCCCACCACCTCTGCCACGGTGAAAAGAAACCCGCAAGCTGTAACATCCGCTGAACTAGAGAGCCGTTTGGGGAAACTCACTGATGAAATTATTCGGAGTATAAAATCTAAAGTGAGTAATCTGCGAAGTGAACTCATCCAGATAATCGAACAAAACTTCGCAACATACTCGTATACGAAGCAAGTCGATAGATCGCTACACGAATTGCAGTCGAGAGTTTCAGTTATCGAAACGAACTATGCTCATATTCAGAGCAGATTTGATGAGAGAGGAGAATCCCATATGCTCAAGGGAGAAGTTGCTGGGCTGCAGAGAAGATGTGATGCATATGAGAGGAAAACACTTGCAGCTGATGCTATTCTTTTTGGTATCCCACAACTACCACAAGAAGATCTTAAAACCATCCTTGGTCGACACTGCCAAACAATAAAATGTGCGTGTTTTGAATTATATGCTATTTTTCGTTCTCATCAGAGGAATAATGCAAGTGATTCTCACATTGTGCTCAAGTTTCGCTTTCCCAAAGAAAAAAACGAGCTGCTTAAATCTATTGCTCATCACTGCAAAATAAACAAAAAACAGCTGTGTCTGCATGATGCTGGCATAGTCTCCAACAAAAACATTTTTATGCACGAGAGCCTAACTGTGAAAAATCGCTCTCTTCTTCATAAAGCAACTCAAATGAAGAGCCACAAACAGCTGTTTTCTGTTTATACACGATCTGGTTCTGTTTTCGTGAAAGAAACTGCAAAAGTGAACAGCATAATGATAGAGAACGAAGAAAACCTTAACACCATCGCCGGGAGACATCAAGAAGCATCATCACAACCAAAAGCTTAAATTTTCTTTCATTCAAATTAAACTAAAATGCTCATTTTGTATGTAGGTATCCTAAACGTATGTGATAAACACTATCTTTATGACAGAAACGTTTCCACATCAGTGGAAAATGGCTAAAGTAATACCTTTGCCAAAAAACTCTATTGGGGACGAATTTCGACCAATTTCCATCTCCAAAGTATGCGAGCGAATAATGCAAAGGCAACTTCACGAGTATCTTTCTCGCAATAAAATGATAACCCAAATGCAATCAGGCTTCCGAGCAAAACACAGTTGTACTACTGTTATGGTAAAAGTTGTTGAAGATATTCGATCTAGTTTAGATAAAGATGAAGTAACTTTTTTGATACTTCTAGACTTCTCTAAGGCATTCGACACTGTCAACCACGCACTGTTCTCTAAAAACCTACAATGCTACTTTGGGTTTTCTCCTTCTGCTGTTAAATTGATTTCATCCTATTTAAGCAACAGAAAACAAGCCGTTTTTGTTAATAATATCTTATCTGATTTTCTTTGTTTAACTCGAGGGGTCAATTCTGGGTCCTCTCTTATTCTCTCTATATATAAATGAGATACCAGATCTAGTCACACATTCCTTAATACATATTTATGCCAATGACGTCCAAATTTATCGAAGCTGCACGCTAGGTCTCATTGAAAATTGTTGCGTTGAAACTAATCAGGATCTTAATAGTATTTTTGACTGGTCTTTGCAAAATGGCCTAACACTCAACCCTAATAAGTCCATATGCCTGGTTATATCTAGAACGAAATTGGATCTGTCATGTTTCCCGCAAATCACTTTGAATAACTCCCCCGTCGATTTTGTAGATACATCAAAGAATTTGGATGTTATATTTAACAGATTTTTAATATGGAACGACCATATTAACACCATCGTAGGGAAGGCTTATGGCGTTTTGCAAACCTTGTGGACAGCTCAACCAATTACACCAATGGATACACGAATCATATTGGTAAAATCAGTTTTAATTCCAATCCTTGTACATGGGTGTGAATTATATGGAAATTGTGATTCAGTATGCACACGAAAATTACAAGTTGCCTTCAACAGTGCCATTCGATACATTTATGGGCTAAAAAGATATGATCATGTGTCACATCTCTCAGTAAAAGTTTTAGGTATGCCTTTCGAAAACTATCTTAAATTTCGCACTTTGATCTTTCTCTTCAATATTCTTAGAACACGACAGCCTTCCTACCTCTACAATAATTTACAATTCCCAGCGTCAAATAGATCCATCTATCTTATTATACCGAGATATAATTACTTAATATCTGAAAGACAGTTCTTTATCAATGCCATCCGTCTTTGGAACTCACTACCTAACCCTATAAGCGATATACACAAGTTTAAAAAAGCATTACAGCATCTTCTGTCATGTCAAAACAACTGATTTTTGTCTAAAGTATTGATTTAATTTTTTTTTTGTTCTTTTCATAGCCTTCGTTATCATATCCCACTTTTATTTAATCGTTTTTAAATTTTTGTTTGTATAATTCATTTATATGTAGTTTACTCATTCTGTAATAACTAAATTGTAACTAAGTGTATATTGTAACCAGCTATTACAAAGTTATAAGATTCATTCTTACTGTTCTAGCTTTCTTAAACTAAATAAATAAACTAAACTAAACTAAAAAAAATCTTGTAAACCAGATAGGGTTGGTCTTTAAAGATTTCGGCTGCGTCACAGGCATAGCTGTTGCTGCAGCGGTTCTAATGATTTTTTTGATTTTTGATGCTTCTTGGTTAATGTTGCAACGTTGAAGCTATTTGTGAATTAAGATTTTTTGTTACCTCCTGGAATGATTTCCAGTTTGCAAGTTCTTCTTTGAATCGGGGAGAAAACTTAGGTCCCAATCTTTGTTCTGGGGTGCGTAAAATGATCGGGAAATGATCCCTACTTATAGCATCAGACAGTACTTCCCAACGCAGGAAAGGAGCAAGATCTTGGGATGCAAAGATGACATCGATTGCAGAAAAATGTTTCTAGTGCTGAAAAAAGTCGGAGATCCATCCTTCAAAGTTATGAGACCACGATCATTCGCAAAGATTTCAAACATGCATTATTTGTAGTGTTTGAACCCCATAAAGTATTGTGGGAATTAATGTCACTCATAATTATGTGATGGAAATTGTCATTAACAGTAGGTATGCTATTCAACAAATCTAGCGAAATTTGTACGTCATGTTCTCTACATATATTTGGGACTTCGCCCAGGAATTTCAATGGTTTGATGTAGTAGATTCGTATCAGAGGTTATATGGTAGTTAATTGGTATGTTATTTTTAACAAGCATGCCTATACCAGCTTTTGCGTATTCATAAGCTTTGTTAAAAGGAAATGTTTTGTAATTTTTTACTATAAAACATTCTTTGTTTTTTTCATTGATATGAGTTTCTGGTAACGCAATAATATCTGGTTTGTATTTAGCTATTAAGCGCTCGAGAGCATGTTTATTACTGGAAAATCCTTGAATATTCCATTGGAATATTAGTAAATCTAAAGTCAATCGAGGCATTATTGTGGTTCTTGGTGTTCGTTTAAGAGAAGTGCATTTGGGAGTGTATTAGGTGGTTTTCCATGTAGTTGCTGGAGGTTATTTAAGTAATTTATTTGAAAGATTGGTTAGTTGATTTATATAGGATGCGGAAGACTGAGGGATTATATCCATTTCGATACCTTTCTGTTCTTTTTTCTTAATGACAGTAATATTCTTTTCATTAATGTTGGAGCTTGACGCTGAGGTGCTGTTAATGGGTGTTTTATTTATTTGGTAGGATTCGTTATTTTGATGCTTTGGTTGTTTCGGAGTTAAGAGTTCCTTTGTAATAGTGATACCGTTTCCCTCTTTGATACTATTTGGTTGAATTGATTTTTTAGGATTTAAGAGATTATATTGTAGAGAGTTGGGTTCGGCTGTGGGAAGTTCGGATACAGGGGTGTTCTCTGAGCGGTTTTGGTGTTCTTGTTGTCTCCAATCGAGATTTTGTAATCTCTGCCATTGTTGGGTTGCCTCCAAGGCGCTTCTGCGGAGCCGGTAGTTGGTGAAGAGAGGGATTATTGTTGTATATAGCCCAGGCATCGCGAACAGTACAACGACGATCGGCTTTGATTTGGTTGATCGATTTTTATCGAAGGAAAGCAGGACAGGCAGGGTCGTATGAAGTTTGGCTCTCTTCGTTGCAATTAATGCAGTATATACGTTTGCATTCATCATGAGGTGGAAGGAGACAGCAGTTTTTGCAGAGAGAGGTATTGTGACAATGGTTTTTAGTGTGACCAAGTTTTTGGCATGTTACACAGCGCATAGGATTTTGTATATATTTTTCCACCTTGCAGTTCACCCATCCAATTTTGACCTCATTTGGCCTACGAATCAAGTCGAATGTTAATATAGTCGCATCTGTGGGAACTAAAACATCGTTTTCTTTATTCCTCAGCGTTTTTTTGACGCCAATAACATTGAATTTGTTTAGCTCTGTCAATAATTCCTCTTCAGTTAATTCGACGATATGCTTTGAGAGATTCTGCCTTGAGTGGAATTAAGACTTATGTGGTTTGATACCTTTACTGGAATTGAGTCAATTCGTTTTACTTTTACGAATTTGTCGGCTGTACTGACATTCATGACTTTAAGAAGTAAGTCTCCTGACGTCATTGCTTCTACTTCTAAGATATCTTTCGATATATGTTCCAAACCACGATTAATTTGGATGGGATTATATGACGAAAGAGGCCGAATTTGCTCTCCAGTTTTTTCCATTCCTGTTACTACTATGTAGCGCGGGATATTATTGTCTGTATTAATTACAGGTAATTCAGGATATTCTTCGTCATGTCTAGTGCGCTTATTTTTGCGTTTATTTGGTGTACTATTTCTCTGGTTTAAGTCCACATCTGGCTGTAGACCCTTAAACCAGTTCTGGCGATGGGGGGCTGTCCCCCCGTCCATGATTAAGTGCTGCAGTTGTGTTTTATTGTTTTTTTTTTTTTGTTTATTTAGGAAAATTAATAGATGACTTACCCCGCAGAGTAAGAAAGGGAAAAAAGGAAAATCAACTAGTATGTAGTCAAACAAAAAGTTGTTATATACTCTTTAAACTTTCACCAATTGAAAAAAAAAATTCTTAAGAGAAACACGTGTGAACACGGCGTTTGCCAAGAAAAAACTTGCAAGTTCTTTTATTGAGGCAGAATATAAATGAGTGCCGAATAACTTCTCTTCTTGTTGCCGATGGTAGCGCTATTACAGGGCCTTCCAATAGGTACTTCCGAAATTTGAAAGTTAATAGCGGCCATATTGTTGAAGCTACATCTGTCAAATTGGCTGCTATTTATTCTGTTTTGCAAATGACCAACACGTGCAAATGATAAACTGTTTTATCAAAATGGGTGTTCTGTTCCGCACGCTTCGCCCATTTTACGGTCGCCATAATCATCCTACCGAGATGACTATTCGCAGTGTAGTGGATAAATTTGAGTGCAGTCGGTTTCGCGTCGCTCACAAGAACTCGGATTTCGAAGACCACAATTTGGCGAATTTTGCGTCATGACTTGGGCCTGCACCCGTACAAAATTCAACTGACCCAGGAGCTGAAGGTAAACGACCATAGACAACGAGTTGTGTTCGCTGAATGGGCAGTTGGAAACTGACCCTAATTTTTCGTCGAAAAATCATCTTCAGCAATGAAGCCCATTTCTGGGTGAATGGGTATGTCAACAAACAAAATCGTCGAATTTGAGACGATACCAATCCACATGAGATCCAAAAGTATCGAACATCCCGAAAAAGTCACTGTTTGATGTGGATTTTGGACTGGCGGCGTCATCGGTCCATATTTCTTTGAGAACGACGTTGCCCAGACCATCACCGTCAACGGCAAGCACTATAGGTCGATGATTACCAACTTTTTTTGGCCTGAATTGGATGGTATGGACACTAACGGCATGTGGTTTCAACAGGATGGCGCTACGTGCCACACAGCTCACCCTACATTATAAATTCTGCACGAGCGATTCGAGAGCATGGTCAGCTCACGTGAGGGTGATGTGAACAGACCACCGAGATAGTGCGATTTATCACTGGTGGCCTTTTTCTTGTTGGGTTTTCAGAAGTCGCAGGTCTATGCGAATAAAACACAAATAACAGCGGCCCTCAAATCTAGCATAACCCATGCTATCGGTCAAGTTCAACCTGATTTATGCGCCTGAGTCATGGACACTTCGGATTCGAGCCTCACAGAAAATCCGCGGTGGACATTTGAACGATGTTATATTCCAAAATTTCGATTATATCTCACATACACTTTGTTTTATTTAAATTTAAAGATAGGAAGCGCTTAATGAAAGACCCTCTATAAGCAGTGACGTGACAGCCTATCAAGCAACTCCTAATAACTGGATAGAGGTGATACAAAATAACGGGCGAATAAGGCGTACTAAGACCGAAAATTTGCATCGCGTCTTTCCAAACCCGCAAACTCAACTCCTGACATCTATTTCGAAGGACTCATATTGCCAATGCGAGAAATATATAAATATGTATTTACAGCGACGGGAATGAAAATGTTACGAATGTCAACGGGTGGACTTAAACGTGATCTAATACGAAATGCGTGCGTTCGCGGAAGTATCTACATTAAGAAACCGATAGAGGACCACTTTCAGACTAGCAATCTACTGGTTTTGCCATATTCAACGAAGGTCCTTAGAAATTCCGGTCCGGGCTCGGATTACACAAATAATGGAGAGTTGCCTGTAAAATGGTTCCAAAGTCAGCAAATTTAGCCAACCACACAAGCTGCGTACTAGCAATGCAGATACATGGGAGGAATACGAAGGTTTCTTCAACAGTTAATAAAAGAAATGCATCCTCATGCAAAATATTAATGTATTGTCAAGTTAACTCTGCATGTTCAGATGTTTTCAAGCACAAGCCTTGTTTATTCTTATTATTAATTAAAATGTTATACGAGTATCCAATGAATATATGTTGACACCTTGGTTGCGTTGGTTGGTGTAACCCGATCTGGACCACATCATAGTTTTTTTCATCTATTTGTTTATCTTGTTGTTTTATACATATGACAAGAAGACAGATTCCAACTTTTGTTTACCGATTTGGAACTATGATACTCGTAGTAAGTAGTGACTGCAATTCGCAGACAGAGATTTTGATGCTGCCACTCCTTGCTGAATAGATTGTGGCTTCAGCAAATAATAATTTTTGGTGTATTATCTGGATTTGCACCCCGAGCAATATCAAATTCATCATTTTGTTTACTGTAGAAATTATACTGTATTTTTTGGCAACCACAAATGATAAAATACGTATATACGAGTTTGTAGATATTCTGAGTTCATTTGATAGGAATTAAACGCACACCATTAAATCATCTAAGAAACCAGATCGAAGGATACTTTGAACTGCTCATTACAATTAGCTCAATTCTTGTCCAACAAATTTAAAAATAATCCAAATTAGTACTACTGACTGTTATGCTGTTACCTATGTTCCACCCATAAAATTGATCTAAAAGTCGAGTAAATATGTGCACCAATTATGAATGCTAGAAGTATACGTAGCAAAACGATTGAATTCCCTAACTTTTTAAATAATTACAATATTAATAACTGAAACTTGGCTTAAGCATGGTGACAATCTGTCCACCTTTGAATTTAAATGCTATCGAGTAGATAGAATCGGTAGAAGAGGTGGAGGTGTTGCAATACTTATACGAAGAACAATTTAACATTCGCTCTTACCAATTATTCAAACACGTTTAGTAGAAAATGTGGGGATAGAGGTAGAACTAGAAAATCATCAAACAATTAAAATCTACTGTGTCTATTTCGCTGGTGCTCGTAAGTCTGTCGAAAATAAACATTTGTTTAAAAACGATTTAAAGAACCTTTTCTGTGTAAATGGTAACTTTCTGTTAGGCGGTGATCTCAACAGCAGACACAGGGAATGGGGCTGTACAAGAGCCAATGTTTGGGGGAAATTACCCTCGGACCTTTCTGAATCACTTCCAATATCAATTTTGTATCCCCTATGTCCTACATATGTTCCAGCTGGTTTTCGTGGCCGACCTTCTGTCCTCGATATTTTTATTTCAAATAGTCCTAGTTTTATTACGCCACCAATATCTTTAAACGAGCTGTGCTCTGACCGCAATCCAGTCCTGTGCAAAATTCTTTGGTCAAGCAAGGCAAATGTACAGTACTTCCAAGACCTAAAAAATGCAAATTGGAAACGATACCGTGCAATTATTAGAAGAAGAGTTCAAGAAAACTATGCAAACGTTGAAAATACAATATATCTACTAAACAAGAAGTAGATGCTGTTGTAACTGACTTCAATGATTTAATCCTTGAAGCCGTAGCTGACTCCATACCAAAAATTAAAATAAATAAATTTTACAAAAAACTTTCCCCTCATTTAGCAAAATTAATTAAACTGAGAAATATGTTATGCAAAGAAGAAATTGGCAAAGATATCGGCAGTTCTTATATCGAGATAATGTGCAGCGCCTAAACCAGTTGAGTTGATCTCGAAACATTTAGCTTAATGGAATAAAAAACTTGATTCTCTAGATAAGACCGCTAAATCATTTTGGAATGTAGTTAGAACAATTAAAAATAAAAACAAACAGCTACCTGGACTTCAGAATGGATCTAATTTCTATTACATACTCGTAGATGATGAAAAAGCAGACATTACTTTTTTAAGAAATCACTGTGTATCAGCAAGCCTAGGCGATCCAGCAGCAACAAATGCATTGGTTAGTGAAGCAATCCAGGATTTCAACAGCCTAATTCCTGTCACCCCCTTAAATGCACTTCTTACAGAAGACGACGTAAAATTTCATATCGATAATTTAAATATAAGAAAATACGGCGAGTTCGATCTTATACAAAATTTGTATCTCAAGCATTTGCCGAAAACTGGAGTGAAATTTTTAACAGACATTCTAAATGCTTGTCCGAAAATCCAATATTTCCCCAATACTTGGAAAATAGCCAAGGTGGTTCCAGGGGGAAAGCCCCCTGTAAGCCCCGAAAACTATAGGCCGATAAGTTTGCTTAGCAGTGTAAGTAAAATATGTATATGAAAAACTTCTCAAAGAAAAAATATCAAATATAGTTACAGACGTGCATATATTTTTTCCATTTTCACAAAAAACGAAATGAGACTCACTCAAACGACTGTCAACTAAAAACTGCGCGTCCAAAATGACTGAAACTTCAGTAAGTAACTGTCAAAAGATGCACAACTAGCATTCACTAGCTTTTATTGACGAGTGCCACTATCTTTACGTTGCGGTTGGAAACTTTTCAGACAACCCTCGTAGTATATCCTGACGTGCAGTTCGGTACCTCCCACCAAGCTCTTCGCATTTGTAATTTTGTCAAAAAAAAACCGCCAACAAGGAAAATCAACCGGGATGATGCTTTTGGACATCGAAAAAGCATTCGATTCCGTTTGGCATGATGGTCTTTTACGAGTATATAAAATGATTATGTACAACTTTCCTCCGTTTCTGTGTAACATACCTAGTCTAAAGTTTTTTGTCAGGTATTTCTTTTAAAGTCTAAATCAATGGTAGCGTTTCAAGTCTGATATGTTTTGAGTCGGGTGTGCCGCAAGGTTCTGTTCTTGATCCAATTTTGTACAATTTGTTTACGTCTGATTTTCCCAATTTAACCAACTGTGAAGTTGCAATGTTTGCAGATGATACTGCATTACTCTCATCAGACGAATTTGCTCTCACTATTAAGACTAATCTTCGGAATGCGATGGTAGTAATAGAACACTATTACAATAGGTGGAAAATTAAGCTGAACGGTGAAAAAATGCAAGCTATCTTTTTTACCCGAAAAAGAAAACCTTGCTATCTTCCGAACAGCCAACTGCAATTGCATGGAACGACCATAATCTGGCCCAATTGTGTAAAATACTTAGGTATGTACTCGTATCTTGACAGCAAACTTACATTTCATGAGCATATTTCGAGAACCCTACAAAAGGCCAATATAGCGATAAGGATGTTATATCATACACAAAGTAATTTTCCAATCGATACTATGTACTTTATGGGTCCCCGGTGTGGGGAAGTTGTGCGCAGTGCCACATTAAAAAACTGCAAGTGGCGCAAAATAAGATACTCAAGATGATGCTTAACCTTCCATGGCACCATGCTTAACCTTCCATGGCTAGATAGAGCAATAAGTCCTCGTCGTCGTCGGACGTACTTACTTCAAGTGTCGTGGGGTACGCGCTTTTTTAGTCTTTCTATGTAGTACGACAGTCAGATCACTTAACTCATATCTATAACAAAATGCAGTGCTTAATTTGTGAAGAAAAGATTGGTCGGACTGATTCATCTAAAATTGCCTGTGGCGACTGCAATTGTACGAGTATGTTTCATTGTGCTTCGTGCATGCGCATTAGTCCAAATGACATAGAATATATGATCACAAGCAATATTAAATATCGTTGTAACAAGTCTCTCTCTCTGCGCCGAAAATCGCTACAACTTCAATCAGTAGCTCCATCCAATGCTGCAAATGTACCAGCACCAGTTCTACAGCATCAACAGCAGTCTAGTGAAGAACAATCACATCTAAGTTCGGCAACAACAACGAATGCTTTTCCCCTCCAATGTAATCCCACAAGAGAACGAGCGCCTAATACGCTGTTAGGAGGTCACTCGCAACCATGTAGCAACATAATCACACCTCAACAGCTATATGAAGTGATTATAAGTCTGAAGAAAATAAACAGTGAATTTCTAGGCATTGTCCAGCAGCTGAAGGAGGAAAATGTTTCTCTGAAATAGAAGGTCAACGAACCCGAAAGCAGTTGGTATACCGGAGGTAAACAACAATAATGCAAAAGAGTGTGCTCAAAAAATCTTTTGCGAAGCATTGAACGTCTCTGTATCCTCGAAAGACATTAAAAAATGTTACGTGAAAAGTCTTGCGAAAAAGAACAAGACAAGAAATATTCTGTGCATTCATCTGTCGTCGTCTGATGTTAAGGAAAAAATCATGAGAGGCAAAAAAGCCGGAAGGAAGAACCTAAATGCAACATTACGAGTATTTGGTGGCAGTGGTAAAAACAGCTCCAGTATTTATATCAACGATTGCTTGGCGAAGTATAGCCGTAGTCTTTTTATGGCAGCTAAAAAGTTAAAGGTAGAGAATAAATATAAATACCTATGGTTCACGAATTCTCATGTTATGTTGAGGAAGGTCGATGGAGGAAAGGTTGCTGTTATAAGATCATTTGATGGTCTGTCTTAAGTTAAACACAAATTAATTTGTTTTCTAATACCAACGTAAACCCCGATCTTTTTAATAACAACCTTTCCTCAAAATCCATAACTAGATGTAATGATGGCATTTTTCATGACAATTTGAATAAAAAATCTATTTTGGTAATACACCAAAATATCAGAAGTCTTCGCCGAAATTTCGATGGATTGGTTAGCAATCTTGAAGCCCTTGAAAACCTCCCTGAAATTATCTTTGTATCCAAAATTTGGATTTATTCTTGTGAGATAAATGATTACAGTATTCCTGGCTACATTTTTTACGCAAATGCAAACGATCCGTATGCAGTAGGTGGAATGGGTTCGTTTGTGAAAGGTCTGTATGATTGTGATATAAAACTTTACAGTTTGTCGAGTGCTGACGTCATAAAAATATCTTGTTCCATATGCGATGAATCCTTTACTTTTGTTTGTGAATATAGATTTAATTCACAGTCATTTAATGTGTTTCTTGAAGATTTCTCGTATTGTTTGTCCAATGTGAAAGCAGCTAATCTGATTATGTTAGGGGACTGTAACCTGAACTTGTTAAACTCACGTAATTTTTTTGGATTGTTACCTTGCTCTTATCGCCGAATATGGATTTACCTCTTTTGTTAATGAGTGCACAAGACCAATTGCTGGCACCTGTCTTGATCACGTTTTTTGTCGTTTCTCCAAAATTCAGTTTAATTAATGTGCTGCTGTTAATTTTGACCTTAAAATTTCTGATCACTGTATAACCGGTATTTTGATTGCTATCTTTGAAAAGAAGAGCAATGTAAAACATTATTTGACTAGTGTGACAAAGATTAACTTTGTTTACCTTAATAGTGTACTAGATGAAGTGAAAAGTGACCTCCTTGGGATTTAAAAAAATTGTTTTTTAAATGTTTTTTTATATTATTCAATATAGTCGCCTTTTAGTTTGATGCACTTATGCCAGCGATTTTCCAGCTTCTTGATCCCGTCCGAAAAGTAATTTTCCGGAAGGTCTGCAAAATACTCCTCCGTGGCATCGATGGTTTCCTCGCGTGAGCTGAATTTTTTATTGTTGAGCCATCTTTTAAGGTTTGGAAAGAGATAATAGTCCGAGGGATCCAAATCCAGTTTCCAATCGATGCCAAAAGACCGCCCGATTCCGCATGAGCAAGTCCAAACACTCTTTCGAATTGCTCTCGTCTTCGTGTTTTTGGTCTTTCGCGGCACCCAGTGGTAGGATAACTTTTTCATATGCAGAATATTACCCAAAATATGGCGTGTGCGCTCAGTACTAATCTTTGTGGTATCTGCTAGCTCGCGTACCTTCACTTTTCGGTCAGCCAACACCATTTCATGTATTTTTTTGACATTGTCCTCTATAACCGCATCGGAGAGCCTGCCGCTGCGGACTTGATCGGTAGTGGAGTTGCGGCCACCACGAAACTCTTCAAACCAATATTTGACGGTGTAATCTGACGGAGCATTAGCCCCATAATATTTATCCAACTTTTCTTTTGTTTCCTTCGCCGTTTTGCCTCTCAAAAAATAATGTTTTATGAGAGAACGAAAATCGTTGTTGTCCATACTCAACATCATGCCAAACACGTCAACAACAATCAGCTGTCAAAACAAAACAAAGACAAACAAAGACAGTATCACACTAAAATTTGGCATGTCTGCCTAAATATGTACGGACTTCAAGGCTCCATAAGATTTTTTTGCAGTAGCAGCGCATTCTGGCGGTCAAGGAGGTCACCTTTCACTCCATCTAGTATTGCGCCGCAATAATTGGGATGAAGTTTATGCTGAGGAAAATGCTTCTAAGGCTTATGGTTCATTTATTGAAATTTTAAAAAGCTCCACAGCTGCTTCCAGTAAAATCGTTGTACTGAGCAAATCTGAAATAAGACTAAAGCCCTAGATAACGCCATCTCTTCTTAAAAAAAATCAAACTGAAACATAAACTGCGGGAAAAATGTAGTAAACATCCACTAAATGCGTGTTTAAAAAGACGTTATGATCGCATGTGCCTTAAAATCAATAAGGAAAACCGTTTACGTAGGTAAATTTACTACCATAACCAAATTAGGATTAAGAAAGAATGGAAAGTGGTTAACAATATTATTAATCGAAATATGAGCAAGCACGATACAACTATAACGCTTAGCGTTGGTAGTATAGTTATTTCGGATCCTATTTCAGTAGCAAACGAATTCAATGAGTTCTTTGCTTCATTTGGGCAATTGCCATCATAGCCTGATTTTTCTAATACTTGCTATGGTGAACCTAGAGATGGTCTTGTGGATAGTGTTTTGCATAGAAACAATTTTTATTTTGAATCTATTTCGGGTCTCGAGTTATTAAAAACCATAAATTCTTTAAAGAACTCAAATTCATGTGGGAATGATGATATTTCAAACCTTGTGCTAAAAAAAAATGTCCCTTAACATAGTTGATATTTTAAAACATCTTTTTAATTTAAATATTGTCACTGGCAATTTCCCTAAAGAACTGAAATGTGCCAATGTTATACCACTTTTTAAAAAAGGAAGCAAAAAAGATAAAAATAATTATGGGCCGATCTCGCTGTTACCTTCTACATATTTCAAAAATATTTGAAAAAATAGTTAAGCGCAAAATTTTGAAACATCACGAACATAAAAACTTTTTTATTTCGAACCAATTTGGATTCAAATCAGTCCTTTCTACTGAGGATGCTCTCTTAGAATTTTGCTCCTTTATACAGAAAGGTTTAGATGATAAAACATTTTGCAGTGGATTTTTTGTAGATATAACTAAGGCCTTCGATATGATTGATCACAACATTCTTTTGCACAAACTATACAATGTGGGTTTTCGTGATTGTATCTATGATTGGTTCGCTTCTTATCTGAAGGACAGAAAGCAATTGGTCAAAATAGGAACCACTTTTAGTAATCCTAAAACTATTAAACTCGACGTTCCCCAAGGGTCTGTTCTTGGTCCTATTCCGTTTTTGATTTACATCAATTCTATTTTTGAACAACCTTTTGCTGGAAAAGTTATTGCCTTTGCAGACGACTTAGCTATAGCATATAGAGCAGTTAATCCCTTGAACTTAGTCGCTGATATCAATCATGACGTCCATTTATTAAGAATTTGGTTTGCTGGACACAAAACTATTGGTTAGTAACAAAGCTAAACTTTTGTTTTATAGCCTAAACACAGAAATGACCCCGGATGTTAATGTTACATTCCATACATCAAATTGCGGAAGGTATAACTTAATCAGTAATGCGTGTGCTACTCTTAATTCTAGGGACTCTTTTGATACGAGCATCGCTTGTAACACCAATTGCTTTAAAATTGAGAATGTTCATTATTTTAAATATCTGGGTGTAATAATTGACCGTAATTTGAGTTGGTCTGAGTATATTTTAAGTGTGAAGCGTTATCTTCTTTCCACCATTCGTTGTTTTTATCGCCTACGAATGTTTTGTTCCAATAATAGTATAAAAACAATATACTACGGGATTTTCCATTCTAAATTACAGTATGGAATAAGTTGTTGGGGTCGCGCATACCTTAGTAAACTTCAACAGCTAATTGTGCTGCAAAAATGTGCAATAAGAAAAGTCTGGAACTCTTCTCGTCTAGCTCATTCCATGGAGTTATTTAGGCATACGAGAATTCTCCCAGTGCTACATCTTTTCTATTACAAGGTACTTAAAATTTTCTTTATGAGAGGTGGATACCTGCAAAGTCCAATATCGTAAGATAACGAAGCAATTCCCAATCATTTGTTCCAATCCCTGCCCTTTGTACTACAAGCTTTAGAAATTCTTACTCCATTATATCATGCAAGTTATTTAACAAACTCCCTATTGACGTACCCTATCCTCTTTTTTGAAAAAGATAAAATGTTGGCTTCTTGGTTTCGAACACAATAATATTGAGGTTTTGTTGCGCTATATTATTTGTTACTTTTTCTTAGTTTTTTGTTTTTCGTCATGAATTTTGCTATTAATGATTAATTTTTCTGAATTACTTTCTTTACTTTTTCCTTTAATTACTATTCAATTTGTTTTTATATTTGTATTAAATTTGCTCATCCCACAATGAATTATTAGCTTTGAAGTGGCATTAGCTCTATTTTTTCTTTCATAAAATAAAAATGCCACTAACTTATTCTCTTTTATTTTTTAAGCTAAGTTTTGAATGAAAATGTATGTACATATAGTATGTTATATTATAAAATACATTAAAAAAAAAAAAACAAAAACAAGAAGAGCGAATATTGAATTGCTATCGGTAAGAATTAAAAAACTTACGTGCAATTTTAAAAACAAATGTGCTTACGCTAAAAATCAGCTACTTAAAGACCTTTGTAGTTTATCCATATACATATCTATTCATTTATATGTCATATATATTTTTGTAATTATCTATTTATTGATTAAAATGCAACTCTGCATCTTCATCTCTTTATCCTTCTTAGACACGAACGGTAGTAAATACCGAGAAATGAAATCCTCTTTCGTAGATTTTTTTTAACACATTTTTGTTTAACATATTTATATATGCATAAATAATTATTACCTATGTACAATACTCGCATATGATGAAACCAAATCATAAATTTTCTAATGCAATATGTATTTTTCAACCACGCTAAAATAATTGCACTTTTGTGTTTTTAATCTCACTTAGAGCTATAGTCTAGAACTAAAATTTAATTATCGAGAGGACTATGAAGCCATAGTTTACTTATTAGGCCTGCGATATAGTCCCAAGGGCTGCCAAACATACTTCCTATAGTTTATGAAGGAAGGCTGTTTTCCTGGAAACTAGTTTTTTGTATGGCGACAGAACGGAACATACACTTTAAAAACAATTTAAAACTTTCACCAAAGTCCAAAATTAAAAGTTTATAACCAGGTTTTACTCTATGAATTTGCTTATAAATATTCATGAGCCGAAACAGTAATAAGTTCCTGGAAACGTGTTAGAGTTTCCTTGACTTTTTTTTTAGGTTATGCAAATTTTAACAATATCCGACGGCTTACCTGTTGGTAACATAAGCCGATTACACGTTCTAAGTAAGTGAAAAGTTGAAAAAGAAAACGGATCCACGATTCCATTAAATGGTCGATGCACTGAACTGTTACACATTGTTGAAGTATCCTTTAAGATCGTTATTTGTGTCTTTTTTTGTAAAAGCAAATTTGTAACAATCCAATATGTTTTAATAGAAGTAAAAACCAATGTTTAACCGTGTTTAACCTACCCTCGAGTCAGTTTCAAACTAAACTCGCTGGCATTAGAAAAATTTATTTTATACCAGTATACGAGTATGTTATGCTTCGAAAAGGGCACATTCTGTGGCAAGGAAAAGGAACGTAATTTTCTTGGATTTGTCATAATTACAGGTCTGTCCGCTGACAGAAATGTAGTTTTTCTGTGTCTAGGCTCTGATTCAACCAATCACGCAATGTTGACGGTAATTACCCGTTCGTACAACACTTTTCCATGCCGAATGACATTCATCGCCCACATATGGTTATAAGGACTCCATATAACTTCTATTGGACCTTATACATTGCGGTGTACTCTGTTGATGTAGTATATTGTGGTTGATGTGGTGTGGTGTGGTTTGTTCTAAGTTAAGGGCTTAATACGCGTTTCACAGAACAATACTTACATGAGTAGGTATATTGAGGGTTGGGATATTCTACTCTAAGGGTAGTTATAGAAAAGTTTCTGTTTGGTGGTTGAAAAGGACACTTTATACGTATACGAATAGAGTTAAGGATGGTCGATTTGACCTATAATAGTTGCCTAATAGTGGGTTAAACCAATCAGAGTTGCGAAGTTTGTTCAGTTGGAAAGCTTATCGGAGTTGGGAATATTGATTGCTTTCGTGGAAATCGAATTATGAACTTAGATTTTAAAAATTGATTTCCTTACTTAAAAAAACTCATATAAAAAACTATTTTTGATTATAGTGAATTACAAATTAAGATAAGTCAGTAATTTACTGATAAAAAAAATTATTAATTAAAAATGAACAATTACTTACAGCGTTTTTTACGAAATTTCAAAGAAACATGTCGACAGTAAAAGTAAGAACTTATGGTAAGAAATGACATCAATGATGTTAGGTTTTATCTCTTCGTGCGAGCGTCGAATATTATACTTTTAAGGCTGAATTATTTGCCAGTTCTTACTTAACATTCCATTTAAGTTGTCACTTACAGTGCTATACATCCTCGCGACAAAAGTGACACAACTCAAAAAAGTTAGTTTTTCTGAAACACCGAAAAACTAGTTCCAACTTAAGAAAATATTTTAGAAGAAAACATTTAGAAATGAGCTGATTGACTAAATGTTATCTTGTAAATGCCCATAGCCTGTTTTTGACAATTTTAGTTTTCAATCCTTTAAAAAACCACCCTGTTGACTTGTGACGTTTTATTTGCTTCTGACCCAACTGATATTGTAACGCTTTAATAGATGGATTGATGCTTAGCTTGAAGCCTGAAAAACAACACATCTGCGGCCTTGCGGCCAGTTGATAAAGTTTCTTTAATACCCTTTTGATGACTGATGGACATATACTTTGGGAGTCCATTAACGGTATTAACTCAAATTTCACGATTTTCGAGTTGTTTCACTTTTGTCGCAAGGAAGCGAAATATATAAAATAAATATTGTATGTATATTCTAAATACGCACTTCTAGAAGCCTTCAAATTTATCAGCCCTCCGATCTTTTTCATAGAAACACTCTAAGGACTTTTGGATCTTCTATATGTATATCAGAAAGAAGAACCGACAACTATCTTTCTTTCTTTATTCAGCCAACAACTAACTTTTTAGTGGTCTATCTGTACAGACACATGGCAAAATAACATTCAACCATGTTTGCACCACAAAACATTTTCCTTAACGTTATTAATTTTACGAGTATGTTACCATTTTCCGAAATTAAGAGAAACTAACGTCGCACTACGATATTCCGAAAATCGGTTCCTTAGACACCAACATTAATCTTTTATGTGCACTATATACTCGTACATATGTATACGGGAAAGTCCTGGCTTACCAAACTCCACCACAATGCAGTCCCTGTTCCAATCCGAAATTCAATTTCATGTGGTTAAAATTCCATCTCCGTAAGCAAATTATCCACTATTGCTTTATTTACAGAAGCCAGGAGCAGTCTTAACAGCTTCTTTAGGAATTTCAACTGGTCGTTATGTTTCCTTGATAACGACGTGGTTGCCGTTGCTGATATGATCACAGACACCATTTTCTTTGGAATAAGAAACTTTATCCCTCATCGGATGAAAAGTATCAAACCAAAAGAAAAGGCGTGGTACTACTCGAACTGTGCAGAGGCTGTCAGTGTTAGAGAAATGTTTTTTCGGCCCTTCAAGACCAACTCAACAGAGGAAACCCGAAAAAAGGATAAACGAGCCAGGAATGACTGCGAGGTACGAGTAGTAAACATTTTTGGTTGTTCGTCAAAAATATTAGAAATCCTGCCGCATCCTCCATCCCAACGCTCATTTACAATGACATTCCACGTGTCAGCTTTTTGGACAAGGCCAATCTGCTTGCTGCATACTTTGCAGCCAGATCGACTCTCCCAGATTGTGCTTTGTCTCCGCCTACAGTTAAGTGCGTCGAATTTTCAATGGAACAAATTTACTTCCGCACTCGTGTAGTAGCAAGAGTTCTTACAGATGTTAAGATTCACAAATCCGCTGGTCTAGATGGTATATCTCCCCTCCTTCTGAAGAGGTGTTCTTCCTCGTTGGCAAAAACATTGCGTAAGCTTTTTCATCAATCCTATTCTTTAAGACTCTTTCCGAGAAGATGAAGAACAGCATTTGTCCAGCCCGTCCCTAAGAAAAACGAATCTTCCTCTCCCCATTGCACTTACGTCTCTTCCTTCTAAGGTCATGGAAACTCTGATAAACCGTCAGCTCGTGAAATATCTCGAAACACGAAAACTTCTCAATGACCGGCAGTACGGTTTTCGTACCAACAGGTCCACTGATGATTTGATGGCATGGCTCACCGAAAAGTGGAACCAAAGCGTACATCAATCTGGCGAAAGCAAGATAGTTGCACTTGATATTTCCAAGGTATTTGACAGAGTTTGGCATCAGGCTCTTTTGTCGAAAATGCGTGCTTTTAGGATCGATGACTCTCTTCTTCAATGGATTAGAAACTACTTTTCGGAACGTTCAATTCAAGTTCTTTTGGACGGTTTCAAGTCTGATATTCACAAAATAAATGCTGGTATGCCCCAGGGTTCCGTTCTGTCTCCGAGACTCTTTTTAATTTTCATCAACGATCTCTTGTCTGCTACTTCTAATGCAATATATTCCTTCGCTGACGACAGTACTCTCTGCTTTTCATTTCGTTCCCCGACTCATGTCCTTGCTCTGCGGCTGTAGAACGGGAACGGCAGCGTGTGTTAAACTCATTAAATTCTGATATTATCAGCATATCTAATTGGGGAACCACTAACAGAATAGAATTTAATGCTTCCAAAACACAATGCTGTCTGCTGTCGTTAAATCGAAATTTCAACACCCATACATTATCCATGAATGGCATTTGCATCGTCGAAACCGATTAACTTTCCATGCTCGGTATGTGTGTCAATGACAACTTACGTTGGAATGACCACATATTCGACGACGCCAAAAATGCTGCGAAATGTCTGGGCTTCCTCAACCGGTGTAGGAAATACTTCACCCCCTCTGGTCAGGCCTCAATAGTAAATATAGCATTTATCCAGAATTGGAGTGCAATGCACATGTCTGGCCAGGTGCACCTAAAATATCTCTGCAGCTGCTAGATAGGCTTCAAAACCGTGCGATAAGACTCATGGGTAATGGGAATATTACTCAGTCAATTGACAACCTGGAACACCGACAAAATGTCTCTTGTCTCACCTTTCCCTATCGCTATTTTCACCACTCGTGCTCTATTGAACTTTTCAGCAGCATTCCGCCGCTTCAAACCTTCAACCGTAACACCTGTCTCGCTATGAACGCTCATCAGATCAGTTTACGGTCAAGCCCACTTCCGGACGTACTCTGAAATATTATGATCCCTTACTGAGACGCACAACTAGCTTATGAAATGCCCTGTCGTGCTCTTTATTTTCTACTCATTCTATCCTTCAAACATTCAAAACCAATGTACATCGGTACCTCTCTTTCTTTCCTCCCTAACTTTCCTCCGCCCGCGCTGTGTTCAAGCATTTTAAGGGTATTCAAAAACCATTGAGCGCTCGAGGATTATAAAGAAAAAGGAAAAAAATAAATATCATTTGGTTTCCAAATAATATTTCATATTCTAATGTGATCGCTTGACAGTTGTACAAACTAATTTATTGTAAAATGTTTGTGTGGGTACAAATGTTAGAACTTACTCCTTTCAATACAATCGCTTTTTTCAATCCAACTATTGTTCACAATTCAATCGCTTATCTACCACTTATACTTTTCTTAAGCCACTAAATCACTTCTCTTAATTCATACTTCAATTTCAACTGATGAACTGGCTTCATCCCTTGGGGATGCTGATATTTATACTCTAAGGAGATATTTCGAGAACAATCTGTGCCATCCAGCGTCTATACAAATTTCCATTTTGCTAGAAAATTCGATTTCATTCTCCATTGAGTCTTTTGGTATTCAAGTAAGTAAATGTTCCACTATTGAAATGTAGATGGCGCTGTTTCATTTAAGGGATATCACATTATATTTAATGTTACTGTAAATACTAAATGTTACTCGTAATTTAAAATTATTTGGAATGATTGTATACGTATGTATATGCTGTATATGTAAATCCATATACTATATAAATAAATTTCTGTCTTCCAGCAGAGTTTAAGTTAACTCCGCTGTTGAATAGTTTATGGAAATGGGTGTCCATATCCTCAACATCGATTATGACTCTACTGTTCGGGTCCTATTAGCTTGGCATATTATTTTTACCTTTTGGAAAAACATAACGCACTTCTCATGCTTTTCCGGATTACTCCGGAGAAACGCATTTTATTTTTTATGAAAGGAAACAAAAAGAAGTCGATAGGCGATAAATTAAGGACTGAAACGAATAAAATTTGGAAACTTCAAAGTAAAAAAAAAAATATTTTCATAATTCATGTAAATTTTTTTTATTTGCCTTAAAATTCTGTTTTTATTAAATTCATTCACAATTACAAAAAATAAAAAAAATTATTGGGTTCCCACTCTTTCTTCAACTTCTTTCGAATGTCCTTCATAAGGTTGGTGACAGTTACTTCCGTGATCTTTTTGGACGCTCTTTTCCATTTAGCTCTAAAATTTTTTATTTCCATTTAGCTCTAAAATCTTTTATTTCCTTTGCACACTGCTCACTTTTCCTCAATTTAGCTATGACCAAAGACCAATACCTTTCAATGGGACGGCACTGTGGAACATTGGGTGGATTCATGTCTTTTGGGACAAAGTCGACATTGTTAGCAACAAGAAAGCTCAACGTCGCATGAGCATAGTGAGCTGAAGCTAAATCTGGCGAAAATAATGTTGAACCCTAGTGTTTGTTTAAGAAAGGAATCAACCGTTTTTTAGGCACTCGTTAATGTACACTTCTCCGTTAATTGTTCCCGTTGTAATAAACGATGAGCTTCTGTGTCCACATTGGCAAATGGCCTGCCAAACGAGATATTTTGACCCGAATTTTTCCATCCCAATCGATGTTGTTGAATACGGAAGAATCTCAGCTTCTAACGAGTTGTAAAACTGCGCACCTGGAAGAGTAGTAAAGTCGGCTTTGACATAAGTTTCGTCATCGAGTCTGATTTTGTCAGTGGTCGTGAACAGACGTCTTTCTCTGCGCACCAGTGTTGCAAAAATTTACTATTTATTTCTAATCTATTCGAACAGTTAATTCTAGTTACCTATTTTTATTTTCATTCTAATTTCATTTACCTACAAGTGTACTTTATTACACCAGTTATTTTCATAAACTTAAATAAATAAAAATTGAAGCGAATTCCACTTCAGTACGAAAAACAAACCATCAAAGGCGATGCACGGAGGGGGGTTGCAACGCAATTCCCCCCTTTTCAAAGCTAAAAGGAAAAACAAAAGTGTAAGTTGTGCCTCTGAACTATTTGATGAGGTGGCCGACACCAGGTGATGACGTCAACATCAGCTCACGTCAGGTGAACTCCAACAATATGGATACCGATACAAAAATTATTACAATCCGAGAAAATGAAAAGACTAATATGCAACGTCAAGAGCTGCCATTGCCGAATATAAATAAACTACTTTCGGAGGAGTGCGAAGATTTCGAAAGAATAATGGGAAGAAAGATGAAACAGGTCATCAACAACAAAACCTTAAAGAAGATCAACAATGAAAACAGATTTGCTATATTGGATGATGAAGCCTCAACTTCGGCACATTTAAGAAAAGAAAACGTAAACGTTAATAAAGAAAACCAGCCCAATACAAAGACGGAGACTTGGTGTCCACCAATTTTCACTAGAGGTATAAGTTCAAAATACTTATTTCAATTTGTTAAAAATAATTCATTTAACCTAGAAAATATAAGATTCGAAAGTAAGGGACTTGGCAGGTTAAAAATGTTTGCTAAGGATTTAGAATTACATTCCGCACTAATAAACTTATTCAGAGAAAGTAATGTCAATGCTTTTTCTTTTACTCCCAGGGCACTTAAAAAATTTAATATAATACTTAAAGGAATCTCAGGGAACTTTTCCCCTGAGGAAGTTAAAAATGAAATAGCCAGTTGGACCCCTCCCTCAAATTCGAAATTAAAAAATTTGAAACAAAATGGTCTAAAGAGAATATGTTTAATTTAGAGTTATATTTACTAACAGTTGAAGACAGGGAAACACTGGTTAAACTTAAAACTATAAAATACATATTATTTCATAAGGTTAAATAGGATTCATTAAAGAAATCAGAAGTTGTGCAATGTTACAGATGCCAAAGATTCGGACATGTATCGTCTTACTGCGCTTTTTCTGCACGATGCGTGAAATGTCTTTCGACGCATGAAATAGGTAAATGCAAGATTGCCTTATCGTCTGATAAAGTTCTTCTAGGTTGTATTGTTTTAAGGGTTGCCCTAAGTGGACAGACTATGTCCAAAAGAAAGACTCCCAATCTTTTGTCGGTAGAAGGGGAATACGGTTTAGTAATGAATCAGTTACATTGCCACCTATTCAAGGTTCTCCTAGAGAGAAGAACAAGATCTTTGCTGATATACTGAAAGGCACATCGACTTTTAATTCAACTCAACCAATAGACAACAGAACTACTGTTGGAGAGTCTCTTTTATCCGATTTTTTGAATGAATCTAAGGCTCTTTTTGGCATCCCTTTTAATTAATAGCTAAAATTAAAGAATTCTGGCCTTCTTACCAGAAACTTAGTTACATAGATAAACCAGGTGCATACTTAGGTTTCCTTGCCACGCTCGCTCCATGAATTGCAAAATAATATCTTCTAATGTTAACTCGATCTCCAGAGACAAGCACATTGAAATTGATAGTTTATTTAAGGAATTTAATCCAACAGCAATCCTTCTTCAAGAAACACGCCTTAAAGGAAAATATAAAAGACGTTTTCAGGGATACGAATTTTTCGAAAATCCCTCGGGTAGAGGGACCGGTATTCTCATTTCAAACAAAATTAAAGCGAACCAAAAATTCTTTATTCATAACGCTTTCTCAGCAACTATAGCCTTGATTCCCCTTAGCTGCAACAATAACACTAAAATCTTAGCAATAGTTTCACTTTACATCCCCTGCAATATAGGGGCCACAATAAAATCTTACCTCAACACTCTTTTAAATAATCTGTCTAGTTATGACTTTATTATACTAGGTGGCGATTTTAATGCAAGGCATAGCTTATGGGGTGACACTGAAGTTAATCTTAATGCATTGCACCTTTTTCAGTGGTTACAAGAGGAGAGGCTATTAGACCTAGAAGTCGTACCACTAGATGGTCCTTCACGGCCGAGTTCAGGATCTTATCTGGATTTTTAAATTATCTCTGCCAACCTCTGTCCCTCTGATCCTCTGATCCACTGAGATGTTACACCCTTGATGCCATATCAGACCTCTTTTCGGTTTATGTCCAGCTCTCAGTCCGGTCGGGATCCCCTTTTTATAATCCTCCACCATCCTATACTTGCTTTAAAAACACTAATTGGACAGACTTCAATTGTGTTTTAGACAGTCTTCTACAAAATCTTAACATACCCAGGGATAGAAATCTCTCTAACCATGAAATTGACACCTTTATAAATGGCATCTCGTCTTCAATTTTAAGTTGTATAGACCATTTCAGCAAACAAGTTTTCCTAAATTTTAACCACTTTAAGATTTCGTCTTCCGTTTGGAATTTTTTTAGAGTAAGGAAAATTCGGAAGAGAAGGCTAAAAAAATATTCCATAGATTTGGCGATAGGAATAATCCAGACTGCACAAATTAGATGTCTGAGCAAAATAATAAAAGATTCAGTTGCAATAGAACTCAATTTTCAACTCCGCACTAAACTTACAAGCCTTAAACCATCTTCCAACGTTGTTAAAACCATAGACCAGATAACAAGCCGAAAAAGTACTACAGATCCTACTACATCACAACCTTTTTCATTAAACGGCAGACTTCTTCTCACAAACGTTGAAAAATTGGAAGCATTTAAAAACTTTTATGAGGATTTATATTCAGATAAAACCTTATCTCTGGATCCACTTTGTGTACAAGAGGTAAACACTATCAACAACTCTTTAGTAGATTCCATGATGGAATCAATAATAAAATCTCTTAAGAACAAAAAATCAGCGGGACCTGATAAAATATCTAATTTTGTAATACAAAAAAATAGCTTAACTCTTTCTTCTCACCCATACTAAACAATTGTATCAACAATAGCTATTTTCCGTTGGCTTGGAAAAAAGCATTACTTACACCTATAAGAAAAAATTGCACCTCTAACGAAATAAATAGATTTCGACCGATTTCATTGACCTCAAATCTGGGCAAAATCTTAGAAAAAATACTTTTATCAAATATAAAAGATTTCATCACCGACTCGGACATCGTTAACCATCAATAGTTTGGCTTTAGATGCAACCACTCCTCCGCGCATGCTCTTCTGTATTTGCAAGACCAAATATTCAAAAATTTAAGAGAGAGAAAATGTACGGTAGCGTGTGCGTTGGACTTAAAAATGAACGTTCGGCACCTATTCCAGTCAGAAAGCACTGTCCCACAGGGTACTATATTGGGCCCTCTTTTATTTAATATATATTTAAATGACTTCCCTCTCTTTCTTAATTCGTCTAAGGCCATCTTATATGCCGACGATACATTACTTTTTAGCGCGCACAGTAGACCGCTCACTGCTATAATAACTTTAAAGCAGCATTTACAGGAAACTATATTATACTATAAAAAATGGGGAATTGCGCTTAATGTAGAAAAATGCAATATGCCTTAGAAACGCTTCAGGTAGGGGCCTGACACTAAACACATTTCATTAGAAATAGAAAACAATGTTATACCACTAAAAAAGACAATAAAGAACCTAGGTATAACGCTACATGAAAGACTTAAAGCCAACTTCCACGCAAGAAATGCTCTTCGAAATAGTAAAATAGCCGCGGCAAAATTAAAAATCTTTTAGCTCTAGAGAGGTACAAAGGGAAACTAAATTATTATTGTACAAAACACTAATACGCCCCCTTTTGTCCTACGGTTTTACCAGTTGGTTCTACATAACGCCTAATGTAGCAGCTGAACTCCAAAGATTCGAGAGGAGTATCTTGAGAAAATGTATCTCAAAGTACAGAAGACCAGATGCTAGATGGTTCAGTAATAAAACTATATACGAGGAATCTCAAATCACCCCATTGATTACTTTTCTAACTACCCTTGCTAAAATGAGACTAAGAAAGCTCGAATCGCACACGAATCCCCTAATTAGGAACATTTTCCGTGAAAATATTAACTTTTCAATAAACGATAGATACTACTTATCTCCTATAAGTATACCTTCGGAGGGGTCCATTCTAGATTTTGAGATCACGGAAGATAATTCTTTTCTTTCCCCTTTTTACAAAAAAAAACACATATAAACAACTATAGAGGCTAAATAATAAATAAAAAACTAAAATAATCTTGTCAAAACGGAAATTTATTTAACCTTTTAAACACAAATAGTAATTTATTTTTATTTTTTCTTCTTTTCCTGCTGTACCTTGTTTATTATCTTTTAATAAAAACACATTACTTCTAAGTTATATCTGTTATAATAAAAAAAATAAATTGTAATAACACATATAGTATATAAATGTTAACAATTAACAATATGCAATCGAGGTGTTTACGAATTCACCATTATAATTTTTATTTATTTATTTATCTTTTTTTTTTTTTCTAATATAAAACTAGAAAATAAGTATTTAATTCCACTGAACTAAGAAATACAATTTTGATGGCCCAAAAAGATTTATACAAATGTATTTGTAAAATATGTAATATATGTACATACATAACCATAAGTGAATAGTACAAAACATTTAAACAAATTCCTAATTTGAATACTTAACAACTCCTGAGAGGAGTACTCTTTGTTTGTTTTATTTTTTATTTATTTATTTATTTTTTTTGCTTGTTTTCTTATCTTAACCCTTAAGCCTTATCATACTGTTGTGGTCTTTTTGAGTGGACACACAAAAGCTCATTCAAACTAGATTTTATTTAAATTTTATACTTTTGTACATTTTACGACGAAACATTAACACATATTGTATAGCCTGACCAATTCTAAGTCGGCAATTTGAATTAAATAAAATATATTTAAGTTATAAACATTTTACAATGAAAATCTCAATAAAAATTTACTACTACTACTACTAAGTTTCGTCATCCAAAACCAAGCTCGCTTTCTTGTTGCCGATCAACTCGTATAGTTTTCGGGCTCGTGTTTTATGACTTTTTTTTGGCTTTTCAGTAACTTTTGGTATTTTTTATTTTTTCGTGTTTTTAGACCGTTACGTTTTTTTAGATCTTTGTACTATTATTTGGTTGGTATTACATTTCCGAGCAACATCTCTGGATGACGTAGTCCGGTTTTTTACGATGGTACCCACGATTTTCCTGTCCAAATTTGTATCATGTGCTCCACTTTTAGCTCCACTTTTCTGTTTTCGCTTAACTGCCAACGTCTCCAAATATCGTTTAATAACAGAATCCACTATACTACGTGCTATGTATAAATTTTTTGTGATGAAATGGTTTGGACGCGAAGTATCTTCGAGCCATTTGTCGACGATCTTTTTACGGCGTTCCTCTTGACTCATATTTTATAAATATTTTAAACCGCACCGAACTAAAATCAATAACAAACTGAAACTAGAGAATATACAGGCTAATTTGGGTACAAAATGGGATTGCAATTTTTACGCATTGGAAGTATAGCCCGTATTAAAATTTACAGATTTTATTCGTTTCAGTCCTTAGGAGAACATGGCAAATGTCGCATTAATTCGATTGTGAAACTTCGAGGACGAGTCACTTTTGTAGGTTTTTGCTCGCCTTGGAATACCCAAATAGCCGACTATCGCTTAGATTCTGGTTCATACGAGCATATACGATTGAATTGTGAAACCTATACCAGTTTTGTCTCTTGTAACGATGCTGTACACGTTTCTTGAAACACCACGATTGAATTTCTATAGCATGTCTTTGCACCATTTAACACGACCCTTTTTTAGCATCGGTCAGTTTGTGTGGTTTCCACCCGATTGGTATCCATCATGGCGAGTACGGCATCAATGTTTTCTGAAACAACAGCACTGCACGGACAATCTTCACGAAATTGATCACTGACAATAACACGACCGCGTTTGAACTCTGCAAACCAGTTATAAATTGTTAAATTGTGTCATTGGATGGTATTTCGTCACCAAAAGCCATACGAAGTCAATCTACGCATTGTTGTTGAGTTAGACCACATTTAAAATCATAAAAAATCATTCAACGAAATCCTTCGCGAGAAACATCCATTTTTTGGCTAAATTGGCTAAACACATTGCAAGAACGAAACCACTAAGCGCTCTTTGAGGTGTAATGTTTCTTACCAAGAAAAGTTTCGAATTTTATGAATATGATATTTGGAAACGTCAAGAAAATAAGTGCCTCCACACTCTAAAAATTTATCGGACAATCCTCGATAAGGGTGGAAAAAAATCACTCTGGGCTTCCTATTATTGTAATTCGATTTGATGTATTTTGGTTTGTGACACGAAATCTACCAAACGAATTTGAATACGGTTTTCTCTTGCAAATTCACGAGGTTCCAGCGCAGTTTTTTCTATATCATAAATTAAGTTGTTTTAAACAAAAAACTATTAACTTTTCCTAATTTTTCTTAACAACCACCAAACAGATCTAAATTACATACGCTTTTATTAACAAAGCCATTGATGTATACAGGGTGTCCCAAAAATCACCGTCAAACCGGAAACGGGTGATAGGCCAATTGGTGTCGGTTCTCACAAAATTATAAAAAAAAATCTAAGTCATATACTTTTAAAATTATTGGCACTCAAAAAAAATCAAGAAATCTGACACCCTGTGACGATGTTTCAAGTGCTGTGACTGCAAATCTTTACTATTCTTCGATTTTTTTTGTCATGGGACCCTGAATAACTCTCCTGTGAATTACAGTCCAAAATTGAAACATAATTATATCGGTTTTAACTAAAATATTGCTTTTTTGTCCATCCATATATCTGAAAATCATTAATCACCCAACTTGAACTGACTGTACTGACAAAATAATGTACTATGCCATTTTGGCAAGTAACTTTAAAAGATGGCGTATTTAGTCTGGATTCCAAAATGGTATGACACTTACTAGACAAACGCTTAATTGAGGACAAACAAAATATTTTGTTAAGAAAACCCGATTCATAGTTAATTCTTTTTAATAAGTTAAAATGAGTAACAAGTATGAGCGAGACAGACAGTGACGCTGTGATTGAGACGGATAAACACGCCATTTCGACTAGTGTGAGTGAAACAGATAGCGATGCCACCCTTGTCAAGCAATGACGAATAGGCACATCATGCAATAGTGCAGTACGTTACGCTCCTTCGCCTAGAGTGCATTAATCTGTACTCATGTTGATTTCGTGCTTACAACTTTGGCTTTCTTTATTGAACTTCATTGCATTTGGACTTTGATTTGCTATCTGACCGTTTCTGTCGAACTTGGATTTCTTCTGGACTTGTGTTGATCGTTGGTCGTTGATCCCGTGATTGTGTAGTGTGAATGCCATCGTGCCATCTCGATACACTGCTCAGGAATATGCTAACACACATCTCGCAGGTGTAATGCTAGTGCTGCAGCCAGACTTTATCATGAGAGATACCCTAATGCTCAGCGTCATCCGGATCATAGAGTGTTTTTAAATGTGCACCGGTCATTCTCAGAGGGTCGCTTTCCAAATCTAATCGTTAGTGAGTGAAGACCCGTCGTGCCCTACGAGGACGAAGTCTTACAAGCAGCTGCACAAGACCCTAGTACCTCAGTACGTGCAATTGAAGACAAAATATGAGTGCCCAAAAGTACAGCACACCGAGTTCTAAGGAATACCCAGCTCCATCCGTACCATGTACAACGAGTCCAAAGTACCCCGAAATTATCCAGACAGAGTGCAATTTTGTCAAACGATGTCGCAGAGATTCAGAGAAGATCCGAGATTCTTCGAAAAAATTCTATGGTCGGACGAATCAACTTTTCAAAGGGACGGTTACATGAACCTCTACAATTTGCACGAGTGGCACGTGGAAAATCCACATTCGGTGGGGGGAGATAGATCACATTACCGTTTTGAAGTACTCGTACGCTCGTGGACGGGAATTTTGAATGGTAGAATTATTGGCCCATTTGAGCTGCCGCAGAATTTGAATGCCGAGGTTTATTTAGATTCTTTGGAGAACCACTTACCAAATTTATTGGACGACGTAAAACTTAATATTTATGCATGCATGTGATATGAACAAGATGGCCTCCCAGCGCATTATACTCGCATAGTACGAGAGATCCTCGATTGGGAATACTCCAACGGGTGGATGTGGCGATCTGGTACAATTTCGTGGCCAGCCCGTTCACCTGATTTAAATCCACTCGATTTTTTTGCTGGGGAGCAGTAAAAGAAAAAGTTTATTCTAAGCCGATAGAAAATTTAAACCATGAAAACCGTGAGCAATGCCTTCTTTTTTGACTGAAAACGACGTGGTTTTTTGGTCTCGGCTCATTTGATGAACGCCATTCACTTGCCTGATGTCTGGATTGCGTTTCGTACTCATAAACCCACGTCTCGTCTCCAGTAATGATCCTTTTGATGAATGTGGGATCGGATTTGGCCTCGCAAATCATCTTTTTTGCGACGTCAACACGGTCTCTTTTTTACATGAAATTGAGGTCTTTTGGCACCAACTTTGCTGCTACATGACGGAAACCCAAATCATTAACCAAAATGTCTTGGACGGATCCATAGGCAATATTCAAGTCCTCCGCTATCTCTCTGATGGTTAATTTGCGTTTATTGACCAACATTTCTTTTACTTCATCAATGTTTTCGTCGGTTTTCGATGTCGATGATTTGCCACTGTGTTCATCATCTTCGATTGACTCACGACCACTTTTGAACCGCTCGTGCCACTGGTAAACGACCGTTTTCTTTAGAGAATCGTTGCCGAAACACTTTTCCAACATTTCCAACGCTTGCGCACCATTAAATCTGTTTTTTACCCAAAATTTAATACTCGTACAAGTTCGTTGTTGCAAATTTAAAACCATTTCTAAAATTGTAAAAAATCACCAACACACACAGAGATAGATGTACTCTTGGCTACGTAACTTTTGCAAATATCAAGCCATGATGCTAAGATTTAGAGGGAATGTCAACAACAGATTTACCAAGTTAACAAAAAAACATAACTCAAATCGGAATAATGGGAGCGCCACACGGTGGTGTGGTGCAGGAACTTCTTGATCAAGGTAGTATGCTTCTGCAAATCGGAAATGAGGCAGTACCAGAGGAAAATGGTAAAATTAGTCTTTCCGTTGGTTAGCAACATCAATGAATTAATGAACTGCATATAACCCTCTGTTTAACATATAAACAGCAAGACTCCTTCTTGGTTCAGAGAAAGAGCTATTCTTGCACCAAAAAATGATTCTGAGTTCAAAGTTAATGAATTAAATTTAAGCAAAATTAATGGTGACGTACGAATTTATAAATCTATTGACACCATTGTAAATACTGATGACTTTAAACACTTTCCAATAGAGTTTTTAAATTCTACAAATCCAGCAGGACTACCAGGACATTGAATATTCTTAAAAGTTGAAACGCCAATAATTTTATTAAGAAACTTATGTCCCCCAAAGCTGTGTAACGGAATGAGATTGCTGGTTAAAGATATGAGACCTAATGTAATTTTAGCTACTAATATAACAGGACCAGGCACAGGTGAAAATGTATTTATTCCAAGAATACCGATGATACCTTCGGACTACGAATTTCTTTTTAAAAGACTACAATCTCCAATAAAACTATGCTTCGCTATAACCTTCAATAAGGCTTAAGGTCAAACTGTCCAATTTACGGGAATTGATTTGAGTAATGAGTGCTCTTCATTTACATTAAGCCAAGCCGAGAACATACAACAACATAAATTGGTGAAAAATGAAAAAGACAAACTTAATATTATGGAACAGTTGAATGTAAGTTTCGTCGCCCTTACTGTATTATCGAACTTCATTACCATAGGACAGTTTGAGAGCCTTTGCAGTGGACATACAGTTCGATTGCTTAAACTGTCAAAACAATTCCGCGCAAATTGAACTTAATTTTGAAAGAGGAACTGCTCATCTAATTGTTTTCGTTTATTCTTATTTATTGTTTGTTTTTTTTTTTTGTGTTTAAAAGTGTAGGACAATCTTAAAATGTTCTCCTTTGACAAGGAACTCATCAGGCATGGAGAAAAGCACAATACAGAAGAGTTAAAGCAACTTATCGCAAAAACCTCGGCAAAAGATGTAATTTTGTATTTCACCACACAAAAGAACTTTAAATAATTTGAATTGGTTTCTAGCTCATAACATCGTTGAATAGTAAACTAGGACGTTCAGATTGTGGTGTTTTTTGGAATTACCTGCTTCAAGGATTTTCCTCCGATGTAAACTCTAAATTGAAAGGTTTCAGTTGCGTACGGGCTTTTTTGGATGAAATCTCTAAAGTGGAGTTGAACTATAAGCAGACCTACGATCTTATAACAAGACTATGTTTGGATTTGCCAAGTTTTACAAGCGATCAGTTGATAGAAATTGTCGAACACTGTGTGGATGGGATTAGAATTGGAGACCCCAAGTGTATAGGGTAAGGTTTTTTTTTCATACAATCCTCAAGTTCTTGAAAAACAGTGTTTGTTATTCAAGGTGGAAAGATCTTCTTCCGGAAACCCTTTCAGTGTTGAGCGTTGCTACAAGTCTGAATGTGAATGGCGTTCTCATGACAGGTTCAGAGTACAGGGACACAATTGTGAAAAACATTTGCTTCATGAAGTGGCCAACTGAGGTTTTAACTCCACTTGCAGATATGTTCCGGTGAGTGTTGAAAGTTTTTCTGTTTAATTTTCATCACCTTATCGCCGGGCTCTTTTAAGGGAACTGTCTTTGTCGACTCAAGAAATGCTTATTGCCTTGAATAAGTTTTCAGCTAGTCTTCAAGACATGATACCATCGGAACTGCCAGCTTTATCGTACCAACTATTTTCCATGTGCACTACAGCCCCACATATTATGATACCCATTCTGGCTTTGGAGAAGTACTTTTACAGATTCTACTATAAGAAGTTGTTTGCTGATATGAACAGTAACTCAACAAACTTTAACAGAATTGGTAATTGGAGGAGATTCATATTCTTACAGATTTATGATGAATTTTTTTCTTTTACAGATACCTACTCTGACAAGGAATTGCGTGAAGCTGAAGAGACAGTTTTGCATCATTTGAATTACTGTACACAATATAAAATCAATGAAATACAAATGTGTATTGTTTTAAGGGTAAGCATGAAATATTTTACCATTTACTTTATCGTGTCTTGTGTCAATGAACATTGACTAACTCGGTCAGCAGTTTGGCAAAAGTGAGTAAAAGCGAATTTTGCTCTCATACGTGCGCCACCCTTTTCTCAAACTTTTAAATAAGGGAACTCTGGAATTTCCTTTACTTTTCTCAATAACCAAAGTAAAATCTAAAATCTAAATTTTTGACGCCGTTTGAACTTTACAACTTGTGCTTCAAAGTCTCTACGGACCATCAAACAATCAAACATGTTTGCCCCGAATCTCCAAATAAGAGCTGGCAAAACCATGCCTTCCACACCTCCCCAGTTTCCCCCTACGACAAAACAACTGATCGGTGATAGTTTACCGATCACTGTGAAGATTTCGGAGGAACAGCTCTCAAAGCAATCTTCTTCACTGCGTCAGACCTTCTCTGAGGAATTATCTAAAATTCAAAACGAATTTCTTCATAAGCTCGAAGAAATTACAGCATGCCTGAGTCGAAGATTTGATGACGTCAACACGACCGTCGCCGAAGCTGTCTCCAATGTAACATCAAGACAAGACCATGATGAAATAGCAGTTATGCAAAAACAATGCAATACGCTGGAAAAAAAAGGGGAAAAAAAAGGGGATATCCTGCGATGCCATGTTCTTCGGTATACCGATCCAGCCCAGCCTGAAGAGAATTTGAAAATCTTGTTTAACCGACTTTGTCACACACTGCAAGCCGCCTCTCCTCATGAAAATCTTTCACACAAAAAAAAGAAGCAACGAAACAACAGCACCAACACCAATCGTTATAAAATTCAGCAACTCTTTTGTGAGAAATGCTGTTCTGATGTCAGCTGCCAGCTACCGCAAAGATAATGCTAGAGAACTTCGTCTGTATGACCTGCGTATCGAAGCGAACACCAGCTGTTACCTCAATGAGAGCCTCACAAGGCAAACACACTCTCTTAAAAAGCGCTTTGGGCCTCCGACAGAAGAAAAAACTGTTTGCTGCGCACACAAAATACGGAGATGTTTATGTCAGGAACTCGGAAGAAAGCTTACTCATTGGAAGCTCAGATGACCTGCTTGTAGTTGCCGCTTATATCATATATAAGAGTTTGTTCACTTTTTCGTATTTTAACTTGCATACTATTTTAAGCTCTGCTCTTGCCTTATTTTTCCACTCTTCCTAAAACTGCAGTTTTATTATATTTTTATGATTTTATTAAATGGATGAAAATGAACTCCGGGATCAACGCAGTGCAAATGAGGAATCAATGTACACTATGCTAAATGTGTCGTCAAGGAATTATGAGGGACTTAGGGTATGTTATCTAAATGCGCGCAGCTTAAATGATGTTAAATTAGATTATTTAAGGTATCTGTTCTCTAAGCCATATATCGTCGATGTTATTTGTGTAAGTGAAACTAACATCATACGTACAAAAAAGAAGATCGTGGTGTGAAACATCAAATGATAATTGTTCAAACAGGAAAACAAGACAAAACAACAACAAACACCCTCCAAATAGCTGCTGGTTCTATCCCTTGGGAACAGTGCTGTTCTAGACCTGATCCTAATGATAAAGTTAACCTGTTCCAAGAAACGGTTGTAAGACTGTTCGATGAATTCGTACCCACTAAAACAGTCAGAATTCAATACCGTGCATGTCCTTGGTTCACTACTCAAGTGGTTAACTCAATCAAAAAGAGGAAGAAGCTACATAGTAAATGGAAGCACTCTCTAACTCATTACAACTGGTCTTTGTACAAAATGGCACGTAACATCGAAACCTCAGTTATACGTAACGCAAAGAAAAATTATTTCGCTTCTAAGCTAGATCCATCCCTCTCGTCAAAGAAGTTATGGAATAATCACCACAAATTTGGTATAACTTCTAGAAACAGCTAATTTGAATGCCTTCTGATCCAACTGATTTGAATCATGCCTTTTCTAGGTGATGATCCCTACTCGTGCGATTTTGACTTCAACCAGAACGCATTTGCTTGCGGCCGGGACTAGGGGATTTCGAGGTAGCTACGGAGGACGTAGTATTCAGATATGTAATGGCTGTCAAATCTGGTTCTATCGGTGAAGATAGCATTCCCGTGCGCTTCGTCAAACTCATCCTACCGCAAATTGTTTCGGCTCTGACCCATGTAATTAATTGGTGTGTAATCACATCAACCTTTCCGAAGTCATGGAAAATTGCACCAGTTATGCCGATCGCTAAGAAAGCTCATCCAGCATTCTGCCCTGCTTTTCGAAAGTCTTAGAGAAAATTATAGTAAAGCAAATTAGAGTACTTAACTCTCAATAACCTTTCATACAACAATCAGGCTTTCGGGCCAACCATGGCTGTTCTTCAGCCATGGCCAACCTGCTTGAAGAGGTTGGACAATCTTTTGATAAAAAATATGTCTCACTACTCTCTCTGCTAGATTTCTCGAAGGCTTTCGATAAGGTCAACCACAAGATATTGTGTTGGAAGCTAACACACTATTTTAATTTTGCTGGTTGTGCGGTAAGGTTGCTGGATAGTTTTCTCTCCGAAAGGTGCCAAAGAGTTTTTTCCAATGGATGTACCTCATCCCTCAAGGGTCGATATTGGGTCCAATTCTATTTTGTATATTTACCAACGATCTACCCTCAGTCTGCAGGCATTCTTTTGTACACATGTATGCTGATGATGTACAATTACACCTAGCCAAACAATTTCGCAAGATCAACGACCCTACTGCTCAATGATGACTTGCAACGCGTCCATACTTGGTCAGTTACAAATGGACTACAACTGAACCCGACTAAAACTCGAGTAATTCCAATATCCAAAATAAGATTCAACCTAGATCTTCTGCCTGACATTCTTGTTAACAACTCGAAAGTTAAAGTCGTAGAGTCTGTTACTAGCCTTGGATTTGTTATTAGTCGAGATTTGTCGGGTTATAATCATACCAACATGTCGTAGGTCGTATCTACGGATGCCTACGTAAGCGAGATGCGACACAGACTAGTTATTGCCTTAATTTTGCCTCTGGTTACATATGCCGAAGCAGTCTATAGTAGCCGAGACTCATTATCACAGCGCAAATTACAAGTCGCTTTTAATGATTGTGAGCGATATGTCTATTGCATTCGTAGGCACGAACATATTTCCTTCTACACCAGGGAACTGCTTAGGTGCAGCTTGCAACAATACCTCGTTGCCAGGATCTGTGTTTTTTTTTACACAAAATTATTAATAAACGCTGTCCGCCATATTTATTTAACCGACTCAATTTCACTCGATCTTCTAGAACAACTAACCTAATTTTCACCATTGGCATTTTCTTAATTCCTCTCGTTTATTTTTCTTTTACACTGTTAGGTTGTGGAACTCATTATCATCATCTATCAGATCCATACGTAATTATTCTCCGTTTCAAAGTGCAGTCCTACGACATTTCTCCATACACCCGCAATAAACCTATACCATCCTACCATCAATCCTTGTCATCTAATTTTAAGTATAATATTATAATGTATTAGCCGTAAGCCAATTTGAATTTTTGAATTCCAATATTTAGTTACTAAGTACTAAAAAAGATTTCTCTCTTAATGTACCATTAATGTATGAATAAATTGAATTGAATTGAACTTTTGTCTTTATAACTTCAGGAATTCTTCCGATATTTATAGGAACAGAAAGACTAGTCAAAGAGTGATTTGGTTTTGTATGATGCTAAGGTTTGTGGCTAGGCATCACCCCATTCGTAAGTTATAGCTTCCACTGTGTTTCCTCCAGTCTGTTATCCGCTGCTATTTTAATCTCGTTTCATGATTTCGTACAGCAATTTTAAAAGACCCGGTTCAACGCGGGACGACTTTATTACGTTTAATGCAATCGAATTGTAGAAATCTGCGTTGGACAGCTTCGATGGTTTCGACAGTTGTCATAGTAAGGAGACTATGTCTGGCTAGCATAATCGAGAGGTGGCCTAACAACGGTGATGTTAAGGGACTTTGTGATGTGAGGGTGAGAGAATTCTTTAGACCATCGTTTAACAAAGCCGAATGCAGAGTAAGTTTTGCGCAAATTGAGTTTTGTATTACAAATAACTCAAGTTCCTTATAACGGTTGAGAGACATAGTCTCTAGGTTTTTAACGTGAAAACCTGTCACGTAGACTTAAGTTTACGGGATGCCCATACATCCATGGGAGCAAGAATACGCCTTGCCATCGCTCTGCCGCCATCCTGAGATGCTAAAGCAGAACTTGTGTTGGAGGCACAAGTTCCACCCATGGTATGGGTCGAGGCGGATCTAAAACCTCTTGCTGCTCTTAGGGTCACAGTACCCAGTACTTATTGCAACTCTACATTGGGTCAACCAACAGGAAGACCCTTTCCACGACCTTGGGTTTAAACCACAGCGCCATGTCGCTTCCACAAGGGGGCCTACCTCAACAAGTCAGGCCCGGACCGAAATCCGGGGGGCTCCTGACTCCCATGGTACCGTGATTTAAGTCCTGCCGCCAACAAGACCTATGACCGGCAACAACTGATCAAATCGTAGCAACCTTCGGTGGCGTCATCTGAAGATGTTTACGATAAGACCAGTAATATGCCCCCGCTATTTATTAGGCAACGTCATTGATGGGCGAAGCCTTGATAATTGGGTGGGGGCCCACGGTTGAGAGACAGAAAAATTGTAGAGTTGTCTACAGATATGTGGGAGTTCCGTATAATAAAGGGTGTCCCATTAAGACCCCCTATATTGAATTTCGCGCCATTTTTTTTTTGTTGGGCCGGTCGTACATAGTTGCTGTTTGAGAGATGTCTTGTGTGAGCATTAAGGTTTGGTCATGGAGAATTACACGGACGCACAACGCATAGAAATTGTGAAAATCCACTACCGAAATGGTGGGATTTTTGCGGAGACTGTTCGAAAATTTAGTGGATTTTTCGGTCACCATATTGCATCTACTTTTCGTACAGTGGCCCGATTAATCAAGAAATTTCAATCGATTGGATCAGTTCAAACCCAGAAGTGACCTGTTTGGCTCGGTGTTATGAAAACATTGCAGCAGTTAATAAGAGTGTTGACCAGAATCTTTCCACCTCGATTCGTCATCGTTCTCAGCAATTGAGACTTTCACGAAACAGTTTACAGCGTTTACATGCTAACAAGATTCAGTTGACATAACATTTGACGCCAGTAGACCATGCGCGACGCCGAACATTCGCAGAATGGATCGTACAGCAACAACAAGTGAATTGTGATGTTTCGAAGAAAATCATCTCCGATGACGCATTTAGGGGAGCTGAGGATCCAAAAGTGATTCATCAACGCCCCATGCATCTACTGTTTAGCGCCCATTTTGGGGTGGCGGAGTGATTTGCTCGAGAATGAGGCTAGCATTGCGGCCACAACATATAAAATGCACATCGAAGACGTATGGTTTCAATAGGACGGAGCAACATGTCGCACAGCGATCGAAACAATAAAGTTATTAAAGACGGACTTTGGGTTTTTTTTGAAAGGATAATAAAAACAAGTAAATATATAAACTTTCCAATAAATAGGGGGTCTTAATGGGAAAACCTTTATTAACAGCATCGTTGATAGTCATGTGATGTTAAATGAACCAAGGAGGCTGCCTTGTGGAACACCAGAAGTGACTAGGTTAAGTCTCGCATATTTTTTTTTAAGTATGATGTTGAAGAAATGCGATGTTATGGAATCTGATTCCTCTATAGTTGGTGCAGTGCAGAGGATCTCTCATAAGAATTGGATAATTAATGCCGAGCTTCCATTCATTGGTCATAAGATCAGATTTTTCGAATAAGCTCGAGTAAGCTCCGCACCAAGTCATTAAGGCTGCGCCTTAAATTATTTGGCTGAGAGTCCATCTGTTCCAACAGACTTATAATATATGGATACCGCTATCCATTGTCCAAGTGGAATTGTTCAATCTGCATACTATTGGAGTGTTGGTCGTCTTTTCCGTTTAACAGTCGCTGAAGAAATGCTTCCAGATCCTATTACGTTTCCATCCTTAACTCTACATGCATATGCAGTAGTATCTCTCCAATGCGTTGATCGCGAGCTTCCCTTCTCATTTAAATTTCTTTTTGGAAGCCTGTATTCTTCCGGCTTTTCTGCTCATAGAATTCGCGAGCAGCTCCAAGTTTTGTATGCTTCCTGTTTTCCTGCACGTGCTTACTGACAATCTTTATAAACCATTGGTTTTGTTGGAGTGCTCGGATGAAACCTAACACATCAGATGCAGAGTTTTCAAGTCGATGTTAGCTTCTCGGAACATTCGGGCTAAAAAGTAATGACTTTTCAGCGTACGCCCATGTCTGTATATATTGACCAGCAGTTTTGGCACTTAGGAAATACAGGCATTTCCCCGCCCACACCTCTCCACCAGGTATTGCTTTATTTACAGAAGCCCCAAAATGGACAGCAATTCAACCTTTAACTAGTTTGATGCGCTGTCTGACTCCATTCAAAGAATTGTATCCCTATATTCTCATACTGAAATCGTTATTACGGGCGATTTCAATATACACAATTGTGAGTGGCTCGGACATTTTGGACAGACAACACACGAAAGACGGTGTGTTGAGATTTTCGCTGCTGAAAACAACTTAGAGCAGCTTGTAAATGAGCCCACGCGACGTTGATAGTCATAACGCCAACACCCTGGATTTGTTTTTAACTTCTCACCCTGATAAGTACTCCGTTGATGTGCGCTCCCCTCTAGGCTCGTCAGACCATTGTGACATATCAGCTAATTTCTCGTACACCGACCACACAGTTAGAGAAAAGACTCCTAAAAGAACCGTATGACAATAGGAGACAGGCAATTGGAGCGGACTTAACACCTTCTTTAGGAATTTAAACTGGGCGTTATGTTTCCTCGATAACAACGTGGAGGTCGCTGTTGATATCATCACTTACACTATTCTCTCCGGAATGAGATCCCTCATCGGATGAAGAGTATCAGACTAAATTTCCAGCACTTGCATCGTCGAAATTGAAAAGCTTTCCATTCTCGGCATGACAACTTACGTTGGAATGACCATATATTCGTTACCATCAAAAATGGTGCGAAATATCTAGGTTTCCTCAAACAAAGTAAGAAATACTTTTCCCCTCTGATCTGGCCTCAATATATATGGCATTAATCCTCCCAAAATTCGAGTACAATGCCCTAATCTGGTCAAGTGCTCCTAAAACATCTCTGCACATGCTATAGTGGTGGTGGTCAAGGGTCAAGGTTCGAATCCTAGCCACGACAAAGTTTTCATTTGTGTAATTGGAACTCAGTCAGAAAAATCTGCGTGTGAAGGCATAACACTGATATGTAGATTTGTCTGTTGTAGGGTTTTTAAAGCACAAAACAACCGTTAAAATTCACAACCTGAATCGTTCCGAGTGAAGAAAATCTCTCCGTCCTATTCGGACTCCCACCCCTGGAGAGAAAATATCGAAACCAAACACACCTGAGTTTCAAACCATTACATCACAACAATGCTTTCCTTTCTCCTCCTTCTATCTATCTGCCCGCGCCCCTGGCAACAGTAAAAGGGTATCATAACCCCTTAGGCTCGCGTAAATTATAAAAAAAAAAAAAGAAAATTGAAAACCGTGCGATAAAACTCATAGGTGATACTAATATCAGTCAGTCAATTGACACCCTTGAACACCGACGTAATGTCGCACCTTGCTCTATGGTTATTCCCACCACCAGTGCTCCATTGAAATCGTATCACCCGCCTCGCTATGAATGCTCATCACTAAACCTTCAACTCGCTTATGGAATTCCCTGCCGAGCTCTCTATTTCCTGGTCGTTATAACTTGCAAACATTTAAGAACAATGTACATTGGTAACTCTCTTTTTTTTCTCCCTAAATAGCTTTCGCCCGCGCTATGTGCAAACATTTTAAGGGTATACAAGTCCCTTGAGCGCGGGTTAATCAAACAACAAATCAAATCGGTTCTCAGTTTTTTGATGATTTGAATTTTAGGGTGTGAGTGTTGGCTATGATGACATTTCGCCGCCATCAAAATTGATCAGGCTAAGTCCGTTTTCGGAAGTGGTATGGTGCAGGTTGTGATTTTCAACTGTGTGATTTTCCTAGCTTGGCGTTGGGGCAATTAAACCTACGGCACATGCACCAACCTGAAAGGCCAGATGATTTGGAGGATAGTGCCAGTAAGAGCGCTGTCGGTGGTTGGTTTGCTGAAAATTCTTCCGTCAGTATCTCTACTTCGACATCCTCAAACGACCTGAACTCCGAATATGTCGAAGTACTCTTACCTTAAATCAGGCTGTTGTTGGATCTGCGTCTGACGTCGCCGTTGACCCCATCTTAGAAATTCATCCGCCGAAACTTCCATGTTATGCGTTGTCTTGGTCATGCTTATGCACTGGAATTCACCCATCTGTGCTTGCGCCGATCTGAGTGTTGGGTTACATTTTTACGGTCATACTACACATACTGCTACCTTTAGTTGTTCAATGTACTCGTATAGCGTCATCCAAAAAAATAAGTAAGGCATTTACTTGTTCTTGTCCTGTCTAGGTGACAATTTTAAAGCACTCTAAAATAAGTCTAACGATATATTCAAGGACAAATATTAAATATGCTTTAAATATGGATGGCTAACTGGTAAATTTCCTTTTAAAAAAGAGTTTTTGTACATCGGGCTGTAATACAAGGCAAGCATTTAACATACATATGTGTCGGTGTTCTGTCGAAACACGTTTTGGTTTAAACACAACAAATTCATTTCAGTATTCTGTATCACCTTAGTCCCTAGCACCTCTGTTGAATATTTTTAATATTGGTTACAGCAGCAAATGCTCTTTTCCAATCGAGTTTCCCTTAACCTCTCAAGGAAACGAATGTCGCCGACGTCAAGCGTAGAAGACCGGTGGCATTACATCCAAAGAGCAATCAGGGAATCAGCCCTTGATGTATTGGGTTTTATCACGACCTGGAAACTTCATAGTACAACTACCGTCAGCAGAATGAACCATTCAGTCTGAACGAAGGTAAACAACATTTGAGTCCACCCAATCCAGATGAAGTCACGGCAGTAATTTCGAATGGACCGATGGGTTAACTGCCGATCTGTGATACTTACCATACCTCAACTCATCTCAGCATTGCTTGTCCGATCCTAAAGAACTGCGCCAACTACAGGTGAATAACTCGTCTCAACATCGCATTCTGCCCTATTATGTGAACTCCTTATACCGTTCGTCAACAGTCTGACCGACCTCTATCAGTGTGATTTTAGGCCAGGAAAGTCCACCATACATCAAATTTTCATACTAAGGTAGATCTTGGTAAAACCCCAAGAGCTCCGAATAGATAGACACCATGTCTTAATCGATTATAAGGTCGCCTATGACAGCATCTGTTGAGACGAAATTATACAAAGCCTTGTCTCGTTTTGGCATTTTTGCCAAGCTCATTCGACCATGTAGGATGACAATGGAGAATTCACGCTACTCCGTCAAGGTCTGTAATGACGAAACCGAGGCCTTCAATGTGAGAAAAGGACTTAAACAAGGCGATGGGAATTGTGCGAACCTAGGACAAAATGTCCCGAAATCATGCGAAGAATCGTCTTCCTAATTTCGTGCTTCTTTGGGCTTAGAAGGCAATTAAGTATAAATCTCTCTCTCCCCAACAACCAAAAACACCTATTACAAGACAATGATTGTTCCAAGGCGAAAGCCGATGAAAATGCTCTCAGGCACTTCGAAAGAAAAATTCTTTGGGCAATTTTCGGTTCCGTTTGCATCAAGGGAGCCGGAGGAGAAGTTTCAGCAGCAAACTCCATGGGCCGTACAACGGATAACCCGGCTTAGAAGGGTAGTTCAGCTTGAACGCACGGGCACCAGCGCCCCGGCCCGGAAATATTTGACTCCAACACAGAGGGACAACGTAGTAGAGAACGATCTTAGCCAACTTCGTATGTGCAACTGGGGGCAGCTGGCAAAAAACCGCGACAGATGCAGAGGCATGTTAGCTTATTCCCCGATTCACCCTGGACTCTAGCGCCATCTATATAAGTAAGCAAGTAAATGCTCTATATGGCATGCATAAGTAACGCAACCCACTGATGAGTCTACAGAAGGCTAACATGAGACACGATGTTGTTGTCTCATACATTCTTATTCTTATTTATAGTGTTATAAATGAGATAGAAATGAAGAGCCTGAGAAATGCCATATGTCCCGACAGAAAGAAAATATGATTTCTCAAATTCTATATTGGTACGGAGATTTTTATGGCTCATTCAATATAAACCTTAATGTTGTCTCTTCGTTTTCGAAATTTGTTGCCGCTTTAATCCTAGGTTACGTTTTCAAATTGTGCTTGCTATGTAACATCATTCCATTCTTTCAAGATCAGCTCGAAACGAGGACAGATAACAAATATATGCAAATTTTGTTTGTGATATTTTGTGCACAGGAATGCCTTAAGACACTTGAGCTTTTTACCTACAGGATCCTCCGGCCTACTTCTTCGAATGTCGCTTCTTTATATGGTAAACTATGTTATTAAATTTGTGCTCTCTTTCCAAGTAACTTATTCCGATAGTGAATTCTCTCCTATATGGTATATTCAGAGTGCAGGTGTTCCTCGCAGCTAACATGATTTGTCTACCGGCGAAACTCGTCGTATAGATGACAGAAATAGGTAGACATAGGATAAAGCTCTACTCCCAACATTGATTAAAGATATTTATGTATGGTATATTATCTTTTATTGATTTACAGAACTTCCTTTCCATTCCTGATGTAATGCTTACACCATTTGTCCTCAGTGCAATTGTGTCTATGACCCGTGCCAACCGAGAACCGGATTTACGCCTTTCTTCTTCAGTACTTCTACCATTCCTTCGCACTGTAATTAAGACGAACGAGGAGGAGAAAAAATTCGCGCAATATTCGGTTTGGTGTCGGGACTGCTTGCAAAGGCGTCGAGTGGATTTGGATCAAACATTTACTCTTATGATCAATCAAAATAAAGAAGGAAAGGACACCATTACACCGGGCTTGGTGAATTTAGCTTTCGTTTTACTAAAAACAAAGAACTGCCCAGCAGTATATGAGCTTGGAATGAATTTTTTGATGAAATTCGTTCGAAAGCGTTTTGTGTTTGGCCAGGGAATAGTAAGAAAGCTGGCAGAATGGATGATTGTCGATCAAGAGGCAGTACAATACTCAGGTTTGTTTTAGGAAACTGTTATCTTTCCAATAAATGTGTGTTACGTTTTTACAGAATGCCTTACATTGTTGAGCTCAAACGATACGTTTACAGTGTCTGAATGTGTTAAGTCGATCAATTATGTGCTGGACTTTTTATTGTGGGTAAGTTTGGATGGTATTTTATGCATTTTCAATCTGTTGGAACACTCTTTACAGATACCTGGTGATCAAGCTATGAGGATGATGACGTTTATACTACCCATTCTTAGGATCTCGCCTACAGTACGCGATTCATTTATAGAAATTTTAAGAAAGGCTATGAATTCAAGGTGAACCATTGTATTCTTTTGCGGTGGCGCAAATATAACATACATAATAATTCCTGTAGTGACTCCAAGACTTGCCGCATGGGTGTTTATGGATTTTGTATGATACTCAAGCAACTTAATAATAGTAATTCCCAAAGGTCTTTAGTGAATGCATCAGGTATATGCACTCAGCAGAGTATCTCTGGATTTTCCCTGATGTCACAAAGTACTCTTGGTAGTCGTAATAACCCTCAGCGTCATTTTGATATGCTAACATTGGAAATAATTGGGCTGTTGCGAAACTGTTTTAATCAAAATCTAGAAATCAAGTACACCCTCTACGAAAGTATGCATAACGATATCGAATCATTGCAGTAAAATATTTATAAAATCTTTGTTTCCAGACTTGCAGCGCGCAGTAGAGCTGAATCCAAAATTAGTTCCTCATGTTCTTCAATTTGTTGACTCACATTTCCGATCGTACTTTGAAATGAATAACAACGACGATGAAAAGCTGGTGGTAAAGGTGCATTTTAAAAAGGTATTGCACCGTGTTGCAGATAATGATAATGAAATTGAAGTGAAAGACAACTTGGGCAGATTGATACTTTTTGTAGCGCATTGTTTGAAGGCATATGACAGAATTGAACACGCATACGATACGAGTGAAATGTGCAAGATCTTAACAACAATTATTGAGCAAATAAAATCAAGGGAATTCAAGTTTGAAAGCACCGTAAGTATTGCTTTGTAATCTCAATATCTTATTAGACATAAGGTACAAAATGAGCAATAAAATATGTCATAGTATGCGTGAGCTGTGCAAAAAAAAAAAACTGTTTTCAAAGCAGTAAGTTAGCTTAGCCTTAGTTATCTGCCCCCAGTTGCGCATTTCACATAATTAGGCCTATTCTCTCTTCGTGGTCCAGCACTTATTTCCAGTACGTTAAAATTTGTTAACATTTACTAGATGGAGTGAAAGGTAACCTCCTTGGGAATGAAATTTTTTTTTTTAAATGTTTTTTTTATTTTATTGAATATAGTATAGGCCCCTTTTAGTTTGATGCACTTATTCCAGCGATTTTCCAACTTCTTGATCCCGTCCGAAAAGTAATTTTCCATCTTTTGAGGTTTGGGAAGAGATAATAGCCCGAGGGATCCAAACCCAGTTTCCAATCGACGCCAAAAGTCCGCCCGATTCCGCATCAGCAAGTCCAAACACTCTTTCGAAGTGCTCCCGGGTTCGTGTTTTTGGTCAGGCGCGGCACCCAGCGGCAGGATAACTTTTTCATATGCAGAATATTGCCCAAAATATGGCATGTGCGCTTAGTACTAATCTTTGCGGTATCTGCTAGCTCGCGCACCCTCACTTTCCGGTCAGCCAACACCATTTCATGTATTTTTTTGACATTGACTTGATCGGTAGTGGAGTTGCGACCACCACGAAACTCTTCAAACCAATATTTGACGGTGTAATCTGACGGAGCATTAGCCCCATAATATTTATCCAACTTCTCTTTTGTTTCCTTCGCCGTTTTGCCTCTCAAAAAATAATGTTTTATGAGAGAACGAAAATCGTTTTTGTCCATACTCAAGATGATGTCAAACACATCAACAACAATCAGCTGTCAAAACAAAACTAAAGACAGTATCGCACTGAAATTGGGTATGTCTGCCTAAATATGAACGGACTTCAAGGCATCATAACCTTTTTTGCAGTAGCAGCGCATTCTGGCGGTCAAGGAGGTTACTTTTTAGAATATAATGCGGAAAGTGATTAATATATTGTTGAGGCTCTATTCCCAACAGCTTTGTTAAGAACTTCTGCATAGTCCTGCGGTAATTGTTGCGCGTTTTTTTTTAAAGAAGTGTAAACTGATTTATTTGTCTTATATATTTTCCTTTGATCCTCTGCTTCATAAGTCCCCATACATTTTGAACAAGATTGGCATTTGGATACTGAGATAAGCAATCCAACGCATTAACGTGGCCCCCCCGTGTAGAAGTCAATCCCAGTTTCCACCTCTGAACAACATTTCAGCAGATCCCAAAATAACTTTTTTTAGTAAACCTAACTATTTACGTCTCTGTTAATACTATAATACTTCGGTTTAGCTACATAATTCTAAAATGGGCCACTAAATCTCTTCGAAATTGTGCTATGCTGCTAATCCTGCTTACATGTAGTGGTAGCGAGTTCCACAAGCGGATGGATTTGATAAAAAAACTGCAGGTCAGAAGAAAAACATGAGCAGCGCGGACTTACTAATTTTTGGGACCTGTTGGAAGACCCGAAGCGTAGTCCTTCATAAAGGCTGCGAGGTTTCTGTGTCTGAATTATATTAAAAAGCAAAATTAGGGTCCTGTAGAGTAAAAGGTGATCCAGGGTGATATTATAGATTCGCTTTGAGAAAATTTAGACTCGATCTAATCTATTTACCGTATATGTATCGTGCTGTGCTGTTGTAGGCAACATTAAGCATGCTCCTACTGAGAGCATTACAATGGTAGAAAACCTCACATCCATACGTAAGAATAGGTATTACTAGCGAACATTATGCGCAATTTTAAGAGGACAAAGCGCTGCGAAACCCATAGTGTACGAAGAACACTATATGAGGGCTGTTTGGTAATTACCCGGATTAGAAGATAGGTGGCGCTACTGAGCTAAAATGAGTGTACCATCATTTAGCATTACCTCTTTTGGCCCGCCGTTAGTTTTGTTTTGACAACTTTCCGGCCGAAGGCACGTTTTTAGTGTTCTTTGTAGCACGGTCACCGGGTAGAACCCATTGTTTCGATTGTTCTTTGGTCTCTGGTGTATACCAATGTATACATGTCTCATCAACGGTCACGAAACGATGCAGAAACTCCTCAGGATTTCGATTAAACAGAGCCCGTCTTTGAAGTGGTCTCATGATTGAGCTTGTTCTCCGGTGTGAGCAAACGCGGCACCCATCGCGCGGACAGCTTTCTCGTTCAGTTGAGAGGACTGCTAATTTCATTTGGCGGTCCGCCAATACGAGATCATGGATTTTGTCCACGGTTTCCTATGTGGTAAAAGTTTTTAGGCCACCTGAGTGCGGTTCATCAAAAACAGACGTGCGGCCACCGCGAAACTCTGCAAACCAATGGTAAACGCTTGTACGGGAATGGGTCCCATACACACCATAGATAATGGGCTGGATTTCCTCGCAACTTTTGCCCCTCAAAAACAAGAATCGACTCTTTTTCCATGGTCACAAAAAACACCAGCACAATGTTTTGAAATGGGTGTGAAAACAAAAGTAAGGGTCGGATGGTCACCATATTTTGACCGGCAGGCTAAAAGAGGTTATAACTAAATGATGGTACACTCATTTTGGCTCAGTAGCGACACCTATCTACCAATTCTGGTACCCATCAAAGGGTAACCAGAGAAGAACGATAGGAAAAAACTTTAAATAAAACAACAACGGTGTGCGATATAAAATTGATGCTGGGTTTATTTTGAAGCTACGTTCATATAATTATGTGTGGAATAGCACATCATTCAAATTGCCGACTCGGCTTCGCTGGTAGTGCTTCAAGGTGTTGGTCCAATTTTTGATGACTTGATCCAATATGTGCGGCGTTATTTCGATTATTTCGGCAATAGCGTGTCGAATGTTGGTCTCAAGCTCATCCACAGTGGTCGACTAAGAATTTGACGTAACCACAGAGAAAATAATCGTTCGCAGTGAGATGACCCAGTCGCCAAATTTCTCCTTCACAACTTCGGGCATTGCTTCGGACATGTAGCGTTGTCTTGTCCACAGAAAGTCGGTTAATATTGTTCTATACCTGAGACCATTGACCATTGCCGCCATGCCATAAACTGCACCAAACAGTCAATCTTTCTGGATGCATTGATGCTTGGCCGAACATTTTTTTTTTAATAACTTAACACTCAAGTGGGTATAAATACACTTATAATGCCTCAGCATGTGTTAAATTTTTTTGGAAAATGCGATAGAGAGAGAAAGAAAGATGTTTGGGCTCAGTGATTATTTCGCTCCATGCGCGGCATCCAACCTTTAATGGGGAGACTAAATTATTAGTGTAAATTGACCATTCATCTTACGAGATTTTATTTGCGTGAAAAAATGTCTTCGGCCATCTCTGGTATTGAACGCCGAACCGTCCGATTGGGAAGTCAACACACTACCACTTGAGCCACGCAATTTTGCTTGTTGACACAGCCGCTGAGCCAAAAATGGGCCTCGTTCGAGAAGATGATTTTTTTGCCAAAATCCGGATCCGGCCAACATGTCTATGATTGCGCCTGCACAATCTTATACGGACGTAGGCCGAAATCCAACCGCAAAATAAGCCGGGTTGACTCTCTGGCGATGTCCAATTCAACTGATCGTCGCCGAATCGACATTTCTGGATCTTCTTAAATACTAGCCGCTACGGCGGCTATGCTTTCTTCATTTCGCACCAATCTCTGTCTAATTGGTGGCTTAATATCCAAAAGAGTGTACTCGCTCTCAAAAATTTTCCATGGTGCAACGAATTGTCTGCACTTGAAGCCATGACGAAAACCAACCTCACGACGAAATTCGCGTTGTGTATTTACAATTGAGTCGGAATTTCGATATTTTTTAATAATTTCCGCATGTTCGGCAAGCGTAAAATGGTGCATGATAAAATATCTAACTTTGACAGCTGCTGAAACATAACAATTGGAAAAATTATCACTGCTATCTGGTTACCCTTACCTACCACTGCATGAATATGGGAGTGCCAAGTTAAGATATTGTTACAGAACATGCGTAGATTATTAGCAGTTTTAGTGTATTCAATAACAGCAGTGTTTAACAAAATGTTAGGGAAATAGGTTAGATCTAGGTTGGTTCTACTTATGATGAGGCATTTAGACTTTAATGGTTTTAAAAACAGTCCATTTCCATTCGACCAAATCGCAAGCCTCGGTTGATGTTATATACGCAATTTTCTATGTGCCCGAGTGGACTACTATTTTATAATTGGACATCGTCAGCATACATTTGTATTGTGGATGGTCTTATCATAGTGGGAAGTTGATTCATATATAGGGAGAATAGAAGAGGTCCCAGTATTGAGCCGAGGAACTCCTCTTGTGATTGGGAGAAAATCCGTCATCATGTTTGAAACCTGAACGGCTTGTCTGTAACGAAGATAGGACGATAATAATCTTACTGTACCTACTACCAGAAAATGCATAAAGTGAGAATAGTTTATTGCACAAATTAGTGTGGTCCACAGTGCCAAAGGCTTTAGTTAGAGAAATCTTTTTAAATGTGATGATTACTAATTTCCCCAACCCCATCGCATAGAAACAGCCATAAACATGCGCAAAAGTGAAGTTTTTTTTGTAAAAATAATTTTCGCTCAGTCCATGCCTTTGTTTGGCTGCAAGTGCTTTGTAATAAAAATCCTTTTCCCGGATAATTTTGTGAACCTTTTGAGCTTTTTCTAATTGCTTTTGCCTCGCTTTTCTGAGTCTTGTCTTGTTAGTTGTTTGAAATATTCTTAGTACTTTGTTTTCAACAGCTTTTGAAGTTTGTTTTTCTCCGTTCAGGCAAGCGTTTCCATGTTCGTTAAACGTTTCACCCACTTCCTTGCAAAATTCATGAACAACAAGAATAACATCTTCAAACCGAGCGTTATATAGAGCACTCATTACGGAATTCAACTTTTGACTTGTGTTAACGGGATACAACTGATGTAAAATTTTACCGTGGACTAAAATCCCTTATCGTTTGCCATCAACGCACAGTGTTTAGGCCCTTTATGAAAAATCGACTTTTTTTGTTTTTTGTTATGCATATTTTAGATATAAAGCATAATGATAAAGTGTCAACTCATGTGAAAACGGTACTTTTTTAGATATACCATACTTTCATTTATGTCAAAACAATTCGCTCCGCAACATGTGTACATCAGAGCATGAGAAATCTCTAACGTATTTATGCGAACCTTGAGAGAGCTTGTATTTAAGGTTTTAACAGTTATTAATTCATTGTTTGCTTTAAGTGAGTTTGTAAAACGTAAAAAAATAAAAAAATATGGGTAAGCTATATTTTTTTATATTTATTCAAAAAAAAAACCAGTAAAGTCCGAATTCATACATCGTTTTAAAAAAAAACATCATATCACATCGCTAATTTTTTTTTATTATCTTGATAGTAGTCTTAGTTTGATGTGAGAAAAGTTTAATCTACTGTCGTTTGCTGTTTGTTGAGTTATAATTTTTTATTGCAGCTGGTCTACAACTCAAAAATAACGCCTGTTTTGAAGAATGGCTTAAAGCAAACCCTAAAACCAAAACCGACTCTATTTTTAATTATGTTTTAAACATATTTAAACAGCAAAATGCTCCTGATGATTTTATATCCAGTACAAAGAAGTCACTCGAGTTGTTTACGTTAAGGATAAGTAATTATTGGAGGTCATGTTACAGATCTAAAAAAACGTTTAGGAAAAAATATACTGGTTATTTGAACAATATTTTTACGTTGAATGACAATGTTTTAAGCTATATGTATAAAACGGAACCTGCAGAACCTTCAGATAGTTCCAAGAGGATTGAGGAACTCAATCTTGCTTCAAAGAAGCGAAGAGTAGCAGAATTACTCAAAACATGTGAATTAGAGTTTGCTGCTTCTCTATCAAGTAAAGACAAAAGTAGACAAGATAAAAATGCATGTCACCCTTAGAAGCTTTAGCCGTATATATTGATCTCGATTTATCGTATAGAAAATATGAAAAATTAAGAAAAGTTATCAATGCCTTACACCCTGATATATTCCCGAGCTATTATTCCATGATAAAAACGATATACGAGGGTTGTCTGAAAAGTAACGTAACTAAGATAGAGGCACTCGTCAATAAAAGCTAGTGAATGCTGTTTGTGCATCTTTTGGCAGTTACTTACCGAAGTTTCAGTCATTTTGGACGCGCAGTTATTAGTTGGCAGTCGTTTGAGTGAGTCAATGTGAGTGTTTTTTGTGAAAATGGAAAAAATTTAGTATCGAGCTGCTATTAAATTCTTGTTTTTGAAAGTCAACACGCCTACGCGAATCAAAAATGAGTTGGACTCTGTGTATGGGGACTCTGCACCATTATTTACCATAGTGAAATTTTGGGCAGCTGAATTTAAACGTGGCCGTAAGAGCTTGGGAGATGATGAACATCCGCGACGTCAAAAAACTGCAACCACTGACGATAACATTGCTAAAGTTCACCAAATGGTGTTAGACGACCGCCGAATTAAAGTGAGAGAGATACTAGTAGTAGAGGTTATGAAAATGTCCAAAGAACGAGTTTGTTACATATTAAATCAAGATTTATGCATGAGAAAGCTGTCCGCGCGTTGGGTGCCGCGTTTGCTTACGTTAGACCAAAAACGTGCTCGAATAAACATTTCCATCGCTCTGTTGGCGCAGTTTAGGCGTAATAAATCCGAGTTTTGGCGCCGATTAATTACTCTAGAAGAAACTTGGATACACCATTATACGTCCGAAACAAAAATTCAGTCAAAACAGTGGACTGCAAAGGGCAAACCGGCTCCAAAAACAAGCAAAAACCTTTTTTTTCGACTGGGAAAGTGATGGCGATTGTTTTTTGGGATAGTAAAGGAGTTATCTTAATCGATTATCTTCAAAAAGGAAAAACCATTACAGGAGCATACTACGCATCATTACTTGCCAAGCTGAAGGCAGAAATTGCGGAAAAACGGCCATATTTGCAAAAACAGAACATCCTGTTTCACCAAGACAACGCGCCGTCTCATACCTCAGCGGTTGCCATGGCGAAAATCCATGAATTACGGTTTGAACTGATTGACCATCTGCCTAATTCACCAGATCTAGCCCCAAGCGACTTCTTTTTGTTCCCTCATCTAAAAACTGCGCTCGGAGGGCAGAGATTTTCGTCAAACGAGGAGGCAGTCACCTTCGTGAACAATTATTTTGCAGAGAAAAACGCCAAGTACAATTTGGACGGGTTAGGGAGATGGGAGCATCGCTGGGAAAAGTGTGTAGACTTACAAGGAGACTATGTAGAAAAAAAAATTGAAAAAAAATGTCTTGTATCATTGTTCGGTCGGAAACTTTTCAGACAACCCTCGCATTACCCCAAGATATTATATCAGACAAAACAGGATCAGAAGTAAACTTGCAAAAACTTTTAAGTGAAACTGTATCATCTATAATACAATCGGTTGAATCTTGTGTACTAAGTCACTCATCCTCATTAAAGCTTATTTGTAAATGGGGTTTCGATGGTTCCTCGGGTCACAGTAATTATAAACAAAAATTTTCAGATTCGAGGTTTACTGATGAATTTTTGTTTATAACTGCCAGTTGTAGAGGGAACAACTGGTTGAGTCTAATACTGAAATAGAGAAACAGTACAACTTTGTCTACTTTTTTTTGTTGTCCTATTCATTTGAAATTCATTAAAGAATCAAAAGATGTGATTAAAAATGAATTGCACAGAATGACAACTCTAATAGATAACTCAACATTAACGGATACTGGTTGTTTTATAAACGTTAATTTTGAAATGATTTTTACTATGATAGATGGAAGCATATGTAACACTGTAAGTGAAGTCAATTCAACTCAAACTTGTTACATATGTGGTACTACACCAAAACTGATGAATGAAGAGAACGTTGTTAATCTTCAGCCTAATACTGGTACATATACGAGTACCATAAGTATGGGTTATCAACTTTACACAACTGGATTAGAAGTTTTGAATGTTTGCTACATATTGCCTATAGATTGCTCATGAAGTGTTGGCAGGTACGTGGCCCCCCTAATAAGAAAATATTTGAGGAAAATAAAAAAAAAATTCAAAAAGAATTTAAAGAAAAAATGGGCCTCATTGTTGACAAACCTAAGTCCGGGTATGGGTCGTCAAATGATGGAAATACGGCACGTTCATTCTTTTCGCAGTCGATTCTGAGTGCAGAAATTACTGTATTTAACGAAGACTTGATTGTAAAATTCTCTATGATCAATAGAATATTGTCCAGTGGTATAAAAATTAACTTAGAAAAGTTTAGAAATTTAGTTACCGAGACTAAAATGTTATATTTAAGTCTATACTCATGGTATCATATGCCTATCTCTATTCATAAAGTATTAATACACGGACCGGATATTATCGAATCATTTGCATTGCCCATTGGTCAACTATATGAAGATGCTTTAGAAGGTAGACATAAAGACTCCAGAAAGTTAAGGGAACATCATTCTCGAAAGTCTTCTAGAAGTAATACCCATACGGATCTAATCAATATGATGTTATTAACTTCGGATCCTTTGATATCAGCTATTCGGAACAAAATGAGAAAATTTCAACCAAAACTAATAGAAGATGACATGATGGAGTATTTGGAAAGCACATCATAAATTCATAACTCATTTTATTTTCAACTATCATCATACGTATTGTTATAAATTTTCAACAAACTACAAGATATACTAAAAAATAACTGTAAAAATATCGTTTTTTGTTATTGTTATCTTTTTTCCAAAATAACAATTCATTTTATCATAAAAACACAATAATACTTCCATCTGTCTGAGTACAATTATTTTTGATAACAATTTGTATGGGCTCGCAACACTGTGCAACGGGTGAATTTTTACGAGCCATATATGTATGTACTTTTGCAAAACACACTTAAGATGAAGTAGATGAGATGACTTAAGGAACCAAACAATTTCAAAATTTATCTCGAATGAGAAACCACAGTTAGCTGGACACAGTATCTTCGAAATGGTAAAAGAAATCTTTCTAATGAATTACCGGTTTTGTTTTTATAAATAATAATCATGCGGCACCCTTTAATATGTTGCATAACGTGTGTGATAAGAAAATTGGGAAGAAAGGAATGTACGAGTAGGACGCTGATTGGCTCGGTTTCGGTTCGGTTTTGAACGTTTCTAGTTAACAATGATTTGGGAATAGATATCAATTCAGGGCATTTCTAAAGGATGTAGTTGGGCTTAGAAAAAGAATGTGAACTGCTGAGCATTCATACCGAAATGGGTGTTACGTCTATGCAATATAAATATTACCTAAAAAGTTTATCAAACGATTATGAGTTCCACTCAGCAGGTGTGGATATCTGGAAGACATGTGTTCTCAAAGAGGCAATTCTCCACCAAGAGTGGGTGGCCGTGATCCAAAGACCCTAGTTTTTTCAGTTAACTAAAAATCAAGTAAGATGATTCACCAACAGTTTAGTCTCCCCTTTCTTTCTTTCTCCTTCTATCTCATTTTCCAAAAAAACTTAACGCATGATGAGGTATTAAGAGTGTCTTCATCTCCACTTCTAAAAAAAAAAATACAAAAACATACATTTAAACTACTACACGCAACTGAAATTTAAATATGAGCAAAACAGCAATTTCTGGCTCGTTTAAATGTTCTTTCGTTTCTTTTCTCTGACCTTAATATGTAAAGAATGAAGGAACCATTGCTATGGTAGAAACCAGATTGGAAAGGGCTAAGAAGGCGATTCAAAGATGGCTGAGTTATTATATGTTTGGAAATAAGTTTTTCTAAAACCTTAGATGGGTCCGGTAATATGCGTCAGGTGGCAAATTATTTGGGGCAAGATAATCTTAATCTAGCGGATAGGTATCTACACAAGTCTAGTTAGGATCAAAATCAGGATATCAAAACAACTTTCCAGAAAAAAATCATTGAGGACATAAGGATCCAAATCACACTTTATACTCTTAGTATTACTTGTACACAAATCCAGCGCCAGTTAATCTATAGTTGTTTGCGTGGAATTGATGTACTTAACTTAGAAGCATAATAATTTATTTTTGCAGTACGGATGGCATGGGTTGCATTATTACGCACTTTCTTATAAGCCTCCAAGCTAGTGTGTTTCGATTTTTAATTTTGCAAAAATTTCACATGAAAGTTAAGGACAGCTTAAATTGTGAACCTTTGTAGTTCTAGTAGGTATGCGTGCATCATATAGTTTATATACAAGATGTTGTAAACGGTTGAACTTGGATACGCAATTAGTCTGCAATCATACCAAGATGTCGAATCAGCTGCAGTATGTAAAATTTTGCAAGAGTGTTGAAATCTCTGAATGTGAAAGTTAATGGGACAGAAGAGTGAGAAAGTAAACATTGTAGGTGCAGAAGATGCCATCTGATGAGCGATGGTCAAAGAAAAGAACAGGTAAAGGATCAGAGACAAACATATCTGGGGTTATAAATACAGCGTGCATAGGGCGGTTTTGTGAATGTTCTGAATTCATTGTCATTATAATGGGCAAACATAAAAACATAGAGCGGGATAATACTTCAACGTCATATTTATCTGATTGAGAGCTTAAAAAGGACAACGTTGTTTAAAGAAGGATGATCTTGGTTTTTTCGCAACAAGGTTTTCAAAAAATCTTTCTTCGGGGGATATCTGTTCCGATTTTAAGCCCACTAAGAATTTTGTATATTCAAATCACGATTATTAATGAAGTAAAATACATTTACGGTGATTAACTTCGGGAGACCAGCAACATAGAATAGATTTTTAGATTTCCCGGATATTTAATTTCATTGTTTCATATATAAAAAAAGTATTGTACTTATTTTTAAAGATGTTTGACTTATGTGAAGATACATTGTACGAAATAACATTTAAATACATTTCGTATTGAATGATGGCTAATTTTCCCATTACAGAGCGGGTCTTTAACGCATTTGAAGAATGAAACGATTATGCAGCAACTTAGTTTACTTGAAGGCCTAATGTCATACATGATTTTAACTTCCACTATGGACAATGATAATGTTTCGAATATTTTGATATTATTTAAACAACACCATACCATTACTGAAGGACTAAAGGTAAAGCGATTCTTTCTCATTCTATTTTCCAAACCATAATCGTAGCGATTCGCTTAAGAGTCTTTGTGGTGGAAAGAAAGGGGTCAAAACAAAGGCAAGCAAAGGAGCCAATGATTCAGAGATACAAAACTCAACTATAAATGGAGTTGTCGTGAAAAAGATTAATTCGAAAGCAGAAAATATCTGGGGTCTATCTGATATAGAACTTTTTCTAAGACTTCTTCATGAGTAAGAGTTAGAAAATCACCAGCATTTCTTCATAATCTGTATTTCATTTTATTTTATTTTCAGGAATTCTATTCCATTTGCAAAGCCGATTGTAGTGGCACCACTTCGAAGCAATCGTGAATTGGTTCGGTACATTCACCAAGTCACTGCCGAACACATTGAGAATCTGCGTAACCAACCTCCTTACAAACAACTCTCACACAGTCGTCGTATTTTTAAAAATCTAACAGATATTACGAAGCTTTTGTATGATCACTGCATAAAGCAATTACCATCCTTGTGGGAAAATTTCGATCTTCAAGTTGCAGCTTTGTGTGTCGACTGTTTTTACCAGAGTCTTGCTACAGCTAAGGAGATATTTCCCAAGAAGTTTGATGAATTTATCAAGACAGTTGGTAAGATGATATTTTGAATTCATCTATAAGGTATTTGTTAAAGTGTTCTATACGTGCAGATTTCCACCCCACACATGTATCTATCTATAAGGAAGCCACAACTCATATTCAAGAAATTGTTGATCAATATATGCGTGACGAGGAAGGTCTACGTGATGAAACAGATTCAGCGATTGGTGCCAGAATACCGAGTATACTTTTTCAATGCTTGGAAATTCTTTATGATAACAAGTCTTATAGTGATCGCCCAACTATTGAAAGTTACACTTGGTTGTTGGAATTTTGTAAAAACAATGAAGTTTACTCCAAAGAAATGGGATTAGTCCATAAGTTGTTATTTACTCAACGACAAAAAACTCATTCGGGGATGTTTTTCAACACTATCGCAATGCATTTTGAAAAGATTATCGGACAAATTACCGATCAGGTAAATGTGACCTCTAAATTTGTCAACATCCTAACAAATTTTTGCTCCTAGCCCGACCTCAACTTAAATTTTGAGTTAAAGTCCATCACTCTGACTAGTGCTGAATCATGCATCAGTCATTTATATACCACCTTACGTAGGCAAATTGAAGAAGTCGAGTATTTCATTTCAAAGGCAAATGGTTTGCACTACAAAATTAAAATTATCGCTGAAGATGAGCGTGAAATGTGTTTGGTTTCGCTTAAAAGTTTGGAGCGTTCAGTTTGCTCTCAGTTGATACACATTTCAAATACTCTGCTACACCTATCTAACACCAGTCTTCCGTTGGGTACATGCATGGAGAATTTATTGCGCATTCTGATACAAATGTACTCTTGCTTAAAGAATCTGGCAAAACATTTTCTTAGTCGTAGTGCGATATCGAAGCTTTCAATTCAGGGAACAAAGTAAGTTTTATCAACAACATGTAATGTTAAAACATTTCACTTATAGAAACTCTCTTATTCAGATTTGATCATCTATTGCAAGTCGTAGGAAAGCCTTTACCCTCCAACATCTACGCTTTAATTACCTACATTGAAGCAAACATGTTCGAAAACCGTCCTAAAGGCAAATTACCAAATCCTCAAGCCGAAAAGGCCAAAATTCTTCGTGAAACCAAACAAATTCCTCGTCTGATCCTTTTTATTGAAAATTTCAATAAAAACGTGATTCTGTTGAGCAAGAAAACAAACGATCGCTTGGCAAGCTTTCTTCATCTAGGCACAGTACGAGATTTTCGCATCAAGACCTCGGAATTAAAAGCAGCGATTGATGAATCCCTGTCTCATAGCAGTCGTATTGAAGATAATTCAGATGAAGAGCAAAACGTATCAGCGAAGGAAGATGAAAAGGAAACAATGTTGGACCAAATAGAAGCAGAGTCAGTAGAGGAAGAAATTATAAATCCGAAGAGTACAAGTGATAAAACCACACCAGATACTGAGGATGGTGAATTGCAACATGAAAGTAACGCGTCAACCAACTCACAGCTCTTGAAGAACTTGGCAAAAATTAATTCACAATCGAGAAAACGTTCACTACGAAGCGTTGATGGAAATAGAAATGTAGCAGCTCCTGCTCCCAAGAAACCAAGGGGTAGACCTGCGAGGAAAGGGAAAAATTAAAAGATATTCTTATATTTTATTGAACTTTGTAATAAATGTACAGCTTTGTATGTAAAAAGCCAAATTAAATATGGATTATGAGTCATACCTAACATAGTCTAATACTTAATAGTCTTATGATCAAACACCCTTTTGGAGATGATGGTTTAACGAATACGTAACGTGTTTCGTGTTTCAAAAGAGCGAATAATTGACATCCGTCTTTAAAGCTAACTCCCCTGCATCTGCATCTTCATGCTGGTAGCATATTAGCCTATTTATTCGGGTAGTGTTTGTTTCCTTTTTTTTGTGTAGATTAGGTTTTTGATTAATACTGCTTAGCTAATTTCTTGAGTACTGAAATCTTCGTCTTTGTTTAAGAAAAGGAAAAACGTTCTTTTGCAAATATTTTTAATCTTTTACCAGGCGGTAACTATTTCTGTACAGGTATTAGAAACTTTCAGTTTCAATTAAAGAGAAGAGGTGCTAAGTTTTTGAACTAGTTTTGATCCACATATATCACTGGTTTGCATGCATTAAAACCACAACACCGGATCTTGCCTTCGATCAGGATCAATTTTCCTGTTCCAAAAATTAGTTCGTGCTATTTCTCACTATTCTACATTTTAATTCGTGAAAGTTGGTATAACTGTCGACGATAGTCAGGCGTCCATGTTGCTTCATTAGATATTTCTTATGCTCGAATAAATTAATATTCTACTTATATGTATGTAGCTGGCGATATAATCGTGCAATGTAAGCTACAAAATATTATTTTCATTTGGTAGCTGTTTATAAATACAATATTTTGCTCCTTTAAAAGAACGAGAGTGTTCAGACCTGAACATGAATATTTGTGAGCTACGTGGATCACGAGTAATAATAAAACACGGCTAATATAAAGGATTCCAAAAGAATACATATATGAAACTACGATAAAGCTTGTTTAGGTTTTCTCCTCATCGGACGAAGAGCATCAAACCAAAAGACAAGGCAATAAACTCGGGCGGTTATGCATGGTCAGGTTTAGATAACTGATTTTTCAGTCTTGCAAGAAAAACCCGAGAGTAAGCCCGACGAGAGTTCAAACTAGTTAAGAATAACAGCAATGTCTTTCACAAACGTGTAAAATTCCAATATAAGCAAAAATTCAGAAAAAAAAAATGCCATGTCCCAAAGGTAGCAGAAGCTTATCGCTTTCGGATTGTGTCATGCCTCCGTCATAGATTCGTCATAGGTCTTATTATAGAGAAATCCGCTGATATAGATGGTATGGTATATCTCCCTTCTTCAGATGAGGTATTAATCCACGCTGGCAAGACTACTGTGTAAGCTTTTTGATCGATCCAAATCTTTAGGACTGTTTTCGACAAGATGGAAAACAACATTTGTTCAGCCCGTTCCTAGAAAAGGTGAATCTTCTTCTCTCGCCTCCTACAAACCCATTGCATATACGACCCTTCCTGGCTCGTCCTTCGAAGGTCATGGATACGCTGATACATCTCAGCTAATGAGATGTCTCGAAACATGCTAACTTCTCAACGACCGGCACTGTCTCACCGAACCAAAACGAAAGCAAGACAGTTGCACTTGATATTTCAAATGCATTTGCGAAATGTCTGGGTTTCCTCAAAGGACGTAAGGAATAGTTCACCCCTCTGATCCGCCTCAATATATAAGGAATTTATCCGCCCAAAATTGTAGTACAATGCACACGTCTGGTCAGGTGCGTCTATAATATCTCTCCACTCGCTGAATAGGATTCAAAACCGTGCGATAAGACTCATAAGTGATGCGAATTGACAACATGGAACACAGATGAAATGCGTCCTATTTCCCCCTGCTCTAACGCTATTTTCACCACCAGTGCTCCATTGAAATTGCCAGTAGCATTCCCCATCTTCAAACCTTCAACCGTAACACGCGTCTCGCTATGAATGCTCATCAGATCAGTTTACGGTCAAGACCGCTTTCGAACGTACTCTGAAATATTGTGATTCTTTCCTAAGCCCTACAACTCGTTTATGGAATGCGTTACCCAGTTCCTTGTTTCCTAGTCATTATAGCCTTCAAACATTTAAAACCAACGTTCACGGTGCCTCTCTTTCTTTCCTCCCTAACTTTTCTTCGCCCGCGCTATGTGCAGGCATTTGAAGGGTACTCAAAACCTCTTGAGCGCACTGAGATTATGAAGAAAAAAAAACATAGCAAATGTTTAATAATATTTGGTTTCCAAATAATATGTACTTTACAATCGAATGTGATAACATGAACGCTTGACAATCGTCGGCCATTTTACAATGCCAACTTTCACAAATGGAAATGTAACCTAGTGAGGAATAGCACTAACTAATTTATTGTATTTTGATAATCCTTTAAATGTGAACAGCGCCATCTATATTTGAAGACTGGAAGACTCAATCAATGAGACTCATTTTAACAACTGATAGCGAATATTCTAGCGAAATGGAAAGCTGTATAGACAGCTGGCTAGTGCAGAAGGTTCTCGAAAGGTGGAAGGGAGTATAAATACAGTATCCCACAGAGGTGAAGTTAAGTTCTAAAGTGGAATTTGAAAGGTGAATTAAGAGCAGTGATAAAGTGATTTAAATAAAATATAAAGTAAAGTAAAAGTGGTTGATAAAATAGATTGACTTGTAAATTACAGTTGTATCGAATAAAACTTTTGTGTTGAAAGAAATCATTTGAACCCATACAAACATTTTAAATATCATACAATCCTCGACAATTGGTTGAGACACCCCCCTGATTGCGGTGTTTTTCGATAACTTTGTTCCGTATGTGTTGCATATATGACTGCTAAGAAAACTAAGAAAATTCTAATCACCATAAATCCTTGTTTCCCTTAATTTTCTTGGAATTTGCAATTTGTCCCTGATTACCCGCGATAAGTGGTTTAGACAGGGTATAAATACTTTGGAATTTAGACTTGTTAGTCAATTTTAGTGATTTGATTTAAAAAAAAAGTATTTAAACAGGTTTTAGAGGTAAAAAAATTAAAAATTGGATCTGGAAGGATGTTAAATCAAACGGAGATCCGAAACATTAAAAAGATGCGCCAAGTCGGATATTCTGCCAACAAAATCCCAAAATTTGAAGCGCAGTCGTACAGTTGTTTCAAACTATTTAAAGGATCCAGAAAACTACGGGAAAAGATTCGTACTTGGACGATAATATAGTCTGACACCAGCAGGTTGACGATCCCTACTAGGAGAAACGTCAAATTCTACAGCAACAACAAGGGAAATCGCGGTATCAGCAGGGATTTCAAATGTGAACAGAAAACTAAGGACTTACCAGGAAGAAGCGTTGGAGAACTGTCATCTTCACCGATAAGAAACGCTTTTTCCTTAATGAACCTGACGGATCTCATCCTTATTTTCATGATTTGAGAAAGGACGAGCTGTTATTAAGACGACGACAACAAAGCGGAAGTGGAGTCATGACTAAGACAGGAATATCATACCAAAATAAAACTAATATCCGCTTTGTAAACGGCAGGATGAAAAGTGACGACAACCGTCAGATTTTAGACGAAGAGGACGTGCATCATAAACAAAAAAAAATCGGCGAAAATTTCATCCTGAAATAAGATAATGCAGCAATCCACACAGCTCGGAAGGTGAAAGAGTACTTCGAGCATAACGACGTTTGTGTTCTTATCTCCAGACCTCAACATAATTGAGAATGTATGGGGATATCTCTCCAGAGGTGTCTACCAAGGCGAACGGCAATTCAATAACTTAGCAGACCTTAAAGACGCCATTGAAACTGAATGGGGCAAAGCCCCGCGAAAATTAATTAAAAAACTGTTTAAATCTCTTCCACCACGAATTTTAGAGGTTCTAAGTAATGAGGGAGGAAGTAGGTGAAAAAATAAAACCGTTGCCATAAAATTCTAAATTTTGTTTTTATTTCAAAAAAACCCAATCCTGTCTCAACCACTTGTCGCAGGTAATTAGGGACAAATTGCAAACTCCAATTAAATTAAACGGAAAAATAGGATTTATGATGATTAGAATTTTCTTAGAAACTATTAAAAAAAGCAAGATCTCGTATTGTTGCTGTAATCCATACAAACTAAGATCCTTAATGGATCATGGGTGTTAATAAAATACGGCTGCTGTTATAACACTCATCGGTAATTGTCAGAGGAGAGACAGGCAACGTCTTAATGAAAGTCAACAAAACTCCACTGCGATCCTTTGCCATACTGTGTTTTTTTCTATTTCAATCTTGCTACGCGAATTTACTTACCATCAATTGTTACTGAAAATTGTTGAAAATTGTTAAAAATTTAGAGACCGTTCTTTTAAAATCAGGTGTTCATACTTCTTCTGTAGTGTGTCCATTTCCCTACCCCGTAGCTATTTCTGACAACTATGTATAGTACGTTATCATATCGTTCTCGTGTTCATGTTGAAAATCACTTCTCCGCCAATCTCTAGAAGCACTTGTTCAAACAAAAAGAAATTGGTTTTATCAATAGCCACAATTCCGCTTTTCCTTTAGGACTAATTATTTCACAGTTTTCGAACGAAATTACTTTTAAAAATTTCAGTCACATGAGTTTCACGCTTTAAAAACCCATTTACCGCAACTGATACCAACCCCTTGAGTGTATTTAACTTATCCTGGATGGAACAAAAAAAAAGAAAATTAACCATTAATTTATACAATATTCTTCAACCATCTTAGGGGTAAGCGGAGAAAAGGGGGAGAATCATACAACGAAATATTCTTACGCTCCCCCATCGAGCGAAGAGACAAAAGGAGAATTTAGACAAGAAAAATGACAGTAAGGACGAAACTTTTTCTCTAACACCCGAGAAAGGGGCCACACGATGCTGAGAAGGGAAAAAATCTACTTATTAGCCCCAAGTTGACATTAAACTGATAAGAATACCATTGAGGTTATTATTCAAATCCACCCACCAAATACACCACAGTGTGCGTTGTACTGACACCCTCCTCCTATTTTGCACTGACACCCCATTCTTTCAGACTTTTCTAATAGGCTTTTGAACACGATAATTTTTTATTTTCACTGTTTTATGCTGAAGAAAAAAACTGAAAAATACACGTACCAACCAGTTTTTTGTTTCGTTGTTTTGTCCTTGGATTACAATAGAATGACCGATCAGGTATGATGGCACGAGTACCTAGAGGAGTTAGATCCACCTCTATATGCATATATTTTGTTTGAAAGGTTAAAATAGTTCTCAATATTTTAAACCATAGAAGACTCTTCTTATGCACGGAAATGCATGGAAGTGAGCTCGGAAGATAAATGACGAATATACGACAGTGGCAATTTGGTTAGATAAGTCATACTTTTAAACGTCTTAACAGATCTTTAGTAGAATAAGGTTATTTTGCTGCAAACTACGTATTATAAATGCGCAATGTTTCCCAATGAGCATTAAAAAAATGTAATAATATGACGAAAAAGTGATATAAAATTCATACGCATTCACATGTATGTAAAGGTCCTTCATTAAACGCTTGCTATCTTTAAATTTAAATAAAAAAAAGTGTGTGTGAGATATCATCGACATTTTTTATTCGTTTGAAAGGCCTAGCGATGCCATTATGTATGGAATATAACATCGTGCAAATGTCCGCCGCGGCTTCTGTGTCTTTTCCATGACTCTGGCGCATAAATCAGGTTGAATTTGACCGATAGCATGGGTTATGTCGGCTTTGAGGGCCGCTGTGATTTGTGGCTATTTCGCATAGACCTGCGACTTTGAGAAACCCCGCAAGAAAAAGCCTAACGGGGTCAAATCGCATGATCTCGGTGACCAGTTTACATCATCTCCACGTGAGATGACCATGCCCTCGAATCGCTCGTGCAGATTTTCGAATGTGGCGTGAACTGTGTGGCTCGCAGCGCCGTTCTGTTGAATTCACATGTCGTTGGTGTCCATATTTTGCTATTTAGGCCAAAAGAAGTTGGTAATCATCGAGCTAGAGCTCTCGCCATTGACGGTGATGGCCTGGCCAACATCGTTCTCAAAGAAATATGGAACGATGATGCCGCCAGCCCAAAATCCACTCCAAACAGAGACTTTTTCGGGACGCATTGGGCGCTCTTGGATCTCATGTGGATTGGTATCGTCCCAAATTCGACAATTTTGTTTGTTGACATACCCATTTATCTATAAATGGGCCTCGTTGCTGAAGTTGGTTTTTCGATGAAAATTAGGGTCAGTTTTCAACTGTTCCAGAGCCCATTCAGCGAACACACGTCGTTGTCTATGGTCGTTTACCTTCACCTCCTGGGTCAGTTGAATTTTGTAAGGCTGCAGACCCAAGTCACGACGCAGAATTCGCCAAGTTGTAGTCTGCGAAATGCCGAGTTCTTGTGAGCGACGCGAAATCGACTGCCTCGGATTTTTCTGCATACTCTCATGGCAGCGGTGATATTTTCGGCAGATTTTGCGTTTCGTCGACGTACGAGTATTGGTTTATCGTTTACTAAACCAGTGGACTCAAATTTATTCACTACACTGCGATTGGTCCTCTCGGTAGGACGATTATGGCGACCGTAAAATAGGCGAAGCGCGCGGAACGTTGCCCGAACAGAACACCCATTTTGATAAAACAATTTTATCATTTGCACTTGTTGTAGAACGCTATGTCCGTACATGGTGATTTGGCAAAGCAGAGTGAATAAATGACAATCGATTCGACAGATGTAGCTTCAACAATATGGCCGCTATCAACTGTCAAAGTTCGGAATTGCCTATTAGAAGACCCTGTGTATGTACTATCTGTTAGCCGCGGTTCCGGTCGCTTAGTCCCGATTCATACTACTCAATTTTTGTGGGGCATTTTCTTAAATTGTCAGTAATCAGGGTGCGAAGTGAAGGTAAATGTGAGATATAGATGGTCCACAATTTTCTATCCATTTGTTGCATTCTCTTTTATGATCCGTTCCCTAATTTGTGCGTTTGCAAGAATGTTTTCTGATTTTTTTTAGAAATTAGCTGTTTTACTTTTGTACGATTTCCTGTTGCAAGTGAGCTTGAAGTGGTTGCTAATATTTTTTCAAGTCTGATTGCATCACTCATAAATGCATAAATGCAAACACTCATTTTATCAAAGACAAGAGCTGACTGCTAGGACGAATGGTGAATATGGAATAACGAAAACAAAAAGAACTTTAACATCAAAGGACCTTACTTAAAAAATATATAAAAAAAATTTCATCAATTATGTACGAGTATAGCAAGATCTTAATCCAGCAGAATTCTATAAACAACGTTTTTTGTGGATTAGATACACTCGAGCGTGAGCGTTGATTAGAAGTTTTGTTAAAAAAAAAATTCAAAAACTAAATTTATTGTTTTCATTTTTTTTATTTTATTTTTTCTTTTTTCGTCTGTCGCGTCTGACCGTCAAAAATCTTCTGCTTGGTTTCTTAAAACTAATTACAATAAGTCTTTTAACAAACAATTTTGTCAAGTGGTGCATGTGGAATTAGGTACATAGTATTTAGACGTATGTATAGTAGATAAATAGATATACAGGGTGAGTTTTTTTACTTGAACATCCAAATTACTCGAAAAGTACGAAATATCGCAAAAAATGTTTCAGACAAAAGTCACAAGGTTCTGAAGGCGACATAAGATGGTGACCATATGTTTGACCTTGAGAACCATTTTCAAGGTCGAACGAAGGTCACTTTTGATTTTTCAAATGATATTTCCTGATTTTCATGCTCAGTCGTATTCCTCAATGGGGCACACGACTTTGTCTCAAAGGTCTTATTCATTCAGTGCTAGATACCACTGCACTGGCACGCCTAAATCATTAATCGGTTTCCAACGTTGTTAGGGTGTTAGAAGGTCGAGATTTGTTTTGAGGAAGTCATTATTGCCTCGAGTGAAGTTTAAACTCAAAGAAATTTCAGATAGAGACAAATTGTCCTAAACTTATCTGAGAGTGTATAATGTGCACTCTGCCCTTTTTTTCTACTTGAACGGAACTGCACTTCATTTAGAAGTTCGATATTTGTTTTGAGGAACTGATTATTATTAGTAACGTTTTCCAGATTAATAATGCAGGCTATTTCAATTCAAGAGAAAATTGAAATGATATTGATTTATGGAGAAAGTGGAAGGAACACCGATGGTGCTGTTGCCCTTTACGCCCAACGTTTCCCAGACCAGATACGATCGCGCGCTTCCTTTTATCGGGTCATCCAACAATTCGCTGGTGAAGGTAGTGTGCAACCAAAGAAAAGGAATCGGTCAGATAGGTTGGCTGTTGAGGACAATGAAATAGCAGTGTTAGCTGCCGTTGCACACGATCCTCACATTAGCACTCGCCAAATCCTTATCAAGTTTCAATGCATCAAGAACTTTCTAGTGAGGATTTTCGCAACCGGGTTTCCTTTTGTCAATGGGCACTTCAGCAAATTGAACGAGACCCCCTTTTCTTCGCCAAGATGTTATTCTCTGATGAGTCGACTTTCACCAATCACGGTACGGTCAATCGACATAATATTGCATTACTGGGCTACCGAAAACCCTTTTTGGTTGCGACAAGTTGAACGCCAGCACCCTTGGAATGTTAATTTTTGGGCGGGAATTATTGGGGATAAATTAATAGGGCCATATTTTATTGAAGGCAACTTGAATGGCGAAAAGTATGCAAACTTCTTGCGGGACCATCTTCCAGTATTACTAGAAGAACTGCCATTGGAGTTGCGACAAACAACATGGTTTCAATATGATGGTTGTCCAGCCCATTATCCCCAAGTAGCCCGGGGCGTATTAAACAATGTTTGCCATCAACGATTGATCGGACGAGGGGGTCCGAGGCAATGGCTTGCTAGATCACCTGATCTTACGTCACTTGATTTCTTCTTGTGGGGCTACTTAAAAAGTGAGGATTACAGAAAAAAGCCAACAACACGTGAGGACATGAAAAGACGAATAACTGAAGCTTGCCGGAAGATTACGCCAGAAATACTTCTCAGTACTTCTCAGTGTATTGAAGTGAATGGTAACATTTTCGAGCATTTGTTGAAATAGTCTCGGGAAATAAACGTCGAAATGGGAAGAATTCAATGATTCAACAGTAGGAGGCAAGGGGACCCACTCTAATTAATTACCCCGAAGGAAACCAAATACTGCTACGTCCACGTCGTTGTTTCTGGGTTATGCTAAACGCAGTATGTAAAAACAAATGACAAGCCTACGAGCAATACGACTGAGCAATGAAAATCAGGAATTATCATTTGAAAAATCAAAAGTGACCTTCGTTTGACCTTGAAAATGGGTCTTAAGGTCAAACTCGTGGTCACCATCTTATGTCCCCTTCAGAACCTTGTGACTTTTGTCTGAAACATTTTTCGCGATATCGCGTATTTTTCGCGTAATTTGGATGTCTCAAGTTAAAAAACTCACCCTGTATAATAGTCTAAGGTATATACATACATATATGTATGTAAGTTAACACGAAGCAGTTATCAACAAACACACTTCCTTCGAAACTGTTTACACGCAAACATCACGTAGTCACGTTCCCAATAACGATACGGTGCGATCAGAAAAACAAACGACCTAATCCGAAAGTGATATCATCCTTCGACCACCTTATTGGCAACAAACAAACAAACCCGAAAGTAATATCATCCCTCGACCTTCTTATCTACAATAGCCAGAGTATAAAAGGCCAGCACACCAGACTTCGACATGTCCAGCCTCACGTTAGTTGCAGACCGTATATTAAAGGGTGAACCAACAGATGGTGTGGATGCTGGCTGTAAATTACTGTCATTTACTGAATTAAATTTTTGACAGATGTCATAAAATTTTTGGCAGTTTTAGTCATGAAGTCGTTTACCACGCAACAACGCAAATTGTTGTTATTCAATCTTGTTACGAAAATGGGCGATCGGTAAAAGTAACATTTCCTAAAATTCGTGAATTTTTCGATGAAGCCCGTTTTTGGGCTGCCGTTTCTGGGAGCTGGAAAATCCATACCAGACTCACGAAAAAGCATCCCAAAAAAGTCACTGTGCGGATTATGGGTTGGCGGCGTCATTGGCTCGTACTTTTTCGAAGATAGGGCTGGAGACACAGTTATAGTGAATGGAGAACGTTACTGAAATATGCTGACCGGCTATTTTTTTCTCAAATTGAATGAATTGGGTCTGGACGATCTCTGATTTGAAGAGGATAGTGCTACCGCCCACACAAGCCATCAATCATTCAATTTATTGCGTACGAAATTTGAAGATAGCATTATTTTGGTTAGAGGAGATGTTGATTGGCCCCCAAGGTCATGCGACTTTAGACTTCTTCCTGTGGGGTTATTTGAAGAGTAAAGTCTATGCCAATAACCCAGCGACAATTCCGGAACTTAAACGTAACACCCAAACTGAAATTGTGTCCATTGACCCACTTATTCTTCAAAAAGTTATCGATAATTTGGCCGTGGTGGTCACATGAACGATGTTGTATTCCATTCATATATTGCTATAGACACAAAAAATGTGTGTTTAATTTAATGAGAACTTCCAAACCAGCTGTTGGCTCACCTTTATGTTGTATTTGGATTAAATTTTTGAATAAGTTATTCAATAAACCGCTTAGTTGTTAATTGGGGATATCTCACATCGTATAATTGGAAAATAAAGCAAATTGTATGAAGTGTATTCCCAGCCAAACAGCCGCCAAAGTAATCTACGTAGATACAGGAAAGTTGCGATAAAAAAAAATAAAGACATCTAAGTTAATTGTACAAGGTCTAGTATACGGAACTGGTTCCAGTCTTGAAATCCTGAAAAATACGAGGGCTATTCCAAAATCAACCTCCGATGTGCTACAATTCATTACATATGTACGTGCGCTTCGGTGACGTGTTCCTGTTGTCGCAACCAGTACATTATTCTCTAATAATATGCCAAGTTTCGACCGTTTTCGTTCAGTATTTTTCCAATAGTTGCCGTTTTAACATGGAGAACACAATTTTATCTCCCGCCGCCTGTGAGGTACGAAGTGTAATTCGTTTTTTGCAAGTCAAAGGAAATGGCGCAGCTTAAATTCATCGTCTGCTATGTGCTGTTTACGGCAATACAGTGATGAGTGATGGTTCGGTACGTGACTGGTGTAGACAATTTAAAAACGGACGCATACTGAAGGAGGCCAAGGGCGCAAATTGATCATGAATCAAGACGTGGTTCACCAAGTTGACCAATTTGTTCGAGAAAACAGATCTTGCGACAAGATTTTCCGAAATTTCTTGAACTACTCTATACAGAATCGTGTCTGAAAACTTGGGTTACCACAAGTTCTGTGCCCGTTGGGTCCCAAAACAGCTCACAGATGTCCACAAGATCCAACGTATCAATTCAGGAAAAGCATTTCTCGAACGTTTAGAAATGGAAGGTGAAGAATTTCTACAGCAAATTGTGACTGGAGATGAGACTTGGGTCCAGATTATAAACTTAGAAAGCAAAGAACAGTCAAAGCAATGGATGCACACTCATTCCCTAAACAAGCCAAACAAATTCAAACAACCTTTTTCCTATCGAAAAATGATGACCTCAGTTTTTTGGGACAGTAAAGGCATATTGTTGACCGAGTTTATGGAACCTGAAAACACAATAAATGCAGCGGTTTACTGTGAAACTCTACGTAAGTTGAGAAGAGCAATCCAGAACAAAAGACGAGGAATGATTACTAAAGGTGTGGTACTTCTGCATGACAACGCACGACCACACACTGCTGCACACATAAAGACTTTAGTGGAGGAGTTCAATTAGGATATTTTTGATCACCCTTTGCATCTCAACATTTTGGAAGTAATGAGGAACTTATGAACGGTGTGAATCAATGCCTCAACGCACTTGCGGTGCCATTTTTTAACGAGGGTATACAAAAGCTCGTCCCACGTTACCAAAAATGTATAGATTTAAACGGAAACTGTGTAGAAAAAGAATTTAGATGTTAATAAAACTATTTTGTGCAAAAAATTAAGGTTTTTGTTTTTTTTAAAAAATATTTTTCACTTCGGAGATTGATTTTGTAATAGCCCTACACTGGTACACAAAACCCCTTGTGCGCGCGCCAATTATAAAAAAATAACGATGTTAATTTTATCATTGTTGATCCGTTTATACATATCTCTGCAATGCTTTTTCTGCCTGCTCTCCGCTGCAATAAGATCTAAATAAATTTTCACTTGGTGCATGGAAAACTTCCTCGAACTAAGCTTCAACAAATGCCAGTCTACGAATATGTATAACTTACACTAATAATAATAAATAATAAAAATAATTTTAGTTCGGTAATACTGATAGGAATACACGGTTTAGGTGTTACCTACGAAGACGAACTGAACTTTCGGTCAAATATTGATAGTATCCTGAAAAAATTCTGCTCTTGGTCGTGGAGTTGCTGATATACTGTAGGCTTTGTTCATCAGCTTGCAAATGGTAGTATCGACTTCTTCGCTTTAACGCAACTTACATATCTCGTTGAACGTTAGCCCACGCAATATTAGATCTGTTCCTCTATTCTCTATTAACCTTCACAGAACGAATAATGTATACAGGGATATCAAGCCCAGAATGTTAGACCAATTCAACTCCATTCAACATTCATTCAGCATAGTAAAGGTCTATTCAATAAACTAAAGGTTCGGCGAATTTATGCAGAATGTCACAACCGGCAGATGAAATCTTTGGGGCGTAAGAAGTTTTGGCTAGCGAAAGACAAATTTGTTATGGACGCTCCGAAAGCAAACGAAACAAAGAACTGTGTGACGAAAGTATTGCTTACATGAACAAAATGCATTTTTGTTTAATCTATCCACAAGAAATACATAAATATATATGTATCTATGCTTACAGCTATCTAAAAATAAATTTTTCTTGAGAACTAAGTATTATCACGCATATAAACAAAGTCCTACAATTTCTACGAAAATTTCAAAAAGATACTTTTACCTTTCTGTAAAATAGCATGGGTTGAACATAACTGAATATGTATATGTACGAGTATAAAAAAGTCTCGTCAAACTCTTGTTGCCATATATATCTACATACCATATATTGATGATGGAAATGCTCTCTTTAAAATGTATTTGTGGCTCATTATTTATTGAACTCACGTCGGCAGTGTTCGCAGAAACTTTGTAATTACCTGCACGTACAGATGATCATTAGAAAGTAGGATAATTCCATGGATATTTCTTAGATACCTGTATTTTGAAGAAGGAAATAAGCGTGGAAAGTCGTAAAAGGGCAGCCTCCGGGAAAAGTGCTTAGAAAGTGTTCTCAGTATTAAATCACCCTCTGTGGATTGTGAATGAAGTAAGGAAAGACTATTTCCCGATTAAATGGATTTTTTTGTTGAATGTTGATTAATAGGCATAAAAAAACCCATTAAAGTTTAAATTATACATGTATACATGCATATTCAGGTATGTTGAAAAAACAAGAGGATTCTAGTGAACCTTAAAAAAGATAAACTGCATTTAGCATTACTAAAACAATCAAAAAGTGTTTGAAGAAATTCACCAATAATTGAGCTGTTATTTTTGAAAGTGGTAGAAGCCCATTTTTTCATGTATCGAAATATTTAAGAGTTTGCATTGGAATTAATTTTAAAATATTGGCAAACGTTAATCAATTCGAGTGGCGTTTTTACCACTATACACTATGGTGTCCCTTATATGGTCGATTTTTTTTTCCTCTAAAATTTCGTAACGCATACCCCCTAATTCTTATAATAATACTAAACGCTAACCACGTGCAAAATTTTGTGGTTATATAACAACGACAGCCTGTGCCGACAAAGCCTCTATATATTCCTATATAAACGGTTCTAAATCATCTAGTGGCATATAAGCTACAGTATATAAGAACAAAATTCCTATTTTAAAATAAAAACACAGTGGAAGATTAATTTGGGCATTTATTTATAAAAATTAAATAACTCTATAGTTATACAGGATACTTTTTTTTCAAAGTTTCCTTTTTACAATCTGGGTATAACTTTCTATGTTCTTGAACACAGCGCAATAAGAACTGTTGTTCATCAGCAGAAATTAAACCATGAAAATCTTCCATGAGCTTCACACCTCTCTCTGCTATGTCATTGACTGCCTTCAAGTGCATAACTTTTTGTTTAGCTTCCTGAAAGGAAGGAATTTGATCCCAGGAAGAGACTTCTTGGAGAACAGCGTTATCAAGAGCATAATTTTGTGCTCTTTATGGTCACGAAATCACTCAAATATTTTTCTGCAGCAATAAGAAAAATTATTTATTAACAAAATTAACAGTTTTTCTAGGGATAGAAAGAAAAACACTTATTCAACTCACCATAGTCCTTTGACTATGTTCCGTCAAAACTGCCTAAAATCATATAAACTTTCTCTTTATAAATTCGATACAATATTAGCTTGGGACCGTGTATCAACTTCATCATCAAATAGTGAAAATAAAGCTATTTCTTCTAATAAATACCATAAGTGTTGACTGAACTTGGTCAGAGCTGCTTTGGAAATCACCTTGTCGACTGTTTCACAGTTGTTCAATGTTTTTAAATCATGATTCGGGGCTTTTACTGCCAAGCCAGAGCTTTAAATAAGCTGTTGCAATAAATAAGCAAACATGTTGCAGTAGTAGCTTGTCTTTAGCACACATTTTAAACTGCGTAAATAGTTCTTGTCATCCATCGTGCCTGATGCATTGCGCCAGGAGGTCTGATTTTAAATTTCTTTTCATTGTCTCCTCCCAAAAAAACAATGGAAAGTTCAATCAATTCACGTATAATTGGTTTCAGTAATTCTTTTTTATAGTAGTTAATTAATTCGTTAATTACCGTCTCACAGAAATATTTCTTTGCCAAGTCAGACCATGTTTCGATAGCAGTTGGATCAACGTTCTTCCAATTACCTCTGATTTTTGTAAATAACGGGATATCCGGACTGCTGGTAACTTGGCGGATTTTTAATTCAAATACACATCTCAAAAGCAGTTCATAGCAAGCAAAAAGTAACAATTCTCTGTCTATTTTTTGCTCCAAGAGCACACAAGCCCCATTTAAGCGACCTATATTAGAGGCCATAATCTGTACCTCGCAGCACATAATCTGTACCTTATCTGTGAGGGCCCAATCAAAAACCGCATTCAAAATAGCTTGAGCTTGGTCTTTGTCAGTAGAACTTTCGAGTTTGGGCACTGCTAAAATATGTTCTTTTTCTCCGAATGAAATCAGAATTGGCAAGGGTTCTTCTTTTGAACCCGTCACATTTAAACTTGGCAACAGTTTTCCATTCCAATGAACGGTCACAATTTGAGGCACGTTGTTCTGAAAATCAGATATGATCGAATTTGCCCTTTCTTCTCTCATTTAGGTCCGAATTCGTTGAATGGATGACTTGCTGATTGTAAAATATTCACAACTGAGATTAAATGCTTCTAGTACAGCCTGAAGTATGCAAACAGAATCCCTTACACTTAGTTGACACATATCTAAAGGAGCAACTAATTTAGGGCTAATAAAGCACGTCCTTCCTCTTTTTGTGATAGACAGCGAACTCACGGGTTGCGTTTGCGAAGTGAAGGGCAATTTTTCATACAAAGTATCGTCAGAATTGATAGACTGTTCGTGAATATCTTGAGGTGGGCCCTTGTGTGAAGTAGAGAAGTTCTTGGCAGTCAAATAAGGACTAAAACGACTAAAATTTGGAAACGTCAAAGTAAAAAAAAAATATTTTCATAATTCATGTAAATTTGTTTTATTTGCTTTAAAACTCTGTTTTTATTAAATTTATTCACAATTACAAAAAATAAAAAAAATTATTGGGTTCCCATTCTTTCTTCAACTTCTTTCGAATGTCCTTCATAAGGTTAGTGAAAGTTACTTCCGTGATCTTTTTGGATGCTCTTTTCCATTTAGCTCTAAAATCTTTTACTTCCTTTGCACACTGCTCACTTTTCCTCAATTTAGCTATGACCAGAGACCAATACCTTTCAATGGGACGGCACTGTGGAACATTGGGTGGATTCATGTCTCTTGGGACAAAGTCGACATTTTTAGCAACAAGAAAGCTCAACGTCGCATGAGCATAGTGAGCTGAAGCTAAATCTGGCGAAAATAATGTTGAACCCTCGTGTTTGTTTAAGAAAGGAATTAACCATTTTTTTAGGCACTCGTTAATGTACACTTCTCCGTTAATTGTTCCCGCTGTAATAAACGATGAGCTTCTGTATCCACATTGTCAAATGGCCTGCCAAACGAAATATTTTGACCCGAATTTTTCCATCCCAATCGATGTTGTTGATTGCAGAAGAATCTCAGCTTCAAACGAGTTGTAAAACTGCGCACCTGGAAGAGTAGTAAAGTCGGCTTTGACATAAGTTTCGTCATCCAAAACCAAGCACGCTTTCTTCTGGCCGATCAACTCGTATAGCTTTCGGGCTCGTGTTTTTTTGCTTTTCAGTAACTTTTGGTATTTTTTATTTTTTTTTGTATTTTTAGACCGTTACGTTTTTTAGATCTTTATACCCTTGTTTTGGTTGGTATTACATTTCCGAGCAACATCTCTGGATGACATAGTCCGGTTTTTTACGATGGTACCCACTATTTTGCTGTCCAAATTTGCATCATGTGTTCCACTTTTAGCTCCACTTTTCTGTTTTCGCTTAACTGCCAACGTCTCCAAATATCGTTTAATAACAGAATCCACTATACTACGCGCTATGTTTAAATTTTTTGTGATGAAATGGTTTGGACGCGAAGTATTTTCGAGCCATTTGTCGATGATCTTTTTACGGCGTTCCTCTTGACTCATATTTTATAAATATTTTAAACCGCACCGAACTAAAATCAATAACAAACTGAAACTAGAGAATATACAGGCTAATTTGGGTACAAAATGGGATTGCAATTATTACGTATTGGAAGTATAGCCCTTATTAAAATTTACAGATTTTATTCGTTTCAGTTCTTACTTTAGTCCTTTTTTAGTTTTCTCTGCCTTACTCGCTCTTCTTTCTCAGCTAACTTTTTGTAGAAAAATTTTGTCTTCTTCTATTTTGATCTTTTCTAGAGCATCAGCGTGTGCGATATCAAACAAATTATCTAAATCTTTTTGAAATTTCTCCTCGCGGTGCTTATAAACGTCCTGTGGTTTTTAAAAGTTTTTTTGAAGCTCTCTTCAAACTTGGTAAAGATCCACAAATTTTTTTTACACAGTTAGGTACAGCTCTGCCGGTATTCTTGCCTTTTCCCAAAATATAATGCACTCCTGAATCACAAGATTTGCACTTTTATTTATAGTCAATTCTACTTCGTTAATATTAAAGAAAAGAACTGAGAGAACTTGACGATTAGACGATAACTTTGCACCAGTTATTTGGGGATTTATCTCACCAACCAAGAAAATACTTTTTTTAATACTTCTTAGTTCCACTGACATACATATTGAAACTTTACTATTATGCACGTTAACTATTCGATAAAACGCAAACAAATGACAAATAGAACGAAAATGGAGGTAAAATATTATCTTTGAAAAATAAGGGACACCCTACCATACGCCTTTTAAATTTTAAATTAAAATAATAATTATTAAAATTGTTTAAAAAAACAAACAATTTTTCTAGCTCCAAATGGACTTATACAACTTTCAAAACTAACATATTGTAAAAAATAAAAGCAAAAAAATAATTAAGTTGAAGATATTTAAATGCACGAATAACAAAGTTTATTAAGAATTAAAAAGGCGAAAATAAGCAAGTGTAAAATGTAAATTACTTTGTTAAGATATTTCAAAATAAAACAAAAATTATATTTCAACCTTATTTCTTACTTAAACTGTAAGTTAACATAGAGAAGTATTTATGGTAAATACAGTAGAGCCTCGATAATCCGAACACCCAAAATTTATACCCTGTTCGGACTAGCGAATCGTTCGGATTATAGTATGCAGACATTTTGAAGGTATTTTTCGAAATAAGACAAGTTTTTCGTAATTTAAAATATATTTTAATAATCTAAAAAAAGTTATATACATATTAATACATATTAGAGTGCAATGCAATTTATGTAATTCCGCTTTTTTAAAAAAATTCCAATAGAATATTTTTTGACGAGTGGTATTTAGCGACATAGAAAACGCTTTATCCCTTATTTTACGAAATAACATTTTTTCTGGAATCGAAATATCGACTTCATCCCCCTATTCTAAGCAAGTATTTAAGGCAGACACAGCTTGAGTATGTGGAACCCTTGCAACTGGTTCCGATGACTCCAATTCTTTTTCGCCTTCGATGTCCTGCTGATTCATTACTTGTCTTACTATGTTTTCGGCTCCTGGCAGTCAATGTCATCCTTACTTAACAAGAAATTGTTAGTTTCTACTTCTGAAAAGCCTCTGTTAAGAAAAAGGCTTAATGGGAGATCATCTTCATGACATTTCCTCTGATTCGAATAACAAATGCCACAGAGACTTCCAAGATTTTTAATCAAATTTGAAGACAATTACTAACAACTTTGAGCCAATGAAAACACTGCATCTTTCATTGTGGTCTTTTGAAGCAGTTCAGATACTGCGCATTCTGGACCAACTTCTTGCTGGCCAAAAATTTTCAAATGGTTTTTAAATGTTTGCAAGTTATAACGACCAGGAAACACAGAGGTCGGCAGGGCATTCCATAAGCGAGTTGTACGGGTTAAGAAAGAATCACGATATTTTTGAGTACGTCCGAAAATGGGCTTGAGGGTATATTGGTGAGCATTCATAGCGAGACGGGTGTTACGGTTAAAAGTTTGAAGGGGCGGAATGCTACTGGCGATTTCTATGGAGCACTGGTGGTGGAAATAGCGATAAAATAGAGGTAGACACAGGACATTACGTCAGTTTTCGAGGGTGTCCATTGCTTGAGTGATATCAGTATCACCTATGAGTCTTATCGCACGGTTTTGAATCCTATCTAGTAGGTGTAGAAATGTTTTAGGAGCACCTGACCAGATGTGGGCATTGTACTCCAGTTTTGAGTGGATGAATGCCTTCTATATTGTGGCCAGATTACATGGGCTAAAATATTTCTTACATCGCTTGACGACACCGAATATGTGGTCATTCCAACGTAAGTTGCCATTGACACAATCCAACGTAAGTTGCCATTGACACATTCCAACGTAAGTTGCAATTGACACATATACCGAGAATGGAAGGTTTATGGGTTTCGACGATGCAAGTGCCATCCATGGATAATGGCTGGGTATTTGAATTTCGCTTTAATGACAGCAGACAGCATTGAGTTTTTGAAGCATTAAATTCCACTCGGTTGATAGTTCCCCAATTGGTTATGCTGTTAATATTGGAATTTAATGAGCTTAGCATACGCTGTCGTTCCCGTTCTACAGCCGAAGAGCAGGGGCGTGAGTCCGGGAACGAATATGAAAAGCAGAGAGTGCTGTCGTCAGCAAAGGAATATATTGGATTAGAGGTAGCAGACAAGAGATCGTTGATGAAAATTAAAAAGAGTGTCGGAGACAGAACGGAGCCCTGAGGCACACCAGCATTTATTTTGTGAATATCAGACTTGAAACCATCCAAGACAATTTGAATTGAATGTTCCGAAAGGTAATTTCTAATCCATTGAAGAAGAGAGTAATCGATCCCAAGAGCACGCATTTTCGACAAAAGAGCCTGATGTCAAACTCTCAAATGCCTTAGAAATATCAAGTGCAACTATCTTGCTTTCGCCAGAATGATGTACGCTTTGGTTCGACTTTTCGGTGAGACATGCCATCAGATCACCAGTGGACCATATTGCCGGTCATTGAGAAGTTTTCGTGTTTCGAGATATTTCATTAGCTGACGGTTTATCAGCGTTTCCATGACCTTGGAAAGAAGGGACGTAAGTGCAATGCGTCTGTAGGACTGGATCTGGACCAGCGGATTTATGTAAGTTGAGATCTTTAAGTATTCTTGCTACTTCACGAGTGTGAAAGTGGATTCGTCCCATTGTAGATTCGACGCATTCAAGTGTAGGCGGGGACAAAGCACAATCTGGGAGTGTTGAGCTAGCTGCAAAGTGTGCAGCAAGCAGATTGGCTTTGTCCAAAGAGCTGACAGCTGGAATGTCATTGTAAATGAGCGTTGGGATGGAGGATGAGGCAGAATTTCTAATGTTTTTGACGAACGACCAGCAATTTTTACTGCCTTTGCTGACATTGCAGTATTTTTTGCCTCAGGTTTTGGTCGTATTGGAATTTCACACGCTGGAGAAAGACGTTGCAGTCATTTCTGGCTCGTTTAAACTTTTTTCGGTTTTCCTGTGTCGGGTTGGTCTTGTAGGACCGAAAAAACATTTCTCTAACCCTGACAGCCTCTTTACAGCTCGAGTCATACCATGCCTTTTCTTTTGGTTTGATACTGTTCATCCGATGAGGGATAAAGTATCTCATTTCAAAGAGAATAGTTGCTGTGATCATGTCAGCAGCGGCATCCATGTCGTTATCGAGGAAACAAAACGACCAGTTAAAATTCCTAAAGAAGTTGTTAAGTCCGCTCCAATTGGCTTTCTCGTATTGCCATACGGTTCTTTTAAGAATATTTTCTCTAACTGTGTGGTGGGTGTACGAGAAATTAGCTGATATGACACAATGGTCCGACGAGCCTAGAGGGGAGAGCACATCAACGCAGTACTTGTCAGGGTCAGAAGTTAAAAACAAATCCAGGGTGTTGGCGGTATGACTGTCAACGTTTGGTATTCGTGTGGGGTCATTTACAAGCCGGGTTAAGTTATTTTCCGCAGCGAAGATCTCAACACACCGTCCTTCGGGTGTTGTCTGTCCAGAATGTCGAAGCCAACCAGAATTGTGTATATTGAAATCGCCCGTAATCACGATTCCAGTATAAGGATACAGGGATACAATTCTTTGAATGGAGTCAGACAGCGCATCAAACTCGTGAAAGGTCGAGTTGCTGTCCAGTTTGGGGCTTCTGTAAATAAAGCAGTAGTGGATAATTTGCTTACGGAGATGGAATTTTAACCACATGGAATTGAATTCCGGATTGGAACAGGGACCACATTGTGGTGGAATTTGGGAAGCTACATCACTAAGCACATAAATGGCGAGACCGCGATGGGAAAAGAATAGTGGCTCTAGTTCGTAGCCAGGTAGCTTCAGATCAGAGTGATCTGAGAGGTGTGGGCGGGGATCTGCCTGTGTTTCACTAAGTGCCAAAACATCTGGTCGGTTTTTTCTTGTATGCCACTTTAATGTTTTGAATCACATTTTGGTTTTTTTTTAAAGAACTTAACACTCAAGTGGATGTGTTAAGTTTTTTTGGAAAATGGGATAAAGAGAGAAAGAAAGATTTTTTGGCTCAGTGGTTATTTCGTTCCACGGCACAGTGGTGCCATAGTACGTCCTAGGGCGCAGATTTCTGTGATTGAACTAAGCCCTACTTAAGCGAGCAATTACCCCTTAATTGTCACACTACCAGATGATATAAAAGGTTTCGCAATTCATTGTTTAAAACATTATTTTTTCTGCATCGGAAGTGAGCACATCGGATTAGTGTCAACATTGTTATCACCAAGCGCTAATTAGCTCAAGTCGCGTCATGTGTTTTCAAGTTCAAACTTGTTCGTCACCCTGTTACATAGTAATGGATTTTTAGGTTAAAGGTATGTACTCTCTATTTATCTTAGTATGTATTTTGAATTTTAATTCTATCATTAATTTTTTTATCTGCTGCTACGGCGACATATTTCTTATGTGTTGTTTTTTTGAAATTTGTTTTGAATCTAAGCTTTTACTCAAATTTGTGTGTAGTTGTAGGATTGAATTTGGTATCAAAATGTAGCTTAAAATTTCTATGTTTTGGGATAATTAAATTTTGTTGCCTTCTGCAGCCTTTGCAGGAGTTAGTCAGGGTCTACGCCACGTACTCCAGCCAAGTAGCACTTGCTACGAAATTTTAATTAATTTTTGTTCCGATTTTTACAATTTCCTTTTTTGTTTTAGGTACTAGTATTGAGTGCTCTTTTAAAAGAAAGCTTGTACTAGTTACTTGGCTGTCTATCAAAGGCAGTGAATCAGAACTCGAGCGGCGGCGTCAAGTTTTTCAAGCCATGTTGCAGTTTTTGCCTGATGTGGAAAATGTGATTCCTGATGACGAATCGAGAATCTCTGTATAAGATTTGTAGCAATTTGGAAGCAAGTCGGACGAACACATCCACGCATGGTGTCGAAGTACGCCGAATGGCTTGGAGAAAGTGAAGTGTGCTTCCAACCAACTTCTGTGGCAGATGTCAACAGTCAGCGACCAGCTGTAGTAGTGCCTTAGTCAACAGGATCTCACAAAAAGGACTTTGAGGAGTGCAGCATGAGATCACAACGACGCCGCCTAGCAGAGCTAAGTAAAATAGATAATTCCGCTGTTAACTCACTCTTGAATAATTCCAGCAGATCTAAGGCTGCTTCTGTAGAATTCAATACTGACGAAGTGTTATCTCTTATCACTGAGGCTAAGCTTACAAAACATCAGAACCTATTATTGAAAGACTTTAATAATACTCAAAGGTGTTACCATCATACAAAAAAGTATTGAAGGCTAAGAAGCGGTGTTATGCATCTGAAGTGGAAGTGTTGGTCACGGAATCGTCTGCTGAAGTAGAACTACAATCTTTATTAGATCATACTGCAACTCGGATACTGGAATTTCAAAAACAAGTTCTTGATAATATTGACATTAATGGGGATTTGGTTTTGATCGGTAAATGGGGGTTTGATTGCAGTACCGGCCACAGTGACAGTGTTTTGGAGTTTTTAGTATCGAGGATGGTACTATGTTTGTTACTTCTTATTGTCCTCTACAATTAATTTGTAAATCAAAAACTTCCGACCCAGATCAATTAGTTTGGAAAAACCCACGGCCTTCCTCCATAAGATATTGTAGGTCTATTCGATTTCAATTCGCGAAAGAAATAAAAGATCTGTATGTGCAAGAAGAGGGTTATTTCAAGAACCAAATAGATAACTTGCAACCATTCTCTTTCACCTGCAACGGTCGCGACATAAAGGTACTACATTCTTTACAATTGACTATGGTTGACGGTAAAATGTGTAGCGCCCTTAGTGACATGGCTTGTAGCAGGTGCTATATTCGTGGTTTGACTCCGGAATATATGAATGACATTGAGTAAAACCCTAGATGCTAGTAGATATCAGTTTGGCTTATCTCCTCTTCACTCATACATCCGTTTCTTTGAATATTTTATTCATCTTTCGTACAGGTTATATTTTCAAAAATGGCAAAAAGTTTAGGGAGCAGTTAGGACTGATTGTTGATAAACCGCGAAGTGGAGGAAGCGGTACATCAAAAGACGGAAACACTGCGAGAATTTTTTTTTCGAATTCAGCTATTTCAGCAGAAATCGCTGGATTAGACAAGGACCTTCTTGAAAGATGCCACCATCTGCTGCAGTGTCTTTCGTCAGGATACAACATAAATATTACAACTTTTAAAGAATATTCCCTAGAGACCGCGCATAAACTTGTTGCTGCCTATCCGTAGTAAAACTTGCCGTCATCAGTACATAAGGTACTGATTCATGGGTCGGAAGTATATAATTGAGAACTCCCTATTGTCAATAGGTGAGTTGTCGGAGGAAGCAGCCGAATCCTGTAATAAGTTAGTTAGGCTGTTTAGGCGTGACAACACCAGGAAAATGTCTCGGGTTGTCATAAACACCGACTTGATGAACAGGCTTCTTCTCAATTCTGACCCTTTTATCTCTGGTCTCAGGAAGTTGCCACGAAAGAAGAAGTCTGTTCTATCAAGAGAGGTATTACATTTGTTAGCTGTATAGATAGAGTAGTAAATTTAGTAGGTTAGTTATAGTTACGATAGCATTTAAATTTGGATTAGCTCGATATTTAAATTTTATATTCTTGATGGGTATTTCCACAAAAATCGGCCCTTCACACGAAAAAACAAAAAATAATTGTAAAGTCAAAAAAATGTCAGTAAAATATCAACAAAGGTTCAAAGTTTCAAAACGAAACAAAATATTATTTTAATTGGTTTCTTTGTTTTTCGTACCTCGAACTTTATGGCTGTTAATCAGCCTAAAAAACCTTTTTTTATTGCAAATTTGGCAACTCTGTAATTGGTTTTTTTTTCAATAAAAATTTCTTTACTTTGGGAATGAAATGTGCTTTTAGCCACTTTAAAACTATTGGTCTTGTAACCCAAGCATTTCTTTGACCTGTGTAATGGACTGGTAACTTTTTGGCTGTTGCAAATGCACGTGACCGTTGTGCTTTGCCAACAACCAGAAAAGGCAGTTTGTGCGTTCCGGTTGCGTTTGCGCATGGGATGTGATCCTCTGCTTCTATACTTTGGAACCTGGGGCCCTACTCTCTGACCCAGATGCCAGCGCTTTGTCTGGTATCATTTTCCAGTACAAGCCTGATTCGTCAGCATTAGAGATTTGATCTGCAATCAGATCTTTTTCCCTACAAACGTCCATAAATTTTTCCTGGAATGGCTTCATAGCTGCTTCATTGTTTCACACCGGTTAGTTTTAGTTGTTACCTCTACTGGCAACAAACTTTCCTTTTTCTAGTCTTTCTTGGAAAAATTTGGCTTTTCCCATCACTTCACTTGACTGTGCTATTACAAATGATTTTATTTTTTCCTCCTTGCTTTTAATGTCAAAAATAGTATACTGCATTGCAAGAACCGATAACTAGATACCTTGCCTAATCTTGTCCAAAATCTCGCACTTTTGTGAAATTGTTAACGTGATATGTTTTCTTTTCTTCAATGTTGAAGCCATAATTTAAAAAGCACACGATATGGTCGAAGAAACACCACGCAACAGTGTTAAATAAAACAAAACTGCGCGACAAATCGACTGTAAAAAATGTGAGCCCGATTCAATAAATAAAACGGTTTTTACTGACTTCACTTGATGCCTTATGACTTAAGATCCTCCCTATTTATAGTCATCTCATTGCAGCTGTCCACCCTGAAGATACGCAGTTACGCCTACGCAGTTAGCCTGTGGTCATCCCTTTGACCTACTACGCAACCAAAAATTTACGACGTCCATTTGTTGTTGACGATGATGACGTCAGCTAAAGGGTTGTAATGGTGCTGGATTGAGGTGTCATCTTCCAATATTTATGATCCAAATGTTTGTGTCTACTTATAATTGCGATTGTTGATGTGAAGTGATATCATTCTTCGTCATCGTTCTCCGGCATATCTGCTTACTCTGCGCGTCAACTTAAAGTTACTGGAAAAAGTAAGGCCCGGTGCACATAAGCTGCAAAATATGTAGATAGGAAGAAATACATTGCAGCTCATGTGCGCCAGGCCTAAGGGAACAGACTTAGTATTGCGTGGTGTGAGTGGCACTGCGAGTGACAGTAGACTCAAGTTAAATCAGTTCTTCAAATTTGCACTCTCCTTCCCTGACCCAGGGGGGTCGTTCGGATTACTGAGGCGTTCGGATTAGCGAGGCCCTGCTGTAGGTTGTAAGTAAGGCAGTAAACTCATCATGTCGTTGTATTTTTCTCTTGTTATAGGTTTCTGAAGTTTTATACAGTGGTAATATAGTAATTCTCCTGAGGTGTTTAGGTCTTCCTTGTTTTCCAAATAAAAAAATTATTTTAAATGGGGCATTTGCTTTCATACTAGTTATGTAAAAAAATTTGTGCGGTTTATCCCGCACAACATATTTTCAGCCAATTTATAATTTCTCCGTCCGTATTTTTTTTATTATTAGAAGAAATCTGTTGAATTCTACAGAAAGAAATGTTTGTCCATACCCGGCTTCATATCGCTTGATACTGCTACTGCATTTGGACTTGCATATGCGTCAATATGAACAAGCCCAGGGCAAGACCGGGTCCAGTTGTGCTCATCACAATTTTTTACAGTTTTCACGAAATCGCTAAAGAGTAGAAACAATGCATTGTTAAACTATTGTACTTAAACATAATGTGCAGAAAAAATCACAGCAGAAACCTTCCACTTCAACACCTGTGCTCGTTGTTTTTATACAGAAAATGGCTATAGTAAGCATTATATCTCAAAACAGATAAGAGGATTAAGAAAAATGGGCTGAATTAGGGCATAAACCGACTAAAAGGATAATGAAGAACAATTTGGCAGCCATAACAGAAAGTTGCGATTCGTTCGGCACACTCATGCAGTAAAAATGCTCCCAAGCTGTAGCCCCAAGAACCAATGGTTCAACAATGGTATGAAGATAATTTTTCTTTTCCCTTATTGGTGACCTCATCCATGTGGATGGATTATGAATAAGGAGAAGTATTCATTAATGAGCATCTAACGAACGGCTACATTGTTTAAATTGGTCAAAGAACAAGCCTTTGATGATGACGAACACCGGCTTCTCAGGAGGAAAAAGAAGCAACAAGAGAAGCGCGCGGTCGAGAAGACAGAGATGCTGCTCTAGAAATGGAATTCGGAAGTTTTACCAAATGTTAAAAACAACATACCATCGATACAAACCCCGACCGGAAGCCTGTACAGACGAACAAGGAAACATAATAGTAGAGTTGCAGTCGATGCTGTGGAATCGCATTTCTGTAGACTGCATAAAGGCGATGACGGGTCAAATACCGCTGTCAGGCAGAATAAACCTTTCAAACTAGACGATTTAGACCAACAATTGAGTCCAATCGACCTGGATGAAATGAAGATAGCTGCTGGAGCGGCAGGTGATGACTTGGTAAGGAGCATGTTGAAATTACGAGTATAATACATATTTGAGTTCCAATCTGGCACTGCCACATTAAAAGCTTTTGTTACATTTACACATTAATACATTTATTCATTCACACATAATGAAACTATAGTATATAAGCTAAACCTATGTTAAATAAAGTATGACTTCTATTCTAATCGTGTGACAACGAACTCTTGTTTTTTTTTTTTTACTGATAACCAACTCATCTGTAAAATATGGTCTAACAAATGTAGGCCCGATGAATGAAAACTCACATTGTTTGTCCGATCCTCAAGGAAGAGGACCCTCTGAACTGCACCAAATATGGAGGCATCAGCCTTCTTAGTATCGCCTACAAGATCCTATCTGCCGTTTTGTATGAACATCTGACGCCGTTGGTCAACGACCTGATTGGTCCATATCAGTGTGGCTTCATACCAGGAAAGCCCACCATCGTCCAAATTTTCACATTACGGCAGCGGTTTTAAGGCCGCTTATGACAGCATCTACATATAGAGACAAACTATATAGAGCAATGTCTAGTCTTGGCATCCCTGCCAAACTCGTCCGTTTGTGCAGGATGACGATGAAGAATGCACGCTGGTCTCACCGAGGCTGATGTCAAAAATGATTTACAGAAGGCGGTACACTACCATGCGATTATTTTAACAAAACTCACGCGCCTACATAACATGCACAATCTTTCAAAATTCCGTCCAATTATTCGCGTATGTCGATGATATTGACATAATCGGAAGAAAACATCGTGATGTCAGTGGAGTTTTCGCGGCTGAGATGGCTGGAACATGTATGTAGAAAGAATACCAATGCTCGGGAAAGTTTTTGAATCTGCCCCCAAGGGACAGCGCAGTAGAGGAAGAACCCTACACAGGTGGCGCACGCAATTGGAAGGGGACCTCAACCAAATTGGTTCGCAAAACTGGAGGCTGTTAACTAAAGACCGAGATGGCTGGGGACTCTTGTTGATTGAGGCCCAGGTTCACCCGGACTGTAGGGCTTACTCGATGACGATGAATAGAACCTTAGTATCAAAATAATGAGAACGGAGATGCATTTTGCCACGCAACTATTAACTCGCTGTAGCAACAAAAGTGGAAGCTACTATCGGAACTAAAAACCTTGTACATGGAGATTACTGGCAGACATGATTCGGAAGTCATGGCACTGCAAACAAATTCCTTATGCGCACATTCCACATTCCACATTCGATATGATATACATACCTATGGAAAACTGGCTATTTGGGAACTCATGTTTCACTGAGCTCAATGAAAAAAATGTGGTAAAAATGTCATCGATCAAAACGATCTTTGAATTATTGAAAAGTAAAAACTCAGTGCGAATCGATGGGATACCGAACATCGTACTACCTATATACCTCAACATCTTGAACTAAAAGCAGTAGATATTCTAATAGTAATGCAATGAATTAAGTCCGCTATCCACCATTTTGAGAACAATGGTGATGCGTCCTATTCTCAAAAGGGATAAAGGCGTGTCCAATCCGGTCAATCTACGTTCGAAAAATCTCATTCCAAGCAGCAGTAAGGAATTTAAAAAGGTGATCAGTAGAGCCTTGACTGACTGGGTTAAGGACACGAGTTTAATATGTATACAATAGGTACATTAGTTTCTGTCCTTAAGGCAACTGTCTGTATCTTAATATTTCATACATCAATTACAAGCTTTTTAAGTTCAATTTATGAAATTTATTAAATCTTAAGATTACAATTTTGCAATTTTGTTATAAGAAATGAAATAATAAATAAATAAATAAATAAATAATATTGTAATAATTCTTGAGAACGAATTCGGTTTCAAGGCAGGGCATGATATACATATGACATGCCACGTCTAAGCTGATATCTGATATCAAACGGAACAAAAGCAAGCAGCAATGCACGGGTGCCTGCTTGATTGACTAGCAGAACCTAGTGGCCTCGCCACACTGAATCGAGTCCTTGTGCATAATTTTTACCTTCGAAATGAAATAGAGAATTGGCGATTCGAGAACTCGGGCTTTACCCAGTTTAGTGACGAAAATATGTCAAATAACGTCATCACCAACGATAGGGTACTACCCCGGTTCATTTTGAAGGAAGAGCTCCAAACGATCTTCGAATCGCTTAGAAGTAAGAAATTAGTGGGAACCGACGAAATACCAAACATTGTGCTTCGACATCTCCCACTAGAAGCGGTAAACATTTATGCCACCCTGTTTAACTGCGGTTAAACCTAAAAGGGATAAAGATACTTCCAATCCGGCGAATCTCCGCTCGATCAGTCTTCTTCCAAACATCAGTAAGGTTTTCGAGAAGGTGATCAATAGAGTCCTGACTAAGTGGGTTGAAGACAAACATATCGTTCCGGATAATCAATTTGGTTTCAAGGCGGGGCATGATATCATTCATGCTGCGTCTAAACTGGTTTCTGATATCCAATGGAACAAAGGCAAGAACCAGTGCACTGGTGCCTGCCTGATTGACTTGGAGAAGGCCTTCGATACCGTATGGCTAGAAGGACTCTTTTTCAAGCTGGACAGGTTGGGCATTAGTAAACCACTGCTGTATATTCTTTTTGATATGCTTTCCAGTAGACAGTTCATCGTGAAGAATGGCTATGTGACTTCTGCTGGAACATTTAACATTAAAAACGGTCTGCAACAAGGTGTGTTAAATTCGCCGATCCTATTCAACATTTACACAAGTGATCTGATAGGTTCACTTCACCATGCCATAGCGTACGCAGACGACTTAATAGCGTACAGATCAGGTCCAAAGATTGAGGTCATTAACATACTTTTGCAACGTGATTTCGATAAAATTAAACAATATTGCGATGACTGCAAGTTGAAAATCAACTTTCAGAAATCGGAAATCATTCTGTTTAGGACGGCTTTGTCTAGGGCCTTTAGGGATACCAGAAAGAATTGGCGAAAGTTCTCTATCGTCGGACAACATGGACAGCCACTTGCTTGTCGAAATGTAGTCAGATACCTTGGGATCTGGAGGGATCAATATCTGTATTTTAACAAACATATAGATGTTGCTCTGGCCAGAGCCAAAGGTGCTTTTGCCCTTACAAAGAGACTGTTTTAAAACAGTCAACTCGATGCGGGGGTGAAGGTGATCTGTTACATGGCCCTTATCAGGCCAATGCTTGTATTTGGGTGTCCCGTGTGGTTTAACGTGAGAGCAAGTTTATTTGAAAAGATTCGGGTGTTTGAGAAGGCTTGTCTTAGGACTTGTCTTCGCTTATACAGAACACCAGAGTCTGAGTACATAAAATTCTATCCTAATGAGGTCTTATACAATAGAGCGAACCTGATAAGAGTGGACAATTTCGTCATTAAGTTGACTCGAAGGCACATTGCAAGAGCAATGACTTCATCGAACAACCTGATCTCCGGGGCTTACTACCCCAATTATATGTATCACGAGAGAGCTCGCTTTGACGGCTTTATTCCTCCAGAAGCGTTCTTCTATCTGGATAGCAAAGGTCTGATCCAGGACAGATTGGCGGTGCCGCTAATCTTCCACGTCGCTCGAATAGCTGCGGACAGGCGACTCAACTACGAGAGAGACATCGCACATGGCAGTGCGGAGCGTCCCCGGTTCAGTAGGGAGGTAGGGAGTCGTGACAGCAGCACCAGCAATTTTGGTGGCTTGATGAAGACGAGGATGTTTCGTCGTCGAACTCCTCCAGTGATACGTAGCTTCATGTGAAGCAGAGTGGCCCAGCTTAATTTTTGTTTTTTTTTAGCCATGGCCGGCTTATATAGTTTTAGGTAGGTTTAAGTTAGAGTTTAAGAAAAAAAAATATATAAAAGCAAAAAAAAATATAAATAAAAATAAAAAATTATAAAAAAATATATATATACAGATGTGTATATGCATATATTTATATATGAAGTGTGTATGTATTGTATATTAGATTGCATATATGTGTGTATGAACGTATTATATGTAAGTAGGTTAAGTAGATTACGATTTATTTTTTAGGTAGTCTGTAAGTTTAATTAAAAAAAAAAATTTCCATATACTAAGTTTTTGATTAAAATTAATTTTTCTTAGTTTTAGTTGTAATGTTAAATATAAAATTAAATATAGACAGTAAGATCCGTCGAAAGACTTAGTTTAAGAGTTAGGTTTAACTTAGAGTTCCCGTATGGGGCCAGTATGTTAGAATAAGACTATTTGTAAGTTATTTAAGCTAATTTTTAAGCATTTTTTTGTCTAGCATGTAAGAGTAAATTAAGTAATATAAATAAAAATGCATTTGAATTGAATTGCATCGGTTCCCGCTAGATCACCGAAATCAAGCAGTGTTGGGCGCTGTAAGTACGTAGGTAGGTGTCCACGTGGGAACTCAGTACTCCGCGTGCTGTTGACAAAACGCGCCACAAGGGCATAGTACCCCGGCGTTAAATCCCGGACCCTACAAATTAATTTGTATCGTTCCCTTGATAATAATAATAATAATAAGATTCTCTTACGAAGTGAAATGTATTCTATATACATACATAAGTGAAATATATGTATGTATATAGGGGTTATTCTAAGCTAAACTGGAACTCTCTGTTGGAGCTTAGAACCGGAATTCTTGTTTTGGTAATATGCGTACTCGTATTATGATAGTTTGGTGTATCAATATTTATACTTCTGTAGTACGGTGGTCAAAAGTTCATCAGAAAACCAAATCGTGAAACTAAAATGCCTTTAGAGATAATAATGTCTCAGCATCATAATTTGTAAAGGCACGGCAGCATTAGAATTGATTAGAAATATGTTCTGTTGCGCATTTTTATTTAAAAAAGTTCCTATGGACTGATTGCTCCAAAGCGCTGGCAGCCCTAGACGTGATCGACGGTTGGTGCACTACGAATTGGCTTTCAGCAAATCCTCTCAAAACTGAGATTGTTCTCTTAACGAGAAGGTGGAAGCTTACTGGTCTGACTCATGTAGTGCGTAAAAGCATCACCATTCAATTCTTCAACGAAGCTAAATATTTGGGTATCACTCTGGATAAAAAACTTCTTGGGACTGAACGTGTTACCTCGAAAGCTTTTAAGTCGCTGTCGGGTTTCCGGCAGGGCAAAGGAGAGGCCTGTCACCGAGGAAGGTCCTTCGGATCTATGTGGCTATGATAAGACCAATTACTTCTTGTGGTTCGGTTGTCTGGAGGAATAAGCTTTCAGTAAAATATGTCACTGCTACATGTGGAATTTCCCTAGAATGCCTGGCTCTGCTCTGATGACTCTCAAGCAACTTGATATTCATATCACGGGCTGCACTATCAAAGGCATCTTCCGTTTAAAGAAAAGTGGTCTCTAGCTCAACACGTACTGGAGTTGTAATAACCTCGCGCGACGACCTAACGCTTTTGTCTTTCAGGTGGAGGTGTTACATTTTACTACTCGTCTGCCTTCCAAGCGGAGATCTAAGAAGTCCTGGTAACGAAGTATATTGCGAGATACCAGTCGAGCTGGTGAAGCATTTATTACATGTGTAGCGATAGCCAAGCCTTACGTAAAGCCTTTCTGAACCCTCTCACGATTGCCAAATAAGATTTTATTGAACGAAATCGGAAGGATGAATTGAGTTCCAGGTCACAGTGCGATCACAGGAAATGTAATTGCCGATGAACTCAGAGAAGAGTTTTTCAGGACTTAAACCTACTTACGCTAGGTCTACCTGCGTGCTCGCAACTGTAGACGGCCTGATTTTCCGAGGAGTCGATAGGTCAGAGGCTTTCCTGATGTCTCTCAATAGAAGACACTACATGCTTCTTAGTGGCGACGTGACGGGGCACTACACTTGTGCTAAGCACTTAAGTGTGCTGGGCGGAAGTGACACAACATTTACACCTCCGTAAATGTCCAGCTTCCTATGCCCTGTCTTCGTATCATCCTGCAGGTACTCGGGCAGATGTGATGAGTGCTGGTACCACAGACATTTTATCACTAAAGCGCTTACTTATAAAGAAAGGCATAAAAGACGACATCATCAACATATTCATGACAGTTAATCATGATTAAAGACCCATGGCTCTAATTGTATGTTTAGTATATTAGAAGTCCAAACTCATCGGCTCTCTATCAATAGCACCATCCATCCCTTCCAAAATTTTCTTAATCATCTTCAACTCGATTATGCAGAGGATAATGAAACCACAGAGTATTGTACATTCTCCTTGATTATTCCCCTCTCTGCCACTTAAGGAGGTTCTTCTTCCTCAAGAGTACATCGACTTCCTCAAATTTATAAGGAAAACTGAGTGGTCTTAATAATCTTTTCTAGGTGGGTAGCCGTGGCTCATGTATGTAGTAGTATATTGGCTTCCCAATCGGATGGTTCGGGGTTCAATACCAGCCGTGGCCGAAAGTCGTTTTCTCAGGCAACTAAAATCTCGTGAGATGAATGCTGGCCTAAATCCACCATCAGGTCAATTTACACTAAAAATTTAGGCTCCCCATTAAATGTTGGATGCCACCCATGGAGCGAAATAACCACTGAGCCCAAACATCTTTCTTTCTCATTCTGTCCCATTTTCCAAAAAACTCAACACATGCTTTGGCATCATCAAATTTGGCATTATCAAATGCTTTTGTATAGAATATGGACAATTCAAACACTGAACATTATTCTGGCTTTTCAATCTTTCATCAGAACATTCGTAGCTTAAGATCAAACTTCGACACTTTTCTCATTCATCTTGCATCTCCTGGATCATTTAACTGATATTATATTATGTTATTATGAATTTAAAGCAAACTGTAATGAGTCGTACGTGGTTTTCTACAGAAACGAGCTAATTATTCATGAAATTCAAAAAATCAGTTTGGATAGTGCTAATATTATTAAAGTTTCTTGCGAAGTCGCTAGCATTTTTACTGTTTTTGCATATATAACATATGTTGTATAAATATACAGTGACGGTCTTTTTGGATGATTTTCTCGGATTACTGATATCTCTAACATATGAAAATACAATTTTGCTAGGAGATTTCAACATAAATATACTGGCTGATCCAGTAGATGCTAATAGCTTATCAAATATCAGTTTCAAATATTAATTTTACCATCTTTTGGTTTTAAATCTTTACTAAATCGCCTGACTAGGCTCCTGCTTAGATCATATTTTTATAAGGCTTCATGATAGAAATATTATCGGCGATAAAGTCAAAGCCTACTATCTGTGTACAATGGACCACAAACTATCTTGCATCCAACTTGATCATTATATTCTAAGCAAAAGACCTATTGTAATCAAGACCTCTTCCAAAATAGATTTCGTAGCTCTGAAAAATGAATTAAACTTTGAGTCCTGAGAGTATATTTACAATACAGATGACCCATCTATTGCTTTTGGTCTCTTTCCTAAAAAGTTACAGTCTTTTATCACCTTGATCAAAAAGTTCCCGCACCACACCACCGTGTGGTGCACCCATTGTTTCGATTTGAGTTCTATTTTTTGTGTTAAGTTGGTAAATCTGTTGTTGACATTCCCTCTAAATCTTAGCGTCATAGCTTCACATTTGCAAAAGTTACGTAGCCAAGAGTACATCTATCTCTGTGTGTTGGCTATTTTGTACAATTTTAGAAATGGATTTCAATTTGCAACAACGAATTTGTGTTAAATTTTGCGGAAAAAACGGATTTAATGGTGCGCGAACGTTGGAAATGTTGGAAAAGTGTTTCGGCAACGATTCGCTAAAGAAAACGGTGGTTTACCAGTGGCACGAGCGGTTCAAAAATGGCCGTGAGTCAATCGAAGATGATGAACTCAGTGGCAGACCATCGACATCGAAAACTGACGAAAACTTTGATGAAGTAAAAGAAATGTTGGTCAATAACCGTAAATTAACCATCACCATCAGAGAGATAGCGGAGGACTTGAGCATTGCCTATGAAACCGCCCAAGACATTTTGGTTAATGATTTGGGTTTCCGTCGTGTAGCAGCAAAGTTGGTGGCAAAAGACCTCAATTTCATGCAAAAAAGAGAAGGTGTTGACGTCGCAAAAGAGATGATTTGCGAGGCTGAATCCAATCCTACATTCATCAAAAAGTTCATTACTGGAGACGAGACGTGGGTTTACATCAGGCAAGTGAATGGCGTTTACCAAATGAGCCGAGACCAAAAAACCACGTCGTTTTCAGTCAAAAAAGAAGGCAATGCTCACGGTTTTCATGGATTAAATACAACGGTGTAGTGCATCATGAATTTTTGCCAGAAGGTCAGATAGTAAACAAGAGACGTTAGCGTGAAGCAATTCGCCGAAAGAGTCCAGAAAAGTGGGCAGAAAACTCGTGGATTTTGCACCATGATAACGCACCGTCGCGTCGCACAGTGCCATCATTATTCGTAATTTTTTGACGAAAAATGCAACAAATACCATCCAACAGCCACCGAATTCACCTGATTTGGCTCCCTGTGACTTCTTCTTCAATCGCGTTAAGAAACCACTACGGGGAACGCGTTTCAGCAGCCGAGAGGAAGTAATGGAAAAATCGCAGGAAGCACTGATGTACATACCGAAAATCGAATATAAAAACTGTTTCGAGGATTGGATCAGGCGCTGGCATAAGTGTGTTGCAGTCGATGGGGATTTAGATGAATAAAATTGTATTTCTAATTTTCTGAATATATTCCAGGAACTTTTTGACATAGGAAGCTTCTAATCGAAACGTTTAGCGTAATAGCTAAACTCGGCTTCTCTTATTTTTGCATTTACTTTATTCAGTAATAATCAGGAATTCTAAATCGTTTCCATTTTTTTGTACGTTTATTTTTTAAGCTCAGCAATTTCTGGTGTAAACCTCCTAATGTTGTTATATTTTACAGATTCCGTTTTAATGGGAACATATGTATCAAAAAGGTGTGTTATCATGCTGTTATAATATTCAACTGGGACGTCAACTGATGTTTCGTTAAATATTGGCTGTAAACTAACGCGTATAAGATCTTGCTCAAGTAGAGCCTTGTCTAAATGTCTAAAGTCTCTAAACCTATATGTCAAGGGTTTTCTAGTAGTAGTTAAGTTAAAAGTGGCAAAGATAAGATCATGTCTAGAAAAAGATCTATGCCAAACTAAACGTAACATGATAACTTACTTTTGCCAGATTTTTAAAATTTTCTTGCTTCCTTTTTATGCTTAATATTGTCCCCACCAACAGTCTTTCTTTGTTTTACAATATTTAGTTAGTTTAGATAGATCCGCTTCTTGTCCTCAAGACAACTGTCTGTATCTTAATATCTATTTCATACAGCAATTACAAACTTTTGATATTATTTTATGAAATTTATTAAATCTTATGATTCAATTTTATAATGAGTAATGAAATAATAAAATAAATAATTGTCGCTGTCGCACGACGGTATGTATGTGTGAGTATATGCTACATATATGTACAATATCGGCACCGCCTATTCTAAACGAAGACAAGATGGAGTGCATTGTAAACACCATTTTCCCAACTCATCCGGTTAGGCCTCCCGACAACACACAAGCCCGACGACAGGAAACTCCAGGTTTTAACGAAGAAGAGTTGGGATTAGCAGTGCAGAGAATGAAAAACAGAAAAGCACCCGGCCCAGATGGAATTCCAGCAGAAGTAATAAAAGTGACTGCCTAAGCATGCCCTAACCTGCTGCTCAACATGTACAACAGTTGCCTCGAAGAAGGAGTCTTCCCAAAGAGCTGGAAAAAGTAACGATTGGTACTGCTCAGCAGTAGCCTGATCAAACCGCCCAACAAAGAAGTTGCCGCTGTAAGAAGATTGTTTTGCTGGCAACCCTGGACGTAAGAAATGCATTCAACTCAGCCAGGTGGAGTGATATACAAAATGCGCTAGAAAATAGATTCAAAATCCCATCCCCCAGCTGATCTACGAGACCACAGAAGGCCTACGAAGGAAGGAAGTAACATCTATAGCAGCACAGGGATCAATCCTGGGACCAGACCTCTGGAACATCTCCTATGATGATATACTGCCGATGGAGATGCCCGAAAACACTTTTCTCGTTGGGTACGCAGACAACATGGCGGCAGTGATAACGGCAAGAGACACTGAAAACGCGCATAGAAAGTTGAACCAAATCATGTGACGAACAACCTTCTGGATGGATGAGCACGGTCTTAGTTTGGCAACAGAGAAAGCTGTCCTAGCGGCACAAAGGAAGTACGTCCACGAAAACAAGGCGGAAATCGGATTGGAAGCGGCAATCGACCAAGCAGAGCAGCAAACGATACAGAAGTGGCAAGAGCGCTGGGTCTCGGAAAGCAGAGGAAAGTGGACAGCGAGGCTGATAAGAAATGTGGCTGAGTGGAAAGACCGGAATCACGAGGAGGTCAACTACTTCGTCACCCAGTTCCTCACCGGAACCCGGAAATTTCAAAGCCTTTTTACATAGGATCGGCAAAACGGATAGTCCAGCCTGCCAGTACGGTGACTCCCCAGCAAACGTACATACATCACACATTTTTTGCCTGAAGAAAATGGGTAGCCCAACGCGCAGCACTGGAAAACAGCATTGGTGCCTTCAAATCAGAAAACGTAGTGGATAAAATGCTGACGAGTGACCTGAACTGGGGAAGAATTTGCAAGTTTGTGGAAGATATTCTCAGAAGAAAGAAAAGAGAAAAGAGAAGAAGAACAATGCCGCGAAAGCACGTAAACCCGAAAGGGTGTAGGATCACAGCCCCTTGAAGTAATACGAAGAGCGGTCCCAGGGGATAGTGTCAGAAGCCACAGGGTTGGGAGGAGTTTTAGTCCGTATGATTCGAAACCATACGGGGAGAGCCGGACACACGGGGATGGTCAACGCCAACAGACCTCCTTATGGTGCGTAAGGCATTTCTCTTCCCCCCAAAAGGAAAAAAAAAAAACATATACATATGTACAGTAAATGAGTCTTATATTCATACATTATTATAACCGCCGACTTTTTTTCGGTTTGAAATCGTAGAATCAGGACAAGATAGCTACTTAATCTTTGACACCAAAAATATAGTACTCGTATGTTACATGAAAAAAGCATTCCCCAGAATTGTAAACAATTTTGTTCTGCTTGTCCGGCATAGTTTGCTTTAATCAGCCAAGTTCCAAGTGTACATATGTTTTCCAATCTTAACATTACTTGTAACCTTTGTCCCGAATTTCAACTCTTCACATAGTTTAATTAACCATAAAACTACGAACTGGACGGTTGTAAGCACCTACAAATATAAGCTACACTTTTCAATTCAAATCGGTCTTACAGTTCAAACTTTAAAGATGTTCATGTTACCAACAAATATAAGTACTACAATTAACTTGCAATGAGGTTTATAGTAGAGTTTCGCACGAGACAACATTAAGAGAACATTGTTAAGTGAGTAAAGAGACTGAAAGCTTAGTCCTAAGTGGCAAGGTAGAAAACTGACTCAAAGCAAAGCTTACGAATACACCCCATATGCGTTCGAGGTGCGATAAAAACCTCAACCAAGTGGTTTTTCGCTAACAGTATGGTGCAGGTGTTCTAGGTGAAGAAGTTTTAATATCTATTTATCGATTTTGAGCTCTGGATTTAAGCTCGCGCAAAAGTGATCTTTGGTCGAAATTATTCGAAGGCAGAATTGCGTAGTGTACGGGTGCAAATTGAGTGTAAATTTATTTTGTTATTTATAAGTGGATTACACGAATTACAACAATGCGACGTTCAATGTTTTATTTTGCAATAATATTGGTTTTTGGCATTCAGTGCGTACATTCGAAATTGCGTAAGTATATAAAGTTTTTTTTCTAATTCACATTGGGGAAAAAATATTTTTCCCAGTAAACCAAAGTGTGTTAGGATAAAATACTCATGATTACAATAGTTATTGGTGTTGAAAAATCGGAAATGATTGGGATATAAGAACTTTACCACTGTGTCTATAAATTTTTGTCTACATATAAATAAATTACCAAAAAAAAAAACTATGCTTTTGAAGTGCTGGTTGTAAGACTTGTTAGTTGTGCAAATTGCTGACTTAATTCATACTTAGAGACTTACCATGTTTCCATCAAAGAGTCCATTGTCTCATTCAATTTGGTAAATTTTGAACACTACCTGGAATGGAAAAAAATCAAAGTTCGTTAGGGTATTAATACAGGTTCTTGTAATTTGTAACCAAAACTTCTGCAAGTTGATCTAAGAAACAACTGAAAGCTCGATGCTTTTTAGCGGTTTTAAAAAATTGATTGAAATTGAGATAAAAACAACGTAGTTGTTGATTTTTAATTTTTAACACTCGGGAGTTTCCAAATAAAAAAAAAAATTAACTTGAGGTAAGATTTTTTGTAGGTATTGAAGACAATGAGATCAATAGAAGTACGTTTAGTGAATTGCGTTTTTGATAACAAAGATGTATTTTCACTGTGGCTGGGATTTAAATAGCAACATGATTATGCCCACACAAGTTGGCAACAAGTGCTCCACAGCATTTTTAATAGTTTGCCGAATCTTAAATTCGGCCGTATTTCGTAGCCCAAACTTAAGTAACGCCGAAAAAATAATGGAAATAACACCAGATATTGCCATGCAAAAAATTCTGCATTTTTATTGAGAGTTTCAATTTGTGAAAAAAAAATTCCTAGAAAATGAAGTAGATATATGGTATTTTCTTACAAAATAAAAAAGAACCTTATACCATTTCCAAAACTCTAACAAGTCCAACGTTAATCATAATACGCAGACACCTATGTCCAAAGTGGATGGACAAAACGCCCGCGACTATGTTTGGTCTTAAACGCCAGCCCAGAGAGAGTAGGTGCCGCACTTCACGCGATTCATTTGTTTAAACTTCACTTTCCGGGGTGGTTTAGATGCTCACGCGACTTCGTCGCTCCGCTAAGCTTACCCCAACAACTGTCAGGCAGGCGCCTATGCTGAAGGTAGGTGGACAAACCATTTTAGTCCTGTGAGCTTTTGGCCTTTGGAATTATGTCCCTACCCCTGTCATTAAAACAAAGAGAAAAATTTTGCTTGATTTGATACAAATTTGAAAACGAAATAACGCCGAATTGGTTTTATTTCGTTGGAAATTCGACCTTATTTCGTTTTGAAAACGAAATAACACCAAGTTCGGCCTTATTTCACGTCACCTAGATTCAATAGCGTTCTAGAATGATTGCCATTTTAAATTCTCCGTTAACGACTATGGCCCTTAAGATAACAATACTCGTATTATAATTAATTATCTTGATTAATCGACGATGAACCTCTTGGGTGTATTTATGTGTACTTTCGAAAATACACAATCACTTCTGAACTATGCACAATGTGCACTGCTTTAGGTATTCTATTTCAAATAGTGACCGTTTTTTTTTTACATCGATCGTAGTCTTTTCGATATAATCATCTGGGTGCAAGAAGTTTTTTACTACTTTGTTGTAATCATTTCTTGGAGTTATGGGGCAGTCGTCATTTCAAAAGTAAAGGGAGTGCGACTCTGGATTTTATGTGGCACCACTTCGAAAAATTGTCAAATTCCTTTTTCAGTTATAAGGCAGTTTCTGCAGTTGTAAGGCATTTTAGTTTTAAATGTGAAGATGGACAAAAATCTTAAAGTTTAAAACCGTTTATTCTTTCTCTTACTGTGTTTAGTAGTTTTACTTTGTCTGAACTTCCGATTAAATAAATCCTCAGTCACAAGCGTCCGGAAACGCTTGTTGTAGAATTTTGCTGGTTAACCCATTCCACCACTAATAATATGACATAATTTGTTAATTAAAAATACTATTTAATTATTACAACTTATTTCAAGGAAAACTTAACACTAAACTTCACATACAATTAAAACGGTACAACATAGAACTAAATTTTTTTATTTGGATATTCGTTTAATCTTCATCTCCAGGCAGTTTTGGAAGGGTATGGTATTTTTTGAAACATTCTGACATGTGGAGAGCCAACAAGCATTTCTCACATTCCCATCGTGATCCACTTTTCTTTTTCAGTAATGAACACATTTTACGAAGCCTGGACGGGTTTTGTTTGACAGGATTTGGAGGAATTTAGGGAAATGTGTCCATTGTAATCGTAAAGGGCATTTTCCTCCAGATGCCCTTCCTCGTCTCTTATATGGTGGTAGCGTAATATTCTCTAATATGTTTTCCGCAACACCTATTCTATAGTCGCTACCTTTGCACATTAGACATATTTTTATGTAAATGTATTATATAAAGCCATGTCGGCCAAATAAAATTTTTTTGTATCCCGATCATTTCTGTCGACTCCACACATCCCACTATTATAATCGATGCCTGCCTTGGGTTTTAGAATGGGATTTGTAGTCATTTTTACCCGTACCCGTCATAGAAATATTTGAATGCATGGTTGACAGCATATGAATGGGTTTTTGTCAATCCATCTCATTGCAGCTATGTATGGCTAAACAAAATTTGGACATCACCTCGATTAAATTTCTCTTGTTTTTTTTGCATTTATTCTGTACGTTGGCGGCATATTTTTCCTCATGCAACGAACTGTTCCTACTGCATTTACTTTTTTATTTTTTAAATTATGAAATAAAACTGGCGATGAATACCAGTTGTCTACGAATACCAGTTATCTCGAACTAGATTCGCAGATTTTGTAAATTGTTATGCCAAATCTTGCCCTTTTTGATTTGTTGAATTGGACATAACTGAGGTATCCGCGAAACTTCATCAATAATTCGTCGATAGACAACTACTCATTGGGTCTATATGTCGTGAATTTATTTTTCAAATAATTATTATTGAACGAATTTTAAATACGAGTAATTTATCACTTTTATCTAACAGAGCATTGTCTGCAAAATGCAAATTTAAAAGATTTTTTTCAAATCGTTTGAATCTCATTATTGCTCTAAAAAAGGTGTTTCTGTCGATTTTTCACTCCAATATGACCTCAGTGTATTCTTCTTCACCTGACTTTGGAATATACAGATCACAAAAAATGCTTTTATTTCATCTGCAGATACATCAAACCACTTGTCATCAGGTGCTGTTGTGTGTTTTTGGTTTGCAAATCTGTTAGTTTCATCTGCAATCATTTGGAAAAAATCGTCGCCAAAAATTATTTCATAGATGTCATACGGCGTAGGATTTCGTCCTAAATTTGGTTCTGCCAAGCGACATAAGCCTGGTAAAGGAATTTTGGATATCTGAACTGAGTCTGTATTAGAAATCCCTTCCTCATTTTTCCTTTTTTTGCTAGGTAACTCACGATCTACGTGTTGTTCTATTGCACTTTCACTTGACACTTCAGAATCACTATTTGAACAGTCCAAATCGTTTTTCGAAGATATAAAATCACTTGAATCACTAGCACATTCTTCAATTTCATTTTCATTACAACTTTCCAGAAGCATGGAACAATCATTTCAACTTCATTTGATAACATATTACGAGCGCGACGAGATCGTTTACTACTGTTGGCGGACATTTTGGAAACACTGTTCGTTGTCAAAATACAAGTTAAAAATAATACGTAAAAGACATTAGTAGTTATGTATATTTTTTCATCAAAATATCATTCGTAATTATTTTATCAACGATATTTACATGAATAAAGTTGTTATCAATGATTTTTTATGCATAAAATGATTACGCAAGGACAGACCGGCGTTTTGCCGGCTTGGCGCTTTAATACCATAATATAGTTGGCCGGCGATTCGCCGTCGTCATGTGTCAATAGGTTAATTGGGCTGGTGGAGCAGTTCCGGGCCCTAATCGCGGCAGCAATATAATGGTCATGATCATGATCATGGTTGCGTTTGGTTTATCTGTAACGATGCACGTTATGCTGACGTCGTCCTCGTCACACCAACCATCTACTTTGAAAAGGTGTAGTAGCTATTCTTACATTGCATGTGGATTTTCGGTACCTCAGAAGTGACAATTTTGAATATTCGCATATATTCCTTGGTGGAATGGAAATTGGGCTTGTCCCTTTGTTTAGGAGACGGTCTCCTAACAATGGGTAGAGAAGTATTTGCGCTTTGCACTTTCTTCTTTCATGAAAATTCGTAGTAAATACCTATCGTATAGTCGATATTTGATTTTTAAATGTCTACAGTTACAGAGACAATATTTCGACTGCTTCGGGGCCAACCAATACTGCTACTGTATCGGGTTGAGCAAGTCGCTTTGAGGTAAGTAGCTTAACGGCCAGTTGTGCCATACATCCAATGTAGAGAAGACGATTTTACCAACTACCAATTAAACACAACAAAAGCATTGACGTAATAATTTCATCTAGGTCTTTTTTATTTCAGCATACTTCACAGATGTCCGTTTTGAAATCGCTAAGGTTCATTATATTAGGGAGAGAGTGGTGACCTATAACAACTTTTTTGAGGTTGAATACTTTAAAAAAGAAGCACAAGAGCTAACTTCTTCCTCGTCTCTGTGTATCCTGTACATGCCATTGTACAAAACGTTTAAAACCTAAGCATGTCGCTCACTCTCTGGTAAATACATTCACTGTTAATACATAATACATTGGGCTAGAGTGATGTGCACACTTAATTTTCCTCAGCGCTCTTTTTCAACTGGTTATTGACATTTCATTGTGTTTTGCATCCGAATTTCTGCCCTAACGTAATTTTAAATTGATTGCCTCTTCTCTTATAGCTTTGACACGATCAAGAAGTTTAGGATCTTTAGCAGCCCCTTCCAATGCGTCATGAGCAGCTAATCGATCTTCGCAACGACCAACAGAATGGTTTAGGTTTCTTGAAATCACCGAGTCCACGAGAACAAGTTTCAATTTCGTGAATGCGTGAAAGTAAATTGTTGTTCAATTTGTCCCACCGATCTCGGATATCCTGGAGTTCTGCTTTAATTGGATCCTTGTCGACATCGAAACTGGACAGGAATGCGTCACCCAAAGCCTTCGAATTTTCGTATTTCCCAGTTCTCTTCCAAACTTCACTCCGGAATGCTTGCAAATCCGCCTTTGCTCTTTTTAGTCTTTTTGGTACGCATACCAGGTTTCAATTCTAATTGCTTATCTTCAGCACCACGATAAGGAAGCTTCTAAGCCTTGAGTATACTTCTAGCAGTGTTCCATGCAGGTTTGTAGACGGGTATGACGATCTACAGCATCACGACGTAACTTATCCCATTGTTGCTAAATACGTTCCAGGTCACGTTGCACTCCAATCTTGAGTAACTCCAGGACGTGTGGCCATATCTTTAGGCTCATGCGTATCCATTTGATGGTGAAGTGTTGGTTTATGCGCTGAAACTAAAAGACGAGGAGATTAAACATGCAGGATCTCCTAGTATATTGCAAAGGGCAGCTGCTGTTGGTTCGGCAGCTGTCAAGAGGGGTCTTTGACCTTAAAGTTGTCTTTCCAAATTTTCAATTTTACGTAAGTTTTCTTCGGGCTCTCCGTCAGCTGGTAAACTATCCAAGTTATGGCTAATGTTGTGCAATGCTCCCCGTAAACGTCCTATAGCCGCATAGAATTCCTTACTACTGCCCGCTGCACCACCTAAACTGTTAGCTCGTTCATCTAAACGTGTAACTAGGTCTTCCCATTTCTTCTGAATATCCTGAAGCTTTTTAACTATGGCTTGTCTCTCTGATGATGATTCTTTAATATGATCTAATACTTCAAATGCAATTTCTTGAAGATAACTAAGCTGTGGCTGCTGTGAACGGAATTGTTCGCGTGGTCCCAAGACTGTTAGCATACGTTCTTTACTGTTAAGCCAATTTTTCAAACTGTCATGTGTATCTAAGAAATCGCGAAGCTGTTCAGAGAAATTTATGCGGCTCTTGCATAGATCATTAATATTTTTCCACTTTTTAACAATATTATCATGTTCATGGTGCAATCGCTCAGCTCCTGGTACATTAGATTTGCGACGGAGTAGATCTTTAACTTGAGCCTTCATTGAATCCAATAAGTTTTGCTTACATATCTTCAAGAATTTTACGCTGTTTCCTATGTTATTTCTGATATACGGTCAAACAAAGCGAATGTTAATGCTAGTCGCACGACTGTTGTGTATGACAAAGTTTTAGGTTTAAATGGCATTTTTTCAGTCATTAAAACGTGCAAAATTGTATGTTTTTGTTTATACTCGTGTGTTAAAATTGTGGCTTTCATGAAGTTAGAGCAGAATTTAACTGCTGACCTGTTACTATGAAATTTAACGAAACCTAAAATAACCAACATATTTGTGTTCATGTTTTTATTTTAGAAAATTGTAGTTGAGAGTATAAAGCATGACCCTGAACAAGCCTATGGATTTAGTGAACTCGTAATTTTATATGCAATTCAAAGTTAAAAAGATTTGATGATCACTTGAATATCAAAGCTATAAAAGTGATTTACAAAGAGTTTTTATTGAAATATAGTTGTATAAAAAAACACTTTGATTTTGAGTATGCGGTTGCCGATTGAGTTCGAGAACAAGAAACACTTTTTGTAAATGCTAAATTATTGTATTATGTATTTGAGCTTCACTGACTAACTCATTAGGCAAATCATTTTCTTTAATTCAAATCGGATGAGTATATACAATATAATAAAATAACCTAATTGTTGTACTCTAAATGGTCGAATATTCTCATATGAATCCAAAAGACTTTGGACCCTAGTCATCCAGTATTTCAGACAAAAACTTATCCATTGTAATGAATATGATCCTTTTAATGGAATTTGTAAGTCTTAGAAAGTTGAGTAATCACTTCAGTGATAAAGTGACTACAGTACCATCACCCATCACATTCAACAGCCCCAAGTATCATACCAGCAACCTGGTATTTATGTCTTGTACACTTAAGTGCTTAGTAAAAGCGTAGTTAGGGCACCAGTAACCAGTTCACAGCCTTTGCTGCTGAGTAAAGCGGAAATTTCCGTGAGTTTTAAAGACGCTGGAAAGCATTCATTTCGCTTGAAATTTGGAGAGCTGTTACATTTACGAAAGTGCTCACAACTGCCAATGGAGGCCATAGACAGTATTCCAGTTCGGGTTTAGGTCCGGGGAGAACTTCTCCGATCCTTGACATACAAGTTAATCACTGATCTTTTTTCCAAATACAAGTCTAAGCTCAGACCACAGATGAAAGTTTGAATAAGGAGGAGTGAAATCGAAGAGTGTCGCCTTAACCAAGGCGCGGAAGTCTGACAACATTCCTTTCCTGACTCAGCCGAAGTCAGCTCTGTAACTAACCAAGTAACTGGTGACAATATTTGCCTTATCATAGCCATGTAGATCCAGCAGATCTACCTTGGTAACATTGAATTAAACAGTCTGAAGAGGCAGAGTTTCATACCTTACTGAGCTTGTCTTATTCACTTGCATCTTATTATTATTAATTTAGCTCCTAGCTAACATTTGTTACGAAAGTCAGACAGCATGAAATCGACTTAAACCTATCCAACGGGAACATAGAGAGATTATAGGTTGAAAAGTAATAAGTCAGATCATACACGGTGTATCTAACCGAATCTCGAATCGGATCAAATTCTCAACAGAAGATAAAGAACCACGGTAGGAGGAGGAACTTAGCAAATCCGTCAAAACTCCGCTTCAATTCAAAGCAACATAAAATGTTTAGGATCTGAATAGTTTCTGCACCAAATATTTTGGTCTAACGTGATCCGCTAAAATAAACTCTTGCATATTGCTTATCGTTAAGTGAATAGAGATCGATGGAATAATGGACTTCTCAGTCCTTCAAATGTCACAAGCCAATAAGATTGTTGGGTCCTTACATGACCTGGCAAAAGGTAAGATTAGTTTTATTTATTATTTATAGTTTTTTATTGCGAATCTGCGTTTAAAAAATGTATTTGGTAGTATTCCAGGGAACTATGGTAAAAAACTTCTCAGAAACTTTTTAAGTAAGTGAGCCCTTCTACATTTAGAGTGATATACCACCTTGATCAAAAATTTTTCGGAATTTATTAAGAAAATTTAAGGATTTAGTTTATTCATCTAAATCTATATTGTCCACTTCAAAGTAATCTCCATAGACTGCAACACACTTATGCCAGCGCTTGACATTTTTGATATTTGGTTTTCGAATATCAATCGCAGGGCTTCCTGCGATTTTTCCGTAGTGGTTTTTTAACTTGATTGAACAGAAATAAGTCACAGGGAGCCAAATCAGAGGAATTCGGTGGCCGTTGGATGGTATTAGTTGCATTTTTCGTCAAAAAATTACGAATAATGATGGCACTGTGCGACGGTGCGTTATCATGGTGCAAAATCCACGAGTTTTCTGCCCACAATTCTGGTCTCTTTCGGCTTGCTTCACGCAAACATCTCATAATGCCCAAATACGAGTAATACTCTTTGTTTATTGTCTGGCATTCTGGCAAAAATTCATCATGCACTACACCGTTGTAATCCATGAAAACCGTGAGCATTGCCTTCTTTTTTGACTGAAAACGACGTGGTTTTTTTGGTCTCGGCTCATTTGGTGAACGCGATTCACTTGCCTGATGTCTGGATTGCGTGTCGTACTCATAAACCCACGTCTCGTCTCCAGTAATGATCCTTTTGATGAATGTGGGATCGGATTCAGCCTCGCAAATCATCTCTTTTTTGCATGAAATTGAGGTCTTTTGGCACCAACTTTGCTGCTACACGACGGAAACCCAAATCATTTACCAAAATGTCTTGGACGGATTCATAGGCAATATTCAAGTCTTCCGCTACCTCTCTGATGGTTAATTTGCGGTTATTGACCAACATTTCTTTTGCTTCAGCAATGTTTTCGTCGGTTTTCGATGTCGATGATCTGCCACTGTGTTCATCATTTTCGATTGACTCACGACCACTTTTGAGCCGTTCGTGCCACTTGTAAACGACCGTTTTCTTTAGAGAATCGTTGCCGAAACACTTTTCCAACATTTCCAATGTTCGCGCGCCATGAAATCCGTTTTTAACGCAAAATTTAACACTCGTACAAGTTCGTTGTTGCAAATTTAAACCCATTTCTAAAATTGTAAAAAATCGCCAACCTTAGAGTGTCTAAGGTAGATGTACTTTTGGCTACGTAACTTTTGTAAATGTCAAGCTATGAAGCTAAGATTTAGGGGGAATGTCAACAACAGATTTACCAACTTAACAAAAAAACAGAACTCAAATCGGAACAATGGGAGCGTCACACGGTGGTGCTGTGCAGGAACTTTTTGACCTAGGTGGTATAAAGGGTCTTTCGTTAAGCGCTTCCTATCTTTAAATTTAAATACAACAAATATTATCGAAATTTATTCGTTTGAAAGGCCTAGCGATGCCATTATGTATGGAATATAACATCGTTCAAATGTCACGCTTCTCTGCGTGGCGTACATCCGAAATGTCCAACTTTAAATGACTCTGGCGCATAAATCAGGCTGAATTTGTCCGATAGCATGGGTTATGTTGGCTTTGAGGGCCGCTGCGGTTTGTGGCTTATTCGCATAGACCTGCGACTTCAGAAAACCCCATAAGAAAAAGCCTAACGGGGTCAAATCGTACGATCTCGGTGGCCAGTTCACATCACCTCCACGTGAGATGACCATGCCATCGAATCGCTCGTGCAGAATTTGCAATATAGCTTGAGCTATGTGGCACGTAGCGCCATCCTGTTGAAACCACATGTCATTCGCGTCCATATCATCCAATTCAGGCCAACGTCGTTCTCAAAAGGATGTGGACCGGTGACGACGCCAACCCAAAATCCACATCAAACCGTGACTTTTTCGGGATGCATTGGACGCTGTTGGATCTCATGTGGATTGGTATCGTCCCAAATTCCACAATTTTGTTTGTTGACGTACCCATCCATCCAGAAATGGGCCTCATCGCTGAAGATGACTTTTTGATGAAAATTAGGGTCCGTTTCCAACTGCTCCAGAGCCCATTCAGCGAACACACGTCGTTGTGTATGGTCATTTAACTACAGCCCTTGGGTCAATTGAATCTCGTACGGGTGCATGCCCAAGTCACGTTGCAAAATTCGCCGAGTTGTGATCTGCGAAAGGCCGAGTTCTTGTGAGCGACGCGAAATCGACTGCTTCGGATTCTCCCGGACACTCTCACGGATAGATCTTGCTTTTCGTCGACGTACGGATGTTGGTTTATCGTTTGCTGAACCAGTGGACGCAAATTTATCCACCACACTACGAATAGTCCTCTCGGTAAGACGATTATGGCGACCGTAAAATAGGCGAAGCCCGCGGAACGTTGCTCGAACAGAACACCCATTTTGATAAAACGGCTGCGTTAAACTAATCGAATTTAAACCATTATTGATGGTGTGGCTGACTTACTGTCACAAGAGAGTTCAATAAGCCAACGGGGCTGAATTTCATCATTGAAGATATAGAATACACCATATACATTATGAATTTTGACAAAATCTTCCAAGTCTCCATCCCATTCAAGTAATAAGTAAATGCAAGATCATTTTTCACAAACCTGGCTTAGTTTTGATATTGTACTGATAACCCAGGTTTTGGCATTGATGTCCACCATACAGAAAACCGAATGAAAAACCAAGAAACTCAAAACTTCGAGGTTATTCTGGGATGAACATGAATTTTTTAAGTCAATCTGAACTACTGCTTTTTATACATCGGCGCAACATAGTTATTTTCTCAAAAAAGCCTTTCCTGGATATCCGCTTTCGTCTTCTAAATTATGCAAACCTATCGGAAGCCGAAGTAATGGTGTCTAAAAAAAAAGATGTTTTTGGGAAGAAAGTGGTATGTTTGCATTGTTTTTACACAATTGAATGCCAATTAATTCCCAAAAACCGTATTTATATTAGTAAATAGCAGTTTCTATTTAACTTTTCTTTAATTCCAAGACTAAACTATATTACTCGGTACCTGGGCGCAATATCCACAAATGTATGAAGCAACGACACACACATTATAACATATAGATTACAAATCCATATTATTATTATTATTATTATCATTACTATTAAGATACGAGTAGTTTATTTCCATTTTTGTTGTAAAACATTTTTATAGTACAGATCATTGTTTTATAAATATGAAATATTTAGGTACAATCGATTGTGCAAGTGATAAGAGCGATTTACGATTAATAACTATTGAAACTGTTAATGGGGAGCTACAAATAACTCGCTTTATAGAAAAAAAATATGAATGTACTTGGATACACAATATGATATAGTAGGATAATCTGTCGACATTACCCATTTTCTAATAAAATTAAAAAATCTATTTTTCACTCTCTCAAATCGTACAGTATCTGGAAGTAAGTTAAATAAACGGAGCGCAATGGCATAGTAAAATCGTCCAAATTTTGCTTTAAAAATTGTACGAACAGATGCAGAATTTCTAGCATTTACTCGCAAATTATAATTTTCAATGTTTCTAAATTAATAGAAACCACAATTTTGAGAGAATATTTTTATATTTGTTTATATGTTAACTACTGTAAAATTAAAACTGAAATTACTGAACAACCTATTGTAAACAGATTTTCCTCAACGGATTGCTTGGTGACTATAATCTTTCTTATTATGAAGGACACAGGAAGGTTAGTCATATATCCTAGTAAAAGTAACTCATTAGAAAGATTCAATGAATGTAGATACTCTAATAAACATCCTTTGTGATTTATTTAAACAACCAAGTAACTTTGATAAGTTTGAAGAAGGCAATTTCCTATAACGAATCTATTATAGCATACATACGAGTGCTGTTCATCTTATTAAAATAAATATTAGCTTTATCTTCACATCTGATAACATTGAATTGTGGCGTTCTACTAAATACAATACACAATATACATACGTATACTCATATATTTCAAATTGGCATTGGCATTCATATAGCGTGAGCCTCCTATATAACCAGAGAAATCGAGTAACTACCAAACGCTTATTGTTTTCATATTAATTACAATGTATGCGTTATATAAGGAACACGATAACAAACCAATTAGCTAATCATCTAAGGGTTTAGTTCTTAATTTCCATAATTTTGTTGCCAATCAACATTAAGATACATAGTATGATAGTACTGGATTATAAGATTTCAAGTTCAGAACTGAATACGCTAAAAACGAGCTAAAATCATTTCGAAGGAAACCATTTAATGTATAAATTTGTTTAATATTGTGCTGCTTCATGATTTTGACTTTTTTGGTGGTTTTTGATTTAAACTAAATAAGAATTTGGGACGCGTTCAATTCAGATTTACCGAATTCAGATCGAAACATCTAATTTTAATTGGAGGCCATAATACTTCCGCGTGATCAATAGAATATACATATCTTTTGTTTGCCACCTAAAGTAAAGTCACAAATCCTTAATGGAATAAAGTAGATATTAGGATATGTAAGTCTAGTAGAATTAAGTAAGAACTTATAGGTGTAAATTATATATGATCGTATTATACTCGCATGAACTATAATAAATTATCGGCGATATGGGGATAAATTAGTATTGGAAAATAAATCTCGGTGCCTCTGACCTAGTGTACGCCTATCATAGACAACTTATATACATTAGAGAATAGTATAAAACGTTTTACATACATGCATATGTACCACACTGATTTGCGATAGTTTATATATTCGACTGCATACCTGCAGTTGAAGTAAACCAGTTTGGAAAAGTGAGTGGTGCCGGGCATTTTGGAAATCGGAAGCAGATTGAAAGCGCCTCAGTCTACAACTCGGTGTAGTCCTCAGCTAACATTCTTTTCGAGTTAGCGCGGTCTTCAACAAGCTGCCTGCAGTTATGAACTGAGGTTGACTGGGGTCCTCCTCCACTTGTGAGCGTCACCTAAGTTGAGGTCGTCCTCAACTGCGTTATCCCTCTGGGTTGGAGTCGAGATCTTTCCGGACTAGAACGCTGGTGTCTATGCGTTCAAGGTGATTTTTGGCCAGATTATGCAAGCTTTTTTATGTGTGTCGGCATCGATATACAGCCCGTACAGTTCGCAGTTGCAATGACGCACAGTGGGGCCGATCGGTCGAAAAGCGGAAAAAACTCTGTATCTCGGGAAAAAATGGTCGTATCGACCTCAAAGGTATCTCAATCGATGCAGGATGAAAAACTGCATAGAGTTTGATTAACATTTCAAATGTATTTTAAAATAAATTGTATTGTGAAAATGTGAAAAAATCTTTCCCGTCCAGCATTGTAAAATGTAATACGTGTGTCTCGTCATACTCTTGTGTTGTTGGTTGCAAGTTGTCTATTTCATTTTTAACACGTCCTTTTTCAGTTCTCATTAATTCACCGGTTTCTTTTAGAAATTGATACCTTAAAGGTAGAGGAAGGTCGGGGGTTAACCCAGGTGTCTTCGTCTTGATTTGTGGCAAGAGAAATTTTCAGTGGCTTTATTGAGGTCAGAAATAAATTTGAATCGCTTCTTGTTTCACTGTCGTCAAAAAATGGGTGGAAGAACTCATTCTGGCCCTCAAAGCCCCATTTGGTATGTAAAACCAGTTCACAGTTTTTCAATGTCTCCAGTTCCTCTCCTTTATTTGGTTTTGAAAATTCTTTTAACTGTGTGGTTAACCAAACTCTGCAAAGGGATTTCAGCGGAAGATTCTGTCACGTTTACATCGTTTGGATAGCACTGTTTCTTTGCATTTTGTATTTTCTTATAGCTAGGAAAAATATTGTGCCCAATCTTTTTCGTAGCTGCCCTGATGACTTCATATTAGTATCTTGAGAGTTTTGCCTGAGTGAAAATTGAAAGTGAAAACTCAGCGCTGAAAACTTCGTCTGGGTTAATTTCCTGGTACGAAGAAGCTGTAGCATCCATCAGGTCCTGAGTATGGGAAGCCTGATCGAAATCCTTTGTAGGTCTCTCTGGTTTTCGCGATTGAGATTCACAATCACTCAGAGTATTTTGTAAATTGAAAATAAATTCACCCTTCATCCTCTCAAAAAATTTATTTTTAAATTTATCGCGATTAAAATTAACAGTTCTTAATTTTTGTTTGTAATGGAGCAAAAACTGTTTTTTATCGCTCCACAGATCGAATTAAGTTGGTTGTCAGATTCCAAAAAATACTTCTTCCTAACATACAAATCCACTGATCCGTTATTAAATAACACCTCACAGAGATCGACATATTTAATAGAAACAGTCTCCATAGTGAACGATGCGAACGGTCTTGAAGAATAAAGCAGACAGATAATTCTGTAAATAAACATAAGATCACGAACTTGCTAATGCCAATTGTGTAAAAAATGCTTGTTTAACGGCTTTATTTCATCAGTTGTCTGCAGTTGTCAATGGGATTTATAGGGATGTCAGGTATTAGTATAAGCTTTATAAAATGGCAATTTCTGACCGGAGCTCAACGGAGTTTTTTTTTGTAAGACAAGACACGTTTAGGTAGGTAGGTAAGTAAGAGTGGCTGTTGGAAATACCAACCCACTTAGGCCTATTGGCCCATTGAGATGCCACGTGGATGTATGATCCTCTTACTGATGGAACCAGTTTGACCTTCTGACGTAGAGTAGGAGACTGTTTACGTCTATATTTTTTAGATCGTTTAGGTCGTTGTAGAAGAAAGCTCTTAAGTGAAGTTTTCTTCTCCGGAAGAGAGCTGGACATGTACAGAATAGGTGGAAGATTGTCCCCTTCTCCTCCTCGTCCCTGCAGCTGCTGCAGAAATCGTTTGTAAAGGCGCCAAGCCTTCTTGCGTGCTTGCCTATGAGGCAGTGTCCAGTAATGACACATATGATGGCGCTGAGACGTTCCTTATTTAGAAGGATCAGACACTTAGAGCGATTCAGATCCAGTTTTGGCCAGATCTGTTTGGTTACTAGACATGTTGGTCCAACAGTCCACCTAAGGTCTGTTCTTTTATTGGTATTCAGCTTTAATGTTAATTTGCACGCAGCGATTGGTATACCTATGCAACCCTTTTCCGGTAGAATATGTAGAGTGGTTCCAATTTTGACGAGTTCATAAGCTCAACAGTTCCGTGGAATGTCTCTGTGGCCTGGCACCCAACAAAGGTGAAGGTTGAACTGCTCTGCCATCTCCATAAGAGATGATCGGCATTCAAGGGCGGTTTTAGAATTTAGTGAGACCGAGTCCAGGGATTTGATAGCGGCCTGACTATCCGAAAAGATGCGGATATCCTTTGCAGATATCACGTTTTTCTTCAGCCAGGACAGAGCTACTTTAAACGCCGAAATTTCCGCCTGGAACACGCTACAATGATTTGGAAGACGGAAAGAGAGGCTTATTTTGGCGTATCTGAGAAAACGCCGCCACCAACTCCGCTATCGGTTTTAGATCCATCTGTGTAGAGGTGGATTGACTTGTCCTCCATGAAAGCATCTTCCTCCCAGAAGGATCTAGAGGGGAAGCTTACATGGAAGTTTTTGTCAAACCAAAGTTCAAGTGTAGTGTAATCGATGTTCTCTGTGAGGATTCCTAATGTATTAAGAATACTGGCGTGGTCAAATGGATTACTTGTCCACTGTTTAGTCGATTTAAGGCGTGAGGGGTGTCAAATGAAACAAAAGTCTAATGCCGCAGAGGAGGTAGACCGCAGTGCATGCAGTTAACCGCACTTTCTAAGGCCGTCCACCAGACTACCACCCCGTAAGTAAGTATCGGTCTTATGACCGAGATGTACAGCCAGTGGGTTATTCGGGGTTGAAAGCCCCATTTATTCCCAATGGCTTTTTTGCAAGAGAATAAAGCTATTGTAGCTTTATTGAATCTTTCTGTAATGTTAGGTCTCCAGTTTAGTTTTCTGTCAAAAATGAGACCCAGATATTTTGCTGTATCGGAAAACACTAAGCTGGTACCGTTTATTGAAGGAGGGTCTATAGTTGGAATTTTATATTTCCTGGAAAAGAGGACAAGATCAGTTTTATGGGGGTTTATTGCCAATCCACAGTGATCTTCCCAACGGGCTAATCTATTGAGATTTACTTAAATGAGTTCTTTAATGGTATTAAGATGTTTACCTGAGACGGCTATAGCAACGTCATCCGCATAGGCCATCACCCCGCTACCATCCGCTACATGCTCCTATTATTTTTTCCTTGTAACCTTATTATTTTTGTGTGTGTGTGATATTTTTAAAATTGGGGTAGACCAATTAATAAAAATGTCAAGTTTTCTGGTGAACTAATGTCGACCATTTTCTACGGCTCTTATTATCCTCCAAAAAAATGTAAATAGAAAAAACGAACTAGTACTCTTTCCTACAACTAATAATGAACACAATAGACCATCAAACGCTGCCAAATTGAAATGTAAATTTGGGGAGGTAAAAAAAAACTCGTGCATTCGGTACCCTCAAAAAAATAAGTGCCAACCAATTTTTCACTGCAAATATCGCACCAAATAGTCATCTTAAGTTGATGCATTCATATGGATTCTCTGTGCTCCAGAAACGCAAATTTTATTCAATCACATAACTACTTAAGTGGAAATGGGCTTCGTCGCTCATTACGATTTTGAATATGAAATCAGCCTCTTCTTGCACCAGGCTTAACAGAGCATGGGAGTAAGTTAACCTCGCTTGTGACGGTCAGCAGGTAGCAATTGTTGAACGGTTTACACTTTATAAGGGAACATCTTCAGATCTTTCACCAAAATTCGACTCAATGAACGTCTGCTGGTGCCAAATTGTGTGCATGTTTGTGGCCTCGGACTCAGTTCGCACGAGATGTTCAGCCAAACGCTTAATTGCTCGCGTACATGGTACCGGAAAATGAAGACGAAATTCACCCTGCGTTAAAACAATAGACCAGAAATTTATAAGCAGCATTATTTGTCATTAAACATTACGAGATTTATTAAAAGAACTTAACACTCAAGGGGTTATGACTGTTTTTAGAATGCAGGGGCACGTGTTAAGTTTTTCAGAAGATTGCATAGAGAGAGAGAAAGGTGTTCGAGTTCAGTGGCTATTTCGCTCCGTGGGCATCCAATATTGAATGGGGAGACTAAATTATTAGTGTAAATTGACTTGTTGTATTTTAGGCAACCATTTATTTCGCGAGGTTTTAGTTGGCTGAAAAAAAATGTTTTCGGGCGCGGTTGGTTTTGAATGCTGAACCGTCCGATTGAAAAGCTAATACCCTACCAATTCCGCATTCTTCAGGTGTGCATTGCTCTATTGCCTATTGACATCTAATTCCCTACCTACTTGACTCCAACATAAGTGTCAAAGTACAATGACGCTTGACGACATTTGCAAAAATTATGGCAGGTTCACATTATGACATTACTTTTGCCCTACCTTGTATTTGAATTCTAGCTACCAGTTATTTAATTTTATTGAAAATGATGTACTTGAGTAGAATTCATAGAATTAGTGACTTCATTGCAAGAATAGGTTTAACTCAAACTATCCTTGTGAACGAACTTTATCCGTTATCTATGCAAGGACATAACCAAATACAAAGTCTGTGATACAAAAGTTCTAAAGCAAGCGGATACGTCTGATTGCAGAGTTCTAAATGAAAGTTCCGAAGGAGATTTTCTTTGGGAACTCACTTTTCTACGGTGCACTTCATATTCAGTCATAGACTACAGTTTTGGTGCACTTACATCAACGAATTTCGAATAGGGTTAAAATCGCTATAGGAATATATCCCCTTAGAAGTATCGTTTAAGGTTCACCATACAATGAGTGCAGCAAATACCATATAAGCCCACTGAAACATCTGCCCAAACTAAGATGGAAGGACAACTAGACCTACCAGTAACACGAATAAATCAAAATGGTTCAATAAAGGATATATGCAAACATGTCGTTAGCTTTTCTTAGATTTTTAAGGATAGACGGTAATAACTCACTTAAAGTTTTCTATGCAGCAGCTAATAAAAGTTTTAAAAACAAATTTCCATGGAACCAAATTAGCCTTGACTGTGCTACTAAACAGATCTATAAGCAGAGCTACTAAGAGAGCACTTTGAAATTCATCTCAATGCAGCATAAATATCGCCACCTTTTCATTATGCAGCCCGTACGCACGTAAACGATTTTCTTGATGCATCACTCACTGTAGGTGAAGTCGTCGTCGGGAGCTCCAAAAGAAATATAGCTCCAGGAAGCGACCGAATTCCATTCGAATTTTATAAACATTGCACACCAGACTTCCTTTCGGTACCTACTTTCAACCACATATCCGAAGCTGCTAATGCTTTTTAATGCACGCTGAGTATGTTTTATTCATTCGATACAAAATGATAGCAGATCTCGTTAAGGGATCAGGATAGCCCAAACCAAAACATCAGCACACAGGCTGAACGCATACTGCAATACTTTGAAACTGGCGTTAAATCTATCGAAGTCTAAGATGATGATCTTCAGAGAAGGGGGAGGTAGGTATCCGCTTAGTGAAACGTGAAAGTTCCAAACTGAACTTGGTGCCTTGATTACACCTAATCTGAATATAAACAAGCCACACCGAATTAAATAGGCCGAAGCGAAAAGGGTAATTTGTACATCAATCATAAATTGAAACAGAAAATATTCTGTGCAACCAGTCTATTTTACACTGCTCAAGTATGGCGATATAGTGTATTTGAAGCCGTATCAAATTTCCATCCCTCAAAATGGGTCTTACTGTGTGATAAGAATCATGAATATGAAGGGAAACCGAAGATAGTTCTAACTAAAGTACTGCTTATTGAAGAAAAATGACTTAGCACAGCAGTACGGCTTCAACCTCTTAGCTATACCAGAGGAATAGCTGAGCCCCCTAAAGTACAAGTTTTACACAGTACTGCTTAAAATACGCCATTTACAAGGAATTCGTAAGTGATGTCAAACCATCGTGATATAGGGCAGTGCAGTTTTGCTATACTGGTCTAATAATAATTTTAGACTGCCTAGCAAATAACTAGAAACACTCAAAACTCTTTAATTTATAAAGGATTCAAGTTATTTAATGAAATGGACGATGTTGTTAAAAGTAATCCAAACATTTTTGCTTTTAGAGAAGAAGCTATCAAATTTGCTAGACAAAAACTAATTGTTATTATTTTTTTTAAATTAAATGTAAATTGTTCTTCAAATGTGTTAAATGTTTTTTTTTTTAAATTAAATGTAAATTGTTCTTCAAATGTGTTAAATATATAATTAGCTATAAAAAAGCTAGTAAATAAAGGTATTTATCTATCTATCTACTACAATTTACAGAATAAAACTTATTTGCTGGTGAGCTGCACAACTAATATGATAAGCACCATCTTTAAGATAGTAGGTGAACTGATAATTTGAACTACGATTATATACCGCACCGCCTGGAATTTTCTCTTTGGTTTAACCTTTGCAAACTCAATCCTCGAAAGAACGTGCTCCATTTCATCAGTACGAGGGTTGTCTGAAGAGTTTCCGAACAATGATACAAGACAATTTTTCTCTAATTTTTTTTTTATTTTTCCGCATAGTCTCCTTGTAACTCTACATACTACTCCCAGCGATGCTCCCATCTCTCTAACCCGTCCAAATAGTACTTGGCGTTTTTCTCTGCAAAATAATTGTTCACGAAGGTGATTGCCTCCTCATTTGACGAAACTCTCTGTCCTCCGAGCGTTTAGATGAGGGAACAAAAAGAAGTCGCTTGCGGCTAGATCTGGTGAATAAGGCGGATGGTCAACCGTAATTCATGAATTTTCGCCATGGCAACCGCTGAGGTGTGAGACGGCGGTGAAAACTTTGTCGTGGCTAGGATTCGAACCTTGACCCTCCGAGTGAGAAGCGATTGCTAGTACCACTACACCACGGCCACCCCGCAAATGTGACCGTTTTTCCGCAATTTCTGCCTTCAGCTTGGCAAGTAATGATGCGTAGTATGCTTCTGTAATGGTTTTTCCTTTTTGAAGATAATCGATTAAGATAACTCCTTTACTATCCCAAAAAACAGTCGCCATTACTTTCCCAGCCGAAAAAACAGTTTTTGCTTTTTCTGGAGCCGGCTCGCCCTTTGCAGTCCATTATTTTGACTGAATTTTTGTTTCGGGCGTATAATGGTGTATCCAAGTTTCATCTACAGTAATAAATCGGCGCCAAAAGTCGGATTTATTGCGCCTAAACTGCGCCAACAGAGCGTTGGAAATGTTCATTCGAACACGTTTTTGGTCTAACGTAAGCAAACACGGCACCCAACGCGCGGACAGCTTTCTCATGCCTAAATCTTGATTTAATATGTAACAAACACTTTCTTTGGACATTTTCATAACCTCTACTATCTCTCTCACTTTAATTCGGTGGTCGTCTAACGCCATTTGGTGGACTTTAGCAATGTTATCGACAGTGGTTGCAGTTTTTGGAAGTCCCGAACGTTCATCATCTTCCAAGCTCTTACGGCCAAGTTTAAATTCAGCTGCCCAAAATTTCACTATGGTAAATAATGGTGCAGAGTCTCCATACACAGAGTCCAACTCATTTTTGATTTGCGTAGGCGTATTGCCTCTCAAAAACAAGAATTCAGTAACAGCTCGACACTAAATTTTTTCCATTTTCACAAAAAACACTCACATCGACTCACTCAAAGGACTGTCAACTAAAAACTGCTCGTCCAAAATGACTGAAACTTCGGTAAGTAACTATCAAAAGATGCAAAACTAGCACTCACTAGCTTTTATTAACAAGCGCCGCAATCTTTAGGTTGCGGAAACTTTTCAGACAACCCGTATATACTCTATCTTTTAATAATTAAGCTGCAGCTTCTTTAGTGTGCAGATATTCATGATTTACGACTTAAGCTTTGATCAAGGCTGAGAACAAGTGCACAACTATGTATGCAATTAATACAATATTGAATATTCTGCTTCAATTTTCCGCTACTGATCGAAGCATCCTTACAATGAATTTTTTGATTGACAAGAAATCCCAGTAATACAGAAATCTATCCCACGTATCCTCTTTTGAAATCTGCATCGAACTTGTCTATCCAACTTTTCACATAGAAGTTTAAATCGTTTAATTGCGTTTGCCAAATCTTATTTTTCAGGCCTCATTTAAGCTCTTTCTCTTCTCAAAACTGCATATACTTGCTTGGGACTCATATTCCATTAGCCATGGAATGACCACCATGCTTCAACATGGCCATAGTACTCGTAGTATCCGGCTGCGTTTGCTCTTCAGCACTGTGTCAGACAGGAAATCCTAATTTTTAATCAAACAATTAAACTTCGATTCGTCAGTCCAGAGAACTCTGTTTTACTCTTCTACTGTCTAATTCTGTCTCGGAGCCAATTCTTAACCCTTTTGTATGACTTTCAAGTCAAAGCCATAGTTTTCTGACCGGTACATACCAGTTTTGTCCTAGAGTTCACCTGCTCTTAAATGTCGGTGAGTTGCTTGTATATTTCTGGTACCGGTGGTATGCAATCTCACGATACAAACTTGCAATGTTAACTTCGGCAACTTTTTTCATAGTGCGTGTGTTTTCAACTTATATATTAAACTACTATACGGATCCTTTTCAGCCAAGGAAGGTTATTATTGAGTTGCATCATATTATCCTCTCATGATCTATCTACGAATAAAACAAAAGCCAACAAATGGATTTAAACTAAAAAATTAAAATTTAGTTTCTTATAACTTTTGGATGTTAATTTGTACACCTCAATACTTTTTAAAATCTCAATAAAACAAAACTTTTATTACTTTATTAGGGAAATTCTAAAATATTTAACAACAATTCAGGTAAAAACCAAATTTGGTTTTAAGAATCATATTTCAAAAAAATCTTGACACCTGTTATGATCCCAAACTTTTAGCCGAGGGTGTTTAGATGTGCAAATTTACCATTTAATGCTTTGACAATTATCGAGGCATCAGCCGAGCTGCCAACAATGTTTGCATATTTGTCGAGAATATACTTCAACATCTAATGCAACCCATTGAAAATTTTATTGCGCAAACAAACAAACAAAAAAAAAACAAAACATTTCCGTACGTGCAAGGAATTTTCGAGCTAATTGCTAACATCTGTATATCAGAAGTGAAGAAGTACTTGTATAAGAAAAAAAAATCCAATGAGTTTAAAATTTGTGACTAAGTCAAGCAGATAAAACATCAAGGTCAAGACAGATATCTGAAGAATGAGCAATGAAATTTATTAATGGTTTGGATGGAATGAATGGAAAAAAAAACACCTCCGCAGACTTTAAAACTACGAAGACGACACAAAATCCGCTGTCTGTCAGAATAAGACATTCAACATTAGACAGACAAAATGAGGAGGGGATAGCAATCTCTAGACCTAAATGCAACAAGATTACATGACTATATAGCCTTTCTGCCAAGAAATATTCTCCACAATTGATCAAGTTTTCACACTGCCGCAGATCATAGAGAACGTCAAAGAAGTTCAGATCATTACATATGTGCCCATTTCAACCCAGACAGGCCTGATGCCCTATATGAAGGTCGGTCAGAACAAGTACGACATTAATTAAACATTTTGACACGTGCTGCTTGTGAACTGGCTTTTCGCGTTCAGATTTAGTCAAACAACTATATATTTTTAGCGCAGTTAGTAAATCAAAGTATGATTAAACTATGTCTTATTTCAAGCAATTTGCAAAATGACCGAATACGGTACCCGCTTCGCAAAGTAGGGGTTTGCTTTGTGTTTAAATTTAATTTTACAAATTATACTGGTTGCATTACGAGTATGTACTGCTAAATTATTGTTCTTTCTGATTATAATGATCAAATCAGCTCTTAGAACTACGTTTCACGGCGTTTTTTTCTGCATAATGCATGTGGGACATAAGGGTAATATGTACATATATGCAATTTTTTCAAAAGGTTTGTCTTGAAAGAAGCACTTACATTTCTTAAAAGTAATCAGAAATTGGCATCAAAAGTGGATGAAATTGCAATATTTCCACCGAAAACTGCTTGTGCAGAACTAACCAATGAAGATTCTGGCGGCGAAGAAAGTTCTCAGTTACAAGCTCCAGCCGAAATAATACTCAACTGTGGTATTCATGATAAATATTCTTCCGATGACGACATTCTCATCTCTATATCTTATCAAAGACGGTACCATGTACTTCAGTACAATTTTGTAGGAAGCCACAAAAAAAGAAGAAAAAGATTTACCATTGGGTAAATCATCTACCTGTTCCGAGTATGGAAACCCTGAAGAGTTCAACCCTTTACAATCTCCTTTGGAGTTATTTTATAGATTTTTTGATCGCAAGCTTTTTAAAATAATTCTAAACGAAACAAACAGATATAATGGGCGATTTTTTAAGCGTTTGGTTTTTAATTGTCAAAAAAAAAACCCAGCAAAATTGTAAAAGTGTATAAAATTGTTATTTGAGTTGATAAATCAATGCTTGTCATTTACTTTTTAAAGATTATTGCATGGTAAATGTTGACCACGACTACGTTTTAAGTTCTCGCTAATAACACGTGTTATGTTGTCTTCCAAGACAGAACGTACCTGGATTTTTATCGTAAACCTCCTGCCGTAAGACTTAATGTTTACGAGGTGCCCATACACCCATAGGGAGCAAGGATACGCCTTGCCATCGCTGTCCGTCAATCCTTTGATACCAATTCGGAACTGTGTTGGAGGCACAGTTCCACCCTTGGTATGAGTCGAGGCCGACCTAAAACCTCTTGCTGCTCTTAGGGTTGCAGCACCCAGTACTTCATTTGCAACTCTACAATGGGTAAACAGAAAAGAAAACCCGTACCCGCGATTTGGGTTTAAACCACAGCCACCATGACGCTCCCACAAGGGGGCCTACCTCTAACAATTCAGGCCCGGACCGAAATCCGGGGGGCTCCTGACTCCCATGGTACCGTGATTTAAGTCGTGGTATGGACTACCGGTGGTCAAGCCGCCAACAAGACCTATGACCGGCAGCTTGTAACTGGTCAAATCTTGGCATCCAATTCATGCTGTAATCTTGGATGTTTACGATAAGACCAGTTTAGAATAATCTGCCCCCGCTTTTTATTAGACAACGTCATTGATGGGCGAAGCCTTGATAATTGGGCGGGGGCCCTGTCTTCCAAGACAGCAATTAACGCTGGTTTATCGGTATACATAGATTTGACGTATCACCTTAAAAAATAGTCGAAAGGCGCCAAATCGCACGATCTAGCCGGCTAATTCACCGGTCAAAACGGAGAGATAAACTGCTCACCGAATTCATTTCTCAATCGATTCGCGTGCTGTGTTGCATGTAGTGCCGTCTTGCTGGAACCACATGTCGGCTAGGTTCAGCTCGTGCATTTTAGGCAAAAAAAATGTTCGAAATCATTGAACGATAGCGAGCGCCATTGACGGTAACGTTGTTCTCACGGTCATCTTTCAAAAAATACGGGCCGATGATTCCGCCGGACTATAAACCACACCAAACTGTGCATTTTGCCGGGTGCATTGCCAGCTCTTTGCATTGCCTGAGGTTGCTCATCGGATCAAATACTGCAGTTTTGTTTATTAACAAACCCATTCAACCAGAAATTGGCTTCGTCGATGAAGAAATCTTCATCCAGCTTCTCTAAGGCTCACTCACTGAAAATTCAACGCTGTGTTAGGTTGTTCGGCTTCAGTTCTTGCACGAGCTACATTTTGTAAAGTTTTAGACCAAGATCCTTGCGTAAAATCTTCCCCGTACGAGTAGTCGAGTAACACAATTCCAATTGCTGCGAACGGCGACAAATGGACAAATGAGGGTCTTCATTAACACTGGCGGGTACATCAGCAATAATTTCCTCTGTACGCGGTCTACGCATACGATTGGTGACTTGATGTCCAATTGCGTGAAACTGGTCACTACTGCTTCATCTGGCTTCCTAATTACATATATTATTTTAATTAATTTAATATGACTCAGCTTATATTAAACATATTTTATATTCAAATTGTATAAATTCTTTGTGACTAAAGTGATTTGGCTAGGCCAATAACAACTACCTATGGTTTAATAGCCGGTATTAATTATCGCCGACATTTATTGATTCAACAAATATAGCTCGACCGCCTTAAGATAGATATTTACCTATATGTATACGCGGCTCATTAAAATATTTATACAATAAAAAATAGAGATTCCTTCCGGAAAACATCACAATACCCACATCACCTTTATTAGCACTTTGTCTGTGATAAGGAAGGAACCTACCATGTGGTAAACGACACCGTACGCATGCGTAATTGGTCAACAGTCGTCGACCAGATACAAACGACCTTGCGTGCGCAATCACGTAAACGATTTCGTTTTCAATGAAAGCAAAAGTGAAAAAAGTTCAAACACCAAGCCAGAACAGTAAGAACGAGAAATCGCCCCTCGGACCCCAGTCTTTGTCGTTTCAAATTATCGTGGAGCAACATGAAAATGCGTTAATTGCAGTTTATTTGAGTGGATTTGACTTACTTTTTTTCTCACCCGTGACTATTCGTTTCATTCCGTTTGTTGTTGCATTTCAGCCACTCATGGCCAGATGCATTTTGCAATAACAAAATGCACCAACGTATGAGTAGATAAACTATTGTCGATGATTTTTCCATCGGCTCATGTTGATCACCATTATGGGATGGATAGTAAAGTAAGACTTGCATAATTGCTCATGGCAAGCTGTGCAAAGCTTAATCGTGGTTGGTGCTCTTGAGTCATCGATATTTTGCTTAGTCAAGCTAGTTGAAAGCGGAGAAACATAAATCGCTATACAAGGTGGTTATCGGTGTATCGGACAGAGCAATCAGTGATTAGTGATTCAATTCTGGTGCCAACATTTTGCCTTCTGTCACCTTCACGGTTGTTTTCGTCATGTGAGTATTGGTTTTTGAGGAGAAGAATTTTAATTTTATTTACTTAAAAAAAAAAACATTGTTTACCATTAAACTTCCAAATAACGCGGCAACATTGGTTTGTTGTTTTTCTAAATAAAATAAGTTTGTCAAGTAACTAAACAAACTCGCATTAGTTCTAACTGTACATATTGCTTTTCTTTGGACTCACAATTTGTAAATGGTAGTCAGGAAAGGACCATTAACTTCATACTCTTGGATTTAACTCCAGAGACGCTTCCAACGAAACAAACAAACAAATTTTGTAATTCCAGGTTTTTTTTTAAGCCAAGCATTTATTTTCTGACGAGGCACTTAAGCTGCTACATGCTCAAATGCAGCCGTCTTCTTCTGACCCGATATTTGCTATTTAAAAAACCATTCTTCTTCCAATTTTAATGGACTAGCTGAAATTTCTTAAAACTTTTCCTTTTTCCAATAAAATTCTCCCACCTTTTAAAAGCAACATTCACAAAAGTACCATAAACAATTTTCTCTGCCAGAATATATGACAATACAACTGTTATCCAGACTGTGCGATCATCTGCGATCTCGAGCACACTGCTTCCAGTTATCCAAATCAAGCGCTCTGGCATTCGCGATGGCTTGGTCTTTAAAATGGAGGTTCGGCCTTCCTTCCCTGTCATACTGAAACTGGGGGCTGGGAATCAAAATAATTGTCCATTCGTTCGATATGGCTTTGGCTTTTGGACTACTTCCACATCTTGATACAGCTCATAGAGCTCGCGGTTGTATCTTCTTCTCCATTTGCCCTCCTCGCACACAGGACCAAAAATCCGTCGATGAATTTTTCGTTCGAAGGGGCCCAGTATCAGTTCTCCGTTCAGCATCCTTTTCGTCCTTCGAGTTAGGAGTTTTGAATTGTTTTGCCAGACCGGTTTCCTAGGGTAATTTTTCGTTGGATCTCCACTAGGGTGTCATTCGTGGAGTTCACGTTTACTCGGAGGTAGGTGGATTCCCTAACTACCTCGAAATTGTTGCTATCAATAGTGACATTTTGTCCTTGGTGGTGGACTGATGCTGGTTTGTTTGATGATAGCTTGTACTTAGTCTTGCCCTCGTTTACTTCAAGGCCAACATATTTCACCTGTTATTCATCCTCCTCTATCACGGCATGCTGGTGTCAATATCATCCGCATATCTCAGTAGCTGAAAGGACCTATTGAAGATAGTGCCTTCCGTGTTGACACCTGCCCTGCGTACTATCTGCTCCAGAATGAGATCGAAGAATTCACATGTTAACGCATCACCTTGCCGCAATCCGGTGCACATTTGAAATAGTTCAGAGGAGCTACTTCCAAAGTGCACATTGCAGGCCGTGTTTTCCAGTGTTACGCGACACATCTGGATCAGTTTTGCCGGAATTCCGAATTCGGTCATCGCCATATACTGCTTCTGACGATGAATACATTCTTATGCGGCTTTGAAGTCGATGAATAGGTGGTGAGTCTCGACCTCAAATTCGCTGGTCTTTTCCAGGATTTGTCTCAGTGTGAAAATTTGGTCTAGATTTGATCTGCCGGGCCGGAAACCACGCGGGTACACGCCGATTAGTGTGTTGCATTGCAGAACGGTTTGAGACGTTCACTCTGTTCAGCTGTAGCTCGGCCTACCAGCATGCACGATTCGCTAGCCTGATTGTTCAATTCCAGGAATACGGCTACGTTACTAAGCCACACTCTACACATTCCATACACTTTGACCACTCTCCCTGCGGGACTGCCGTTTGGGCTGAGCAAATAAAGGTGTTCGTGTTGTGTCACTTGGTTCTGAGGTTTCTACAGGGTCTGCAGCTTCTGCTGTTGCTTTTCTTTCTGTTTCCGTAGCTATATGCATATATAAAAATACATTTTTCCGCCCAATTCCCCTCTGTGATCGAGGATTAGCGACGGGCTGGGCAGAGTAGTTCTCCATGCTATGAAGTGTGGGCAATAAAATACTGCGTGATCCGTGTCTTCATCTTCGTTGTTTGGGCATTCGGGGCAAGAAGGTGAGATGTCGTGCCCAAAACGGTGGAGATACTTTCGATAACCACCGGGTCCAGATAGGAACTGCGTAAGGTTGTAATTGTAGTCTGAATGCTTACGTTCTACCCGGTCATGGAAAATCGATATAAGTTCGTATGCCCATCTGTCTATCCCAGCGAACTTGCTATTGGCGATGCCTTTTTTTCAATTTTGATTCTCTAAATTCCATTGGCATCGCGTTGGCTTAAGGCTCTTCTGGTATACATATATATTCAACATTTCTTCTGTAAAAATGTCAACGGGAACCTTTCCAGCTATAATAATGGCGGCCTCGTCTGATATAGTTCGGAAGCCGCTAATTGTCCGTAGCGCGCAGAGTCTATAAGCTGACGATAGTCTCTTTTTGATCTCCGTCGTCCTCAGTACCTACGTCCAGACTAGGGCGGCATACAACAGAACTGATGTGACAACTATGGAGAGTAGGATACTTTTTGAAGTATATGCGGGGCAGCCTCCTGCATTTGCGATGCTTTCTGGGTTAAATAGTCCACGTGCGTATTGAACCGTAGTCTGTAGTATAGCATTACTCCAAGATATTTAACCGATTCTTTGGTCTTGATTATTTGGTTACCAACTAGGAAGTTGGCGAACTCTTTAGTTTTTCAACTGGTTGTGAGGACATCTTCTTTTTCATGTCAACTGTTTCTAGGTAGCGGATTTAACTGTACGAATCTTTTTGCCTACGTTACGACGGTAATGCCCTCGGCGAACAATGTATTATATCTCAGCTTCCTGTTGTTGAAATTGTTCATCACTATACGCAGCAAGTAATATGGTCTATTCATCCTGGCGAGTGAACGACCAGTTCGACGAGTTAAAATCATTTTTGACGTCCAGCGTCACTACTGCACAGTGCTCCTCTGTACCGTAGAGCCATCTTTCCGCTTCGATGGCGCCTTTTGCGATATCAACTACTGCTCTTATGGTATCAACGGTGGATCGCATTTTTCTAAAGGCAAATTGGTAGCCTGAGAGAGCTACTTTTTCGTCTGCCATTACGAGTAATCTATTGTAGTTTATCTTTTCGAGGATCTTTCCCATGGTGTCCAATACGCATATTGGGCGATAGGGCGATGGTTCTCCTTTGGCAGCAAATGTAGTATTTTCCATTTTTTGAGAAACGTTCCTTCTTCGAGGCACTTCTGCATCGGCATCATAAACACGTCTGGTCTCTTTTTTATTTCCTTGTCCGGGATGCCGTCGGGTCCGAACGCCTTGTTATCGCCTATATTGTGGCATGTTTGGAGGATCTCCGCTGTTTCACTCGAGGTTAGTTGTGCTGTACGTAGGCCAGATGCATTGTGTACAAATCATCCTGAATGCTTGAATGAATATGGTTCTTTTATATAGGCATTCACTTCTATATAGTAAGTGTTGGTGTTTACGAATTTGAACGGTCAAGACACTTTCTAATAACACAAAAATCAAATATCAGTCTTATTCCCGTCTGACCTTTTCTCCGCCAAGTTTTTTCTTCTAAAGGGTTTGTATCGCCATGAAATGAATGAGAATATTTCAACTTTTAGCCATCAAGTTTGTGCTCGTTATTGTCGAAACAGATCAGAAAGATTAAAATTAGAGTTCAAACCCGCTTTGGATGCGTTGATACTAAGCCCTGCTCTACTCGGATTCTAAGTTCTGGTTCATGTCTAAAGAATCTAAAACCCTATTTGAAAGCAGGCATTTATCGTCACCGCCGGACATTTTAAGGAAGATGCTATTGCCTTTTTGATCTCTTTACTTTTTTCATACAGTCTCGCAAGAATAGCATCGCTTATTAACATCAGGAAAAGAAGCAGTGTTAAAATTCAGCATTTTTTTTCTATCCTTTAGACTTCGCTTACTTTTGTCTACAATAGGAAATTTTGTAGCCCGTAACGCTAAAAATAGCCACAACGTACAATAAAAACGGCTGGAAAGTCCGTACCGCTTCTAAGAGAGGGTACCACTTGAATTAAATCCATACCATTTTCAGTTAGTACCAACCTTCAAAAGATACGTGTATAAATTTGACAGCTGTCGGACGATTAGCTCTCGAGATACACCGTTGTGAGTGAAGCAACTTTTGTTATTCTGAAAAAAATGGATTCAAAGCAATTTCGTGTGTTGATTTATCATTGCTTTTTGATGGGAAAAAATGCAGCCGATGCAAAGAAATGGCTTGATAAGTGTTACCCTGACTCTGCACCTTGCGAACGAACCATTCGCAAGTGGATAGAAAAATTTAAAAGTGGTCATACAAGCACCGAAGATGATGCACGCATTGGACGTCCAAAAGAGGCTGTTTCAGATGAAAACATCAAAAAAGTCCACAAAATGATTACGAATGACCGTAAAGTGAAGTTGATCGAGATAGCTGAGGGTTTGAAGATATCAAAAGAGCGTGTTGGATATATCATACACGAATATTTGGAATGCGAAAGCTGTGTTCAAAGTGGGTGCCGCGTTTGCTCACAGTCGACCAAAAACAACAACGTGTTGTTGATTCAGAGGAGTGTTTAAAGCTGTTCAACCGCAATAAAGCCGAATTTTGGCGTCGGTATGTGACAATGGATAAAACTTAGTTACATCATTTCACACCAGAGTCAAGTCGGCAGTCAGCTGAGTGGCGAGCAGGCGACGAACCTCGTCCTCGGCCGGCAAGGTTATGGCATCCGTATTTTGGGATGCACATGGAATAATTTTCATCGACTATCTCCAAAAGGAGCAGACTATCAACAGCGACTTTTCCTGTTCGCAGACCTCAAGCGAATGCTCGCCGGAAAAAGACTTAAGACCGAATCGCCGAAACAGAGGCCTATTTTGAGGCTAAACCGAAATCGTACTACAAAACTGGTATCGAAAGATTGAAAAATCGTTTCAATCAGTGTATCGCCCTCGAAGGCAACTATATTGATAAATAAAGTTGAATTTTGCAAAAGTTTTGTGTTTTACTATAAAACTGCGCCCCTGTGTTATACTTGAGCCATTCCTTTGTAATATAACGGCCGGTGCAGGGGTGGAGTGCAAAAGTCAACTTGTTTGACATTAAGTGTTGACTTAGGTGAGTTTTGAGTCTTTCCTACCTACCCTTCAATATCCGGAGTCCATCGCATTGCCCTTCTTAACCAACATTCTTTCAATCGACTCCTCTGGAAAACACTAATTTTTCCACGCGTGAGCTATGATGGGATTCTATAGCACTTCGGGAAAGCCTCTGTGAGAGGTCCTTGATCGCGATTGCAATTTGGAACCGTTACGCTTTTGTCAATTTGCTGTTTTAAGACGCTCAATCGCCACCGATATGGCTTAACATTATAAGGCACGCCTTTTCCCTTGAGTTAACCCTCATCTGACATCAGTAGAGTATCACGTAAAAGTTTCATGCCATGTCATTTTGAGTGCGACCCTTGGTACGGTCCCTGTTCGTTGGTTTGATAGCGTTAATATTATTACTCCATAGACTGGTATGGAATTCTTACGGCGCTGGGTTTTAAACTCAGAATTATCTGCTGCAATTTGAACTATAAGTGGGGTGCAGCCCTCAACTCGTCTGAAGGTGACTATTTATTGCCATGAGCTATAGTTTCTCTGCTTCTTTCCGACGTACCCTCTGACCTTCGGTTGTGAACATATTTTTGATAGATCTCCGGTGGTTGTCGAGAATTGGGTTCTTAGATCTTGTCTAATTGTCTACGTTCTACTAAAAAGCTTCTGTAAGGTGGTAGTGGCGTCTCAATATCGTGTGCGTTCCTATCTGGTGTGTAATATGTATATACCGGGAGTCCCCTAATCCGTCAAGGATAATTTAGGAAATGATTCCTGATATATTCCAAAAAAAGATGCGTTCTACAGTAAGGATCTATCTCCAATGTTGACATTATTTATCGAGGCTTTAACAAAAGGCTTACATTGGTGTATCCTGAACCATGTTAACGCAAATTGCTCTGGTAATACTATTGATAGAATGTTTCTTTAAAACTTTATTTTTAGAAGAAATACTTCCTTTTGCTTCCATCTACTAATGGAGCACATATAACTTCAATGAAACTAGCCCCAAGCATTAAAGTGTACGCAGCTGTTTTCACAGTTTTATTCGCCCTCTGATAACCTATTCTTAGTTAAGACGTGCTACTAAGGACTAAATGCCTTAATATCCTCAGATAATTGCATATAAATTTGGACACAATTTTTTATTTTTTTTTATAGTCAGCTTTTGTACCCTTAAAATGTTAGTACACAGCGCGGCCGAAGAAAATTTAGGGAGGAAGAAAAGACAGGTACCGATGTACATTGTTTTTAAATGTCTGTAAATTATTCCAATTCGAGTTGTACGGCTTATGAAAGAATCACGATATTTTAGAGTACGTCCGAAAGTGGGGTTGAGGGTGTACTGATGAGCATTCATAGCGAGACGGGTATTACGGCTGAAATTTTCAATGGGCGAAATGCTACCGGCAATTTCAATGGAGCACTGGTGGTGGAAATAGCGGTAAAACAGAGTGAGACACGAGACATTACGTCGGTTTTCGAGGGTGTCCATTGCTTGAGTGATATCAGTATCACCTATGAGTCTTATCGCACGGTTTTGAATCCTAACTAGTAGGTGTAGAGATGTTTTAGGAGCACCTGACCCGATGTGGGCATTGTACTCCAGTTTTGAGCGGATGAATGCCTTCTATATTGTGGCCAGATCACATGGGGTAAAATATTTCTTACATCGCTTGACGACACCGAATATGTGGTCATTCCAACATAAGTTGCCATTGACACATATACCGAGAATGGAAGGTTTATGGGTTAAGACGACGCAAGTGCCATCCATGGATAATGGCTGGGTATTTGAATTTCGCTTTAATGACAGCAGACAGCATTGTGTTTTGGAAGCATTAAATTGTACTCTGTTAATGGTTCCCCAATTAGTTATGCTGGTAATATCAGAATTTAATGAACTTAACATACGCTGCTGTTCCCGTTCTACAGCCGAAGAGCAGGGACGTGAGTCCGAGAACGAATATGAAAAGCAGAGAGTACTGTCGTCAAGACCACTTGAATAGTTTCAAGTCTAAAAGGTAATTTCTAATCTTTTGAAGAAGAGAGTCGTCGATCCCAAAAGCACGCATTTTCAACAAAAGAGCCTGATGCCAAACTCTGTCAAATGCCTTAGAAATATCAAGTGCAACTATCTTGCTTTCGCCAGATTGATGTACGCTTTGGTTCCACTTTTCGGTGAAACATGCTATCAAATCACCAGTGAACCAGTTGCTATTTCATGAGCTGACGGTTTATCAGCGTTTCCATGACCTTGGAAAGAAGGGACGTAAGTGCAATGGGTCTGTAGGAGGAGAGATTCACCTTTTTTAGGGACGGGCTGGACAAATGCTGTTTTCCATCTGCTTGAAAGAACACCTCTTCAGAAGAAGGGGAGATATACCATCTGGACCAGCAGATTTATGTATGTTGAGATCTTTAAGTAATCTTGCTACTACACGAGTGCGAAAGTGGATTCGTCTCATTGAAAATTCGACGCACTCAAGTGTAGGCGGGGACAAAGTACAATCTGGGAGTGTTGAGCTAGCCGCGAAGTGTGCAGCAAGCACGCTGGCCTTTTCCAAAAAGCTGACAGCTGGAATGTCATTGTAAATGAGCGTTGGGATGGAGGATGAGGCAGAATTTATAATATTTTTGTCGAACGACCAAAAATTTTTACTACCTTTGAGGCATTGCAGTATTTTTTGCCTCATTTTATGGTCGTATTGGAATTTCACACGCTTGAGAAAGACGTTGCAATCATTTCTGTCTCGTTTAAACTTTTTTCGGTTTTCCTCTGTCGGGTTGGTCTTGTAGGACCGAAAAATCAATTCTCTAACTCCGACAGCATCTTTACAGCTCGAGTCGCACCACGCGTTTTCTTTTGGTTTGATACTCTTCATCCGATGAGGGATAAAGTTTCTCATTCCAAAGAGAATGGTGTCTGTGATAATATCAGCGGCGGCATCCACGTCGTTATCGAGGAAACATAAAGACAAGTTAAAATTCCTAAAGAAACTGTTAAAACCGCTCCAGTTGGCTTTCTCGTATTGCCATACGGTTCTTTTAGGAATCTTTTATCTAACTGTGTGGTGGGTGTACGAGAATTTAGCTGATATGACGCAATGGTCCGACGAGCCTAGAGGAGAGAGCACATCAACGCAGTACTTGTCAGGGTGATAAGTTAAAAACAAGTCCAGGGTGTTGGCGGTATGACTATCAACGTCTGGTATTAGTGTGGGCTCATTTACAAGCTGGGTTAAATTATTTTCCGCAGCGAAGATCTCAACACACCGTCCTTACGGTTGAAATCGCCCGTAATATTAATTTCAGTATGAGGATATAGAGATACAATCCGTTGAATGGAGTCAGACAGCGCATCAAACTCGTTAAAGGTCGAGTTTGCGGCTTCTGTAAATAATGCAGTAGTGGATAAATTGCTTACGGAGATGGAATTTTAACCACATGAAATTGAATTCCGGATTGGAACAGGGACTACATTGTGGTGGAATTTGGTAAGCTACATCACTACACACGTAAATGACGAGACCGTGATGGGGAAAGAATAGTGGCACTAGTTCGTAGCCAGGTAGCTTCAGATCGGAGTGATCTGATAGGTGTGGGCGGGGATCTACCTGTATTTTACTAAGCGCCAAAACATCTGGTCTATATTTACAGACCTGGACGTATGCAGAAAAGTGATTACTTTTTAGCCCGCTTATATTGGTAATATCCACTCTTAATTCCCGAGTCTTTATAAAGAAAGACAAACACAAAAAAACATAAACACCGACGTTACTAAGCGCAGATGTTAAGTACAAATTCAGAGTTTGTGCACCGAATCAAATTGTTGTAGGTGTTCTGCCCTTACAACAATATGAAACAGTGCACCAACAAAATTTTCACTCGCAACCCGCTATCCACCAGTATTTATCATTTAAAACTCAGGGCTTAACCCAATATATGGTATGTTCGGAAATATTACTTATACATTGTGGCATGACATTAGCATAAAAAATCTACAAACGCCGTACAACCAACTCTTTATGCAATTAGAGGTCTCATTTCAATTCCTCGTGATATTTTTGGCGACTTTTCCAACTTTTTAAAACCAAATCAGTGCGTTAGCAGATACATTTCAACGTGGTGTTTTTGGGGAATCTTTATAATGAACACCATCGCGACACGAACGACATGGACTTATCACTACAATATTGATTTAATTACATATATTGAATTTGCTTGTCCTACTTTGTTGCTAAATCTAATTGTAGTTTTTATGAAGTCGCAAGAGCAAAACATTACAACCTTTGGAGCTTAACCCACTGACAAGAAGTCTGGTGAGTACAAATTAAAATTGGTGCCCATTTATTATAGATATGCATATATACCATGTATCTCTGTATCATACTTCTATTTGTTTTCATTTTCTACTTAAAATTCTGAGAGCTCTTTTCGGTGGTGTAACAATAAATTGTTCAAATAAAAGCAAAACAAATTGTTTATATGTGTTCAAGGTTGAAAGCTCAAAGTTAATGAAAAACATATTTTTTTCTAGTGAAGGTTGGATGTTATTTTAATTAATATTCCATAAAGCGATGTTATCGAAAAAAGTACTTACATAAGAGTACCTAAATATGTACAAGCATACCATATGTATGCATAAGTATTGTATTTGCGCGATTCTTTGAGTCACGCTTTCGACTTTTTACATCATTACTGAATGGGTTAACAGAAAAGTGGTTGACTTCTTGGGAACTCGTTCTTAAGTTGTTTAACATATGAATGTGCTTGATACTTCAATGTTAATGCATAAATACTTATAGGTGTTTATCGAAGACCACTTCTTACATTCACGTTACATGAAGTAGATCTAGAGCATCGGAGTATAAAATTAATTGACTAAGACAGTTATATCCGAATCCAAGCAAACTTATGCTCGTTGTTGAATGTAAGGCTCACATCAGGTTCTGAAACCAATTCTTGCATGCTCATTTAATTCGATTACATATTTAGGCAACGAAAATTGTGTGGTAGTCCACCAACCCTGAATTGTAAATACCAGACAGAGTTTTAAAAAAATCCGCGTACGGCTGGTAGTAAGGAAATCTGGCAGAAGGAAGGCTACCCACAAAACAATCAACCGCGAGGCCACAACACAAATTAAAAAGTTGAAGCCAATGACTGTAACTAGCTTACATCGAGCATTCCTACCACTTTCTGAGGTAAGAATGCTGGACTTGTGCCAGAAAATGCGAAAATAATTTCGTTGCTTCAAAATTATTGGATTTGCAGAAATTTGTAAAATGCGGTTATGCATCATGATACCGGAATGCTTTGATTATCGATTTTAATTGATTTGTATGGTGTGTTCAGGCAGAAAATATATGTGGTACTTACATGGTAGGGCTAAATAATAGTAGTACAAATTGTTCTAAGAAACTATTTAAATCAGGGTTATCATTAAAAAATTTAAAATTGAATCAATATATCATCTAATCGAACAAATTTGGGTGCCTTATATAAAGCTATATATTTGTCGAAACAGTTGTAATAGCTCCTAGAATAGAATGTATTGTTGTAACGAGGTTAGGTTGGAAAAACCAACCCACTTAAGGTTATTGGCTCATTTTGATGCCACTGATCTGTGATACTTCTACTCTTGGAAGCAATTTGAGCTTCAGATGAAGCGCATAAGACTGCTAACGTCTATATTGTTTAGATTGATTAAATTATTGTCAGCTCCTAAGTGGAGTTTCCTTTTTGGAAGGAAGCTGGACATGTACAGAGTAGGAGGAGGAGTGTCTCTGGCAATGTCCAGTGATAACACCTATGATAGCGCTGAGACGCTTCCTATCTTGAAAGATCAAACTCTTAGAGCAATTCAGATCCAGTTTAAGCCGGATTTATTTAGACAAGTTGATCCAAGAGTCCGCCTAATGTTTGTTCTTCTACATCTATTAGCATCCAGCTTTAATAGAACTTTGTACGGAGCGATTGGTATACCGATGAAACTTTTTGAAGGTAGGATAGGTAGATTGGCTCCAATTTTTGTGAGTTTGTCCGCCCAACAATTCTCTGTAATATCTCTGTGACCCGGCATCCAACATAGGTGAATGTTTAACTACTTTCCAATCCCGTTGATTGTGTCCGAAGAGGTGCCCATATCAACCAGGATGGGTCTCTTCAAACGCCAAAATCTCCGCCTGGAACTCGCTACAGTGATTTGGAAGGCAGAAGGAGAGTCTTAGGTTAAGTTTATCTGAGAAAACTATGCCACCAACCCCGATATACCACCTTGATTCCTTGAAAGTTCCCGGAATTTATTAAGAAAATTAAAAATACAAGTTTATTCATCAAAATCTATATCGTCCCCTTCAAAGTAATCCCTATCCACTGCAATACACTTATGCCAGCGCTTTCGGTATGTCCATCTGTGCTTCCTGTGATTTTTCCATTACTTCCTCTCGGTTGCTGAAACGCGTTCCCCGTAGTGGTTTTTTAACTCGATTGAACAGAAAGAAGTCACAGGGAGCCAAATCAGGCGAATTCGGTGGCTGTTGGATGGTACGAGGATTTGTTGCATTTTTCGTCAAAAAATTACGAATAATGATGGCACTGTGCGACGGTGAGTTATCATGGTGCGAAATCCACGAGTTTTCTGCCCACAATTCTGGTCTCTTTCGGCGAATTGCTTCACGCAAACGTCTCATAACGCACAAATAATAGGAGTACTCTTTGTTTACTGTCTGGTCTTCTGGCAAAAATTCATGATGCACTACACTGTTGTAATCCAGGAAAACCGTGAGCATTGCCTTCTTTTTTGACTGAAAATGACGTGGTTTTTTTGGTCTTGGCTCATTTGGTGAACGCCATTTACTTGTCTGATGTTTGGATTGCGTGTCGTATTCATAAACCCACGTCTCGTCTCCAGTAATGATCCTTTTGATGAATGTGGGATGGGATTCAGCCTCGCAAATTATCTCTTTTGCGACGTTAACACGGTCTCTTTTTTGCATGAAATTGAGGTCTTTTGGCACCAACTTTGCTGCTACACGACGGAAACCCAAATCATTAACCAAAATGTCTTGGACGGATTCATAGGCAATATTCAAGTCCTCCGCTATCTCTCTTGCGGTTATTGACCAACATTTCATTTACTTCAGCAATGTTTTCGTCGGTTTTCGATTTCGATGATCTGCCACTGTGTTCATCATCTTCGATTGACTCACGACCACTTTTGAACCGCTCGTGCCACTGGTAAACGACCGTTTTCTTTAGAGAATTGTTGCCGAAACTCTTTTCCAACATTTCCAACGTTCGCGCACCATTAAATCCGTTTTTTACGCAAAATTTAATACGAGTACAAGTTCGTTGTTGCAAATTTAAATCCATTTCTAAAATTGTAAAAAATCGCCAACATACTCTAAGGTAGATATACTCTTGGCTACGTAACTTTTGCAAATGTCAAGCTGTGATGCTAAGATTTAGAGGTAATGCCAACAACATATTTACCAACTTAACTCAACTCAAATCGGAACAATGGGAGCGCTACACGGTTGAGTGGTGCGGGAACTTTTTGATCAAGGTGGTATACAAGTACACGCTACTGCCTAACATCAAAATATGTGGTTCACGATAGCAAGAGGTCTGCCTCCTTGGATGAATCGACCTAAATCCAGCTTAAAAAAATTGTCTTGGACAATGTCAAAGCAGATACGATAGCAGTAGTACATCATATCTATGAGTAGGAGCAGCTGTAAGAAGAATGATCAGTATAGGGCTAGGAAGATCCTTAACTGTGATGGCAATCATGGTGTTCTTTGCCCCCTTTAATGGAACATGATAGAAGTTAAGTTAGTTAGACTTCTAGAAAGTGTACGAATAAGCACGTGACATTGCAAAAGGTATTACCAGAAAAAAGTGGACTCTCTAAGGGCCTTAATATAAAAAGTTCTCAATCGACTCTCCAATAACACTTAATTGTATGGCCTGGGTCTAAACCTAATTAAAACTAAATATTCAATCCCATATTTTGAGCAAAGATTTTACGAGCGATTCTGACTGAAAATTGAATTGGAACGTAAATATCCAACAACGCGTGAATGATTCCACTAGATCTACACCCACTGCTGCACTATGTAGATATACTTCGCCTCCTCCCTGTGGAAATCTATGGTATATTAATATGAAAGCTACCTACGTCATCTAGATGTTCGTTTGCAATCTATCTACTGGTACGTATGCAATAATGGTTCACAACATATTGTAAACGCTCGTGACCGTACAAACAAAAGGAGTTTATTTGGCAAAAAAAAAGTTTTTTTCATTTCCAAGAAAAAGTTATGAAAACTACAACTGGACATTAGCGGGGAAAAAAAGATTGAATATGGTCGCACTTTTTTTTACAGCTCCGTTTCTCCTTCTTCTTCTCTTTTGTTTGATATGCTATGCCTGGTACATTTTCTAGCCATCTATATGGAATTTTTATAGGTCTTCCCATACAGGACGCAAATGGCTCAAAAATTATTGTCGTTTGATAAACCCCGTCGTGTTCAATATGCTCGAAACTGATGAACCATATTTTTAGGACCATGTGGTCATTTCACAATGTATGGAATCGTTAATTATGCAAAATCTTTGGTATTGGGGCATTCAAAAACAAGAAATTTTTGTCTTTATATTCATCAAAAATAAAGGATCTGCTGCAGCATATGCTCTGAAAGAGTCATTGCCCTTTACTTTTTCGAAAACGGTGATGGCGAGACGGCTACGGAGTGCCATATGGATATACGTAGGGCATTAATACGCGATTGGCATCTGAAAATGGCATAGAGGCGATTGAAGGCGATGTTCTCTAATCGCTTGGTTTCCAAAATACGATACTTGAAGAACAGGATTTATGAAAACAAAACTGAGTCTCTCGAACAATTTTAAATTAACGTACGCAATGAAATCGCTGGAATTTTCCTAGAAGCTCCTCGAAAAGTGATGCGAAAAGCCGCAAAAAGCCATGGTTCCAATTTGCTAGACATAATTTTCGAAAAGTGGCTATGTAAACAACGTAACTAAAGAAAAAAGAAGAGTTAATTAAATGTTATTATTTATATGAGGTCAGTTGCATGTGGTCAGAAGCCACAACCTCAACCGGCCATATGAGTCCTAATCCAGATTTGAGACTCACTAAATGTTTTATGTCTGTGAAACAGACAGGTAGATACGCATCGACTTAGGACACCTTTTAATAATTTCTGTTAAAACTGTAGAGATGAAGAAGAGGAAGAAAATATTTTTAATAGACTATGGTTTCTTTATCGAAATTCAGTAGGCTCATTGATTTCACTAACATCTCTAAAATAGATCGGTTTCTAAAGAAGTCTCTTATTAGCAGATTCTCATATCTAATCTCCGCTCTACGTGTGCGGTAGATATAATCAATTTCTATTATTCTGCGAGTTCGAATACAAACAGAAGTTATAATCAGTGAACATTAAAATATAGTACAAATGCACTCGTTTCGAAATTAAAAAGGAATAAATATTTGGCTATTTCTGTTGTAAAGTAGACCTCGATCTATAAAACTGGAGAACATTGTTTTCAGCTGAGATCTTTTTTTTTATCTTCTTTTATAAGCCACTGGAATATGCAGCGCTCATAACAACGTATTACATTACATATTTCTACCATTTATCTGCACTGATACCGCGCAGCCTTTGACCTAAGTTTTTGAACCTCAATATCATTCTTATTTCAAAACACCTCTTCTAAGAGGGCGACATTTTGATGATGTTATCCTACTTAAAAGATCCGACTAATTTTCAACTGTCTCCATCACACATAATTACCAGCTGATGCACTTTGTCTGGAGATCTTAATATCGGCTCCATTCCACCTAAAACGCTGGCATTTTTTCCGCAGAAGGTTGCGCCATTTTAATCAACTTGCGCCAATTTGGTATGTAATATTGGATTAGCAGTTTCTCTGAAATTACACGGTTGAAAAATTTCGGGGCAATAAATACTTCTAAATAGATGTGTAAAGTTGAGTATCTCGGTTAAGAAAAACGAAAGTGCCAACATTGTTTTTTTCTACGTCAGATTCGCGTGCTACTTATTACCCTCCAACGTCTGAATTCGATTACTAAACACTGGAAAGGCTAAGAGGTTGTTACGTATTGTATTTCTATTTGTATTCATTTATTTATTTATTATTCTAGGTACAATATGTACATAGAGGTATGGATTACATAAATTCAAAAAATAGTAAATTTAAAAAAAAAAAACGATACATTGAAAAGAATACCCAGAAATATAAATAAAAGAAACAGTCTATAGCCAAGTTTAGAACTACAGCTAGTAGCGAGTGTCCCATCAAAAATTCAAACTCAAATATTTAGTTCTAAAATGATCTTGGGGGAAAAAGGAAAAGGATTGTTTTTATGTTAAACATAGACATTTAAGAGCCGTTCAATCTGTTGGCGGTTAAATTTAAAGAGCCATATTTTTACTTTAGTGAGGAAAGGTAACAAATTACGTATACATCGGATGAGTAGCTTATTAAAGATTGTCGGAACTACTATCAAGAAAAACTTTTTAAAATGCATTTTATTGTGCGATGGTACATCAACAGAGTTATTTGAATGAATTCGCAAGTTATGAATAGAATTTCTTCTAACTGAAAGATAGCCATTTCTAATAAAAAGAAGTTTTACAAAAAAAATTTAACCCGACGAGATATCCACTCTACAAATCACTACTTAATAGGCTAACTACATTGATAAGACACAAGTTAAAGGATTTTAAAAATCGTTCATTCAACAGATTTGTGAATATTCCCTTTGGAAGTCTACCAAGGTCCAATTCAACAGAATCCACTTTTAAAATCGAGAAACACTTGGGCTAAAACAGACACCAAAAAGGCTGATTTATTTGCTGAGTATCTAGTGGAGACCTTTCAACCCAATGAATCCCAACTCGTTGACGTTTGGCCAGAAGTAGATCAGGCTGATGAAAAAACTTTCTTTTACTTCGCCGGAGGAAATCAGATTTATTGTCAAAAACAATCTCAAACGCAAAAAATCACCTGGGTACGATTTAATAATTGCTGAGGTCCTACAAGAACTGCCATCGAGAGCTTTTCTCAGGTTGGCAACACTAATGAATGGGTGTTTCAACCTGAAGCATATTCGCTGTCACTGGAAAGTTGCAAATTTGATAACGATTCTCAAATCAGGAAAATACCTTCATGAACCATCATCTTACAGACCAATTTCCATTTTGCCCATTTTCTCTAAACTTTTTGAAAAGGTTTTCCTTAAGAGACTAAGTCCATTCATAACTGGCTGAAATATGATTTCAGAACATCAATTCGGTTTTAGAGAAAAATGTTCTACCATAGAACAGGTACATCGGATTGCTAACGTCATCGAAAAAGCTCTGGAGAATAAAATGGTTTGCTCAGCCGTATTTTTGAATGTCGGAAAGGCATTCGACAAAGTATGGCACGAAGGCCTTATTAACAAAATAAAATCGCTCTTTCCAAGGGAATATACAGAAGTGCTAGGGTCGTATCCCACGAATAGATACTTAAGGGTTAGACAAGGTAGTTCCTATTCAGAACTCAAAGAAATTAAGGCTGGGGTTCCACAAGGGAGTATTCTAGGCCCAGCTCTATATCTACTCTTTACCAACGACACACCAACACCCTCAAATTGTACAATAGCTACTTTTGCTGATGACGCAGCTATTCTTACAGTGGCGTAAAGCACATTCAACGTGCTATACTTAGATAGAGTTGACAGATGGACCAACAATAATCCAATTATCAAAATCAGTTCATGTAAATTTAACGAATAAAAAAATTATGCGACTTCCTATATTTATATCTGGAGTAGAAATCCCCTATTCTAATTCAGCTAGATATATGGGGATGAACTTAGACGCCAAGCTTAGATGGAAGGAACATGTTAAAAAGAAAAGAGAAGAACTTAACTTCAAGCTAAAAAAACTAAACTGGCTTATTGGTAGCAAATCGCCTCTATCGATAGAAAACAAACTCTTGCTTTATAAACAGATACTAAAACCAGTATGGACATACGGTATCCTACTATGGGGATTGTGCTTCCAAAACCAATATTGATCTAATCCAACGGTTCCAAAATAAAGTCGTAACGGACATCGTCAAGGCACCCTGGTACGCAAGAAATTTCGACTTACACCGCGACCTTAACCCCGAAACTGCAGAAGAGACCATCGGCAAATATGCAAGAAAGCACTTTATGTGGCTGAGAGAGCGCGTGAACCAAGAAGCAACAATCCAGAGTTATACTACCGGAATGACGCGACGACTTAAACGTATCAAACCGCACGAACTTTGCGGTTAATTTGATTTTGGTGGGGGCTGAGGCCCCCATTTATTGGCTTAATACAAGCTTAATCTAACTAACAGAAAGAGCTAGGGACCAAGGAAGTAATGGAGGAGATCTTGTTTGAGACGAGGAGTGCTCAGGTGGAAATCAAAAAGGGAGAGTTTTGAGTTGATCTTATCTTGATATCTTATCGATATGCGAAAGGAAATTAATTTAACAGTCGAAATATATGCCAATTTCTTGAAAAGACTGAACCAGGGGAATTGGTTGACCATGGAGAAAATAAAGACGGGGAGGAGACGGCTTACATTTAACCGACACAAAGTCGAGCTTAGGAGAAGATGAAGTTGCAACGAGAGAGGAGTCCAGGCTGTTGTGAATAGCCAGCAGGACGCCACAAGGGGATTCAATCAAGGGGTGTGTGCGATCATCATCCCGAAAAACATTAAAAGAAAGAGGGAATAACTCCTGGTTTTTTATGTTGGGGATAAGATTAGTTTCGGTCAGAGCGTAGATATCAAAACAGAGAGCATGAGATTGGCGAAAAACGACGTGGGTTTTAGAACACAGTCCTCTTACGTTCTGGTAATAGATGGTGAGAGGGAGGTTTCTGCTCAACTTTTTAGGGTCGAAAAAATTGATCCTGTTCAAGTCGACTGCGTTGTAACGTCGGTAGGGAGGCCTTCCTGCTAGATAGAAACCATGACGCTTGTTTTTGTTTTACCCTCGTTGCACACCGAGTCGGATTTATCGTTCAGATAAGCGAGATATACACGTTTTATATAATGTACTCTTTATGTTTATTTTTAAATTAAAACCGCTAGTTAGTATAGTATATACTAGTTGTAGTATCCTGAAATGTTAACTATTTTATAACGTTTCAATAAAAGAAAATTGCATTCTCGCTCAGTTTTTGGTTTTTAAAAAATTATTGCTGCCACGTATGTTTAGGTTTCAAGACTGCCAGTTTTTCTTGCCTAATTTCGTTGGTAAATAATCCAAACTTATCTTTATGATTCGTTTCATAATGTCCTTTCACATTAAATTCTTTACAAACGCCACCAATCTGTAAGCATTAATGGGTTCTAAACCCCGTTCTAAAACGCGTTATAACATTACATTCATTTAAAAGATTACTATTTATGTCACCACTTAGGATAATATTTGGAGAGTCAAGAGACAAAGTTTCAAGAGTATCATAAGCTGGTGAGAGATCAATGTCATTGTATGTTCCATACGCATGCACCTATTAAAAGATTTTCTTCCTCGGAAGTGATCTCACCAAAAACAAAATCAATGACGCTATCAACACCAGATCGGTATTTAAAGTTGCAGTTCAGTTCCGCAACGTTAAAACCACTAAGAATTTTATTATTATTATTATTATAATCTTTATTGTTATGTAAGTAAATTACAAGAACAATATTTGCTTAGCCATAGCTACCAGGACTATCAGCTAATATATATACATATATAATACATGGATAATTATATAGATAGTGTTAATGAAGTTATAATTGTGGGGGTTATAATATTAAACAAAATAATATACATAATTGTTTAGATGTCATTAACAAAATTTAAATACTTAAGCAGCATAAAAGTTTTCTTGATGTTGGTTTCTGATGGTGTCATTAGCAGTTCTTTAAGTGAAAGAGAGCAAGATGTGCTTGTGAGTGCGTCCTTAATCTTCTGGCAGTCGAGGAGATGTTGCATGGATTGTGGTGTATTGTTGCAGCATAGTTGACAGTTGGATGGTGTGGTTTTGTTTAGGAGGTACCCATGAGTAATTTGGGTATGTCCCATTCGGAGACGCAGAAAACATGTTAGCATTTTTTTTGAACAGCTGGATGGGTATATTGTCGAAAGGCCTCCGGGGTTGATAGATGAGTAGTGATGTGTGTAGTCTTTCCAAAGTGTTTGCCTTTTAGCTTCAAAAAGTCTTTTGATTTCCCTCTGAAGATCTATTCTGTTGAGGCAGTTGAACATTTGAAGTGGTTCTTTAATCGCCAATTTCGCTACTTGATCAGCGTTCTCGTTTCCTAGAATTCCCATGTGCCCAGGTACCCAAAGAAGTTTTAATGAATTTTTGTATTGTATCAGTTTGTCCCTGATGGCTTCGATAATTTCACAATCATTGTTGATGTTTTTTAAAGCTTCTAAGGTAGATAAGCTATCTGTACAAATAAGTGTAGTTTTTTCCCCGGCAACAATTGTAGCTTGAAGTATCGCTCTAGCTTCAGCGGTGAAGATTGAAGCGAAATGAGGCAACAAACCCTTTGTGAGGACCCTGTTGTTTTCATTGACAACTGCAAATGAAGTGCAGTGTTCTGTCTTAGAAGCGTCTGTAAAAACAAGTTTCCAATTTTGGTTCTTGAATTGGTTGGATATTTCAAAGAACAATGCTTTGTATATGTCGCTATGTGTCGAGTTTTTTTGGAATGCATGTAGATCAGTAATTATAGATTCTGGGTCTAATTGCCATGGTGGGTGGGTCGGTGTCCTGTGGGTATGAAGGTTGAAGGAGATGTTGAAGTCTTTGGCTGCGGAGATTGCGTTGCACATAGTTGACGGTCGTTTTGAAATCCTTTTACGGGATAATATTTTTTTAGCGTCGGATGTTATTGGCGATTTTTGTGATGATAAGATCTTCGGTAAGAGGAGTGCGGTTAGATAGTCGATCCGTTGTTCGATCGATAGAAGACCACCTTCTGTTAACATATTTTTTATGGGAGTGGTTCTGAAAGCTTTAAGGGCGCATCTGACAGCTGCATGATATTCAGGTTTAATTGTAGAGAGCGAAGATTTACTGCATTTACTGTAGATAACAAGGCCGTAGTCGATTTTTGACAAAATTATAGACTTAACTACTCTTATAATACTGTTTGCATGGGAATAACCATTTGGTGATGATAAATACTTAATTACATTTAGTCTGGTAGTTAAGCTTTTTTTTAATGATTTACAATGTTCATTAAAACTAAATTTAGAGTCAAATATAACTCCTAATATACTTAATGTGTTAACGCTCTTTATGGCTCTATTATTAAAACTAAAGTTCAGCAGATTTTGGCAGCTTGTTTTTTTGCAAATATGCAAAGCTTTAGTTTTGTCAAACGAGACTTTTGCCCCGGATAATTTGCACCATTTAACTATGTCGGACAAAATGCTGAAAAAGCAGGTCTTAACTTTATTTAAATCTTTGCATTTAGATAATATATACAAGTCGTCTGCATAAAGAGAATGTCGGATTATTTTAAATTTTATTAAAATTGCGCTTAACTCGTGAAAAGCTATTATGAATAAAATTACTGAGAGTGGTGATCCTTGTGGAATACCGTTCTCAATGTTGTAGATTCCGGAGTAGAAGTTATTATGTTTTACGCGAAATTTCCTTTTTAATAAAAATGATTTTACATATTTTAGGATTTTTGGACCGATTCGCCATTCAAAAAGTCTATTTAAAATTATGTGTATTCCGATTCTTTCAAAGGCTTTTTCAAAATCGACTGACAGAATAGACACATGATTTTTTGTAGACAGTGCGGAAGCGATGAAATCGTCTATGTGTAAAAGCGCATCTATTGTAGATCGGCCGTGTTTAAAAGCGACTTGGTTTTCGTCTATAAAATTGTTTTTTTCTATGTACCAAAGCAGTCGATTAGATATTATTTTTTCTAAAATTTTTCCTGTGCAGGGCAGGAGAGAAATTGGTCTGTAACTGTTAATATCTGTTGGTGATTTTTTTGGTTTCGGAATCGGCGTAACACTAGCTGTTTTCCATATCTGAGGGATGTATCCAGATTCGAAAATTTGATTGTATAGGGCAAGCAGGCGAGTTTTGAACGCAGGTGGTGTGTTTTTTAACATGGGATAGGAGATGCGGTCTATACCCGGCGTTTTTCCCTTTACCTTGCTAAGACAGCTTTCCAGCTCTAATAAATTAATGGGTGATTCGATGGTTTTGGCTGATGGCGAGATGCTATATTCTTGTGGAATGTTATTTATTAGGGAGTATTTTGCTTCGATAAACTCGCAGGGGAAGTTAGAGTCCTTAGTGTAATCAGACCAAGTTAGTCCAATTAGGTTAGCGATCTCAGAAGGGTCGGAAAGAGTTTTATTGTCCGTTTTAATAACTTTAATGCCTCGTTGAATATAATTTCCTGTAAGGGTACGAATGTCAGACCAGATTTTCTTCGAGGAGGCTTTTGGGTTTATATTAGCGGTAAAGTTCTTGAAGGTTTCTTGTTTCGCAACTTTAGCTGCACGTCGGAAGGCGGCATTTGCTTTTTTGTACAAAACAAGGTTTGTAGGGTTTGGGTGTTTTTTGTAAATTTGCCATGCTTTTTGCTTAACTTGACGAAGGTAGCCTAACTCCCTGTTCCACCATGGCACATGTTTTTTTGCTATTATGTTATTCGTTTGTGGAATAGATAAGTTGGCTGCTGATCGGATGGTTTTGGTAAGTACGGCTGCCTCTTTGTTTATATTCGTTGTGGCTGATTTTTTGTCTAGGATTCTACATAGGGTGCTTTGGAATAGTGTCCAGTCTGCTTTATCGGTTACAAATTTGGGCAAGTTTTTGGCGGGTGGTGTTTGGTTACCCATATTGAGTGTGGTTATGATAGGAAAGTGGTCACTACCATGAAGATCAGTAAGTGCGAACCACGATGCAGTTGGATAGATAGTGGCTGAAATAAGAGATAGGTCGACTCTGGTGAAGGTACCATGTGTGGAAAAGTGTGTAGGACTACCGTCGTTAAGCACAATAAAATTAGAGTTGGTGAGAAAATTTTCTATTATTTTACCTCTAGAGTTGGAAAGACTTGAACCCCAAAGTGCGCTCCATGAATTGAAATCACCCGTAACTATAACAGGGGTTGTTATTCCGTTTGTTAAGCTTTCAATGTCTGAGACATTAAAATTTTGATCGGGCGGAATATATACTGAGAGCACAGTAAATTTGCGTTCTAACTCTATCTCAACACCAATGGCGGAAATTGTAGAGTTTATAAAAAAAAAATTATGAGGGATTGACTTGTGAACAAGGAGAGCTATTCCCTGTTTTGAAGTTGTGTTGGTAGGGAGATTATAAAAAAAGGGATTGTATTGTTTTGGGGAAAAAGCTGAAGTTTTATAGGGGATATGAGTTTCTTGTAAGGAGATTATTAGAGGTTTTATTTCATTAATTAGTAGCTGTAGCTCATGAAAATTATTATAATAACCATCAAGGTTCCACTGGAGAATTTTAACTGATGGTGTTGATTTTTTGTGTGCGTTACACACAATATATCTTTGTTTATATTGTGCAAAGCCAAAAAAATTCGGAAAACGTTTTGAAGTTGAGGGTGACTTGTAGACAGTATAATCTGTCTTGTACTGTGTAAAGTCGGGTTGCAAAAGTTTTAAGTTGCTCGATCTTGAATTCAGTGATACAGGCGGCGAATCAATCGAGCTCCCAGGAGAGCTCCTAAGAGAGCTCGATTGATTCAGCATCTGAACCGCAGAGTCGGTGTTTTTAGTTAAACTGCCATTTTTATATGGCATTGTCATCATTGTTCGGCGAGATTAGGTGGTATTGGTTACTCTGAGGGAGATTATTTGATTGATAGGTAAGAGAAGTACGTGCGTTGTATGGGTTTTCTGTGAGTTTTGTATTTAATGTGTTTTGTGTGTGTAAATGACTGTGAGAAAGAGGTTCGATTGAGTTGCTTTTATTTAGTTGAGTTTCTGGCTTGTTTGAGTTGTGCGAATTGGCTAGACCTGGAGTGGCTGATGTGTTATGAGAGAGTTGAGTGTTTTTTTTATGTTGTGTATGTGTGTTTTGGGTGTTGGCTGCTTTATTGAGTGATTCAAAAGCACTCAAGTTTTGACAATTTCCGTCGTTTGCAACATGCGAGTGAGAGGAACTGGCTGTGTGTACAGATGCGGTGTTATTATTTTTTTTTAGAACTGCATATGTTTCTGGTGCTTTCTGTCTAACCAAAGTCAATGGTTCGATTTTGCGGGAGTATGCGGGTGAAGCGGTGTTGGAACGTATTTGGCTAGTTTGAGGGGGAAGTGCGTGAGAATAGGCAGTGGGGGCATTTTCGGTCTGAGCTGGAGTTCTGACAACAGTAGAATAACTGGTAGTAAGTGCTGGAGCAGGGTTTTGCTTACCAAAAATCCGCTTAGCCTCCGCCATACTGCACTTTCTAATAGTTTTTATTTTTAATATTTCCTTTGCTTGCAAATATCGTTTGCACATTCTTGACGATGATGGGTGTGCCTCGTGACAGTTTGCGCAGAAAGTGCGCGTGCAGCTTTCAGGGTTGTGAGGTGGTAGGTTGCAAGACTCACATGAAGCATTTCCATTGCATCGTTTAGCTGTGTGTCCAAGCAGCTGACAATTGCGGCAGCGCATTGGATTAGGGAAATATTCTTCGACTTTCACATCAAACCAGCCGATATCAAGTGATGGTGGAGGGCGGAAGAGATCGAAGGTAAAGAGACAAAGTCCTGTGGCACGTTGATTACCGTCGGCGTGTTTTTTAAATTTAAATACATCGACAACACCTTGGGATTTAAGTTCTTCAATTATTTCACTTTCGGGTATATTTATAAGGCACGGGGCATAAGCGGTACCCTTTGACGAGTTAAGGTTGTCGTGGAGTTTGACGGAGATCGGACAAAGGTTCGATAGAACTTTTTTTGATAGAAACCGCTCTGCGACCTGCTGCGATTTGGTTAGAATCAAAAGATTACCGTCGCGGAGCTGAGTAACAGATTCGTACGCTGTACTTATGCTGTCAATCGCTTTCTTAAGCGCAAATACACTAAAAGATGTGAGGGGTTTGTCCTCGCATGTTGGGGCTATAATAACGAACTTCGGGTTACGGGAGGTTGATTGTGACGGAAGAAAAGTGTTTATGTCAACAGGTGAGAAATTAGGTTTCTTTCTTTTATTATTTTTGGGTTCGGCCAGCGCATCTTCATCAAGAGCGCTAAACCGATTGCCCGTAGACACACGTGGCCCAGGGGCCATGGAAATTGTCACTGTATCACTATTGAATTAGGTTTGTTTCTTGCACTGAAAGGGCGACAAATATAAAATTAAGTGGGAACAGTGGCTATAAAAATAGCGGGGAAAGACACCAACTGAAAAAATACCGAGCAATGGATAAGATCTGACAGAACGATGTAACCAGCTCGAAGAATTTATTTTCATATTTACAAGGATATCTCACTTCAGTAGATTTCAAATTGCATTAAAACTGATAAGTGTATTTTAATTCCGCACAGCATGCGAGCTTTATTAGATTAAAGCAATAAAATGCATATATAAGAGCATATAGTATAGATGATATAGAAGGCCAACGATGTATGTTTTTTATAGGAATTTAAACTACGAGTTCAACGAAACTACATATAAGAAAGTTAAAAAATTCGCAAACTCTTCCTGGTTAGACCAGGAAAAAATTCAATTTCAATGACCATGATAGTGGGTATGAAGTTGTTAAATGATTTTGTAGATCCATTATTACTGTCTACACCTTAACTACCGGTCGTTATTTTTTTTTTTGAAATTATTACTGTACTATCTCATAAGTACTCATCATATTTTCTGTTTTTAATTTGAGCGTCTTTGATGTGTACAAAGTTCAGACAAATTATTTGCGAAAAAGATATTATTTTGTTAAAATATTTTCGCATTGGTAATTTATTTTTACAGGGTGGCAAAATATGCAGTCCTACAAATGCTAGAGATTAAAAGTAGAACAGCATTCCTTTAGACAAAGTATATTGAAAAATTACGCGACCAAAGGGGAACTTCCGCGAAGCCGGAAACATTGTACCTTATTTTTTATCTTATTATTTTTTTTTATTATTATTATTTTTAGATAACGTGGTATGTACATTAAGCCATAGGTCTCTTATAGTACTTAGGCTTGATAGTTAAAATAAGAACTTGATTTCATTACATTAGATGTTTAATTTAGCAAGATATGTAATATTTCAAAAGTAAAAACAATTCATAAGACGACTGAAATAAGCAAGATTAACATTTTTTTAAAAGTATAATTTTTATAAACGATTAGACAAAAGAACAAAAAAAAAAGGAAAGTCAACGAAGATGAAAAGTAAGAGGTAAGAGAAAGAGGAGTTAAATATACTATACATTAATCTTTATGGTTGCTGAATAGAAAAATGCCTAAATATTGAAGTTTTAAAGCTTGCGGCATTGCTAATACCCTTGATATTTAAGGGCAGAGAGTTCCATAACCTCACGGCGTGAACGAAAAAGAACCTTGATGAGTTGAGATATTTAAATTTTGGTAAAGTTTATATTAAGTGTTCTGCGAGAAGAAGAAAACTCAAGCTTGCAAAACAGATAATTTGGCGTTTTTTTATTATAAGTTTGTGTAAGAATATACAATTTCTTGCATACATGTATTGTACTAAAGTGCAACCCAATAAACCTTTAACATAGACCGATATCCGATCGTATCTGCGTAGTCCATGCATGTATCTAACTGCATCATTGAAGGCTACTCGTAACTTATTACGTGACAATGAATCCGTGCTACTAAAAACAAAATCGGCACATGTTATTATGGGAAGTATAAGGGCTTGGATGAGCTTCCGTCGAGTTTCAAAGGGTGTGAAGTTTGCAGCCAACCACAGTCTACGCAAAATGCTACCAACGACGTAGTTTATGTGGTTGTTGCAGGACAGATTGCGGTTTATTGCGAACCCAAGGCTAGTAGCCGACTCCACTATCGCCAATTTCGATTCCGATATGCATATATTTGGCACCAGACTCAGTTCGAAATTGCTTTTTGATATGGGTAGAACCCGACACTTAGAAGAATTTAGCAGCAGCCCGTGTTTGTTTGCCCAGTCATTAATCGCTGACAAATCCCTGTTTAATCAAAAAACTAATTCGTCATGCCGATTCATAGGCATAAACATGTACAATTGAACGTCATCTGCGTAGATATTCATACGATTGTATGCATATACCAATGCAAAAGTGCTTTGCAAAAGTTTAGCAGCTCTTTCGCGCCAAACCCGAAAAAGTGATTTTGTGATTCACTTTGTCAAAAGCTTTCGAAAAATCGAGAAAGCAAAGTAATTTCATAGTCCTGCCTTACATCATCCAAAATCTTCACCACTGCCGACTGACAACTATGCCCTTCTCGAAAGCCTGACTGAGAAGAAGTCAATAGAGAGTTGAAGGATACTTTTGATAGGCATGGGAGAATGCTTATTGGCCTAAAATCGTTAACAGAACTTGCGTTCGATTTTTTGGCAATCGGAATAATCTGTGCGTGTTTCCAAGCCTGGGGAAAGGTAGATGTCATAATACACGAGTTAATTATGGCTTACAATACTGGGTGAAATTATTTTTAGAAATTTGACTGCTATACCATCTTCACCGATTGCATTTGGCTTAATGGAGGCAATGATTGAAATTACATCAGTCTCAGTTGTTACTTCAAAATCGGCTTGCCGTTGCACTGATGTAAAGGTGTTCTAATGAAAATCAAACATACCACCAGCCATTGCATTGTCAACAAAATGTGCATTTAACGAACAGTTATCATTCCCTCCTTTGCTAACATCAATTTGCCGAAGGTTCCTCCACAGTTCCTTTGGGGGCAAAGACATACTAAGTTTAGAGGAATAGTAATTTCGTTTCGAATCACGCACAATGCTATTGGCTGTATTACTATTAATTAAAAAAAGAACGATTTCACCTTCCATTTGCTGTAAAGGTTATTCCTGATTTTCAGCGCATTTAAAACTTCCGCAGTAAACCAAGGGAGATTCTTTTTGCGAACAAAAACAGTCTTAACAGGCACGAAATCTTCATAGAGTTGGACAACACATAACTGAAAACGATTAATTTGTTCATTTGGATCTGGACTCTGTCTACAAAGAAACCAGGGAGTCGTTGTTTGTGCTGCAACTTGCAGAGCATTAATGTTAATAGATTTAAAATCTTTAAATTCAAAGGTCGTAAACTTATTGATATGAGAAAAATTGATATCGTACGCGCAAAGTAATATATCATGGTCAGAAACACCACCCAGGCATATTTGGTCAAATAGAAGAACTGCTGATTGATCTGAACAATATCAACATCAAGAAGACTCGGTGGTGCATCTGTAGGAAAACAAGTTCGATAGGACGTGTTTACAACATAAAGACCACTCGAAGAGGCATGATCCACCAATTGGCGCGACCGAGAATCATTGTTTAATTAGTTGGCATTAAAATCTCCTAATACAACAATATTTACATATCTGGGTGAAAGCCCTGGCAGAGCAGAAAAAAATGGTTCACATGAAAATCTCCGGTTAGGGTTATAACAACAAGAACCCAAACATTTAACACTTCCATCATGAACCTCAGCAATAATGTATTCAACATCAGTGTCGACAGATTTTACTAACACATCACATTTCAAAGACGACTTGCAATAAATTGCCACTCCTCCGCCCGTTGTAGAGGTTATTCTGTCGTTGCGAAATAATTCCTAACCCTCAATATCGTATACAAAGTTTTCAAACTTGGGTTTAAACCAAATTTCGTTAACACAGATCACATCTATGCTTGAATTTGTAAGCAAATAGCGAAAGTAGTCTCGCTTACACTGGTTAAGACTTCGAGCGTGTATATGACATACATTGAAACCATTCTTGTATCTCGACAGAACATTTAACAGACACAAAGTTGGTCTAGCACTCACACCGTGGTTATGATTGAAAATACTATTGTTGTTAACCATTCTCAATTAACCTTCCGCAAACGGCACCACAATCAATTAAACATATTCCCACATTCTCATCCAGCAAACAAAAAGAAAATATACATATAGCAGATAGCAAGCATTAGAAAAAGGAAGGGCAGAGAAATAGAAGAGAACATTTATAAATACCTATTTAAAAATGTAAAAAGTTAATAAAATTATTGAATAATGAAGTATGTAATAATAATAGAGATTAATTCAGCCTTAAAATTCAAGAAATTAAATGAAAATAATAATTATGCATTTAAACAAAAAAGCAGAAATAATTGAAAACTATTGTAAGAATTATATACTATATTTGTTTACGCGTGTTTCCAAGCGCCTTTAAATGGGGTTTTCATCAGATATTCGTAGATTAAAAATGTAATGCCCTTTCACTAAATGTACCCAACAAGATTTCTTATTCTGATGGGTTGGCAACAGAACTTTGAAAACATGGAAGCAATGTCTGTTTTGCAGCGTATGCAGGAAAAGTTCAATCAAATAAGGACAGATCAGAACATGCCCTAAATGTAAACTATGAAATTTATGTAAATCATATATACATATACACATATATACGAGTACAAATGTATATGTTTTATCAACAAAAATACAGTCCTTCACCTAATTTGAATATCAAACCGTCAGCCAAATTGATCATGTTGCGATCGACGCAAAACACACCTTCAGCCTTATAAATGTCCGAACTTCCCGAGCGGATAACATAAGCTCTGACCACTAACTCATTGCAGCCCAAGTATTGTACATCTACGGATATCTCAAACACTATACATACTATGAGAAGATTCAACGTTGAACGGCTGCAACCTCCAGGATCGTTGTCTATCAGGTATCCCTCAGCCTCGCGGGATGTCCTATGCAACTACTCGTAACAAGTAGTTGCTGAAGAGCAGTCAAATTTATGCCAAGATGTCATCAGAAACGCCGTAACTGATATATTAAATTTGAACCGACCACTTCTGCGAAACCCATGCTTCGATAAAAATGCATACAAGCACAGGTAGGGAAACAACTCGCCTACGAGGCGGCACTGCATAGAAGAACAAGATCGGCCCATGAGCCCTATCAACAAGAGAGAAGGGAAGAACATCGGCTACTTCGGAGAAAAAAAAAGTTGCATAGGAAGCGCGAGTTACATGCTCACCATTGCACAGGCTGTACATTTTATGTCACAACTCTAACAACATCAAATTGCCCACATCTCTATTTACATCGGCAACAACGATAGGCCATAAAACATATTCCTGTCAAACCACTTAAGGGGAATATCAATTTAACCAACGAAGGCAATAGCTGATAAAGTTCAGCGCCAAAATCCGGGTTTGAGAGGTTTGTTGGCCCTGAAGGATTTCTTTCCCTGAGCGAGAAGTTTCCTTGACCGATCCAGCGGCAGTTTTTTTGAGATATATTGAGATTTCAATATACCACCTTGATCAAAAAGTTATTCAGAAAATTAAAAATACAAGTTTATTCATCTAAATCTATATTGTCCCCTTCAAAGTAATCCCCATCGACTGCAACACACTTATGCCAGCGCTTGATCCAATCCTCGAAACATTTTTTATATTCGGTTTTCGGTATGTCCATCAGTGCTACCTGCCGATTTTTCCATACTTTCTCTCGGCTGCTGAAACGCGTTCCCCGTAGTGGTTTTTTACCTCGATTGAACAGAAAGAAGTCACAGGGAGCCAAATCAGGTGAATTCGGTGGCTGTTGGATGGTACGAGTATTTGTTGCATTTTTCGTCAAAAAATTACGAATAATGATGGCACTTTGCGACGGTGCTTTATCATGGTGCAAAATCCATGAGTTTTCTGCCCACAATACTGGTCTCTTTCGGCGAATTGCTTCACGCAAACGTCTCATAACGCCCAAATAATACGAGTACTCTTTGTTTACTGCCTGGCCTTCTGTTTAGACTGAAAACGACGTGGATTTTTTGGTCTCGGCTCATTTGGTGAACGCCATTCACTTGCCTGATGTCCGGATTGCGTGTCGTACTCATAAACCCACGTCTCGTCTCCAGTAATGAACCTTTTGATGAATGTGGGATGGGATTCAGCCTCGCAAATCATCTCTTTTGCGATGTCGACACGGTCTCTTTTTTGCTTGAAATTAAGGTCTTTTGGCACCAACTTTGCTGCTACACGACGGAAACCCAAATCATTCACCAAAATGTCATGGGCGGATCCATAGGCAATGTTCAAGTCCTCCACTATCACTCTGATGGTTGATTTGCGGTTATTGACCAACATTTCTTTTACTTCATCAATGTTTTCGTCGGTTTTCGATGTCGATGGTCTGCCACTGCGTTCATCATCTTCGATTGACTCACGACCACTTTTGAACCGCTCGCGATCGTGCCACTGGTAAACGACCGTTTTCCTTAGAGAATCGTTGCCGAAACACTTTTCCAACATTTCCAACGTTCGCGCACCATTAAATCCGTTTTTTACGCAAAATTTAACACAAGTTCGTAGTTGCAAATTTAAATCCATTTCTAAAATTGTAAAAAATCGCAAACACACACAGAGATAGATGTACTCTTGGCTACGTAACTTTTGCAAATGTCAAGCTATGATGCTAAGATTTAGAGGGAATGTAAACAACAGATTTACCAACTTAACAAAAACAGAACTCAAATTGGAAGAATGGGAGCGCCACACGGTGGTGTCCCCCGGGAACTTTTTGATGCTATATGTATGTATGTAAATATGTATGTTATACATGTGTATGTAGTTGTTCTTCTCTTTTAGCTGATGGTTAAGCTTATTACTCGCGCGATCGAGGAAATACGGAGGTGCTATTCCAGAAGCAATATTCGGAAGTTTTACCAAAAAGTAAAAAGAACGTGTCAAACAAACAAAACAGAGACCTGTAGAGATGAACAAGGAAACTTAGTAGAAGAGTCACAGTATAGAGCTGAGGATATGCAGTTTTTTAGATTGTTAAGCGGCGAGAACGACCCAAATTCTGCTGTAAATCAGGAGGACCGGTCACCGGACCAAAATGAAGGGAGGATAGCAGTAGCCAGTTTTCAGAACAACAAGGCTGCTGAACCGGACGGCCTACCTGCCGAGCTATATAAGGCATCAGGTAATGGCCTGGTAGAGATCATACACCAACTCTTTTCAGAAGTTGGGCGGCAGAAAGCATTCCTGAAAATAGGAAACTTAATATCGTTTTACCGATCTATAAGAAAGCAGACCCTCTTAACTGTACCAGTTATAATGTACCAGTTATAATCAATGAACTTATTGGTTGCAATGAGTGTGGTTTTAGTCCCGGTAAGTCCACAATCGAACAAATATTAACACTACAGTAGATTCTGGAAAAACCCAATTGTCCAAAGCGACACGCATCACCACGTCCGCTTATGACATGCATCTACAAAGACAACCGAGAGCTATGTCTGCCCATGGTGTCCCTGCCAAATTCTTCAGATTGCGCAGAATGACAATGGAGAACGCTCGCTGCTCTGTAAAGGTCAGAAACAATCTCACCGAGATCTTTGATGTTAAAAAAGGATTCCGATAAGGTGATGCGCTGGTATGTAACTTTTTCAACATCATTCTTTATAAAACTCGCAAGTCAATACCAGAGGACCAATGGGAGTGACACCATTGGCAGAAATCAGCGAGCTGTCACCAGGGCGCAACTAAGTATATGCTGGCAACAATAAAGTACACGCAACACCTGCGCTAACAGGAGAGATATACTGGTTAAGGCCATCCCAATAATCATAGATCAACATACACAAGCATATTCGAACATTAGAGTCCAGGAGATTTTTGTAACATCCCAACACACCAACAGTTGCGAGACTAACACATAGATGGCGACTCTAATAACATATATGGCAACCATGAACTGCTAAAGTCAATTAATAGATGGCATGCTATATGCAAAAAAGACTGTAGGGGATGATTTGTGACATGAATGTATGTGTGTATATAGGTAAAATATGAAGAAGCGCAGATGCGCAGAGTTCAAATAAAAGTGCGTAGTCAAACGGACGTTTTTTGTATTTTATTCTTTTAGTCTCTGTAAAGTGGGATAACGAAGTATCATCCATATCCATACGATTTTTATTGTAGTTAGTATCAACCTCGATACGTGTCAAAATTTAACGACATTTCGACGATTAGTTATCGAGATATTGAAATTTTAGTGACTCATCTTTCGATATTTTTAAAATCATGTAAAAGAACGAGTTTCGCACTTTGGCAAAACACTGTGATTTGATGGGGGAAAATACGGTTAGAATTAAAAAATGGCTTGAATGGAGCTGTGATAAATCTGCTCGGTCGAAAGCAAGCATTTGTCGCTGATGATGCTGAATACTTGACAAAAGACTAAGTTTTATTCGGACAAAAAGCCATCAAAGCTCCTGGTAGCATTTTCTGTAATACTTCCAATCATCGGAGGATCCGAATATTTTAGAAGAATATTAACATCCAAGGTAGTAAACTCAGTCTTGTTATAAGCTGTCAAATTTTGGACAGCGAAAGGCAAAGGAAGAAAGGAGAAAGCTATCATCAACTTAGTACATTATGAGTAATCGTGGCTTCAGAACGGTGTCGGATGAAGCAGCTTTATAGGAGGGCTGATTCGCATCGATATCCTTGCAAACGAAATATAGAGAGTCTATAATAGGAGAACTTCTATTAATCAAAAGGTGGTAGTCGTCAAAGGATAAAGGAAGAAGAAAGGGCGACTTCAATGACCAGGTGGCAAGCTCAGTGAATTACCACAATGAAGGGCAGATGGACCTACATGGACGTTTGGACAAACCGAAGGCATGGAAATTGCAACCACCATTATACGCAATTACTATCTGGTCACGGTGGGTATCGAAAGTATCTACACCGCTTCGGGCGCGATAGATCACGCTTTGGCCAATACTGCATGCGCTGAACACGCTACACCAGACCCGCTGTCAATAAATTGACCAAATGCTGCGGTCAGAAGGAAATTGGATGAAGATTTGCACATTCATAACAAACGTGCAAAACGAGCTGCGAGGGATCGAGAGAATAAAAAGTGACGAAGCAGCAAATATAGAAGATATAGCATAGATTGCTTACCATCCACGTGAAGTAATACCTAACGGCAGCCCCGCGGGGCTTTTTTTTTTTTTTTTATAATTTACGCACGCTCAAGGGATTATTTTTTTTAGTACCCTTAAAATGTTTGCACACAGCGCGGGCAAAGGAAAATCAGGGAGGATGGAAAGAGAGGTTATAATGACTAGGAAATAAAGAGCTAGGCAGGGCATTCCATAAGCGAATTGTACGGCTTAGGAACGAATCACGATATTTTAGAGTACGTCCGAAAGTGGTCTTGAGGGTATACTGATGAGCATTCATAGCGAGACGGGTGTTACGGTTAAAAGTTTGAAGGGGCGGAATGCTACTGGCGATTTCTAAGGAACACTGGTGGGGGAAGTAGCGATAAAACAGAGTGAGACACGAGACATTACTTCGGTGTTCGAGGGTGTCCATTGTTTGAGTGATATTAGTATCACCTATGAGTTTTATCGCACGGTTTTCGATAATATCTAGCAAGTGGAGAGATGTTTTGGGAGCACCCGACCAGATATGGGCATTGTACTCCAATTTCGGGCGGATAAATGCCTTATACATATATTGAGGCCAGATCAGAGGGTGTAAAGTATTTCTTACATCGCTTGAGGAAACCTAGACATTTCGCAGCATTTTTGACGACACTGAATATGTGGTCATTCCAATGTAAGTTGTCATTGACACACATACCGAGAATGGAAAGTTTATCGGTTTCGACGATGCAAGTGCCATCCATGGGTAATGGCTGGGTGTTTAAATTTCGCTTGAACGACAGCAGGCAGCATTGTGTTTTGGAAGCATGAAATTCTACTCTGTTAGTGGTTCCCCAATTAGTTATGCTGGTAATATCAGAATTTAATGAGCTTAACATACGCTGCCGTTCCCGTTCTACAGCCGGAGAGCAGGGACGTGAGTCCGGGAACGAATATGAAAAGCAGAGAGTACTGTCGTCAGCAAAGGAATATATTGGATTAGAGGCAGCAGACAAGAAATCGTTGATAAAAATTAAAATGAGTGTCGGGGACAGAACGGACCCCTGGGGCACACCAGCATTTATTTTGTGAATATCAAGCTTTAAAACATCCAAGACAACTTGAATCGAACGTTCCGAAAGGTAATTTCTAATCCATTGAAGAAGAGAGTTATCGATCCCAAGAGCACGCATTTTCGACAAGAGAGCCAGATGCCAAATTCTGTCAAATACCTTAGAAATATCAAGTGCAACTATCTTGCTTTCGCCAGAATGATGTACGCTTTGGTTCGACTTTTCGGTGAGACATCCCATCAGATCACCAGTAGACCTGTTGCTATGAAAACTGCACTGCCGGGCATTAAGAAGTTATTTCATTAGCTGACGGTCAGCGTTTCCATGACCTTGGAAAGAAGGGACGTAAGTGCAATGGGTCTGTAGGACTGGATCTGGACCAGCGGATTTATGTAAGTTGAAGTCTTTAAGTATTCTTGCTACTTCACGAGTGCGAAAGTGCATTCGTCCCATTGAAGATTCGACGCACGCAAGTGTAGGCGGAAACAGAGCACAATCCGGGAGTGTTGAGCTGGCCGCGAAGAGTGCGGCAAGCAAATTGGCCTTATCCAAAGAGCTGACGGCTGGAATGTCATTGCAAATGAGCGTTGGAATGGAGGATGAGACAGAATTTCTAATGTTTTTCACGAGCGACCAACAATTTTTACTGCCTTTGGGACATTCCAGTATTTTTTGCCTCATTTTTTGGTCGTATTGGAATTTCATACGCTTGAGAAAGACGTTACAGTCATTTCTGGCTCGTTTACATTTTTTCGGTTTTCCTCTGTCCGATTGGTCTTGAAGGACCGAAAAAACACTTCTCTAACCTTGACAGCCTCTGTATAGCTCGAGTCGTACCATGCCTTTTCTTTTGGTCTGATACTTTTCATCCGATGAGGGATAAAGGATCTCATTCCGGAAAGAATAGTGTCAGTGACGATATCAACAGCGGCCTCCACTTTGTTACCGAGGAAACATAATGACCAGTTAAAATTCCTAAAGAAGTCGTTAGTTCCGCTCCAATTGGCTTTCTCGTATTGCCATACGGTTCTTTTAGCAATCTTTTCTCTAACTGTGTGAGAAATTAGCTGATATGACACAATGGCCTGACGGGCCTCGGGGGGAGAACACATCAACGGAGTACTTATCAGGGTGAGAAGTTAAAAACAATTCCAGGGTGTTGTCGGTATGACTATAAACGTCTGGTATTCGTATGGGCTCATTTACAGCGAAAATCTCAACACTCCGGCCTTCGGGTGTTGTCTGTCCAAAATTTTGAAGCCAACTAGAATTGTGTATATGTAATGAAATCGCCCGTAATAACAATTTCAGTATGAGGATACAGGGATACAATTCTTTGAATGGAGTTAGATAGCGCATTAAACTCGTGAAAGGTCGAGTTGCTGTTCATTCAGTTTGTGGCTTCTGTAAATAAAGCAGTAGTGGATAATTTGCTTACGGAGATGGAATTTTAACCACATGAAATTGAATTCCGGATTGGAACAAGGACTACATTGTGGTGGAGTTTGGTAAGCTAGATCATTACGCACGTAAGTGGCGAGACCACGATGGGGAAAGAATAGTGGCACTAGTTCGTAGCCAGGTAGCTTCAGATCAGAGTGATCTGAGAGGTGTGGGCGGGGATCTACCTGTGTTTCACTAAGTGCCAAAATAGCTGGTTGTTACTTACAGACGTGGACGTACGCAGAAAAGTGATTACTTTTTAGCCCGCGTATATTGGCAATATCCACTCTGAATTCCCGAGTCATTATAAAGAAAGACAAACACAAAAAACACAAAAATCGACGTTACTAAGCACAGCTGTGAAGTAAAAATTCAAAGTTTGTTTACCGAATCAAATTGTTGTAGGTGTTATGCTCTTGCAACAATAGGAAGCTGCACACCAACAAAATTCAAACCCACAGCCCGCTATCCTCGGTTGTTATATACACTCAGTCACTGTACGCGCTGTATGACAATGTAATACAGCAACGGCAGTGACCGAGTGCAAGCAACAGTAAGACCAGGGGCAGGAAGGATGTGATGCCCGCACTGTGGATGTGGATTTCGCTTTCACTGCTCTCGCGCGTTGTTTTTGTTGGTTTTTTTTTTTGCCCGCACAGTGAACTTTGTTTTTTTTGCAATCGCGCGCGATTTATTTATTTTTTTATTTTTTTTTCGCGAGGAGCGAATTTCACAGTGCACTTGTCGATGGTCAGCTCGGCACTGATCGAAGTTTATAGGATATGGCTTAGTAACGTAGGCGTATTCCTGGAATTGAACAATCAGGCTAGCAAATCGTGCATGCTGGTAGCTCGGGCTACTGGTATCTATGAAGATTACACATCCTCTGCGCAACTAAAGAGAAAATCTTCTTAAAAAACGAGAGAAAATCTTCTCTAAAATCATTACAAACGCCTTAAAGCGTAAAGATATCACAAAATTTTCCTTTTCGATTTTCGAATGCAAGATCTTCCCTATCAGAAAGTTAATAAACAGTTTTTACTTACGTTAAAAAATCAAAACAAAGTGCCTATATCTGATGTCGACAATGAAGGACACCCAACAATAACAGCTAGGACAGAAACTAGAAATTATAGATATGAAGTTGTAAGGGTCTTCCTCACCTGAGTTCTAGTCCAAAATCAAAAATCAACACAATTGTAGGGATTAACATAAACATAACATGCTTTAGAAATGACAATGATTAACCCGATAACCCTTCAGACAACGCAGATCTAGCTGTTAAATGTTAACATTCCTACACGACTCATTCCTTCAAAACTCAAACTCTGATTCGAAACCGTCTTTAGGTCGCAAAAATATCAAATAGGCCGATATCCAAATGATATTATCTAAACTTTAGAAAACATACTATTTAAAAGAAAAACAAGTAGGATTTGTTATAACATATTCAAAAACATTTGAAAAAAAAGCTTTTTTAACCTTAAACAATTATTTCAATTTCTAGCTTCAACAATAAAAACCTGCTCCCGCAACGATCCCGAGATCAATCAATGCATTATCAAAGCAGTTGACGTTGTACGTCCATTGCTGGCAACCGGAGATCTGGGCGATGGTTATCATACGCCTCCTTTGGAACCCCTTCTTCTGGATAACATCGATATGTCACGTGGAAAACAATTTCGAGCGACATTTAGTGAGATCCAAGCGAGAGGAGGCAGCGACTTCATAATCGACAAACTAAGGTAAGCTGGTTTTGGAGCTTCCCTAAATATTACAATACATATGTATCATTTAACTTTTTTTTATTGACAGTGCAAACACATCTGCCATAGCATTTGATGTAGCCATAACTTTACCAAAAATAACATTTGTTGGAAAGTATGCCCTTCGTATAAAAATCCTTGTATTGGACATTCAAGGTGCTGGAGATATGAAGGGATATTTCGGTAAGAGAATTAGTTCAGATCAGGATTTAGTTACAATTGTTTTTTTTTTTAGAAAATGCAAAAGCTGTAGTGAAAATGCGCGGCGGCAAGTACGAGAAGGATGGTGTTGAATATGTACGATTTACTAAGATGCCAATTCGCATTTCCGTTAGCAACATGAAACTGCGGCTAGAAAATTTATTCAATGGCGACAAAGTGCTAGGTGAAGTTGGAAATTCCATCATAAACGACAACCAGGACTTATATCTGAGTGAGATAACACCTGGTCTTGAAAAAGGATTGTCGAAAAAGTTCTTAGATATTGCAAACGAGATTCTTCAAACAGCGACGTTCGATGAAATGTTTCCAGTGAATTAGTTCAGTTGCTTTAAATTGTTGAGTTGTTTTTAAGTTTCACAAATTACATAGTTATACTCAAATAATAAATTTTAAAAATTAAAAAACCCTTTGTATTTGTCGTACGCTAGACATATTGCAGGCTTCATTCATAGTAAGTATCTGAAAGTTTTTATTACGTGAAATATGGGAGATCAAATGCTCTTGGGTTATCCTCAATAGAACCGGCACATTCGGGTCGATTTTCCTGGACTAGAAATACTTCTCTGATTTGTACAAGTATGTCATCGACTTTAACTGACACAAACCTATGTAGTCTTAATATGTATAATCTTGTACAATTGGTTGACTGCGGGTAAAATTAAATATCTAGACAGACTCATGTACTACGGGTAATTAATAAGTCTGTGACTTTTTGAATTTCAAATTTTCAGCAGGCTGTGTGACAGCCATTAAAAGCAGTCAACTGCGTGATTTTGCCGAAAATGGGAAAAAATTAAGAAAATTTAATAACTTCAACCGCATTCCGGAAGAGTTTTTGTGCCGTTTCAAACCGTGGATAAAATATGGATACATCACAACATACCGGAGACCAGCAAAATATTTGTTTTTTTCCTGGGCCATGGAGGTCTTGGCGACAGTGTTTTTTTAGGATGCAGCCGACTTAATCCAAATCAATTAACTTCAAAAGCAAAAAGCAATCACCGGCGAATATTACACCAACTTACTGGACCGATTTGAAAGAAAAACAACAGCGCTTGGCCAAGAAGGAACCGTTCTTTCATGTGCGTAGTGGATATATTGCATTTCCCAGTTACCGCCAAGCATTTCGGGTTTGCACACCATATGTCAAGATAAGTGGAAACAAAAGTGAAAGCAACACGCTGCCAGTAGCCTGGAACCAATGGCATACTATACAATTACATCCAGTGTTGGTTCTTTAAAGTTGACGATTGATGATAAGAAAGATCCCTCCGATATATGAAATAAATTATTCGATGATGAGATGCTGCAACAAATATTGACATGGACAAATACGAAAATCGATATTTGCAGACCTAAGTTTTATCGTCTCGACAGGCCTGAATTGAAAGACACAGACATTATTGAACTCAAAGCTTTGTTCGGTCTATCATTTTATTCAGCTGTACTGAAGTCAAACCATGAAAAAACAAACTACTTATTTACTTTGGACGGTACTGGTTGTGAGATTTTTAGATGTTCAATGTCAGGGACGAGATTGCTAGTTTTGTTGTTGTGTCTCAGATTTGATAATCCAAATGTCCGCGCTGAGAAGAAGAAGGCTGATATCTTGGCGGCTATATCTGTCATTTTTGACAAATTTGTCAGCAATTCTCAAAAATTATACGAATGTTCTGAGTGCGTTACAGTAGACGAAATGCTAGTCAAATTTCAGGGAGGAAGCCATATGATATCGTACAATATATGCCTAAAAAACCGATCAAATATGGAATGCCGATTCGACCGTTATGCGAAACTTTTACTTTTACAACGGCTATGTTTACACTGGAAAAAACTCAGATGGTGGAGGATTGATGGCATCAGAATAGAAATTCCCACACAGTGTGTCCTACGCCTGACGAAAGCAATTCAAGGGAGCATAATTGGTTTTCGTCTATCCAGTTCGTTAATGAGCTTTCAAAACCAAAGCTGGCATATGTGGGGATAATAAAAAAAAAAAAGAGAGAACTGCCAAGTGAAACTCAACCATATAAGCAACGAGAAGTTCAGTCAAGGTCTTTTGGATTTACTAAAGGCAAAATTTTAGGATCCCAAAAATAACAGAGCTATCTTACTAGTATCTTCCATGCACCATAATGATGACATTGATGACAACACTAAAAAACCAGCAATAATTATGTACTACAATTCTACGAAAGGCGGAGTAGACAAGGCTGATAAAAAGTGCTCCATTTACTCAAGTAACCGCCGAAGAAGGATATAGGCCATGGTCTTATTTTCTAGAATGCTTATACATTACATTATGTATGTATATCAAGGCAAGGATGTTGAATGAGGAGACTTTCTCAATAATTTAGACCGTTCTCTAGTCCTACCTGACATCCAAAAACCTGTTACTAACACTAATTTACGAGTACCTAGAGAGCTCAAATTGACACTGACTCGAGTTTTAGGCAAAGATGTGGTTGCAGAGGAAATTGTTGCACAAGAAACTAATAGGACAACTAGGCGGGCATGCAGAATTAGTCCTGCAAAGAAACACAGGATGACGACTTATGTCTGTATTGGATGCAGCAAGCCTGTACACCTGCAGTGTTCACGCCCTTTGTGCAAAGACTCCCAACAAATTTGCAATAAAAAGTTGATTGTCAAAATTTTTATTTTTTGTTTCCAGAAGTGGTTAAGTTCGGTTCGCTTAAAATATAACCACCTGCACTACAACATTGCATCCATTTATTGTCCTCCGCGATGCAAGCTAGAAAAGAATGACTTTGAAGGTATCTTTGATTCACTCGGACCGAGTTTTATAATTGATAGTGACTTTAATTCGAAACATACATTCTGGGGCTCAAGATGTAATACAACACAAGGCAGACAACTCTATGAAGCCGGTATGCAATGTAAAGTTGACTTTTTCTCGACAGGAAAACCAACATATTGGCCTTCGGATATAACAAAGACCCCCGATCTTGTAGACTTCTTTGTCACAAAGGGAGCAGCTAAAATTTCTACAAACATCGAGGAAAGTTATGATCTCTCCTCAGATCACTCACCAGTCATTTTAACACTAAGCATACTCTTAATTAAGAAAGAAGTAGCGCCTAGATTAACTAATAACAAGACTAACTGGGACGGTTGTAGAAAGTACTGCAATGAACATATTGTTCTAAACGTGTCGCTAAAAACACAAAACGAAATAGAAGACCAAGTCGACAGATTCATCAAAGTCCTGCAGAACGCTGCCTGGAACAACACTTCAACTCCAACAAGAAAAGAGAAAGCAAGTAGTGAAATAAAATATCCGCCAGAAATAATAGAACTGGTAAGGGAAAAGAGGAGAGCGCGAAAAAGATGGGAACAATCCCGTGCTTCCCAGCATAAAACATACTTAAACCACTTATGCAACAAATTGAAAGAAGCAATACGAGATTACAAAAATCGGAATATCTCTACATATCTCGAAGGTCTGACTGCCGAAAGAAGTTCAAATTACTCCCTCTGGAAAGCCATGAAGGGAATCAAAAAGCCTCAAATGCAATTTCCTCCCATAAGGAAAAATAATGGCGAATGGGCAAAAGAAGATAAAGAGAAGGCGGATCTATTTGCCGAGCACCTAGAAGAAACGTTTAAGCCTTTTGATGGACAGGCGTTAACAGGAGGTTCTAATTATATAATTACGGCACCGGAAAATTTTAGAATAAAAACAGTGTCGCTACGAGAACTTAACCAAGCAATTAAAAAATTCAAAAATAACGAAGCCCCTGGTTATGATTTAATAACTGCTCAAATTCTCAAGGAGCTGCCAAAGAAAGCCCTGATCAAACTGCTCCATCTTATAAATGCCGCGCTAAGACTATTAAACGTTCCAAGCCAATGGACATTTGGCGAAGTTATAATGGTCCCGAAACCAGGCAAATCTCTAAATGAAAAAAAGTTCTGTAGACCCATATCGCTTCTGCCGATAATATCTAAAATATTTGAAAAATTCCTATTGAAGCGCTTGCAACCGATCATTGAAGAGAGACGTCTAATTCCTGAACATCAATTCGGTTTTAGAACTAAGCACCCCACAATTGACCAGGTTTTTAGAATTACGAATGAAATTGTTAAAGCCTTAGAGGGGAAAAAGATATGTTCTAGCGTGTTTCTTGACGTGTCTCAAGCCTTCGATAAGGTATAGCACGAAGGCTTAAATTTTAAGCTAAGCCAGGTTCTTCCGAGAGAGCTGCATACGATTCTGAAATCGTACCTGGAAAACAGAATTTTTCGTGTTAAACATGGCACCGAATACTCGGAATTTAAAGAGATAGCTGCTGGAGTTCCGCAAGGAAGTGTACTTGGACCAGTATTGTTTTTACTCTATACTCGAGACATACCGGAAGGATCAGGTACCATAGTAGCCACGTTCGCGGACGACACGGCGATACTAGCTACAGATACTTCAGTCAAGTTAGCTACTGGAAAGCTACAAACGGCTTTGGACAAAATCTACGAATGGACAAAGATATGGCGAATTGTTCTCAATGAGACCAAATCTACTCATGTTAATTTTACTTACCGGAAAATAAACAACCTTCCCATTTTCATTAACTCGGTACAAATACCATATGCAAATGAAGCAAAGTATCTAAGAATGACACTAGATGTAAAACTGAAATGGAAGCCGCATGTTAAGAAGAAACATGATGAACTTGAAAATAAATCCAGACAAATGTACTGGCTACTAGGAAAACATTCCAAGTTAAGCATACATAACAACCTGCTAATCTATAAGCAAGTGCTTAAACCTGTTTGGACGACGGTATACAACTTTGGGGCTGCACTAAACCAAGCAACCGAAATATTCTCCAAAGCTATCAAAACAAAGCTCTAAGACTCTAGGGCGAAATAATGAACTTTGCTCGCAAACTCCGTATTCGTCTTCATGGGCATTGTAATAATAAAATACTCCAAATTCTGGACGAGACAAATTTAGTGCGTCGATTACAAAGAATGAGACCATTCGATCTGGCGGGATAAGGACTATCCGCATATAATAGCCCCACGCGAACGTTATTTGAAACGGAAACTACATGATAAGGTAACTTAGTTGTAGTCGATAAGAAGGAAGGCGTGTTTTTAGTGAGTAAGAATCTCACACTACTATGCGCAACGGGTTCATAGTGTCTATGAAGATTTTCACACCTACCCACCGAAAAAAAAAAAAAGAAGTGGTTATTATTTTTTTTTAGTCTTCTGTTGATTAAAATTTAAGAAAAAAAAGTTTATTTAGTTAAATAAAAACATTTACTTACTAAAAATTGCCAAAAATGTAACCTATGTCAAGAAAGTCTGAAAAGTGCCATAATTGTTAATTCTTTCAGATTTATATTTTTATAAATATAGGGTCCGCCATCTAACGTTTTTTTTTTCAACTAGTGCTTATTTCGTGAATGGTAACACTTAGCTCATGTCTGATTAGACAGATAATTATCCTTCCGCTGAACGAATATGGTTGTGTATACGCTTCGCTAAGTGGGCCTGCGATCGACTTAGAGAAGATGCCGATTTTGCCACAAAAATCATCTTTTCTGATGAAGCTCATTTTGATCTTGGCGGGTATGTAAACAAGCAAAATTGTCGCATTTGGGGCACAGAAAACCCGCACGCATACATTGAAAAGCCGATACACCCAAAACGAGTCACTGTTTGGTGCGGATTTTGGTCCAGAGGCATAATTGGGCCATTTTTCTTCGAAAATAAGCAAGGAATGGCCGTTACAGTCAATGGCGATCGTTATCGGGCCATGTTGAACGAATTGAAGAGGAGGATATTGGCAACAATTGGTTTCAACAGGATGGCGCTACGTGCCACACAGCCGAAGCTACACTCGATGTTTTGCGCCCTGTTTTTGAAGATCGCATTATCAGCCGCAGAGCTGATGTCCTTTGGCCACCCCGGAGCTGCGATTTGACACCGTTGGACTATTATTTGTGGGGAGCCGTAAAAGATAAGTTTTACGCCGTTAAGCCAGAGACAATTGACGCTTTAAAGGACAATATTCGTGAAACCATTGGTGAAATACAGCTGCACACAATCGATAATGCTTAAAAATTGGACCGCTTAAAAATTGGACAGGCTACTGCATGGCCAGCCGAGGCAGCCATTTGAATGAAATTATTTTCCATTATTAACCGGAAGGATTGTACTTTCAAATAAAAAAAGAAATTTGAGAAAATATTCAGTAGTATTTTTTTATAGCATTTTCAAAAAAAAAACATTTTTGGCGGACCCTATATAAAGTTGATTATACAATAGAATCAAGTTTTTTATGAGAATACCTTTGCTTTAACAACGAAATAGTTCAAAAGTTACTGAAATATTTTCCAGTAAGAAAACTATATGTGAACTTAGGAGTCAGTGAGGCTCCATGTCTAAGGTAGTGTTAGGAAAAAATGAAATAACTTTTAAGTATGATTAAAACAACTAATTCCTCTTCGCTGGATAATATTTCAAGTACTCGTATGCTTTCAAAAAAAATATCTTTTCAGATTTCTGATGTTCCTTGTTATACGAGTATATCTTTATAGTTAATTCATATATGCGTAAAGGTCTTTTTACCCTACTGCGCGATGCAAAAGGAAGGGTAATGTGTTTATCAGCCTATATACCACCAAAGTGTGGCGCTTCTATTCTGTTTTTTTGTTAAGTTGGTAAATCTGTTGTTGACATTCCCTGTAAATCTTAGTGTCATAGCTTGACATTTTGCAAAAGTTACGTACATCTATCTTTGTGAGTGTTGGCGATTTTTTACAATTTTAGAAATGGTTTTAAATTTGCAACAACGAACTTGTATTAAATTTTGCGTAAAAAACAGATTTAATGGTGCGCAAACGTTGGAAATGTTGGAAAAGTGTTTCGGCAACGATTCTCTAAAGAAAACGGTAGTTTACCATTGGCACCACCGGTTCAAAAGTGGTCGTGAGGCAATCGAAGATGATGAACGCAGTGGCAGACCATCGACATCGAAAACCGACGAAAACATTGCTGAAGTAAAAGAAATGTTGGTCAATAAATGCAAATTAACCATCAGAGAGATAGCGGAGGGCTTGAACATTGCCTATGGATCCGTGCATGACATTTTGGCTAATGATTTGGGTTTCCGTCGTGTAGCAGCAAACTTGGTAACAAAAGACCTCAATTTCATGCAAAAAGGAGACCGTGTCAACATCGCAAAAGAGATGATTTGTGAGGCTGAATCTTATCCCACATTCATCAAAAGGTTCATTACTGGAGACGAGACGTAGATTTATGAGTACGACACACAATCCGGACACCAGGCAAGTGAATGGCGTTCACCAAATGAGCCGAGACCAAAAAAACACGTCGTTTTCAGTCAAAAAAGAAGGACATGCTCACGGTTTTCATGGATTACAACGGTGTAGCGCATTATGAATTTTTGCCAGAAGGCCAGACAGTAAACAAAGAGTATTATGAGACGTTTGCGTGAAGCAATTCGCCGAAAGAGAGCAGAATTGTGGGCTAAATGATAAAGCACCGTCGCACAGAGCCCTCATTATTCGTAATTTTTTAACGAAAAATGCAACAAATACCTTACAACAGCCACCGAATTCACCTGCATTGGCTCCCTGTGACTTCTTTCTGTTCAATTGAGGTAAAAAACCACTACGGGGAACGCGTTTCAGCAGCCGAGAGAAAGTATGGAAAAATCGGCAGGTAGCACTGATGGACATACCGAAAACCGAATATAAAAAATGTTTCGAGGATTGGATCAAGCGCTGGCATAAGTGTGTTGCAGTCGATGGGGATTACTTTGAAGGGGACAAAATAGATTTAGATGAATAAACTTGTATTTTTCATTTTCTGAATAAATTCCGGGATCAAGGGCTTTTTGATCAAGGTGGTATGTATGTTTCTTACCTTGTGGCACTCTAGAGACCAAACGCGTGGGCCGATTTTGATGGTTCTTACATCTATCGATTTGTCGTAATCTTGTGCGTGTCACTGAAGACATGATTCTAATCAAAATTCAATACGGCGACTATCAGCCGTCATATTGCAAAAATAAAAATAAAAAAAATTAACTCCCTCATTTCATTATAAGTTTGCGAAATTTACCGAATATCTAGACCAGCTCAAATCTTCCCAATAATGGTCCCTATTATCATCCCAGCACTCGTAACCGAAATTAGCAGTTGTTCAGCAATTTCCTCTACTTGCTGGGCAAAAAGAATTGCTCATCGATTACAAAAAATAAATTGACTTGGAATATCTGATGGTAAAAAACTCGACTGGTTTTTTGAAATCGACCCTGTTTGATTTCGATAACATAATTTGTTGCAAATGTGACATACATGGTTTGCTATTCGTGATAAAGAATCATTGAATATTGATGAGTCATCTGAGAAAAGTTGTTGCCGATAAAGAAGCCGGGAATTCATCCTTAAACGTGTACGTCTATTATCTGTTGATGTTGATGATTCGTCGCCGCATATCTGAGACGCATGTGCTCTCGTAGATGACAATCTTTGGGATCGGGCTGTCGGAGATTAGTTGTCACGTATTTGAGGCACATGTTTACTTATAGACGACAGTCGATGATATCGTGTCATTGGCGATTCTAGCCCTTCCCATTATTGGGAAGATTTGAGCTGGTCTAGATATTCAATGGATCCCGAATGTTTAAGTTGCTAAGTTCCGCATTAGAATTTATTATTTGTTTTATATGTGTTTCCACCACGAAACTATTTCAATCGTGTGGTTATTTAATACATCCTGTTTTTTTCATTTTATGTCATATTTAAAGTCCATTTTTTACGCAATCGGGTTTTCTAATTTTTTAAATTAATATTTTTATTCCCGATTCTCTAAAAAAACGCTGTTGTAATACCTCTGTTCAAGAAAGGTGTTAAAATATTTTCAAAATTATGTAAAGTGAACACATCGGAAATTCAGAACTAAATTTCCTTTTTGCCAAACGTCAAAATGGGCGCGAAAATTGGCAGAAGAATATTCCACACGAAGTACAAATCGGCTATTTGCATTTGGAATCTCGGAGCGTTCACTACAAAAAGTAAGTAGTATATTTGAATATGAACTGTTAAACTAAAACTTAATTTTATAGAGAATAAACTTCATTTCCTTCGCTTTACCATACTTAGTGATTCGTTTATGGGTAATGGTGTAGGGAAAGGTCGTTTGTTTCAGAACGCTTCCGCAGCACATGCAACAAAAGGTGATACAATGGCATTAAACAACGTTTACCTTTTATCTATTTTTGCGGAAATTTTTGAAAGGGACATCAAATCCTTTTTACACAGATAGGAATCATTTCTTTACAGACTCTTAATTTGGCTTCAGAAGAGGCCAGTCTGGTAAAAATACATTGCTTAAGCTGATTATGGAGCTCACAGTCCAATAAGTCTCATATTCCTTCTTGCCTATTTATTTACATAACTAAGGCTTTTCACATCGTGAACCATACCTTGTTATTAACTAAATTATTTAATGAAGGTTTCAGAGACTATTCATATCTGGTATGCTTCTTACAATAATTGAAGAATTTTAAGAAAGGGCGAAAGATAAAAAGTGTTTTCAGTTCTGAATATCGGAGATCCTTAAGGCTCTGTATTGGCCTGAGATTGTTTCTTATTTCTGTAAATTCATTATTTATTCAACCTTTTAAGGGCAAAATTACAGCATTTGCTGATTATACTGCCTTTCCGTATTCTAATAATTCGGATATATGTATTATAACGATGGTTCAAACAACATAAACTATGTAGTAATCAATACAATTAAAAAGGAAAAAAACTACTGAATGGATTTGAATGCGGTTTTTTGCAGTCAAATCTGGAGGGATGATATCTACAAAACGTTAAAAAAAACATCAACTTATTTCAACAAAAAACTTCTCAATAAGAAAAAGAAAAATATTTAAGTCAATTTTTTGCATTTACTCGTACCTCGCTCTACCTTGATTTTTAAAAATAGAATTTACGTATTTGTTTAGATCATCCCACAAGAAAGATTTTGATATGAATGTCTTCTTTGTACATTTTCTGTGAGAAAAGTAATATCATAAAAAAATTTTGATTGTATGTTTGCGCGGTAACGATTAGTAGAGACTATTGCCACAGTCAATGCTCAAGCGGGTCTGCATGTTAGTACTTGGTACGAGGCATGCGTGAGGTACAACTTATTGTCTCGTGATTATATTGTTATGGCTCTATCCTCTCGATCGGTAAGTTTTGATACAATTTTTTCTATGATAAGTATCGGGTTTTTCAATAAGGACATAACAATTTTGTATTTAAATAAAATATAGAATAATTGAGATATCGGGCTGAAATTTGTTCGAGTAGTAGCACACATGTTAAATTTAGGTATGGAATTCAATCACTTTCATATGACTACCGCGAGCACGTTTGCAGCGATCGATTTTTTGGATCACTCTTCCCCATATATCGGCCGGAATGTCAGCAATTTCGGGTTCGATATTGTTCCGGAGCTCCTCTAACGTTGTTGGCTTGTTGGCATAAACTAACGACTTAAAATAACCCCATAAAAAGGTTAAATCCCAAGATGGCCATCCGACCGGACCATTTCTCGAGATTACACGATTACTAAACATCTGCTTCAATAGATAAATTCTTTAATTCGCTGTGTGGCAGCATCTTGTTGGAACCGCATATAACGGATAAATCTATCCAATTTTGTGGATGCGATAAAGTCTCTTGAAGCAGGTTTGTTGTTGCCCAATAACTTATATTTTGCTTATTGACAAAGCCATTAAGCTAAAAATGGGCTCCGTCGCTGAAGATGATTTTTCGATGAATTGAACTGTTGCAGAACACAATAGGAGAAGTTTTAGCGCTTCAAATGATCAAAAGGCTTCAGTTCCTGAGTTAATTGTAAGGGTGTAGGCTAAGATCTTTACGCCAAATTTGCCACAATGTAGACTAAAAGATTCCCAATTCCTGTGAATGGCGTGGAATCGACTGATTTGGATCATTTTAAACTGAAGCAATTACGGCCGCGATATTTTTGGTATTTCGACCACTGCGTTGTCTCACTGGCACAGGAAAATTCCATAGTGAATATGTTCACCATAGCACGTACAACCTGTCTGGTAGGACGATTATTAACACCGAAAATTGAAGTAAGCGCATTTAAAGTTGCGACCACCGATTCAGATTCTCGGTAGTAATGTTTAATTGACATTGACAGATTATAAAAAAAGTTTAGGCGTGCGTTTGTATTAAAATACAAAATTGCTATGTCCCTATTGAAAAGCCCTTTAAAATGAAATATACTCGCACATGTACTACATATGGAGCCAAAATAAGTTCCAAAGACGGAAGCAAGGTGAGCATGTAAGTGGTTACTCCTGCATATACGAGTATAGAGTACATCCCAACAATGCTGAATGCTTCTATCTGCGTATACTCCAAGGTCCAATATATTTTGCTAACTTAAAAATTGTAAACGGCGTATCGCATCGCAGATACCAATCTGCTTGCAAGGCTCCGAGAATACTCGAAAGTGTTCGCATTGGAATGAATGCCTATCTGGTGCATTTGTCTTTAGATCACCAATATCAACGCGGCACCTTTTCGCTGCCATTTGGCAGCAGTATAAAAATAATTTGGCCGAAAACATCTTAAATCGCGTGCGAAATATTCATTCGGATACTTATTATAATGAAAGAACATTCAATGAAGCTTTGATTCTTATTGAACAAATAGTTCAATCAATAAGTAGCAAGAGTTTTACTAATTTTGGGCTTCCGCTTCCAAATGATCGTAATAATGGAAACTCATTACTGAGCACTAAATTCATTAGAGAAACCAACAGAGTAAAGCTTCTGCCATACGTGAATAGATGAAAGCGCTGCATAACTGCGGTGCAAAATTTGGTATTCAATAACGTTCTTAATAGCATCGAATAAAACAAAGCAAAATATATACTTTTTATATGCTCCAAGAGGAATGGGTAAAACATTTTTGATTAATTTAATTTTAGCAAAACTAAGATCCTCGGGAATATTTGTATTTTGCTGGCAGCACTTTCTGGTATTGCCGCAACAGCTTTTGCAAGATAGACGTACTGCACATACTGCACTTAAATTACCACTTAACAATGCCTAGATCAGTAATTCAGTTTGCAATAATCCTAAGCAAAGCCCCATGGTGAAGTTCTTACAGGAAAGCTCCTTAATCGTCTGCAGTGAATGTACTATGGCTCGCAAAACGGCGCACAGTGGGGCAAAGTGGCCTAAAAGCTGACATTAATTCAAATTACTAAATTGAGAATATCTATATTTTTTTTTTATTTTTCGATCAAGTAATATCCACATTATTAAAAAATGCAAATGATCTAACTAATTAAGCTTGATTTTTTCTCAGTTGGCTCAGAAAAAAAATTGGTGTTTTTTTTTTTTATATGAAGCCCGAATTTTTGTTAATCTACAAATAATTTTGAAATCTTGGTATGGAGCCTTCAACTTCGGGTATGTAACAATGTGTAAGGCACAAACAAGAAAAAAAAACAAAAAAAATTTTTAAATAGAGGTGATCTCCTTTGGACAGTTTTTAAAAAAGTGTATTTTTAAGGATTTCCTAAATCCCGTAGACTTTTGGTTGGGTTCCGGCTTCGACCGAGTTTTTATTTTTGTGTCATTTAAATGTGCGTGATGTGTATTTCGTATTTTCGTCAAAAAATCCTCCTACTTTTCTGCACTTTTCGTGATATTTGGATTTTTGTATGGTGCCTTCAGTTTATAAATTTTTTTCGTTGTTTAGGAATTCCTTCAAATTTCATTCTTTTGGCAATAAGTGAACTAGTTGGTATGATGAGAAGCTCTGGGAGTGTAATTATTCAAGAATAGTTCAATTTCTTAAAAGAAGAACGTATTAAAATTCCAAATAGAAGTTTTAAAGAAAACACTCTCGCGTTTGAAAACTGATTTTAAGACACGGTGGCTCAAAGAAAATTTTTTTAAAGCTAATGAAAAACAGCTAAACAGTTCTATTGCATTTTATAGGGCACCAGATTCAGCAGAAAAACGTGGTCGTCCAGAAGTGAGTTTTTATAGTTTTTTCAAACGAACAAAAAGGGTCAAAACGCAAGACTTGATAGATTCGGTACCCGTTAATGTCTTCAATTATGCTACCCAAATGAGGGTAAGACCTTCCGGAAAGATTCAAGCCTCCAAACTCCTAAAAGAAGAAAGCGTAAGCCCCAATAAAGCTGAAAAATACAGAAAAGTATTTAAAAAGTCCCAGGAGAGAAGTTGTATGACTAGAGAAGATACTTTGACAGTATTAGTCGGTGCCGTGAAATAACGCCGAATGAAATAATGCCGAATTCCAATGTTCGGTCTTATTTCCGAGTTGGCCTTATTTCGCTTTGAATTTATTCACACATTTAGAGAGAGGATTCTGTTTTCATAGATTTTAAATCATATGGTGTTAGTTCGTTTTAGAAAGTGACATACAAACAGTGAGGTTGGTAAGGGGAGCATGCTGCCCCCAGCAACCCCCTGCTTGGGGTACTGTAGGATTAAGAGTGGGTGCGACTTTTATGTATATACTCCCCATATACATATTTGTTGTTTGATTTGTTTGATTTGATCAATTGAAAGCGCAATAAACCCAATTGATCAAATCAAGCAACAAATATGGGGAGTATATACACAAAACTCGCAACCACTCCAAATCCTACAATGACCAACAACATCGAGTTGCAATCAACAAACATTAATTACGGTAAAGTTTACTTGTTTTTCTAACAAGTACATTTGGCTTTGCAAATTCTTTTGCCTTCTCTCTGAATTCGGCTTTATTTCACAAACAGTGTTTGGTGTTATTTCACTTTATCATTGTGAAATAACGCCGAATTGCAAAATTCCAAAATTCGGCGTTATTTCACGCGGCGTTATTTTACGGCACCGTATTAGTCGCAGCGCAACTGTCACGATACCAATATAATGTGATAAGAATGAGTGCTCCTGAAAAATTTCCATCTTACAAAGTTGTGCAGAATGCAAAGAAAGATTGCTATCCCAACAAAGATATGATGAAAATCACAACCGAAGTCAGTCTTCAAATTTTGCTTGACATTACATCGAAAAGAGTACTTTCGATGTTGGATCGTGTTCTTGAAACAATAGAAGATGAACAACTTGAGAAATGTTCCTTAATATCAAACTGGGTTTTCGATGATAACTCGGGACATAGTTCCTATAAACAAGCTTTCTACGGACCAGAAGCAGACGATTCCGTTGTTTTCATAACCTGTTTAGTCCCCATTCGACTTATAAGTGGTGAACATATAATCTGGCAAAACCCTCGTCCAGCTTCCACGAATTATTGCAGGCCTTTAAAATTTTAATATATTGAAGAGTGAACTTCAAAAAACTTCCCTCGTAATCGGTAAGAGGTCTGTAAAGTCTGTAAAGATGGAAAAGTTTGTAATGCCTTAACTGAAATCACTTCAACCCAAAAATGTTATTTATGTTTATCAACTTCGAAGGAATTCAACAAAATCGAAGATCCGATTACACGACCAGTAAAAACAGAGCACTTAGCTTTTGGAATGTGTTTTAGAGGTTAGATATGGTTCGAAAGCCTTCTGTATTTAGCATACAAATTACCCATTAAAAAATGGCAAGTTCGCGAAAGTGGCAAATAAGGTCCGAATTCAAAGGGAATTCCGAGAACGATGTGGATTTATTATCGGTAAACCAAAACCGGGATTTGGTAACACGAACGATGGAAACACGGCAAGGCGGTTTTTCCAAAACCCTGAACTGTCAGCCGAAATAACACAAATAGACATAGAATTTATAAAAAAAAATGCACACAATAATGATTGTAGTTGCCAGAGGATATGAAATTAACTTAGAAAAGTTCAGGGAATTTGCACATGACACAGCAAATAAATATGCCTCCAACTTTGCATAAATATTTTATTCATTATCCAGAAATTATATCATCTGCACCGTTGCCGATCGGCCAACTTTCGGAGGAAACGGAAGAAGCGCACAACAAAGATTTTAAAAATTTCCACAAGAACTTCTCAAGAAAATCAGGCCGTGAAAAAACGAATGAAGATGGATTTAATTTCTTCTTACTGAGCTCGGATCTCATTATAACATCTAAGCAAAACTTGCATAGAAAAAAATTCCAGTCTTTTCGCAAAGAAGCACTCAACTTGCTAAAACCCCCAAGTGACCAGGAATCAAACGCTCTTCCTGAGTCTGATTAGTCTGATGAGAATAATGATGACAGTGATGATAGTGATGATATCTAAGGATGTAATAACAATTTTTGGTTTTGTTTTGTATTTAATGGACAAATTTAATTTAATTGTTTTTTTGTTAATTTATAAGTCTCAATAAATACCTATGAATAGTTTAAAAAACGGTTTTACTAATTTGGTTTTCTTCACGATAAAAGGGGGCGTAAAAGTGGGTGGGGAAGATAAGTTTAGTTGATAAAAATTAGGTCATCAATAAATCTTCTCTAAGTTTTTAATATTGCCAAATAGACACATTTCAGAAAAGTGGGCGTGTCGGGTGGGCGGACTTAAAAATATTTTAGGACTGGTCTCAAAAGTTATCTGTAACAGCTGATTTGATACCACATTTTAGGGCATTCTGCCCCACTGTGCGTCGCTAGGAGCTCTTGACAGAACATTAAGGGACTTGTGATCGATGGATGCGCCATTTGGAGAAGTATCGATGCTACTTACAGGAGACTTTTACCAAACATTGCTGTTATAACTGGCGGAACTCGAGAGTATCCTAAATGATTGTCTAATTCATCATGGGAATTTATTGGAACAATGTCTCCTTCAAAAAACAATAAGTTTTCCTCCCAGCCTGAAGATCTCAACCTTAGCTTTGGTTTCGGGTCAGAGGGCTGGCTTCGAACCAAAGCAATCACTGGGACGACAAAACAAGCAGCACGGACAAACATGACCCACAAACATAGTACATCGACTAGTGTAATTGGCTGGGGATTCGGTGAGAAGCTCTGGATGTAATTTGATTACCTTTGCCCTAACAGCTGAATTGACGGAACCACATGTGTGTGTATGAATGGCGGCGATGGCCAAAAAGCGCATAAGTTCATTCCATAACTTATCGCCGAACAAAAAAAAGAACGAAAACCAAACAAAAAAAAATCGACGAGAAAGGCACAGGAAAGAACCGAAGAATGAAACAATAAAAATAACCAGAATAAGAACAAGGATACGAGCAACAAAATTAAGAGAGCTGACAAAGAATACACCAACGGACAAAGCGGAGGAAAAAAATACAACATCCAACATATACGACAGGACATAAGTCGGTGATTGTGGCGGAGATGACTTATTATCCTGCACCAGCAGAAATCCGAGCTAGAGAGCGAATCCGCATAGGCAGGAAAACCCACCTATAACGAGATACGAAACCTTTTTTTATCAAATGGAAAAGTAACCTGCTACTACAAAAAAGGTTATGGTACCTTGAAGTCCGTACATATTTTGGCAGACATGCTCAATTTCAGTACGATACTGTCTTTAGTTTTGTTTTGACAGCTGATTTTTGTTGACGTGTTTGGCACCATGTTGAGTATGGACAAAAACCATTTTCGTTCTCTCATAAAACATTATTTTTTGAGAGGCAAAACGGCGAAGGAAACAAAAGAAAAGTTGTATATTGTAGATATATAGTATGTGCAGGCGGATATCACTATACTATATACTCGTCCGTACATAAAGGGTGTTTTTCTTAGAGGTGTACAAATTTAATATGAAATAAAACACTTGAAGCTAATGTTAATGTCTATAATATTACCTTTATTTAATAGATAATTTTATGCCATTGGTGTCTGAGTATAACATCAAGCATATGTGTGCCACAACTAGCTCAAATAACGCGTAATAAAAAAGTCCAATTTTCGACAACTTTTTCGAGCAACTGGGGCCGTACATCAGCAGTAACACGGCGAATATTGACTTCCAAATCATCCAACGTCTCTGGCTTATCAGCATAGACTAGTGACTTGACATATCCCAAAAGAAAGTAGTCTAAAGGTGTAAGATCGCAGGGTCGTGGAGGCCAGTTCACAGGTCCATTACGCGAAATTATACGTTCAGTAAATGTTTCCCGCCATAAATTGATAGTGTCGCGCGCCGTGTGGCATTTTGCGCAATCTTGTTGAAAGCAAAGCTTTGCCATGTCAATGCCATACAACTGAGGAACGGAGAAGTTAGAAATCATATTTCTATAGCGCTCTCCATTGACAGTAACATTTTAGCCGGCATCGTCCTTAAAGAAATATGGGCCGTTGATTCCACCAGCCCATAAAGCATACAAAGCAGTGAGTTTTAATGGTTGTAAGGGCGTCGCGTTTTACCCACTCCGAATTTGCTAATTTATATATCCATTTAACCAAAAATGGGCCTCATCGAAGAACAAAATTTTGAGTTGAAAATGAGAATCAAGCTGACTCATGTTTTCGGCCCATTCACCGAACCTACGACGCGTATAATGGTCACGTGGTTTCAACTCTTGCACAAGCTGGATCTTATAAGCTTTTAACCCAAGACCTTCCTGCAAAATCTTCCACAAAGTGGATGGACATAGCTCCAATTGCTGTACACGATAGCGAATCGACTTATTCGGATTCTCCTTAACACTGCGCTCCACAACGGCAATACTTTCTTCTGTTCGCACTGTTTGTCGTCTAGAGTGTACGTGGTGCGAAAGGATTTATCGTTTTGCTTAGATGGACGATTATGTCGATCGTAAAATGGACGTAGCACATGATAAGTTTGGCAAACCGAACCATGGTTTTCAAAATAAGTTTGCACAATTTGCACGCGTTCTTCTGACGTTAATCTATTCATCGTAAAATGGCAAAACTAACCACAAATCAACTTTCAACTGTCAAATGGACAATCTGTAGAAACAGTGTTGCCAGTTTAAAAATCAAACCTCTAAAAAATACACCCTTTACCTCCATTCAAGATATCCGGACCCTATTATTGTTTAGAGAGAAAGCTATTATTGCACCTAGAAACTATTTTGCAGCCAATACTATTAAATTTATTTTGACGAAGGTTAATGGTGTCCCTCACCTTTATAAATCTGTTGACACTGCAGTTAATGCAGATGGTTTGGTAGATTTGCCAACTGTATTCTTAAATTCAATAAATCCACCAGGCCTCTCAGGACATTTGATTTCGTTAAAAGTTGGAGTGCCAACAATTTTATTAATAAACCTAGCCCACCAAAATTGTGCAATGGAACAAGGTTACTGATTAAAGTTTTTCTTAAACTTTATGTTATTGAAACAACTATTATAATAGAACCAGACACAAATGAAGATGTATTCATTCCAAGAACACCAATGGTACCTTCGAACTATTCATTTGTTTGTAAACGACTGCATTGTGCAGTTAGGCTGTGCTTTGCTAGACTATTAATAAGGCTAATGGTCAAACCCTAAAGTACATTGGAATTGACTTAACCTACGAGTCTTTTTCACACGGACAGCTTTATGTAGCTTGCTCGCGAGTAAATGAACAGGAAAATTTACTTATATTGTCCCCAAATGGATACACCGCAAATGTTGTGTACAAAGAAGTAATTTAACTGCAAAAACATTGTACATAGATATGTACTGGTCAAGTATACATTCGCATTTGAGTTTGGCACGTATTTTCATTCTTTTAGTCTCAGACGTCAAATGAACTTATCTTCAGTGTGCAACAATTTTCAATCAAACTCAGTTCATACAACAATTTGTCCATCCTTATCTAAATAAAAAAATACTTATGAAGATTTTTTTTAAGGAACATCTATTCGTTACTTGATTTATTACAAAAACAAATATGTAGAAAGAGAATAGTTTTGTATGCGCTGCGAAGCGGGTACATCAGCTAGTCAGTCAGTAATAAAACAAAATTTATGCCATTCAATATGAAGGGTGTAATATGCAATGCTTTCTACTTTATTACCACTCACCAAGTTAATTGCGATTCTGCGTAGTTGATTCATTTTCCCAGGAAGCTATAACTTTTAATGATACTGAAGGTTGCTTTGAAATTGAACATGAAATTGAACACGTTGACGTTGACTGGATCTTAAACTCATTCGGAGCGATCGAACTTTATACCTAAGGCAATATCTTAATAGAATTTTGAGGTCGATGTACCATCTCAGCCTCTACTGTAATCTACCAATTTCAAATCCAAACGAAAATATGGAAACTTATTTCTATAAAATGGAGCCATTATTAACAAAACAAAAGCACGTAATTATACTCGTAATTATGGCTAAGATTAATCACAGAACCCCTGGTTTTGTGTTGTTCAAAAGTTTTGAAATCCTTCCCTTTAGGCTCTCGTACTTCAACAAAGTTTTAAAAATATTTTTAAAAAAAATCCACTTATTACCATGTCAGACTACACGAAAAAATAATAGTTAACATCTTAACTATTGCTCCTTCCTTGTCATTTATGTGTCAACAAATTGTGCTATACTAATCTCTGCAAAACATAAACAAAGGTTCCATAAAACGTGTAATTTGAATTGTTTGTATTAAGTAATTTTATTATATTGTATGGTGCGTTTAAAATAAGACCTAATTTTATAACATTAATCAAACGAAATATTATTTATTAAATAATTAATATTGGAGCGAGAACGTATAGAAGGACGGCTAACTTACCACTAATCACTCTATTCCATCTTCTCCTTGAATATCTAATTCTATTCCTTTTTCTTCAAAAAATTACGAGATACCTTTATGAGTCACATTACAAACAACTATTTACAAACGCCATCTTCCAGTGGCCTCTACATCACCCCCCTTCCAGCGTAATGCGTAATCTAAGTTGTGTTGTCAAATAGTAACATCAGCTGTCGCTGGAAAATGGTTTAATTCTGTCAATTGACACTAGCTATGTTCAGTGAGGAAAAACTAGAACAGAAAATCACAGATTCGTGAAAAATGTTAGATCAAAGTTAGAACCGAAAAGTACGGTCCATTGTTAGCTGTCAAAAATGTTGACATTCGGCATTTGTCATTTCTTGTGAAGTTGTTGAAAAGTTGAAAAGATTCTCAAAGTGAAATACAAGTTTGAATAAATAAAAATGGCTTTAAATAAAATTCAACAAATTATATTAGAAGAATTGGTGGACAGTGATAGTGGCAGTGATATTAGTTTGTCGAGTGATGGAACAACAGATTCCAGAGATATGAAGACTTTAGTGAGCGTTATTCCTTTTTCTGTTGGGAAAGATGCAAGGAAAGTATTATTAAACATTCACTATCAAGTGGTGTTCTCCTAAAAAAATAGAGGACCTCGGTTGTAGTTCCTGTACCAAAAGTTAACACTTTAGACTGGCAATTTGTAAAAGCTTGTGCAAATATAACTTATTTAGGCAAAAGCATTCGTGTGAATTCGCCATATACTTCGTTATAACAGACTGGAAAGAGAAATTACATGCAAATAAAAAAATAGCAGCTGCTTTGCTTGACCCCAAGAGAGCTTTCGAAACTGTAGACGGGATAACAAAGTTATATATAGTCTTACAATAGGGACTTCCAAACTTTCACAGTTGATAGCGGCCATATTGTTGAAGTTACATCTGTTAACTTGGCTGTCATTTATTCAGTCTGTTTTGCCAAATCACCATGGACGGACATAGCGTTCAACAACACATGCAAATGATGAAATTGTTTTATCAAAATGGTTGTTCTGTCCTGGCAACGTTCCGCGCGCTTCACCCATTTTACGGTCGCCATAATCGTCCTACCGAGAGGACTATTCGCAATGTGGTGGATAAATTTGAGTCCACTAGTTCAGTAAACGATAAACCAACATCCGTACGTCGACGAAGCGTAAAATCTGCCGAAAACATCGCCACTGTCCGTGAGAGCGTGCAGGAGAATTCGAGGCAGTCGATTTCGCATCGCTCACAATAACTCGTCCTTTCGCAGACCACAACTCGGGGAATTTTGCACCGTGACTTGGGCCTGCACCCGTACAAAATTCAACTGACCCAAGAGCTGAAGGTAAACAACCATAGACAACGACATGTGTTCACTGAATGGGCTCTGGACCAGTTGGAAACTGACCCCAATTTTCATCGAAAAATCAACTTCAGCGATGAGGCCTATTTCTGGATGAATGGATACGTCAACAAACAAAATTATCGAACTTGGGACGATACCAATCCACATGAGATCTATGAGCGTCCAATGCATCCCGAAAAAGTCACTCTTTGGTGTGGATTTTGGGCTGGCGACGTCATCGATCCATATTTCTTTGAGAACGACGTTGGCCAGACCATCACAGCCAATGGCGAGCGCTATAGGTCGGTGATTACCAGCTTCTTTTCGATGATGTGGACACCAACTACATGTGGTTCCACATTGGAAATTCTGCATGAGCGACTGGAGGGCATGGTCATCTCTCGTGAAGGTGATGTGAACTGGCCACCGAGAACGTGTGATTTGACCCCGTTAGACTTTTTCTTGTGCGGTTTTCTGAAGTCGCAGGTCTATGCTAATAAGCCACAAACCACAGCGGCTCTCAAAGTGAACATAGCGCATGCCATCGGTCAAATTTAGCATGACTTATGCGCCAGAGTCATGGAAAATTGGACATTTCGGATGCGCGCCACCCAGAAAAGCCGCGGATGACATGAACAAACATAATGGCATCGATAGGCCTTTCAAATGAATAAAAATTTAGATGATATCTCACACACACTTTCTTTTATTGAAATTTGAAGATAGGAAGATGAGCTGAATATGAATTGTTCAAGACATGTCTGGTCGGACGTAGGCAAGCAGTTAAATTTAACAAAGATTTCTCTGAACCTATTGAAACAGAATTAGGAGTGCCTCAGGGATCTATCCTGGGTCCACTTTAATGATATTAAAAAAATAATAAAATATAGTAAAATTAAATTGTTTGGTGTAGATGGACTTTTGTATACTGACGAATATGAACTATGTGATTGGATAAGTGAACTGGATGAAGATATAAAAAACATTAAAACTTATTTAAACATGAATAAACTTAAGTTAAATGTAGAAAAAACCAAAATAATGTTGTTACCTGAAAATAATGTGAAGAATTTGAATGTCTACATAAATGAAATAAGGTATTAAGGAGTTATAATGGACAGAAAACTTGATTTTAAGAAGAATTTCGAAAGATAGATTTTTTTGTAGAATAGGAAAGAAACTACGAGTATGTATCCCAACAATATGAGTATTGTCCAACAATAGTCTTGTTGGGATATTCAGGCATGTTGGAAAGTTTATAAAACCTACAAAACAAGGCAATGCGTTCTGTTGTGGCGTTTCAAGTGTGTTAACTTTAGTTATATGTACACACCTCGTGAAAATTCTCTCCAAGTGTCATTAGTCCTTTCAAAATAAATATTTCCAGTTCAGTGGCTTTTACTCAAAACTTCCGATTTTATTTTACTTCTTTCAACTTCCGGCATTTTCAAACTGGCACTTGGAGGGAACACAAGGTGTAAGTATTTTCATCTATTGTAATCCTTATATTTATAACAATTTTTCTTTAGAAAAATAAAACAACTCGAATCAAATTCAAGAAAAGAAAAGAGTGTGTTCTCATTTTGAAGTTGCCGGCCAGAACACGTTCTATTTTATATTGTAGTCGATATACATCCATTCGAAGTATCCTAAAAATGCAAAAATGGTTAAATATAAAATAAAGAGTAGTTTTGTGTACACTTATTTTTATACCTAAAATGACAAGCAGCATGCTGCCAGTTAATTAAATAAAAGACTTATAACTAGATCCAGTGTACAACTGAAGAAATAGTGATAATTTAAATGTGCAATTTCTATAGAAATTCGAAAACCCGAAACATGTTATTTTACAAAGGAATACAAATTTTTAATGAACTTTCAAATAACGTGGAAACTGAAATGAACATTATTCAATACAAACGGGCTGCATTATTTTTTGTTAAACATAATTTTTAAATTTAAGAGCTTTAAAATAAAATAATAACGCAATGAAATTGTAAAAATAGCAAACCTAGCTAAATAAACTTTATCAATCTATCTATTTATAGCAGACAACAACAAGCTCCTATGACTAGAATTGTAAAAGGGCTGATTAAAGCAATCCGCTTCTGTTGATATCTTCTATCCGTTGTGGTGACGGATGAGGAAAATTTTTTTAAAAATGCACTTTTGCGAGAAAAATTAATAAACTAGCTGCTGTCAACTCTGAAAAGAATCTTTACTACTACGAGTAGCTTGGACCTAGGCTTTCGTTTGTTAGCCTTCAGTCAGGCTTCTTCTCTCCTGAAGAGCATGGAAAAAAGACTAAGCTTCATATGTATGTTCCAAACTGCTACACAAATGGATGCATACATCATCATCTTTATCCACATTAAAAAGATTTCGACAATGCAACTTTTGAAGGCATGTCTCTGCCAGACAATATGGGTGGACAATTACTATAATACTTGTCCAATAGTTTTATGGGGTAAAGGAATGCAAGTGATCAGAATCCTGGTCGTGTATGTTTCCAGGGGCGAACTGTGGTTGTCCTTATGGCGGCGTTCTGTCTCCACTGTTATGATATATGATATTCGGCCCTTTGCCTAATCTTCTTAGAAGTACTAACATATTCGCTCATGTACTATATCATACATATCTACAAGTTTATTAAATATTTTTAATAAAAAACACTTTCTTTTTATTTTAGAGGATACGTCCTCTCTATTTTATAACCAAATTACAATTAACTTATGAGCTAACATTGAGAAACTTACCACCTAACTTATTCTATTGAGAAGCATTGCATTGGGGTAGCAATGTGGGGAGTCAGCAAATTTAGTGTGGGAATAGTGGAGTTCATCTCAGGTATATGGAATTTGGTGGGAAGGTGACACGTACCGACTGAATGCATGACACTGTTGTAGGGAACGGGGCATTTGTGTGGATGATGATAGCTTGTTAAAGCTTCCATTAACATCTACGTTTCATGTGGCACTGACTCTTCAAAATATTTCTTCCGATGCCTCTAAAAAGTCTGTGATATTCTCACTACTCCCCAGGAGAAAGGACCATAATGGGGCAATACGCTTTTGCTAAATACCTAAGTGTGCTAGGCATAAGTAATACCACATTCTGCGATCGTTAGTGAGAGAGAGTGGTGACGACATAGTCGGCACAAACAATAACTGCTCTAATAAATCATCCAAAATGATTTAGCAAAATGACTATCGGTTACAGTGTCAGCTCAAGATTGGTCATATGTGTACGAATCCATGCATACGAATACATTACCTCAATTAAAGCATTCCCCACCTCGTTTCCAATCTACTCCGCAGAGACTTTTTCATTTATATTTGCTTATCAGACTAAATTGTGCCACGTTGTATACTTCATTCACCATTAGTTGTTCTGGTGTCATTAGAATGCTGCCAGTCAAGAAAAGCAGAATGGCTGAAAATAATTAAGTCTACTTTGGCAGATTTTTGGTAATTGGTTCTTTTAACCCGTTTCATATTAGAATTCGTTAAATCCAAAAATTTTAAAATTTGAAATTTTAAATTCGTATCTAGTAGTTAGTAAATTAAAATTAATTGGCCAAGTTCTGTAATATTAAATTGATTTTTTTTAAAAGAAAGTGGGAGCACTGATATATTATGAATGTTTAAAAATAGACCCACAAATCTTTGCATACGTTTAGGAGCTGGAAAAGTAATTTAAATGGTAGCTCTCCAATTGAATCCAAATGCCGATTTATTATTCTCCGAACCCAGAAATTTCGTAGCACTGATTTCTAGAAAAGTAGTTATTCTTAGGCATGTGAAGCTAGCGATTTGACAGAGATAAATATAATGATGTCAATCTTAATTGAACACATGAAATTAAATTTAATTTTACTTAAAGTCTGAAACGTCGGGTGGCTCAATAGATTCGTTCGTTATTTGCCACACCAACTTCTTAACCAGTCTTGGCGGATTAAAAAGCTGTCAGAAGATATACACATAACATACTTTATGTACGTATGAGGAAGCAATATAACATAACTGATCGCAGCTGTCAAAAATTGTTCCATGGTTTCAGATTTGAAGTTACGAGTATGTCCTGCAGTTATCGCCTCGTTAAGGAGGGTTCCAATTAGAAAATATAATAATTTCCAACGATCTGGTTTCTGGGTATGAGCGACGCCAACCTACCGATGCCTAAAGTAAAACTTATCGTTGCAGATCAATTGTGCTATTTCAACTCTTCGTAATTGTACCGGCCTATACCCGGTGCTTGATTTGCTAAGCTTAGGATCCCGAGCGTCGAAAAGAAGGACAAACGACAATTGAATTGCCGTAACTGAATCAACGTTACGTCAACAGTCAGCATGATCAATTCTGAGATTAATAAGTCAAGATGCTAAAATATTAGATGATGTTCGATTTCCTCAAAACGGATAACTGACTTCGAAATGACCAGCCAGTTTTGCTCAAAGGGTTCTAATTTAAGTAACATATTGTGTAGAGAATTTGCTACTCCGTCATATAAAACCCCACAATCTTGTACGATTTTGAATAAGGACGGAGTTTTGTTGTCGACTCAGTACATTAAACATGCAGGCTAACAACAAATCAAGGCCCTTGGCTGCTACGACTTTAAAAAATGAATCGAAAAAAATTAGAATGAAAACTGTGACTGCTATTTCATTCTAATTTTTTTCGAGAAAGGAAAAAGCGCAAATTTGGACACTAAGGAAAGTCTTAAGCTTTCTTATCAAGACTAAATTTGCCAACAACAGCCTGATATACGCTCATGACCCCATATAAGAAATAGAGGATGGCAACAAATAATGTTTCTAACAGCACTTCGATAAGACCTTCGAGCAATGTTCTAAATGACGTTACAATCATTTAGGGTGGTTTCAAGGTTTAAATTGGAAAGAGAATATCGAGTACATTGTTCTTAAATGTTTGCAAGTTGTAACGACCAGAAAATAGAGAGTTCGGCAGGGCATTCCATAAGTAAATTGTACGGCTTGAGAATGAATCACAAAATTTTAAAGTACGTCCGAAAGTGGGTTGGCGCTTGAGGGTATACTGATGAGCATTCACAGTGAGACGGGTATTACGGTTGAAAATTTGAAGGGGCGGAATGATACCGGCGATTTCTGTGGAGCGCTGATCGTGGTGGAAATAGCAATAAAACCGAGTGAGACACGAGACGTTACGTCGGTGTTCGAAGGTATCCATTGTCTGAGTTATATTAGTTCACCTATGAGTTTTATCGCACCTAGCAGGTGCAGATATGTTGTAGGAACACCTGACCAGATGTGATCATTGTACTTCAACTTTGGCCGGATAAATGCCTCATATATTTTGACCAGATCAGAGGGAGACATTTCGCAGCATTTTTGAAGACATCGAATATGTGGTCATTCCATCGTAAGTTGTCATTGACACACACACCGTGAATGGAAAGCTTTGGGTTTCGACGATGTAAGTGCCATTCATGAATGTTGGCTGGGTATTTCAATTTTGCTTTAACGACAGCAGCCAGCATTGAGTTTTGGGAGCATTGATAGTTCCTCAATTGGTTATGATATTAGTATCGGAATATAATGAGCTTGACATACGCCGCCGTTCCCGTTGTATAGCCAAAGAGCAGGGACGTGAGTCCGGGATCGAATATGAAAAGGAAAAAAGAGTGTTAGAGACAGAACAGCATTTATTTTGTGAATATCAGAACTGAAACCACCCAATATAACTTGAATTGAACGTTCCGAAATGTAATGTTTAATCTATTGAAGAAGAGAGTCATCGATCCCAAAAGCACGCATTTTCGACAAAAGAGCCTGATGGCAGCAACAGCAAAAAGTGCAACTATGTATCTTACTTTCGCCAGATTGATGTACGCTTTGGTTCTACTTTTCGGTGAGACATGCCATCAAATCACCAGTGGACCTGTTGTTACGAAAACTATACTGCCGGTTATTGAGAAGTTCTAGCGTCCCCAGATATTTCATGAGCTGACGGTTTATCAGCGCTTCCATTACCTTGGAAAGAAAATAAGTAAGTGAAATGGGTCTGTAGGAAGAGAAAGAAGTAGATTCGCATTTTTTTAGCGACGGGCTGGGCAAATGCTGTTTTCCATCTTCTCGGAAAGCGTCCTAAATAGTAGGATTGATGAAAGAGTTTGCGCGGTGGTTTTGCAAGCGAGGAAGAACACCTCTTTAGAAGAAGGAGAGATATACCATCTGGACCAGCGGATTTGTGAATGTTAAGATCTTTAAGTACTCTTGCTACTATACGAGTGCGAATGTGGTGGCACGGAAATTATGTTAAATAGCAGAAAACTCAACAAACCGCCAGAATCTTTGCCCTTACAACAATAGGCTATAAAGAGGCGCGAAATAGCATGTAAAGAGAATAATTGAGAAAGTGGAGAGGTGCTACTCCAAGAAAAAGTTCATTTACCGAAATGTGAAAAGAACATGTCAAGTCAAAAAGAACATACAGAAACCGCAGATATTGCTGAGAATATAGAAAAACCTTTTCTACGGACGTTTAAACGGCTTGCATGATCCAAATTCGCTGTCACACAGAATGAACTGTTCAACTTGGGTGATGAAAACCAAGATTTTTGTCCACTCGATAAAAACGAATCAGAAATTGAAATATCTAAATCGGATAATACTCGTAACAGCTTACCTATCGAACGATTTAAGACAACAAAGTTAACTCATTTCCAAGATTTGTTGATCGCATATACGAGCGATGAATTGAGATTCTCCATAAAAAAGGAGACCTTATTGACTGTACTATACTATAATAATTACATCTCTTTCCTTAACACCGCGTACTGTCTGTCTCATTGTGTTAATTTTAGTTCCTCACGTGACCGCTTTAATTCAATGCAATTTATTGTTATTCAATACAATCATTTTTAAATTCTCAGATATAATTTTGGTATTAAAGTTAATTTAAATACTCTGAAAAAGGGAGCGTTTAAGCACTGGTATATACTACATAGTTACTGAATAATATCATACACATCCTATAGTTACGAAAAGTGTCGGATATATGAACACATTGTATGGAGAGAACGATAAAACATCGAACAATAAAAGCATCTACATATTGTGGGGTAATACTATAAACAAAATGCAATAACAAAATACAAAATACAAAATACAAAATACACCTGATAGCAATGGATAAATTGTTCCATAAACTGACGGCACGAATGAAAAATTGTCTGCGCGAGGCTAAGCAGGTATGCTTAAGCGGCCTCAATGACTGGTAGCGTGCGGATGGAGTTAATGCTAGTTTTTCAAATAAATATGATGGTTGTTTTTTATAGACCAAATTGCCGAGGTAAAGGCAGCATTTGTACTTAAAAAGCTGTCAAGAGTGCATCCCAATTTGACGAGAATAGGAAGATACGTGGTCGAACCTCCGAAGGTTAAAGAGAAACCGAGCAATCGAATTAAAAGCCACATTGAGCTTTCGGGATGAGGTCGAATCCATATCTGAGAACAGTTCGCATCCATAAGTTAAATTGGCACTAGGAGAACCCTAGCTAACTTCATCTTAATTGCAGTTGGAGGAAAGTGGCGACATCCTGAAAGGCCGCGTAAAGAAGTATATATTTGAGATACAGTGCTATTAATATAATCACCGCAGGATAAATTGCTACTGAAGATCATACCTAGGTTTTTCACGTTGGATACTAATTTTACTTGGGTTTGATTCAGGAAAATAGGGGGAATATCATCGAGATGGGATACTTGTTTAAATATAGGAATTGCCTTGGTTTTGGTGGGATTCAACATCGGTTTATTTTGTGAAGCCCAATTGGCGATTGCAGATAAGTCGTCATTAATTTTGGAAAAGGCATCCTCGACAAGTCCTAAAAGAAAGCTATAATACAACTGAATGTCATCGGCATATATATAAAAATTACAATGGGATAATACTGACGGCGAGTCGTTGATGAACATGGAAAAAAGAAGAGGACCAAGTATTAATTCCTGTGGGACTCCAATGTTCACAGGACGGAAAGACGATGTTCACTGAAGAACGAGTAATTTTCAAGAAAACTGATAGCTATCCTTTTGTTCACTTTTTCAAAAATTTACATACAGAGAGTAGTATGTCTTGTAATGACATCCCTGCCAAATTTGTCAAAGTGACAGTTGAGAATACTCGATACACCTTAAAGATTCCGATTCCCTTAAGGTTTTTACAACTCCTTGCATACGCTGATGACATTGATAGAACAAAATGAGCTGTCGCTGATGCATTTCCAGGTATTGAAACAAAACCGGCAAAAATGTATTTATGTAGCGGATTTCAGGCTAAAAACCAAGTACATGCTGTCAGCAGAGAGGTGCTCACAATATCGAAGAATCGAAAAGAATATCGAAATAAGCAAAATATAACACGCTGTCCAGAGTTACACTTGAAATCGGTTGCTCTTCGGCCTAAGAAGGCAATTGAGTAACAAAACTCTGGTAAGGAACATTAAGAAGAGGCCATATAAGAACCTTATCACTCATGTCCTACTTTTTATCGCAGAAGCATGATCTTCGGTGGAGGCGGATGAAGATATCATTGATAGTTTTAAACGAAACATTATTCAAGTGATTTTTCCCCTTTTCCGGTGGAGAAGGAGATATAAGAGCTAATTGTACGACCTTTACAGTTACATTGCCCTGTTCGGAAAAGTGTGCGTCAGTCAGCTGAGATAGTTAAGATATGCAAAGACCGAATGAATACTAGCTCCGGAGAGTCTTTGATTGCTTTCTAGAGGGACAACACAGTAGATGATGAGCACGATATGGGTGCCGCGCACAAGTGGATGGTGACTTCAACCAACCTGTAGTGCGCAACTGGAAGCAGTTAATCAAGGGCAATGCTATCAGCAGAGGTTTATTCAGCGAGGCATAGATCAGCCCGTTAAAATAAGTATAGCGCCATATTAGTAAGTAGCTACGGTAAACCGGTTCTGGGCACTCTTTTTAAATTTAAACCGTGTTTTTTTAGAGATTTGGTTTTTAAATTGGCAACACTATTTCTACAGATTGTCAAGTTGACAGTAGTTAATTTGTAGTTAGTGTGTTTTGCCATTTTACAATGAACAGACTAACGCCAGAACAATGCGTGTAAATTGTGCAAACTAATTTTGAAATCTGTGGTTGGGTTTGCCAAACTTATAGTGCGCTACGTAATTTTACGGTCGACATAATCGTACAACTTGACACGATGAATCGTTTTCACACCACGTGCACTCTAGTGGATAATACACAAGAGTTATTGCCGTTGTGAAGGAGTGTGGAGGAGAACCCAAATGAGTCGATTCGCCATCGTGCACAGCAATTGGAGCTATGCCCATCCACTTTGTGGAAGATTTTATGGAAATATCTTGGCTTAAAAGAATATAAGATCCAGCTTGTGCAAGAGTTGAAACCGCGTAACCATTCTACGCGTCGTAGGTTCGGTGAATGGGCTAAAAACATGAGTCAGCTTGATCCTCATTTTCAACGCAAAATTTTGTTCTCCGATAAAGCCCATTTTTGGTTAAATGGATATGTAAACAAGCAAAATTGCCAAATTTGGAGCGGAGAAAACCCAGAAGCCTTTGTCGAGACACCCTTACAACCATTAACACTCACTGTTTGGTGTGCTTTATGGGCTGGTCGAATCATCGGCCCATATTTCCTTAAGGACGATGCCGGCCAGAATGATACCGTTAATGGAGAGCGCTGTAGAAACATGATTTCTGACTTCTTCGTTCCTCAGTTGAATGACGTTGACGTGACAAAGCTTTGGTTTTAACAATAAGGCGCAATATGCCACATGGCGCGTGACACCATCAATTTATTGCGGGGAACATTTGCTGAGCGCATAATTTCGCGCAATGGACCTATGAACTGGCCTCCACGATCCTGTTATCTCACACCTTTAGATTACTTTCTTTGCGGGTATGTGAAGTTACTAGTCTGTGCCTATAAACCAGAGACGTTGGACGACTTGGAAGTCAACTTTCGCCGTGTTATTGCTGATATACAGCCGAAGTTGCTCGATAAATTTCTCGAAAATTGGACTTCACGATTGTACTTCATTTGAGCTAGCCATGGCACGCATATGCCCAGTATTTAAGCGCTAATGGCATATAATTATCTATTAAATAAAGCTAAGACCATAGATAATAATATTACATTTCAGCATTTTATTTTATATTGAATTTGTATAGCTCTAAAAAAAACACCCTTTATTATTTAAATTCATCATAGTATTTTGTGTTGCCACGTTGAAGAAGTTAGTATGGAATTCTTTCCATGTCGAAACCAAGAATTTGTTTGGATGTATACTAAAACAGATCTAAACGCCAACATCTATAGAGACGAGAGTTGTTATATATACATATGTACATACGTACATACATTTATGAAAAAAAATCATCCATAATGCGACTTGGATGTTAAGTTTTGCACCATCCGAATTATCCGTCGGATTTGACTGCTTGCGACTTCCACTTTGGCAAACTTCAATAGAAAATTGTTCGTTTTAGAAAAGGCTGTTAAAAAAGACCAGCTTTTTGCCAATAAAACGAAGGAATTCTACAGGCAAGATATTTTGAAACAGTTCGCAAGATCAATACTGGACTTACATAGAACACTGCCTATAGATTAATCTTAATAATATTTCCGAATTCGAACCTATTGGACAACCCAATAATAGCGAATGATTGTGATTTCGATAAGCAGTTTTGTTGCAACAACAACCCTGTTCGACTTGTATTGGCGCGAATTCACAAAACAACACATCTTCTATTATTCACACGTCACTCTTTTCTGCTACGAAATCAATAGTCAATTGCATAAAATTGACTCTTGAGTTTAAACAATAATAAGCAATCAAATTCCAAAATATTCCCAGGAGCGCAAATTCAAAATATCGAATTTCAGAATCAAAAATTTGGCAAAATCAAAGAAAATGCGCCCAACTGTCAACAAGTCAAAGGCGACATAGAAAAGAAAATCGGAACTAAAAACTTATTCCGACACATTCCATTGTTTCAAATGCTTTCTGACTGTCCCTCGACTATACGAGAATATCCCATGTCCTGTTTTGCTGATGAAGTGTTGACATTTAAATTGCCTTTAGCTAACACGAAAATAAAAATAAATTTGAATATTAAATTGCATTCAATTGTAACAAAAAAAATGTGAATAAAATAACCACTGCTTCATCAAATTGCGATGACAGCTCTCGGCCCTCTCACTAGGGGTAGTTAAGCGTATGACACATCCAACAAAAATGTCCTTCAATGTGAAATGCTTATACTTACATACCTAACGAACCAAGAACCCCCTCTAATCAAATGTGAAGTGTTCGGTTGGACACAAGATGAATAGAACGCACCACATTGAGGGCATTTCCTTTGAGGTTGCAAATTGATCTGGTCGTGCTGTTTTAAATGCAAAATTTCCGCACTAGTAGTTTTTTGATAAACATCCTATTGTGACAGTTCTCGTGTTCTCGAATAACAATTGGGATGTACAGGATGTGAAATGTAACGAAATCAGGATCTCTATTGAAAACGCATCCAATTAGTGCAGTGCAGTGGAAGCACATACTCAGTAAAAAGATAACCTCTGACACTTTGACTGGGTTGCCTATAATTACAAAGGTCCATATTCTTTTTGCCATTAGAAATACGTTACGTACCCGTAAACCGACTGTCAAATTCCATAAGCGTTCAACCACAGTTCGTACGTGTAAGGTTTTCAGGCGCGACTTCACTCAACTAGTAAAATATGTAGGTAAACCTTCTAAATAATACGCCCTGGATGGCAATCGATATCCAAAAATTAAGACCGTAGTCAAATTCTTGGCTTAATTCCCCAAGATGGTCCATTTTAATTTATAAAAACCCTTAGGTAACGCAGCTTAGAATTTTGAGTTACGGATATTGCGGAATTCTATATGATAACTAAACCATATCTACTCCTTGGATAGGGACTGTTCAATTTGGCCCGGTTTCTGATGTTAGAAAACCTCTCATTTCTCAAGGAGTGAAGGTTAATGTAATACCAGATCTTTTCAACTGGAGAAAGAATTCATTCATAGGCTGAGCATTTTGAGACTAGGCGAAATGGAGTGGTTAGAACTGAGAGAGTATCGATCTCTAATGCTGAGTATTCTACCAAGCTTGGACTTTGATGACCACAAGAATACGCGGCAAAGTATTTTTGAAGCTGACAGACAAATAGATCGTCAAAATGATGGTGGACTAGGATAGGCAATGACAACAACGACTCCAAACTTATGTTTTACTTGATGACCGTAATGCCAATGGAGAGTGCTATCTTGATTTTTAAAATTCTGATCATGTTGTTGTCATTCCTGATACGATGTTTTATCACAAGATCTGCATAAAGTAAGTTGTTTATTAACAGGCCATCAGTCAAGCTTCAACAAAACAGATCTTTTGCTACCAGTTGCCGTTTCTCCAAAACATCAAGATCAGGCTACAAACTTTTGAAGGATTTAATCAATTAAGGGATTGCATCGAGCATAAATCAGTAGCTCGCCTCTTACCATCATTCAAATTTATTTGAGTGTAACATGAGTCGATCACACTGTAGACATATCAGGTGGCCTTGTAAGAATATATAGGGAAGGATCGACAAACGAAAACAAGTGATACCTCAGCTATAGTGAAGAACGCTCCAAAGTGCAAAGTGCAACTTAGCGTGCGATGTAACATGCGCAACGACATCAACGCAGTGACGGAAGAAGTAAAGAAAATAGCAACTATGTTCGACAGTAAAATATTTTACAGGATCACTAAAGCAGTGGCATATACCATGTGATATGCCGATTTACACAACAGTGGCGGAATCTAGGACTTGCCAATTAAATGCTAATAAGTCGCCGAGGGCTTACTCCAGCTGGCCTACAACTGCTGGAATTTGGAAACGAGTACCTACACGTCGATTTTGCCGTACCTTTGAAGAGGACCATGTGGCTGGTAGTTGTCGGTTGTCGACTCCAACTAGAAGTATCCGTTCGTTGTGAAGATGTCTTTGACAACCATTCAGGACCTAAGCTCAATTTTTGCATTGGAGGGTCTACCCAAAAGGTTGGTGTCGGACAAAGGCCCCAAATTCGTTCCGATAGAGTTCGAGAATTTCTATACGAGGAAAACAATACAGAATCTAACGTCTGCTCCTTTCATCCCGGAGTCCAATGGTGCGGCCGAACGCAAACATTCGCGCTTTTAAGACTTCACTGGCCGAGTTGTTTCGGGACTCATTGCAGAGTGATGCCTCTCTGGCTATATTTTTGGCAACATACCGATCGGCACCGGAGAACATTGGAGTGCCAACGGCAGAAAAGTTGCATGGAAGAGTGCATCGAATCGTACTAGCTGCAATGTTGCCGGAAAAGCAAGCGAAGAAGAAATCGTAGGTGAATAAACCTAAATTCTCTGTGTATCAATGGGTATTTATTCGTCAGTACTTGAAGAAGGAAAATTGGATGCCTGAAGTAGTTTAAAGAAGTCTTCCCCGAAAAATGTACCTGGTGCAAGTGAACGGTGGCAATTGTTTAAGACATCAAAATCAGCTGCGCGTTCGCTTAGCCAGTCATCTAAGGGAATAAAAGATATTGCAGTCGATCGTAATCTTTTCCCTTTAAATAACGTGTTACCTTGTACGTTTTCAGAATATGTGGAACGCTGAGCACAGTCACCGCGTTCTACTAATAACTCCGTGTTAGTGGAGAGCAACGATATCCAAGATTTGGTCTCTTCGCCCATGATGTTTCGAGAAAGCTCATCTCCTCAACAAGAGACCAAGCAGCGGCATGAGAAGACTGAAGTAACCGTCACTCCTAGAAGATCTGAGCGCTTAAGAACCAAGCAAGTCAGGTTTGTGCCTTAATTAACTGCGAGGGAGCTGGTACATCAGTGGCATATCAGTGGCATCACTGGTTCATGAAACGGCGATGGCAAAACTTTTCATATTAGAGAAATGTCATCATTTGACATTGTCTACTGAAGCTTCATTGAAGAAACATGCTTTTTTGTAACTCAGTGAATTTGTTAGTTAAGTTTGGTTTAATTCAAATTTTTGTGTATGGGTTTACAATTAAACAACTTAAATCCTTTGGCTTTAGAAAATTGCGATGTCGTATATGTAGTTAGCGTCGGGTGGCCAAATGACACAAAAACTTCGCAGTGTTAAGTGGTATAAAAATGCTGCATTAACGCGCATTTGCGGAAGTCGCCACATCGTGAAACTGATACCGGAAAAACTTCAGCCTGAACAACCCAGTTGATGTTCAACCAAAGCCGTCGAAAAATTCAAGAAAAGCAATACAGACAAAGCTCCAGCCGAAATTGGAGTAAGGGGCCGAAAGAAGAATGATTAAATTATTCACTGATAAGGTCATCCAAAAAAGAGCGGTCTGTAGAATTTAATTAATGTCCGCATACTAACCCAATCCAACAAAAGGCGCAAAACCGTGGAAGGAATATCTAGCATTAGATGTTATTATAGACGATACATATTAAAACGGTCAATAAAAGAAGAACAAAAAGAAGATATTCGAAAATTATTAAAAGGTGTAATGGAATAGTGCAAGCATTACTATATAAATTGTTAAGTCAATAATAAGAAAAAATAAGAAAAAAACCCAAAACCAATTGTGAGCATGAAAAAGTGGATCGATTTCGGAAGACATTTTAGTTTCGGAGGTGATTTCGCCAATGAGGGTGGCGATCATTAAAATCTACTCCAATAACCATAACGTGACACGTACTTGTACTTGTATCTGCTGAAGTAAGAAATCTATCAAGTTCTCTGGGTAAATCTGCGGCCGCATCCTGGATACATTAACCCGTTCACATAGAGTTTTCGCATACTTCTCATATTTTGCGACGAAATTGTCTCCAGAAAGAGAAGGTTTTTATTTGGAATGCGCATCAAGTATTGACTCGTAAACATGTGTTCTTGTAGCGGATGGTTCCTTGCCTGCTATCACACATTCTCACAATCTAAAAACCTTCCAATGCCCGTTTTAAATACGTATGAATGCATGTTATATATGTATATCAAACACAAGCAAAGAACTCTGAGAATACGTGTATGTATGTAATGTTTTATTTACATACATATAATAGTTCAAAACTTCAAAGTAGTGTAATTAATGTGAAAGAAGATAATAAGAAATACAAAAGATATTAAAGTAACTGCCAAAAACGAATGCGGCTCTTTCGGCGACTGCTACAGCACTGCACGATGGCATGTAACTTCATGTACTGCTGGACTTTTACCAGTGCTGCCAGCTCTGACGTACTTCTCCTCCCCACATGTATACCATATTAATAATTGTTTTCCTCTATAAAAGATATCTATTTGTATTTTTGGCAGGATTGCGAGTATTTATGAATAAGAGTGAAGAAAAAGTTTTGAGATTCATTAGAAAATTTGCGATTTCAGTGCATATTTTTTGATTTAATTTATTAAGGAACCTTTGACTATATCAGCAAAGCAGGTACGAGGGTTTGCAAGTTAATTAGCATTCTGTTTCAAATTGGGTGTACTAGCATTTGTATCTTTTGCCCTTTTAAGGCGGAATTTGTACATTATCTTCCAGCTAAATTTTTTTTTCTACTAATTCAAATTTGATAAGTCTTTAACTACGTGTACAATGCAAAGCTGTTCTAAACCTTTTTAAAACTCTTCATAGGAGTAATGTGGATCTATTTAAGGAAGCAATACAAGAGCTGAATTGAAAAGATTAACGAAAACAATTAAAATTAAATTGATTTAGATTTATGAAATATCTCTGAGCTGTAAATCGTTGCTTAGTTCTATTCAAAATCAACTGAAAATTAGACAATATTAAAATATGTATATTTAGATAGGGTGTCCTCTGATTCGCCAACGATAATTTGAAAAATGATTTTTGGGTATATTCTTTGAAAAAAATCGTTCTACAGTAAGGTTCTATCTCCAATGTTGACCGCATTTATGTAGGATTTAAGAAAAGTCTTACTTTGGTGTACCCTGACTCATATTAACGGTAGAAACTTCTTGTAGGACTTTGCTTTTAGAAGAAATACTAGCCTCTGTAATGGCATTTAAATAAAGTTGATATTTTCTTGGGGTCTTTAGATATCCAATTTCTTACACTTTTCCATTTTCATGGCCCATGCTACTTTTTGAGTTTAGGGTCACTTTTCTCCAGAAAATGCCTAATTAACATAACGTTTTACAATCTATTTCTGATCAAAGTAACAATAGTAATAAAAAAAATCATCATCAAGTTTGCACACAAACCCATAGATTTTATAATATTTGGGAAAACATGCAGTAGATTAAATTTAAAAAAAAAAAGAGTTTTTTTGCTTTAAGCTCCAAAGGCTATGAATAAAAAATGATTTTGTGTGGTTTTGGATAACTTTTATTTTATGTGTTATATCAGTTGCTCACAGTGTGTCCTTGTTTTTGTATGCATGCTAGAGCCCGTTTTTGAATTTCAATGCAAATGTTTATTGATGCCAACTGCTGCCTCACTTGATTTTGATGATGAATAATGTAATTTTCTTGCTGCTACAATTTCCAATATATTAATAAAATATTGTCCCATTAAATTTCCTCGATCACCATTTTGTTCCCTTTATTTTTGTCCGGTAATTGTTCACATATTGATCATTAAGATCGACACAGCCCATGCCCTTATTGTATGAAACTAAAGGTTTTGGCTGAGGAATCAATACTTTTTCTTTTGCTGGGGTTGACCATCTCTTTTCCTAACGGCTCCAAAGATCGTAATTTGTTGCGACTGTAACAACTGCATTGTCTTTCCATCGGGCAAACAAGATGTTGTTGTTCTTATCAAATTTGTGACATACATACTATGTAGATGGAGTGAAAAGTGACTTTCTTTGTAGTATCTGCTAGCTCGCGCACGTTCACTTTCCTGTCAGCCAACACCATTTCATGAACTTTTTTGACATTGTCCTTTGTACCCGCATCGGAAGGCCTGCCGCTGCGGACTTGATCGGTGGTGGAGTTGCGGCCACCACGAAACTCTCGAAACCAATATTTGACCGTGTAATCTGACGGAGCATTAGCCCCATAATATTTATCCAACTTTTCTTTTGTTTCCTTCGCCGTTTTGCCTCTCAAAAAATAATGTTTTATGAGAGAACGAAAATCGTTTTTGTCCATACTCAACATGATGCCAAACACGTCAACAACAATCAGCTGTCAAAACAAAACTAAAGACAGAATCGTACTGAAATTGAGAATGTCTGCCAAAATATGAACGGACTTCGAGGCACCATAACCGTTTTTGCTGTAGCAGCGCATTCTGGCGGTCAAGAAAGTCACTTTTCACTCCATCTAGTATATATCCACGTTTTGCTTCATAACCGTCTTCAAAGATTTGAGTAGACATTTTTTGTGCTATTGTCTCGAACTGTACCTGTTGCACGAAATCTTTTCCTTCTCAATTTCGGCAATAGGCCATGGCTTATGAAATAATTATCAAAAGATATGTTGTGATCACTTGGCGTATTTATTACTTCAAGTAAATCAAGTACTACACGAGATGCTCGTTTGACTTACGTTCTTGGCACCACAATATACATCTAAATTGTAGCAATAACCATCGTCACTGCAGAGCATCCACTCCTTATAACTAAAATGTACTGGTTTTCCGCGTATGAATTGTTTTGCAGAATGATGGCCAAAATAAACCCCATTTTTGATAGTTATGGCAAATCATTTTCATCAACTGCCGAACTTTTGCGATTTTATCGGTTTTGCCAATCGTTGAATTGTTTGCCAAATGAATAAAGCGTTTAATTTCCTTGAATCGTTTGCGGGACATAGCGTTTGCTACTTACGGCATTCTTGTGTCTTCATCGAGACACCAGTACAAAAATTCTTGGGGTAAGGAATGGTATCCAGAAAATAGCAAAATACCAACAAACTTTCTGAGATCGTCTTTTGTGAATATGAATGAGATTGCTTTGATCCATAATCAAATTTATAACATCACCGTGAAAAAAGTGGATATCATCAACAGCTATAAACAGGATACAACTAGGATATCGCTTTCCATAAAAATTCTTGCAAGTTATGGTTTAAGAAGCCATCTTTCCGCAAGTCCAATCATAAAACAAAATTAGCATTGTTTTGGCCAGTGTACTTCAACGAGTACACCACTTTTGTTTTCAACTTACCACGACTACGAAAATATTTTAATGTGAAACCTATTTAGCATCTTGCTTTTACATAAAAAACTTAAAACCCAGAATTCCTTATTCTTTTGTTGGCCAAAAGTCTAAACTTTTATCAACCCTTTTCTTGTAGAAAAGCACAAAACAGCGTAAAACAAAAAACACCGATCACAAAATTCAATGCAAATACTTGAAAACAAATAGCAAATTCAAGAAAATGAATCCAAACGACAAAACACATAATTATGTTTGCTTTCAAATTGACAGAAATAAAATTCAAAGCCTACTTTTTGAAAAATACCAATTTCAAAATTTCAAAAATACTATGGTTGCTTTCGCTCTGTGAATATGATGGAAAAATTAAACAAGGCTTCGAAGGTTCTGCGTATCGTCGATTTGGAAAGGCGTTCGATAAGGTTTCAAGAGGAGATCTTTTGTAGAAGCCTTAGATCCCGAAATGTAGCCGAAAATTATACAGGGAGTGCCCTAATTCGTCAAGGATAATTTGGGAAATGATTTTGAGGTATATTCAAAGAAAAAAATCGTTCTACAGTAAGGGATTATCGATGATTCAAGAGAAGACTTGTGTTACTTTGGTAAACTCTGACCCATGTTAACGGAAATCGCTCTGTTATAATAATGGTAGAAACTTCGTTTAGGACCTTATTTTTAGAAGAAGTCTTCAGATATCCAATTTCTAAGCCTATTCCATTTTTCTTGTCCATACTAATTTTTAATTCTTGAGGTCACTTTTCTCCAGAAAATGGGTAATAAACATAACGCTTTGCTATATTTTCTTCTGAATAAAATAATAATAATAAAAAAAAAACATCAAAAAGTTTGCAGAAAAACCCATAGATTTTATGATATTTGTGAGAACCTGCAACAAGTAAAATTTAAAAAAGCTTTTTTTTGTTTTTGTTTTCATAAAAAATGATTTGTGTGTGTGGTGAGTGGCAATAATTGCACTTATTCAGCTGAAATAGCTTTTAACATTTTCCAGTTTTAATCATAATGCCTTTATGTCACTTGTTTGTCCACTCTTGCATGAATCGCATACTAACCCAATCTTGTACAGTGCTTATACTTATAATATTCAATAAACAATATAATTATACGAGTTAAACACTCGAGACATCACAGTAGCGACGAGGATTAACAATTTTGATTAAAATTACTTAAGTTCAACGGGTCAAAAGTGAAAAATGTCGATTATCGGTTCAGTTCAAAAATCCGATTTCAATCAAAATGACTGGCATATATTTCTAGCCCAGTTGGAACAGTTTCTCATTGCCTACGACGCACACTGGGGCAAAAAGCCATAAAAACTGCCGAAAAATAAAAAAATAAAAGTGATTCTGGGAAAACCCTATTACATGACTTACTTAGGATACTAGTAACTCCACTTTTTTGCAATACTTAAATGACCCGTTACAAAACTGGTTCGTTATTAGAGTGAAGCGTAATTTGCGTTTTGTGGTTGACCTATGCAATAGTGATTCGGGTGCATTTTTAGAGTAGTTTTACTATAAAATACATTTTTTGTTGGTGTTATATAGCGATGGAGGCTTCAACCTTAGGTATGTTACTATATTTTAGAAGGGTTTTTTCTTTCATTATCATCATAATTCAATGTGGCCAAGATAAATTAATATTTGCAATCAAATAATATGAAATTAATAAAAAAAGGACATTTTGTTTAGGTTCTAAACAATATTAAGCTATGGTTGTTATATAAAAAGTTTCAATATAGGTCAAGATGGTTAAAAACGAGGAGAATAGAAGAAAAATTTAATAAACATAATAAAGAGTGGCTGCTGACATCACTTTCTTCCCCATGCGTTGTGTCAAAAGCTAAACGCGGCCGACCGGTTATTTCATTTGAAAATTCCTCAGAAAATAGCAAACGTGCTAAAACCAAGCAACGGCGTGAAGTACGAGTAACTTCAACCCCAGAATTAGCTTACGCTACTTGCATGAATTTACGAGCTGTGTATGACCTACACAAGCTTCAAAACTTTTAAAAGATATTTCTAAATATCCTGAACATGCTAAGTGTTATCAAGAAGCTGACCAAAAAACCTTAAATCCACAATATCTATTGTCAGCTGAAGATGCACTATCCGTCCTGATAGAAGCTAAACTTTCCCGTGAACAGTATGATGTGATAAGAAGAAGTGCTCCAGAAAAATTTCCATCTTACAAATTAATACAGGAAGCTAAAAAGCTATGCTACCCAGCAGACATTACTGCAAATGGATCGGGTGCTTCCGTCGGATTGCAATCTCTATTAGATCATACGATAATGCGTTTATGTCAAACATTGGATGCTGTTTTCAATACCCCAAAAGGTGACCAATTTGAGAAAATGTGCCTTATCTCTAAATGGGGATTTGATTGGTCGTCGGGACATAGCTCTTACAAACAAGCCTTTCAAGACTCTGAAGCTAGTGATTCAGCTGTTTTTATCATATGTCTTGTACCGCTTCGATTAATGGCTAAAGATGTAATTATATGGCAAAGCCCAAGTCCTGCATCTACAAGGTATTGTAGGCCAATAAGTATTAAATTTCGGAAGGAATCTATTGATATATGTATTCAGGAAAACAGGAAAACAGGAAAACAGAAAAATAGAAAATCAGATATCAAATCTTCAAGAAAGCATTATTAATATTGGTGCAAACACATTAAAAATTCGTCATGAATTAATTTTATCAATGGTAGACGGGAAGGTGTGTAATGCCCTTAGAGAAACTACCTCAACAATGAAGTGCTTGTGTGGTGCAACATCAAAAGAATTTAATAAAATAGATGAAATGATTTCAAGGGAAGTGGACACAGAAAATTTGAGATTTGGGCTTTCTGTTTTGCATGGTTGGATTCGATTCTTCGAATGTCTATTACATTTGCCTATAGCAAAATGGCGAATTCGTGGAGACCAAGACAAACAAATCGTTTCAGAAAATAAAGCTCGGATACAGAAAGAGTTTAGAGAAAAGTTTGGCCTTATTGTAGACAAACCAAAACCCGGTTTTGGCAGTAGCAGCGATGGAAACACCGCTAGGCGTTTTTTTCAAAATCCAAAATTACAAATATAGACATTAACTTAATAAAAAAGTTTCACATTATTTTGATCACGATATCAAGTGGATTTGATGTAGATCCTGAAAAGTGCAGGCTGCACATGATACTGCCAGGTATTTTATGTCTTTATACCCATGTAAAACATGCCACCTACTTTGCATAAGCATTCGATTCACGGCCCGGAAATAATAGCCTTTGCACTTCTTCCTATCTGAGGAATCACAGGAGACAAGAAACAAGGACTTTAAGCACAACAGAAAGCATAATTCCAGAAAATGTAGCAGAGAAAAATCTAACAGGGATATTTTAAATTTTTTTTTACTGAGCTCTGATCCAGTTATCACCAGTAAGCAAAAGCCCGTCAAAAATAAAGTTAAAAATATTCCCAGAGAAGCATTCTTAATGTTAAAAGTTCCATTTTTAAATAAATCAGATGATAATGCAACAGTTGATGATGATGAAGATGATGGTGCTTTAGTGTATCTTCAATAATTAACTGTTTTGGATATTATACGTATTGAAGAAAGTGAGGAGCACTTATAATTGTTATATTGAGCATTACCCGATGAATTCAGTGCTTATTATATGACATGTGTACAATGCAACAGTTCTCTTTAAGTAAATAAAATTCTTTGATGTGTTTATTTGATTTTTCAACAATAAAAATAATGTTCCTTACCAAAATTTATATTTTTTTGATTAATATATATGCCTATGAAAACATTCGATCCACTTCAGAAGGTCTAACATTTCTGGTTTATTTGATGGCAGGTATGAGGGTACCCTGCCCCAGTGTGCAACGTTAGTCGTTGATTTTGATTAATGCTTTATTGGAGCAATCATATAAATTAATTTGATTCACCCCGTGAAAATGGAAATGGCTTCGTGTACAGTACTTAGTACTTAGTAAAGATTTCGACGATCATTTTAAACCTACAGTTTCTGGGTTTGCAGAGCGGTATAAATTCTACTCCGCAGTTAAAGAAAATCATGAGACAGTTAATCAATGGTCATGCTGTCCATGTGCGATCGCCTTCTATAAGCTGTGAGTTTGGCGACGAGCTTAATTCAGCTCTTAGCGACAAATTCATGATGGGACTGCAGAAGGGAGCAGCAAAATATAAGCTGTTTTTGGAGAGCGTGGCTAAACTAACATTTGACAAAGCCGTGGAAATTACAAATGCGGTGGAGTGTATCAAGCACCAATACGAACTTGACGTAATCATCAAACAAGAACCAAACACCAATACGAACTTGACGTAATCATCAAACAAGAACCAAGTTTGTCTGATGGCATATATCGAATGGGGCAGGCGAGACAAAAGGGCAGCAGTAAACAATTGATGGCGAAACAACAGGAACAGCAGCAACCTATTCATAAACAACAAGGCGGTAATAACAACTGTAATGGCAGTAAGTGTGGAATTTGCGGACTATCAAATTTTTTGGTAAGCTCATGTCGATTTAAGCACTATCGATGTAAGCGGTGTAATAACAAAGTACACGTTGTCCAAATGAACCGAATAATTATAAGACACAAAATGATTTTAATTATATTGAAAGTTCTGAGTTATCTTTGTTTAATATTTTTTCAATCTTAATAGACTCAAATGAACCTATTAAATTAAAAGTGTGCATGAATAGTATTCCTATGATAATGGAGATTGATACGAGAAAGTGCAATTTCCTCAAAAACGTACCGTGATAATTTTAATTCTTATAAACTATACAAATCCAATTAAGTTTTCAATAATTATAATGGCACAAAAATAAAGCCTATTGGTGTTTGTGTAATAGATGTTTCGTACAATAATATTTGTAAAAAGATACATGTTTTTGTTGTTGACAATGGCGGTCCACCATTGCAAGGTAGGAATTTTTTAAATGAATTTGGCATTAAATTTACAAATTTGGATTATACGGAAAAAAATATTTTACCAGAAGTGCATGACATTACGGAAAAATTTGGTGAGTTATTTGAAAGTAAATTTAATAAAAACACTGTATCACTGCATATTAAAATTGACTGACAGATTTCTCAAGCCATGTGCAATTCCTTTAGCATTGAAAGAAAAGGTTGAGTGTGAGACTGACAAACTAGTTGGACTGGGGGTATTAGAATAAGTGAATTTTAACGAATGGGGAACCCCAATCGTTTCTATCCTAAAAAAATCCGGCGAAATACGGATTTGTGGAGACTTTAAAATCACCGTTAATCCCCAATTATTAATTGATAAATATCCTCTTCCACGAATAGAGGAATTATTCGCACAACTGCATGGTGGAGCGGAATTCACAAAATTAGACTTGTCAATGGCGTACCAGCAGTTGGTTCTGGACAATGAGTCCAGAAAATTAACAACGATTTACACAGCGAAAGGAGTTTTTCGCTACACGCGCCGGCGGTTTTTCAAAAAATTATGGGCGGTTTACTGATGGGCATAATTGGGGTGGTGGTGTTCTTGGATGACGTATTAATTACAGCTCCAAATAGGAAAGTCCATGTCGAAAGGGTTAAGTATGTTCTTAAAATTTTACAGGCCACAGAACTTAAATTAAATATGGATAAATGTACGTTCCTATCGAAATCAATTAATTATTTGAGCCATGTGATTGCCAAATCTGGGTTAAGAACTCGCCCAAGGAAGATTAAAATTATTCAAGAAATGCAAGACCCCACTTGTTTGAAAGAACTCCAATCGTTTCGGGGAGTAATTAATTTTTATGGGAAGTTTTTACCAAATGTAACAATACTTTGTGCATCTTTATATGAACTTTTAAAAAAGATCCCAAAATTCGTGTAGACGGAGGTGCGCTCCGAAGCAATTAACCGAATCCAAAAGGAGCTTCGTCCAAAAGAGCTTTGGCGCATTTTGATTCAATACTGTTGGTTAAGCTTACGGTGGATGAGAGTCTAATAGATCTATGCGCAGTATTGTCACAAGTATATGAAAATGGTATGGAAAGGTCAATAGAGTTTGAGTCTCGAAAATTGTCTGCGACAGAACAGAAATATTCTCAGCTAGATAGGGAAGCTATAGCGATTTTTTTTTGGAGTAAAACGTTTTCATTACTACTTGTATGGTAGAGAATTTATCTTAGTGACCGATAACAAACCGCTGATGCACATTCTTGGTACCATAAAGGGAATACCACATATGGCAGCAAACCGTCTGCAAAGAATTGCGCTAGTGTTGGCATGTTATATTTAGAATTGAATGTATTCGGTCAGAGGCAAATATAGCCGATTATTTTTCTCGATTACCAACTGCAGAAATTGAGTCTACAAGCGAATAAGCAGGTGATTCGTGACCTCATATTAATTATTTCAAGGAAAACAGGAATTTGACAATCACAATAGATATGGTAGTCTAATTGTCTGTTTTGGGGTTATCGCTTAATTATTCCCGTGGCGCTGCAGGCATCGGTCCTGGCAGAATTATACAAAATGCATATGGGTATAGGTAAGATGAAAACGATGGAAAACGATGGTGGCTAAAGCTCGATAGTGAATTGGAAGTGCCATTCATGGATAATGGAAGCACTCGGTTGATTATTCCCCAACTGGTATATCGGAATTTAATGAGCTTAACATACGCTGCCGTTCCCGTTCTACAGCCGAAGAGCACGGACGTGAGTCCGGGAACGAATATGAAAAGCAGAGAGTACTGTCATCAGCAAAGGAATATTTTGAATTAGAAGTGGCAGACAAGAGATCATTGATGAAAATTAAAAAGAGTGTCGGAAACAGAACGGAGCAGTGGGGCACACCAGCATTTATTTTGTGAATATCAGACTTGAAACCATCAAAGACAACTTGAATTGAACGTTTCGAAAGGTAATTTCTAATCCATTGAAGAAGAGAGTCGTCGATCCCAAAAGCACGCATTTTCGACAAAAGAGCCTGATGCCAAACTCTGTCAAATGCCTTAGAAATATCGAGTGCAACTATCTTGCTTTCGCCAGATTGATGTACGCTTTGGTTCCACTTTTCGGTTAGACATCCGATCAGATCACCAGTGGAAATGTTGCTACGAAAACCGTGCTGCCGGTCATTAAGAAGTTTTCATGTTTCGAGATATTTCATCAGCTGATGGTTTATCAGCGTTTCCATGACCTTGGAAAGAACGGACGTAAGCGCAATGGGTGTGTAGGAGCAAAGGGAAGAAGATTCGCCTTTTCTAGGGACGGGCTGGAGAAATGATGTTTTCCATCTGTTCGGAAAGAGTTCTAAAGAGTAGGATTGATGAAAAAGCTTACGCAGTGGTTTCGTCAGCGAAGAAGAACACCTCTTCAGAAGGAGGGGAGATATACCATCTAAATCAGCGGGTTTGTGATTGTTAAGATCTTTAAGAACTCTTGCTACTACACGAGTGCGAAACTGGATTCGTCCCATTGAAGATTCGAAGCACTCAAGTGTAGGCGGAGACAAGGCACAATCTGGGAGTGTTGAGCTGTCCGCAAAGTGTGCAGCAAGCACATTGGCGTTGTGCAAAGACCTGACAGCTGGAATATCATTGTAAATGAGCGTTGGGATGGAGGATGAGGCAGAATTTCTAATATTTTTGACGAATGACCAACAATTTTTACTACCTTTGGGACATTGTAATATTTTTTGCCTCAGTTTTTGGTCGTAAAGAAATTTCACTCGCTTGAGAAAGACGTTGCAGTCATTCCTGGCTCGTTTGAACTTTTTTCGGTTTTCCTCTGTAGGGTTGGTCTTACAGGACCAAAAAAACATTTTCTAACCCTGACAGCCTCTTTACAGCTCGAGTCATACCACGCCTTTTCTGTTGGTCTGATACTCTTAATCCGATAGGGGATAAAAGATCTCATTACAAGCAGAATAGTGTCTGTGATCATATCAGCAGCGGCATCCACGTCATTGTCGAGAAAACATAACAACCAGTTAAAGTTCCTAAAGAAGTCGTTAGTTCCGCTCCAATTGGCTTTCTCGTATTGCCATACTGTTCTTTTAGGAATTTTTTTCTGTGACTGTGTGGTCAGTATACGAGAAACTAGCTGATATGACACAATGGTCTGACGAGCCTAGAGCGGAGAGCACATCGACGGTGTACTTATCAGGGTGAGAGGTTAAAAACAAGTCTAGGGTGTTGGCGGTATGACTATCAACGTCTGGTATCCTCGTGGGCTCATTTACAAGCTGCGAAAACAATTCCGCAGTGGAGATCTCAACACACCGTCCTTCGGGTGTTGTCTGTCCAGATTGTCGAAGATACCCAGAACTGTTTATAATGAAATCGCCCGTAATAACGATTTCAGTACGAGGATACAGGGATACAATTCTTTGAATGCAGTCAGACAGCGAATCAAACTCGTTAAAGGTCGAGTTGCTTTCCAGTTTGGGGCTTCTGTAAATAAAGCAGTAGTGGATAATTTGCTACGGAGATGGAATTTTAACCACATGAAATTGAATTCCGGATTGGAACAGGGACTACATTGTGGTGGAATTTGGTAAGCTGCATGACTACGCACGTAAATGGCGAGAACGCGATGGGGAAAGAATAGTGGCACTAGTTCGTAGCCAGATAGCTTCAGATTAGAGTGATTAGAGTGTGGGCGGGGATCAGCCTGGGTTTCACTAAGTGCCGGCTAAGAACAGCTGGTCTATATTTACAGACGTGGACGTACGCAGAAAAGTGATTACTTTTTAGCCCTCGTATATATGCTATGTTCACTCTAAATGCGATGCTAAGCAAGGCTGCAAAGTGAAAACTCTGACGTTGGTTTAACGGATCAAACTGTTGTAGGTGTTATGGCCTTGCAAAAATATGAGACAGTGCACCAACAGAATTCACACTCGCAAGCCGCTATTCTTCAGTTGTTACATGCACTCAGTTGCTGCCTCTGCTGTATGACGGAATTATACAGTAACGGCGGCGGCCGAGTGCAACAAACAGAACTATGACCATGGGCAAGGGATGTGGTAGTGCCCGCACTATTATTTATTTTATTTTTTTTTTCATCCAATTCGCGGAACCACACCACTATTATTATTATTTTTTTTTTCACAAAATGTTTATTTTTGCACTCGCGCGCCTGGTTGGAATATACTGTGTTTTTTGTTTTACTCTTTGTTGTTGTTCTGCACAAACCCAAATCGAGAGTACGAGTGCACTATATCTCGTCGTCGGAGGTCAGCTCGGCACGGGCTCGGTTGGCGGGATCATTGGCCCGTACTTTTTGGAAGATAACAGTGAATAGAGAACGGACAATTCAGGATCTCAAGCATAACATCCAAACTGACTTATTCTCAAAAAGTCATTGATAATTTTGACTTTCGGATGGTCGCTTGCAACAGAAGCCGAGGTGATCACATGGACGGTGTCGTATCTTGTTCATATTTGCCATGGACTGAACTTTATTAATCAATAAAATTCTACATTGATTTCAAATAAATGTGTGTTTAATTTAATGAAATCTTCATACTAGCTGTTGGCTCACCCTTTACCATATTGGTTTCTAAATAGGCCTTCATACCACAAACCTAACTTTTTCTAAGAACTTTTTGGCAACAGGGTAAGCAAATTCGGGTTTTGACAGGTAGCCAAATGAAGGAGCACGCTTTAAAACTTATTAATAGCTGTGCAATTTAAAAAAAAAGTTATTGAAAAATTATTAATTTTTGGAAAACCACTCTTATTGTCAACTGTTGTTAGAAACGCAGGTAAAAAATCATAAATTCCTTTTCTTACCTGCTGCAGGTTTTTCGAAGTATCATAAAATATATAGGTTTTTCTGCAAACTTGATGGCGATTTTTTTTATTGTTATTGTTACGTTCATAAGGAAAAAATAGTAAAACGTTATGTTTATTGTGCATTTCATGGAGAAAAGTGACCTTAAAATCAAAAATTAACATGGGCTAGAAAAATGGAATAGGCATAGAAATTGGATATCTGAAGACTCAAACTAGATATCAACTTTATTTAAGTGCAGTTTCAAAGTCTAGTATTTCTTCTAGAATTATTAGTATTAACCGAGCAATTTCCATTAACATGGGTCAGGGTACAACAAAGTAAGTCTTTTCTTAAGTTTACGATAAATAATGTCAAAATTTGATGCGACCAAAACAACTTATTTCGTTATTGACGCTGACAGCGCTTTTGTAAGCAATAACGTGATAGATAGCCCTTCAATCAGAACCCAATAATTAGATAAGGACATTCGAAAATAATATCTTATTAATCATCCCCACACACACTGAATATGTGCTTTGTCGCTTTTCCACCCTGCGGTGAGGATATGGCACATACAGTGCCACAGTTATCGTGTGTAAACCCTGCAGTATTTTGTGATAAAAACCTGTAGCACGACAGTCGTTCGTCTGGTTTAAACGCGCATCGAGGTATTGAACGATTTACTGAGGACTACAAAAATCCAGGCTGGGAAAATCAGCGCGTTTTGTATGCTCGACGAAGGTCATCGGATAAAGCAGTCCAAAAAGCAATAATTTGTAGTTTACACCAAACAGGCAATGCTAATATTTCACATATTTTTCGCTTATTCGTTTCGATTGTACAATAAGCTTTTTAAATCGCACTAAACAGCTTTTTTTTAAAATATTCTTTTAAATTTCCAAAAGTTATTGACAAAATTTTTAGCAACAAAATTAACCACTCAATTCAGTATGCTCTCCATCTCTGAACCCTACTTTTACTTTCCGAAAAACACACATTCTCACCAGGTGCAAACGGAGTGGTGAAGCGCAGCAGTTCATCGTTAATCCACGCCTCGATAAAGAGCTCTCAAAAACCGCAATAAAAACCTACATAAAACTGAATGTAATTACCAGGTATAAAATTGTCTCAGCTAAAATAATGCTTCTGAAACTTTTCCCGATTCCACCCTCGCCATTCACATCATCATTCATAGGTGAAGCATCCTCATCATCTATCCATCCATCGTGCGGCTGAAATCATAAACGTGTTTCACCTTTAAAAAGGTAATAAAAACGCAAAACCCCAAACAAAATGGAAACAAGAAGCACTTTGTTCATATCGCTCTGTGTAAACACCATACCCGTATACAGCGAAACAAAATGCCCTTCATCATTGGACAAGGACGTACCGGTAGGCTCAACGCATTGAGCGTAAGCAATGGCGCAAAGGAACTCCAATAAAACTCAAATATCACGTTTGTTAATTAGCTTCGAAGGGCAATAAAACTCAAAAAAGAACTCAGCAACGGAATACCTTTTCTTGGTCCAGGGTAAAGGAAAGTAACCGAGACAGAAAGTAGCCCCCATTCTGAAGACAACTTAAAAAAAAAAAAAAAAACAAAAAACAAATCGAGGCATTCATACATTTCATCAAAGGGACAATCTCGTCAGTGAGAGAAAATTAAAAACTTTTCGTCTTGTTCTGTATATCCTTCAACTGCCAATTTACCCAAAATCGCGTAGGTACCAAATAGAGCACAATAACCTGGGCATTTTTTTTTGTTAGGTTTGCCTATGGCAGCGTTCATCCATCTTTCTGCTTGGGGGTCAATTCAAATACAGCGGTAAGTTTCAAAGCGAATGATCTGCCTGAGGATGGCAGCACCAATTGACGAAATGGAATTACTCAAAAGTTTAATTGAACAAACCTCATCATACAGATTGCCTCACGCACTTTTCGCAATGAATTTCCAAGAAACCAGGCCAGAGTGCGATTTGCTATTGGCAACTTAATTTGAACTTTTTCACAAAAAAATCAACAATTTCAATAAAAAAGTAGAGAAACAAGATGGACGACGAGGAATATAAGTTCGGGAATGTTTTTAAAAACTCTGACCATTTCGAAACCACCAGCAAAAATTACTAAAAACAAATACATACCCACCCATCAATAAAAGCTGTAATTAATTCCAAGAATAAGCATAATCTATCGTGGCAATCAAATATCGGTAACGCCATGATTTTAGTAATCTTATCCGCCAGGAGAGTAGAACAGCACAGCAAGTCGCCGAGCAAATCTTTAACATTTTTTGGATATCATCCCCAATGGAAATGGACTTGAAAAGGATAGACACAAACTCAGCCGGTTCTTTCCTGGACTTGGCATTATTAGACAGTAGACTCGAACTGACTAACACGGATCGAAACACAAGGAACTATTTGCAGGCGTTCGAGTACGATAGTGATCACTACGGACTTGAACGCACAATACGGATCCCAAACGAGCAAACGCAGCTGGAGCAGTATTATCAAGTGTACTCATACAACTACGGAGTACGGCGGTCGTGCTTCTCCAGAATCTTAAAGCGTAATCTATGTTTGAGTGGAATTGATCCCCCGACTAACAGAAACTTGACAAACGAAGAAATCGACCGTAATTTACTGACGATGCAAGACGTTATCAAACGAACTATGGAGCAGACTATCCCTCTGATAGAATAATCCAACGAAAGCTATATCGAAAAGTACAGAACTCCAACAATCAACGCATTGTACGCACACAAAAGTAGACTGCTCTCGAGGCCTAACCAGTTGTACAGACAGTATACTGACAGAAATGACACGGAAATAAGAACACTGAAGTCAATGATCAAAAACCTAAAGCAATTAATTAAAGAAAATTACAGTAAGTCTGTAAGTCCATATTGGTCGGATTCGGATTCGGTCTATAAAATCCAGTAGTCCGAATATGTTCCCGCAGATAAATAAACTATTCAGGCGGAAAGATCACAATGGCATTCAGTGTGTGCGAATTCCACAAACGACAGAAAACAGACAGACACTACTGACCGTTGGCATAAGTCCAGAGAGTGCCGACTCAGGCGACGGTCTTTTCGTGGTCGAAGACTCACAGGAGAAAGTGGATTTGCTGGGAGCATTTTTCGAGGCCGTGTATACGGTGAACAATCCGGTTCACTGCAATCACGACATTGACAACAGGGCCTACGTAAATCACTATTATTTGCGTAACGAACTTCAAAATTGGCGATGCCAGAATCACGGTTTCACCATATTCAATGAAGAAAACGCGGCTAACCTTATCGTCGCCGATGAACGAGGTTCCTCGCATTTGTTTGTGCGAAAAGATGAACTCCTGTGCATCTTTGAGTCTCTGAAAAGCAAAAAGTCGTCGGGAGTAGACGTTATTACAAACGTCGTATTAAGACACCTGCAGTTGGAAGCAGTGGATATATCTACTACGCTGTTTAACAATGCGCTGAATAATGCATATTATCCGACGCATTGGAAAACAGCTGTGATACACCCAATCCCAAAAAGGGATAAAGTTAGAACTAACCCTGCTAATCTTCGGTCAATTAGTTTGCTTCCGAATATTAGCAAGGTATTCGAGAAAGTGGTTCATAGAGCGCTGTTAAAGTGGGTTGAGGAAAATAATATACATAATTCCGGAAAATCAGTTTGGTTTTAGGGCGAGTCATGACACTATTCATGCTGCGTCAAAGCTGGTCTCCGACATACGAGGGCGGGTCAATAAGCCCGTGACTTTTGGATTAAAACACAGATTTTTTGATAAAAAAATAATTTTATTTTTCAACGTAGTCTCCCTTGAGCTCTATACACTTTGTCCAACGCTTCTCCAATTTTTTTATCCCTTCCAAAAAAAATGATTTGTCGAGGTCCTCAAAATAGGCCTTTGTTTGCTAGATGACTTCATCATTGGAGTCAAATCTTTTTCCACCAAGCCATTTCTTCAGGTTTGGGAACAAGAAGTAGTCGCTCGGAGCCAAATCTGGAGAATAGGGTGGATGAGGGAGCAATTCATAGCCCAATTCATGGATTTTTGCCATGGCAACTGCACATGTGTGCACCCTTGCATTGTCTTGGTGGAAAAGAACTTTTTTCTTGGCCAAATGAGGTCGTTTTTTTTTCAAATCGTCATTGAATCGGTCCAATAAGTTGGCATAATATTCCCCATTGATTGTTCTTCCCTTTTGAAGGTAGTCAATGTGGATTATCCCGCGTGCATCCCAAAACACAGTCGCCATAACTTTATCGGCTGACAAACCCACCTTGGCCTTCTTTGGCGCCGATTCACCCTTAGAAACCCACTGTTTTGACTGTTGTTTGTTCTCTGGTGTGTTGTGATGGATCCATATTTTGTCCACGGTTACAAAACGGCGCAAAAACTCCTCCATATTGCGATTAAACAACGCCAAACCTTCCTGTGAAGTTGTTACACGATTGCGTTTGTGGTCGACTGTGAGCAAACGCGGCACCCATCTTGCGGAAAGCTTTCTCATTCCCAAGTGATCATTCAAAATTGAAACCACTGAGCCATGCGAGATCCCTACGGCTTCCACAATCTCTCGCACTTTCAATGTTCGGTCGGCCAACACCATATCGTGAATTTTTTCGATTGTTTCGGATGTAGAGACCTCAACTGGGCGTCCAGGACGTTCGGCATCTCCAGTGCTTGTACGGCCACAACGAAATTCAGTAAACCACTTTTTTACCATTGAAATCGATGGTGCAGAGTCCCCATAGTATTTATCAAGCTTAGCCTTGGTCTCGGCAATGGTTTTTTTTCGCAAGAAATAATGCTTAATAAGCACACGAAATTCAGTTTTTTCCATTTTCTCCTCAAATTAGTGAGTAGTCTGATAAAAATAGCTGTCGAACACAAACTAACTGACGCAGCAAGTTTAAATTTTGACATGAGTCAACTGACAAATGCCTGTTGACAGGAGCAGTGTTGCTGTTTCAGTAAAGAGGTCAGAAATTCAAAAATTTCTTTCGGACTTATTGACCCGCCCTCAATATGGAATAAAGGCAAGAACCAGCGTACGGGTGCCAGCCTCGTTGACTTTGACAAGACCTTAGATACCGTATGGTTAGAGGGGTTGTTCTATAAGTTGACCAGGATGGGCATGCCGAAACCTTTGCTATATACTCGTATGAATTACAACATGCTTATGGGAAAGAAGTTCGTTGTTAAATGTAACAACGTCATTTCGAGCAAGATCTTTGACATTAAAAACGGCTTACAATAGGGGGCTCTGATTTCTCCGATACTGTTTAACATTCACACAAGTGATCTAGTAGGTTCCCTCAATCATGCTATAGCGTACGCAGACGATTGAGTGGCGTACATATCAGGTCCAAAAATCGAGGTCATCAATACTCTTCTGCAGCGTGATTTCGATCATATTAAGGCGTATTGCGATGATTGGAAATTAAAAATCAATTTTCAAAAGTGGGAAACAATACCAGATATAACTGGCGAAATTTGGCCATCATTGGACAGCACGGACTCCTATTGGCGATGAGAAGCGTAGTAAGATACCTTGGTATCTGGCTCGATAAGTATTTGTATTTTGACGAACATATAGATGCTTGTCTTGCTGGGGCCAAGAAGCCTTTAGCTCTGACAAGAAGGCTGTTTCACAGCAGTTAACTTGTCTCCAGGGTGAATGTCATATGTGGCTCTAATCAGGCCAGTCATCGCCTATGGTTGCCCCGTGTGGTTCAATGTAGCGCGGTATCAGATGGAAAGGATTCGGGCAGTGTTTTAGAACCTGTCACGGCTTGTACAGAATACCAGAATCAGAGTACAAAAAACATTATGCCAACAAAGCCTTTTACGATGGGGCTAATCTGAATAGGATTGACAATTTCCTGATTAAGGTGATTTGAAGACACGTTACTAGGGCAATGACCAACGATAATAGCCTGATATTTGTACCACGAGAGATCACTTCTATCGGGTTTTATCCACCAGAGGCTTTTTTCTATATTGATGCTAAAGGGTTAGTACAAAACAGGGATGGTATTCCGGTAATATACCACCGCCACAGGGATGCGAGGGACAAGCGGCTCATCTACGACGGGTATGTTGCCAATGCTCAGGAACTCCTCCGCTTTAATACCGCGATTGCGGACAGGGATCGGATCGATACCGAGAAACAGTCCACCGAATTCTGGTGGCTTCAAGAAGGAAGAGGGTTAGCTCGCTCTCCTAGGTCGGTACGTTACTAAGGTAACACACTCCTCCTTAGTTGTAAGTTAGATTAAGGATAATTAGGGCGATCTCGTGGAAAGGCCGCGTTGGTTAACATGAGGCCGCACCCCTGACAAGTGACCGGTGGTGTATGGCACTGGTTAAATCTCGGTGGTGCGTGTGCACGTTGTTGACGAATGATAGGCGCCCGAGATCGCAATTGGGATTGTGACCACCCGTTGCGAAAGACTACGAGAGCTCACCACCCCGATTACAGTTAAGTTAGGCTAAGTCGTTTAGGTAGATTAAGAAGAATAGGGACGTAGTTTTAAGTTTTATAAAAAATTAAAAATAATAAGGCATCTAAGTTTTTTCTAAAACCATTTTTCTAAGAAATTCTATATTTTATAATAAATAGATAAGATTAATAGTAAGATAGTTTTTAAGGCCGAAAGGCAAAAGTTGAATAAAACTGTTAAGTTCAGAGCGTTCGGTAAGAGCCAGTAAGCTAAAATAAGTAACTGTTGTTGTCAAATTAGATTTAATCACTTTTGTCTAGAACGTAAGTTAATAATGAAGGAAACAATAAAAATTAATTTAAAAGTAAAGTAATGATAGACACAAACTTATCTTTCGCTGCAGTTCAGGAAAAAAAGAAAACCAAAGCTAAACATTAACTAGCTTAATGAACTTTCAGGTTAAAATGGGGGGATACTATCCAGCCAAATGATTTTAAGTTCAATAGTGACGTTGTTTTTAGAACCAAATTCAAAAATGCCTCCTTACACCTATGTATTTTACATGCAAGAAAAGTACTAAACTTAATTTCTTCGACATGCCGTCCTTATAGCGGTGGCTATGTATTGCAGATACTGCTGAAAATCCACAATCTTGTTTCACAGCATAATTCCTGAAACAAGATGCCATCACGTATTGTTTTGATAAGTAACAGCACACTTTCGATATACGAGTATGTACATATAAATCTGTAGCAGCGAAATCCAGAAGTTGGAAATTTGACATTCTCTGACCTATGAACTTATTTTGAAGTTAAGAAATAATAACATGCTACAATATCAAATTCACACCTGCTGATTCTGTACATTATTTGGTCAAAATATGGGATTGTGGAATTTCGACGACGAATGAGCGTGAAAGTATTGACTGCCTGGGGCTGCGGTCATGTTTCTCGCTTTCGAAGGGACACCCTACCGTGTCCCTTATTTTTCAAAGTTAATATTTTTTAGCGCATACGCTCTAATTTATTTCATTTGACCATAAAATACTTGAAAATAAAATTTTATCTTAATTGAATAGCAGCAACCCGTGGCTAGTTGCGCGCGAATTATATGTTCATACAATTTAACGTGCATAATAGTAAAGTTTCAACATATCAGTGGAACTAAGAAGTATTAAAAAAAGTATTTTCTTGGTTGGTGAGATAAATCACCAAATAACTGGTGCAAAGTTACCGTCTAATCGTCAAGTTCTCTCAGTTATTTTCTGTAAAATTCGCGAAGTAAAATTGACTATAAATGAAAGTGCAAATCTTGTGATTCGGGAGTGCATTATATTTTGGGAAAAGACAAGAATACCCGAAAGAGCTGTAACTAACTGCAAAAAAACTGTAAAAAAACCACAGGACGTTTATAAGCACAGCGAAGATAAATTTCAAAAAGACTTAGATAATTTGTTTGATATCGCACATCAGCGTGTGCTCTAAAAAGAGACAACATTTTTCTACAAAAACAAAGAGAGCCAGTGCGTTCGGGTTGTTTAGCGGGTGTTGACAAAAAGTTAGCTGAGAACGAAGAACGAGTAAGTAAGTAAGAAGAGGAAAAAAGACTAAAGTCTTTGACTGCCAAGAACTTCTCGACATCATACAATGGCCCACCTCAAGATATTCACGAACAGTCTATCAGTTCTGACGAAACTTTGGATGAATATTTGCGTGAGTTCGCTGTCTACCACAAAAAGAGGAAGGACGTGTTTTATCAACCCTGAATTAGTTGCTGCTTTAAATAGGTGTCAACTACGTGTAAGGGATTCTGTTTACATACTTCAGGCTGTACTAGAAGCATTTGATCTCAGTTGTGAATATTTTACAATCAGCAAGTCATCTATTCAACGAATTCGGACCTAAATGAGAGAAGAAAGGGCAAAATCGGTCAAATCTGATTTTCAGAACAACGTGCCTCAAATTGTGACCGTTCATTGGGATGGAAAACTGGTGCCAAGTTTAAATGTGACGGGTTCAAAAGAAGAACCCCTGCCAATTCTGATTTCATTCTGAGAAAAAGAACATATTTTAGCAGTGCCCAAACTCGAAAGTTCGACTGGCAAAGACCAAGCTCAAGCTATTTTGAATGCGGTTTTTGATTGGGCCCTCAAAGATAAGGTACAGATTATGTGCTGCGATACAACGGCCTCTAATACAGGTCGCTTAAATGGGGCTTGTGTGCTCTTGGAGCAAAAAATAGACAGAGAATTGTTACTTTTTGCTTGCTATGAACTGCTTTTGAGATGTGTATTTGAATTAAAGATCCGCCAAGTTATCAGCAGTTCCGGATATCCCGTTATTTACAAAAATTAGAGGCAATTGGAAGGCAACTGCTATCGAAACATGGTCTGATTTGGCAAAGAAATATTTCTGTGAGACGGTCATTAACGAATTAATTAACTACTATAAAAAAGAATTACTGAAACCAATTATACGTGAATTGATTGAACTTTCCATTGTTTTTTTGGGAGGAGACAATGAAAACAAATTTAAAATCAGACCTTCTTGCGCAATGGATCAGGCACGATGGATGACAAGAACTATTTACGCTTTAAAGATATGTTTGCTGCAATCCCAGTTTAAAATGGGCTACCACTGCAACATGTTTGCTTATTTATTGCAACAGCTTATTTAAAGCTCTGACTTGGGTGTAATTTAGCAGTAAAAGCCCCGAATCATGATTTATGCTTCTTGAAAACATTGAACAACTATGAAACAGCCGACAAGGTGATTTCCAAAGCAGCTCTGACCAAGTTCAGTCAACACTTATGGTATTTATCAGAAGAAATAGCTTTATTTTTACTATTTGATGATGAAGTTGATACACAATTCCAAGCTAATATTGTATCGAATTTATAAAGAGAAAGTTTATATGATTTTGGGAAGAGATATGTTCCGTCAAAAGAAGAAATATCTGCCTCATTGTACGGTGAGTTGAATAAGTGTTTTTCATTCTATCCCTAGAAAAACTGTTAATTTTGTTAATAAATAATTTTTCTTATTGTTGCAGAAAAATATTTGAGTGATTTCGTGACCATAAAGAGCACAAATTTGTTATCGCGGTTAAAAATTGATAACGCTTTTCTCTAAGAAGACATCTCTTCCTGGGATCAAATTCCTTCCTTTCAGGAAGCTTAACAAAAAGTTATGCACTTGAAGGCAATCAATGACAGAGCAGAGAGAGGTCTGAAGTTTATGGAAGATTTTCATGGTCTAATTTCTGCTGATGAAAAACAAAAACAGTTCTTGTTGCGCTGTGTTCAAGAACATAGAAAGTTATACCCAGATTGTAAAAAGGAAACTTTGAAAAGAAAGTATCTTGTATAACTATACAGTTATTTAATTTTTATAAATAAATGCTTACCCAAATTAATCTTCCACTGTGTTTTTATTTTAAAATAGGAATTTTGTTCTTGTATAGCTTATATGCCACTAGATGTTTTAGAACCGTTTATATAGGAATATATTGAGGCTTTGTCGGCACAGGTTATCGTTGTTATATAACCATAAAATTTTGCACGTGTTTAGCGTTTAGTACAATATTATTAAAAGAATTAGGGGGTATGCGTTACGAAATTTTAAAGGAAAAAAACTCGACCATATACTAGATGGAGTGAAAAGTGACCTTCTTGGGAATTACAATTTTTTTTTTAAATGTTTTTCTATATTATTCAATATAGTCCCCTTTTAATTTGATACACTTATTCCAGCGATTTTCCAGCTTCTTGATCCCGTCCGAAAAGTAATTTTCCGAAAGGTCTGCAAAATACTCCTCTGTGGTGTGGATGATTTCCTCGCTTGAGCTGAATTTTTTACTAATGAGTCATCTTTTAAGGTTTGGGAAGAGATAATAGTCCGAGGGATCCAAATCCAGTTACCAATGTCATTGTCCTCTGTAACCGCATCGGAGGGCCTGCCGCTGCGGACTTGATTGGTAGTGGAGTTGCGGCCACCACGAAACTCTCGAAACCAATATCTGACGGTGTAATCTGACGGAGCATTAGCTCCATAATATTGATCCAACTTTTCTTTTGTTTCTTTCGCCGTTTTACCTTTCAAAAAATAATGTTTTATGAGAGAACGAAAATCGTTTTTGTCCATACTCAACATGATGCCAAACACGTCAACAACAATCAGCTGTCAAAACAAAACTAAAGATAGTATCTCACTGAAATTTGGCATGTCTGCCTAACTTCAGTACAGTACAGTAGCAGCGCATTTTGACGGTCAAGGAGGTCACTTTTTACTCCATCTAGTAAGGGACACCCTAGTGTACGGCTTATCAACATGTTGGTCATATTGTTGGTATACTCGTAAGAGAACTTACGCTTCTAAGCTCACACATTCGAATACAATTAATTTGATATGCAAGCGTTCCTTGGTTTATTAAAATAGGCGTTATTATATGCAAAATGTAAAAAAGGGATGCTTGTGGGACTTGAAGTCCAAAGAATATACAAATAAAAAAGATGAATATTCCTTTCCAACAAGAGTTCTCTGGTGTTCCACAAGTCTCATCGGTCATCTTCTTTTCATCATAAGAGAGCAATTAAACTCCTCCAGCCTCCTCTAAGTTGACCATACCAAATATTATATCTTAAAGATATTGTTATGTTAGTGGGAGTTAACCGTAAAGTGGGCTTAGTTCCCATGGAAGGTGGGAAATAAATCCGTACAAAATTTGAATGGTTTTATTTCCTTTTCAATGTAAACAAATTGTGACTTCGACCAAGAATAAAAGAAAATGGGAAAAACAATTATCAATCACATGCAATGTTTTGTTAATGAAAGGAAAATATCATTTTCGACCGTCAAAACTAATTAGGAGCTACATGTTCCAAAATGAAATCATACCCTTAAATCCATTCACTGTATCATTTATTTTCATTTCACCTTGTAATTTTTAAAAGTTCATAATTTATCGTCTTTCTTGTTAAACCGTGTTAGAGGAAAAAAGTTGTCTATTTATCTCGATCAGTTTGCCGGTCCTTCTCCTTTTCATTTGCAATATTATCGTTGGCATCAACATACAGATAATGGAGAACCTTATCGAATAGTAACAGAAAAATTTGGGGCTAATGGCACGAGCCTTCATTAACCTCAAAAAGAAAGGCGAACGTTCTTCAAAAGGTCAAATCAAAGTTCGCATGGAATAGCTGCAGAAAAGGATCACAGAAATCGAGAAATGCCACGAGACTATCTCGTTAAGTTCCACTGCCGAAGCCGCCAAGGACAATCCATACTTTAAAATGTATTTCTTATAGGACGCAGAAGAAATCTTTGTGGAAGAAAAAGCGAAATTCTTGGATGCATTGGAAGCACTTCAACAGTCAACAGCTGCTCAAATGACGACTTCGTAATCATCATTAAACAACAGCACCACCGATGAGACATCAGTCACAGTTTCAACAATCAAAGGTTGTCAACTTCCTGGTGTGGCACTTCGTAATATCCATTTTTGGGATGACAATATGCTTTAAAGCAAAATAATGGGTATCTACATAGATGCGTCCCTCTAAAATTCGAGGTATTATAAAAAAGTAAAGGACTTATGCACTGTCATCTGTGCCTGATATCAGATTGTCAATGTTAAATGCTTTTCTTTTTTTAAGACCTTAACAACTGAGCATTTTGTTAGGCCTGGAGAATTGGGTTATATAAAAGGTGTCCCAAAATTTACGCCAGAAGTAATTTTGATATAAAACATAAAAATTGTAATTTTTTTATTGATTCATAAAGTATACAGTATAGGGTTATGTATATCAAGTAAATGGCCTCCATAGCTTCGCTGGAACACCGCACCTTTGTCGAAATTTTCCATGACAATTTTGTATAAATGTGGCTGAATTTTGGTTTTCATTCTTGTTGCCTGATCAGCAGCTGTGGTGAAAAATAGCATCAAGAGCAATCTGTTTTCGGTTCATTCACCGAACGTACGACATACGCGATGATCAAGTGGCTTAAATTTTTGCACGAACTGGATTTTATTTACAGCTGTCAAATTGACTGTGGATTGGGATGCAAAAAACAGGCGTCGAAGAGCACCCTTTATATCTTCCGCATTTCCAGGCTGCAATCAAATCCTTGGAATCAGTCACTTTAAACTTAAAAATAAACTTAGACTAGCGTTCGAGTCTTTTCACTTTCCAGGCTCGTTTTGATTCTAGTATCTACCATAACGATATCAGAACCAACAGTCTGTGGAAATATTTTCAGCCAGGACAAAATTAAATGCACCATCAACTCATTTAAACCAACATAAGCCGGCGGAATATTTCCAGTTTCGATTCAGAAAGGCCAGGTTTCCATCCTACTATCTATGATCGCCTTATTTCCAGCTTAAAACCGGGATAGATGGCACAAAACTTGATTAAGGTGAACGTGGTTGTTACCCTCAAACCACGTAACAAACCTAATAAATTCCCCACATCGGTTATCTTAAACCAATGAAGGAAAGGGGAAATTGAATATCAGAAAATTAAATAATAAAGGTAAACCTCTGCAGCCATATAAATATGCCTACGATCTACGGAAGACGCCCTTTTAAATCTAGTATCACCTACGAAAAGAGATTGCATTATGTGCTTTTCATATGACTCCATTTTAAATGCCATTGAACACTACGGTTTTGAACAGCCTCCCCTCAGATGGGTGAGAGTGTCACCCATCACCAGTTTAGGCAAGACATCAATTACTACCACAGCAGCTAAAAGCTGTCCATAAGGAGGTGTTCTATCATTTCTTCTTTGGATCACTTGTCATTGTCGACTTACTAATCAAACTAGAAAATTTAGTCTACAGAGCGATTGGCTATGCCAATAACTTGGTCTCCATCGTATAAGGTTAACACCCAAGGGAAATTTTCAACAGAATGTAAAATATCCTAAAACTAGTGTATAGCTGGTGCGTTGGAGAAACTTTCTTCTTCAGTCATAGAAGAAAGCTGAATCCTAACCAGATTTCTTTAAACGATACAATTATGGAGTATGGCTATGAGGCTAAATATTTGCGAGTAGTTGTATACTAGCCATATGGGCTAGTAGACGCTCGTTTGGTGAGATCTAGGGATACAGCAAGAGCCACCCATTGAATCCACATCATTGAACACACTATACGAACGCTGCAACATCTTCAGAGATTTGCTTGTATGGATTTCTCAGGTGCTATGAGAACCTGCCCCACAGCTGCCATTTAAATTCTGATTGGCCTCACACAACCTCCCTTCACATACATTTATGTGTGTTAAAAAAATACATTCAAATTATTACAAACAAGAAAGACGCAACTCGCAGTATAATCGGATTTCTATCGCATCTCAGAGATTCCTGAACTCGAAATGGTCTATGCGATAAATAACAGCATAGCAAAATCTCTATTATAGTCTGACCGGCTCCTTGTTCCTAGGCCAGCAAAGACCACTATGGACCAAATTTTTACATTACGGCTGATCTTGGAAAAACTCCAAGAGTTCCAAACAGCATATACTATATAGAGACGAATTATACAGAGCCATGTTTAGTTTTGGCATGCCTTTCAACCTCATTCAACAATGCAAGATGATGATAGAGAATGCATGCTGCTCTTACAAATTCAGTAGCTAAAAAATGGCAAAAAAGGACTTAAACAAGCCGATGAATTGCGATGTGATTTCTTCAATATCGATCTTCAACGCTGTGCGATAATCGCAACTCAAATCTGGAGGCACTAGGTATCTTTGAAAAGTTCGGTGTTTGCATACGCAGGTGATACTGACGTAATTCAAAGAACATGGAGACTTGTTAGTGGAGAGTTTGCGACTATTGAAGCGGAAGCGGTAAAGATGGGCTGTCAAAAACACGCAACAAAACCTAACGATAGGCAGCCACGTTAGCTGTGGCCCAGGTCCACTTCGGACTGTAACGGCTTCTAAGTAGTTAAGACAAAATGCAAAATATCTCCGCCAGAGTGATTCTCAAGATCATGAAATAAGTTGAGCCTCATCTAAACTGACTTTGGGGCACAATAGATCTTTTAGGTGTCGCAATGCCCATGGTGCAATTTCAAAATGTCAGTGCTATTTCAAAGGAAGATTGGAATATTAGTGAAATTTGTCTTTGTTGTTTTCCTGAAACTTACGAAGTCTTTTCTATTTAGGTTGCATGAGTTACATATTCGCTTTAGTCGACACCTCCTTTGGACGGTCGCGGACAGCAATATTCGTTGAAAACCATTCAAGCTTCCTCTCTTCAACGGACATCAACAGAACTTGTCAAGTACGACAGCAAAACGAAAACAAAGAATACTTACTTAATGGTAGCTGTTTGTTACACTCTCTTTTCATTGATCGTATTTATTAGTTATAAAGTATATAAAGTTGCGCTTATAATGGGTGTTGATTTTAGAGGTTTAGTTTTTAAACCGGCAACACTGTTTCTATATATTTTCAATTTAACAGTTGAAAGTTAACTTGTATTGGTGCCATTTTATGGTGAATAGATTAACGCCAGAACAACATATGCAAATTCCGCAAACTTATTTTGAAAACCATGGTTCGGTTCGCCAAACCTATCGTGCGCTACGTCATTTTACTGTCGACATAATCGTTCATCTGAGCAAGTTATTCAGAACACGATGAAACGTTTTCGCATCACGTACACTCTAGTGGATAATACGCATCTCCAAAGACGACAAACAGTGCTAACAGAAGAAGTTGTTGCCGTTGTGGAGCGCAGTGTTGAGTCGATTCGCCATCGTGCACAGCAATTGGAGCTATGCTCATCCACTTTGTGGAAGATTTTATGGAAATATCTTGGCTTAAAAGAATATAAGATCCAGCTGGTGCAAGAGTTGAAACCGCGTGACCATTCTACGAGTTGTAGGTTCGGTGAATGGGCCGAAAACATGAATCAGCTTGATCCTTACTTTCAACGCAAAATTTTGTTCTCCGATAAGGCTCATTTTTGGTTAAATGGATTTGTAAACAAGCAAAATTGCCAAATTTGGAGTGAAGAAAACCCAGAAGCCTTTGTCAAGACACCCAGAAGCCTTTGTCAACCATTAACCCTCACTTTTTGGTGTGATTTATGGGCTGGTGGAATCATCGGCCCATATTTCCTTAAGGACGATGCCGGACAGAATGTTACCGTCAATAGAGAGCGGTATAGAAACATGATTTCTGACTTCTACGTTCCTCAGTTGAATGGCATTGACATGATAGAGCTTTGGTTTCAACAATATGGCGCAACATGCCACACGGTGCGTGACACCATCAATTTATTGCGGGAAACATTTGCTGAACTCATAATTTCACGTAACGGACATGTGAACTGGCCTCCACGACCCTGTGATCTCACACCTTTAGATAACTTTCTTTGTAGGTATATGCAGCCACTAGTCTATGTCGATAAACCAGAGACATTGGCTGATTTGAAACTCAACATTCGCCGCGTTATTGCTAATACACCGCCCCAGTGCTTGATAAAGTTGTCGAAAATTGGACTTCAGGATTGCGCTTCATTCGAACTAGCTGTGGCACGCATATGCCTGATGTTATATTTGAGCACTAACGGTATAAAATTATCTATTAAACAAAGTTAATATTTTAGACATTGGCATTAACTTCAAGTGTTTTATTTTATATTGAATTTGTATACCTCGGAAAAAAACATCCTTTAGTTAAGTCAAGGAGTCAGTGTGCAGTATGATGTTTGCATTGGCGAAACATCTTTTCAGGAATTATTTTTTCTGAAAGCACATGCATTGAGGAGAAGAAATCAGGAGCCAGTTTGGTTCCAGCTTTTGATTCTTTAACATGGAATAGGGAGTCAACGAAAATTGAATCGTTGCAATAGCTTTGTATAAGGGTGGAAAAAGTACTGGCCACTGATACCACTAGATATATCGGACGAAGCGTCCGAGATTCGTATAAACGTGTTCGTTCTCCAACTTTTCCTCGCGCCCCTCAGTGCCGCGCAACAACTCGTCGCAGTCACGGTCGGACATGAGCAGGTTTACCTCGCGTAATTAAAAAACTGTTGCTGGAGGTCTAAAAGACCCCTGTTAGGCGGTTACGTGACTTTCTAGCATTCGTGTTTTTTTTATTGTTTTAGTAGATAATGGCTTTAAACGGCGAAAACATCCAACGGTGGTTGGAACAAGATCTGTCAGACGACGAAAATATAGCAAACGATGAATGCAGCGGTGGTGAGGTCGATGTAGGAATAGAGTACGTGTTAGAAGAAAGTTGCGAGTCAACTGATGAGCAAGAATTATCATCTGAACATGATATGCCTTTATCTCAACTGCGTTCGAGACCCAGGAAGAAAATTATTTTGGCAAAAATCGCTTTCATTGGTCACCCCCACATTCCTTACTATCAAGAACGCTACAGTAATAATATATTGCAGGAGAGGGATATTTGGCAGCATTTTTGTGCTGACAAAATCCTTGAAAAAATCGTTGATTACCCTAATGTGAAGGTAAGAGAAATCAGGCCGAACCACCAAATTTCAACCTGTTTTCAAGATTCGGATCTCATGGAATTGAAGGCCTGGGTTCCCATTTTATACTGCAATTTTCAAGAAAATCACGAAAATTATACGTCGTTGTACTGTGCAGATGGCACTAGACGGGAAATATACCGCTGTATCATGAGCAAGAACAGGTTTGAAGTGTTGCTGAAAACCCTACGTTTTGATGATACGGCGCCTAGATCAGTACGTTGGGAAATTACTGCATCCGCATCTATTACTGTGCTCTTCCACTCCTTTATTGACTAATGTCAAGCTATTTTTGCAATCGTCAGCTGTGAATGTATTGATGAAATATTGCTCGCTCGCAGGTTCATGCCAAAGAAACCGGCAAAATATGGCATCAAAATTCAATATCTTACAGATGCAAGATCGGGATACCTTTTCAATGCCTATATATACCCAGGCAAAGATTCCGGTGGACTGAACTTACCCCTTACATATCAGCGACTGACGAAACCAACTCAAGCTGTAATGTGTTTTATACCCCCAATCGAAAAATCCAATAGAAGCGTTACTATTTACAATTGGTACACTTCTGATTTCCTAAAAAAGAAACAACTGGGCGACGTAGGAACATTGAGAAAAAATCAAAAAGAAATTTCCCCTGAATTCTTACCGGCTCATCACGGAAGTATTGATTCGACGGTTTTGGCACCACATGCCAAATGTTGACGAAACTACCAAGAAACCTGAAATAATCCTTTTTATAACCAAACTAAAATTGGAGTGAATCTACTCGAGCCAAGGTGTTCAAATTACTCCACGGGTCGTCGTACTTGCTGGTGGTCCGTGGCTGTATTTTACCAAATGTTTGACATTTCTACCCCAAATTGTTATGTCGTGAGGTTGTCTACCCAGTCTCAAGGTCAAAAAATTGAGAGCAGATTTTCATTTATGAAACATTCAGCTGAAAGACTGACAAGACCGCAAATGGAGCGTCGTGTGTATAACATGAAATTGCAACGTGATATCAGAATGGCTATTCGACGCATCCTCCACAGTAACAAGAGAATCACTCTATCAGCAGTTCCATGTGGTATTGTAGTAGCGCTGAAGAAAGGTTAGCAGAGCGTAAGAACTGTTCTACTTGCGACTCTAGAAAGAAACGCAAAACACACTTGTGTTTCGAATGCAAAGCTCCTATTTGTCTGCAATGCTCCAACAAACTGTGTTTTCATTGTCGTGAAAAACTGTAAGTTTAGGTCTTGCAATTTCGTTGACATTTTGTTTTTATTGAGAATTTTTATTTTTATTTAAGTTTTTCGATTACTGAATATTTAAAAAAATAACAAAGAAGTACCAACTATGATGATTATTATGCTAGATACACACGAGGCAACCATCGAATCAACGTGTTGCAGCAACGTCTTTTGTTTGTTCACTACACACGTGGCGACCGCCGCTGCAGCCCCAGTACTGTGTGTAGCTGTGGTACAGAAAAGACACAAGCGGATGAAAAGTAAAATTAAATTTTTGAAATGAGTGACGTAATAAGTGAGATAACTGCAATTATTATAATTGATGAACTTTTGTGCGAAAATGAGGAAGAGGAGATGTAACCAAAAAAGAATAGGAAAATTTGGTCAAAAAGTTGGCTTTTAAAAAAAGACGAATTTTCGAACGAAAGGCTGCTGAAAGAACTAAAAGAAAATGAGCCAGCGGACTACAAAAACTACATGAGGTTGAATGAAGCCCTATTTGGAAAATTGTTGGACTTGGTAAAGCCAAAATAACGAAACAAGATACCATAATGAGAGATGCAATATCAGCAGAAGACAGACTGGGAATAACTTTGCGGTATCTTGCAACAGGAAACTCCTTAGCAGACTTGAAATTTTCGACAGTGGTATCTCCACAAGCTATTTGGAATATTGTGATTGAGACATGCGACGCCATCAATGAAGTCTTTAAGGACTGCATTAAGGTTTGTCAGCTGATTCTTTTTACATAAGTATTTGAAACCAATATTAAGATTTTTTACCTACCGAAAACCTCGACTGAATGGTTGGTGGTAGCTGTCAAATATTATGAGAAAAGCATGTTTCCGCATTGCCTCGGAAGCCTAGATGGAAAGGACGTTAGAATAAAAAGGCCACCGGATTCTGGCTCTAATTATTTCAACTACAAGAAAACATTCAGCATTGTACTGATGACGATTGTAAATAGCAACTCCGAATTTCTGATGGTGGACATTGGCACAAATGGTAGAATTTCAGACCGTGGTGTCTTTAATAACTCTAAATTTTTTACAAAATTGGAAAGAGACCAACTAAACTTACCAGTAATTGGTGAAACACCGATTCCATTTGTTTTTGTGTCGGAAGACGCCTTTGCTCTTTGTCCAAACATAATGAAGCCTTATGCATATAGCGGCTTATCGCCCTCACAGAATTTATTTAATAAAAGACCCAGTTCAGCAAGCGTAAAAGTAGAAAATGCATTTGGAATTTTGGCAGCAAGGTTCCGACTAATGAATACTACCATCGCTCTTTCGCCCGAAAAACTAGTAAAGTGGTATTAAGTTGTTGCTACTTGCATAATTTCATAAAGACAGAAATCGGTTCCGCTCACAATATCGCAGAAAATATTCCTGAAAATTTACTGCTAAATGTGGAGCCAACTTTGGGTAGGAATTCACCATCTGAAGCGAAAACTGTACGACATAATTTATGCGAAGCCGTCTATGCCTTAGAAGGTTTATAAAGAAATTCAAACATGTTTTTTTTCATATTTTTATTCATATATGAATAAACATATGTATTGCTTATTACTTAAATAATAAAAAAATAATTAAAAAAAATAAAAAAAGTAATTAAATTTAAACTAATTGAATTCTGCATCCGCAAGTATGTCGTGAAATGATGAAAACTGCTTTCCATTTGCTCCATCAGCATCTTCTACGTTGAACACTTGTGATTAAAGTGAATTGGTGTCGAATAGGAAATAGACCCGCTGTTTGAAATATAGCTCACAGATATTATTTGTGGAATTGTGGGCGCTGGTGTCTGCACAGAATTCAACGTCAATTTCTCCAGCTGCCCCAAAACAAAGATTTCATCGCAAGCCTTTTTCGCAAATAGCTTTTGTTCCACTGATAATTTGCGTTATGAGCACGCCCAGGCCTTTGCATAAATATAGGCTTCATCCCTTTCTTCTTTTTGCGACAAATTTTCAATATGCCTGATAGCTTTTCCCAATAGCTCTTTCCTTTCACAATTTTGTAAGCTTCTCTGTTTTTTCGTACTCGGCATAGTACTCTGAAAAAATTAATAAAGTAAGAAACAATAAACGAAATTAGAAAGAGTATTTTCGGCAGTGGCTCACACCTGTCCTTCTGTCTGTTTGTCTGTCTATCTGTCCGTTTGTTAGCCACTGTAAATGACAATTTTAAATAAATATTGTGAAATACTTACCCTTGAAGCACAGTCATGGTCTGAACTTATTACTCTGCTGATTCCAGGCTCGGGCATCTCGAAATCTCTCAAAAAATCCAGGGCATCAAAATACCGTAAATTAGGATGATAAAGCTCATCACTTACAATTTTTTTTTTTTAATTCGTGTCGATAGGCAGTGCGAATGTTTTTGATTCTGTTTTTCACCGTATCCACTGTAACATTTTCTTCAATGTTATTATATTCTTTTTTTAATTGTTCGTAAGCTTTTTTCTCGGGTTTTTATTTTTATATTTTTCACAAGTAATGTCCCACAGCTCTCTTAAATTTTTATATTCGTTAATAAAATTAACATAATTTTCATTGTTTGCGATTGCCATTTTCCTTTTTTTTCACTTAATTTTACTCCGCACGAACCTTCTTACTGGCTTGTTTCAAACGAACTGAAAGAGTAAATGCAATAAACTATGATATACACGAAGCAACGGTTGCAGCAACCGACCAGAAGTATCAAAATTTTTGGATATTTCTGGCAACGGTTGCCGCAACACGAAAATCAATGGGCAACACAGCTACACACGAAGCAACGAATGCTTCAACATGGCTGTGTTGCTACTACGGTTGCCTCGTATATATCTAGCTTTATAATGGATCTAATTTTCCAAATGTGTTAGTTTATAAGTGTAAAATAAGAAATGTTGACTACTTAATTGAGATTTAAAACAAAAATGTTGATTTCGTGTGCCTTTCTTATTCTAATAAATAATTAAATATGTTCCTAAAGTGATTTTAATTAAAAAATAAAATTTAATTCAAAAAATTTTACAAACGCGAACAATTTTGTTCTGTGGTTTCACAGACGTATGTTAGGTGGTAGTGTGACAATAACAGGTGCTAGGTAGTTAAGGGTTAATCTTTACTTTTAAGTGTAAGAATAGGGTTTAGATTTTAAAATTTGCCTTATATGTACACATCCCCTAGGCGGCCGCAAATTTGGTTACCGTGGCTGTCCACCTAAGCAAAGTTTCACTGTATAACTTTCATGATAAGAAAACGATTTGTGAGAATTTCTGTAGCGACATGACAATAAATGAACACTTAATGATGATTAGGTGAAGGAACGAAACCAAAATTTTAAAACAAGACTAAGACTATGTGCAAAACTAAGATTAAGACCAATCTACAATTCACAACTCACTCCAAACTCCGATGGCCTTAGTCGTAGTCCTACATACACCCATCGCTTAAAACAAGCAACAACTAAGAACATAACACAGGAAAACATTTTTTGATAAAATTGTATCAATTTCCATCTTGTTATGGAACGACTCATGCGGCAAAAAGATAATCACTTCCTATTCCAAAAATATCCTTCAAACTAAAAAAAAAGAAGGTTTTTTTAAATAACAAACAATCAATTGTCATTTGATTTGCGTAAACAAATTATTTCTTCTTATCGCTACTCACTATCGATACGCATGTAAAGGATGACCAAAATAACAAACACCCAAACACAAAGAGCAAACCCAAATACTTGGAATAACCCCCCTTCAGACGCAAATCCCGGAGGCTTTGTTATTCTTACTTTTTTTTTAATTTCATACGCCAAACGTCAATCCCTTATGCATACGTGAATTTTTAAATCCATCATTTCAATGCCAAGCAATCATAACAATCACAGCCCATTCCGAGGTAGTCCTTGGGGGATAATAACGGTCAATAGAGCATTTGCCTAGAAATTTAAAAGTCGGAAAGAAGGGAACTCGTATCCGTATGTCATCCGCACTCGCAAGCATATGTCGAGAGGGTATGTCTTATCACCTTTGACCCACCTGAGTGTCCTGGAAAAGGAGCAAAAAAATAAAAATAAGGATAACGAATATAAAATCAAAGTTCACCGAAGCAAAACACTAGTAAGTGGGTTCGGGGAATATCTTTCTTCTCCCCTTTATTACAGGATTCCTCACCGTTGTTGATCGTCATTATTGTGAAAATGATGTCCGTTGATGGGAAATTTACATGTCAACTTTTCTCCTGTTTTCTTTGGAAAATTGAATGTTTTGTGTTTTGGGTGCGTGTGAGTTGTTAGCCGGTTGGTGGAATTGAATTGAATCAATCGTTTTCTGAGCCCCTCGTCAATCTGTTTTCGGGAAAAAAAATATCCCAATTTTTTTTTTTTTTTTTTTTTTTTTCTTAGGAAGGCAATAGGATTAAATTTTGTTTGGTTCTCAATTCACTTTCATTTTCAGATTCATATGAATGGTTTTGACATTTCACTTGACCTTTCGGGTGAAGAGTATGGAAATTGGATTTCAAAACTCTTCCAAGTTTGCTTTTCCTTTCAATATTATTCTCAACTTTTTATTGTAGAAAAGTTGCATAAAGAAAACCGTTAAAAATGTTTTTCGGGATAGGATTATACTAAAATGTGTTTACTACACAACATAAAGGAAAATCTTTTACAAGGGGACAAATGGCGATTTGAGCTTCAATACAAAAGAAAATGTCCCCATACATACTTGTGCCAGGAAGGTCTCTTGGCGATACTAAGAAGTTAAAAGATTCGATGCTGGTAGCAGGGCTTTGAAAGTTAAAGCCATACGCTCAAATTTTCTTTCAATTTAGAATACAAATATAGTTTTTGAACAGAGCTATTACAAACTAAAAATTGGCAAATTTATGGACTAGGGACCGTAAAATATATCGACGTCCTCTGAAGAAACTAGGGCTAACTAAAGGCCCAGCTACATATGTATATTTTTGCAAAGTGATATCTTCATTTTTTATTTTTATTTTTTTCATTCTAAACAATGAAGATGAAGTCGCAAAAGAGCTAGTGTTGCTCTCAATGAGTTACTGTTTTATCGCAGCCTACCTGCCCTCCGACACAACGAGACTTGTACCTCTGTATAAAATCAAGAGACTCCTCGCTGAACAAGAACTCAACTGCACTGAGTTCATCCTAAAATATGATGCGCATAATACTCAAAAATCAAAATAGATCAAATATCCCGGAATGTATTCAGAAAATTTCAAATACAAGTTTATGCATCTACTCGTAAATATAGATTTTCCCTTTCAGAGTAATTCCCATCGACTGCAACACACTTATGCCAGTGCTTGATCCGATCCTCGAAACATTCTTTATATTCGGTTTTCTGTATGTCCACCAGTGCTTCCAGCGATTTTTCCATTACTTCCTCTCTGCTACTGAAGCGCGTTCCCCGTAGTGGTTTTTTAACTCGATTGAACAGAAAGAAGTCACAGGGAGCCAAATCAGGTGAATTCGATGGCTGTTGGATGTTACGAGTATTTGTTGCATTTTTCGTCAAAAAATTACGAATAATGATATAATGATGGCACTGTGGGACGCGACGGTGCGTTATCATGGTGCAAAATCCATTAGTTTTCTGCCCACCATTCTGGTCTCTTTCGGCGAATTGCTTCCCGCAAACATCAACGTCTCATAACGCCCAAATAATACGAGTACTCTTTGTTTACTGTCTGGTCTTCTGGCAAAAATTCATGATGCTCTACACCGTTGTAATCCATGAAAACCGTAAGCAATGCTTTCTTTTTAGACTGAAAACGACGTGGTTTTTTTGGTCTCGGCTCATTTGGTTAACGCCATCCACTTGCCTGATGTCTGGATTGCGTGTAGTACTCATAAACCCACGGCCACGTCTCGTCTCCAGTAATGATCCTATTGATGAATGTGGGATCGGATTCAGCCTCGCAAAACATCTCTTTTGCGACGTCAACACGGTCTCTTTTTTGCATGGAATTGAGGTCTTTTGGCACCAACTTTGCTGCTACACCACGGAAACCCAAATCATTAACCAAAATGTCTTGGACGGATCAATGTTCAAGTCCTCTGCTATCTCTCTGATGATTAATTTGCGGTTATTGACCAACATTTCTTTTACTTTATCAATGTTTTCGTCGGTTTTCGATGTCGATGGTCTACCACTGCGTTCATCATCTCCGATTGACTCACGACCACCGTCGTGCTCGTGCCACTGGTAAACGACCGTTTTCTTTATAGAATCGTTGCCGAAACACTTTTCCAACATTTCTAACGTTCGTGCACCATTAAATCCGTTTTTTACGCAAAATTTAATACTCGTACAAGTTCGTTGTTGCAAATTTAAATCCATTTCTAAAATTGTAAAAAATCGCCAACACACAGAGGTAGATGTACTCCTGGCTACGTAACTTTTGCAAATATCAAGCTATGATTTAGAGGGAATGTCAGCAACAGATTTACCAACTTAACAAAACAAACAGAAGTCAAATCGGAATAATGGGAGCGCAACACGGTGCTGTGGTGCGGGAACTTTTTGATCAAGGTGGTATTCGATTTGCAGGCACAAATCCGGCATGTGGTAGGACTTTTGCAGATTACTGCGTTTACGATCTCGCCCATTTGCGTTTACAGTTAAGACTTAAATCATCAGTTGGGTTATTTACTCCTATGAGCACATTTGTTGGAGACAGGCTGAATTCATTCTTCTCGACACATTAAAACGTCAGCTGCTATTCTGTTGTTCCTCAGCAGTAAGGAATGGCGACAATCTTCTGATGTCTTAACGAGAGGAGGCGCTTTTACTAGGCACCTAATTGCCCTAGATATTAGCGGCGAATCTTGTTGTCAGGCGCTTCCTCTGTGAATGTGCGACTTACACTCGCATTAGGTTAGATGTACATATAAGGCGCTGCCAGCACCCAGGTACTATTGACACTTTACTATTGAAGCAACCACTGATTCCTTCGGACGAATTTATCAGAACAAATGTTTAAAATATGTGGAATTTGGAATGATCTTAGAACCTGTTAACACAGGACTGTGTTATGTGACAGCCTATGTATTATGTGACAGCCTCATATAGACAGAAAGAAATAGTCAGCATAATTTAAGAGCTTTCATATTTGTTTTGTCTACTTTATTGAAGGGAAATTGGGGGGTTTTGTAGGAAAGTGAACTCGTGCCCAAAATGTTTCATATTCTTTGCCGAAAAAAAATTCAACTAACATATGTATGTATGCATATATGAGGGTTGTCTGAAAAGTTTCCGACAACGTAAAGATAGCGGCACTCGTCAATAAAAGTTAGTGAATGCTAGTTGTGCATCTTTTGACAGTCACTTACCGAAGTTTCAGTCATTTTGGACGCGCAGTTTTTAGTTGATAGTCGTTTGAGTGAGTCGATGTGAGTGTTTTTTTGTGAAAATGGAAAAAATTGAATATCGAGCTGTTATTAAATTCTTGTTTTTGAAAGGCAATACGCTTACGCGAATCAAAAATGAGTTGGACTCTGTGTATGGGGACTCTGCAGCATCATTTATCACAGTGAAATTTCGGGCAGCTGAATTTAAACGTGGCCGTAAGAGCTTGGGAGATGATGAACGTTCGTGACGTCCAAAAACTGCACCGACTGACGATAACATTGCTAAAGTTCACCAAATGGTGTTAGACGACCATCGAATTAAAGTGAGAGAGATAGTAGAGGTTATGAAAATGTCCAAAGAACGTGTTTGTTACATATTAAATCAAGATTTAGGCATGAGAAAGCTGTCCGCGCGTTGGGTGCCGCGATTACTTACGTCAGACCAAAAACGTGTTCGAACATGAACACGTGAACATTTCCAACGCTCTGTTGGCGCAGTTTAGGTGAAGAAAAAGAAAATCCGGTTTCACCAGTTAAGTACTATTTGGACGGGTTATCGCTGGGAGAAGTGTGTAGAATTACAAGGAGACTATGTAGAAAAATAAAAAAAAAATATTGAGAAAAAACGTCTTGTATCATTGTTCGGAAACTTTTCAGACAACCCTCGTACATATGCATATAAGGCAATAAAAGTAACAGATAGTTTTCAAAACAATAGAAAGAAAAATTTCTAAAGATACAGAGATAAAAAATCAAACACCTGTGCAAATCATATGTATAAGCATGTACATACACTCCAATTGAATAAGGCCAAGCTTTCTAAAATTCCCCGGCACGATGGCTGATCAACTGTTTCTAGCAGCTTGAAATTGGAGATATCATAGTGAAACTTCTAAAATTTAGATGAAGGAGTGTTTTCCAGCTATGTATTTATTTTTCTCGAAACCAAACGTCAAAATTAATGTATTTTCCCACATAATTGTATAAAAGAAAGAAGAAAACGCTCTGTAGGTTTTGAATGACTGTTAATTTGTTTTGAATACCGAGTACTAACTCCTTGCTTCGTTATCAGTTGTTCAAAAAGCATATCTTGTGGTGACATAACGATCTTTTGATGCAATTACACTTATTAACGAAATAAGATGTGTTCGAGATCAGATATTACATTTAGCATATCAATGAATTTTTTTAATTTTGTGGTATACGAACTATGAATTAAATTATTTTATTATAATTATTATGTGTTAATTTTTTTAATTATGTTCATGCATACGATATATGTGATAATATAAATGATTTTTTTTAAATTTTTTTGATATAAAAAATATGAATTAAATAATTTTTTTATTATAATTATAATTGCTATTTTGTATAGGTTATTAAGTGTGTAAATATACGAGTACATATATTATTACTTATGTTTGATTAAGAGTATGTTTTTCTTATTTTTATTATAATTATGATTCATGAAAGTACTTTAATAGTCATTATAATAAGAGGTCTATATAAGGTATATAAAGCCCTATATAAGCCTTATAATAAATAACATCTACATAAGCGAGCTAGATTCTATAAAAAGCCTTGTAGTAAGGCGTACATCAGGTATCTAAAGCATATTTTATGCCTTATAGATAATAATGCATAAAATAAGGCAGATAAAGTTTATGCCTTATGACCAATGACATGGCAATGTTTAAATAAGAAATAAAATAAGGAATACTGCATGCGATCGGGATTCCTTACGATAAATAAGCCTTACATACTAAGGCATATATTCCATTCCAATAAGTCTTATATATTGCTTACATTGTTTGATGGGTTATTACAGATAAAAAATAAAACTGTACAGTACAAATGCAAATGTAGGTAGGCACAAAAAGTAACGCTAACAAGATTTAATTTTCATTTCAATTCATTTTAAACTACAAATTTTTGGGCTTATAATATTGTATACATGTATATATGTATATATGTATCTGAACAGTAAACCGCTGCTCAGTTTTATTGAAAATTAACCGTAAGTTAGAAAACATAAAAACACACCAAAGAAGAACTAAAATGATCGGCTAAATTTCCATATGTATTGACAAGTTTCCTACCTTCTTCTTCGCCTCCAATGAAAAGGTTGCTTGGTGAATTCCTATTTCAGAAAATGGAGAAAGGCACTACTCTTGCATATTTTACGCAGCATATTGCTTTGCAGACCACAGTCCATCCAACCAAACTCGCAATGCAAAGAGATCAGACATAGTTTACATTTCACAATGAGCACTTAATACTCTTAACCCTTGCACTCACTATCACTCGATTTTAAACCGCGCACTTTTCACTAATTAGCACCAATCACCACCAGAACCGAGCGAACACTGGACCATCTTCGCGGAAATCTGCATTTAAGTAGTCAGGTGGCTAGGGTTAAGGTTGGGGAAAAGCCTTCTTCGAACAGAGCTTCGACGATACGCAATATGCAATTGACTAACTGCAATGGCTGATCTAGTTTCAATAAGTGAGAGGACCTACACTTGCTTGTTGCATGCAACAATACTATATTTCTGTAGATCTATTCGTATGACTTATAGATTGTGAAGGAGAGAATAGTTTATTAAAGTGTATGCAGGGACAGTAATAGCAAACATAAAATTTGAAATCGAAACGAAATTCAATGGGCGGGAAATTTGAATCTATTAACTGGCAGATTGATTTTTGAAATCACTTTTTAAAGGTTCTTACGATTTTTCGGATGGAGCGTAATAAAAGGTTAAGGATGCACCTGTACATTTTGAATTTGAATTTTGGTGTGAGCTAACGCCCCCATTTATTTGGCTTAATTCAAGATTAAAAAACTAAAATACAAAATATTTAATTAGGGTTTTAAGGCTAGGGATGGTGAAGAGATCGAATTTGAGGGAAAGTGTGCTGCGATTAAAATCGAAAACGGAAAGGCTGCAGTTCGCTTTACGCAGCATACGGGATGTTGGTTCGTTAGAGCCATATGTGTTGGTTGGTTGATAAAAAAAGCGGGGGCAACGTAGATTTCGAGGGTTAGCGTTACAGAAAATGGAGTTGTAAAGAGACATGCAATCGACGGAGCCTGAAAAGAATATCTGTTGCGTCCCATCGTTCCTGAAGGGTATTCAGGTTAATGAGTTTGAAATGGTCTCGATAAGCAGGCAAGATTAGAGGATCGTTCCAAAGTAGACCTCGAAGAGCAAATTTAAGAAAATGACGCTGGATCCTCTCGATTCGGGTTACATGAACTAGTTGAAAGGGACACCACGCTTAGCTAGCGTACTCGAGAAGGGGGCGAACGTAAGTGATGTATAGTGATGTGGTCACGTACGGGTTACAGAATTCTTTGGACCATCTTTTAATGAAGCCAAGCGATGAGTTTGCTTTGGTAATTATCTCATCGATATGCGAGCGGAAATTAAGATCCCTGTCGCAAAATATGCCAAGGTCGCGAATAGTCTGAACAAGGGATATAGGTTGGCCGTGGAGAACGAAAGTTCGGGGAGTAGACCTGTTGCACTTACGTGAAGAGGTAATCGATTAACATTTGGTGACGTTGAGTTCTAAGCAGTTCTTGATGCACCATGTGGAAAAACTATTTAGATCTACTATTTTAAGGAGGCTGGAGTTGTGTTGTGAGGAAATGGGTTTAAAAAATTTGGTATCGTCAGCATAGAGAGAAAGTGCTGAGTGGTGAATGACCCTTTCAAGATCGTTAATGGTTAGGATCAAGAGAAGTGGACCTAGGTGACTACTTTGAGGAACACCTGAAGTGGCCAAGAAAGCGGCCGATAAGACAGACCTGAAACCAACACTATAAAAATGATTGACCAGGTTAGAAGATATCCATTTAAGCAAAATGGGTTCAAAGCCCAGGACGGATAATTTAAACAGGATTAGTTTATGAGATATCTTGTCAAAAGCCTTTATGAAATCAGTTGTTATAACGTCAACTTCTTTACTACTTTCTAAGGCTGAGAGAACAGAGGACATAAATTCGACGAGGTGAGTGGTAGTTGATCTACCTTTCAGAAAACCGAGCTTGCTTTCGTTAATTATTTCATCAATTGCATCGATAGCGAGTTGGTAGCATTCGATTGGTTGTGCCGGTAGGATGTAAAAACACACAACGTACAGGGACCTGCAGGGGAGTGTTATCTTTATTGAAACGTAGTCAAGCTTAGAAGAAGTAGAAACAGCGATTGGAGAAGAGTTTAGGTCATTGTGGACGGCCAATAGGACACCTCGACAAGATGAATCATCATTTGGACGGGTAAGATCGTCGTCTCGAAAAACATTGAAACGAGGTGGGAATAATTCCTGATTTTTTATATCGGTCAGAGCGTAGACCTCAAATGGGAGAGCATGAGATTGGCTCGAGACGGCCCGGGTCTTAGATCGCAGTTCCCTTACGTTTTGGTAGTAGAAGGCTAGAGGAATGTTATTTTGAGAGGGCGTAGGAGTGGATGGTTGAAACACTGGCAATGGTAGGACGTTAGGAACGAAAAAATTCTTCGTTGTTAGCTCTATTCCGTTGAAGGTGTGAGATCCTTTTTGAGTGCACATAGTTACCGAAAGCACCAAAGTCGTGTGAGACTTTTTGGGGAGACATATTGAAAATCTCGTGGAACTTGATATATAAGTTCCGCAGACTTGTAAGCTCAGTAGGGAGACTTTCCTGCTGTATGGAGACCATGACGCTTGTTTTAGTTTTTCCCTCGTAACAAACTGGGTCTGATTTGTCATGCAAATACGCTAGAAGGAGACATATATTCTCTTACGTCTTTTTTTCTCTAACCCTAGAAAGTGCATAACGACATTCTGTTGTTTGAAAAGTTTGTTGGGTTATTTTAACTGTGGGAGGCAGAAGGGGGTCAAAAATGGGGCTGATCGACGTAGATTTTGAGGGCGATGCAGCGGTAATTGAAGGGGCATTACATACTTTTTAAGATGAGAGATTTATAATATGGGACCTAATGAAATTGGGATATTTAGCTCTGGTTTTAAGATCGAAATTTGGGAAAGAAGTGCTAGTGGGGGTACGTGCAGAGGGGTTAGGTATTTCAGAGGAGTTAGTGTGAGCCGTTGGGGTTAATTTGAAAGAGACGCGTTGACGCGAGGGTTTGGGCGGAACGGAGGCGGCTGCTGCAATATAATTGGAGGACTGATGCAGTTGGTTCGGGATGAGAGTGGGAGGGGCGAAATTGGGAAATATATTAGTTTTAAATCTCCAATTTGAGTCAGATTTGGAACTGGATTTGGAAACGCGTTTCGGTATAGAGTCCGGTTTGGGACGGGAGTGGGAAATGGGGTTAGGTAACTTAGAATTAAGCTTCGTTTTATCCTGCTTCTTGGTAGGTGTGTCGATCCATTTACAGATGCGCATATTTCTAATGTTGAAATTAGCACCGGCAGGGTTTTTAAATAACCACTCGTACGAGTATCTAGCAGGGAGGTCGAATTTAAAGTTTCGATTACCTTTGTGGTGAGATGGCAAGAACATTTTACATTTGCTGATGGTGATGCCATATTTGTTTGCGAAGAATTTCGGGATCCACGAAATATCGGCATTTTGGGCGGGACCTTTGATTAAAAATGTACTTATATCGGTTTCAATTTTTTCCAGTCTACGCCTCCATTCGGAAAGTGTCCATGTTGTACCAAAATGTTTGATGAGCTTGCGTGGGGCGGCGACGGGAGGAGTTGATAGTGAAAGAGTTTCGGTCTCTTGGATTGAAGGGGCAGCGGGAGAATTTGTACATTTACTTAACAGTGGTGGACGAGTTTCCATTCAACCAAATTCAACCAAAATTGATGTATTGTAGTGGATATTCTGGTGGTGCTGCGTATGGGTTGGTAAATTGTCAATTTTGCTGCTTACTGTTTCGATATGATTCTCGATATCGAAAATGGTTGATTGTGCTGCAGCTAGATCGTCACCAACACCGTTGATTCTATACATGTGTAATGTATATATTTGCTTACATTATAATACAATAACAAACGCCATCGTAGTAAAAATTAAGGTAATGGCAATGCCTCGGAATCATCTTACTCTTTTTATTGACAGCTATTCGGCTATAAAAGCGATTTTTGCTAATGATGTAAGGTTCAAGCCAACACGCAGCTATAGCGAAAACTCAAGACTTTAGGCTCACAATTTGGTGCAAATCCCTGCTCGGTTAGTGGGCACAAACATCGCCACCGAAGAGATGACTGATACTGAACTGGGAACTATAAGGATTATGTTCGGGCAATCAAGCCGAGCAAACCACGACTATACACTCGGAGAGAGTAAGCGGAATGTAAGATCGGAATGAACGTCTGTAAGAGGTGGAAATTAAATGGCATCTGTGACATATCACGGAGGGTTTAGTCAGAGTATGAAATTAGGCAAAACAATAAACTTTAACCAACAGCACGTCATAGTTAAAGCAACCATGTCGAGGTATGTCGGAAACAATGAGCTGTACTTGCATTTGGAAACGAAAGTATACGAAATGTATTATTCTGGCATGGAGGAAACCTTGATAGAAAACCAAATTAGATAGTAAGCGTATTTTTTTTCCTTTTTCTGGCTTCCTTGTTGTGGCAGGAAGGCTTAAGGGTCAAATATCATAAGGTTCTGAAAATAACCAAGGTGAGACGTCGAACTAAGCGCCAAAAACGTCCAAACTAGTCGTTAAACAGTTAAAAGCATGGAGGTGACCCAAAAGGTCTATACTCAAAGTGGTACTCGCAATAGCGACAATCCACCCGTGGTTTTCTTGAATACGGCCGGGGCACGAGTTCTGGAGGCTCCAACCAAAATTATCCGTGAGGGTGGCCGTGGCTCAAGCGGTAGTATATTGGCTTTCCAAGCGGACGGTTCGGCCATCAATATCATCAGTGACCGAATGACTTTTTTCCAGGCAACTAAAATCTCGTGAGATGAATGATTGTCTAAATACAACATCAAGTCAATTTACATTAAAAATTTAGTCTTCCCATTAAATGTTGGATGCCACCCATAGAGCGAAATAGCCACTGAGCGTTGCGGTCAGTTCCTTACTTCATTTTGGTCAGGTACAGGGAAGTTTTCGTCATCATCGTCTAAATTAAATGGACATTTTCCATATTCTCCGCACCGACTGGGACTCTACTACAAGGTTTCCCTCTTCATCTCTACTGGTCATTTTCCCTTGACACGTTCTTTTTACCTCTTAGTAAAACTTTGTGTTTTGTTGCTCTCATATCCTCGCTCTTTTTTCTTTTTCTGAGCCGATTTACAATTTAATTCGATTTATTATAATTATTGTGGTAAATTATATTGATCTTTTACAGTACTTACATATATTTAACAAAATTCAATATTAAGAAATACATAAACGAACAAATAAAAGAATTTAAGATGTTCTTCCCGTCCTTCATCTTTCGTTGCAGCGTCAATTGTACGTACGCTCCTTGTTTAGCCGCATGTACTTGTAGGCATTTTTCATCATATCAACGATTTCTTTGTGGCGGTTGGGTGAAACTCAGCACATTGCGGCGTCTCTGATGGCACGTTTGTAGTGTTGCCACTGGTCTTTGGTATAAGATGCTGCCGGCATAGAAAACAAGATAAAACAAAACAGAATCCCTGATGGGGATTTAATTAATTAATTTATTTTTTTTTTATTAAGCGGGAGGGATGACAAAAGCCGTGTGAGTGCAACAAGGAATAACCCAGTAAAGGGTGTCGTGTAGCACCAGTGGAGTTGCTCACCTTAAAATCTTCTAAGACTCAATTTAGTGGCCAACAAAAGGCCCACGATTCTGTACTATCACGAGGACGGTGTCCTTTAGAGCCAACGGGGTCGCGAAATAGTATTGACCATAACAACGAAACGGTGTTTGCCAATTGAACGGTAAGGAGCCTTACGGGATCACGGAATCACAAGTATTCCCACTTAAGGGAAGATTACACAAAGATTTACGTGTTGCCACAATAAAATGCACAGGGGTACTTAACTCTTTTCCTGCCTTCTTGGTGGTCGCTCCTGTGTGCTTGCAGGGGGTTGGTGAGGAGCGTGGTTACTTCCCGTCGCTGTCACTCTCGTCGTCGTTTCATCCGTCGGTTTCTGGGCTTCCCTTTTCTTCTCGCTGGGGGTTTTTTTTTTTCTTGTACGTCTTTGTTTGTGGGTTTTCCTGTAGCGTTTCCTCTTGTTGGATTTTTTTTTTGCTCGTTCGTTGTGTAGTTTGAATTCCGTTTCTCTTTTTTCTGTTTTTCGTTAATCCTTAGTTTTTTTTCTTTCGGCTTTCCAAAAAAATGGTTGCACTGTCCGCTATGACTGCTAGATATTAATTACTCTAGCCGCGCATTTCGCCTAGTTGCCTCTTCCACACACACACACATTCATACGTGGTTACACTAATTCAGCTGTCAGAGCAAAGGGACTCAGTTCTAGAGCTCTGACAGCCTCCCTATTGAACCACCCAATCACACCAGTCGATGTGTTGTCGTCTTCGTCCTGTTCGTTCTGTCTGTCGAGTGACTGCATGAATTCTTTGGAATTCACTCGGACCCATGGCTCTCTTGGGGACAATTTAAGAGAGCCCAATTAGTGACCGCCAAGTAGGAAGGAAACTTTTACAAATAAATTCCACTGCGGGGCCTGTAAGTCTCCTTGCAGACACGCATGAGGGGAACGGATCGTGGGGAATCGTGGGCTTTCTTTCACACTTATCGCTTTTTGAATTTGGGGTTTTCGGGGTTTTACAAATTTATGTCGCTGGAAATAAACAATATAGGATTTAGGGTGGGCTTTCGGCCATTGCTGGGGTTTGGGCATCTTCGGGCATCAAGGGGGCAGACCATCCGTCCACTGGAGTTTCCAGGCCGTTCGTTTGGCTCCATCCGAGGTAGCTATATGTCATCTCTGGAGAGGTAGGCCGGGGGAGGGAACTGGATCCAAAGAATTCAGTAAATCCCACGTATACCGTAGCATCCAGAGCATGACGGGAAGAAAAGAACCGGGACGAAACGAGAAAAGGCAGGAGGGTAGAGGGGTGAAACAGACAACAACAGGACCAAAGGGAATGGAGGATTTTTGGGCCGTGATTTGTACGTAACAAACTTTTGAGTTTCTTGCAACTGCAGCTTTTCCACGTTATATCTTCTCACAGTATTTCTTCTTATTTGTGCACCTTGGGGGAGAGATTAAGATGAAATGAGGAAACCGTGTACTAGCTATAGTGATATCTCATCGCATATTTAACTGGGAACTGAATACTCGCTGGAGTATTTTTATGTATTCGTTAGAAACAGCAGATATAATGTGGTAAGCTTGTTACATATTTATTATTCTCTTTTATTTGATCTTATCACACACAGGATCGAATACTCCTGTATTCTTGCTTACGGGTTAGCACTCGGTGTTTGTTTTGGCAACCCGAGATACAAGAACTTTCCTCGAGAAAGCCTTCGATATATCTCCTCTTTGGCTTCGATTCTAGAGTTGATTTTTGTTGCAAAGGAGGCCTATTTTTGGCTATGCTTTTGTGTGTGTGAACTTCGCAAGGAAAATAAATCAATAAGAGAAGAATTAGCCGATCTTAAGAGAAAAGAACGACTGAAGGACGTCATTGTTCGTGGAATACCATGAAAACCTGGGGAAAGCCCCACAGACGTGGTAAAAACCATTGCCACCAAACTACGACACCATCTTTCACCACATTTTGATGCTTTTCGATTGAAGTCCAAAACCGCTGATGATGATCACAGCCCGTTACTTGTCCGTCTCTCTTCGCACACCGAGCAAACAGCATTACTATACCTTATCCAACAAAACAAGTCAGTACAGGGCTTATGGGAAAGCTTTTTTTCTAACAATGGTGCCTGTAGGTGGACTCAATGGCATATTACCACTGAAACATAACCGAAGCCACTGAACTTTGTGTACAATTGTTGTAATTATTTTCAGATTTAACCACAGCCACCCTATGACTTGCTTGCCCGATAGCCGTCGGCAGAATGATCATAAAATCACCATTCGCCATTACTGCTGGCTGTGTGCATTGAAAATAAACTCATCAAAGCAGTGTTACCATTCTCAAATGTTAGCACATCGTTACTAATTTTTCAGTGTTATTGTTACAGAGCTTATGGAGTTTGAAGCTTTTGAGAACACAAAAATGAATTTGTGTGTAATAATATGTGTGGTGGTGTTATCATATGCGTTTTTTTTTTCCTCTTTTTGAGAAACCGTTAAAATGTAGTCAAACCATTTTTTTCGACTTTGTATTTTAAAAGGAAATTTTATTCGTGCGCTATTTTAATGCATTGCAACAAAGCAGTGCAATAAGTGATCATATTATTGTTGGACTATGTGCGTTTTAGTGATATTGTGTCGAATTAATAGTGATTAGTTAGTTTTAAGCAACTGTGTTTTGGCTAAATAGAAAAATGGCTACAAAGTCTTCAAAGGGATTAAGTGCAGAAAAGAAACAACAAATTGTTAATTCAACTAACAAATTTTATGGCCTTCTTAAAAATAAAACGGAATCCGTGAGAAAAGCAGCTGATGTCTTTTCTGTTACGGAACGAACTGTATATAGGCTTTTACAAGAAAATGAAATTAAAGGCCACAATTCGCCTTCAAAGAAGAAAAATAATTCTGGTCGCAAAAGCAGGGTCGATGATTTTGACAAATGTGCCATTAGGCGCATAGTCCATCAGTTTTTCATGGATAATGATTTACCAACGTTCGATAAGATATTGCATAAAGCCCAACAAAATGCAAATATTACAAAAATAAGCAGATCAACTTTACATACAATCTTAAAAGAAGATCTTTAATTTAAATTCGTCAAACGTCACCGTAAAAACTTGTTGTTGGAAAGAAGTGATATTATTTCATGGAGACGAAGGTATTTACGCGAAATAAAAAATTTCGAGAAGAGAAAAGAAAAATATATTTTACTGATGAGACCTGGCGCAACGAGGGACATACTCGGGAGAAAGTGTGGGTAGATCCATCCATTACAACACCACGCCAAGCTTTTAATGAAGAGTTGTCAACTGGACTACGATCACCATCTGGAAAAGGAAAGCGACTAATTATAACCCATATTGGAAGTTCTACAGGCTGTGCTTTATTTCAGGAAAAACTGAAGACTACCACGAAGACATGAATGCCGAAGTGTATGAGAAATGGTTCAAAGTTATATTAATGCAATGCTTCCAACCGAGAAAGAAAAATAAATCACCAACCACTTCTACTAGAAAAGATGACATAAAAAAAGAGAATAGGCCTACTGGGGATACCCTTAAAAAAACGCGCCACCGGTGGTGAGGAAAAAGATAAATTAAATTTATATCGTTCAGCAATATTTTTATTTGTTTATTTTAAATGAGGAGATGGCAACCCTAAGCGAAATGTTCTTTCTCTTTGTGGTGATTCTTCATATACACCATGGCAAGCCTATGAGAGCTTTAAAGAGGGACACATTTATGCATGTTATTGGAACCAGACTAAGAGGCAAATGTCCTATCTTCCCTGTACTGACATTAATTCTTGGATAAACTATAGCTGCTTTCCGTGCCAATAAGGGATTAACACTGGCACAGCTTGACGGCCTCTCTTATGATTCGGATGGCAATAACAAAAACAACGATCGTGTCTTCATCAACGAAAGTTTGACGCCAGAGAATAGCTCTATATTACGTCACGCTCTTCGGTTACGTAAAGAGGGTATTCTCTTTTCTGCTAGAACCCGTGATGGTTTGATCTACGTAAGAAAGAGCAAGGACGACAGTGAGCTAAAAATTCTTTTGTCAGCAAATCTTCCCTAGATGATTTAACTATGTGCAATCAACTTTATCTGAATTTCTGCCGGAGCCAATTTAAGAACAACATAAAATTAAAATGAAAAAGGGAATGTATATCTATCTATATAGTAAGTGCGTGTTATATATTTGTTTTTCATTAAATTCTGATATTATTCTTGGTTATTTGTTTGTTAGTGTCTTATCTTCTCCAAAGATTGTTAATTACTATGTTGGTAAATACACTGAAATTCTTGTTCTGGTAGTCGCCGTGTCATCGGAATCTTATGGGTGATAATACCATAGTTGATGACGTGAAGAATTTTAACATCGGCCAAGTCATGCTCAACATTTTTGCTAACCGATGCACTGGATTAAAAGTTTGCCATGTTAATGTGCAGAGTCTAAAATTAAGTATTGATTAATTTAGAGAATTTCTTCGCAACGAGTAGATGTTATATGTGTTTCTGAAACATGGTTGATACCTTTCAGCGCAGATGGGAGTGGTGATGATGATAATTGCGTTGCCCTTTCCGGCTACAAAATACATCGTGGCGACAGATTGACAAGAGGAAGTGGGGTTGCAATTTTTTATAGATCTGTGTTAAAATGCGAAGTTGTTAAAAGAAATGAAAATTCGACTGGTATTGATTTTTTGTTTGTCAAAATATAAGACAGTTATCAAAAGTGTCTTATTGGTTGCATTTACGTAACAAATCGAAACTTTTCTCTTACAGAGGTTGAAACTGAATTTTCCACCTATGTCATTCAGTATCTAAATATATTTCTGTGCGGGGACTTGAATAAAGATATGTTGAGAAACGATGAAAAATCTAATTCCATTAAAAGTTTCGCTACCAATTGTGGCCTTAACATTATTCATAACTCCGTTCCCTCGCATTTCCGAGTTGGTTGCCGACCTTCGCTTTTAGATTTTTTTTTAATATCGGACATGAAGTTAGTGTTATTTCATGATCAGATATCTGTGCCAGGTTTTAACTCTTCTCATGATCTTATATTTTTAACTTACGATCTTCAAATGAATGTTCAACCTTCCCTCAATAAAGTGCTTTTTAGAGACTTCAATAATATCAATTTAGTAGCTCAGCATATTGAATCCTCATTATACCCTTGGGATTTGTGTTGGAATCTCTCAGAAATTGATGACAAAGTTGCTTTATTCGAGTCAATGGTGTTGGAACTCTTCAACAAATATGTACCAATAAAACAAGTGGTAGTTAAGGATACGGGGCGCCCTTGGTTTACCTTAAGTATAAAAAAGCTCATGAGACTTTGAGACAAAACCTACCGCAGATGAAAGAACTATCCTTCAACTGCGAATGGGACTGCATTTGTTAAGTTGAGAAACTTAACAACCTTTGAGACTCGCAAACAAAAGCAGTTTTATTACAAATCTAAGCTTAATACCAACTCTAAGACTCGAGATCTTTGGAAAAATTTGCGCCAGTTGGGCGTTATTCCCACTAAAAATAGTTTCTCCAACTATGCGGACACCAAACCGGATCTTTTTAAAAACTTTTTTGCGACAACATCTGTTTCAGATAGTTCTATTCCTTCCACTGAAGCTAATTTATACCGTAGTTCCTCAGACCTCTTTGGCCCAACATTTTCTTTCCAAACTATAAATAGCGTCGATGTCATTTTTGCCATTAAATCTATAAAGTCTAATGCTATAGGTCTAGATGGAATATCTCTAAGATTTATTAAAATAATTCTTTTACATGTGGTTAATACGCTTACTCATAACTGCTGCCTTGTTAAATCCTGCTTTCCTTCCGCCTGGAAACTTGCAAAAGTAATCTTTGTTCCGAAGAATTGCAATCCGTCTGGATACGCTGACTTTCGCCCAATAAGCATTCTCCCGAGTTTATCAAAAGTTCTGGAATTTATTGGGTATATAATTTAATTCGTGCGGTTTTTTTCAAAATTTGAACGTTTATTTACGAAAAACAGATACAGTAGTATTATTCAAAGTATTGCGCATCTGAAGTTATGACTTTTTCCCATCTTTCTAGCAATTTGTGGGTCCCATCCCAAAAGAACTGCGCCGTCTTGGCAGCCAAGAATGAATCAAGCCAATTTTTGATATTCTGCTCTGATGTGAACCGTATTTCAGTGAGGGCGTTCTGCATCAACCGGAACAAATGGTAATCAGAAGGGGCAAGGTCTGGACTATAAGGCGGGTGGGGTAAGACTTCCCATCCACTGTTTTCCAAATAGTTCTTAACCGGAATTTCCTCGTGTCTGGTCGCTTATTCCGGGCATTTTTCGACCACTGCTCTCTTCAAACGGATTAATTGTTTTCTTTAGCGTTGTCCGTTGATGGTTTCACCCGGTTTTAGCAGCTCATAATACAGCACACCCATCTGATCCCACCAAATACAGAGCATTACCTTCGCGCCATGGATATTCGGCTTCGCCGTTGATTTGGCTGGTTGGCCGGGTTTCACATATGATTTTTTGCGCTTGGGGTTGTCGTAATGGATCCATTTTTCATCACCAGTAATCCGATGCAAAAATGACTTCTTTTTGTGGCGTTCCAGCAGCATTTCGGACATGCAAAACCGCCTTTCGACGTCTCTCGGCTTGAGTTCATGTGGAACCCAATTTCCTTGCTTTTGAATATATCCAGCTGCTTTTAAACGTTTCGAAATGGCTGCTTGAGTGACACCCAAAGATTCTGCGATCTTCATAGAGTAATGCTTTCAGTTCTTCATCTTCAAACTTTTTTGGCTGCCCAGGACGTTCATCGTCTTCCAAGCCAAAATCACCACTTTTAAATCATGCAAACCACTTTTGGCACGTTCGCTTAGCTAGCGCATGTTCACCATAAACTTCCACCAAAATACGATGACTTTCGGCAGCAGTTTTCTTCATATTAAAGTACAAAGCACAAAGTTCGACATATTTGAGTGAAAAAAAATTATTGTTGTTTACGCTTCAAATGAATGACATATACTGAAATGACGTACAATGGTTTCCAACGCATGCTCCAATGGAATAATAACAATGGAATAATACAAGTTACGCCATCTCTTAGCAAACCGCACGAATTAAGTTATAGACCCAATATCATCAAGAATCAACTTCAAACTCACGTTGACTCACACAATTTGATAAGCCTGCATCAATCTGCCTATCGTGCAAGTCATAGTTGTACTACTGCACTTTTGAAAATAGTTGATGATATTCGTCTAAAATTTGACAAATCTTATATAACCCTACTATGTCTTTTAGATTTCTCAAAGGCATTGGATTCGGTAAATCATGAAAAATTGTATTGGAAACTCATTAATAGCTTTGGTTTGGGTAATAGAGCTGCTGAGCTTATTCTAAACTTTCTTAGCGGTAGGTTTCATTGAATGGAAAAATGCCAAGTAGGCTAAGACTATATCATGGCGTTCCTCAGGGGTCAATCCTAGGTCCATTGCTTTTTGTCTTATTCATTAATGACCTACCTCTTGTTTGTAAACATGCCAATGTACATCTATACGCTGACGATGCTCAACTATATGTTTCCTGCCCGCGAGCTAAAATTGATAGTTGTGTCAGTCAATTGAATGACGACTTAGAGGCAGTTCGACTTTGGGCTTCTTGTAATGGGCTTCAACTTAACGCTAAAAAAACCTTATGTTTGCCTATTGGAAATAACTTAGGGCATGTTGAAGAATATCCATATGTTTACCTATCTGGAGATAAGATCAGTTATTCTAATAGTGTCAAAAACCTTGGTGTCATCATTAATAACTCTCTTAATGCCAATGATCATATTAACGCTTTAGTTAGAAAAATTTACATTGGCTTGCGGTTGATGTGGAAATCTGTCCGTTATACTCCAGTTGAAATCCGGCTAAAATTAGTTAACATAGATCCTTACTTGTACCACACATAACTTACTCTAGTTTGGTTTACAGCTCACTGGACTCGGCATCATTCAGAAAATTGGAACTCGCTTTTAACTCCATGATAAGATTTGTGTTTCACTTGCGTAAATTCGATCACGTTTCTAGGTTTCGAATGTCAATATTAGGGTGTTCATTATTACAGTATTTGAACTATTGGAACTGCCTATTCGTTGCACGACTTATAAATTATAAGAAGCCACATTACTTATATTGCAAGATACAGTTTCCTAGATCATCTACGACTTTTACTATTAATACTCCTAATTTCTTTTACTTAGAAAGTAGCCGTCTGTTTTTTGTTCACTCTGTTAGGCTGTGGAATTTGCTTCCATGGGAAATCCGGCGTTTGGCCGGAATAAGAAATTTCAGTGTGTATCTATTCGGTTTTTTTAGGGATCGTTGGGGCATACATGGCACTAGCATTAATCAATAGATATTTGGTATATATATACACAAATATATAGCACCGCTTACTTTGTAAATTTTCTTTGACAGAATACGTTTTTTTTCTTTTTACATTTCTTCAGTATTTACATTTCATTAATATTGTTGAATATAATTATTGTTTGCTCCTGATTGGAATGAAATTATTTTTATTTTTTTTATTATTATTATAATAACGACTTTTTTCTTTTCCCCTTTTTTTTAATTGAATTATTTATTCCTTTATGCATGTACATGTAAAAGAGCATGGCTCTTATTTGTACAAACCGCTGTAATTGTTAATTAAATAAATAAATAAATAAATATACCTATATTTGTTTGATTTGGTTTCCATTTATGCACCCACCCTTCGAACTATGTACCATATTCTGGCACAAGATTAAACAAAACAGATTTGCTAAAATCAAAAACAAATGTTGGAAAAAGCACGGCTTTTTTCTGTATATTTGGATCCGATTTCCCGTATTACTTAATCGACCATCGAATTGTGGAGTGCAAGGCAAAAAATGCTATCATATTGTGCTTAAACGTCAATAAAAAATGGTGAACTTGACATTCGTTAGTCTTCTTCGGAATTTATTTTAGTCTGAAGATTTGGTGCAACTTTGATCTGTCGGACTGAACATGACAATGATTCGTGCGAATTTGGGTATTATAGATCAAAAAAAATTATGGAAATTTGTAGACACAGTCTAAAAACAGGGTACATACCAATAGCTTGGAGGGAAGTTAAGGTGGTTTTTATACCTAAAGCTGGCACATAGAGGCATACAACAGCAAAAGATTTCCGACCAATAAGTCTGTCATCATTTATGCTTAAAACCCTAGACTGAATATTGAAAATTCACATTAGGAATAGATGCGGTAATTGCTTCTTGACTGAGTCACAGCATGCATATATGAAATGAAAATCTGCAGAAACTACCCGGCACGAGGTGGTGGTGAAAATAGAGAAGAGTCTACACTTCGGTGAGTTTGCGATGGCGGCCTTCCTCGATACTGAAGGAGCCTTCAATAACATGGAGTGCACCGTCATTAAAAATGCTCTAGTAGACGCTAACATTGAACAGGCCATTAGAAGTTGGGTTTGCAACATGTTTGCAAGCAGGAAAGTAAACTGCTCCATTGGGAAAAGCTCGGTTAGATGGTCCGTGAGCAGGGAATCTCTCAGGGGGGAGTCATATCGCTACTCCTGGGTGCTGGTTACCCATGACATCCTCAAAAAGCTTAGTACAATGGGAATAAGTGCCATGTCATACGCAGATGACGTTGGTCATAATAGTAGGTAGGGAAAATACTTAAATACTTTAAGCGATATTGTGGAGATTGCCCAGAAAACGATCAGCACTTTAGCAAAAAGCTGTGGTCTCAATGCCAACCCTTCCAAAACGGAACTGGTTCTTTTTACCAGAAAGTACAGGATACCACAATTCAAACTCCCAAAACTCAAAGGAGTGGAACTGCCTCTTTTGGACAACGCGAAGTATCTGGGTGTAATTCTGGACGAACAACTGAATTGAAATCTTAATGTAGCGGAAAGAACCCAAGACGACATATAATGCTCTTTTTATCTGCAAATGAACAGTAGGAAAAATTCGGGTCTTAAAACCTGCTGTCTACGGTGGTGGTAAGACCCACACTTACATACGGTGCACTAGTATAGTGGAAAGCAACAAACAAGAAAACGGTCTATGGAAAATTAGCGGTGGTCCAAAGAACGGCTGCCATAGCCATTACAGGTGCGCTCCGTACCACCTCTACGGCAGCATTGGATGCTTTTTGCACCTAACACCGCTTGCTTTACGGAGCTACTGCCAGGCAATCCAATTCTAACGGATGAAATTCCATCCTTGGTCGACTTCGGCATCGCATATAATATATTCGGAGAGGGATATATGTAGTATAGATAATTATCATTGTATATAATAGGTAAAGTGAAATTGCAATTTTCACTGGTATCTTTTCGGGAGACCCAGAACTAAGAGTCTATAAGACTACCGGGCACAAGCAGTGTCTTCCAATCAGAATTTCTGGCGGCTTAGCTGATGCAGATGAGATTGGTATCCGAAAGAGATATCGCTATCTACATCGATAGCCAGGCCGCACTCAAGGCAATGGAATCAACCAATGTCAACTCTAATACAGTCATGGGTTGTCGCACACCATGCAGTCAGAACCCGGTAAGTATGTGCTGGGTGCCAGGACACTGCAGTTTTAAAGGAAATGAACAAACGGGCGAGCTTGCAAGAAGAGGGCTACTCGACAATAATGAGGTTGCCAATATCAAACCATAGTGCATAGTGAGGGGCACTATCGAGGAAAAAATCACAAAGACTTCCAACCTAAGGTGGTCAAGTCTTGAAGGACACAGGGTATCCAAGGCTATCTGGCCGCTTTTTGACGGTAAAAGATCTAGGAAGTTAATAAAATTAAACAGGGATGAGTTTAGGACAGTAATATTAATCCTGACAGGACATTGTCTCCAGCACAAAGAGACTCAAATTGTCAGATACGGATATTTACAGATTCTGTGGTGAGCTGCTAGCTGTTGAGGACATAAAACAAATACTGTGTGAATGCAAGGCAATATCGCGTGGTCGAGTAAAATTTTTAGGCAAATACTTTTACGAAAACCTAGAGGAAATAAACGGCACGAACTTCAAAGACCTTCTTGGCTTTTGCAGGGAAATTGGGTGTTTCACCAGGGAGATTGTTTAGGTTTTTGCCATTTGAAAAAAAAATTCAACTGGTTCCCCAGAGATTGCGATCGGCCCGTTTTGGTGCTTGGTGCCCATCATACCCCTGTTTAACCTAACCTAACTTAGGTATTGCAGAAAAGTTTAAAATATATACAAGTACATATTAAAGAATCATTTGTAGAGGTCTTATATTGGTGGTTAGTGGCTTTATCAAAATGACTTAAAAATTATTATTATTGGTGCGATAACTCGGGTTGGACTAGCGTCGTTTGGTGGTCATCGTGAAAAATTAGAGATTCGCCACCCCAATTTGAGTCAAGAATCCCGTCGATATCAGTCACATAAATGGTTTTGTACTGGTTCAACCAAAGTGACCAAAAGGGCATATGGCACCTTTACAAGTTACAGAAATTACTCTTCTTATTCTTCGATGTGTATTCTGATAGAGCAGAGCACTGATAAATTTTAATTACTCTTCCTCTATTCTAAGATAAAGCCAAAAATATCTGAACCTGAGAGACAAGCAAACAATTTGGTTACTACCGCCTTCATTGAGTGTTAGCTTTTTATGGGCTGTCTCGTGTCTGAGGAGCTATTCAGCACAGTTTATTACTGCATTTTTATTGAACGAATGACTTCAGTCCAAGCAAGAAAAAGATGTAATTTTGAGGACTTTAATCACTTTAGTCGAGGAGGATTTTTTTTTTTTTTAAATAACTTAATACTCAAGTGGGTATGACGACTCTTAAAATACGTGTTAAGTTTTTTTGAAAACAGAACAGAGAAAAGAAAGATTTTTAGGATCAGTGGTTATTTCGCTCCGTGGGTGGCATCCAACATTTAATGGGGAGACTAAATTATTAGTAATTGGACTTGTTGTTATATTTTCGGCAACCACTCATCTCGCATGACTTTAATTGTCTAGAAAAAGAATGTATTTCGGTCGCGGTTGGCATTTGAACGCCGTGCCGTACCGTTTGTAAGCCCAATTCTTCTATCAGATGTCAGGTGGCACGGGAGAAGCAGGATAACTAGGACTCATTTCCATTTTAGTGGCTCATTTTGGTCATTTAGAGAATGAATACGTTTTGTGTTATGTTGTATTAGCGAGGCCTACGTTAGTTTATCAATTCGGTCCAACTGACATTGATACCAGATAACTCAAAAGAGCCTTGGTATCCCGGAAAATGACGGATAATTTGGAAACCCAATCTTATGATTGTGCTCAAGCATTAATTGAGGGGAGCTGAAAATCGAATTGAAAACATAATGTTTATACAACGAGGAAAGAAATGATTTCTTTGTTTTCTTCCTTCCTTTTTTTTTGCTCATTAAGTTAAGAAGAACGAAACTAAATAAAAACATGAGGTCAAAAGAATCACCACCAATCAATATAAGAACTAAGGGCGAAAAGAGTAGGAACAGAGCGTTTTGGAATCTGTATTTGTATTTGTATGGTGGAGAAAGCATTGCGATTGAGTAAACAGACTACACAATTAAATGTCTGCATAATTTGTACTTTGATTATGCGGTTTTCTGTTTACATTAAGGATACCAGGAAACAAAATCAACCAGTCCGCACAAAAAATCGAGGGTTCTCATCTGAAGTCAATTCGAAACCGATGTAAAATTGTGTAAAGTTTCGAAATGGAGATTGTACAATAGGCGGTTTGATACACCCCCTTTATTGCCTTTATTTGAAGCAATGAATGAAATGACAGAAATCATGCTAATTTCGTGTTTTATATTTGACCCTTGGTTGTTATGGGTGGAATGCAGTAAATTTACTGAGAAATAATTGATTTGTATAACTAGAGCACATGGCTGTGCCCATTATAGGTAATTTGACATAAATCAAAGTTCAGCCGATGATCGTAAGACCGCAAGCAACGGTTGCCATACACTCGTACATATTTTAGTGCGAAATGGATGAAAATGTAAAGTCTGGTTCTTCGATCACCTGACTAATTTGTAAAACAATTTTGTCCTCGCTTGAATGCACTCCTCCAGCATTATAGATGTCCGAACATTCCGAGCGGTCTACCACCCTGATCAAAACGGTCCCGGGGGACACCACCGTGTGGCGCTCCCATTATTCCGATTTGACTTCGGGTTTTCTTTCTTAAGTTGGTAAATCTGTTGTTGACAATTTAAATCTTAGCGTCATAGCTTGACATTTGCAAAAGTCAAGAGCACATCTATCCCCGTGTGTGTTGGCGATTTTTTACAATTTTAGAAATGGATTTAAATTTGCAACAACGAACTTGTACGAGTATGAAATTTTGCGTAAAAAACGGATTTAATGGTGCGCGAACATTGCAAATGTTGGAAAAGTGTTTCGGCAACGATTCTCTAAAAAAACCGGTGGTTTACCAGTGGCACGAGCGGTTCAAAAGTGGTCGTGAGTCAATCGAAGATGATGAACGCAGTGGCAGACCATCAACATCGACATCGAAAACCGACGAACACATTGATGAAGTAAAAGAAATGTTGGTCAATAACCGCAAATTAACCATTAGCGGAGGACTTGAACATTGCCTATGTTCGTGTAGCAGCAAAGTTGGTGCCAAAAGACCTCAATTTCATGCAAAAAAGAGACCGTGTTGACGTCGCAAAAGAGATGATTTGCGAGGCTGAATCCGATCCCACATTCATCAAAAGGATCATCACTGGAGACGAGACGTGGGTTTATGAGTACGACACGCAATCCAGACATAAGGCAAGTGAATGGCGTTCATCAAATGAGCCGAGACCAAAAAGCCCACGCCGTTTTCTGTCAAAAAAGAAGGCAATGCTCACGGTTTTCATGGATTACAACGGTGCACGTGTAGTGCATCATGAATTTTTTCCAGAAGGCCAGACAGTAAACAAAGAGTGTTATTTGGGCATTATGAGACGTTTGCGCGAAGCAATTCGCCGAATGAGACCAGAATTGTGGGCAGAAAACTTGTAGATTTTGCACCATGATAACCCACCGTCGCACAGTGCCATCACTATTCGTAATTTTTTGATGAAAAATGCAACAAATACCATCCAAGAGCCACCGAATTCACTTGATTTAGCTCCCTGTGACTTCTTTCTGTTTAATTAAGTTAAAAAACCACTACGGGGAAGGCGTTTCAGCAGCCGAGAGGAAGTAATGGAAAAATCGCTGGAAGCACTGGTGGACGACATAGAGAAAACCGAATATAAAAAATGTTTCGAGGATTGGATCGAGCGCTGGCATAAGTGTGTTACAGTCGATGCGGATTACTCTGAAGGGGAAAATATAGATTTAGATGAATAAACTTGTATTTCAAATTTTCTGAATACATTCCGGGATCTTTTTGATCAAGACAGTGTATAGCTCGGATCACTAGCTAGTTGCAGTCGAAGCAAATGAATGGATATCCGTTTCTCAGGTGATGAAATGGCAGAGAAATACTCTAAGGTGGTTTAATATTGTATCTGCAATCGCAAAAATCCACCAGAACATTTTCCGGTCGAGTATCTGTCAAGTTCTCGACAAGTTTTATGCAACCATAGCTCCATGAAAGATTCCGAAGCTGATGTGCTGGGCTTCGCTTGTTTACCAACTCGATGAGAGCAGTTCATGAGGAAGAAGAAAGTCCATGAGAGGCGCGGAGTCAAGGGCAAAAAGGACATGTCCAAGTCCCGACCTGAGACCTGTAGAGATGATCAAGGAAATAGTATTCAGAATATTAAAAACGAACTTCTGCGTTCGATGAAGGCGCAACAAATTCTGCTATTGGGGAGTACGAACCATTTAATAAGGACCATGAAAGTCAAAACTGACAGCAATTAGATATTGCTATCTATAGAGGGGGAGAGGAAAGACAGAAAGATTGTGAGTGCCATCGGGCGGGTAAAAAAAATGCTCACCAGAACCCTAGAGACAGAATGGATATCATAGATCCATGACGAAGGTTCTTCGATTTTTTGGCTACCGATGATGGAAAAGACACATCCAATTGGCCAACATGCAAGGTCCAATTGAATTGGCCTCTTTAAAAAGGTTAAGAAACACATTTTTTCTTAATTTCCTGTAAACGTTACTAAGTTCCGACCAGCCCATGCCGATCTTCGAGAGCAAGGTGATCCTTGAGGGAGAAGAGTTAAGGCGCTAGCGAAAGCTCAAATTACTTGTGGACTTCTAGTTTTGATTTTTATCCTATTTTCTCTGGTAACAGAGGGTGGATACTGGAAGGCTTCCTTGAAGACGGGTGCAACGGAGGCGGTCATTCTTTATCCTACTCTCAGAAAATCAACCCTAGACCGAAGCGAAGGAATCGTTAGGACAATTGACTGAAACTTGACGATAACAATTTTCCGAGACAATAAAATTTGGTACTGACAAAATATTTACATCTGAAGGGAAAGGATATCAAAAGCCACCTAACTTGTCGGAGATTCTTGCCGTCAAACTCCAAAGATTCATCCAAACTCGGACTGGTTTGGAGCAATTTGAAACGAAGTATGCTTAATGACACAACGTCCTAAAATATAGGTAAGGAAGCCAAGCCTACCTATGTGCTGTCGACAGGTAAAAACTCATAAGCCTCACTAGGCCTAAGCGAAGGACATGAATATTCCTAGACTTTACCGATCTAAAAGCAAGATGATCGCAACCTAAGATACTTTAATCCCTAGCACAAAAGCAAGAAATGGGAGCCACATTAAAACGGGTTCGACAACAAAAAGTCCCATGGAAACTGTGATCAAACTTAAACAACTACAAGCTCTGAATCAGAAAACCAGACACAAAACTCAACCATTTACAGCCGTTCTGCAAGGGTAGCCGCTTGATGTCATGTTGAAGATACTCGTCGTAGTAAAGTAACCGGTAAACTAGTATGTCTAACGGTTGAACTCAACAATATAAATTCAGAGCCGAATAACAGCAAAACCTCAGCTGAAATTATTTTTCTGTGACCCTCATACCAATGATGAGCAATTAGTGGTAAAAATAGCGACCAGTAACCTAAGGTACATTACTTCAGTGTTGGAGAGTGCCAATTGACTAGATAATATTGGCATCACTGCACGATTTTGAATCCTATCTAGGAATTACAGAGGAGGAGCACCTTATCAGATGTGGACATTTACCCAAATTTAGGCCGAATAATGGTTTTATACATACATTTGTACGAGTATATTGAGGCCAAATGAGACGGAGTATACATTGCTTGAGTAAAGCTAGATACTTCGCTCTATGTCTAGTGACATCAAGGATGCGGATTTTCTAGGTTATCAATGACACACATTTGTTTTTCTTTTTTCTTATAATTGGAGCACGCGCATTGGGGATTTTGTGTAGCCTTAGAACGTTTGCATATAGCGTGAGCGATGGAAAGTTAGGGAGGATAAAAAGAGAGATACCGATGTGCGTTGGTTTTAAATGTTTGCAAGTTATAGTGACTAGGAAATAAAGAGCTCGACAGCGCATTCCATAAGCCAGATGTACGGCTTAGGAACGAATCACGATATTTGAGAGTGCGTCCGAAAGTCGCCTTGAGGGTATGCTGATGAGCATTCATAACGAGACGGGTGTTACGGTTAAAAGTTAGAAGGGGTGGAATGCTACTGGCAATTTCTGTGGAGCACTGGTGTTGAAAATGGCGATACGAGCACAACAAGGTGAGACACATACCGGGAATGGAAAGTTTTTCAGTTTCGAAGATTCAAGTGTCATTTTCTTATAAAGGCATTAAGTTCCATACAGTTTGTAGTTCACCAATTAAATAGTGAACTTTAAATTCGTCGCCGCTCTCATTACACAGCCGATGAGGAGGGACATAAGCCCGGGAAGCAAAGAGTAGGGTAGAATAGAAGTAGCAGAAAAAAGACAATTATTAAAAATTAGAAAGTGAACGGTGCCCTAGGGCACACCAGTATTCATGTTGTGGATATTTATTAGTGAAAATCATATAAAAGGAGTTGAATTGAACGTCCTGAAATGTTATTTTTAATTTACAGAAAAAACGATTCATAGATCCCAAATATTTAGTATATGCTACATTTTCGAAAAAATAGCCTGATGACCAACTCTGTAAAATGTCTTTTAGATATCATGCGTATCTTGCTTATTTACACCAAATTAGTGTTGACTTTCGTTCCATTTTTCGGTGAAACATGCCGTCGAATTACTAGTGTGCCTGTTGCTACGAAAACCGTACTGCCGGTCATTAGGAAGTTTTATGCGAGATACCACATTTCATGAGTTAACGATTTATCAGCAATTGTTACAGTTACGCAAAGTCCAGCACTGGAACTCTGAGTATCTTATTTGAAACTTACTTTCCCAGCCATTGACTCACTCACTTCTTCCAAATCCTCTGAATTGGGCGAATTAATACAAATCAAGCTTTAGAGGACGAAGTGGACTGTAATACCATAACAAAAAGCTCCATTTATAGCATTGAATACGAATATATATATGTAGGTAAATCAAAATGCTGAAAGGAGGTGATTTTGCAGTTGTAAGTCAGATTTTACTGGCGAGTGCTGGTGCTTTTATATTTATGAGGGTAGTCCCAGAAGTACCCAACCTAACAAAGAAAACACAAAAAAATTGGGGAAAAATAGGTTTATTTCTCTACGTTGTCTCCTTTTAGTTCAATATACTTTTCCCAGCGATGTTCGATGTCTTCGATACCCTGTTTATAGTGAGAATCGTCGAGCTGCTTAAAATAGCCATCCACAGCAGACTCCACCTCTTTACTGTTGGCAAATCTTTAACCACCGAGACATTTTTTTAAATTCGGAAATAGAAAATAATCCGGAGGGCTAAATCTGGGGAATAGGGTGCATGAGGAAGCAATTCGAACTTTAACTTATTGATTTTGACCATCGCGCTGATGGATGTATGAACTGGTGCATTGTCTTGATGAAATAAAACTTTTTTCTTCGTCAAATGCGGCAGTTTTTTCCTGATTTCATCTTTCAAACGCTGATCAATGAAAATTATCCCACACGCATCCCAAAAACTTACGCTATGACCTTGCCTGCAGATGGAACTGTTTCGCCTTCTTTGGAGCCTTCCATTATGTCCATTGTTTTGACTGTTCCTTCTTCTCGGGTGTGAAGTGATGGACCCAGGTTTCATCCATGGTTATGAATCGACGTAAAAACTTGGCTTTATTACTGTAAAACTTCGCCAAACGCACGATTAAAACATCTTTACGCTGATGTTTTTGTTCCATTGTGAACAATAACGGCACCCATCTTGCGCACAGCTTTCTCATGTCCAATTTTTCAGTCAAAATGCGATGTACAGCGCTTTTTGAAATGCCTACCATATCTGCTAGTTAATGCACTTTCAATTGACGGTCATCCAATACCATTTTGTGGATATTTTTCAACATTTCTGGTGAACTCACCTCATTTGGTCGACCACTCCGAGGTTCGTCTTGGCAACTCGTACGGCCTAGCTTAATTTCTGCCACCCACTATTTTACTATTGTAAACGAAGGAGCAGGCTGTCCCAGAGTAGAATCCAGTTCCGTTTTGATATTGGCTGGATTTAGGCCTTTCAAATGAAAGTATTGTATCACATAACGCTGACCATTTTTTTCCATATTTAAAAATTCGTTGAGAGCGCTCACTATTGATGGCTGTCGAACACAATTGTTCTACAATTGTCATTCTTTTTAAACAATAACCTCCATTTATACGTCTGGTCCTGTACTTCTGGGACTACCCCCGTACCACGATTATAGGGACGTGGTCGACAATTTACAGACGACAGACCGAAAGTATTGTAGTTGTTGTATTTGTATTTCATAAATTGGCACCTTCTGTTGTCTATTACATGTATCTTACTTCCATCCAAATAAAATTCGACTGTCTGGATCGACCTTATGAAAGAGTAGACGTAGGTACAACAAGTTGTCAGCAATTCTTGTAATGATAACAAGATCACAAGATAACAAGATGACCAGCCACCTTATAAGATTACCTGAGCCAGTGAAGTTAGATGGTAATATTGCTGAGAACTGGCGCATATTTAAACAATATTTTGACATTTATACATATATGCAGTAGCAAAAGAGAAGGATAAAAAGGCAGCGGGAGTCCAAATTGCAACATTTTTAAATGCATCAGGTCCTGATGCAATTGAATTACATATATAATACATTTAATATAACGGCAGAAAAACTGAGCGAAGTCATCACAGCATTCAAAGCACATTGCGAACCAAAACAGAGTGAAGTATACGAAGCGTTTAGATTCAATTCTCGTAATCAGCAAAATGGAGAGACATTCGACAGTTTTTTACTAGATATAAAGAAGCTAGTAAAAAGTTGTGGATATCAAGACGAGAATAGAATGGTTCGCTAGCGAATTGTCATTGGCACCGATAATGAAAACTTAAGGAAGAAATTAATTGAAAGTAGTGAAAAATAACTTCCTTGACCGGTAGAATGCGCTGCTACTGCAAAAAAAGTTATGATGCCTTGAAGTCCGTTCATATTTAGGCAGACATGCCAAATTTCAGTGCGATACTGTCTTTAGTTTTGTTTTAACAGCTGATTGTTGTTGACGTGTTTGGCATCATGTTCAGCATGGACAAAAACGATTTTCGTTCTCTCATAAAACATGAGAGGCAAAACGGCAAAAGAAACAAAAGAAAAGTTGGATAAATATTATGGGGCTAATGCTCCGTCAGATTACACCGTCAAATATTGGTTTCGAGAGTTTCGTGGTGGCCACAACTCCACTACCGATCAAGTCCGCAGCGGCAGGCCCTCCTATGCGGTTACAGAGGACAATGTCAAAAAAATTCATGAAATGGTGTTGGCTGACCAGAAAGTAAAGGTGCGCGAGCTAGCAGATACTACAATGATAAGTACTGAGCGCACACGCCATATTTTGGGCAATATTCTGCATATGAAAAAGTTATCCTATCCGCTGGGTGCCGCGAATGACCAAAAACAGGAACACGAGAGCACTTCGAAAGAGTGTTTGGACTTGCTGATGCGGAATCGGGCTATTGGTAACTGGACTTGGATCCCTCGGACTATTATCTCTTCCCAAACCTCAAAAGATGGCTCATCAATAAAAAATTCAGCTCACGCGAGGATCAAGAAGTTGGAAAATCGCTGGAATAAGTGTATCAAACTAATAAAATAAAAAAAATATTTAAAAAAAAATCCTTTAATTCCCAAGGAAGTTATTTTTCACTCCACCTAGTACAAGGCAAAATGATACACACATCTATTGATGCTGTGGGTGCACGATTGGAGCACACAAAAAACGACGAAACAACAATTATGACAATAAGCAAACAGACAGTGGCGGTGAGTCTAAAAACAAAATCAACAACTGTAAATTTTGCATATCTGTGCATGAATATCGCAAGTGCCCCGCTTTCGGAAAAAAATGTAATAACTGTTCGCGTTTTAATCATTTTTCGGTTGCTTGTACCACCCAAAAGATTCGTGAAATTAAGAAAAGTGAAGATTATTATAGTCCAGACGAAGAAGAAACTGAAATAAATATGATATCGTCTACTAAATTAAAAAATGTTTTACCGTATCGGTATCTGAAACGAATCAAAAACATTAAATTTGAAGAAGTTTTTGAAGTTTCTGCTTATGATGGAAATAAATTGAATATTATAGGAACAGTAAATTTAGTGGTTATGTGTCGAAATGAAATCTCACCGCAAACATTTTTAATTATTGAAACTCGGAGTGAACCAATGCAGGGGCTTGATGCATTCCTCGAAATGAATTTAGTGAAGAGAATAGACGTCATCAACGACCCAAAGACTAAGTTTATTGAAAAGAATCGAAATGTTTTCGACGGACGGATATCAAGGTGCGTAAAAATGCGAAACCAAGTTTCAAACCTGCCAGACAAATTGCGATTTCACTACGACAACCCGTTCAAAAGGAATTGCAACGAATGGTAGATCGGAGAATCATCGCAAAAGTTGATGGTCCGGTTGAACGGTCATCTAATTTGGTAGTAGTGGAGAAAAAAGCTTCCAAAGCATTACGTTTGTGCATTGACCCACAGGACTTAAATGATGACTTGTTAAATGAAAATTACCAAATTTCATCTTTTGATGCACTGACGGCAAAGCTTAGCGGAAAGAAAATTTTTGCGGTTCTGGACCTTAAAAAAGGTTTTTTTAAGCAAAAGTGCTGGTGAGTTGTGCACGTATAATACTCCTTATGGGTGTTACGAGTATACAGGGTGAATGACTCGAACTCCAATTTTTTAAAATGCTTTAATTTTTTTATTTTTTGACAAATTTTATTGTGCCAAAGCAAAAAATGTTGGAAAATACATCAACTTTCAAATTGTATCAGTAGTTTTCAATATATCCACCTTTGGCGCGAATAATGGCCTTGAGACGGTCGAAAAAAGCATCGCACGCTGCACGCAAGTGGCTCTGCGGTATTTTGACTCATTCCCGGCGAAGTGCTTGTTTGAGATGGTCCAAACTTTGGTATTTTTTAGTGCCAACCTTCGCCTTTAAAATACCCCAGACAGAGAAATCCAACGGATTTGCATCCGGAGAATTTGCAATCCTTTGTGTCGAAGAAATGAAGTGTGGAACATTGTTTTTTAACCAATCTTAGTTGACGCGCGCTTTGTGAGACGGTGCCGAGTCTTGTTCGGTTGTCTCCGACCGAAATGATTGCTTACCCACGGCTTCAATACTGCCTCTAAGACAGTTTCACGGTATACGATTGCATTAATTTTGACGCCACGGTCCAAAAATACGAGCGGAGAGCGACCACCGGCGGTTATGGCGGCCCAAACTATCAACATCGGTGCTGCCTGCTTTCTGGTGGTCGTCCGAAGGTGTAAATTTTCGAAGGACCTCTCTGGCAAGTAAACTCGGTCATTTTGTTTGTTGACATATTGCTCGATAACAAATGGCGACTCATCGGAGAAAACCAAAGTTGTCAACTCACCACTTTCGTGCAAGCGTAGCAACTCCTTCGCTCTTTCGACTCTAACTTTTTTCTGTTACGGTGTAAGATCGTGTGCTTTTTGGAACTTCAATGGCTTGAGCATTGTTGCAGTGTTGCATCCGTTCCAACGATATGTTGAGCTCACGAGTCATTTTTCTTCCACTTCGACGCGGATTTCGCTCAATTCGAGGATTCACTTTCCGAACCATTTCTGCCGATGTTGCTGTTTTTTTATGACCACCTCCATGGCGTTTTGCAACGCTGCCAGTATCACGGTAACGAGCTATGGTTCGAGACACAAATGATTTATTCACGTTGAGGTGCTGGAGGGCTCTAACGATAGCTACTTGTTTTCCAGCCAAATATAAAGCAATCCATCGCGGATACCAATTTTTCAACACAACTGAGACGCAAATCGTTTAAAAGGCTTGTAAATAATAAAATTATCTGTTGTGTGTCAAAATTTGAGCTCACTGTCATGAACGGTTTGGAAATTATAGCAGTCTGAAGTTGGTTGCAGTTCGAGTCATTTAGGGTGTAGATTTCAACGTCTGCCATATTTCAAAAGTACAATGAAAGAAACTTTGATGATGATCATGATCAAATATTGGAACAAGTCCTGAAACGCGCTCGAAAATTAAACATTAAGTTCAACGAATCAAAGTACAATATCGTGTAAATGAAGTTAAGTACATTTTAAAAATTATATCAAAAAATGGAATTTCATGTGACCCCGACCGAATAGAAGCTATCTGGAAACTTTCTGCACCCAAGAATAAAAAAGATCTGCAAAAACTCATGGGTGTTATCAACTATGTACGAGAATACGTACCAAATCTAGCCGAGGTGAGTAAACCAATTAGAGATTTGCTGAAAAATGAACTTTGTTTAATTGGCAGAACCCCCATGATGTTTGTTTGGACCAGATAAAAACTATGATTGCCAATTCACCAACATTGCAGTCATTTGATGAACGCAAACAAGTAACCATCGACGTTTGACGAATACTGAAATCAGCTACGCCCAAGTTGAGAAAGAAATGTTAGCGGTAGTGTTTTCTTGCCGGCGGTTCCACCATTATATCTATGGTCGAAATGTGACTATAAAAACCGATCACAAGCCACTAGTCTGCGTGATGAAAAAAGACATTCACAAAATACCAAATGCACACTTGAAGCGAATGAAATTAAACTTAATTAAATACCGCATGAATTTAGTTCATATTCCAGGCAAAGACCTTTATATAGCTGACTTGTTGTCGCGATATTATAACAAAGATAATAAAGCACAAGAAATTGATGATCTAGATGAAGTTGTGCACAACATCAACGTAACACAGGAGCGCCTTGATAATTTCAGAAATGAATTAAAAAATGACAAACGCCTACTAGAGTTAAAAAGGGAATTGAACGACGGGTGGCCACAAGACAAACGAAATTTGAATGAAGACAATGAAATCTACTGAAAGCACCGAGATGACCTTGTTACAGAAAATGATGTTATATTTGTGTATTATAACACCTACATGAACCCCAAACTAAAAAAAGAGCTCGAAATTGTCAGAAATATCGGCGAAAAATGTTAAAGAACCGATGATCTCGCACAGTGTAAAAAGTTTACTGTTCCACAAGATTGCTATGGACATTTGCCAATTTGCAAATTGATTATTACTCCAGATTTTTAGACATTATGCCATTAAAAGACAAAACTGCGGGACAATGCATTACGAAATTGAAAATTTGCTTTGCCACTCATGGGTTGCCAATAGAAATTATTGCAGACAATGTTCCATTGGATCCAGGGAATTTCAAAAATTTTGCCGTGAGAACGATATAAAACTTACAACAACAAGTCCATTGTATTCACAAGCGAATGGCTTTCCCGAAAAAGCGATAAGTATTGCTAAAAATTTAATTAAAAAATCTCACGACGTAAACGCTGAATTGTGGAAGGCTCTCCTGGAATATCAGAATATACCACTTAAAGAAATAAATGCCTCGCCAGCAGAATTACTTATGAGCCGCAAGACCAGAACACTAGTGCCAGGTAGCAAACATCTTGTTAAACCCAAGGTTGTAATAAATATCGAAAAGACCATTGCTGAAAAAACAAACAGCGCATAATCCAATATGATCGAACTGCCAAGCTCGAAAAGAAGTTTCAAAAAGGAGATGACATCTGGTATCATGATATTAGAAATGGTTGGATCGAAGCAAAGATTGAAGACTAACACCTAAGCCCGAGATCCTATTGGATTCGTTTGAATGATGGCACAGTTTTGAGAAGAAATTCGAAGTGATTAAGACAACGTTAATTTTTTTTTTATTTACAGTATTATTTAGTTATATGTGTATTGTACACAAAAGAACAATTTGCTTAATTTCAAAACTTAGCTGAATTTAGTTATTTTTACTGAATTATCTAAATGAATATAAATAAAATTTGTGAATCTTGACATAAGAATTGTAAAAAAATATTCCTCCTTTAAAAGGGGAAGGTGTGCTATATATGCATACAAAGAGATTGATGTATACAGTATAGAGTATGACATCGCTCTCACAGACTGTATGGTATACGCTCTGCATCAGTCGACGTCAAGCCTTCTGCTACAATAAATCACATAGCTATACAAATATTCTGTACGTTGTTTTATTAATCATTTATTCAAACCGTTGTTGATAACACAAGTTAAAAACATTTTTATTGAAAGTACCTGTTTTGCTCGTACGCTTGGTATCTAAGGGCAAGTTATTCCAGAGCTGAATTGCGTGAACATAAAAATGTCAAGACGTATTTAAATATTTCAACCTAGGTACAATTAGTTTTAAGGTTCTTTTATTTTTTTCAAATCTGATATTTTCGTAGGGATATTCTGGCTCTTTGCTTTTCCGTAACTTGTGCAATAACAAAATGGTACGATAATTCATAAGACTGGTTAAGGAGCAGCCGGTTATTTGCTTAGCATAGGCGGAAATGTGTTCATGTTTTGTATTAGTTGGAAAATATTTTGCGGTCGAACTTAGTCCGCGAAGCGCTCCATAAATTTTGGATACTGTTTGATTCTTTATATTTTTAACATATTCTATGGGAGAATAATTTAGGCTCAATGTAGGAAACAATTCTTTATTTCTTCCAGCATATTTAAGATCATTGCTTTGTTTTTGTGGGATTAAGTCTAAGACCGTTTTCTAAGGACCACTCATAAATATTTTTTTTAATTCTTGGTTTAGGTTATCAACTGCTTGACTTTTACGGGTTTTTTGAAATAGTGTATATATCTGGACATCGTCAGCGTATATATGGTGATTGCAATTTGCAAAGCGTTGAGAAATATCATTAATAAAACACGTAAATAAAAGAGGTCCTAAGACAGAATCTTGAGGAACGCCTGCAGAAAGTAGAAGGCAAGATGATTTTTCATTTTTGTTGAAAACATACTGCGATCTGTTACCTAAATAAGAGGACATAAGCTTACACAGCGGATTATCGAATTGGAATTGATATTGTAGTTTTCTCAACAGAATTTCGTGATTGACGCAATTGAAAAATTAGTCCCAATATGTCACTATCCAAACCGGATCGTAGGTCTTCACAAAACTTCAAGAGTGCTGTAGTACAACTGAACTTTGCACGAAAACCGGACTGGTATTTAGTTATCATTTTACTAGCATCAAGATGGTTTTTAATTTGTTGGCTGACTATTGTTTCAAAAACTTTACTCAAAAACGGCAAGATGGCAATAGGGCGGTATTCTGTAGCAACTTGGTTTGATATTTTTGGAAGAGGCTTTCGCAATTTTCCACTGTGTAGAATAACTGGAAGCAAAATTCGATCGACATTATTTGAGCCCGTGGCGTTTGATTTGATACTTAGTAGTGTTTTACCAACAAGAATTGCGTCAACACACGAAAGAGAAAAAGTTGATTCGGAACTTAATGGACTGTCAATTGAACCAAAAGAACTTGTTGAAGGAGATGCTTCGCAAGCAGAAACAAAATTCGTATTGAGCTCTGAAAGATTCACGTTACTTGGAAGCAATGCTTTTTCTGATTTGATCCCCAATTGGCGAATGTTTATATCAGAAATTAGAACTTGAATCGCAAGATTCAAACTTGTTTTTATAAAATGCGGTTTTATTTCTTCGTATGAGAAGAATTACAGCATTTCGAGCAGCTTTGAGCTCTCGGTGAATTGCCAAACATTTATAGCGCCTCCATCTGGAATAAAGTTAGTTCCTAGCTTTAATTAAGTCACAAACCTCCTGGGTAAACCATGGCAACTTCACTTTAGTTGTTTTGGATGTACATGTGTGTACAGGCACATGCTTGTCAAAAAGCGTGGTAATTATGTACTGAACGAATTCAGCTTGAAAACTAGTGTCATTTGCGCTGTAAATCGGCCACCAATTCAAGCACCAGCAGTCTAGAAAAAGTTCGTGTAAATTGATCCGAGTGTATTGATATAATTTTAACTCACGTCGGTTACGACCAAAGGAAATACATCTATTGTCAGGAAGATCATATCATAGTAAGAAAAACCGGGTGCGAATAGCTGGTCATAGTGTAATATCAAGTCAAGATCAGATACAAAAGCAATATCAAGTAATGTGGGTGTGCGATTTGGGACATAATGGAAGTGTTAAATGTTTGGTTTCTTGTTGTTATAACCCTAACCGGAGATTTTCATGTGAACCATTTTTTTCTGCTTTGTCAGAGTTTTCACCCAGATATGTAAATAGTTCTCTCTGGATTTTCGTGGGATGCGAATCACATAGAGACATTATATTAAACTTCTTTAAAATGAATTGTTCGGTGTGTTCACAGAAAATCGATCGCAATGGCACATCTAAAATAAATTGCAGTGATTGCAAGCATTTTTTTCACTTCGCGTGTGTTAACATCACAGAAGAAGAAGCAGATTTTTTTAAATCAAGTGGCAATCCATTCCGTTGTGTTAAATGTGCAGTGTTAAAACGCCGTTCTCTTCACAGTGTTGTGGTACCCAAACATCAAAATAACAATGCTCTGGCCACAACTACCGCAAATACACAGCAAGTGAAAAAAGGCATTGCAAAAATAACAGCTGATGAGAGCAAAGGAGAATGTACTCTACAGATGATTTACGCTAAGCTCTCGAAGTTGGAGGAAAAAAACTCTTGTTTTTTACAACAAATTATCAAGCTGCGAGCAGAAAACACGTAACTTAAAACAAAGGTCAATGTTCTGGAGAGCAAGATTAACTGGCATCAACAAAACCTCCTCTGCAATTCCATCGAAATTGTGGGTGTGTCTAATGTCAATGACACAAACGCAATCAGCAAGGCAAAACAGATCTTCACCAAAGCCTTGTGCATCGATGTTTCTGACGACAAAATCGAGAGATGTTATGTTAAGAAAGTGCAAGCAAAATCCTCTCCAACATTTAAAAGTATCAGATGGTGTTGCCAACAGCGGCAGTAGCAGCAATAGCAATAGCAACAGCGACAACGGCAACAGAAAAGTGAGCGGCACTGGGATTTTCATTAATGATTCTCTTACGAAGTATACGCTTGTACAAATTGTGATAACGTTTTGATGAATACTTCCTATTGCAATAATAAACTTGTTATTGTTCACCAGAATATCAGAAGCTTGAGAGAAAACTTCTAAATTCTTGTCACACATCTTGATTCTTTTGCGTGCACTCCGGATATTGTTTTTGTGTCCGAAATTTGGATATACGACTTTGAAAAAAACGATTATTCTATTCCCGGGTTCAACTTCTTTGCTAATCCAAATGAAATCTACGCTGCTGGTGGTGTTGGGTGTTTTATTAAAGAAAACTACAAGATTATTAATGTCTTGTGTGTTGATTTTATGAGTGCAGATATTCTAAAGGTTTCCCTTGAAATTAATCGTGAAATATATGTTTTTTTATGTGTCTATAGGTTGCATATGTTCAATGTTCCAATGTTTGTAAAAGAGTTTTCAGATTTGTTAGAAAAGGAAAATTCCAAAAACTTAATTATTGTAGGAGATTTCAATATTAATATTATGGATAATAGTGAAATGATAACTAGTTACTTGGTATTACTAGCTTCGCATGGACTAACATGCTTTATCATTGAGCCCACTCGGACTGTTTCGGGTGCTTGTCTAGACCATATTTACGGACGTTTTAGAAATATTGCGGTCAGTGGGTGTGAAAAATGCATTTACGATTTAGGGATTACTGACCACTCTTTGACTGGACTCTTAGTAAATTTATCAAATAGAAAAAATTATAAAATTTCAGAATCCCCTCAAAGAAAAAGGAAAATTAACTTCAGGAAGCTTAAAAACCAGCTGGCTTATGAGTATTGGGAGAATGTTTACACTTGTAGTGATGCATGTTCTACTTATAAAGCTTTTATTGAATCTCTAAGAAAGCACTTTTTAGGTTCTTCCTCATTTCTGCCCTCCAAAAAACTGGTAAAAAGACTTAAACCTTGGATATCGAGGCTCTTGTTAAAAAAAGTTATACGAAAAAATAAACTCAGATTAAAATGCAATAAGTATCCTGATAACCTGGGTTTAAGTAGGAGGTATAAGAAATTGTGCGTGGAACTTAAAAAGGAGATTACGATTTGTCGAGATACCTACTACCGTACTCAATTCAGCTCAGCAAAGGGAAACCTGAAGGATGAATGGAAGATAGTAAACAGCATACTAAATAAATCAACATTTTCAACAAAACCTATTATTTTACGTGTCGGTGACTATGATTTGTCTGATAAGCGTGCTGTTGCTGATGCATTTAATTGCTATTTTTCAAATATAGGCTTCAACTTACAATCTTTCTCAGTCCAATCATCTTGTTCTCTTTGTCCGTCAGTTTGTGCTGAAACATTGCAGTGTACTAGTTTTGTTTTTAAGCCCATAACTCCTCTGAAATATTAAAAGTTATTGGTACCTTTAAAAAATCGAATTCGTGTGGTGCTGATGGTATCAGTAACTTTGCCCTTAAACAAATTGGATGTTTCATAGTGGATGTCTTGGCATATATTTTTAATCGTTGCGTGTTTCCGGGAGTCTTTCCTGATGACCTCAAATGCGCAGATGTCATTCCATTGTTTGAAAAAGGTTCTGTTACTGAGATCGGCAACTATAGACCCATTTCACTCCTTCCTACTTTCAGCAAAATTTTTGAAAAACTAATGAAAAATAGGATAGTGAGCTTTTTAACTAAAACAAATTTCTTTAATCCCGTCCAATTTGGATTTCAAAAAGGAAAGTCGACGGAGGACGCGCTCTTACAGTATTGTTCTCAAATAATGTCACACCTCGATGGAAAAAATGTACGGCTGGTTTATTTATTGATATAACCAAAGCTTTCGATATGGTTAACCATAATTTTTTGTTGAGAAAACCGGAAAACGCTGGCTTCCGTGGATTTATCCTTAATTGGTACAGGTCATATCTGGAAAATAGGTCGCAGAGAGTTAAGATAATTGAAATAAGGAGCGAAATTAAGTTCTTGAAACTGGGTGTTCCTCAAGGCTCTGTTTTGGGTCCAATCCTATTTATAATTTACATCAATTCGCTATTTGATCTTAATTTTAAAGGTTCACCTACTGCATTTGCGGATGACATAGGCTTCTCTTATGGTCTGAACAGTCCTGTGGACCTGGTTTCTGATATCAATTGGGATCTAAATCTATTGAGACAATGGTTTGCAAAACATAATTTAGTTATAAGCTCCAAAACTAAAATAATGTTTTTTAACTTATCTTCCGTGCACAAATTGAAGGCAAATGTGTACTTCCACGCACCTCAGTGTGAAAAATACAAACTGTCTAACTGTAATTGTTCGTGTCCCTCTCCCACTTTTTGTAGTAGTCTAAACTGTAGTGATAAATGTTTTTTAGTTGAGATAGTCGACGACTTTAAGTACCTGGGGCTCACCCTTGATTCTAGAATGAGTTTTTTGAATCACGCAGACTCATTGAGAAAGTACTTTCGATGCACACTTAGACATTTTTACTTTTTGCGTAATTTATGCTCAAATAAGCTGTTAAAGATAATTTACTATGGAATTTTCCATTCTAAGCTGCAATACGGAATTACTTGTTGGGGTGGTATCCACCTAAATAAAATACAGCCGTTGCTGATTTTACAGAAATATATTTTAAGAAAAATTTGTCATAAACCAGGTAGATATCCAAGCTTTCCTTTGTTCTGCGACCAAAAAATTCTTCCAGTTCGCCACTTGTATTGTTTTAAAGTGTTAAAAACGTTTTTCATGAAGTCTGGTAACCGTAACTTTCGTCTTATTTCAAATTATAATTTACGGGGAAACCTCTCTAACATGTTATCTGTACCTTTTTTCCGCACCACTGCGTATCGTAATTTCTTTTCTGTTTTATCTCATCGGTTGTTTAATAAACTCCCACAGTCAATCAGGGCAATATCAATACCTGGAACGTTTATGAAATGCGCTAAAATGTGGCTTTTCGGTTTTAATTTTGTTGTTTTAGAATCTCTAATTTCTGATATTCTGGTATAATTATATCTTTTGATTTTATTATTTTGATACTGCTGCTCTCAGCAATTATTTTTGATTGTATTTTTGATTTATATTTTCTATGAACTAACTTATTACTTAATTTTTATAAGTTGTTTTTTGAGGGTCACCCCACCCAAAACTTATCATTTATTGTATACATATGTCCATTAAAGTGGCATTCGACTCTATTTTATTTTTTTAACTTAAAATATGGAATGTCACTAGCTTTTCTTATTTTCTTATTTTCTTTTTTTCCCCTGACATGAATTATAGTATGTATTATATATTGAATTGTATCATAAAATCATAAGAAAAGAATAAAAAATCTAATCTAAAATCTAATCTAAAAAATCTAATCTATTATTGTATTAGGAGATTTTAATGCCAACTTCGAGTGGTCTTTATGTAGTAAACACGTCCGTACAGATCGTACAGATGCACCACCGAGTCTTCTTGATGTTGGTCTTATTTCAGATCAATCAGCAGTTCTTCTATTTGACCAAATTTGCCTGGGTGGTGTTTCTGACCATGATATGTTGCTTTGCACGTGCGATATTCTCATATCAATAAAGTTTAAAGATTTTAAATCTATTAACATCAATGCTCTGCAAATTGCAGCACAAACAACGACTCCCTGGTTTCGTTGTAGACAGAGTCCAGATCCAAATGAACAAATTAATCGTTTTCAGTTATGTGTTGCCCAACTCTATGAAGATTTCGTGCCTGTTAAGACTGGTTTTGTTCGCAATAAGAATTTCCCTTGGTTTACTGCGGAAGTTTTAAATGCGCTAAAAATCAGGAATAACCTTTACAGCAAATGGAAGGCGAAATCATTCTTCTTTTAATTGAGTGGCTTATAAAAACGATCGTAATACAGCCACTAGCATTGTGCTTGATTCGAAACGAAATTACTATTCCTCTAAACTTAGTATGTCTTTGCCCCCAAAGGAACTGTGGAGAAACCTTCGGCAAATTGGTGTTAGCAAAGGAGGGAATGATAACTCTTCGTTAAATGCACATTTTGTTGACAATGCAATGGCTGGTGGTATGTTTGATTTTCATTAGACCACCTTTACATCAGTGCAACGGCAAGCCGATTTTGAGGTAACAACTGAGACTGATGTAATTTCAATCATTGCCTCCATTAAGCCAAATGCAATCGGTGAAGATGGTATAGCAGTCAAATTTCTAAAAATAATTTTATCCAGTATTGTAAGCCATATAACCCACATAATTAACTCGTGTATTATGACATCTACCTTTCCCCAGGCTTGGAAACACGCACAGATTATTCCGATTGCCAAAAAATCGAACGCAAGTTCTGTTAACGATTTTAGGCTAATAAGCATTCTCCCATGCCTATCAAAAATATCCTTCAACTCTCTATTGACTTCTTCTCAGTCAGGCATTCGAGAGGGGCATAGTTGTCAGTCGGCAATGGTGAAGATTTTGGATGACGTGAGGTAAGACTATGACAAAGGGCTCGTGACATTAGTTTGCTTTCTCGATTTTTCGAAAGCTTTTGACAAAGTGGATCACAAAATCACTTTTTCGGGTTTGGCGCGAAAGAGCTGCTAAACTTTTGCAAAGCTACTTGTCGAACCGATTTCAAGGGGTCGTTGTTGGTGGAAGGATTTCCTCTGTTTTTGACTTATTAGAAGGTATTCCTCAAGGTTCCATCCTTGGACCGATTTAATTTTCTATGTTTGTCAACGATTTGCCATTGGTATGTGTGCACAATCGTATGCATATCTACGCAGATGACGTTCAATTGTACATGTTTATGCCTATGAATCGGCTTGATGAATTAGTTTTTTATTTAAACAGGGATTTGATAGCGATTAATGACTGAGCAAACAAACACGGGTTGCTGCTAAATTCTTCTAAGTGTCGGGTTCTACCCATCTCAAAAAGCAATTTCGAACTGAGTCTGGTGCCAAATATATGCATATCGGAATCGAAATTGGCGATAGTGGAGTTGGCTACTAGCCTTGGTTTCGCAATAAACCGCAATCTGTCCTGCAACAACCACATAAACTACGTGGTTGGTAGCATTTATGTTTGTTTGCGTAGACTGTGGTTGGCTGCAAACTTCACACCCTTTGAAACTCGACGAAAGTTCGTCCAAGCCCGTATACATCCCATAATAACATATGCCGATGTTATTTTTAGTAGCATGGATTCGTTGTCACGTAATAAGTTACGGGTAGCCGTCAATGATGCAGTTAGATACACGCATGGACTACGCAGATACCATCGGATATCGGTCTATGTGAAAGGTTTATTGGGTTGCACTTTAGTACAATACATGTATGCAAGGAATTGTATATTCTTACACAAACTTATAATGAAAAAACGCCAAATTATCTGTTTTGCAAGCTTGAGTTTTCTTCTTCTCGCAGAACACTTAATATAAACTTTACCAAAATTTAAATATCTCAACTCATCAATGTTCTTTTTCGTTCACGCCGTGAGGTTATGGAACTCTCTGCCCTTGAATATCAAGGGTATTAGCAATGCCGCAGGCTTTAAAATTTCAATATTTAGGCATTTTTCTATTCAACAACAATAAAGATTAATGTATGGTATATTTAACTCCTCTTTCTTTTACTTCTTACTTTTCGTCTTCGCTGACTTTCCTTTCTTTTCTATTCTTTTTTTTCTTTTTTTTTTGTCTAATCGTTTATATAAATTATATTTAAAAAAATGCTAACCTTGCTTATTTCAGTCGTCTGTTAATTTAAACATCTAATGCAATGAAATCAAGTTCTTATATTAACTATAAAGCCTAAGTACTATAAGAGACCTATGTCTTAATGTACATATCATCTAATAATAATAATAATAATGTGTCTGCTGGCTAAGGGTTGCGAAGTTTAAGTGCAAGGATTCAGGCATTTGTTTGAAAGCTTTGTTGTTGTTCGCTAAAATGTTCAGATTCAGATCACCACAAATCATGATTTTAGGAAAAGTCTTTTAAAAGCAACCAATTAGACACTCATCGCGACTATCCTTCACTTCAATAAAAACATATTCAATAAGATCGGTTGGCGCTGATTTTTTTCCAATATGGAAATTATAATATTTTTTAATGTAGATTGCTGCACCCCCTGCCTCCTTTCGTTGTCTGTGACTCCGAAAAAGTCTCATGTTTGGTAAGTTGAACAAATTATCACACATTCCCGGCTCTAACCAGGTTTCCAAGATACATATAATATCAACCATGCCATCTTCAAACACATATCTAAGATTACCAATTTTATTTCTTAAACTTTGAACATTTAAGTGGCAAACGTTTAGTCCTCTCTTTTGTTTCGAAAGTAAGTTTATTAAATTATTTGATTCAGCGATGGAATCACCCTGTACATGTAAGTTTTCACCCATTTAAAGCGAAAAACAAACAAAGAATATGCCCGGTATAATTCGCCTCGTTTACTTTTAAAAGGAAAAACCAATCAATAGCAAATATTATGCAAACTTATTTAACCAATTCAATGATAATTTAAAGAAGAAATGGCAATATGCAAACGTGCACACGTGAATTGTAGCCATGGCCATATTTCATCCAATGTAGCCCCCAGGCTTGGCGGTAAGAGATTGGGTTCCAACGATGAAATTATCGCTCAAACAAATCCCTAGTTCGAAGATACTGGCGGTTAAACAGTTGTAAAAATGTTAGACGGAATGAAAGACTATATAGAGAAATAAAACGTTTTTCGAGAAAACTATGTTTTGTTCAAAAAGTCACGGACTTATTGATCCACCCTCGTACTTAATATCATTTATACAATGCTCAAAATTGTTGTAGGCTCTCGGTCTTAAAGCAGAGCACGCTTGACATACGCAAATTTTGCAGTTTCAGCACGATCCACTTTGCTCTTAAAATAACGACATCCGAAAACTATAATTTCCTAGCTTACTTCAGTAACTATTGTATTTTATCCTACTCTTAAAGAAGTTTTGACTAAGTAGTCACCCGAACCAGTAGAAGTGCACGTGTACAATTGGGAAGAAACAAAAATCCCCCTCATGTGTCTTAATTTCAAAGTTTAAAACTTTTAAATTTTTTGCTGAAGAAAAAAAGAAGAGAAAAAATAATTCTTGCAGAAATCCTAAACTTAATGACAAGGGGTTTTCCAAGGCAACGAAAGAACTCATCAACACACCTCCAAGACCCCTCGAGTCCGTTTTACCCAAAATTGTAAACAAAAGTTAATACTTTCAGATCTTCTCCACTCAACTGATGAGTTTTTTAACACTTGTTATTTCCAAAACAACTGACGGAATATGATGTATAAAAGAATCAGTGGAATCGTTGAAAGGCAAAGAGGCGTTCTTTGATGTGATCAGCTCCCCAGTCACAGTCATCGCTACCTTAAAAAGAACGAATTGTAAATCTTTATCAAAAAAATAAAAAAAAAAATAACAAAAATTCTTTCAAAAGAAGAAGAAATCATTTTTAATCGTACTTATAAACATTTTTTCCTGTATACGAATACTTTAGACTTCGAGGAATTTCGTGCAACGCAACAATGTGATTCGTTTGCGCGATGAGGTGAACACGAAAGTATCTCCAAAAGAGTGGCATGGAAGCAAATCTTCTCAAAAAGCATAAAAACGATAATGGTATTAATTTCATTTATTAATTTGCTAACCTTAACGCCACCCATTTGTCTGCCCAAATCAGCAACCTCAATGGCACTGAGACCAGGATAAAAGCCTGCTCCAGAAGAAAGTGAGTGAATAAGGGTGCGCAAAGAATGTAGGCATACAAATTTTCATGGGGGTACGTTGTGTGCGTGCCAGAAAGAATGGGAGAACCGATCCACTAGGTACCTTTTTACGCCCGAATTCAGTTTAAAAGAAAAATTAATTTCTTCTAGAGTGGTAGCCATCAAAATAAACGCGCGTAGATAATTCAATGGTGGCAGCAACACGACGGACGTGGACGAAGACTTTGTTGAGTCCTTAAATGGATTCAAGAATTGAGAGTGCAGGGTACCTCAAACGTTTCGACTTTACAATTGTTTGGTTTAAGTAACGTGAAGACCGTATGGTAAAATCAGATAACCTTTAGTTTTGTGCAATATTTGATATGGTAAATAAGTTAAGTTAGTTTTAGTTTGATAGAGTAAACAAATAGACTTAGGAAACTAAACGCAGACCCCAGGAAACCAGCAAAGAATAGGACACTAAGACCAACTGTTATTGATTGCGGCCAAGATTCACCCCGGACTGTAGCGGCATCTAAGAAGAAAACGATTTATGCATTTAATATTCAACATTGCTTTTTCATGGCTGCATTGCTACTGCATCGCTTGTGGAGTTGCCTATACGAGGGTTGTCTGAAAAGAACCGAACAATGATACAAGACATTTTTTCCCAAATTTTTTTTTTATTTTTCTACGTAGTCACCTACACACTTCTCCCAGTAATGCTCCCATTTCTCTGACCCGTCCAAAGAGTACTTGGCAAAATAATTGTTCACGAAGATGATTGCCTCCTCATTTGACGAAAATCTCTGTTCTCCGAGCACTGTTTTTAGATGATAGAACAAAAAGAATTCGCTTGGGGCTAGATCTGGTGAATAAGGCGGATAGTCAAGCAGTTCAAACCGTAATTCGTGGATTTTCGCCATGGCAATCGCTGAGATGTGAGGCGGCGCGTTGTCTTGATGAAACCGGATTTTCTTTTTCTGCAAATGTGGCTGTTTTTCCTTCAGCTTGGCAAGTAATGATGCATAGTATGCTCCTGTAATGGTTTTCCTTTTTTAAGATAATCGATTAAGATAACTCCTTTACTATCCCAAAAAACAGTCGCCATCACTTTCCAGCCGAAAAAACAGTTTTTGTTTGTTGTGGAGTCGGCTCGCCTTTGCTGTCCACAGTTTTGACTGAATTTTTGTTTCGGTCGTATAATGGTGTATCCAAGTTTCATCTACAGAAAACTAGGATTTATTGCGCCTAAACTGCGCCAATAGAGCGTTGGAAATGTTCATTCGAACGCGTTTTTGGTCTAACGTAAGCAAACGCTGCAACCAACGCGCGGACAGCTTTTTCGTGCCTAAATCTTGATTTAAAATGTAACAAACACGTTCTTTGGACATTTTCATAACCTTTACCATCTCTCTCACTTTAATTCGGTGGTCGTCTAACACCATTTGGTGAACTTTAGCAATATTATCGTCAGTCGGTGCAGTTTTTGGACGTCCCGAACGTTCATTACCTCCCAAGCTCTTACGGCCACGTTTAAATTCAGCTGCCCAAAATTTCACTGTGGTAAATGATGGTGCAGAGTCCCCATACACAGAGTCCAACTCATTTTTGATTTGCGTAGGCGTATTGCCTTTCAAAAGCAATAATTTAATAACAGCTCGATACTCTATTTTTTGCATTTTCACAAAAAACACTCACTTCGGCTCACTCAAACGACTGTCAACTAAAAACTGCGCGTCCAAAATGACTGAAATTTCGGCAAGTAACTGTCAAGAGATGCACAACCAGCATTCACTAGCTTTTGTTGACGAATGCCGCTATCAGAAATGTCGGAAACTTTTCAGACAACCCTCGTATTCGCGGACTTCAGTGCTATTTTACACGCTGCTGAATTTAGGATTACCTCATTAGTGAGGCCGGGATTTCGCTGACATTTTTTGTGGTAGAACTTGAGCATCTATTCTTCTATTCTTTATGAATAGGATCTGAATCAAACTGCTATTTGGTTTCCTTCCTTCCGCGGACTTCAGTGCTATTTTACACGCTGCTGAATTTAGGATCACCTCATTAGTGAGGCCGAGATTTCGCTGAAATTTTTTTTGGTAGAACTTGAGCATCTATTCTTCTATTCTTTATGAATAGGATCTGAATCAAACTGCTATTTGGTTTCCATGGTGGAACCCTAGACTGGAATCTGTACAGATCAGAGCAAGAAGAATATAAGATGCTAATTCGGACATTGAAGAAAACCTCTTATAGAGACGTTTAGGGTGGCCGTGGCTCAAGTGGTAGTGGACTGGCTTCCAAATCGGAAGGTTCGGTGTTCGAATCCCAGCCTCGCCCGAAAGACATGTCATCCATTTTTTTAGTTAGCGAAAATCAAGTATGACGTGTAGTTGACTAGAAATCAACACCAAGCCAACTTGCACTAAGAATTTAGTCTCCCCATTAAATGTTGGATGCCACCCATGGAGCGAAATAACCACTGAGCCCAAACATCTTTCTTTCTCCCTCTATCCCATTTTCCAAAAAACTTAACACGTGATTTTAACTTTTTTTTTTTAATTTTTTTATTTTCAATTTATTTGAGTGTTATATGTATGGTGTACATTAAAAAAATTTACTTTTATAGTATTTGAATTGAATTGAATTGAATTTTTATTTATTCTAAAAGATTGACATTCATATTGTATTATCTGCAAAGCCAGGGGGCTTGTCTGCAGAAGATTGGTCTTAAAAATTACATTACATTACATTATGTTGAGTTCAAAATACAAATTCATTACACGTATATAAAAAAAAAAAACTGTTTAACAGTTTGAATTCAAAAACATTTTCTTAACATTTTTTAAAAAAATTGGTTTCGGAAGGTTGTTTAAATTTGTTGTAAGCTCGTTAAATATTGCCAGAACAGCAACTGCATACTTTCTACGTCCATATTCGTTCCAGAATCTTGGGACCAAAAATTTTTTTTGTTGTCGTCTACGTGTGTTAACTGCTTGTTGGGTTGGTAGCTTATAGGTGTTATCATCTTTGAAAGTTGATAGTATGTTCATCTTATACAATTGTTCTATTGTGAGGAATTGTCTTATGTCATTACCATGATGCCGTTCTGACTTATTAACTATTTTTTGTATGCTGGCATGCAATGAGTTTAGCCTCTGGAGCTGCTGCGTGTTGCCCCACGCTAGGATGCCGTACCTCAAGTGAGACTCCACTAGGCTATAATAGCATTGTTGAAGAACATCTGCTGGACATCGATAGCTAAGATGGAAAAGGGCGGCAGCGGATCCCCTGAGTTTTTTTATTAGTGCCTCAACATGATAGCTCCACTTAAAATTGTAGTCGACGGTGACTCCTAAATATTTGTATATAGCTACATTATCCAAGATCGTCGAGCAGTTGTCATCAGCTCGAAGAAGTTGATGACTGTTAACCTTATGTAGGCAATCATAACCACGCATTTTTATTAAGATCTTGTGTTTTAGGATGTGCGGAGGACGTATGTGCATTACTTTAGTTTTTTTTGCATTTATGATCAGGCAATTGTCGTGACACCATGTTGTGACTATATCAAACTCCTTCTGCATGATTTTTCAGCTGCTTCAACGTCCTTGTGGTTAACGATAATTGCCGTGTCGTCTGCGTATGCGTAAACTGTGCTTTTGTTAAGAGATGCAAGCATATCGTTCATGTATATAATAAAGATTAACGGTCCTAATTTGGATCCTTGTGGAACTCCATACTTTGAAGATTTTTCTTTGCTTAGGCTTTGTTTAATTTTGACTTTATATTTGCGGTTTTTTAGGTAGTCCTCAAACCATGACAAAAGTGGTCCTCTTATGCCCGTTTTTTCCATCTGTTTTAGAATATTTTTATGGCATAGCGTATCAAAGGCTTTCTTAAAATCGATAAAAAGTACTATGGTGCTATGGTTTTTTTCTTGATTTTGGTTAATTTGGTTTGAAAAATCACCGATCAACCGATTTATACTTTTTTTCTGTCTGAAGCCGAACTGATTTTTTGACAATATATTATACTTTTCTAAATATTCAATAAGTCTTTTGAATACCACCTCTTCGAGGACTTTATCCGTTACCGATAGAATTGAAATCGGACGGTAGTTCCCGATATCGTTTTTCGGGCCACCCTTGTATATCGGTCGAATGACGGATATTTTAAGTCTTTCGGGGACCTTTGATTGTTCCAGACCCAAGTTTATAAGTTTTGCTAAAACCGGAGCCAGAATCTCAGCATTATTTCTTAAGTCCTTTGGTCGTATACCATCTTCACCTGCTGATTTGTTGTCTTTAAGTAATTTAAGAATTTTCTGTACTTCTTCAGTACTAACTTCATTCATATACATTGATCGCTGAACACTGCTGGATGGACCCGAGTAAGATTTATGTTCGCATATATGGATAGTATTTGTTATGTCTAAAGAAAATTTTTGTGCAAAATGATTTAGAATAATATGCAGCAAAGAAGACCGATAATTCGAAATTACATGATGTAGGAACAAATATTAGATCTACAATATAACCAAAATTAATTTTCTGAACGTAGGCGAAAGCCCGAATTCACTGAATCTCGTTTGGGTCCAGAAGTTTATCTCGGGATATGACTTCACCGATGCACTTGCTAGGCACGGCTCAGAGTCCAATTTTCAGGATCCGAAAGTGCATTAGGACTGCCTGAGTCTTCGGGTAGGGCATCTATTGGCAGTTAAGCTTTATATGAACATACGAGTAGTAGGATATTGCAAAATCTCTAAGGGGTAAGCAGCTTTTCTGCTGTCCCACAGTAGGGAAGACTGTAGACTGCTCTGCTGATATCATAACGAGGTACTTCACTTTTGCTAAGCACCTAAGTGCACTAAACTTAACTGACATAACATACCGCGAAGCATTACCACTATGAGTGTTCGGCGTACGTTCGCATCAGGCTGCAAGTACATATGACCGCTGGAATCGCCGGTGCTTACTCATTTTTCTACAAAATAGCAAGAAATTCCAGCAAAAGGAACATACAAAGGTACAAAGGATTAGTTCTTTGGATATACCGCAGAAATATTAACAATTTGACAAATCTTGAATTGCTGGGAATTTTTGTTTACAATTTTTGCAAATATCGGAGCAAATTTATTCTTATTTTTATGTGTGACTCCTGGCGACTTGTTAATACCAAGCTGCTTAAGGATATCATGTGTCCACAACCTATTTTTGAGCCTCACTCCCACATTTAATAAAACATTACAGGTCCCGTATGTCCTTGGAACGGCGTCCAAATGCTAACTGCATGCCCTCTGCGGTAAAAAGCCAGCAGTAAAGGGCAAATGGCAAATGGCAAATCTTGGGTAAATTTTACAAATGGTGGAATAAGTAAAGCTGTGAAGACGATGAACCGGGAACGTGTAAATCGGAATTCTTGGATTTAAATGGATGGTGATTTCGTTTAATAAAATGCTAAGAAACATAAAAGCAAAGGTGATGTAGGAAACTGTGAAAATTTACGATCGATAAAGCTTATCTCGTATACAATAAAAATATACGGGCGACTATCAATTTACTTGGCAGACAATACACTCTCCTGCCGGTGGAAGCTGCCCAAAAACAAATCATTGATTCCTCTTTCTGACAAAACAGCTTTGATAAACGCAAAACTGTTGCACCACCAATTTTTTTATGCAATGTGGTTTTGTAGGAGGAGGCGCGGTGTACGATGCTATTTAAAGTTAACGAATAACAGTAGGAAAATATTATGATGCTGTTATCGTCTTCATCGATTCCGTCGAGTTTCTAGGGATCCTAGATGAAGGGCGTTAAGATCTCATAAGCAATCGGAGAAATAATGTTACGCGATATATGCGACAGCGTCAAAACTATGTGAAAGTGCACGGGATTAAGGAATAAAAGTACAGGGATAATCCAAATTGAAATGTCGTTATCCTAATTCACGCAAGATATTTTACTGAAGCGGCATATAGGCTAGTCCGAAACAGCTTGTCCGTTTTAAGTAGATGATATCATAAACAATGACTTGACAGTTCTTTAAACCCCTTTATAATTAACCGATGTAATAATACGTATCGAACTAAGATAATATTAGGGAAAATTGATAAGGATTTAGGTAGACATTTGTCAATGGGTATGAAAAATGTGATTTAATACAAAATATGTATAATTGCAGAAGGCACCTTGTTAGAGAACTGATAGTGGAAACCTTCATGCTTATCAAATTATCTGGTATTCCTTTTTTAACAAAACCTGGAGTAAATGCTTGAAAAAAGCTACCTGGCTCGAAACAAGTCTTAAATGGCATTCGTTGGTAATGCTTTATATGGTTCGGAAACTTTTGCATAATTTTTAATTTTTTTTATTTTTTTCTCTATAGGAGCAGAGCACTCACACAAGGAACTAGTCCATCGTACTGCTGGCAAATTCCTTTTAATGGAATCTTTCAGTCTTTCGAAGAAAGATTGGTAAGCAGCTCAGTGATAAAGTGCCTACAGCACCAGACCCAACCACGTTAACGCCGAGTATATGCAGTTTAATGCGAGCGCAAGCCGGATATTTACAGAGGCAAAGTTCCCCGGTGCCGCCATCTATTTCATAGTAAGTTTTGCAGGATGCTGTATCACTTATGACCAGCACATTTAAGTGCTTAGCAAAAGTGTAGCGTCCCGGGTCCTAAGCCGTTCTCCTGTCAGTTTTACCTAGAAAGTTCACCGACGATCTCATTTTTCGTTATCCCATTGTGATCTGGGACCCAGACAGGACTCAGTGAATCTATCCTCCCACTGCATCCTCGAACAGGGGGTCGTAAGAGGGCTTGGCAGTAGCTGAATTCTTCACAATATATATAGTGATGTCTTTAAGCACTAGATAAGTCAGACCAGTCTGCTTATTAATTCTCGTCAAAAGAACAACCTCAGTTTTGAGAGGATTGACTAAAAGCTCATTTCTAGTTCACCGTCGAATCCTCAATGGGACAAATCCACTTTCGCACTCGTGTAGTAGCAAGAGTTCTTAAAGATCTTAACATTCACAAATCCGCCGGTCCAGATGGTATATCTCCCCTTCTTCTGAAGAGGTGTTCTTCCACGCTGGGAAAACACTGCGTAAACTTTTTCATCAATCCTACTCTTTAGGACTCTTTCCGTGCAGCTGGAAACAGCATTTGTCCAGCCAGTCACTAAAAACTGCGAATCTTCTTCCTCTTTTCTCCTATAGACCCATTGCACTTACGTCCCTTCTTTCCAAGGTCATCGCAACGCTGATAAACTGTCAGCTCATGAAATATTTCGGAACACGATAACTTCTTAATGACCGGCAGTACGGTTTTCGTAGCAACACTGCTGATTTGATGGCATGTCTTACCAAAAAGCGGAACCAAGATAGTTACACTTGATATTTCTAAAGAATCTGACAGAGTTTGGATCAGGCTCTTTTGTCGAAAATGTGTTCAATAGAAATCACCAGTAGCATTCCGCCCCTCAAACATTTAATCATAACATCGCCTCGCTATGAATGCTAATCAGTATATCCGTACCCTCAAGCCCACTTTCGGACGTACTCTAAAATATCGTGATTCATTCCTAAGCCGCACAACTCGCTTATGGAATGCCCTGCCTAGCTCTTTATTTCTTAGTCATTATAACCTTCAAACATTTAAAACCAACGTTTATTGGTACCTCTCTTTCTTTCCTCCCTGATTTTTCTTCGCCCGCGCTGTGTGTAAACATTTTAAGGGTACTAGCAATTAGTCTACGCTGTGTTGTCAGCCAAAGTCCCATCTTCCTGGAATCACAGTATTCAATAAGTACGGCTACCATCTTTGGTGTTATTGGTAATAACGGATCATAGGGAAGATAAGCAGACACAACGACGAATTTGTACCGATCTCGATTCGTTTCGTAGTTTATGTCTGCAGCTACTAAATCTTGGTTGCAAAATTGCCGAATTTTAAATGGGGAGAGTGAGTTCGGCACGTAAAGACAAGTTCTCGGTCTTTCCGATCGCTTAAGACTGACCAGGCAACTGGAATAAACAAACGAACTGAATTAAATAGTCGTGCTGTTCGACACAGCACCTTGAAATAAATCGAAAGGCATTTTCAATTGCTCCAGCAGAAAAGGTTTTTAACTGATAATCGATCCCGTATTCGGTCTTGTGCGAACTATCCAGCACATTGACCTAATGAGAACGGTCTAATTTTATCAGCTAATTTGGTTACTTTACGAGTATGTTGGGGGAATGAACATAAACTCTTTCGTCCTGAATGTCTTGGAACTCTTTTTGAAAAAGACATAGCTGTTACAGAGGGTTTTACCTTAGTTGATCCGTTTAATTGAGTATGTGCCTATCAACCAACTTCATGCATGAGCAAATTAAGGCAGAAGGCACAAGATCGCTGTTAATGCAGGGTATACAGTTGATACTTAGTGGCAGCTAAGGTATTGTGGTACATAATATTGAAAAGTGAAAGACTTTAGACTGTTACTTGACACCTTAGACACCTTTAGACTTAGTTTTCAGACTAAATTCTTGCTGTTTTTGTGTAAGTCTTATTCTTTATAATAATATTTTAACTATGGTAATGGGCAGCTGTACTCTATATTTCCAGTAACTGGTTGAAGCATAAATGGCAATGTGCCTGCATTGCATTTAATATAAACTGATAAACTGATAATTTTTACAGAAAAGTTAGTAAAAAGGATGGAAAGAAAGCGTGTATTCAGCATCGGGTGGCTACGATGGCATCACGTTATTGGTGAAGAATACAATCTTTGCGGCAATTTGATCACAAATTAGATTTTATTTGAGTCTATTAGCATTGATGTTTTTTAATAAATTAAATAAATTAGTGGCCCGCAATTCAAACATTTGCGAACACTGTATCCCGCGATAGCCGTCACATCATGCCCAAAAAATGGTCGAGTTGGAATTATTTTCTGATGGTAAGAGTCGGGCAAATCTTGTTGTACAAGGGGGTGGTTAAGGTACGCGCGTAACGATGTAAAAAATTCGCATTAAAACATTTTCCCTCCGCCCCATTTGTCGTTTTTACTTTTTTTTTTTTCTAAGAATAAAGGACGAAATGGCCATTAAAATAATTTCCAACCAAACAAGCTGATGGTGGAACAGACAAGGCAATCCGACGCGCAACGTTGCCCATGATGAAGGGGTGCGTACTTTATGCCCAGCGAATCCAATGAACAGCGAAACGCGACGAAGACGCTAGCTATTTCAATTCGTACAACCCGGTACTTCGACATCACACCATCCCCTCAAACTGTTACTGGCTTGGGTGTAATTGTAAGGATATTAATTATTCATCTCAAGTGTATGAACAACAAGATTCCATTGCCGATGTGATGGTGGATGTTGGACCAAAGCAGACGGGGGTTGCTTAAATTCTTTTCCAACGCGCGGACTAGTTAGCTTGTTTCTGCTTTTTCCTTCTTTTTTTTTTTTGACTCGCCCTTTTTCAACTGCGCGGCTACTAAGAAATTTAATTTAAAAGCAACGTAAGACAGAGAAAAGGACTAAATTTGAAGATGGAAATTTCGCAGGACACGCAATTACACGGGCTGTAACAGTTTTTTTTTTTTTTCTCTTTTACCTTCTTTTGTTGAACACATCACTTGTTGGGCTAAAATGGACGAAAAACACGAGAAGGAAAAATAAAAATAGGCAACGCACTTAATTTTTTTTTCTTCCATCTGGCACTCAGTGTTGCCGAAGGCAGGGTTAAAGGGCAACGCGCAGAAAGCCCGTTAAAAGGATACGAAATTTACGTATATGAGTACAGCTGCAGAGTTTTGGAAATTTCTTTTGGTTCTTTTCGCGAAGTGCCGAAAGCAATTAAAATTTTATGTCAAAAAAGCTCCAAGGAAGTGCAAAAAAATCATTACCCTGTTGAGGATTTTATTTTTTTGGTTTCTTTCTTTTTTTTTTCTTTTTAACATTGGTGGGATGAGACTCTGAGCACTGAAACGATGTAATTTGGAGGAAAAAAAAATCAAATAAGGCGCAAACTTTAGGTTTGCAGAAAAATATAATTGCACTGATGGAGTTACTTCAATTAAAGGGACATCACAAGATCTTGTGCTAGAACATCGTCTTAACAAACAACTGAAAGATCTATGATAATGGCTTTTTCAATTGAATTGAAATATATTGAAAGACTCTAAGCGGAAATTAGCTGTTGATTAAATACATCTTTTTTATAAACGCAAGAACTCTCTGTGTTAAGTGCACAAGCTTCACCCTGGGTTTGAGTTGAAGCCAATCTAAATGCTATTGCCGGTCTTAGGCCACGACACCCAGCATTTACTACTCCAATCAACTTGCAGAACACATTTCTTGCAATTTCAGGTTTAAAAGGCTGCAAGCACGAGGCTCCCAATAGGGAGCCTACCTCTACCAAGTCAGACCGAAGTTCGGGCAGCCCTGAATTCCCATGGTACCGCCTGTTGGGACTACGTAGTGCATGCCTGAAATCCATTACGATAAGACCAGTATTGGTCTGCTCTCGATTCATTACTAGATTACGTTATTGATGGGCGTAGCCTTGGTAATTGGGTGGGTGCCCAGTTGAGACGTACAATAAGTAAGCCGTTTTTCGATGGGCTCTTGTGTTAAGCGAACTTCGAGACGCGCGAAACTAAGCTTAACGGAACTTGAAATTCGGTTAAGAGACCGATCTCACTCCATACGTGTATCTTTGTATCTCATTGTGTTAAGGGTTCCGGTTTTGGAAACTTGCATTGCAGGCGTTTCTTGAGAGTATATGGTGTCGCTTTACGCATCTGAATTCAAATTATCAGAACTCGAGCTGTTTTTTCATTGCCTTTAGCTTCAATTAGGAAAATTATTACTTTATGGCTGGAGATATTAACACGCGTCAAGCAGTTGAACAACTAATATGATTAAATACAAACTTGAGCTATGTGCGACGTGCGTATATTCCGTCTTTTCCGTCAGCCTGTCTGGACTTGCTCTGTTGCCAGAGTTGGAGTACGATAGTGACCACTATGGACTCGCAAGCACAGTTGGAGCATATGATTAATTGCACTCATACAATTATCCTAGAGTACAATGGTCGCATTTCTCCAGGATTTTAATCTTCATTTACGTTTGAGCGGAATTAATTCCAAAACTAATTGGACCCTTACTTACTACAATAGAACGTGCACGGGTGCAACGAACACCACCGCCGGCGTCGGCAGTGAATACCCCTGTAAGTCTGCATGAGCCGGTCTTCTCCAGCAGGAAAGCCTCCAGCCGCTCGGGATATATTCCAGACGACTGTAGGCAGTAGCGCCACGGTTGATGAGGTTCCAGGAAATTCGACTGAAGAGGAACTAAGCAGACTAGTAAGACATGTTGAAGCCCAAAAATCTACGCAAGAGCTTATAGATTTGGGTCCTATAGAAACTCAGCTTCCCCTCTCGGCCCCCGAAGAGCAAAAACTTGCAGACAAAATTTCCAAGGAAGTACAGAAATGTTGCGACATCTTAAAAATGATGAAGAATGCCTGTGTTAAGCAAAAAAATTTTAGCATAGGCATCAGAAACGGAATTGCTGCATTAGAGGAATCGCTGGACAAAATGAAGTGGGACGCAAAAGTCCGAACCTTCCTGAAGCCAACCCGGAAGATACCGCCAGCAAACGAGAACAAAAAGCCAGGAGAAAAGACAGCTCAACTACAAAGCCAAGACCCCCAGCCGGAAACAAGAGACCTCCATCTAGCCCTCTTGTAAAGCAAATGGATAAAAGAACTAGAAATTCGTCAATTCCAGTAAACGAATAAAAACAGGAGAAAATGCTTGAGACGGAAGGCGTGGACACTAAAACGACAACCACAGAATAGGACAGCTTTGCAAAAGTTCTCAAGAAAAAGAAATGGAAAACACCAGTTGCACCCAAACCTGCTCCTAAGGAACGCCTAAGAGAAAACCATACACAAAAAACCAGGCAGAAGCAAAGTAGGCACCGGAAATTCAGGCACGAGGTAATCCTTATCAAACCAAAAGGCAACGAAAAATACACTGATATTCGGAAAAAAGCAAACCCCGATGAGACCGAAACTGTCATCAAATCGGTGTGACAAACAAAGCATGGGGAAGTCCTCTTAGAACTGGGACCGGCGACAAAGGACAAAGAGGATTTTGGGAAATCCCTGTGAAATATTTTAGGAGAAAGAGCTACGGTTCGCAACCTTGAAGAAAAAGTTTCACTCGAAATCAGGAACTTGGATGAACTGACCACAGCAGAAAAGGTCGAGGAAACATCAGTCCAAAATCTGGAAATACAGGTGGCAGTGACTGGGATAAACAGAAGCTCGCAGAAAATGGCTATGGTCCACATTAACGCTCGAGCAGCTTACGAGATGTTGAAGATTCCTCAAATCAAAATAGGATGGGTTCAGTGCAGAATGCGTCGCAGAGTAGAAGTTCCTAGATGCTTCAAGTGTTTCGGATATGGACACCATCAGGCAACTTGCAAGGGCACGGACGGAAAAGGACAAGGGCTCTGCTTCAACTGTGGAGAAGGGAGCAACAAAAAGATCGACTGCAGAAAATCACCAAAATGTTGCCCATGTGCGGATCTGCAAACACCAACGTTTGCCTTAAATCATGTGTCGAGGTCGAATGATTTAAGGCAAACGAATTTTCCGAGAGGCACTTGAAAATGCGAAGAAAAAGGCTTTACAATGACCAGAATCCTACAGGGAAATATCCACAGAAGTCGAATGGCTGACAATCTATTGTCTACATTACTAAGCGAATTGCAGATTGATGTCGTCATCATCAGCGCACAGTACGTAGACAAAGAGACAAACTGGATAGTGGACACCTTAGGAACCGCTGCAATCTGGATACCAGACACAAGGTCATTCTCCCTGAAAAACCAAGGTACACAAAGAGGTTTCGCGTTGGCCAACACCGACGGACTCACGGTTGTAAGCATATATTTCAGCCCGAACGACAGAATCTACGATTTCCGCCAAAAACTGGATGACCTGGAGGACTTCTTAAATGAAATGACAGGCGAGATCCTGGTTGCCGGCAACTTTAACGCCAGAGCTCAAGAGTGGGGAATGCCAACTACAGACTCTCGAGGAAGGCAAATACTTGAGATGGCTGCGAGACAAAGTCTAAACGTAGCAAATGTAGGTAACAGTCCGACTTTCAGGAGGCCAGGGCAAAGAGGCACTATACCGGATGTAACCTTCGCTACGGAATCTACATCCGCAAGAATAAAAAACTGGCGAGAAGTCGATCATCATTACATTGTTTTTGATTTAGAAGCAAACCAGCGAACTCCTATCTGGAACCGTTCACCAGCACCGAGATGGAACATCAACAGGTTAGACGAAGAGCTTTTCAAATCCGTCATTGAAGAAGGAGAAAGTGCCGTGCTCCAAGGATCCGCGGAAGTAAAAGCTGAAGCCACGATGCAGCTGATATGGCTCGCATGTGATGCTTCAATGCACAGGAAAAGCTGCAACAACAGAAGGAGAAATCCAGTATACTGGTGGACAGACGAAATAGCTGAGCTCCGCAGGAGATGCCCACAACCTAGGCGCATAGTCACCAGGGGAAGGAGAAGACACGCTGAAAATATAGAGGAAGCTCTAGCGGAGTTCAGAATCAAAAGATCCGAACTCAAGAGGGCCATCAATTCGAGCAAAAAACGGAAGTGGCAGGATCTCCGCCGAGACATAAACAACGAGCCCTGGGATCTAGGCTACAAGATCGTAATGCGGAAACTGGGAGCCCAAACGGAACCGCCTGTTCTAAACGAAGACAAGATGGAGTGCATTGTGAACACCCTTTTCCCAAATCATCCGGTCAGGCCTCCCTACAACACACCAGCCCGATGACAGGAAACTCCAGGTTTTAGCGAAGAAAAGTTGGGATTAGCCGTGCAGACAATGAAAAACAGAAGAGCACCCGGCCCAGATGGAATTCCAGCAGAAGTAATAAAAGTGACTGCCCAAGCATGCCCTAACCTGCTGCTCAGCATGTACAACAGTTGCCTCGAAGAAGGAGTCTTACCAAAGAGCTGGAAAAAGCTACGATTGTACTGATCAGTAAAGGAAAATGAGACCCAGACCCCCCATCAGTGTACAGGCCCTTATGTATGCTGGACACTGCGGGAAAATTGATGGAAAAGCTGCTCAAATCACGGCTCACAGATGCAGTACAAAGAGCGGGAGACTTGGCAGGAAGGCAGTACGGGTTCAGGAAAGGACGCTCCACGGTCGGAGCTATTGAAGAAGTGGTGAAGTCTGTTCAAACCGCCCAACAAGGAAGTTGCCGCTCCAAGAAGATCGTTTTGCTGGCAACCCTGGAAGTAAGAAATGCATTCAACTCAGCCAGGTGGAGTGATATAGATTCAACATCCCAGCCTATCTATTACATATAAGGACTATCTCAAGGATGGGGAGCTGACCTACGAGACCACAGAAGGCCTACGAAGGAAGGAAGTAACAGTTGGAGCAGCACAATCAATCCTGGGACCAGACCTCTGGAACATATCCTATGATGATATACTGCGGGACACTGAAAACGCGCATAGAAAGTTGAACTAAGTCATGCGACGAACAACCTTCTGCATGGATGAGCACGGTCTTAGTTTGTCAACAGAGAAAATTGAGAAAGTCCTTCTGACGAAGAAGAAAATCCCGACACAAATAGACTTCCAAATTGGCTCTGAAGTCATTAAGAGCGAGGACGCGATGAGGTATTTGGGATTGAGGCTTGACACAAAACTAACTTTCTGGCAACAGATAAAGTACGTAACAAAAAGACCCTCTAGAGTTATAACATCACTCAGTAGATTAATGGCGAACATAGGTGGTCCAACGCCAAGTAAGCGGAGGCTATTAATGTCGACAACGCATGCCATTCTCCTATATGGAAGTGAGATCTGGGCAGACGTGCTTCGACAAGAAAAATACCGGAAGCAGATGGCGGCAGTGCAAAGACGTCGAGCTCTACGAGTGTCTAGCTCTTACCGAACGGTGTCGGAACCAGCCGTCCTTGTAGTCGCAGGAGTGACTCCCATCGATCTCCTAGTGGCACAAAGAAAGTACATCCACGAAAACAAGGTGGAAATCCGATTGGAAGCGGTAATCGACCAAGCAGAGCAACAAACGATACGGAAGTGGTAAGAGCGCTGGATCTCGGAAAGCAGAGCAAGGTTGACAGAGAGGCTGATAACAAATGTGGCTGAGTGCAAAGACCGGTAACACGGGGAGGTCAACTACTTCGGATCGGCAAAACTGATAGACGTACATCACATATTTTTTGCCTGCAGAAGATGGGAAGCCCAACGCACAGCACTGGGAAACAGCATTGGTGCTTTCAACCTAGAAAACATAGTTGATAAAATGCTGACGAGTGACCTGAACTGGGGAAGAATTTGCCAGTTTGTGGAAAATATTCTCAGAAAAAAGAAGAGGGAAAAGTGAAGAAGAACAATACCGGGAAAGCACGTAAGCCCGAAAGAGTATAGGATCACAGCCCCTTGAAGTAATACGAAGAGCGGTCCCAGGGGATAGTGTCAGAAGCCACAGGGTAGGGAGGAGTTTTAGTCCGTATTATCCGAAAGCATACGGAGAAAGCTGGACACACGGGGATGGTCAACGCCAACAGACCTCCTTAGAGTGCGTAAGGCATTTCGCCTACCCCCAAAAAAATTCTCCAGGCTTTAACAGCTGCATCGAGAGTTTACTGACAGAAACGATGAAGCAATCAATAAAACAAAATTACACAAATTTATTTGTCTGTAGACTGGTAAAATTCGGGCTATAAAATTTTCCCAAAGATAAGTTAAATTGTTCAGGCAGAGAGATCACTGATGAGTGATGACACTCATCTTGCTCGAATTCCACAGACAACAAACAAATACTACTAACCGTGGAGAACAGGGCCTATATGAGCCACTACTATCTGCGCAGCGACCTTAAAAATTGGAGATCTAGAAACGGCTACTACTCACTTATTGGTACCGCAAGGTGATTTCCTGTGCATTTTGGACTCCCTGAAAAACAAAAAGTCGTCGTCAGTATACGATATCCCGAACTGCATTCTTATCAAAAATTTTTGTTTTTATCTGTCCTACAATTTCATTAGTTGGCGCAAAAATGCTTTTTTATAATACCATTCTTTATTTCCAATATTACTTGTAGTTTGCAGTTCAGGATAAATTTTGCTCGCCAATTCCTCTATACAGAAATACGATCATTGTGCATCTGTACTCGCATATTTTTTAACATGATGGCTTTACTTATTACAGAGAGTGTCTGTCTAAAATCGCCAGCCTATATTACGACCTTCCCTCTACGACACTTTTGGTGCCTTTAATATCTTGCATGGTCAGCTTTGCTCATTTGTGGGACATTGTACATTTGTCCCAACTCAACAGCTTACATTGGTGCAACATCCGTCCATGATCACTATTTTTACTGATATTACAAATAGGTGTTTCATCGTGAGCTGAATTCAACGCCAGCTTAACTACTGAATGTTCCGTTCGGCCACCAGAAAAAGCTACTGGAACAGCAACACACTTATCTTTTCGAATTTTGGCTAAGAACAAATTTAAAAGAAAAGACGTTCCAGTTCCTCCCGGAGAATCTAAAAAGAATAAGCCACTTTCACAACTCTCAATTTGTTGCATAATACTCATATTTTTAAAAACTATTCTTGTTTTGGATTCAATTTGGCTATTGCAATGAAATTAACATATGTATACTATAACCCATTTTTCCCATAAAATCATTACTAACTTCCCCAGTTCTAATTGGTCAACTTAATCCAACTTCTGATAAATGTTTTCTAGTTATCATTGTTACTTAGTCTTCCACCTTAATAAGAGCTTTGTGGTAGATAAAATCATTGAATGTAGAATTAACCTGGAAATCTATGCAATATCCCTCGCGCCATGTCAATTTTGTATTTTTCCCACATTTTCTGCGGATTTGAAAGCCCACAGGTCGCTATTAACATTGTAAAACGCTCCCTCACCTTGGTCTCTGATCTGCATTGTACTTCAGTGTTACATCCCAATGTTATATCCCAATGCATGTGCCTATCTAAAAGTTAATAATTCAGCTTTCGAGGTTGACCCTCGTACACAGTGTAACATCATTCTCACGCAAAAGCATTCCACGTTGTTGATATGCTAACCAAAATAAACGTTGAAGTAGAAAAAGTGTAGAAAGGCAGTCAGGCGATGGATACCGGCAGCCAGCCGTCCTGCTAAAGAAGACGTCGCCAAAGCGATTAACCAGGGCATCTGAAACTCAGCAACAGCCAGCAACTACAACAAAAACAACAGCAAAAACAACTTACGATATCGTGAAACCAGAAAAGAGGAAAAAATTTCCAAAGAAGCCGTAGCCAAACTGCCGCTACATTGGCGAGGGAAATTCCTTGAGAGAGCTGTTTCATCTTCAGAAGAAGAAGAAGGCCAGGAAGCTCAGCTCCATAAGTTCATAAAAGAGCCTATACATAAGAAATCGAAGTTGCAACAACATAAAATGCAATAACAACAGCTGAATCAATAACAATAACAAACATCAGCAAGAGACAAAACAGCAGAAACTACAGAAGCAACAACAACGGCCGCAACTGCAACTAAACCAACAACAGCAACCACAGAAGCACCAACAGCAACAACAGCGATAGGAGCAATCTCAGTCACGGAAATATAAAATTTCTCCAGTAATGTGAGCACCCTAAAAATGAAGGATAGTGTTAGGTTATGTAAGCTACTCGTAGTTAGTAGAATTTCTGTGTAAAGTGATTAAGCTCAAATAAGCACATAATAATGTGTAACAACTTTGAGAAGTGTAATAAGGTACGCACCACCCTAGAAAAGGCGGAGACCGAGTACTTCCCTTGCACCCCGAAGGGTGAGAAATTGCCGATGGTGGTGATAAAAGGTATCGACCCAAAAAAGAAAAGACAGAGGAGCTCGAGCGGAGCTGTAGGTTTGAGGAGGGTGACCTGAAATTCGCGGGAATCAAGCGTCAAAAGAGACGTCCATTTTCACCCAATGTATCGTTTGGCTGTGGTAAAGCTACAATGCAATCAAAAAATACGCCAAAAATAACTAAAAAGTACCGGAAGCGGATCTGGGCTTGAAAACGATTCCTCAGTATCTGCACGGAAAAATTTATCATTTTTAGAAAAGGTTAAATGAACAAGCAGCTCGAATTGACGTCATCTATTCGACCCTGTTTCACAAGCCTGGCGTGCCGATATAATGTCTGCTACTTTGAATGAAGTTAATCTAAAGATCCAAACTTTGTAACTTGTTGTTAAGCGATGAGCTTTTGGTAGGTGAAACTACTCTCAACCAGAATCACAAAATTGGCTATATAAATGGCTACCATATATATAGAAGAGACCAGCCTGATTCCACTCGTGTTGGTGTGGTTGGTATCTTAATAAATGAAGGCTTGCGCAAAGAATCATATACAGCGAGCGTGTGTGTAGGTTTCAGGTGTTAGAAGCTTGCATCACTTTACTCACCTGAAACACTTCATCATCAGACTCAATTTATTACCGAACTCGAACAACTTTTTCACTCCCTCCAGCTTCACTCTCAAGGAAATGTGTATTCTCTGGCCGGAGATCTTAACGCTAGACATGGGGCATGGGGAAATAATCAACCGAATAGCAGGGACAATCAGTTGCACAACTGGTGGTGCCAAAATATGACTGAGCACAAACTTGAATTGTATGCGACGCATATCCCGTCCTTCACATCAGCCGGTTCCTTTTTGGACTTAGCGCTGGCAGATACCAGAATACAACTAATAAACATAGACCGACAAACCCGGAACTGTTTGCGAGTGATCCAATGCGATGGTGGATCCAAAACGAGCAAACGCAGCTGGAGCAGTACGACCATGACTTCTCATACGATTATTGTAGGACACGTTGGTCGCACTGCTCTAGGATTTGAAAGTGCAATTTACATTTGAGTGGGATTGATCCCCCAACAAACAGAAACCTGATAAACCAAGAGATTCACCGACGTTTATTAGAAATGGACAACGTTGCCAAACAAACAATGGAGTGAACTATTCCTTAGGCAGAACGCTCAGACGCCAACCTGACAAATATAGATCCCTAACAATTGACACCCTATACACATGCAACACTAGACTGCTCTCGAGGTTTACTCAACTGTACAGGTAGTTTGCTGACAGGAATTTTGGACAATGGAGTCACAGATCAAAAACGTCAAATTCAAGATTCGAGCTACTACATACTCGTAAAACCAAGTAGTCCGAATATAGTATGTTCCTGTAGATAAATAAATTATTGTTCACACGAAAAGATCACAATGACATTCAGTGTGTGCGAATTCCACAGACAACAGAAAAGAGATAGACATTACTTACGATTGGTATAAATCAAGAAAGTGTCGACGATGGGAATGGTCTTTTTGTGGTCGAAGATCCACAGCAAAAAGATTTGCTTGCATCTTTTTTGGAACTCACGTACACGGTGAACGATCCAGCTTATCGTAAACACGACTTTGAGAATATAGCTTATGTAAACCACATCTTCAATTTTGGCGAACTTCAAAATTGGCGATGTGAGAATAATGGTTTTGCCATATTCAATAAAGCAAATGCGTCAAAAGTTATCGTTGCCGATGAAACAGCTGCTGTTCATTTGTTTGTGCGAAAAGATGAGCTCCTGCGCATCTTGGACTCAATACTAAGAGGTATTACGACGATTAGAAATTGAAAATTAATTTTTATAAGTCGGAAACAATACCCTTTCATTGAGATGGACTTCTAGGGATATCAGAAATAACGGCCAAATTTTGGCTCTCGATGGATACAATACACAGCCGTTGTCGGTAAGAAGCATAGTAATGTATCTGGCCCGATAAGTACCTATATTTTGTGGCTTGTTGGACCCATAATGACCATGGATCCAACAGACAAAAGATTTTTTCTAAGTAGTCAACTTTGCTCCAGGGTAACTATTCAATATTCAATGTAGCGTCATATTATACGGAAACGATTCTGGTGTTTGAGAGGCAATTCTTTAGAAAATGTATCGGTTTGTAAGGAGGCCCTTTACTGTGGGGCTCATCTAAACCGGATTGACAATTTACTGATTAAAGTGCTTCGAAGACAACTTATAATGGCGATGATCAGCGATAATGGCTGATCTCAGGGGGTTATTGCCCAAATGAAAGGTACCACGAAGTACGCTCCGACCTATTTTTATCTCACTCTAGGCATTTCGATATTATAACACTGGCAAAGCGGAATATGTACATCGTCTATGTTCGAAGCTATTACATTTAAGTCACGCGATTCTGAACAAGAATCGAATTAATAAAGTAATACAGCGTACTTTGACGGCCTACAGAAATGGAGATTGTCATTATACTTCCCTAGTTCGGTGCGTTACTCATCCTCTTAGTGTTAACTTGAGTTGAAGATTATTTCTTCGAAAACAAAGCGTACATATGTGGCTGTCACCGTCAAAGGATTGCGCTATCGGACCATGATCAGCGAATTTATATGGCTGGAATAAGAAGGTATGGATGTGCGCGCTACGTGACACACATATAATAAAACCTTCGGCTTATGCGAAAAAAGTCGAGTCATATCTTGGAATGGTGATCAAATCGCTTAACACCGTGCAACTGCTTCCGTTGTGTAAGAGAGATTTCCAACAACGCTCCATAGTCAATTGAAGCACGCATAGTCAACATCCGTGTTGTTATCCATAAAATAGAGAATTAAGTGAACAAAAATGTGCAATTTTATCAAAATAGCCCCGATGTGAGGTCGTGAAGGTCATCTAAATGAAATGGTAACTTTTCATTTATTGCTTTCAGATCAAATCTTTTTTGATAAAAGTACATGTTTCCTTGAAAGATCTAAATAGGACCTCATATTGGAAAATCCTTTATTTGTTGCCAAAAGGGACGCACAAATTGACAACTTTAGCTTATATATTGTATCTACCTTGGCTCCGCTGTTAACTCAGATGACGTCAAACCAATAGCTGTCAAAAGTTGTTTCCTTTCCCTAAGAAGGCAATTGTATAATAAGGAACCAAGGTATCAAGAAACTTTGAAATCTTAGAGAGCAAGTAAGTATAGGGTGATCCAAATAGAGATTTTATTTTAAAAATAAAACAAAAGGAATAAAAATAAATTATTTTCCGTATTTTATGGCTTTATTAGAAAGAGCGATTATTCCCATTATTTATCAAGTATGATTTTATTAATATGGCTGTTTCGGGTGGCTTCGCTGTAGGGCATCTTGTCAAGACGATATTCGCCTTAAATGCATAAATCGCTTCTGAATTCCCTTAACATAACATCGATCTTTAAGGGCACCCCATAAAAAAAAAGTCTAACGGGATCAAATCGCAGTTCCGAGACGGCTAATTGACATCGCCAAGGCGGCTGATAACACGTTTACCGAACATAGCGCGCAAAAGATCGATTGTTTGATGGGCGCACAAAAATTCGATAATTATGGCTCTGTAGCGTTCACCGCCGACCGAAATGGCTTTTTCAGTAGAATTTTCGAAATAAAATGGACCAATGATTCCACCACTCCAAAATCCGCAGTAAACTGTTACTCTATGTGGATGCATTGGCTTCTCGACAGTCATGTGCGGGTTTTCCGATCCCCAAATGCGGAAATTTTGTTGGTTAACATGACCGCCGAGATGAAAATGCGCTTCATCAGAAAGAATGATTTTCCGACAAAATTCGACATCCAATTCGAGCTGCTGAAAGTTCCAAACTGATACTGTGCGATAACGTAGTGGATGATCGTTTTCCTTTAATTGCTGAGTCAGTTGGTCTTTATAAGGGAGTAATCCGAAATCTTTGTGTAAAATTCTCATCTCTTTCTGCGTGAAATGTTGAGTTGCTGAGATCGATGTTCCTAGATTGCATCGAACACTCTCGGTCACAGCAGCCACTTCTCATATGATATGTATTTGTAAAATTCACAACTTACCTAATTTAGTTTTTTATTAAGCGAAGAGCGTATCTGCAGGTTATTAGATATCGACATAAAGCAAATTAGTACAATATCTATGATTAAGTCGTCGGGTCACTTAAGTAGAGCAACCTCTAATCCACCACATTAAGGTCCTTGTGGAGTCATTTTTGTCACTTTTCAGTGGTGTTAGCTGCATTTTAGATTATGTCGTTTCTTCGATAATTCAATTTCGTATGGCCATCTTAATGTCCTATAAGACAAATAAATATTGGATAATTATAATCTTTAATTGAATAATAATTAGAGATTATAAAGTTCTTGAATATCTTGATAGTTCCTATATAATATCTTCTTTGTGCTTTATTCCAAAAGTGGCAGCGGACCGGTCAGTGCCAATGAAAGTGAGGTCTTCCGATGTTCATAGCCAGAGCCTCTATAAATGGCGTCATCTTTAAGATTAAGTTTTATTTCATGGTTCCTTAGAAAATTGTGACTACTGTAACACCCCCCCCCCCCCATCACTAAAACAGGTTTGTTTGTAGAATTTCGCTGCCCACGAAAAAAGTTTTTAGTAAACATACTAATTCAATTGAAATTAAAGGGAAATTATTAGTTTTTGTTGAGTTTGGAGATATTTTGAGTGTGATATGGTGTAAAAAAGAGCTGCACAGCAGGCATGAGCGAAGCCGTACTAAAACTTCGCAATATTGAAAGATTGTCCTGTAATGATATCGCAAATAAAATAGATTACTCGAAAATAATGTTTTCTAACGCCGTAACATACCATATGTCGAGAAACATCGAACCAACGAAAGCGTAGAATGACGTAAAAGACCTCCCAAAACGTATGAAGCTTAAGACAGGTTGATAGTTCGCACGGCAAAAAAAAATCCTTTTTTGAGCTCGAACTGTATTCGGAAAGTAGTTTTCGGCGAGGACCCAAATGCACTTTCTGTACGCTCCATTAGAGAGCGATTGAATAAAAGTCAGCTTCTTAGGAGATCAGCTAGAAAAAAAAACACTGCTTTCGCTAAAAAACCCGAAAGGCTAGGTTAGCTTTTGTAAAGGAACACAAAGATCTCACAGTGGAAAAAAATACTCTGGAGTGATTAGACTAAAATCAATAGAATGAGTTCCGATTGTAAACAGTATGTTAGACGACCAAAAAATGGAGCAGTCAATCATAAGTATGCAACACCACACCCTCAAATATGGAGGAGGGAGTATTATGCTATGGGGTTGCATTTTAAGGGAACCGTACATTAACACCGAGTGGAAGGTATAATGAACGCTCAAAGCTACATAGGATTACTTTAAAATGTAATGCTGCCCTATAGAGAGGCAGAATTGCCAGCAACTTGGAAATTTATGCAGGACAACGACCCGAAACATACTGCGAGATCAACAAAAGCATCGTTTTAGAATAATTCTGTGGATGTCATCGATTGCCCGTCATGCAGTCCGGGCCTAAATCCAATCGAAAACATTTTGAATTAAATTTTATGTTTCCGTTATATTCCTGCTACTCTTTTTTAACCGATACATGGTACAAAAAAAAATTTAACAACGCAAGATGAATAAAAATTTAAATAAAAATGTTCGGAAAACATGATCCCAGTGTATCGTTCTTGATTAGTTCACTACAACTGTACATACATACATTAAATTAGTATGTGTTCTCTTCATTTTGAATAAAACTAAGATACGATTCACCGTTCAATTTAACACTCAATGGTCATGGTCAATTTAATTCAACTTTTGTACGGTCTCCTTAAATACATAGATCCAATCTTCCTTAGAGAGAGCTTTAGAACAACTTTGCAGCTCTCATCAGCTTAAGCTCTAAGCTTCATAAGAAAGTTATATACGAATCTATGTATATGCATTATTATAAATATATACTCGTATGCGTAAATTTTGCCTTAAAACGCAAGAGGCACAAGTTCTACTAGATCTCAATTTGAACAGAATGTTTATCAACTTGCAAAACCTCATATCTCCTTTGGTGATGTCGTCAAAGCTTGTAGGAGTATCATACTAGAAAAGATATCAAAAACTTTACACAGAAATCGCAATCGAGTAGCTTTAATGGTTTTCCAGATGTTTCACCGAACGGACTGGCGTACATATTAAACAAAAAGGGCGTTTCTCCATTGTGAAAGTTTCGAGTCAATTATCTCTTAGGCAGTGCTTATGGCGAATGAATTTTCGCGCGATTGCAAGGTACATCGCTCACAACAACGTTGCAAGCGATAAAGTGTTTATGTCCAGACGATTTCGTTTGAGTTCACTAGGGTTTTGACACTGATAAAGTGAACAAGATGCGCGCTAAAGTGAAACTGTTATGGTTACTAGAAGGTATAGTCCGTTTCAAATCACCGTGTAATATCTTGCGCATGTATCCTCTTTTCCAGGCTATTCCAATAATCCTGGAAGTGATCCAAACGAAATTCTAGCGTAACTATACTTTGATGTTGATTGCACTGGGTCCATACTGAGTCTCTGCGCGTACTGATTATCTGCTTGAATGGCATTGGATAATGTATTGTGGAAAAGACAAGAAGCCGGTATTGACAGTTGTGAATCCATGGACGTATAAGGCGTGTCCATTGTACATATATTTTTTCTGTGGAGTTGGCAATGACGATTTTATGGAAAGCACTCTCTTCACAATTATTGTGTTGAAAAGAAGAAATAAAAGTTGAATAAATTGAAGTTAAGTGTTTATTTTTTTACCACATATCAGATGCAACACTTATTTTTTCAAGATCAATGCACAACGCATCAGTGGTATCATCATCCTCACCGTCGCTTCCAATTTCGGTTGATGAATCTTCCCCGGTTGATGGATTCTCTCGGTGAAGGTATCCCAACTCATTGCATAGCTCAAATAACTTTGTTCTGTCATTATGACCTTATCGCAGGTTTTTTTAAATTCCTCGACAGGAATTGATGAAACCCAGCTTAAATGTGGTGTTCCTACCCAACACTCTTGATTTTACAATACCCCATGTATCCTTAATTGGGTTCAAGTCCGGATGCATGGTGGTAGCCTGAGTACCTCATGGCCTGCTAATCTAATCAAGTCGTCTATTTGATGCTGCGGGGATGTCTTGTTTTGTCGAACTAAATCATACCGTTCAATCTTCAGCATTGAAGAGCTATGCGCAACATTATTTTCTACTAGGCTTTTCAACTAACTCCAATTTCGTTGCTGATGAAATTGGGGCTCGGTTTTTAATTTATTGTGATAGGGGACGTTGTCCATTACAATAACCGACGCCACGGTTCCTCTAGCTGGTCCAATACCTGATCTCGTAATCATTTTGACAAATTGTCAAAGTTCATCTCATCATGATAGTCACCCGACTTCGATCCAGATTTAAATGACAAATCCATTTGAACCACCAGCGTGTGCAATTTTAAGCCCAGATCCTTTTCCAATGTCCTTCCGTACTTCCATCAGTCCAAGACATTCCTCTTGTGTGGGAGCTATGTATATATGATTGATCTACATAGATTGTCTGATATCCACTTTCAAGAAAGTCCCTTATTTGACGGATAGTATATCTTAACCTTTGAATTTTCACTTCCGATCTTTCATAAAGGACTCCGTTTTACGAAAAATGAATCCTTTAGCTTTCAGATACTTCCAAAGGGATGTCTTGCTTATCCTAATTTCAAGTTATTGACGGATTTGTTCCCTAAGGGCGCTCAATGTTGCGACCTTCTTGTCAAATTGGTGGAAGGAGTAGATCATCCTTTTGATGGATTCAAAGTCGAAGTCATCTAATCCAGTGATCCTGTGCGGATGAGGAATTTTCTTGTTGGGTGATTGTACAGTTCCAGTTTTTTCTTGTTCTTTTAATATTTTGTATATGGCCCTATGCGAAACTCCAACAAATTCAGCTGTTTTCCTTACAGCTGCTCTCGTAGGAGCCTTATTTGCATGGTTGTTTTCATAATCCAAGTTTTTGTGGTAAATTTTCAGCGTAAGCACTTTTGTTTGGCGAGTTAAAGGCTTTCCTGGCTTAAAGGAGTCCATTGTATAAAAATTTACTTTTTTCTTACTTCTACTCCTGGCAAAAGTTCTTTAAAACTGCCCGAACTGAATCCTTTTTTCTTACATATAAATTTATTGCAGGAAGTATTAAATTTTCTCATAAAAAGTAGTGGTCAGGCAAAATAGGCGCATATATGCGCTTATGATGTAAATGGGTTAAATATGAAAGGAAGTGGAGAAAGTTCAGCCGTTTCGTAAATATTATTTTCCAGTGAGCAGATCAGTAGCACGCGCTTCCAGGCTCTCTATGCCAATTACACGGTGATTTGAAACAGACTATATTATGTACTGCGTGGAATAGACATACATACGAGTATATCAATTTATCGAATGTGACTGCCTTCAATCTCGGCACAGATTCAATCTATTTTTTAGTTATTAGATCTATATAGTGTTTCTTTTTTTATATATATATAATATTATTTAATAGTATGCGGGGTGTACACGTATAAATTTGTTTTAATTTTTACACGATCTTTTCAATATAAAACAATGCACCTTACCTTTTCCTTTTGACAATTCTTCGCTCTTCTTCTTTTCATCTTTTTTATTAATTAATCGGTTTTGTACTTTCAACTTTTAACAACTTTTTTCTATTCTTGTATCATTCTATTAATGTAATTTTCTTTTTTATCAATTTCTTTTTTATTTTATAGATTTCTCAATTTTACACCTTTAGGATTCAAAGAATAGATTTATTTTCCTTTTTGGTTTAACACTCTTGAATTTTAACAAGTGGATGTATCTTTAATTATTATTATTAATCGGAAAATTCGCAATGCACTTGCTTTTATTCCGTAATCTTTTGCAGAATTCCTTAAATTTTTTATTTCATGAAAAGAAAAGATGTATGTATGTATTTTCCCTTTTTTCCACTAAAGCTTTTATAACTTACCACACTGGAATGCCTTCACTTACAAAAGCGTAAATTACATTTCCGCTTCACATAACCGTTAATAAGAAGGACCGCCGGTGATCTAATACAAAAGGATACTTAAATATTGTTTCTTATCTATTCTTTTCTTCGCGAGTATTTGGTTTGAGACAGGCTTAGTGGAAGGATCGTGGGGTTCCCGTTTAGTTGCTATCGTTAATACTGGAAAGCAACCTACTAATGGCACGATTTCACTTCACCTGTATATCCCTTCCCATGGTTACAGCAGAATGTGGTTATTGGCTTAATATTTTTTTTAATATATATTTAAACCAGAAAGGCGGTTGTGTTCCCATGGTTACATTTAAGGACAATATTTTTTTAAAAATATCTTTGCCACTATTGCTAGGACAAAAAGGATATACGCTTTCTAAGCCTATCCCTGCTTGGGCGCCAGTTAAAGTTGTTCTTTATATGAACGATAAAAAAAACACGAACGTCAGCCAAGGCGCTGACCCAACTGTTCGACTTACAATTAAAAAAAACAGTTTCTCTATAAACGTTATACATTTATTATGATTTCCGGATTCGATTTACACAACTATCGATGCAGTCCAGACCAAAACTGCTTTCACAATCCTCATTAGCTTAACTTAAAAGCTCCGTTAGCTATCCAAAGGTTCCCATGCATTCCTCCTGACTGTGCACTTTACCTAATTCGCGTGCACTTGATCCGGTGTCGAATAGCCTGCTCGTGCATTCGTGTCCGTGGGAAACTCAACAGACCAATTATTTGTTGATTCAGCTGGAAACCTGTTTGCACCTGTTGGAACAAGTTTTTATGCGGTGCGTATCGGATTGTGATAACTGTGCCAATAATTGTATATTTTTGGCGTGTCGAAAATTGTAGTCGGGTGCCAATAATTGTAGTTTTTTTTAAGCTTTTTTTAGTATACCATTTTTATCCCTTTTTTAATAATAAAATACAAAGTAAAAAATATTTCTCAATAAAAAATTTTCCGAATTACTAGATTAGTATATTCTTAGCATATTCTTAGTTCCCTTACGCTATGCATGCCAGGAAAAGGACTGAATCAAAATGTGTCCCTTATTAAAAGATGACTTAAGACAAAAAACAGGGTAACAAAAGTTAGGAGGAAGTGCGAAAATTGGAATAGAATATTGTTGAAAAATTTTTAAACGTAAGCTTAGTGAAATACGGATTTGTTATTGCGATTTACACGTCGTTTTAATATATGTAGTTATTTTAACATGATCCCAGTATTTATATGTCGGCCTCTTCTTCGAACCAGACTATTTGGATTGAACATGGCAATACCAACTAATTCGCTTAATCTGCAGGTTTTCGACTATCACTTTTTTAGGGTTGAGACTTCCGCGGATGCGCGAACTTCTTATTAATTCACGTTTTGTCCCACCAGCTTGCATTTGTAACGTCTTCATCTCCGAAGCTATTAATTTACTTTTATAATTCTCGCATACCTTCCAGTTCTGCGATGCGTATGTAAATCCGGACGCGTGCCTGTCGTGTATGGCAAACCTCTCAAAATACCTTCTATTTTTTGTACCATTTAAGCCATCCTATTGTTATTCTATGTACAATATTCTCATCGTACTTATGGAACGCAAGTCAACTTGTTGTCAGCTAATGGAAATTGAATATAAATTGTACCTATACCTATATTGAAACAGGAAACTGTACCCTTTATTCATGCAAAGAAACGACTTTGACGGGTCTTTTAAATGACAAAATGCTTTAAAAATAAATAAATCTTTATATCAATAAGTATCCATAAATTGAATTACGTATCTGTTCCTGCTCAAATGGCCTTCGTTAATTTAAACACAAAACCTCCATTAAAATTATTGACGTGATAATGGAATTTTTGAGCAATAATTAGGAACCGCAATCCACCCACTTCTGCGCCATTCTTATGATGCCGCCCAAGTTCTAAGCACCAGTTAGCCACTTTTATCCTTCTTGCCCTGAGGGAAACTGTTCACGACTCCAACGCTGGCTGTGTGCACTTTTCCATGGTAGCTGTGCGGTACCTTAATGACATTAATTTCTCTTATCGACTAACTCCATTTAAAACTTTTTAATCTGTGACACAAAAACCCAACAACGAATAAAGGCACAGGGTGAGTGAGTAGGTTAAGAGAACATAGAAAAAAAAAATCCCAAGATGACGAACTCTAAAGATTTTCAACCCAAACAAAAAAAAACTCCCAAAATAAAGGACACAACGTTCTTTGATTAATCACTCACTGGTCGCTGGTATACGGTTTTTTGTTTTTTTTTTATTTTTTTCATTATCCTATTCCGCAAGTCCCTATATTAAGAACGCCTTCATTCTTCATTTCTAAAAAAAAAAAAAAACAAACAGAGGGAAAAAACTTCTCTTACATTTTCGTAACTGTATTCGTGTCCTTTGAATTTTGTTTTGTGTTTTTTTTTTTTTTTTACATTTTCCTTTTCCTAACTTTAAACAAAAATCCAAAATGGGTTCCCGGCATCGCAACACTTTTTGTTGTGCCTTGAAGAAAACTTTCTAATGACTTACTTCGAGGAAGCAAAAAATCCTACCTACTTTGAAATTCCTTAAAGGTGGGCACTTTTAAGGATTCACGCCAGTACTCATAGCATATCTAAAGGCGGATGAAATATGTTGTGGCCATGGTAAGTAGGTGACAGAACAAAAAATGAATAGATAAATTTAGAGAAGAGCGAAACTCACCGTGCGTCGTCCATTGTGTTCAGTTTCGTTGAAGCCATTCAAGATTAAATTAGGCAACCATCGAAAAGCCTTGAATGACGACCAAGATGGATTAGGTACATGTCCATTACGCATTCATGGCGTAATGAAACATGAAACTTTGCTTCGGCTACTTAATCACAACTTCTTTTACCAAAATATACCTGAAGAGCGGTGTTTTTTTTTTCTTTATACTTATCCGAGCTTAAGGGCTTCAATGGAAGAGAACCAACCTCAATCCAAAAATGGATTTTGTAAGCGACCATGAAAACATTCCCGCTAAAGGTGTCAAGTTTAAAGTTGGTTCTACAGTATTTGGTCTCTACAACAACTCCACAGAACAAACCTTCGATAACCTTACAAAAAGTTGAGTAAATATTTACTCGCTATTTACAGATATGTATAAATAGAGAGCTTGTAGAAAAGGCTATCATCAGTTACAGTCGGAACATCATTCATCAAAGTATTTCGATTTGAAACAATGATATTCTCAAATGTTTTATCTCCGTTGCTTATAGTAGTATTTATTTTGTTTGCTGTTGACCAATTGAACGCTGCTGGATTCTATCAGATAAAATACAACTATTTCCGTTTGAAGCTGTGCTCCATGAATTCGTCTTACTGTGGATACCTAAGTGGAGCATAAAAGAGCACAACGAGATACAATTTGGAACATTGAATTATTGAAAGTAATAAAAATAACATGCAAGCATACCTTTATACATACTCGTATATGTACCTAAAAAGCCTAAAAAAGAATAGTATGCAATAAAACTGATCTAAAGCGAATTTCCTCTCAGTAAATTCCGGACACATGTACGACTGTTTATAGCCAAAGTAATCCGATTTCAAAATTAATCGATTTTAACATGAGCAGAGAAAAATGTAAAAAGGTTCTTCAAAACTACCTTAGACCCTCTTAGTGTATTTGTCAATGTCATTAATACTTTAATTAAACTAAATTTTTTATTATTGTCTTTTATTTCAATAAATTTTGAAAATTAGTCAATCTAACAAAGTTGTGTACTTGACAGATTGAATAAATAATTAAATAAATTGCATGATTAAACTTATAGTAATTTCTTTCTAATTGTTACTCTTACTGACTGGCATCGACATATCTTGACCACGATCATGTGGGCCCTCTTCTAGGTGATAACCTAGAAAGTGTGGTACTGCAAGCTGGAAGGGTAAAAACTGGCCTCGTCATCGAGTGCGACGCTAACGCTCATCATACCGTATGGGGCTGCACCGACCTCAACGATAGAGGTGAGTCACCTTTGATTATATGTATTATAAGTACTAACCTCATGGTTTGCAACATTGGCAATGAGCCCACTTCTATAACAAGAAACCGACAGGAAGTGTTACTCGCAGATATCACTCTCGTCTCCGACAACATCACTCAAATACTACCGAACTGGATGATATCGTGTAAACACTCTTTTTCAGACCACAGACACAGCCAATTCAGTCTCAGTGATGCTCCTCTCAGCTAACTAGCATTTCGGAATTATCGAAAAACTGATTGCCCAAAATACAGAGGAATACTGTCCGAAACGCTATCCTCTGAGCTCTCAAGTCCCCTGCGTGACATCAACGAGCTTGGCATGAAAGTCAAGGAGTTCACCCTGGCTCTCAATGAGGCTATGGCCGCTTTCTGCCCTCTTATTCAACCTAGAGGCAAGAAAAAACCGCACTAGTGGACATCAGCACTGGGACCGCTTAGAAACATTTGCAGAAAACTTTTCAACCTAGCAAAAAGCACAAGAAAAGTGACTGACTGGGACTCATACAAAGAATTCCCCAAAATATACAAAACAGAACTTAGGAAAGCAAAGCTACAATCCTGGAGAACATTCTGTGACAAAACAACAGAAACCTTTGAGGCATTGCGGCTAAGAAAAATCCTATGGTGCAAAGTTGTTTGAAAAAAACCGATGGCTCTTGGACAACCTCAAGTCATGAATCACTCAACCTGCTAGTGGACACCTACTTTCCACCTCCCTACTCGCGGCCAGTAACAACCCAAATAGGACTAGTGCAACCATGATCAAAATTCATGGTCTGATTATAAAAGACACACTACTCTAAGCGCCGCATAGCTTCAAACCATACAAGTGTTCTGGTCCGGACGGTGTGTAGAACTGATCCACATTCAACTGTCATGGAGAGAAGTCAATGTAGTTTTCATTCCCAAAGCCGAACAATGTTCTTATGTTGTCCCAAAGGACCTCAGGCCTGTAAATCTATCAACTTTCTTTCTGAAAACTCTAGAACAACTGACTGATATCTATACACGAACTAAAATTGATGCAAGACTTTTGTCAACGGCTCAACATGCGCAATGTAAAGGAAAGTCGGTGGAAACGGCTCTGCATTCACTGACTAGCCACACGAACGATCCCTACAATGGTCGCTTTCCTGGACCTCAACACATCCGCAATCACGAATCCGCAGTCAACTCTGCAGGTAGGCGACTCACTTGGGAAGTTGATCAGTCTTATGTAAATAGCAGGATAATCAACTCCAAACTGGGTGGAACTTCTGCTAAAAGATGTGTCAGCAGAGGTAGGCCGCAAAGCCGTGTCCTCCCTGATATACCTGGAAGCGTGTGAATACCTATACGGATGACATTGCTAATGTAAGCCTCTTAATGCCATTAAAGACCTACTTCAGATAAATCTTAACAGATTAACCCATTGGGCAGATCGCTGTAGATTGGGAGTAAACCCCCATTAAACTGTTTCCAGGAAATATAAAATTCCGATTATAGACCCTCCCTCAATAAACGGTATCAGTTTAGTCCTTTCCGATACAACAAAATATCTGGGTCTCACTTTTGACAGGAAACTAAACTGGAAACCATTCAAGAAAGAGTAAATACCGCTACAGTAGCTTTATTCTCTTGCAAAAAAGTTATTGGGAACAAATTGGGCATTCAACTTCGCATAACCCACTGGCTATACATCTCGGTCATAAGACCGAGATTCACTTACGGGGTTGTTGCCTGGTGAACGGCCTTAGACAATGCAGTCAATAAGCAGCGAAATAAGCAGAGTCGAAAGAACAGGATGTCTATGCATAAGCAGAGCCCAACGTTCTATTCTGCTTCACTTGACACCCCTCGATATCTCAGCAGGCAAATATCGGCTACACAGTGGACAAATAATTTACTTGGCCACGCTCATATTTTTAATATACTAGGAATCCTCCCAGAGAACATCAATTACACTATACCCGAATATTGGTTTGGCAAAGACTTTCATGTAGGTTAAGCATCCTTAAGATTCTACTTGAAGGAAGATGCTTTCATGGATGATAAGTCAACCCACTTCTATACAGATGGATCCAAGACTGATAGTGGGGTCGGTGGCAGTGTTTTCAAAGATAAGCTTAATCTAAGCCTATCCTTCCTCATTCCAAACCACTGTAGCGTGTTCCAGGCGGAAATTTTGGATATCCGCATCTTTTCGAATAGTCAGGCCGCAATCAAATTCCTGGACTCAGTCTCTCTAAATTCTAGAACCGCCCTTGTCTGCGCATCATCTCTTAGGGAGATGGCAGAGCAGTTCAACCTTCACCTATGTTGGGTGCCAGGCCACAGAGACATTCCAGAGAATTTCCGGGCCGGCGAACTCGCCAAAATTGGAACCACTCTATCTATTCTTCCGGAAAAAGGTAGAATCGGTATACCAATCCCAACGTGCAAATCAATATTTGAGTATACCATAGGTGTCATCACTGGACACTGCGTTATAGACAAGCATGCAAGAAGACTTGGCGCTTTTACAAACGATTTCTGTAGAAGCTGCATGGACGAGGAGGAAGATAAGATAATCATCCACCTATTCTGTACATGTTCAGCTCTCTCCCAGAGAAGATAACTTCACTTAGCAGCTTTCTTCTATAATGACTTAAACGATCTAAAGACTATAGACATAAACAGTCTCCTACGCTTCATCGTAAGCTCAAACTGGTTCAATGAGTAAGAAGATCGTATAGATATTGTAGATCTAAGTGATATCACAATGGGCCAATAGGCCTAAGTGGCTTGGTCTTTCCAAGAGTCACTTTCACCTACCTATCTACCTTCCTAATTGTCACAACTATAAAATTGTTAGAGCTTCCTCCCAAGACCTCATGTGGACTGATCTCATTAAATATTGTCAAACTGGATTTGTCCAAATATGAACGCCGATACATCAAAATAAGATTGTAGTAGAGTCCGGCTTGGAAGGCTTTTTACCTAACTTTTTGCTTAAATTTACATTTATCTTTTTAACAGCTGATAAGAATGTCGCAGTAAATAGAAGTATTTTGTAGCACACCTATACAATGAAATGAATTACTATAAAATGAAATTTTATGATTATATGTATTCGTTGATTTAATTTTGAGGTTTCGAAAAAATCTATGCCATCACTATTAATTCACTATTTAAAGGATCGCACTCATTTCTCTACCATTCGATTTGATAAGTTTGTAAAATCTTTAGCACTCATCTTTAACTCTGATTTTAAATCTTTTCGAAAAGATAGAAAAAGTAAAAAAGGTGTTGCGATTATGATGGGGAGTCCTGGTGCCATCTATGCAGATTAAATATACAAAAAATAAAGCAATCTCAGTAACTTTGAGTACAGAAAGGAAAATCAGGATTTACTGTGCCGATTTTCAGGGAAAAATTATAGGAAATTCAGCATGCGGTACTGATCACTCTGAACTACCAACTTTATGTACAAAAGTAATTGAAAACATTGGAATCAACATTACACTCAAAAGTAATGTTTATTTTGTCGGTCTTTTTTTCCCGGCGGGTCATCTAATCTCAACAAGGCACAGTATTTGAGAAGAAAACTACGCTGCGGTGACCATTTTATTATTGGCGGTGATCTCAACTACAGGCATCGCAATTTGGGTTATTTAAGAGCAAATTCTTTCAATAAGTTACGACTTTACAAATATGTATCCTTCTAGTCCTACCTACATAGCTACATCGAAAATCAGCAATATTGGATAATATTAACAATCGTGTCACCAAAAACCTCTCGAAGAGATCCCTCGTATTCCTTACGCTAGTCTGAAACTTTCCATTTCCCATGAAATGGAAAAACGCTAAGGTTATTCCCATCTTCGAACGTAGTCAGAACCCTTCTTATCCAAACAGCTACAGGCCAATTAGTCATCTGAACGGATGCAGTAAAATACTTGAAAGGGTTATGAAAATAAAACTTGACGCATTTCTAGGGAGCAAGAATGTTTTGTCAGAGGTACAGTTTAGCTTCAGAAAACACCACTGCATGTCTTACCAAATCTTAGGAGTTACCAAGGAAGTGAACTCCATCAAAAAAAGTCGGTAGTTTTAGTTTTGCTTGATATTGAAAAAGCATTTGATATTATTTTTCACAGAGAGCTTATATAGAGGTTTATCAAATTAGATTGTCAAAATCACTTGATCAAAATCGTTTAACCCTTATCCTGTACTTTAAAAAAAAACTCACATGGTATTTGTGGGTCAAATTTGCCCAATGTACTTTTCATTTAGCAATCACGATTTTTGCATGTAATTTTTTGTGCAGAATGATTTTTACAAATAAATTTTGAACATTTTGAGCATTTTGTTGAATATTTTGTGCTGTTGAAGCGACATGGACACAAGTAGCAGCGAGATCTCTTTAATGTTGACACTGTAGCTTGTTCTGGATTTTTTCGTGTTTGGGCAATTTTGACCCATGTGTACAGGATAAGGGTTAAAGTTTTCAGAAAGGAGCTTTCCCTTTTTCTAAAATATTACCAGCGGACGTTCCCCAAGGTTCAGTCCTTGCTCCAATTTTATTTAACGTTTACCTAGCTGATCTACCTAGCATCCCAAACTGTGATATACCACTTTATATAATCCACTCCTCTCATGAATTAAGTTCAATAGTACCGAGCTGACCATCGACCAATGCACTCGTAAATTCGCTCCTCGCGTGAAGAACAAAACAAAAAACAAACTCGCGAGTGAGTTCATAAAGACCCAAAAAACAAGAATCGCTATTCGGGCGCCAAACAAAAAAAAAATAATAACAAAGCGTGATTGTAGTGAAATCTAGCATTTATACCTTATTGCCCCTGGTCAAACTGACTGTTGCTTGCACTCGGTCACTGCCGTTGCTGTATTACATTGTCATACAGCGCGTGCAGTGACTGAGTGTATGTAACAACCGTCGGATAGCGGGCTGTGGGTTTGAATTTTGTTGGTGTGCTGTTTCGAACTGTTGTAAGGTCATAACACCTACAACAATTTGATTCGGTAAACCAACTTTGAATTTGTACTTCACATCTGCGCTTAGTAACGTCGGTGTTTATGCTTTTTTGTGTTTGTCTTTCTTTATAATGACTCGGGAATTGAGAGTGGATATTGCCAATATACGCGGGCTGAAAAGTAATCACTTTTCTGCGTGCGTCCACGTCTGTAAATATAGACCGGCTGTTTTGGCACTTAATGAAACACAGGTTGATCCCCGCCCACACCTCTCAAATCACTCTAATCTGAAGCTACCTGGCTACGAACTAGTGCCACTATTCTTTCCCCATCGCGGTCTTGCCATTTATGTGCGTAGTGATGTAGCTTACCAAATTCCACCACAATGTAGTCCCTGTTCCAATCCGGAATTCAATTTCATGTGGCTAAAATTCCATCTCAGTAAACAAATTATCCACTACTGCTTTATTTACAGAAGCCCCAAATTGGACAGCAATTCGACTTTTAACGAATTCGATGTGCTGTCGGACTCCTTTCAAAGAATTGTATCCCTGTATCCTCATACTGAAATCGTTATTACGGGCGATTTCAATATACACAATTCTGGATGGCTTCTACATTCTGGACAAACAACATCCGAAGGACGGTGTGTTGAGATCTTCGCTGCGGTAAATAATTTAAGCCAGCTTGCAAATGAGCCCACACGAATACCATACGTTGATAGTCATACCGCCATCACCCTGGACTTGTTTTCAACTTCTTACCCTGATAAGTACTGCGTTGATGTGCTCTCCCCTCTAGGCTCGTCGGACCATTGTGTCATATCAGCTAAATTCTCGTACACCCACCACACAAATAAAGAACAGATTCCTAAAAGAAGCGTATGGCAATACGAGAAATCCAATTGGCGCGGACTTAACAACTTCTTTAGGAATTTTAGCTTGTCGTTATGTTTCCTTGATAACGACATGGACGCCGCTGCTGACATGATCACAGAAACTATTCTCTTTGGAATGAGATGCTTTATCCCTCATCGGATGAAGAGTATCAAACCAAAAGAAAAGGCATGGCACGACTCGAGCTGTAAAGAGGCTATTAGGGATTTGTGTTTTCGGTAATACAAGACCAACCCGACAGAGGAAAACCGAAAAAAGTTTAAACGTGCCAGAAATGACTGCAACGTCTTTCTCAAGCGTGTGAAATTCCAATACGACCAAAAACTGAGGCAAAAAATACTGCAATGTCCCAAAGGCAGTAACAATTTTTGGTTGTTCGTCAAAAACATTAGAAATTCTGCCGCAATCTCCATCCCAACGCTCATTAAAATGACATTCCAGCTGTCAGCTCTTTGGATAAGGCCAATCTGCTTGCTGCACACTTTGCGGACAGCTCAACCCTCCCAGATTGTGCTTTGTCTCCGACTACAATTGAGTGCGTCGAATCTTCAATGGGACAAATCCTGTTTCGCACTCGTGTAGTAGCAAGATTACTTAAATTTCTCAACATACATACATAAATCCGCTGGTCCAGATGGTATACTCCCCTTCTTCATCAATCCTACTCTTTAGGACTCTTTCCGAGAAGATGGAAAACAGCATTTGTACAGCCCGTCCCTAAAAAAGGCGAATCTTCCTCTCTTTCCTCCTACAGACCCATAGCACTTACGTCCTTTCTCTCCAAGGTCAGCGAAACGCTGATAAACCGTCAGCTAATAAAATATCTCGAAACACGAAAACTTCTTAATGACCGGCAATATGGTTCTCGTAGCAACAGGTCCACTGGTGATTTGATGGCATATCTCACCGAAAAGTTGAACCGGAGCGTAAACCAATCTGACGAATACAAGATAGTTGCTATTGATATTTCTAAGTCATTTGACAGCGTTTGGCATCAGGCTCTTTTGTCGAAAATGGGTGCTTTTAGGATCGATTACTCTCTTCTTCAACAGATTATAAACTACCTTTCGGAACGTTCAATTCAAGTTGTCTTGGATGGTCTCAAATCTGATATTCACAAAATAAATGCTGATGTGCCCCAGGGCTCCGTTCTGTCTCCGACACTCTTTTTAATTTTCATCAACGATCTCTTGTCTGCTACCTCTACTCCAATATACTCCTTTGTGGCGAGAATACTCTCTGTTTTTCATATTCATTCCCGGACTCACGTTCCTGCTCTTCGGCTTAGAAGGGGAACGCCAGCGTATGTTAAGCTTATTAAATTCTGTTATAACAGCATAACTTATTAGGGAACCACTAACAGAGTAGAATTTAATGCTTCCAAAACACAATGATGTCTGCGGTCGTCAAAGCGAAATTCAAACACCCAGCCATTATGCATAGATGGCACTTGCATCGTCGAAACCCATATACTTTCCATTCTCGGAATGTGTGACAGTGACAACTTACGTTGGAATGACCACATATTCGGTGTCGTCAAAAATGCTGCGAAATGTCTAGGTTTCCTGATGCGATGTAAGAAATACTTTACCCCCTCTGATCTGGCCTCAATATATAAGGCATTTACCCGCCCGAAATTGGAGTACAATGCCCACATCTGGTCCAGTGCGCCCAAAACAACTCTGCTCCTGCTAGATAGGATCAAAAACCGTGCTATAAAACTCATAGGTAGTACTAATATCAGTCCCTCGAACACCGACGTAATGTCTCGTGTCTTACTCTGTTTTATCGCTATTTCCACCACCAATGCTCCATAGAAATCGCCTGTAGCATTCCGGCCCTTCAAAACTTTAACCGTAACACCCGTTACGCTATGAATGCTCATCAGTATACCCCCAAGCCCACTTTCGGACGTACTCTAAAATATCGTGATTCGTTCCTAAGCCGTACAATTCGCTTATGGAATGCCCTGCCTAGCTCTTTATTTCCTTCAAACATTTAAAACCAACGTTCACTGGTACCTCTCTTTCTATCCTCCCTGATTTTCCTTCGCCTGCGCTGTGTGCAAACATTTTAAGGTTACTTAAATCCCTTGAGCGCGCGCAAATTATAAAAAAAAAATCACAGGCAGCCCCAGACGTGATCGATGATTGGTACACTAGAAATGGGCTTTCAAACAATTCTATCAAAACTGAGATTTGTCTACTTAGTCATTTACTACGTAAATGCATCACCATCCGTTTCATCAACGAAGCTTCTAAGTATTTATGTGCCATCCTAGAAAACAACCTTCTCTGCACTTAACTTGTTACCTCAAGAACCTCCTGTGAATCTTGGTGAATGACTTCGATGATGCTATCCCGGGAGTTATGAATGCAGCAGCTGCCCACACATTCGGTAACATCAGCAACATGCTCCTCTGTTGCGGCGGTAGAAGTCGTAGAGTTTGTATAGGAATTATGCTCCTGAATGTGTGAGCGTCTGCTGCATTCGTAACTAATCACGCATAAGTTGAAGCTCCGCTAAATAAATTACACTTGGAGAAATTCTTGATGCTGTGGAGCGACAAATCGTGTAAATGTCGGAACTTCTTCAAGTTTTTGAGGCGTCTGAAGAGGGTGACTATAATGATATTGGAAAATATAAGCAAAGAAATTCATCGAGTGTGTGTTTCGACTTCAGTTCGGACGAATTGTATAGTGCTTCTACGAGTAAGTTCGAAATGGCAATCATTAAATTTTTCCGCACCATGCGCCAGGTCAGGGAATGGTGCAACTCATGTATGCCTTTGTAGCAAGCCATAGGAGAGAAACTGATAAGAATGTAAGAAATATAAAGTGTCAACATTAACTAGTGATTGTAAAGTGGCAACACTAGGAAAAGAGTCTGCCGGTAGGTAAGAGTCAGTCGTAAGTCAAACACTGTGGAATACAGACGCCTATAAGCAACCAAATAAAGAGCGTAAATTATTTTTTTTTAAAGGATTGTGTTTGTTTTATTCGCGATAAGCCTAACGGCTAAACCTTGTAGACTTCCTAGGTTCTGACGATAGCCAAGCTATTGGTGAACCCAGGAAATCGCGACCCTGTGTAGAGAATGTCAACGCCTTCGCCGAATCTTCCAAAGCACAGAAGATGCGGAATTGGCAGTGGCGGCGTATAAAAAAGCGAAGGAAAACGTAGTGAGAGTGAACGAGCAAAAGGTGCTGTTGGCAAATGCTTATTGCCGAGGTAGATGAGGACAGGTGGGTATCGAACGGCGCTCCGTAAGCTCCGCGGCTCCGGCCCGGTTAGCCCAATAAGTTCGCCGTTCATGGAGGTAGTAGTCCTCATCCTGTTCCCGGATGAGGTCCCTCTTTTCACACCCGAATGAATGAGGAGGGTAATAATGGGCCTGCCGGGTCGTAAGGCTCCTGATCCACGTGGAGCGCCGAGCGATCGTGGCTAAGGAGAAACGACATGTGCTCCTGGACATGCTCAATACATGTTTATTGTACATGCCTGACTATTCAGTGGACGCTGAAAACTCCAACGCCTATTTTTTTTTGGATAAGAGCAAGCCGCCCCTCCAGACTCCGTCGTTATTCCGAGCACTCTGTTATGCTGGATAACGCAAGGAAAATCTTGGAGAAGATGCTACGAGCGAGAATAAGAAAGGACTGCAATCTCTCCGATAATCAGGCAAAACCAGGAGTGGCATCATCTTAGCCACACTCGACGTCAGGAACGCATTTAACTCGGAAAGATAAACCGACATCCGAGAGGTAAAGTGTATCGGACTACCTTAAAAAGATAACCTCGTGTATGACAGGCTCTTGCGCTTCTCCGCGGTCGCTATAGTTGCAGATGGGCTACAGGATCACGAGTTTGAGCTGGCTGCCTAAAAAACAAAGATGGTTGTCCTTACCAGGCAACGATGGTTCGATGGTTACTTACGTACGGCACCGAGGTGTGTGCGGATGTGCTGTCGAGACGGGGTCTCTAAAAGCGACTTACCGTGATACAATGCGGAGGATCCCTTTGGATCGCATGCGCTTAAAGCACTGTCTCCGCAGCAGCGTAAGAAACGTTCCCACCGTGTTACTGGCCAGGAAGCGCAGAGTTAATTTCTGTCCCCGGAATCCGAGCAAGATAGCGACAAGAGAAATAGAACATTGGCGCGCCAGCAGCAGGAATGGGATGACGAGGTCCTGGGTAGGTGGACACACCGACATATACCGGTGCTGAGCCCGTAGCTGCAACGCAGCTTACCCAGCTTCTCTCTGGACATGGGCATTTGAACGCATATCTACACCTCATGGCAGTGAAAGCATCATCCAGATGTGGCTATTGCACTGGAGTGGAAGATACCGTCGAGCACACGTCCTTCGTTTGCGCAAGGTGGCTCCAGGAACGACAGCTGTTAGTGGACGGGTTTGGCCTGATAATCACGCAAGAAAATATAATTTCAGCGATGTTGAGTTTCCGAAGGCGCATGGAGGACTGTAGGCGGCTACCTTCAGTCGGCAGTAACAGAAAAGAAAAAGCAGGCGGTGGATGGGGCAGCGTTACCTTACTCTTAGATACATGTTGATATGGAGACTAGCTGTTCTGGCTGTGCATATCTTTGACTCCTCCGGATTGCCAGCAGAGTGCAGAATGAAAAACCAGTCGCTGCTAACCACAAAGACCATGGAACCCCGCGGGGTACTTACGCTGTGTGTTTTTTAGACTGAAAGCACGAACTTCCTCGTTACAATCGTGGGGTTTTAAGAACAAACAGTGGCTCCACCGTGAAGTAATGCTAACGCGGTTTCAGGGTGGATCAAAGCCATACGACAAGATGAAAATTTTTGTGAGTATCAAGTTGGCTCGAACAAAATCATTACACGAGTCACACACTATCGTAAGTCTCTATGGTACCCGTAATGCGTCAATGTTTTATGAGTGAATACCGTGTAGACTTAAATTCACTGAAAGCCCATACTTTCGTGGAAGCAAGGATATGCCTTGTCATCGCTCTCTTAGCACCTATTAACCTACAATTACACAGCCATTATAACGCTCCGACTATGGGGCTCCTAACTCCCATGGTACCGTATTTAAAGTCCTGTGGTGGACTAACGGTGGTCTTGCCACCCAACAGGACCTATGACCGGCAGATTGTAAAGAAACAGTGCCTGAGATGGAAGGACCATGTTGAGCGAATGGACACCGCCCAATAGACGACAACCGTAGCGGACCTTCGAATGGAAGGCGATTTGAATTAACTTGTAATCCGACACTGGAGTCAGTTGGCAAGTGATTGTACTAACTGGAGAGGCCTGTTGGTGAGTACGTCAATAAGTAAATTTCTTACATAGTCAGCTGAAAGGTGGCAAGGTAATATATGTATATTTGCTTTTAAATTCATTAGTTTTGATAATGATGTTACCTTTTCGCATTAACCAAGTTTTGAAAAGCTTATAAAAGAAAACGGTATTGATGGAGTAGGGAACATATAATAGATTGCGAAAAGAATAAATATGTGGTCACAATAACACTTCCACCTTCAAATGATGAATTAAGAGCGGCATTTACTACCATAAGAAACGTACCATCCAAGCTACGCAGCCTGTGGAGAAACTTCTCAAATTGCATTAAAGACTTTTGACACGATCGAAGATAAAATCAAATATATTTGCAGATTCGACTCAATTTATTCTTTTAACAATGGCTCTCTTGTGCGATTAAACAACATAGGGCTTCGCCTGATCCATTCAAACGTTAAATCTTCCACTTCAGTCCTAGTTTTCACAGAGATATTCTCATCTTGCGAAGAAGCCTTTCAGATTTACGCCGAATGAATGATGTATCTAATGACAACTTCCGACCTTCAACACGGGGAAAGAGCAGATCTCAAAAATCGGATCTTCAAAATACAAAATCTGATAGTGTATACATACGTATGGACGTAGTCAGATGTACTCGGTGTCTACAATCACTGAAGTTCCTATCTAATCCTCTACCACTTCTTCACCTCACTCACAATATCCAGTTTATTCCTCCATTATTTACGTCATTTGCGATATTTACGATTATTTTCTCTCTCATGGGGCGATTTTGACGGTAATAAATTATTCCCCACATTGCACATCAGGACTGGCAGGGTTCGCACAATTTAGCAATGTTAGCCCACAAATGGTCCATGTCAACCGTCAAACAATCAAAGTTGTCCTACTAATTGATTTCGAAATAATTATTAGGGATTTTCTCAGAACTTATTTTGTTTTCCCACTAAAACCGTTACTGTGGTTGAAAAGCCCACACATAGCCACATCGACGACTACCCCTATCAATAGTGGCATTAATAATCGATTAAGCTCTTTACACTCGAATAATCCACACGACTAAAGCAATGACGACATCGCCCAAAGTAGCCGACGACATGGACAAATGAATTATGCAGAATCAGGTACGTTAGGCATCCTGGTACTGAATCTGATACCGCCACCAAAGAGAACTGAGAAAAAATTAACGGGTGTCAGTCTCATCGGCCATATCATTAATTAGGGGTATCCGTATTTTGATTAATTGACCACATGCGGAATTAACACAATTTACTCTTCGCAGATTTCCCAACGCAAATCAACAAAAAAGGAAACGAACAAAAAAAAATGTTTTTTTTTTTTTTTTTTGTTTTCTCCTTATCCTTTTCGTGTGTTGTGATTGCAAATGACAGGCCCTGGAGGTTTCCCACTAAAAACGAATGCGAAAAACCATTCCAAACAGAGCAGCAGTGGGAGGCTTAATCAAATTGGGGAGGTTAAATTCAGTGTAAATGAGCAATCGAAACTCAGCCGAGATGGAAATTTTTAATTGCTCCGCCGCTCCGTTCGGAATTTCGAGATTTTTTCTGTTTTTTCTGTTTTTTTCTGTTACGACAAACAGAATTCGTCAGTCAGCACTTCCATTCGTTAAACTTTAAACTCCCTTCTTTGGCAATGCTTTGAAAATTTCCTTTCGTTTTGCCTTAAAATAAGCAAACACAAACAGAGAGGAAAATAGAAAAGTTTTGGTAAAAGTTGTGAGTTTTTTCCTTTTGAAAAAGTGCGTCGAGGAATTTTCCAAACTTTTCATGCAAAGTTTTGTTTACGATTCAGATCTCTTCAACAGCAGATTCAATTAATGTGGCGGCCATGGCCAGATAGGGTCAGAAATAATCAATGTTGTCACAAGCAGGCATGACAGGAAATTATTCGCTTCATCATTTCTGAATTTTACTCTACACCCCCTCCTGATATCAAAAAAATAAATTTACCTGAAACAAAAATCCTTGATTATGGCATTGGGTACTTGCCAGATGATATTTTTTTTTAGAAGACAGGAGGATACGAATTCATATAAGAAGTAATGTTTACTTTCCGGCATTAACAATCAGGACGCATAAAGATAACTTATTATACACAGGCTCGTACATATCTACGCTTCATTCAAAGGTCAACCGATTGATCAAACGAAAATATACATGGTAACTCATTTTTGTCAAGTTGTATATCATTAAGAACTTTTGAGGAGTTTTCGAAAAACGAGTCATAAATTCAAACTCAATAGAAATCACAACAGATAGGATGAGGTTAAACACTACCTTCCCCTTATTAATGGAATTGAGTTGACGGTCTATTGACTTAAGTGATTTAAATCACTAAACGATCTGTGAGGTCAACATAATCTCATACCGACCTAACTAAACTATGCAACTTATAAGTTTCAAGAAACCGGGGACTTTTTAAAAAGCAATTTTATTACTTGCCTATTCGGCGGATACTTATCAACTAAACTCACAATTTTTCTTCACTCTTAAAATTACTTATTCTCTTACAAATTTAACTGTCGCATTTGCATGATTCCCACGAGCATATTGTACCTGCAGAAAATGCATCAAATATTATCCGCAAGAATTTATTGATGGAATCAGATTCTTACAAGGTAACGGGCTTCATGTGACGCGCGCATGTTCCTTTACTTATTTGACTCTAAGTTTTAAGAATTTATTGTAGAGAGGCTCGGGTAACGAACATGCGCCGCTAACGAATGTATTTATACTGTATCTATACTGTATTTAAGTAGCCCTACTTTTACGTTTTTTAGTTTATAAAAGTCTATATTTCTTCAGTCGTTAAAAGACTAGGATGTATTAAACCGTGTTTGACTAATGTTATATTATCAATTATTATTATATTATTTGATTTAAATGCTCTTCTAACATTCTCAATTTTACTAGCTGATCTAATTTTAGCTGTTGTAGGATGAATCTTTGTCCATTTTGCGTTAATTCTACATATATGTGGCAATAAAACAGAGTAGCTTGAGTTGACATAAGCGGTTTTTCAGATTTTCAATTAGGATTAATCTACAGTTTGTGAACAACTATTCTATCTCACCCCCATTTTAAAAAAGTGTTCCGTTGAATAAATATCATAAGTTTCCTAAACACTTATGTTTTAACGAATATGCGGGCTTTTATGTTAAGCAGTTTTCTTATGTTACAGCATTTCAAATTTTTAGTTTTCACAGAAAAACTTATGTCGTTTTAAGTTGGCTGAATTTCTAATTCCTTTGGTTCCTTTTGTTTTTTTTTTAAATCTTATGTTCGCTTAAATTTTGTTAAATTCTTTATTTGAGTTCATGTGCACTTATGTGTTCTATCAAAATTAAGAAAATTTTATTTACAGAATTTTAGTATGACATAAAAACTTAAGTGAACATAAGCTATTCTGTTGCAACACAGTATTTAAATACCCGTTACTTATGTCAACATAAGTTAGTTTTGTTGGATGCATATCAGTTTGCTCTATTCACTTAAGAGGAAAGGTTGGTCTAAGCAAAAAGAGCTTCTTATTCAAAGTTTTTCGCGGTGAAGTGTGTTGCGTATGCATATTGCTCTTTCAAAAAGTGTGCTTAAGTTTTCTACATTAGGTTACTTACCTAGTCTCAAAAATAGAAAAATGCTGTCTATGGCATTATAAAAGCAATTCGATAGAAATTTGGAACGGTCTACATCTACAGGCAATGAAAACAATTTAGATAACTCAGCGGGTTCATATAATAAGGTTTTAAATAAATTAGGAAATGAAACCATACATTTCTTAGGCACAAATAATAAAGCGCAAGACATATCGGTTAATCAAGATTACTAGAACGTAAAAGAAAATAAAGGCAATGCTGGCGAAACCCATAATACTACATAGATATGGAGGTAGAAGGAGAAAACTCAAAAGATTCCAATAACGACGATTCACTTGGCGATCCTGATCCTTCGGAAATTTCCTTTGATACAAGAAATACTGGGAGCCAAGTACAACAAAATCTTTTATTAATTGGAGATTGCGCTTCATTTTGTTCTGAATACGTCGAAGAAAATACCGAAAAAACAGCCAAACAAACAAAAAAGATGCGAAAAGAAAAAAAGAAACTCCGGCAAAAGCTATATGGTATATACAACTGGAAAAGTTGTAAGAGAAAGAACCATACGAAAACTGGATGATTATCGCAACAAATGTAGAGAAAAAATAACTTTTGCAAATCAACAGCTTATTTTTAAATCGTACTGGGAACTTGGCTCTTGTGAGTTGAGACAAGCTTTTGTTGCCGGCTTGATTTTGGTTGGCGATACCAAATTTGTAAGAAAAGAAAATAGCCTTACCAATCCAAGAAAAAGGAAATATACCAACAAATATTTCTTGGAGTTATGTGGAGAAAGGGTTTCTGTTTGCCTGAAATGTTTTAGATACACCATTTGTGAATCGGAACAATTCATCAAAACAGTCGTTACAAAAAAAAAAAACTGGAAGGTTTTGCGTCTTTCACAAGTGATTTGCGTGGAAAATATCCTGGTCCTCAGAAACTCGTTCTTGAAAAAGAAAATGAAATTATTGAATTTATAAAAAGTTTCCCATCCTACGAATCGCATTACACAAGACGCGATACTTCCAAAAGGTATTTGTCGACCGATTTATCAATTGCAAAATTATTTCGGCTCTATTCAGAAAAGTATGTTCCAGTTTCACTTTCTAAGTTTTCGAAAATTTTCAACACTTTGAACTTGAAATTTAAAAGGCCAGAATTAGATACTTGCCACAAGTGTGAAATTTTAAAAATTAAAATTGACCTTACTACTGAGAAAGAACGAGAGAACCTTAAAAAGAAGCAAAATGATCACCATCTTGAAGCAGATTCTGCGTATAAATCGAAAGCGATGGATAAATCTAAAGCTGAAAACTCCTCATCCATAAAAGTTCTAACGTTTTCTGTCGATGCCATTTTTGAGATCGTCAGTACCTTTTTATAAACGCCCATATATAACTGCCCTATAATTTAACAGTTCATGACTGAAATACCGGTCAGCCAATATGCTATATATGGCACGAAGAATTAGCAAATCGTGGAGGAAATGAGATCGCGTCATATGTATTTAACCATCTTCAAAACCTTCTAACTGAAACTCGACATGTGGTTTTGTACAGTGATTGTTGCCCGGGACAGAATAAAAATTCTTTTATTGCTTCAATGTTCGAGACTTTTTTGCAACTCCAAAATAGTGTGGAAACGATTGATCATAAATTTCTTCTTCCGGGGCATACTCACATGAAATGTGACGTGGACCATGCCCTAATCGAAAAAAAGAAAAAGTTGACAACCCTTAAAATACATCATTTCTGTAATTGGTATCAATTTGTGAGAACAGTGGACGTAAAAAACAAATTTGAAGTTAAGGAAATTAATCAAGATGAGATTTTTAATTTCTCAGCTGTTTCCAAAGAAAAATTTATGTGGCGAAAGGTGGACAATGACGGAGAGATATTTTGTTTGCAAAAGGTAAAGTGGATGAGGTTCACAAAAGAGTTTGGAACAGTATACTTCAAAAAATCACTTAATGAAATCAAAGAATTCAAATCGCTTAATATAAAACGCCATGGGTTCAATTCCACCAAATAGTTGATCTGCAGAAATGTTATTCTTCACCACTTGAAATCAATGAAAAAAAAGCAAGATTTATTGGATATGCTGTCATTAATAGACAATATTTATCAACCCTTTAATAAAACTTCAAATGACATTAAAGTTGCTGACTTTCATCCCGATTTCACCGAAGGTGATGAAGAAGATTAACAACCTAAAGTTTAAAAAAAAATTCTGTTTTAATTGAAATTTTATGTTTATTTGAAAAACCCTAATGAATTTTGTACGGTTTGAGTTCCTTTAATTACATTTTTATAATTAAATAAGTTAATAAATGTTTCTATAATTTCCTTATGTTTTGTTTATTTGTAATCTGCAATTCATCATAAAATTTTAAGTCAACTTAGAGGCATCATAATAATTTCTGAGAGTATGACAGAAGAACTTATGTTACATAAGACATTAATAATCACCAAATTGATTTTAGCAAAATAACTTAATTGCTGGAATCACATTTTGAATACATTGTTCTTCATATATTTTTAGAAATTATAAGTAAATATAACGTGTATTCTGTACTACATATATATTTGAGCATTAAAAAAAATTAAAAAGTTCATAAACTACAAATTTAGACAAAAACGTCAATATCTCAAAAACACTTTTTTTAACATAAGCTATAACATCTTATTGCCACAGATATGATCTACTTAACTCTATTCTATCTAATTCTATCGCGTATTTCAGATGGGATATGCTTTCATTCAGTTGCACATTAATTTGTATCTGTTGATTAAGATCACTTACTATGTTCTCTTGATTGTTTTCTAATATATTTATTTAGATGGTCCGTTATCTCCTGTCTGTCGCTATCGTCCATTGTCCCGAACAACCATTTTTGTCCTGTCCCTATAATGTCTCTTTTTTGTCTTTTCCCTGGTTCTATGGCTGTTAATTTAGCATAAAGCGTCTGTATTTCGCGTCTTATAGCTGGATCATTATTTATTTTAAGTTTCTTTGTATTTTCTACGACCAATTTAATGGTTTGCCTTATTTCATTTGTATTAATAATATATATGTAGTATAGTTTTCATGACTTGAATTTCAGTCTGTCCCATGTTAATTATGGTATAGCCGTTGCTTGTTGTCAATTGGTCAATTGTCAATGCCGCTGTGGATTGCGTTGTTACGTTGTTAGTATTGTTAGTAGCGTTAGTGTTAGATAAACTGAGACCCTCATCTGCAAATAAACGTGGTCGCTTAGCATTTATTGGGTGTTCTCTATCTCTTTTCTTAATTCTGTATCTAGGTTCATTTTTATAGTAGTTCCTTTTGTAGTTTTTGACTGGTATAATTTCTCTTAATTCTTTATATTCTTCCCTGTTCTGATTTAGTTTCTCAGTTCTTTTTTCTTTTCCTAACTTTATTTGTCTTACTAACGTAGCTATAACTGCATACATCGCTTTTTCTGGGGACATTTTTAATGTGGAATGATACCTATTATAATAATTACTAACTGCTCTATGAATTTTTTGAATAAGAGATAAATCTTAAGTTCTCATAGTAACTAATTTTTTTTGAAAGGTAGAGTGAAATCTTTCTATATCGCTGTTCCCTGTGTGTGTATTGGGCTTAATAAAATGTACTTCAACTTCCTGTTCGTTTCACAATTCCTTGAAATTCTCTGATTTAAACTCATTGTCGGTTATTATTTTGATTGGTTTGCCGAATTTGGAGAATTGCTCTTCTAATACCTCTATTTTTTTCGTCCAGTTTTTATTGGGTAAGTAATAAGCATATACATTCTTAGTGAATTTGTCTATTAATGTAAGAAATGGGTGCTTCATAAAATAAAATATGCCCATATGAAGTGTTTCGTTAGGTCTATTCTGTGTCTCGGTTAATTCATACTTAAGTTTTATAGGTTTTCGGTCATACTTCGTTTTTAAGCATAATTTACAATAATTAATAATTTTTGTAATTTCCTCGACTAATTTTAGGTAACAAATTTTGTTTTTGAGGCTATGATATGTTTCTACTATTCCACTATGTATACTTTCTTTTGTGTGATACAATGCGATTTGTTTATTGACTTTATCTAGAGTTTTTATTTCTCTTGCTCTTAGAGTAGCTTTAATGAATCTTATTTCTTTATCGTGGTGGAACAATTCTATTAACAGCTGTTGAATTTTATTATATTCATGATATTTTAGCTCGGTGTAGATTCCGGTCAAACCTGGCTTTATATATCTTCTTAGTAAATCAATCCAGTATTCTCTATTTCTAGTCATATCAACAAATATTACTCTTTTATTGTGTAAAATTTCTAACTCTTTTTCAGCGTCATTGGTTAGTATTAATTGGGTCTTGTATTTATTTATTGTACTATTGTCTCTTTAATTAGTGTATGATCTAATTGTTGTTTTGCCTGTGCGTGTACTGTCGGATAGCTGGTCTATTGATTGATTATCTAATGATTCCTTTTTCTCGTTGCTTAAAAAGTCTGCAATTTTGTTTTCTTTTCCTTTTACGTATTCCGTAGTCGTATTGTTATTCTTGCAGTTTAAGAATCCAACGTTGGTTCCTCTGACTGAACTCTTTTCACGTATACTTTTTATTCAGATATTTGATAGGTAGGTGATCTGTGACTATCTTGAATCTTTTTCCCCATAAATACGGTCTAAAATAGGTTACTGACCATATAATTCCCAAAAACTCTTTATCTGTGACTGAGTAATTCTTGTCATGGTCGTTCAGTGATCTTGAGGCGTAAAATATGGGTTGATCATCTTGTATTAGTATAGCTCCTATTACATATTAACTTACGTCAGTAAATAGAGTGAACGTCTTGTTGAAGTCCAGAAACTTCAATATTGGATGTTTGATAATGTTGAGTTTTAAAGCTTCAAATGCATGAATATACCACCTTGATCAAAACGTTTCCGACCACACCCACCGTGTAGCTCTCCCATTGTTCCGATTTGAGTTCTGTTTTTCTGTTAGTTTGGCAAATATATTGTTGACATTCCCTCTAAATCTTAGCATCATAGCTTGACATTTGCAAAAGTTACGTAGCCAAGAGTACATCTATCTCTGTGTGTATTGGCGATTTTTTACAATTTTAGAAATGGATTCAAATTTGCAACAACGAACTTGTATTAAATTTTGCGTAAAAAAACGGATTTAATGGTGCGCGAACGTTGCAAATGTTGGAAACGTATTTCGACAACGATTCTCTAAAGAAAACGGTCGTTTACCAGTGGCACGAGCGGTTCAAAAGTGGTCGTGAGTCAACGTGAGTCACTGAACGCAGCGGCAGACCATCGACATCGAAAACCGACAAAAACATTGATGAAGTACGAGTAACAGAAATGTTGGTCAATAACCTCAAATTAACCATCAGAGAGATTGCGGAGGACTTGAACATTGCCTATGGATCCGTCCAAGACATTTTCGTTAATGATTTGGGTTTCCGTCAAAATTCAAAATTCAATTCAATCCCACATTCATCAAAATAATCATTACTGGAGACGAGACGTGGGTCTATGAGTACGACCTGCAATCCAGACATCAGGCAAGTGAATGGCGTTCATCACCAGTCAAAAAAGAAGGCAATGCTCACGGTTTTCATGGATTACAACGATATAGTGCATCATGAATTTTTGCCAGAAGGCCAGACATTAAACAAAGAGTATGACGAGTATTTGGCGTTATGAGAAGTTTTCGTGAAGCAATTCGCCGAAAGAGACCAGAATTGTGGGCAGAAAACTCGTGGATTTTGCACCATGATAACGCATCGCCGCACAGTGCCATCATTATTAGTAATTTTTTGATGAAAAATGCAACAAATACCATTCAACAGCCACCGAATTCACCTGATTTGGCTCCCTGTGACTTTTTTCTGTTCAATCGAGTTAAAAAACCACTGCGTTTCAGCAGCCGAGAGGAAGTAATGGAAAAATCGCAGGACGCACTGATGGACATACCGAAAACCGAATATAGAAAATGTTTCGAGGATTGGATCAAGCGATGGCATAAGTGTGTTGCAGTCGATGGGGTTTACCCTGAAAGGGACAATATAGATTTAGATGAATAAACTTGTACTTCCAAATTTCTGACTACATTCTGATCAAGGTAGTATTCTGGATCATTAATATTGATTTTTTTTCCTTTTTTCAAGTATTTTATCAAAATTTACAAATTTTTTGTAATACCCGGTTACTCCCAGAAATCCTCTTAGTTGTCTTTCTATTTTAGGTAACGCAAAGTCCTGGGTACACTTTATTTTGTTCGGATTCGGTTTCACACCATCATAAGTTAAAACATGGCCTAAGAATTCAGTATCTTTTTTCAGGAATGAGCATTTAGAGAATTGTAATTTAAGATTATGTTCTGGAAGTTTTTTGAAAATTAATTTTAAACAGTTTATATGTTCACTTAAACTTGTGGAGAAGATAAGTATGTCGTCTAAGTACACCACACAAATTTTATTTATATACTTCTTACAAATTCGTACAACCTGTTGGGTGTAACGAACGCCGTTTTATGAACGTCTCTCGGGTTCATCTTAATTTGGTGATACCCTTTTGCTAAGTCTAATGAAGTGAAATACTGGGCTCTTCCCAGTTTATCTAGGAAACTATCAATATTGGGTAACGGGTATATATCGTCAATTGTTATATCATTCAGTTTTCTGTAATCTACACAGATTCTGAATTTTTGACGACCCGATTTGTCTGGCTTTTTTGCAACTACTACTATTGGAGATGCATACCTGCTGTTAGGCTTTCTAATTATACCCTGCATTTCCATTTCTTCTACTTGCTTTTTTACTTCCTCTTCATGTCTGGGTGGTAATCTACATATATAACTTAGCGCTAATTTGCTGTTCAGTTGAGGTTCTAGTCTCATGTGTTATAGATTCAGTGTTAGTTAATTTTTATTTTTTTTTTTTTAAAAGAACTTAACACTCAAGAGGGTATTACTACTCTTAAAATGCCGGAGCACGTGTTAAGTTTTTCGGAAAATTGGATAGAGAGAGAGAGAGAAAGATTTCTGGGCTCAGTGGTTATTTCGCTCCATGGGTGACATCCAACATTTAATGGGGAGTCTAAATTATTAGTGTAAATTGGACTTGATGTTGTATTTAGGCAACCATTCATCTCACAAGATTTTAGTTGCCTGAAAAAAAGTCTTTCGGTCACGGCTGGTATTGAACCCCGAACCGTCCGATTGGGAAGCCAACACACTACCACTTGAGCCACGGCCACCCGTGGTCACCTTCTTTAAAAATTAAACTTTAGAATTGGTTTAACAAGTTTTGTATTGCTTTTTCCTCTTCATTATTCAAATAGCTTAAATCTAGCTCTTCTTCATCACAGATGAGCTCAAGACAATCGACGTCTGTTTTGGTATTGGAAGAATAAATGGGTATTTTGCACCGTTATTTAGTAAGAGGCATTCATTATAAAAATCAATAGTTTTGACAATTTTATTCAGTATGTCCATGCCGATGAGGACATCATAGGATTTATCTCCTAAATTTCCTATGTACCATTTAACCGCCCCTCCTGCGTCATATTTGAACTCTTTTGGGATGTTTGTCATTATTCTGCTTACTTTTTCTGTAGTTACATGGTTCATTGTTTGAAGCCCTAGTGTAGCTTGCTCTATAATTCTATACTTTTTTCAATCTATTTTGCTTGAATTTATAATACTCATTGTAGATCCAGTATCAATTAATGCTTCACATTTTTGTTCATCAATAGTCAGATCTAAAAAAATTTTTTCTCCGAGGACTAATTTAGAAAAAACTCGGGTTCGATGTTATGTATCTCTTCCGCATTGGTAGTGCGTTCGGTGTTCTGATTAGAGATTTTCCCGTTGGACATGGTAGTCGGGGATTGATTTGCATTTCTCAACTGTCCTGAAGGGTTAAAAGTTTGATTGCCTACGTTTCGGTTATCCCTACTATTGTTGTTGTTGTGATGATTTTCGCTACTGTTCTGCCTATGCTGTCCCGGTTGTCCGGTTCTAAAATTATTGTGTCGGCTTATCTGAGCTGACCCTGGTCTATTTTGTTGGGTGTGAGTTTGTGAATTTTGTCGTCTATGAATATGTCCATGGTTTGTCTGTGTGTTCTGATGAGTGTTTGAGTTAATGTGTGGTTTATTTGTCTTAAAGTCCCTTTCTATATTACCTTCAGCATATCCTATATAGCTGTAGAGTACGCCTTTAATTCTATGGAGGTCATAGATAACTTTTATAGCCCTAGACAAATTCACAAATTAATACATAAAATGTGTTTTTAGCTTCTTTTTGATTATTCTCGAATGTAGCAAATAAATTTACATTTTGTATTATTTCTTCTAACTTAATATTAAGATCTGTTATGGAACTTACTTTTAGGTATATTATTTTTCTGGCGATGTCTTTGTAGCTGACTGAAGGTCTGAAATCCTGCTTAAGTAGATCCCTGGCGTGATCCCAAGTTGTTCGTCTATTGTGGAGAAATAATTCTTTCGCACGTCCTGTTATTTTTGTATTATTAATCGCCTGCCAAAGTTCAGATTTTTCCGCTTCGTTCACTGCTCCGATGTGGTTACCAACTAGATTTAAAAATTGTGCTAATGTTGCACTGTCACCATCAAATTCACGAATATATGAAATTTCTTTGAGTATTCGAACTGTGCGACTCTGTTCTTGAACTGGATTTCTCGCTGCTAAGGCTCCAATAGCCTGTATTAAACGGTCGAGATTTTGTTGCTCCATTTCTGGTATGTTTGGCCAGAATTTCAACGTTTTGTCTCTGTTCTTAATGTTGGTGGTTTGAGTTGACACTATGAGATAACAAAACTTCATTTTTATTTTCTCTTTCCGCTCTCAAGCTTCCCGATGTAAAACTTTTCTACTGTTTCTTTCACTGTCGCATTTGCATGATTCCCACGAGCATATTGTACCTGCAGGAAATGCATCAAATACTCGTATGATCCGCAAGAATTTATTCATGGAATCAGATTCTTACAAGGCAATGGGCTTCATGTGACGCGCGTATGTTCCTTATTTTTCTCTACGTTTTAAGAATTTATTGTAGAGAGGCTCGGGTAACGAATATGCTCCGCTACCGGATACGTAACCTGCATATGGAGAAGTCCGATGTCAGATGACACCAGTTGGATGAAATCCATAGATGCATTTACACATTTAAATTGTCGTGTATATTCTAATAGAATAGTCTAACAGTTAAACACCACCTAAACCTGGATAGAATATCATTGCAATCTCCAATGAAATTGGATAAAAACATTTAGCCTACATTGTATCTTACCATGGTCAATGTCGATTAATGCAACACTTCATTCCTTTTATAGACTTCTCATGCATAATAAGTGAACATAAAATGAATAATGTGTTGACTGAATGCTGTGTGATTAGTACGCATGCTTAAAAATTGGCTATTCTCTACAAGCTCTTCTGCAGGAGCTGAAAAATACTTGATATTAACGACTTTCTTCAGAAAAATCATTAGACCTTCGGGTAAATACATAGTGTAATCTGTTTGCTCCTGCAGTATGAAAATCTTAATTTTAGCCTAAACCAGAACCACTTCCAGCCCCCAAATAGTCGTGGCTCAAGCGGTAGAGTACAGGAATTTAAATCGGAAGGTTCAGTGTTTGGTTCCCTACTGGATCTGAAGACATAATTGTTTTCGGGTAAATGATGTTTAGGCAACTAGAATATAAGTGCAAGTCGAATTACACTAATAATTCGGTATCGCCATTATAAGCTGGTTAATTTTCTAAAAAGCTTAGCATGTCCTTCTGCTTTTTAAGGGTATTAATGTCCTTTTGTTAAGTTTTTTTTTAAAAAAAAAACAGTGCAATCTTCTCCTTCTTTAAAAATGGTAAACTGCCCAGTTTGTCCTGAGATTGGATATATTTCGTACACACACATACGATTATAGCATAAGGGGCATTGATGCAATAGTCCTGATTAAGCGCATCCTTTCGATTTGTAAGCTGAATCATTTAAATTAGCGTGCATCACTACAGATTTATTTATTTAATTTTTTTCCCCTGGGTAGGTGAGAAATCTTCATACACACTATAAACTTTGGTGCTTATAGTAGTGTGAGGTTCTTACTCACAGACTACGACTGAGTTCACCCTCAACAAGCAGTTCTTCTTTCGCGTTTTATTTTGCATTAATAAGACATTTTGCAGGCGATTTTGCATTGAACATTCCTACGTACTTTAAAAATTAAGCGCTGCTTATCACCGCGCTAGATCGAGAGGCTCAGTCCTTTTCAGACGGCACAATAAATTTGTCTCGACAATGATCTGTTGAACAGAAATATTCTTATGTCCTTATAGTCGATTTTTGTCTTTTCGCGCAAACATTTTAATTTCTTTCTGAACGTTTTCGACTCCTAGGTCACTGTGGATATCATCGTTTCTAATGTACCACGGTGCATTACCAAACCCTCGAAGAACTTTGTTATGGAATCTCCGCAAGACATTAACGTTACTAATTTTGGTACAACCCCAAAGCTGTATACCAAAGCTGTATATCACTTGCTTGTATAGCAACAATTTGTTTTCTAAACTGAGCTTAAAATACTTTCCAAGGAGCCAGTACATGTCTCTAAACTTAATCTCAAGCTCTTCACGTTTTTTTCTTAACGTGTGCTCTCCATTTAAGTTTAGCGTCGAGTGTCATACAAAGATATTTGGCCTCGTTCGCAAAAGGAATTTGTACTGCGTTGACAAACATAGGTAGAATGTCAGTTTTCTTGAGAGTGAAGTTCACATGGACAGACTTGTTTTCATTAAGCGTAACTCGTAAGAGTCTTTGTCCAATTGTTAATCGTTACAACTTAGCAGTTGCTTCTTCGATGGTTTTAGCTGTTGCCAAAATGGCAGTGTCATTAGCAAATGTGGCTACCACAGTATCGTCCGTTTGCGGTATGTCGCGGGTAAAAAGCAAATATAGCAGAGGGCCAAGTATACTTCCTTGCGGCACCCCCGCCTTTGTTGTCTTAAAATTGGAATATTCCGACACGAAAGAGTCGATCATCTAAGTATGAACTTAAAATATGAGACAATTGCTAGGGTAGGACTTGTCGAACTTTATATTTCAGGCCCTCGTGTCATACCTTATCAAAAGCTTGCGAAACGTCAGACTGACTTACACTCGATTGCTCGTTCAATTACATCGGTTATTCGATGCACCTGGTCAACAGTAGAGTCTTGGCTTCTAAAGCCAAATTAATGATCGGGCAAGAGGCGATTTGTGTCAATAATCGATTTAAGACGATTAAGTACTACAGATTTATTCTTACTTAATATGGTCACCGTTTTGGTGCACCCGATACTCGAATCGGTCTGCTAGTCTATCTCCGTCTCCTACAGTTTCGAGTTCAGTGCCATTGAAGGCTACAAAAGCGCTCATCAGATACACTGGTGACTTTGACTAATATCACCACGAATCCAATGAAGACAATCAAAGCGTTTGGCAGTAAGCGTGACTTTGTGGGAAGCTGGACTGTTATCGCGACGGTTAAAAAAATCAGCATATTGTCTTCATCGATTTGGAAAAAAACGTTTCCAAAGCGATCCAAGACATCCTATATGGACGGCAATAAGACCGAAAACTATCTATAGCTGGGACTTCTACTCGTATACGTACGAGTGAAATACACAGCGAAAACAACCAAAAACCATGGTTCGAAGTATGTATCCGTTTTGAGTCCGTTTCATCAGGCTGTTGCATATTATAACAAGATTAGCAGCTTTTCAGATAACTTTAAATAATTGAATTAGGGCGTTAGAAGATAGCGGTAAATCAGTCATATAAACAACGAATATCTAAACTACTGACTTCTGAACCCGCAATACTCAACTGCAATATGGGTTAAATCGGGCGGAGCCTTCGCAGCTACATATACAAGATAGTGGTATGTTTGTTGGAAAAATTACAGCGATGGATATGAAAATAGAAGGAATCTTAGCAGGTACGAAAAACGTAATTTAATAAGAACTGTGCGTATCCATTAAAATCACTTCATTAACAAATGAAAGAAAATTCGTCGATTCAGTTCAAAAAGTAATAGCTGAAAGAAAAATAATTGCGTCACTCAAATGCAAAAACATCAGCAAACTTTGCCACAAAAGATGAGGCGACTCAAAATAGAGCAGCCCTTAATAGTGCTAAGGTCAGCTAAGGTATTATATCACATGACGATCGTTAGAAAATAATCCGGCAAATAAACTGGTTTAAGGATAGATGAGTTATTTAAAGTTTCTGACATTCGCATCTCAATCAATAATTGTTTATAATGATTTCATAAAAAGACACTTGAAATATGTAACATACGAGTATATTCTAAAAATTCTAATCCGATGAAAGCACAAATGAATTTGTGTGGACTATTTACAGAGGCCGCATTCCATTCGGTTAACTTTTTATTAAAAGGTGAACTAGGACGATCATCAGATATTTATGGTGAAATGCTACGCAATATGATCCTGACAAATGGTACATTCATTCCGGCAATGTGAACAAAATACGAATCACATTTACGGACTGAATTTCCATATGTGCAACTTATATGCAGGTACCTGGAAAACGGTAAGCCACAGGTAAAAACTTTATATGGTGAATTTGAAGGTAACATTATAACATTATAATAAAAAAAAATATATATTAACACATTATATTTTTCCGAAATTAATGCGATTTTCCCCCAAATTATTAAAAAATATTAAAAAAATTTGATATGATGACCAATATCTAGAAAATGAAAGTATGGATTAAAATAGTGTTTAAATGTGAATAAACCATCAATCAATTGGCTATCAAACGAGCATAGCTTGGCTGCTCTAGATTAGGTAAGATTAGGTTAAACAGGGGTATGATAGATATGCCATCACACAGACCCCAGGCACCAAAACGGGCCCATCGCGATTCGCGATTCCTGTGGAACCAGTTGAATTTGTCTTCAAATGGCAAAAACCTAAACAATCTCCCTGGTGAAACACCCAATTTCCTTGCAAAAGCCAAGAAGTCCTTGAAGTTCATGCCGTGTATTTCCTCTGGGTTTTCGAAGAGTATTTCCCTAAAAATTATCTTCGACTACGCGATATTGCCTCGCATTCACACAGTATGTGTGTTATGTCCTCAAAAGCTTGCAAATCACCGCAGAATCTGCAAATATCCGTATCAGACAATTTAAGTCTCATTGCTTGTTCCCGCAGGAGACAGTGTCCTATCAAGATTCCTATTTCTGCCCTAAGCTTATCCCTGTTTAATTTTATTAACTTTCTGGATCTTTTACAATCAAAAAGCGACCAGAGGGCCTTGGATACTCTGTGTCCTTCAAGACTTGACCCTCTTAGGTTGACAGTCTCTGTGATCTTTTCCTCAATAGTGCCCTCACTATGCAAAGGGGTCGTTTAATATTGGCAACCTCACTTGTTGTTCATTTCGTTTAATACCACTGTGTCCTGGTACCCTTCAAAGTCTTACCTGGTTCTGACTGTATAGTGTCTTGAGCACTGTGCGACAGCCCCTGACTGTTTATAGTGAGAATCGTTGAGCTCCTTAAAATAGCCATCAACCGCAGATTCAAACTCGCTACTGTTGGCAAATCTTTTACCACCGGAAATAGAAAATAAAGATATATAGATAAATAAAAGGATACAAAAGTTTTTACAAAGGCTTGGTTTTCATTATGTTAAAAATTAAATTAAATGACAATAACTTGTTAGGTTGTCTGTAAGGTTAAAGTGTTACCTGTAATAATTTCATTAAATCTTAGCGATTGATTTATACTCTCAAGAATATTCACTCATATTCAAAATACCGCAAAGCCACTTGCGTGCAGTAGGCGATGCTTTCTTCGGCCGTCTCAAAGCCATTATTCGCGCCAAAGGTGGACATATTGAAAACTACTGATATAATTTGAAAATTGATGTATTTTCCAACATTTTTTGCTTTGGCACAATAACATTTATCAAAAAATAAAAAAGTTATAGCATTTTAAAAAGTTTGAGTTCGAGTCATTCACCCTGTAGTTTTGCCCTTGAGAATTTCAAGGAACCGTTCACGATTAAGGCTTTCACTTCCAAGGAATTGTCTTCTGGATGTCCGAAAGCAAGGGCACACTCCCATAAAGTGATATGTATTTTCAGTAGCATCAAGGTTGCAGATCGTACAAATGCCTACTGAATCTCTTCTAAAAGCTTTTGAATTGAGATTGACCAATCCGCACCTGGCTTTAACACTATGCTATTACTGTCTTCGAAGTAATTTGGCACCTCGGCATAGTTTAGGTTACAATACTCGTCGTGGAAACGTGATTGCAGCGCTCTGTTTCTATGTTCCGTCCAATTTCTTTCTACAAGTTTTTTGCAATGCTTTCCACTCAGACTTTGTTGACCGGTTAAACTCAATGTTGACCTCATTAAAGAGTTCTGACCACTCACTTGGCCAGTAAATCTGCTTTCTTATGATGACATCTGAAAGTTTTCTCGGTAATCTGTTTTCGGCAAGGGTGCTAACTATTCGGATGTATTTGAAATGCAGTTCTAGTATTGAAGGGAAGGCTTTTGGAAGTCTTGTTTCTAGATTAAGCACGTAATTTGGTGTGTTACTAGGTAAGGAAAAACATCTCTTGATAAAAAACCTTTGCAATTTTTCGGCTTCATTGTGCTCCGAGTAACCCCAAACTTGCGCGCAGTAGTTCATCACTGATTTGGAAGCCGCTTCATATATTTTGTATTGGACGTTGCAAGTCTCTGCATAAGATGTTCTGTCCACGACATATTGTAAGTCAGCGTTACTCCCAGGTACTTGTATTTGTTAGATATTTTGATTTCATCGTTGTTAAAAGTCCATTTTTCTTCAGCTGCCCGCCGTCCGCCGTTTCAAAAAATCCCTGTTCTACACCTTGATTGATAGGAAAGAAGTCGCTGATGTTTGTTCCATTCCATACTGTTGCAGTGTTGTTGTAATAGATAGCCTTTAGGATTGAAAGCATTTTTGTGGACATTCCCAAAAGTTTCAGTTTGTGGAATAATGCGTCTCTGTTGATGTTGTCGAAAGCAGCTTTTAAATCGACGAAAAACGCAAAGAGTTTCTTTTTTTGACTTAGTTGTAGTTTTATAAGGTAGGAGAGATTGAAGATTTGGTCTACAGTTGAGTAGTTTTGCCTATATGCAACTTCGAACTCTTTCAAGATTTGATTTTCTTCAACCCATCGATTAAGTCGGTTCAAAAAAACGGTTGTGAATAGCTTGTATATAGTGTCCATAAAAGACAGACCGCTGTAGTTGCCTACATCATTAGGGTTCTCTTTCTTGAACAGAGGAAACATTATTGACCTTTTGAAGGAACCGGGAATGGTTCCTGTATTAAAGATGTTACGAAATAGTCGGTGGATTTGTTTGGTTAAGTTAGGCGAAGCATTTTTATAAAATTCGAAAGGAATACCATCGATGCGACGGGCTTTGTTATCATTTGCTGATGCAATAGCTGCTTGAACTTCATCCATTTTAATGTCTTCATCAAGCAAAGGTGTGTGGATATCTGTATTTAAAGTATGATCATATGATATTACCTCGGCAAAAATAATCCGAGGGGCTAAATCTGGGGAATAGGCTACATGAGGAAGCAATTCGAACATTAAGCCATGGCGATGACGGTTCAGTGAATTGGTGCATTGTCTTGATGAAAAAAAAATTTCTTTCTTCTCCAAATGCGGCCGTTTTTTCCTGATTTCATATTTCAAACGCTGTAATAAGTTCGCATAATACACGCCGTTGATTGTTTTTCCTTTCTGAAGATAATCAATGAAAATTATCTCACGCACATCTAAAAAAAACTGACGCTATGACCTTGCCTCCAGATACAACTGTCTTCACCTTCTTGACTCCACTGTTTTGACTGTTTCTTCATCTCGGGTATGAAGTGATGGACCCATGCTTCATCCATGGTTATGAATCGACGCAAAAACTTGGCCTTATTGCTGTGAAACTTCGCCAAACACTCGATTAAAACATCCTCACGACGCTGTATGTGTTCCATTGTGAGTAATCGAGGCACCCATCTTGTGCACAGCCTTCTCATGTCCAATTTTTTAGTCAACATGCTATGTACAGCGCTTTTTGAACTGCCTACCATATCTGCTGCTAGCTCAAGCGCTTTCAATCGATGGTCATCCAATACCATTTTGTGGATATTTATCAACATTTTCACCTCATTTGGTCGACCACTGCGATGTTCGTCTTGGTAACAAGTACGGCCTCGCTTAATTTCTGCCACCCACTATTTTATTGTTGTAAACGAAGGAGCAGGCTCGTCCAGAGTAGAGACCAGTTCCGTTTTGATGTTGGCTGGTTTGAGGCCTTTCAAATGGAAGTATTGTATCACATAACGATGACCAATTTTTTCCATATTTAAAAATTCATTGAGAGCGTTCACTATTGATGGCTGCCGAACAAACACTAAACAACGTACTCGTAGTGCCCTCAAATTTCAAATTTAAGCTTTATAAGGTTGGTACTTTCTACAATTTTCATTCTTCTGAAACAACAACTGCCATCTATATGACAGGTACTTCTGGGGCTACCCTCGTACCTGTTCCTTCCTCTGTTTTTGAGCCATCTGTGAAAATTGCACTTTCATTTGACCTCATTTATTGCATTTTTTTCTCAGCCCTCCCGCTCCAAATATATTATATCATACGCGCTGTCGAAGTCGACCAAGGAAGAAATTTCATCAGTTAGAATTGGATGCTAGGACCGTGCCATGTCCGAAATTACTGCTCTTGAGTTGTATCTCACTGTCGCCAACAAGTTTTTTGATCTGTAAATCAAGCATTTTTTTGCAACCTCCATAATGTTTACTTCTATTTACAATATTATGACCACGTTATCTGCGTATGCCGTGGCACTTATAGCCATTGTACTAAGATTTTTGAGGATGTCATTGATAACCAGCATCCACAAGAGCTGCAATATGACTCCCCCCTGAGAGATTCCCTGCTCACGGACCTTCTAACCGAGCTCTTCCCAATGGAGCAGTTTACTTTCCTGCTTGCAAACATGTAGCAAACCCAACTTCTAATGGCCTGTTCAATGTTGGCGTCTACTAGAGCATTTTTAATGGCGGTGTAGTCCATGTTACTGAAGGCGCCTTCAATATGGAGGAAAGTCCTCATCGCAATCTCACCGAAGTGTAGACTCTTCTCTATATTCCCCAACCTAGTGCAGCGTGGTTCTGCAAATTTACCTTTCATATATGCATGCTGTGACTCAGTCTAAAAGCCATTACTGCATTTATTCCTAATGTGAATTTCCAATAATCGCTGTAGGGTTTTAAGCATAAATTATGACGGACTTATTGGACTGAAATCTTTTTTTGTTGTATACCACTGTTTGCCAGCTTTAGGTATAAAAACTACCTTAGCTTCCCTCCAAGCTATTGGTATGTACCCTATTTTTAGACTGTGGCTAAGAGCTTCCATAATTTTTTGGATTGCTACCTCGTGCGCTTTCTGTAGCATAATCAGTAGAATACCATCCGGACCGGCAGATTTGTATGGCTTAAAGGACTGAATTGCCCGCCGTAATTTTGTCCTATTGCTCTAGGTTTAATACACTAGAAGTTCAGTTAAGTTAAGTTAACTAAAGAATTGTGGGTACCAACTTCCCTAAATGAACTTTCTTAAAGAAACGATTTTTTTCATAACATGAACCAATAAGTCAGATCCAAAAATATTTGTATCCCAAATCGAACCAAATCGATTTATTGTGATTCTAAAAGCGAAGGCCCTTACAAAATGAAATTGTAAATGTTGGTCTTTATTGTATTACGTGTGCAACTAAGTTTTTTTTTTGATGAAAATGCAACTTTATTGTGAAAAAATGGTTACAAATGAATCATCCAAGGTATTGCCCATCGCTAGCTACAACTTTTTCCCATCATTCTGGCAAAGCATGAATATCGTTACGGTAAAAGTGTTCATCTTTTGAGGCTATCCACGAATCAAGCTATTTTTTGATGTCTTCATACGAGCGGAACTGCTGATCAGCCAGACCATGTGGCATTGAACGGTACAAGTAATAATCGGACGGCACAATATCTGGAGTATATTGCAGGTGGAGTAGCACTTCCCATTTGAGCATCTTTAAATCGGTTTTAACGGATTTGGCAACGTGAGGCCGTTGTCATGCTGTAGAATCACTTTTTCGTGCCTCTGCTCGTATTGTGGCCGTTTTTCGCATGCAATCGCTTGGAAATGGCTTGGCGGGTAACTCATAATGCTGAAGCAAGCTCCTCTTGCATTTGGCGCGCATCCTCATCGAGCAATGCCTCCAATTCAGCGTCTTCGAAGGATTTTGACTTTGATTCACGCGGACGGTCGTCAACAGCGAAATCACTGTCTTTGAAGCGACGGAACCAAACACCGTACGTTGTTTCACTTAGAGCAGCATCTCCGTAAAGTTTTTCGAGCTCTCGACGCGCTTCAGCCGCCGTTTTCTTCGAATGAAAGAAGAAAATCAACACTTCCCACAAATGACGAGTATTTGGCACAAAATCAGATATTTTCACACAAACAAAAGTATATGACACCAAGACAAAATAACTAATGCGTCAAAACGATTTGTTTACCATATGCCTAAGCTTGGTTCATGGCGACCAGCACTTACTGCTGGAGCCATCTACTGACAGAACTTAGAGAACTTAGTTGCGCACCTAATACATAATTTGAACATAGAAATTCATCGCCAGCGGACATCTTTGGCCAACAGAAAGGGCGTAGTCTTTTACTATAAATTACCAGGTTATGAACTCTTTCTTGGAATCAGATGAAAGCAACAGTGATGTAGACACAAACGTGGGAAGAGTAAAATACAATTGGTCTTATTATAGCTACGTATATTCGAATGTTTACCTAAGAGCTTCCTTACACTGCCAGAAGGCGCTGACGCGACACTTGAAGTCAATTTAGGATGTCACTTAAATACGTAACCACGTTGTAGAAATGACTGACGATGCTTTTGACCACTAAATGACTCTGGCCAGTCATTTCCTTTTTCAATATACAAGGTGGCGCAAAAGTTGTCACCCGATGTTCTTCTGTAATTTTTTTTTATAAATGAAAAACTTGTTCTGTTTTCTTTTGTTATTTGATGTGTTAAATTTTTTTTCATTAAGTCGAGCAAATGATATCGGCTAAGTGCCCGCCGCCAGATTTGATGACCATTCGGGCCCGATTTGAGGAATTTTCCATCACTCTGGCCAGAACTTCCGGCAATATGTACTCGCATTCTTAACGAATATTCTCTGTGCAGGCTTCAGGAGTCTGAAGCTTGTTGACCCAGACCCGTGACTTCAAAAAAAAACTCCACAAAAAGAAGTCTGGAACGGTTAAATCAGGCCATCTTGTCAGTGCAAATCGCCAAAACAAGAGATTAGCGACCCGGAAATGTAGCCCTCAGAATTTCGGTTGTGGCTCGTGCATTATGCGCCGTTGCTCCATCCTGTTCGAACCATATATTCTCCAGTCCCAATTCATCCAATTGAGAAAGGAGAAAGTCATTGAGCATAGCTCTGTAGCGCTCACCGTCCATAGTAGTCGTTTGGCCCGCAGCGTTTTCGAAAAAATAAAGTCCGATGGCGCCTCCAGCGTAAACAGCACTCCATGCAGTAACTTCGTGGGTTGTACGCGGATTTTCGGTTCCCCAGATAATTTTGCTTATTCACATAACCACAGAGATGGAAATGGGCTCGTAATGATTTTCGATGAAAAGTTGTCTCCCTCGCGGTCGAGATTCAGGATGGCTTGAGCGTAGATTACACGCACTTGATGGTCTACAGCTAACAGCAGATGCACGGCCTGCACTTTGTAAGGGAACAATCTTCCATCAAAATTCTCTATAAAGACTGCCGATTGATGCCCAATTGCGTAGCATGTCGTCTGGTCGATACTCCGGGGTCTTCAACCACAGGTGTGATATCGTCATCAGGACGGCTGCTCCGGGGCCGACTAGACCTAGCAGTATCTCGTGTTGTTCCATATTCTTCTAGGCGAGCGGCTAAACGTCGTAATGTTTCCCCAGTTGGCGTCGGACTACCGGAAAGTTTGTGCTGAAATTCACGCTGCACCAACACCGCCGACGAATTATTCCGCGTTCTTTAGGAGTACATATAGGAATTCAGACCAAGATACATGTCTCTTGTATCTGTTCACTTCACAAATGTCAAAGTAGAATTGACATTTTCCGTCACCTTGTACAATATATTAAACGCAGCCAACATCTGTATCCGTAACAGTCTCATCAGATCTTCTTTATTTGTATGCATTTTCCTTTTTCTAAGGAAATGGATTCGCAAATCAGCAAAGACAAGTTGATATAAAACATTTGGTGAGAGTACTGTTCCAAATTTTAACAGACCTTTGTTGCCCTGTATTGAGTGAAACTTAGCGGATTTATCAAAGTATTTCTTAGAGCATAGCTTTCCCTAAATTCCGCCCCTTCATCAAAATTTAAATTTCGCATCCGATCTAGAACTTATTGTAACTGACATAGAAATCTCCGATAATGCTTACAGATGGTAGTCTCCTACGCACACTTCCTGGATCGAGGGTAAAATAGAGGAGTCGTGAATATTCTGAGAACAACCCATGATAAATCCAACCTTCCTGATATCACATTACCCAATAAACTCACCTTCTATCTTTTGTAGTAGATGGAGAACTGTATAACAAGGAAAGTAAAATGGCACAACGACGAATATTCCCGTCCATTGCGTAGCTTTATTGTTTGGAATAGTTAAAGAATCATTTCTCCAGGTTAGCAGTTCAATATCCTAAGTATAATGCGAAACCTACTGCTGCTAAACGAATATATCATCATTGGCGTTTGGCTGTATACTTCTGATAAAGCCAACACTTACATATTCCAGTTTGTGACTGCAACCATTTTTTGAAAATTACGCGTATACCACATTGATCAAAAAATTCCCGGAACTTATTCAGAAAATTAAAAATACAAGTTTATTCATAAATATATATTGTCCCCTTCAAAGTAAACCCCAGCGACTGCAATACACTTATGACAGTGGTTGATCCAACACTCGAAACATTTTTTATATTCGGTTTTCGGCATGTCTATCAGTGCTTCCTGCGATTTTAACTTTACTTCTTCTCGGGTGCCTAAACGCATTCCCCGTAGAGGTTTGTTAACTCGATTGAACAGAAAGAAGTCACAGGGAGCCAAATCAAGTGAATTCGGTGGCTGTTGGATGGTATCAAAAAATTACGAAAAATGATGGCGTCCGCGACGGTGCGTTATCATGGTGCAAAATCCACGAGTTTTCTGCCAACAATTCTGGTCTCTTTCGGCGAATTGTTTCACGCAAACGTCTCATAACGCCAAAATACTCGTAATACTCTTTGTTTACTGTCTGGCCTTCTGTAAAAACTTCATGATGCACTACACCGTTGCAATGCCTTCTTTTTTGACTGAAAACGACGTGGTTTTTTTGGTCTCGGCTCATTTGGTGAACGCCATTCACTTGCCTGAGCCTGATGTCAGGATTGCGTGTCGTACTCATAAATCCACGTCTGGTCTCCAGTAATGATCCTTTTGATGAATGTGGGATCGGATTCAGCTTCGCAAATCATTTCTTTTGAGACGTCAACACGGTCTCTTTTTTGCATGAAATTGAGGTCTTTTGACACCAACTTTGCTGCAACACGACGGAAACCCAAATCATTAACCAAAATTTCTTGGACGGATCTAGAGGCAATGTTCAAGTCCTCCGCTATCTCTCTGATGGTTAGTTTGGGGTTATTGACCAACATTTCTTTTACTTCATCAATGTTTTCGTCGGTTTTCGATGTCTATGGTCTGCCACCGCGTTCATCATCTTCGATTAACTCACGACCACTTTTGAACCGCTCGTGCCACTGGTAAATGACCGTTTTCTTTAAAGAATCGTTGCCGAAACACTTTTCCAACATTTCTAACGTTCGCGCACTATTAAATCCGTTTTTTACGCAAAACGTAATACAAGTTCGTTGTTGCAAATTTAAATCCATTTTTAAAATTGTAAAAAATCGCCAACACACACAGGGATAGATGCACTCTTGGCTATGTAACTTTTGCAAATGTCAAGCTATGATGCTAAAATTTAAAGATTTGCCAACTTGACAACAAAAAATCAGAACTCAAATCGGAACAATGGGAGCTCCACACTGTGGTGTGGGAACTTTTTGATCAAAGTGGTATGTTGGGAAATGCTTCTAGAGTTAATTTACGACTGAATGCACGGTAATATCGTCCCGTTTGATGCCTTCTCGAACTGCAACTGATAAGCAGCATTCCACCAACTCACACCTTTCAAGAATTCGATCGTGAAAAGGTTTTTAATTAGATACGCCCCATTCTCCCTATAAGGGTTCTCTGAACTAATGGATGTCATCTCTCCGTATTTGTATTCTATGTTAAATTGTTTTCCATATAATCATGGAGAGGTATACGCTTCAGCAATAATGACGTATAGAAATTATCCAATTTTTTATCAAAATTCGCCATCAATTACGACTGCGATATATGCGTTAACTTCCATTTTCGGATGTTGTAATGGTCTTGATAAGCAAAAATTAGTCAAAAATCTGGAATAAATTTATTCACTCCATAATGTTGCTATGCTAGTGAGACCACGAAACGTCAGAAGTGAAGAGAATATTGCGACTATACGAGTACATCTGTATAAATTCTTTTTGACCAAAGAGCTAGAGCCAAATGACCGGCGTGCCAGTGATGCCGAAGTGTCGGTTGAAGTCAATGCAACCCGCTATCGCTCCAAGTTAACCAATTTTTTGTAGGATGAATTTTAACTGAAAAGCTTGGAAGATACATGGTTTCAGCAGGACGCGTGCCACCATCGACATTTAGAAGACGAAATTCGTTGACCACATTATTGCCAGAAATTGGTTTGTCAATCGGACACATTAAGATACCTTCTCTGGGTCTGCATTGAGTTTCTAGTTTATGCCAACAAGCCAGAAACGAGGCGAAAATTGGACGTGAAAGTGCAGCGTGGTCTTGTGGATGGTGTCTGAATAATCATTTCCCGTTTATTCTCACTCCAAATAGGTATGGCAAATTTGCTTACTGGAGTATCCAATGATCCAAAAGTAAGCCTCATTGCTGAATAATATTGTGCTATACTCGTACACTACGAGGTCATGTGTCATTTGGTTTCAACCCTATTCAGGAGATCCAAGGAGCACGCCTGCGATCTGGCTAATTCTGCACTTCATTAAAACTGCCCTTAATTGGCTGATTTATTCTTCGGGACACAGGTGTCGTTCTTGTTGTTAGCCTCATGTCATGAAGTGATAAACAAGTCCAAAATGACGATAGGCACGAAGAAATTGGCGATTATTCGGTTCATAAAATATACGAAATGCTTAATAAGTTTGCGTAACCGAATACTTCCACAATTTAGTAACGCTGTTGTAAATTAAATCTAGCCATGGTGAATTTATAGACTTTACAGAGTTTAACAGTTCTCCTTATCAGGAACGCCGTGCCTCTGAAAGAAATATCCAATAACATACACTTCCTAAACAAATTGTCTAGACATATCGGTGGGGTTTGTTCTAAAAATCTAGAAAGTTTAGAATTACTCTCAACTTGTTATAAAGCTACCATATTCAAATTTGGAGACGGCTCCAGTAGGCACTTTAAAATCAATGTGCGTTATTGACTAAGTCCTGAATTGTTGTAAATTGTACATAATGTACATGTGTGAATAGCTAGATAGATACAGATACTCGCATCATATCCGTTTTAAAGAAACTGCGCATTACTCATGAAAAGGGTACCACACCCCCTTGGTAAAAGGGTTAAGCTCCCTCTTACTTAAAACCAATAAGAACAACAACCCTTGGTCTTTTCAGTATATTCAAACAGATATTTTTTCTTTCCGCTTTTCCTCAAACTTCTACGCATGATGTTTCCAAAGGACATCAGCAGCTATTGGTTGTTTCCTGTACGGGAATTTTTTTACGAAAAGGGTTAACATCCACCCATATTGTAATTTTCCTACAGAAACAAACCTTTTCCCTTAGTAAAGATGCATTCCTGTATCTCCACCTACTTTCAACTCTTTTTTGTTAAATTGTCGGTATTTTTTCTGGGGTTAGGAATACCATATTCATCTTTTCATTCAAAGGACGAACAAATTAAAAATTAAATGAATACATTTCGTAAATTAAAGCCAAAATTCCAATTAAACTCGGCAATGTACGCAGGAGAGCGTGTCCCTCTCATAAAAAACAACCCTTGGCATGAAATTTCTAATTCATCAGGTACAGAACGTATTATTCCGGGGAGTGAGTGAGCTGAGTAACAAGAAAAATAAAGAAAAATGCGAGATATGCAAATTTTTTTTTCGTCTTTGGCTTCACATTTATTATTACTGTGTACCATGCCGGAGTTGTTACTTCTGTGTGATCCTGGCTGTTGTATCCTTTTCATCTCTCTCTTAGCTTCGTGTACCCCATCAGTTAATTTTTACAAATGTATTTTATTTTTTCACTCCGGCAAGGGGTGGAATTATTTATGGCCACCCAGCAGAAGTGAAAACGCATACTCTTACGGATATTCGTATAACCGACGCGCGTTTTTGTATTAGATTTTAAAATAATAATAGGCAAATACGCAAAGTAAGGGGCAGAGGCAGCGGCAACATAAGGGATACCCTAGATGTCTTCTGGATGGATGAATCCTAAATGAGAGTAATGCAATACTTCGTTCATTACGCGCTGAAAGAGACACATTCCTTCATTTCACCAACCACACAGCCACCAGCACCATCACCCCTTAGTGGTATGGTTGGCACACGCACTAAGTTGCTCCCTTTGGAGGTAACTCGTAACTCGTAACTCGTAACTCGCAACTCGCAACTCGCGATTCGCAACCCCTTCGCATTTTATGTTTGGGAGTAAAAAACGAATGAAACGATACTACTACGTGTCATCGTCATCCTCGTCGTCATCGTCGACCTTCGTTGCCATCATCACCGTTGTCTCAAGGTAAGGCAGCTCCAGCTATCACTTCTTAACTTTGCACACATATTTATTATGATTACAAATATACAAATGTTTGTGGATATGTGTATGAGTACGAGTATGTGATACGTAAACGCTTTACATATGTCTATCTGCTGATATAGCGTCCTTGTGAAGGAGTTTTCAGCCCCTGTTCCTTGGTTCTGGCGTTGTACCTTCGCTGTGATGTGCATTAAAATTTTAATCAGAATGAAAACATTACGCTCCTGGGGAGGTAGTAGTGTCACTGTGCGTGTAACACTCGCGGAGCACATATCCTTGATTATGATTTTCCTTTTTATTCGCAGTGCTGATTTGCAACGATGATTAGGGAAGAGTTTTTGGGTGCGTGCTTTTTCGAAAGGGGTTGGGGCATGTTAAAAACGGGTATCTGAATCTAAATGCGAGTTTCACACTTGTTAGGCTGCTATTTGTGTTCGACCCACTTTAGGCTCATATATTGTGATCTGTTTGAATGTACTTACGGGATTTTTGAAAGCAGATTGTGATTATGTTCGAATTTTACGTCGGGGTTGGTTGGTTGGGTTATAATGCGGGTACATAAATTCTTTTTAAATGAAGCCAAAACCAGTAGGTATCCTTTTTTTTAATCAATATACTCGTATGTATGCCTATGGCTAAATCAAAGAACCTCATCTTCGCTGGATAGCGAGATTAACAAATATCTCAAATTTTTAGGACTTATTCTTAGTTTTTTACTTGCGTTTCAACTTATTTCTTATATCGTCTAGGGCAGGGGTCGGCTAGTAATTTTAAATGGGGTCCAGATGCGGTTGAAAACTTTTATCGAGGTCCAGAAAAAAAAACTCATAATGTTTTGTATTTCTTTTTAATTTTGCTTCATATACTTGGGCTGCCTGAAAAGTTTCCGACCCAACAATGATACAAGACATTTTTTCTCAATTTTTTTTTTATTTTTCTACATAGTCTCCTTGTAACTCTACACACTTCTCCCAGCGATGCTCCCATCTCTCTAACCCGTCCAAATAGTACTTGGCGTTTTTCTCTGCAAAATAATTGTTCACGAAGGTGACTGCCTCCTCATTTGACGAAAATCTCTGTCCTCCTCATCTACAGAAATTATTCGGCGCCAAAACTCGGATTTATTGCGCCTAAACTGCGCCAACAGAGCGTTGGAAATGTTCATTCGAACACGTTTTTGGTCCGACGTAAGCAATCGCGGCACCCAACGCGCGGACAGCTTTCTCATGCCTAAATCTTGATGTAATATGTAACAAACACATTCTTTGGACATTGTCATAACCTCTACTATCTATTTCATTTTAATTGGGCGGTCGTCTAACACCATTTGGTGAACTTTAGCAATGTTATCGTCAGTGGTTGCAGTTTTTGGAAATGAATAAATTCTTGTTTAACAATATCTTTTTCAAAAACATCCAGCTTACGACGAAAGGAAGACACGCTTTATATCAGATCACATATTAACTTCCCATTTCCTTGTAACTCGATGTTAAGCTCATTTAAATATTACAGAACATCTTTTAGAAAAGCCACAGCTAGCACATTGCGCTCTTTTGTTATGAACTCCAAGTGCTTCCTTGCTTGAGATCAATGTTGCACTTAGTTCCCCGCAGAGGGCTGTCTGGTAAACAGAGATAATAATAATGATAATAATAATATGTAATAATAATTACCATCAGAACGAAAACTCTCAACCACACAATAAATCACCTGCTTTACGTAGATGACCTAAAACTCTATGCCAACAAAAGAGAAAAACTCCATCAGATGCTAGAAATCGTGAAAAGTTTTAGTTCTGACATATTTCGGCATTGAAAAATGCAAAATGATTCATTTTGTTAAAGGGAAAATTGATGAGAGAAACGAAGGATATCGAATTGATGCAGAAAAAGTAGTTGAGGAAATGCAACATGGTGACTCCTACAAATATCTTGGATTTCTTCAACTCAAGGGAATCAACCATATACAAATAAAAAACTCGTTAGCCTCTCAGTTTCAAACTCGTTTAAGAACTATAATGAAATCCAAAATCAATGGAGGAAATAAAACCAAAGCCATCAACACCTGGACAATACCTTTACTAACTTATTCCTTTGGGGTTATTAAATGGTCCCCCACTGACACCATGAGGCTGGAAATGATGATCCGCACAACGATGACAAGATACCGAAGCCATCATCCACAAAGCGCAGTCGAACGAACATCGCTTCGACGCATATTTGGTGGCATTAAAGACCTCAACTAGCTGCATTATAACCAGATAACGAATCTTCGTCACTATTTCCGAGCCAATCACTCTCCCTTCCTCCGACCATCACACTTGTTGATGATGAATTCACGCCACTACATCTCAGTTCAGATACTTTACCTCAACCAACCAATGTCAAAAATGTTGATCAACAAATTACTATGTATCCACATGACCTCCACATGGACCACATAGATCAAAAGAGCTAAAACCTATGGCTCACACAGGGCAAACTCTTCTCCGAAACAGAAGGTTTTAGTATGGCAATACAGGGCAAAGTGATACGAGTAGCAACAAGAAACTATCGTAAATTTGTTATTAAAGAATCTGTGGAAGACAAATGCCGAAGATGTGAAGAAAACGGAGAAGCAATCGAACACATCATATCTGGATGCAGTACTTTTGCCTCTTACGAGTACACACACAGACATAACAATGTGGCAAAGCTAATACACCAACAATTAGTACTCGATAATGGACTCATCACGGATCACCTGCCATACTACAAATACCAATCGGTCCCTGTGATTGAAAGCTCCACCAAAAAACTTTATTGGGATAGAACCATAACAACAGACCAGCACATACCAGCTAATAGGCCTGATATAATCTTGTTCCATAAAACGGAAAGAAGGATAGAGATCTTTGATGTAGCAGTAACCTTAAACAGAAACCTACAATCAACTTACTCCACAAAAATTCCAAAATACGCAGCGTTAGCAACAGAACTAAGACCAATGTATAACGCCTAGTCGATAAGTACTAGTCCAATAGTTATTTCGGCAACAGGATTAATACACAAGCACCTATGCCTTAACTTAGAAAAGTATCAACTTTGACATCTTCTGTCAGAAATCCAAAAAATAGTTTTGTTGGATACGTGAAGCATCGTCCGTAAGTTCATAAACCCTCAAAACTAAATTCACCACAATAGCGCAAGGGCGTAGAACTTGGACTCCGCTCCACCAGAGCATAATCCCTTGGTATCTTATATCCGGGATATGTAATCTCCGGCTGAAGCCGAGATGTTAAAAACTCCATATATAATAAATAAGTACAGAAATAAATACCTGGTGAATTTTACACCGATAAGATATTAGACCTGAATTCTTATCTCTTATTCCCTTTACTAATCCTTTTTCTTTGCCAATCATCGCTGGAGTCCCGTCAGTTGAAAGTGACACCTCTTTATCATAATTCATGTTGGATTTTGTTATGAATTCATTAAAGGTCTTGAATAAATCTTCTCCGCGAGTGTTACCCTTCAAGGGCAATATTGCTAGCAACTCTTCCCTGAACACTTCACTTTGAATGTCAAAAAATCTCACGAAAATAGACAGTTGTTCATCATCAACAATGTCACATGATTCATTAAATTCTATGGCGTAGCAAGATGCCTTTAGCAGAATTTCGAGCAAAGCGCATTTGACGTCAGCAGCCAAAATTTCGGTTCTTCTTGTATTACTTCTTGCCGGGATACTTCGAAATGCAGCGACAACATGCTTTTTCTCTTCAAATAGTGCCGTGGCCACTTCCAACATATGGTACATTCTTTTACCATTTCAGAATCCTTTTCAGCACACATTTTATCATTCTCAACCTTTTCATCCTCATTTTGTGTGAACGAAGGGGCCCTCTTCGTTCCAAGTTTCAAGAATGTCATCTTCCGTTTGCGCACCAGAAATAAAAAGCTTCATCATCCACAGCTACGTAATCGCCAAAACTGGGTAAATCTTATTTATCGTTGGAAATAAGTTTATTCCATTCCTCAGCATATTTTCTTTCACCTCCTGTTCTTGAGTCTCTTCTAAGCCCAGATTTTTTAAAGCAGTTATTGTATTCGCTAACGGAATACCAAGCCTTCCTTGCAAACCTCATATCCGTAAATTGATTTCTGGGCTTTCGTTCTGCTCCATGGAACTAAGAATGTGAAATACGACTTCTTTCCGATAATAAGTTTTAAAATTGTGTACAAACTTTAATAAATTACAGTTTTGGCTGGTTTATGTGAGCTGTACAATTGTCTATAAATACGTAGCAAAATCTTTCTCTTCTTCATCTTCATTTGGTTATAAATTTTCGTTAACCAATAAGTGAATATCTCGTTCGTCATCCATGCTTTTTTATTATTCTTGTAGTCTACTGCAAGTGTTTTTACACCTCTAAAACATCTTGGTCGATTGGATCGCCCAATAAAAAGAATAGGAAGCTTTTCAGCGCCGGACATATTGGCACACAAATGTACAATATTGTAACACGTTATATGCTAAAGTTTCCTCCATGACACGGGTTATTTTTAAACATGAAAGTTTTATCCGAAAGACACTTGAAAAATAAAGCGGCTCATCTACGTTAAAAATGTTTTCAGCGGTGTAAGCGGTTAAAACAGATGACAGACTTCCAATCCAACTGTTACATAGATTTAGATCTACAGCATTACTTTCCCCACAATTTTTTTTTTAAAACTAAACCAATTCTTAGAAGGTTTTACCTTCTAACCAACCGTTACTTGCCGTAAATTGACTAATATTTAACATAGTCGCAAAACATTGAGCTTTTTCTTTGATCAATGGCCCGCCTCTTGGTATGTTTTTATCGAAGCACTGCTTTACTTTACGAGCCGCACTGCCCAGAGGACAATTTTTGTGGAATTGCTGATAAGCTGTTTCGTAATATCGTTTTTAATTGGCACTTTTAACAATAGCAACAGTTTTATTGCATATGAGGCATACTGGAACAGCTCGAGGCTTATCATCTGGCAGCGTAAAACAATATTGTTCAGTCCAGTCGGTCAGAAACTTCCTACTCGTATTTTCACTGTCTACTTTTCGCTTTCCTTGTTTGGTGCAGGTATGGGTGTTGAATGTGTGAATGGTGGGCTAGCAATATAAAAAATGTATGTAATTGAATTAAATAGGTAGTCGGCTTATTTAAAAATATTTGAAGGTCCAAGGTTTAACCTTCCGTGATCTGGAAATGGACCGCCTGTTGCTGGCCACCGCTCTAGGGCTTCTACTAAGGCTAGGAGCCATCAGGTCTAGTTTTGTGTAATACGAGTATACTTGTACTCGTACTTTAGCCCTTTCAAACACTTTAAAACGATTTAACTGATACATGGTTGTCGGTAGATTTTTAGATTTAGGGCAGCTGAATTTAAATGTGGCCGTAAGAGTTCGGGAGATGATGAACGTTCCTGACGTCCAAAAACTGCAACCACTAACGATAAAATTGCTTAAGTTCACCAAATGGTGTTAGACAACGGCCGAATTAAAGTGAGAGAGATAGTAAAGGTTATGAAAATGTCCTAAGAACGTGTTTGTTACATATTAAATCAAAATTTAGGCATGAGAAAGCTGTCCGCGCGTTGGGTGCCGCGATTGCTTACGTTAGACCAAAAACGTGTTCGAATGAACATTTCCAACGCTCTGTTGGCGCAGTTTAGGCGCAATAAATCCGATTTTGGCGCCGATTAAATACTGTAGATGAAACTTGGATACACCACATGGGAACTCAGTACTCCGCGTGCTGTACGCGTCACATGGGCATAGTACTCCGGCGTTAAATCCCGGACCCTACAAATTAATTTGTACCTTTCCCTTGATAATAATAATAATAAAAATTCAGTCAAAACAGTGGACTGCAAAGGGCGAGCCGGCTCCAAAAAAAGCATAACCTGTTTTTTCGACTGGAAAAGTGATGGCGACTGTTTTTTGTAGCAGACAAATTCAAACAACGCTTCAAATGCTGAAACCTACTAACAGCAACGGCGATGTTAAAAAGAGTGGTTGTGTTAGCTTCCGTTCAGGGAGCATGGCCTTCAAACAGTGATGGAGAAGGGAATTTTTTTTTTGATCTCAAGAGAGCGTTCATGTTTATTTTTTTTATGTATTGGGTCTATAACTTAATTCGTGCGGTTTGTTAAGAGATGGCGTAACTTGTACTATTCCATTGTTATTATTCCATTGGAACATGCGTTGGAAAGTTACTGTCATTGTGCATCATTTTAGTATATGTCATTCATTTGAAGCGTAAACAACAATAATTTTTTTTCACTCAAATATGTCGGACTTTGTGAATGAAAAATTGTTTTTGCGTGGAGTTCTTCTTCATTACTTTAATATGAAGAAAACTGCTGCCGAAAGTCATCGTATTTTGGTGGAAGTTTATGGTGAACATGCGTTAGCTGAGCGAACGTGCCAAAAGTGATTTGCACGATTTGAAAGTAGTGATTTTGGCTTGGAAGACGATGAACGTCCTGGGCAGCCAAAAAAGTTTGAAGATGAAGAACTGGAAGCATTACTTTATGAAGATTGTTGCCAAACACAAGAAGAGCTCGCAGAATCTTTGGGTGTCACTCAAGCAGCCATTTCAAAACGTTTAAAAGCAGCTAGATATATTCAAAAGCAAGGAAATTGGGTTCCACATGAACTCAAGCCGAGAGACGTCGAAAGGCGGTTTTGCATGTCCGAAATGCTGCTGGAACGCCACAAAAGGAAGTCATTTTTGCATCGGATTGTTACTGGTGATAAAAAATGGATCCATTATGACAACCCCAAGCGCAAAAAATCATATGTGAAACCCGGCCAACCAGCCAAATCAACGGCGAAGCCGAATATCCATGGCGCGAAGGTAATGCTCTGTATTTGGTGGGATCAGATGGGTGTGCTGTATTATGAGCTGCTAAAACCGGGTGAAACCATCAATGGACAACGCTACCGAACACAATTAATCCGTTTGAAGAGAGCAGTGGCCGAAAAACGCCCGGAATATGCGACCAGACACGAGGCAATAATTTTCCATCATGACAACGCTCGGCCCTACGTTGCTATTCCGGTTAAGAACTATTTGGAAAACAGTGGAAGGGAAGTCTCACCCTACCTGCCTTAAGCTCAGACCTTGCCCCTTTTGACTACCATTTGTTCCGGTCGATGCAGAACGCCCTCACTGAAATACGGTTCACATCAGAGCGGAATATCAAAAATTGGCTTGATTCATTCTTGGCTGGGAAGCCGGCGCTGTTCTTTTGGGATGGGATCCACAAATTGCCAGAAAGATGGTAAAAAGTCATAGCTTTTGATTGGCAATACTTTGAATAATAGGATTGTAGATGTTTTTCGTAAATAAACGTTCAAATTTTGAAAAAAAACCGCACGAATTAAGTTATATACCCAATATATACTGTAGTATGTACAGTGTACTTAAGTAATGTGCAATCGGATGAGGATACCGTTGGCTTGTCAAGTGAGAAGCTTGAGTTTCTTGGCGATTGCAAAAGGCGGGCAAAGGTGACGTGATAGCCGAACCAAGCGGTTCTCGTGATTAAGAAGCGAAAAAAAAAGAAAAAAAAAAATCCATAAAAATGTAGTGAGGCAGAAAAAAAAATTTTTCGAATAACTGTGCTGAATAATTAAAGCTAAAAAAAAAGTTAATAACTATATAAAGGTGATTAGCATGTGAAGCATTAGAAAGGAAGGAAAGAAAAGAGGAAAGGGAAAAAAAATACAAAAAAAAACAGAAAAAAAGAAGAAAAAGAAGAAAAAGGAAAAAGTCTGGTGAGTTATTTTTTTATCTCGTTAATTTTGGAATAATTTTATATGCAAAATATTTTTTTTCATGTGAAAATAAAAGGCGGCCACCGACCCAGATACTCGTATAAGTCGTGGTCGCCCATATATAAAATTATTACTACAAAAAAAAAATAATAATAATAAAAAAAAAACAAAAGAATTAAGGATTTAAAAATTAAGATAAAAATAATTGCGTTTGATAGAGGAATAATCTTATTCGTACGTAGGAATTCATCAAGGAAAGAGAAATATTAGGATAGCCCCGACTGCAGGATTAAAGTGTGCCAAATCAAAATTAAATTTTATGACACTATAAAAAACAAAAAACAAAATGTATATAAATACTGTACAAGTCTGTAAAGATAAATGTTGAAAGATTAATTTACAAAAAAAAAAAAAATGAGCTCGAATTTACAATTATTGAATACCTTCAGGAGTTAAGAGTTAAAATCAATTTTTGTGGATTTAATACTTCTGTATGTATGAACACGATTCTGATAGCAAAAAAAATGATATTTTAATGAAATAATATGGTGTCGTTTGTTTTTGATTATTGATTAATTTTGATCACTTTTCAGAGGCACATGCGCCTAGAGATAGGTTAGTTTTTTTTAATTTTCAGGGGTAAGTAAGGTTGGCTGAGTCAGAACCTGATGACTTGACCCGGTGACAGCGTTCAACATACGGTTAGGGGAAGTCCAGAGAATCGCCATGGGACTACGGCAGGGGGGATTGGCATCGCTGAATCAACATCAGTCAGCGATCCTCAATATGGTGACAACATCAGAGCAAAACAGTAAGTAACATAGCATGATATATGTTTTTTTTTTTGTAGTAGTGCAATTGAGAGTGGGGACAAGAACTACCCCAACCGGCGAGCTGAGCCGTGCATCGCGAGCATGCCACGCTCTTCACACTCGACTATCCCTTCTCTCTCCATTTCCGTTTCCCTCCAAATATCCATATCCACGATCCATCCCTTCCGTTTGTTAGTTCTGTTTGTTTCGGTATCCTGAAATCCTAGCCACATCATACACATTTTCTTAAGCTCTAATTTCCTACGTATCCTCTCCTATACCTCCTACTTATCCTATTTTTACAATAGTAAAGGAGTTATCTTAATCGATTATCTTCAAAAAGGAAAAACCATTACAGGAGCATACTACGCATCATTACTTGCCAAACTGAAGGCAGAAATTGCAGAAAAACGACCACATTTGCAGAAAAAGCAAATCTGGTTTCACCAAGTCAACGCGCCGTCTCACACCTCAGCGGTTGCCATGGCGAAAATCCATGAATTAGATCTAGCCCGAAGCAACTTCTTTTTGTTCCCTCATCGAAAAACTGCGCGAGGACAGAGATTTTCGTCAAATGAGGAGGCAATCACCTTCGTGAATAATTATTTTGCAGAGAAAAACGCCAAGTACTATTTGGACGGGTTAGAGAGATAGAAGCGTCGCTGGGAGAAGTGTGTAGAGTTACAAGGAGACTATGTAGAAAAATAAAAGTAAAAATTTGAGAAAAAATATCTTGTCTCATGGCTCGGTACCCTCGTATGTACTTTGATTTGTCAATTAAGCTGGCTATGTCCAATCAATCGGACGAGACAATATTGAAAAAATTGAATATTTAAAATTATCCACTTTCTCTTCCTTCGCAACGTATTAGAAAAAAATTTTTTGGTTCCGGCTTTATTTATTTTTAACCCAACGATTTCTGCATCCTTCTCAATATTTGCTGCTGTAAATCTTTGATATAATTCTTTGCGAGGGTAGGCATAATCACCAGCACAGTCAAGATGTTTAAGTTGACAGGTAAAGGTTCATCAAATTAAAAATCTGTATCCTGTCGACAAGCATAAATCATATTGCTGATTACCAATAAAAGCAATATGGGTGAGTAAAAGTAGACTTGTCGTATTATACCTGAGAAAGCGAACTCCTTAGGCAGTGACGTCTAATCCAACTGTAGAAAGCTTTAACATTATCGAGTCTGTTAAATTAACTCTCTGTTGACTATTTTGAATGCCTTTTCCAAATCGGTGAACAACAGGTGATACGGCGATCTTCGAGTATATTCAACGCATTATACAATGCCGATCCAAAGGTGGAGAAGATGTATATACCGCATCGCGCCCTACAATTATTTTAGTCACTATCTTAGAGTAGTATGTACTTTGATCACGCGATCTCATTCTAACGGGGGTTACTTATTCGAGTATTTGTCACCTCTACCTCCTTACAAAGCACAGATTAAAACTTTCATACGAGTATCTCTTGAGTTTCCTCCATACGAAATCAGCAAAAAGTATTTGTGAGGTATGGAGAGTTTAGCTTGTTCCTCTCTGTTGTTCTGGTAGAGTCATGCAGGCGTTCAAGTGTTTTCAAACATTTCCAAAGATCCGCGAAAACCTGGACTCCATACCACACAATTTTCACAAAATTCCAATGGGTTTAATTTTTTCAAAAATTTCGGATATTGAGCTGCTGACAGTTTTCACATCTCGGGATTGATAGCGCCTTAATTGTTGGAGTGTTTATGATGTAAACTGTAGCAGTGTGTAGTTCGACAGAAGCAATTTTAAAATGGAGATCCATAATATCTCCAAATCTGTTCCTCATAATTTTCGGATATCCAAGAGGCTTTTCTTTAAAACAATATCTGTTGGTAAAATGATTAATTTTGCTATAAGCTTTCATACTTGTTTGTCATTTGACATCTAATTGAATTTATAGGATGTCTTGAACTTACACATAGTGCTTGTGACGTTGCAGCAACCAAAGGGTTTTTCGTCGTTGTGATTGCCACCCCAGCACCCCATTTGGTGTGGTGTTTTTGTAGAGCTAGTAGTGTATTCCTGAGGGTTTTCTGAGTGATTTTCCGCTATACAGTCGTAGGCTTAGGGGATTGTATTTCGCCCGCGTACAATCATATATAAAACGTGTGATCTATATGTTGCATACTACCTTGATCCCGGAATTCAGCAAATTAAAAATACAAGTGTATTCATCTAAATCTATACTGTCTCCTTCAAAATAATCCCCAGCGACTGCAACACACTTATGCCAGCACTTGATCCAAACCTCGGAACATTTTTTATATTCGGTTTTCGGTATGTCCATCAGTGCTTCCTGCGGCTGCTGAAACGTGTTATCCGTAGTGCTTTTTTAACTCAATTGAACAGAAATAAGTCACAGGGAGCCAAATCAGGTGAATACTGTGGCTGTTGGATGGTAGTTGTTGCATTTTTCGTCAAAAAATTACGAATAATGATGGCACTATGCGACGGTGCGTTATCATGGTGCAAAATCCACGAGTTTTCTGCCCACAATTCTGGTCTCTTTCGGCGAATTGCTTCACGAAAACGTCTCATAAAGCCCAAATAATACGAGTACTCTTTGTTTACTGTCTGGCCTTCTGGCAAAAATTCATGATGCACTACACCGTTGTAATCCATGAAAACCGTGAATATTGCCTTCTTTTTTGACTGAAAACGACGTGGTTTTTTTGGTCTCTGCTCATTTGATGAACGCCATTCACTTGCCTGATGTCTAGATTGCGTGTCGTATTTATAAACCCACGTCTCGTCTCTAGTAATGATCCTTTTGTATTTTTAATTTTCTGAATACATTCCGCGAACTTTTCGATCAAGGTAGTATTTCCCACCAATGAGCTTAAAATTGTCGTCTAGCACACCAAGTCGTGTGGATAAATAATTTTTTGTTCTTTGTATTAAAATTTTCACGATCTTTATGTATTTGACCACAAGAATTCTTAAATAATTTAATTGAAGCTGCACTCGTTTTTATGAATTGGTGTATATGTATTATATGTATGTACATAATTGTATAATTGTACTCACTTCGTGTCTTTTTGCAGATTCCTTTTAATTCAATAAATCCTTTTGTGGTTCCTTCCTTCTGGAATAAAATGTGTTCTTTGATGTATCGTCACTGCTGCTCAATGATATTTGCGGGCTCTTCGCTTTATCCTTTTTTGTGTCCTCTGTTTTAGGATGTGCCGTCAGATTATGAATTTGTTGCATGCTAGTTAACTTCGAATTTATTAATAATGTTTGATTTGACAATTTCAACGTTTTCATAAAGTCTACATGAATTCATTTATGCAATTAATAACAAATATTTTAATATGACTGCAACACCTCTGAAAGATGGAACTTGGAAAGCCAAGATTAAGATGGGCGCAGCAAAACACTCTTCTATTGAGTATTGTTCAGAAATAGTTTCAACATAAACCTGATGGCCACCTTAAAGTTCCAATACTGATAGAAATCCACGCGAATTCAAAAATGAATCTGAAAAACTACTGGTCCCTGGTCACGAACCTACATATTTTCAACGTACTCGTACATCTCGATTTATTTAAGCTATGTAGGCTCATCTGTTAGATGAAAGGACATTTCTTATTTGTATTTGTAGCGGAAAAATAAGAACCTTTCAAATCACTTTGCCTGTTGTACTCGTCCTGGTATCGTGGAAAATTTTTATATTTTCCCAGAATTTTCATTTCCATTTCCATTATTTATTTTCATTACACTCATTATTTAATCTCTACAACGAAGTACGCAGACATTTTCTCGAGAATAAATTATTGGAGGACCTCATTTTATTCAATGGACAGTCAAGCCGTGGGCCGCTGAGTGGCGAAAGGAGACAAAAGAAGTTCGTGCTTAAGTGCTCGCACTGTAAAAGGATTTTAAGAAAGATTTCTGTCTCCTTCTGCTATCCTTTATTTTTGTGTTATCCTTCCCTGGCTATGAAAAGTTTCACCGTCCTAATGGAAATTAGAAAATGTTAAGATGGAGTGGAAAAAAAAAAAAACAACAACAACCGAAAAGGGGAGAAATGTTAAGGGTGAGAGTGGAGGAAAGAATTCTTAAAAGTTGCTGATGCTGATGCCCATTAGTTTGGAAGAATTTGTGCCTTAAGATGTCGCGAACCGCGAGGGGTAACGAATTTCACTGATTCATCTGCGTATATATGTTAGGTGAAACAAACGGGGGTTGTTTTTACCCCACTGTTTGTTGTTGCTATCGTTGTTGGTTGCTAGAATTATCCCTAATGATGGTAAGACCACGAAGGCGCCATTCAATCTCAACCACGATTTCCTTTCACTCATTTTATTTCTTCATGTTTTTTTCTTTTCTGGTTGTTGTTGCTTTAGACGTTGTTGTTGTTGTTACTCCTGCTTTTGTTGTAAGCGCAAAAAAAAACGTGAAAAAAGAAAAATTATTAAAGACGAATTATTGTGTCGTGGCTTCGTTTGTTCGCTCAAGTGAAGAAGGGGTGATGGAATCGTCGATTTTCCCCAACTCCTGAAGCTGTTCTCTATGGAAAGTTTTGTTTCTCTTCCGAAATATGTACTTATGATGGGGGAAGAGTGAAATCTTTTTCTTTTCCCATATATAATGGGTTTAGTGGGGGTTGAAATGTTGGTAGTTGGGTGGTGGTTAAATTAATTTTTACACTCTAAAATTGGGGTGTAGAAATTTGGTGTGAGCCTTTGGTGGCCGTGATTAAAATGAGCCAATCTTATTGAAAGCAGTATAGGTACGTACTCAAAAAAACATACAAATTGTTCGTTTTCACCACTTGCACGTGTAAAATAGTTCACACTTATATCTGCAACTACTCGTAATATTTCTAATTCTGCTTTCGGTTTTAAATCAGTTTAATTGTTAATCATTTCTGAGAGTGTATACATAATATTTCGATTCATATGTATGTCCTTCCCACCCTCATAGCCGTTTGTGTTTGGTTAGAATTTGGGAAAGCACTACTTAAACTAAGCCCTAAACTTTTTAACTGCTCACATACGTTCATATGAGGGAATATCGATAAGGAGAGAGAGAGAGAGAGAAAGTGAAAACACGTACAAATATTAAGCTCCTGCGAATTTTTTAAATAAAATTGATTATAGTGTAATAAAAAAAGTTAACCTTTTTCTAAAGAGCACATCACAACCCAAGTAACACTCATATCCTCTAGGGTGAGTCAATATACAGTGTAGAAATACATTTTAGCTAGAAATAAAACTGGGTGCTATGCCTATGCAAAGAACACACACGAACAAAGGGACAATAGAAAACAACAGCAATCTTCAATATCCTCAGCCAAAACGCCGATTACCTGAAATCTCACCCGATTCCTCCCCGCAAAATAATAACGAAAACATGGCAGTTGGTAATATGACTATTAGCGATCTGAAAAACCTTTTAGAAGGATCCATGTCCTAGACGAAAAACTTAAAGATATGCCAACGAAAGCGGACCGATACCCTCGGAGCAGAATTGCGCTCACTACAACAAAAAAACATATTGCTCCAAGGCCAACTTGAAAGAAATGGAGTCCCGCTGCATCTCACTCGAACGACAAGTGGAATGTTTGTCCAGCAAGGCAAGTGAAAAAAACGTTATTCTTCATCTGCCGACAGAAAATGGTGCAGATGCAGCCGATAGTGCAAAGGAACTCGGGCTAAATCTTTTGGAGACGCAAAACGCGGAAATAATAACATCTGCAAGGCCAATTAAGTCCACCAAAGACCGCACCGAAAATGTCATCGTGGAACTCGAATCTAGGGAAGAAGTTGGGCGAATTCTACAGGTAGGAACAAAGCTTACAGGCACAGGAATCTCGTTGCACAGAGATTACCCGATCGCGGTGCGCGAAAAAAGAAGACATGCTTTGAAACTCAAAGAACAGATAATCACAAAACACCTGCAAATTAGCACACAATTTCGAGGAGCCAAGATGAAAACTGAAAACCTAACATTTTACTTCGATGTAAACAAGAACTTGGCATGTGACGAAGCAGGCTGAATGACATTTCTCGACGGCTTACTGCGCGGTGGTGAAATGTCAGATGTTGCGGCAGCCGGTGGCTCTCAAACTATAAGAAATGAGCGAATACAGCGCTTTTAATTGTGATGCCGTCAGCCGTTCAAATAGTTTAGCTAATTTATGCAATGTTTCTTTTAATATTCTTTCGTTTAACATAGCAGATCTAGGTAATAAATTCCTATTTAGTGATTTTTTTAATTTTATAAATAACTGCGATATATTTTTACTTTTTGAAACGTTCGTGGACAAAAATATGGAACGCTTCGAGTCTTATTTCAATCATCACTCTCTTCTTTGGATTCCAGCAGTAAGAACTTCTATTCATGGCAGGGCCAACGGCGGATGCTTGTTCGGAATAAAAAAAGGTTTAGGAAAAAAGATCGGATGCTGCTTTATAAAAAAGTTCGACAGACATTTAGTAAAGGTTGAAGCTGGGAACCTAAAATTGTATATTATTCCAACTTACATCAATTACAACAACTGGATGAACGATTTCACGAGTTTGTACAATTGCTGGAAATGGGCGAGACAGATATTCTGGTCATTGGAGGTAGACTTCAATGGAAGAGTGGGGAATGACCAAATACTAAATGTTCAACCAGGGTTGCTGCAAGAATCGTTGAGAGAAGTGAAAAAGCCAACAGATGCAGTTACCGATGCAAATCTGTAGCAAGGGAACTGGCTTAAGTATGCAACAGACCTAGAAGTTTCCGAATCAACATACTCAGACCACCTACCAATATCCGTCAAAGTAGAGTTAAATTTTCGACAAACCAATACCGAAGTTCAGCAAAATTGCCTTCTTCCAAAACTACGCTGGAAAGACGGAATCCTAGAAAGGTGCAAAGCGAATCTTACTCTGGAAATCATTAATATAGAAAATAACGAACTTCTATCTGCTAGAGGTACGGAAATCCTCACGAACTGCATCCTGAACGCAGGTAAATCCTTCCAAACAGAAACAAAAAGACCAGGAAGACAGCCCTGGTATGTGAAAAAGCCAGAATAAAATCATTTGCCTACCTTCATCTGCTAAGACGCATAGGCACCGACCACATAAAACCAGCAAGCAAACAGAAGCTTTAAAATCATATGTCAAGAAAAACAAAAACTTGCGCACACCAAAGACAGCAAGTCCTTTTGGAAATTGGCTAAAGCATTGAACGGTACGTTATTTGCCCAAAGAATCAAGGTTGAGGCGACTACTCCGAGGGAATACTTCGAAAAATTGCTGAACCCACCAGTGGACCGGAATGAAATACAATTTGCACTGCCGTATTCCGAAGTAAACTCCTTAGACTCCCCCATAACCCTACAGGAAGTTGAAAAAGTTATAGTTAGTTGCCTCCTGAATAAGGCTCCAGGGGAAGATCGTATTGCTTATGAGTTCTTCAAAAATGCAACTGACCACTTCCTGCAGAAGCTCACGGAAACATACGAGTACAGTTGTATATTTCCAACCGGCGAAGTTCCCGAAGCTTTCAAAAAAAGTATAATTTTCCGATTCTCAAGAAAGCAGATCCAAGTGATCCGTCCAACTATAGAGGGATTTCGTTTCAGGAGTCATCTTGAAGCGCTTAACTACGTGGATATGTGAAAATGACCTGCTAATCGAGTTTCAAGCCGGGGTCCGTAAGGAATACTCCACGATTGACAACATATTTACTTTCACAAACATCTCTCGGATTTACTTGCACCGAGGAAAAAAACTATACGCTTTCTTTGTAGACTTTAAGACGGCTTTTGACTCCATCGATAGAAGATCACTATTTCTTAAACTTAGCAACATAGCAGTTTCAACAAAAGTTCTAAAGATTCTGCAACAATTTTACGAAGGCAATACAGCGGCGGTGTGGGACGGGAATATCTTGTCTAATCGGTTCCAAACAAACTCTGGAGTAAAGCAAGGATGTCTTTTGAGTCCTCTTCTAGTTGAATTTCTTCCGGGCGGGTTGCCTCTTGAAGGTTTTCCTATAAAACTCTTACTCTACGCCGACGACATCGCAATTTTTGCAGAAACCCCAAGCATGCTCCAAATTATGATTAACAAGCTGCAACAGTATTGCCGTATGTGGAACCTGCGAGTTAATACCAGCAAATCCAAAGCCTTGATTTTTCGAAATGGTTGGATGCGTCACGCAAGGAATGAAAAATGGACCTGGCAGAACGTGGAACTGGATATAGTCAAGGAATACAAATACCTCGGAGTTCTGGTCACCTCACAGGCATCCTTTAAAAAACACCTGCTAGAGAAACTGAAAGAATCTAAACATGCGATTAATTGCAACTGGAAAGGAATTCTGGGGAAAAGGAATGTTGCACCAAGTGTGAAGTACAAGATTTTCGAGGCGGTAATGTGGTCAATAATGTGCTATGCAGCACAAGTGTGGGTGGCTTGGCATTTTGAAGAGGTAAAAATACTTCCTTAAAAAACTGTTCAGGCTGCCTGAAAATACACCAACTTACATGTTACATCTGGAAACTGGACTACCAACGCTACATTTTTATTAATTACAAATTTATTAATGGCAAAAGCCAACGCTTATTTTTGTTATTTTTGTTAAACCTGTAAATATTGTAACAGAATAAACAAATATTACTTACTTCTACTCGATAAGGACTCGCAAATTTAATCGCACCGATAACTGAACAGAGTATTTCAAAAAGTTCTATCGGCCAGTTTAAGCCTAAAAAGATAGCCAAGCTGAATAACCCCTGATAGGTCAGGTATGAGTTGGTAGAGGGACAGTTCACAAGGAAGACAGCAATAAAGGAACTTCAAGCCGTGGTTCGACCTTGAATAATCATATTTTGCAGCACATTTTCAGAAAACGCTGTTAATTCATATTTTTGTTATATGTTTTTATGAATAGAAGATTAGAAGACAAACTAACTTCCTTCTTAATTTAATATTTAACAAATTATTTATACTTGTGGCAAGAGACGGATGTAAAATCTTCTTTTATGCAGAAGCAAAAGGCAATCTGGCAGACTGACTGAAAGGAGTCTTGTAAGGCCTTGAAAAATTAAAATTAAATCTAACAGTTTAGTTTCGATTTGAATCAAAGTTACATCGGATAAGAAAATATAGAATTCCACTCATAGTAACTCTAACTCTTTCCGGAATACCACTTATACAAGCGTATCTAATATTTGTAAAACAGACGGAGTAAAACTATTCAAACTATCCGAACAACCCGCACTGAATGTCACTTCTCGAATATTGCCATTAAAAGTGGAGCTATCCTGGCTTCAATAAAATGCGAAATATGCATTTTCACTGATTGCTAGACAACCACTCATTCAGTAGAATTGCCCCTCGGTAAAACTGCTGCTAAACAGTTCAGCATCAACGTTAGCATCTACAAGGTATCCAAACACCGAGACATTCGAGGAAATTGCAAAAAATGGCCAAACTGCCAACCGTTAGGGTAGGTAAGAGTGGCTGTTGGATAAAAACCAACCCACTTAGGCCTAATGGCCCATTGTGATGCCACGTGGATCTATGATCCTCTTACTGATGGAACCAGTTTGAGCTTCTGACGTAGCGAAGGAGACTGTTTACGTCTGTATTTTTCAGATCGTTTAGGTCGTTGTAGAAGAAGGCTCCTAAGTGAAGTTTTCTTCTCTGGGAGAGAGCTGGACATGTACAGAGTAGGTGAAGGGTTGTCTCCTCCTCCTCCTCGTCCATGCAGCTTCTGCAGAAATCATTTGTAAAGGCGCCAAGCCTTCTTGCGTGCTTGCCTATAAGGCAGTGTCCAGTGATGACACCTATGATAGCGCTGAGATGTTCCTTATTTAGAAGGATCAGACACTTAGAGCGATACAGATCCAGTTTTGGCCAGATTTGTTTGGTCGCTAGACATGTTAGTCCAACAGTCCACCTAAGGTCTGTTCTTTTATTGGCATCCAGCTTTAATATTAGTTTGCACGCAGCGATTGGGATACCTATGCTACCCGTTTCCGGTAGAATAGGTAAAGTGGTTCCAATTTTGGCGAGTTCAATTCCCTGGAACGTCTCTGTGGCCCGGCACCCAACAGAGGTGAAGGTTGAACTGCTGTGCCATCTCCATAAGAGATGATCGGAAGTCAAGGGCGGTTTTAGAATTCAGTGAGACTGAGTCCAGGGATTTGATAGCGGCCTGACTATCCGAAAAGATGCGGATATCCTTTGCAGATATCACGTTTTTCTTCAGCCATGACAGAGCTTCTTTAATCGCCAAAATTTCCGCCTGGAACACGCAGCAGTGATTTGGAAGGCGGAAGAGAGGTCACAGTACCAACCGTTAACATCTATTCAATCTCTGAAGACCTCAAAGACATAACAAAACAGCAAAAAAAAATTAAACAATATAAACTAAAATACATATAGTGCAGTGCAATTAAAACAACAAAAATATCGCACAGTGCGGGTATCCCATCTCTCCCGTTCCTACTCATAGTACTGTTGCTTGCACTCGGTCACTGCCGTTGATGTATTACATTGTCATACAGCGCGTTCAGTGACTGAGTGTATGTAACAACCGATGCATAGCGGGCTGTGGGTATGAATTTTGTTGGTGTGCTGTTTCGTATTGTTGTAAGGGCATAACACCTACAACAATTTGATTCGGTAAACCAACTCTGAATTTGTACTTCACATCTGCGCTTAGCAACGTCGGTGATTGTGTTTTTTGTGTTTGTCATTCTTTATAATAACTCGGGAAATTGGAGTGGATATTGTGAATATACACGGGCTAAAAAGTAATCACTTTTCTGCGTACGTCCACGTCTGCAAATACAGACCAGCTGTTTTGGCACTTAGTGAAACACAGGTAGATCCCCGCCCACACCTCTCAGATCACGCTGATCTGAAACTACCTGGCTACGAACTAGTACCATTATTCTTCTCTAACCGCGGTCTCGCCATTTATATGCATAGTGACGTAGCTTGCCAAACTCCACCACAATGTAGTCCCTGTTTCAATCCGGATCTCAATTACATGCGGTTAAAATTCCATCTCCGTAAGCAAATTATCCACTACTGCTTTATGTACAGAATCCCGAATTGGATGCGCTGTCTGACTGCATCCAAAGAATTGTATCCCTGTATCCTCATACTGAAATCGTTATTACAGGCGATTTCAATATGCACAATTCTGGGTGGCTTCGACATTCTAGACAGACAACACCCGAAGAACGGTGTGTTGAGATCTTCGCTGCGGAAAATAATTTAAGCCAGCTTGCAAATGAGACTATCAACACCAGACGTTGATAGTCATACCGCCAACACCCTGGACTGGTTTCTAACTTCTCACCCTGATAAGTACTGCGTTGATGTGCTCTCCCCTCTAGGCTCGACGGACTATTGTGTCATATCAGTTAATTTCACGTACACACACCACACAGTTAGAGACAAGACTCCTAAAAGAACCGTATGGCAATACGAGAAAGCCAATTGGAGTGGACTTAACAAATTCGTTAGGAATTTTAACTGGTAGTTATGTTGCCTCGATAACGACGTGAATGTCGCTGCTGACATGATCACAGACATCATTCTCTTTGGAATGAGAAACTTTATCTCTCATCGCATGAAGAGTATCAAACCAAAAGAAAAGGCATGGTACAACTCGAGCTGTACAGAGGCTGTCAGGGTTAGAGAATTGTTTTCTCGGTCCTACAAGACCAACCCGACAGAGGAAAACCGAAAAAAGTTTAAACGAGCCAGAAATGACTGCAACGTCTTTCTCAAGCGTGTGAAATTCCAATACGACCAAAAACTGAGGCAAAAAATACTGCAATGTCCCAAAGGCAGCAACAATTTTTGGTTGTTCGTCAAAAACATTAGAAATTCTGCCTTATCCTCCATCCCAACGCTCATTTACAATGACATGCTAGCTGTCAGCTTTTGGAAGGCCAATCTGGTTGCTGCACACTTTGCGGCTAGCCCAACACTCCCGGATTGTGCTTTGTCCCCGCCTACACTTGAGCGCGTCAAATCTCCAATGGAACAAATCCACTTTCGCACTCTTGTGGTAGCAAGAGTTCTGAAAGATCTTAACATTCACAAATCCGCAGGTCCAGATGGTATAACTCCCTTCTTCTGAAGAGGTGTTCTTCCACGCTGGCAAACATACTGCGTAAGCTTTTTCATCAATACGACTCTTTAGGACTCTTTCCGACCAGATGGAAAACAACATTTGCCCAGCCCGTCCCTAAAAAAGGCGAATCTTCTCCTCTCTCCTCCTACAGACCCATTGCACTTACATCCCTCCTTTCGAAGGTCATGGAAACGCTGATAAACCGTCAGCTAATGAAATATCTCGAAACACGAAAACTTCTAAATGACTGGCAATATGATTTCGTAGCAATTGTGATTTGATGGCATGTCCCACCGAAAAGTCTAACCAAAGCGCACATCAACCTGGCGAAAGCAAGATAGTTGCTCTTGATATTTCTAAGGCATTTGACAGAGTTTGACATCAGGCTCTTTTGTCGAAAATGCGTGCTGTCGGGACCACGACGACAATTCAAATTGTATTGGATGGTTTCAAATCTGATATTCACAAAATAAATACTGGTGTGCCCCAGGGCTCCGTTCTGTCTCCGATGCTCTTTTTATTGTAATTTTCATCAACGATCTCTTGCCTGCTACTTCTAATCCAACTTACGTTGGAATGATCACACTGCGAAATATCTAGGTTTCCTCAAGCGATGTAAGTAATATTTCACACCCTCTGATCTCGCCTCAATATATAAGGCATTTATCCGCCCGAAATTGGAGTACAGTACAATGCCAACATCTGGTCGGGTGCGCCCAAAACATCTCTGCACCAGCTAGATAGGATCCAAAACCGTGCGATAAAACTCATTGCTGATACTAATATCAGTCAATCAATTGACAGCCTCGAACACGGACGTAAGGTCTCGTGTCTCACTCTGTTTTATCGCTATTTCCACCACCTGTGTTCCATAGAAATCGCCAGTAGCATTCCGCCCCTTCAAACCTTTAACCGTAACACCCGTCTCGCTATGAATGCTCATCAGCATACCCTCAAGCCCACTTTCGGACGTACTCTAAAATATTCTGATTCTTTCCTAAGCCGTACAACTCGATAATGGAATGCCCTGCCGATCTCAGTGTTTCCTAGTCGTTATAACTTAGAAATATTCAAAAACCATGTGCATCGGTACCTGTCTTTTCTTCCTCCCTAAATTTTCTTTGCCCGCGCTGTGTACGAACATTTTAAGGGTACAAAAACCCCTGAGCTCATTATAAAAAAAAAGCAAAAAAAAGGGACGCGCAAATTCATGCTCGAATAAGATGCGAACAACAAACTCAAAAACAGATATTGTAGCAAGATAGTTCACAACCTCCAACTTGACCTGACCTAGATTTGACATTAGCTGGACCTTACACATATATGCAAAGGGTATTCAATCTGTGAAATGGTTACACTTATCTCAGTGGGTATTATAGGCCAAAAGATTTGGCCCTCCAAATAATTATTCTTGCAAGGCCTTAATTGATGCTGAAGAGGATTTAACCACTGTATGTCTGTGTGTAACTTACTTGTCTTCTCCCCCAAAAAAGAAAACGTATGAGTGGGCTCCTCGAAAATCACAAAGAATTGTCCAAAATAATGGTCGATAGGTCCGACGTATCAGATGGCTCGACCTCAAAGTAAGTCTGAAGCATATGTTACGATAGGTGAGTTCCCACTAACTGCGGCAAATGACAACATCCTTAAGTCAACACGGCCTCATATAGAAACAAAAAACCTCTTTTATACTTGTTTTCCATTATCTTAATTTGTTTTGACTCACACGAAGATGGTAGCGTTGTCACAGTAAATGTTATAAATGTTACTGCAGTGGCCTCGTCTTCCCATGAATCTCTTTTACGCGCCAATAAACCCTTCTGATGTTATATGTAGTTCAATATGACAAGCGTTTGTTGCGAAACCTAAGGACGTTTTCCCCTTAGCTTGTAATATGTGTAGAAACTCGTAGGTCCACAAAAGTCAATGCTTGTATTCAAGAATGGTCGTGTTGGTTGTATTCTGTCGGCTGGAAGGTTTCCCATCATTTGTAATAGAAGTTTGGGTATTGATCTTGAGCAGAAAATACAACTATAAACGATGCAGGTGCTTTGCCCCTTATCGGCCAGTATCTTTGCCGAGCAATTGCCAAGATAGTTTGAGGTTCAGCATGCCTATTGGGTGGGAGTAGGGTATTAGTACTGGATGCTTGACGTCATATTGTAAGGCAGATGATTCCAGTCGTCCACCAACGCGAATGATTCCGTCCTCATCGAGAAATGCTGTTAGGAGACTCTTCTTGGATACTTCATTATGTTTTTGGAGATGGATTATGTCATCTTGGAACTCCACCTCATGTATCAGTCTATGTAATTACAGTTTCCTGAGTTTGATCAAGTTCGCTGCTGTTGAGGAATGTATCTTGTGTACTTCCCATTGTCCGTTTTTGGGTCTATAGAATCGAAGTATGTATGGAGCGATGCATATTGCCCTTTAAAATGCGTTCTTGTGGTAGATTGTGTCCAAAATGTTACATTTTGAAGACTGAATATGTTCAGTGGTTGCTGATAAAGGGATGTCGGTTTTTGGGCGATCTGGTGATCTTTCGGATTTGAGTAGTCTTATATAATAGCTTCAGCACCTTGCAAAAATCATGGCCCATAAAACCATAGGAGATTCCCTTCCAATTATTAGTGCTCTTGACAAATTGTCTGTGTCTTTTGCTTGGAAGATACATGTCTCCATTGATGTTGTGCAGTCAATTTTTGTATTTGTATTCCAACGATGATTGGAAGTGTGATTCAGGAGATTCGTTTATATAGTTAATATGGACTATGGTCGAGTCTTTTCAGGGATATAAATTATTATTTTGAATATCCAGGTCAGTTTGTAGCGGGAGCATCCGCTAAGATGCCAGCTTAGCTGCATATAATTCCAATCTTAAGATTGTCGTTTGAAGTGATTACTTGGTTTTCTTTGATGGAGCTACTCTTGATTTAACACAGAGTAGACGTACTATAATCTCATTATTAATATTCACGGCTATTGCATATTCTTCTGCCCTATATGCCCTTCCCGAAGTATCTGCGAATGGTATTACACGATTTTTGGAACTTTATTAGAGAAAACATGTCTTGGTACCTTAATAGCATGTAGTGCCTTAACACCTTCTCGGTATTTTAACCGCGTTGTTTGCACATCTTGAGGCAATGCGGCATCACATTCGTACTTTAGTTGCCGTAGTTGTTCTAGAAATAGTTTAGCGGTTACTAGTTTAGTTTAGTTTTAAATGCATTTTATTATCTTAATCATTAACTCTTACATACTAACAAAAAATGCTTAAATGCTAGCTTAAAATTACTTAACAATCTTATACTGACTTACTGGCCCCACACAGGCACTCTAAGCTACTCTAAATTCTTATATCTATGTCTTTCGACTTTGTTTACATTTTATACTTATATATACTTATTTTCTATGCTTAAGGCTAAGAAAAGAATTAAACGACTTGTGCCATGATTCCTAACATTTCGAATAAATGGGCAATGTCTGAATATGCTCTTTTACTATCGATCCACTATTTTTTAATGCACAGAGAGTCGGATTTCGGTAGCCAAGTCATTCCGACTGTTTTGATGTCCTCTTCTATATTGTTGGTGAAGTCCAGCTTTATTTCTCTGTCATTGAGAGGTACGTTCTGATGAGTGATTCATGATTGGTACACAATTTTCGGAGTCTAAAACCAGTACCTGTCAATAACCCCTGTAGCTGCTATTGGTAGGGCCATTGTCAAACTATCCGATCCTGTCATTACATCATCAACATAAAAATCTCTTAGTACCACCTTAGAACCAAGGGGAAATTGTTACTGAGTATCCTTTGCTAGTTTTTGTTTGTTGCAAGATATGGTGCTGACCTGGTTCCATACGAACCTGTAATAGGCTTGAAGCATTTAAGTGGTTCGCTGGAGCTATCTCTCAACTAGATAAGTTGATATTTTGTGTCGTTTTTATATCTGCTGTAAAGACGAACCTTGGTATGCGAAGTCTCACTAGGATGGAAAAGAAATCATCTTGAATGGTTGGGCTCGATGCAAAGACAGCCCTAAGTTTTGTGGGACTAGTGTCACTATTTCTGGCACAATGATGTGGTAGAAAATAGAAGGGTTTGTCCAAATGTTTATAATTTATCTCTTCCATAAACCCAACGCGGCGATACTCTTGAATAAATTTAACATATTGCTTCTTAGGATCCTGTGAATTAACAAGTTTACATTCCAGCGAAATGAACCGTTATAGAGCTATATCCTTTGATTCTCCTAAGACATTTGTATGGTCTACGAATGGCAGGCTGACTATAAATCTTCCCTCAGAATTTCTTAACAAATTTTGATCAGATGAGTGTCACAGCGTTTTTCAGCAGATCTCACAACTCTCTCTAGTGTTGCTGACTCTTCCAACTTTCAAAACTTCTCTATTTATTGATCCAACTCTGCATATGCGATTCCTACATCCTTAACCTTTTCGGCAACTGTAGGACTGTATTTTGAAATGTAGACAAAGAATCTCCCAAATTTATTTGACCGACGGATAATAGGCAGTGGAATATCTCGGCTTCAATTAAGAACGCTGAGAATGTTGAATTCAGTGGTATTTCCCAATTCGATGTATCAAAGATTCTCGCAGGTTGGTTTGATGTTATCTTCGGTATTACATGCGCTCCAATGTTTGTGGAGAAGGTGTTGATACGTGATCGCAAGTCAGTGTTCCGTTTGCCCATTAAATATGTCAACCTTCAATGGTCGTTGTTAGAGTAGTTGTAGTGAAGCCAAGTTTTCCTATTATTCGTTCGGTGATGAACTGGAGTCCAGTATGGCCTTGCATCGCACTCAACTGATTGTCCCGACGGTTTGTTAACCTGACAATGGCAGATGACAGGAACACGTAGCTTTTATGTGTACGTGTACCTTATGTAGTTAAAGATGATCAGTTAAGTCCAAGGCCATACTAGACTCAGATTCCCAACTTGACTTAATCACCCAAGATGACTGAAGTCCCCAACCACCTGAGGTCTTCCTTGATCATGGCATTCCATTCCATTCACACAGAAGGTATAGATTTTATAGAAAGCTTTAGAATTTATAGTGGAGCTCAAGCGGACCCTCACTATCTCAATGTTATAACATCCCCTTGTTGCATACTGAGCAGTTTAGTGCTCAATGCTCTAACGATTTACTTTTCTCTCGTCCGACAATTAACCCATCTTTGTTGTCTCTGTTCCAAAAACCGCAAATGCTTTAGAAGGAGTCCGCTGATTTCTGCTCATAACATCAATGACATTGGGGTATACGAGTGTAAAGCCATATTGTGGTCATTATGTTAATATGCAACTCTTGCAACTCTTGGAAAAAGTTATTTCCAGCAAGATGTATAAGAAATTGCCTTATTATGTAACTTTGAAAAAATTCGACATCCAGGTTAGGCCGCGAAGAATTCTTAGCCTGAGCTCTTAATACGAGTATTTCGAAGCATTTCAGAAATGATTATTACTGGCCCGACCGCTAATGGCGCTATTGGTTCCATATAAGCCATATATCCCTCTGAAATATCTGCATCGTGCCCCATCTTAACCGAGCCACGGACTTAAGTTTATCAAGCCGTATTTATGCAGGTGCAATTATTCACTTATATGTACTTGATGTGGCTTAGCAACTGAAAAACGTTCGTATTTCTTCTTTCTTCTCATTTGGGCTTTGAACCGGTTCGATGGCAATTAAATTGCCAGAGAAGTCGTGGTGGACACTTGCAATGATAACGAATACAAAGCACAGAGTAGTGTCGTTAGCCCTACATTACCTCTATCAGACGTTAAGAAGGTGTATGCAAGGTGTTAAAGTATAAACGATTTCATTCAGTAATATTTTGGATTTAATCTGGATAGTATACGCGGACTATAAAGAACAATTAAAAATTGAAAATTATAAGAAGTAACTGTTACTGTTATAAGAAACTACGCGAGAGACATTTTGTTTCTAAATTTTGAATGAAGCAGGTCTTTGTCCACCACCATTAATTGAGCAGTCATAGCAAACCGAAATTACATTATACCTTGCCACAAACCTTACCAATAACCTTAGCCTATTTGAGTTTTAATGGCGAGTATGGGATTCTAAAATGATCTAAAATGATGATGGCTCCAATATGCCAGAAAACTTCAGGCGGCTCAACAAATTAGCCATATTCAAGGTAGTTCGCCGATTCGATCCAAAAAGCAAAGCAGTCGTAGTACGTGGTACAAATATGTAGCATTAGGTGTAATTATACGAATTGCATGATTCAACAGATGCAAAAGAAGTTGAATGATTCACTATGGCTTACAACGATGTGTTAATTATCACTGTCCGCAAGCGACCTATTGGCAAATTATTTCCAGATCGCTTTTCACCTTTCCCTGTACAGCTGTTTGCACACCTGATGATGCCGGTAATATTCTCGAAACCAGGGGGTTGATTGCGGCCGATGAAGGAAATGAAAAACTTCTTCTTCTACAGGATCTTGATATCAGGGCTTTATATAAATTACAAGTAAATAACCGCCGATTTTATTTTGTTTTCGGTTCTTTTTACAACCGAACCGAACTGGTGCTCTAATCTTCTGAGAATAATATCGGCATTATGGCAATCTAGAATGGCCAGTAAATAGCAAAAGTACTCTTTCTGCAACAACAACCTGTAGTTAAAACATCGACATCAGCTGCAGCGACAAAACATCAACAGTCTGGCGAAAAGCAGCAAAAGTCTACAACAACAACAAAACAGCAAGCAAAACCGTGCATCAGCAAGCCTCAGCGTTCAACATCTCCGTTACACCAACAATAACATACTAACTCGCTGTCCCAGACGCCCAGCAGTTCAATAACCCTTCAGCTGTTATATGATGAAATCATTTGCTTAAAGAACAAAATTGATAGTGAACTTCTAGACTTAAGGCCAAGGCCCATAGAATCCGTTGCGTCGGTTGCGTCTTGCGTCGACGTTATCGATTGACAGCTGGATAGAATATACACTTTGTTATGGAAGCAGGCCCATAAACAAAGGATATGACGGAACGGACGGATAAAGTAGATTTTCTTTCTACTTTTCAATCCGTTGGCGGTTTACACGTTCACACATTGAGGACCATACTTTCACATATTGAGGCTCATGCATTCACAAATTGAGAGTAAGCACTTGCATTGGTAGAGACATTGAGAGAATGAAGAGAAATTGTCATAGCTTGAAAAGAAAACAAAATAAATTTTTCGCAGAACAGCTTGAAGAGAAAACACTCTCAGCAATAATAAAACGTCATCGACTATATTCTGGCAACATATGCCACGGATTCTATGGGACTGTCACTTCCGTCAAATACGTCAACGTCAACCTATCCGGCATCGTAACGGACGCAACGGATTTTATGGGCCGGAGCCTTTAGTCAGGTTGTGAGCTTGGAAAATAAGCTTAATAGGAGAGAGCAGAAACAGTTGGAGAATATCGTGCCAGGCGTGAAAAATTCCAACGCAAAGGAGAGTGTACAAACAATTTTTAATGATGCTTTGAACGTTCCCCTACCTTCAGAGGAGATCAGAAATTGCTACATGAAACGAATTAAGAAAAAAAATTCTTCATCTCCCAATTCCAGTGCATAACACAATGATGTCATATATGTTCATCTCACTTCGCTTGAAGCAAAGCAGAAAAAAATGCAATCTAAAAGAGTTGCTAAGAAGAAACTTAATGCACCTATTTTTGTCGGAGGCATTAAGAACAATATTTCATTAACTATCGTTTTACTAAATACACTAGGGCACTCTTCATGGCAGTGAACAAATGCAAAATAGAGAATAAATTTAAATACTTGTGGTTTCAAAATTCTCAAATATTGTTGAGAAAGGTCGATAATGGTTGTTGTTATTAAATCGTTTGATAATCTAGCAGCAATCTAAGATCAACAACATGGATGATTTTTTTATTTTTATTTATTTATTTCTTATTTCTTATAATTAATATTTCATATAATTATTTACAAATTCAAATGACTTTTAAATAATAAGAAATTTGATTAACATTCAGTATTTTAAATTGAAATAGAATTGAAAGTCATCCATTACATCAATAAAATAGGAATGATAAATTATTTACTGGTGGGGTGACCCTTTTTTATAAAATTAATATTAATTCAAAATTCAAAAGCTTACAATAAAAAAACAAAAACTGGTGGAACAAAAAATATTTTTAAACCAAAACGTTAAAAGCAAGAGCTTCAATTTGATTAAGATCAAATGTAAAAAGCCAGCATTTTACTCTTTTTAGAAAGGTAGACGTAAATGATATTGTTCTAGTGGAAGCAGGAAGTTTATTAAACAAACGAGTAAATAAAACAGTATAAAAATTACGAAATGCAGAGGTTCGAAAATAAGGAATGCAATGAGTGCAAGACAGATTTCCACGGAGATTATGACTAGAAATTAAACGAAAATTTCGGTTACCGGACTTCATATAGAACATTTTCAACACCTTAAAACAGAACAAATGGCGAATAGGAAGGATTTTCAGATAACAGAATAACGGAAAACTAGAATGTCTAGCAGGTTTACGACAAATTATTCTTATAACATATTTTTGTAATATCAACAATGATTGACTATTACTTAGATACACACCGCCCCAACAGGCAAGTCCATATTTGTTGTTTTTGATATCACAAATAACAACCTCACTACTGAAACCTTTAGTTCGACTTGTTACAGATTTTTCAAATGTATTTTAAATAATAATCCTTTTTTCATTGTGCATCAGAATATTCGTAGTCTGCGTGCAAACTTTGATTTACTTGTTGCAAATCTTGAAACCTTTGAATTTTTGCCTGAAATCATATTTGTTTCCGAAATTTGGATTTATTCCAACGAAATTGATGACCATAAAATTCCTAATTATAACTTTTTTCCGAATCCTAATGATTCCTATTCTGCAGGTGGAGTGGGAGTTTTTGTAAGAGATTCATTTTATGGCGATATTAAATATATTAAACTTTTAAGTGCAAACATCATACAAGTTTCTTACACCATATTTAATTATAATATAAATTTTTTCTGTGTGTTCATTCTCAACCTGTAAACTTATTTATTGATGAACTTTCAGATTTTCTGCGCATTCAACGAGCGGGTAATCTAGTCTTTCTAGGTGACTTTAACTTAGGTATTCTAGTTTCCAACCCTTTTTCAGATTTTTACCTTGCATTGATTACAAAGCATGGACTCATTTCTTTTATAAATGGTATCACTAATTATTTAATTTTATTCCTTCTAATAATGTTTTTGCTGTTAACCTTGATCTTGGCATAACCGACCATTGCATGACTGGCCTTCTTTTTGAAGGAATCAAAAATCAATCAAAAAAAAAATGGTACTTCTCGTCTAAAATCGATTTCTTTGATTTGAATAATTAACTGCGTTTTGAAGATTGGGTTGAAGTTTATAGTATAGATAATGCTTCTTTAGCATATGATGCAAATTCCAAAAACATATTAATTCTTCTAGCTTTACTGTTGTGCACAAAAAATCGAATACTAGACTTAAACCTTGGATCAATTACTCGCTACTCAAGGAAATAAGGCTGAGGCATAAACTCCAAAAGAAATGTCCTAAAAATCCACTAATTTCAAACAAAAAACTCATCTCGCTCGAGTATGAGCAAACAAGTTAATAGAGAAATTCGCAGTTCTCGTGATATCTACTTTCAGAACAGGATAAGGATGGCGAATGGAAATCGGAATAACGAATGGCATGCAATTAATAACATTGCCGGTCGTCATACTCTTGATACCTGTAAATCGATCACGTTAAAAAGCGCAAGTTCAACTATTTGGTATCCTACAGCCGTAGCTAATGTATTTAGTTCTTATTTTGCCACAGTTGGTCAGTCATCTTCTCCGTGTTACTTGTCCTCTTCTTGTTTCTCCTGAACAGAGTCCGATGATCTGGAGAATTTCGTCAGAAATTTGAGGCTGTGAACTTCTAAAAGTAATAAACTCCTTAAGGAATTCGGGTTCCTGAGGCAGCGATGAAATATCCAATTTAGTGCTAAAAAGAACTGCGTTAAATATTGTAAATATTTTAGCTCATCTATTTAACTCAAGTACCATTTCTGGGATATTCCCTGATAAATTAAAATGTGCAATAGTGATACCTCTATTCAAAAAAGGAGATAGGAGTGACAAAGCGAATTATAGGCCCATATCATTATTATCTCCTATCTTTGAAGTATTTGAGAAAACAATTAAGATACGTATTTTGCCATACCTTAATAGAATTAAATTCTTTAGCCCAATGCAGTATGGATTTAGATCAGGTCAGTGGGTTTTCGTCGTTTCATGTTTAAATGGTTTGAGTCTTATCTAAAGGATATAACTCAAATAGTCAAAATTGGAGACTGTGGATCTGGATCTGTGCTTGGCCCAATACTGTTTTTAGTTTATGTTAATTCTTTATTTTCGCAACCGTTTGAGGGTAAAATCACATTTGCAGGTGACTATGGAATTGCTTACACCTCGGCCAGCCCATTGCATTTAATTGCAAACATAAACAATGATGTCCACTTATTGAGGTATTGGTTTGCTACACAAAAATTAGTGATTAGCAATAAAACTAGGTTAATGTATTGTACTTTAGCATAGGTACGCAAGTACCGCCTGCACCTGATTGCGCTAGGTTTTCGTTAATTAATGATACGTGGCCTGAGCAAAGGTTTACACACTACAATTCCGAAATTGGCTGTAGTGGAGATTGTTTTAAAATTGAGAGTGTTGTGGACTTTAAATACCCAGGAGTTATTATTGACCAAAATATGAGTTGGTCCAGTCAAATTATTAATTTAAGACAATGCCTTCTATCATCTATTCGTTGTTTGTATCGTCTCAAGAATTTCTTTTCTATCAATACATTGAAAATGGTTTACTACGGCCTATTTCACTCGAAATTGCAGTATGACATTGTCTGCTGGGGAGGTGCCTATCGCACCAAACTTCAGCAGCTAATTGTCCTCCAAAAATGTGCTGTAAGAAACATGTGCAAAGTTAGTCGATTAACTCATTCTATTTATTTGTTTAAGACCATGAAAATACTGCCAGTGAGGCAATTACGAGTATATTTTTTCAAAGTTTTAAACATTTTTTTTATAAGAGGAGGATATCTTCAAAGTCCTACCTCTGATATGCATTACTTGTGTAGCCAAACTAGTCATGTTGTTAGTATCCCTACGTTTTACACTACATGTTTCAAAAGATTTTATACGATTGTCTCTTGTAAGCTTTTTAATACATTCCCTGAAGGAATTCGAATCATAAGGAATTTGTTCTCATTTTTAAAAAGTGTTAGGTCATGGCTTCTTATATTTGATCACAACGAAATTGAAGTTTTGTTACGTTCTATCATTTAGATCTCTATTATTACCTGAATTTATAAAAAAAATTGCTTGATATGAACTTTGTACGTCCCACAATATTTGAAGTATTTATTTTTAGTTTTGATGTGACATTTATTTCTATTTTTTCTTAAATAAAAAATGTCACTGCTATTCTCTTTTGTTGATGCAAGTAGCTATATATATACATCTATTGAAATTTCGATGGTTTTATATTACTATATTTTAGGAGACTAAAAAAACAAAAACATGCAACATTCATAACCCTTGATTCGGTTGAACCGCTTCCCAATATAGAAATCAAAGAGGTTTTATAGTTCTTTTCGCCCGCCATGTCGCTTGTATAGACTTTTGGGAGGTGAAGAAAACTCTTTTCGATTTACTTCTTTATTGTACGGATTCATTGATAGGCACCCAGGTGTGGAAACACTTGATGCAACATCTTCGCCGAAGTGAACTCAGATGTCAGCTAAAAGTGTGTATGAATACGCTCTAAGAGCACATGACATGAAAATTCTCGTTATTACCAACCATTATGTAGTACCTTAAAATGAAGCTAATAATCAGGAGTAAGTAGTTGTACCTACAGAATCTTAAGATTTTTCTATTCTTTTAACTTACCCGAAAAATAACGGCCTATCTCTTTCGAATAAGAAAAAAGAAGTTAATTGAAAAAATCTAATTAACCTTTATCGCCGCCATGTTTCATTTCATTTTATACTATAAGTTTTGAAAAAAGGGCATCTTGTCAATATCACCCTCGGCAAAAGAATGTCAAAGGCAATATTCTATCTTCAAGCAGCATCCACCACAACTCCAAAGATCTTCTTAAATGTCAGCACAACAACCACAGGGTAGTGCCTAGATATACCCTTTTTCATCTCCTTACAAAAGAACAAGGACAAAATCGTTGAAATTATAAAAAGGAAAAAATCCTTTCCTCTCCCTTATTTGCTTGGTTAAGATTATTTTCCCTTTTTTTTTTTATTCCTCCCACTGGAAAGCTCTGCCTTAGCCATCTCACAGGAAACGCTTTGAGGCAAATTAATTTACCGGCGACCCTTCATTTTGATGAGGATCCAAGCACCATACAAACGAACTTCCGTCGACTTTGATTTTCAGCGAGACTTTTCTTTAAAAAAAAAAAAAAAAACACAAAAACGAATGAACGTATCCTTGAAAGCAAAGGGACGCACTTGTCGTTTACGTTTAAGATATATTATTACTCGTTGCTTCCAGAGATACGATGACGAGCTATTAGTATGTTGTTGATAGCTAACGCAAGGCGTAGATCTAGAGGGCCTTCTTTCAATCAACCGACCGGACGCGCCTTAGGTCAAGTATCATTCAACCGTCTCAATGAAAGTCCTGGCGTATGTCCTTTTTAATTACTCTCTTCTTTGCTGGCAAAATAGCCAATAGGATCATAAGTTTCCTTTTCCCTAGGTTCTAAGAAAACGACATCGCATCAGGATGAAATTAAAAGCTGAAAATTGTCCATTAATTAGTTAAGAGGACAGACATGACGACGATTGAAACTCCTTTCAAATCGGCTTTTAAAAAGGACGCAAAGAAATTCAATTATTTTTTTTCCGATAAGATTACGAAATATGTCTCTTTGACTGGAAACTTGAAATATAATTCGATTCGCCTTGTTGCGATTAAAATGGTGCGTGTCCTTATCAGTTGGCTGACTTGATAAATTAATAATTTCGTAATTGCTTTCAGAATTGCTTTGTGTTCGTTCATAAAATTTCGTGGCTCTTATTTCGTTGAAACTCTAAAGCATCATATATTATTCAAGCTTCTCTTAAACAGGATGTCCTAAGCTCCTTGTGGATGATTGACGGAAATTCTGAATTGAAGCAGTAAACCAACTATTTCCAAATGTGAATCCATAAAAAGTTATGTCACCGTTGAAAGAGAGTCATGGGAGAGGTTCATAAAAAACGCTATTAGAATTCAAAAATTAACTTCAAAGGACATAATAAACAAGCAGGACAAAGAGATATGTTGTTTACATAAGACACTGAGAGAATTCGAGGAATTAAGACGTTTATTGCCAGGTAGCCAGGTAATTTGTTGGCTACAAGGACCAAGGACGAAAACTCATTAACTAAGATCAAAGACTGTTTACTTAAATAAAAAAAAAAAAGTTAAATAAAATAATAATGAGATAAAATGAGTAAAGTACCAAGTAAACAAATTTTTGAAATTTAACTCTCCTATTCTTGGCTGGTTTTGGGCTGGGGCTGGGAGAAATTATTTCAAATTTCCAAAATAATGGTCTCAAATTAAATAATTTGTTCCTCGACTTTACTTTCTTTTGAAATGAATACTTTCCAAACACCGTATATATCTGCAGGCCCTTTACATGAGGTTGGGCCAATTTTGGGGAAAGAAATTTACGTTTTTTAAACGGAAAATTACATCTAAGAAATATTTGTTGAAACACCATTCATAGACAATCCATAGACTAAGAGGAGCACTTGATTTGCTGGAGTGTCATTTCAACACATATGTAAAGATTACACTGCTCGCCCTTGTATTTGTTCCTCCAAGAGTGGTAACTCGCGAGGCAATAAATAACTGTATAGCTTGTGAAAGTTAAAGAACTGCGAAGATTTGTGTTTTCTAGGGCATATACGAGTGCTTTATTTTTCTAATCGCTGCAGTGTCTAGTACAACATCAGCTCCATCTCAACGATTTGGTAAACCAACGTCGAATTTTCACTTCGCAGCCTTGCTTAGTATCGTCGGTGTTTGTGTTTACTGTGTTTGTTTGTAATTATGACTAGGGAATTCAGGGTGGACGTAGCCAATATACGCTGGCTAAAAAGTAATCACTTTTCTGCGTACGTCCACGTCTGTTAGCACAGACCAGCTATTTTAGCACTTAGTGAAACACAGGTAGATCCCCGCCCACACCTCTCAATCACTCTGATCTGAAGCTACCTGGCTACGAACTAGTGCTATTATTCTTCTCTCACCGTGGTCTCGTCATGTGCCTGCGTAGTGATGTAGCTTACCAAACTCCACCACAATGTAGTCCCTGTTCCAACCCGGAATTCAATTTCATGTGGTTAAAATTCCATCTCCGTAAGCAAATTATCCACTACTGCTTTATTTACAGAAGCCACAAACTGAATGAACAGCAACTCGACCTTTCACGAGTTTGATGCGCTGTCAGACTCCATTCAAAGAATTGTGTCCCTGTATCCTCATACTGAAATCGTTATTACGGGCGATTTCAATATACACAATTCTGGTTGGCTTCGACATTCTGGACAGACATCACCCAAAGGACGGTGTGTTGGGATCTTCGCTGCGGAAAATAATTTGACCCAGCTTGTAAATGAGTCCACACACCAGACGTTGATAGTCATACCGCCAACACCCTGGACTTGTTTTTAACTTCGCACCCTGATCCTTTGATGTGCTCTCCCCTCTAGGCTCGTCGGACCATTATGTCATATCAGTTAATTTCTGGTACACACACCACACAGTTAGAGACAAGATTCCTAAAAGAACCGTATGGCAATACGAGAAAGCCAATTGGAGCGGACTTAACAACTTCGTTAGGAATTTTAACTGGTCGTTATGTTTCCTTGATAACGACGTGAATGCCGCTGCTGACATGATCACAGAAAATATTCTTTTTGGAATAACATGCTTTATCCCTCATCGGATGAAGAGTATCAAACCAAAAGAAAAGGCATGGTACGACTCGAGTTGTAAAGAGGCTGTCAGGGTTATAGAACTCAACCTATATAAATCCGCTGGTCCAGATGGTATATTTCCCCTTCTTCTGAAGAGCTGTTCTTCCTAGCTGACCAAACCACTGCGTAAGCTTTTTCATCAATCCTACTCTTTAGGACTCTTTCCGAGCAGATGGAAAACAGCATTCGTCCAGCGCGTCCCTTAAAAAACGCGAATCTTCTTCCCTCTCTTCCTACAGACCAATTGCACTTACGTCCCTTCTCACCAAGGGCATGGAAACGCTGATAAATCGTCAGCTAATGAAATATCTCGAAACACGAAAACTTCTAAATGACTGGCAGTATGGTTTTCGTAGCAACAGGTCCACTGGAGATTTGATGGCATGTCTCACCGAAAAATTGAACAGAAGCATACATCAACCTGGCGAATACAAGATAGTTGCTCTTGATATTTCTAAGTCATTTGACAGCGTTTGGCATCAGGCTCTTTTGTCGGCAATGGGTGCTTTTAGGATCGATTACTCCCTTCTTCATCAGATTATAAACTACCTTTCGGAACGTTCAATTCAAGTTGTCTTGGATGGTTTCAAATCTGATATTCACAGATATTCCATTCTGTCTCAGACACTCTTTTTAATTTTCATCAACTATCTCTTGTCTGCTACTTCTAATCCGATATATTCCTTTACTGACGACAATACTCTCTACTTTTCATATTCGTTCCCGGACTCACGTCCCTGCTCTTCGGCTGTAGAACGGGAACGGCAGCGTATATTAAGCTCATTAAATTCTGATATTAACAGCATAACTAATTGGGGAAACACTAACAGTGTAGAATTTTATGCTTCCAAAACACAATGCTGTCTGCTCTCGTTAAAGCGGAATTTGAACACCCACCCATTATCTATGAATGGCACTTGCATCGTGGCAACCAATAAACTTTCCACTCTCGGTATGTATGTCAATGAAAACTTACGTTGGAATGACCACAAATTCGGTGTCGTCAAAAATTCTGCAAAATGCCTAGATTTCCTCATGCGATGTAAGAAATATTTTACCCTCTCTGATCTGACCACAATAAATAAGGCATTCATGAGCCCACAATTGGAGTATAATGCCCACATCTGGTCAGGTGCTCCTAAAACATCTCTGCACTTGCTCGATAGGATTCAGAACAGTGCGATAAAACTCATTGGTGATACTAACATCAGTCAATCAATTGACATCCTCGAACACCGACGTAATGTCTCCTGTCTCACTTTGTTTTATCGCTACTTCCACCAGCAGTGCTCCATTGAAATCGCCAGTAGCATTCCGCCCATTCAAACTTTCAACCGCAACATCAGTCTCTCTATGAATGCTCATCAGTATACTCACAAACCCACTTTCGGACGTACTCTAAAATATTGTGATTCTTTCCTAAGCCGTACAACTCGTTTATGATATGCCCTGGTAGTTACAACTTACAAACATTTAAGAACAACTTGCATCGGCACCTGTCCTTTCTTTCACTCTAAATTTCCTTCGCCCGCGCTGTGTACAGACATTTTAATGATCCGCAATGGGCTGGCTTCCAAATCGGAAGGTTCGGTGTTCGAATCCCAGGCTCGCCCGAAAGACGTGTCATCCATCCAACGAAAATCAAGCCAACTTCCACTAAGAATTGAGTCTCCCTATTAAATGTTGAATGCCACCCATGGAGCGAAATAACCAATGAGCCCAAACATATTTCTTTCTCTCTCTATCCCATTTTCTAAAAAACTTAACACACGAGTGTATTTGTACCCACTTGAGTGTTAAGTTCTTTTTTTAAAAAAAAAAAATATGGAGTGAAATCTACGACCATCTTTATCCAAGGAAATTTAGGCAACCGATTTTCAAAACTGCAACAGATAGCTACATAAATGCTCTGCGTTTTGCCCTTTACCTACAATTCTATCTGCAGAATTCCGGTCGCCAATTAAAGAATGAATGCTTTTCGGAAAGAATTGGGCGTTATTGTTTATGTGCAAAATGCTTTTTTCTATTGAAACAGAGCACTCAGACATAATACTAGCCCTAATTGTGCTGCTGTGCCTAGAGTTCCAGCACCTATCACATCAAGCGCCTAGTAGTTGGAGCCTAATGCCATCATTAGCCAAACACTCAGTGCGGAATTTTTACGCGGTATCATCAGGGAGGGCAGTCATAGCTGAAAGGCTTCTACCTTCTAAGAGGCGTCATTTAATTTACCTGCAACCTGTGCAGCCTTGCCCCTATAGTTATGCTCACAATAATCCCACCCGTCGAAGAAAGCCCCAACAGAGAATGCAAGCATTGCCAACGCGCTTTCGAGCTTTAAAAGCGCAGCTCTGAAAATTGCCTGTCAATGTCAATCAGCGACCTCTTTCCTCGCGATCGTATGTTACTAAAAATTCAGTAAATTTAACCAATTTCTGGTACAAAAATCACCGATTACGTTTAGAGCAGCCTGCCCTTAAGAATGCAAAGTCATAAGGGGAGATTCCACATTATCTGTCTAAGTGTAGACATTAGAACTATTGACAGAGTTAAGCAGATAGTCAATTCATTGTGAAATAACACTTACGTATAGCATATAACAAGTAACTGACCATTTACTGTCTTTATTTCGTAACATGTTCATAAGTATGTATTATTAGTATCCAATGGCATCTACATTCGGTAAGCTTCCAACCACCGTCAAGAAAAGTATTATTCATAATAAAAACGCTAAAAGGAATTGTACCCTGGAAAAGGTTAAAAGCCAAGGCGTCAATAAAAGTGTAACGTATCAGAAGACCATGGAGAAAGGAAAATTGGATCAGAGAAAAAGAGGGTGATATCATTTCCTACGCCTTCCTTTATTATGGTATTGATATTCGTATTGAGTCCATATTTCTAATCTTCAGATGAACCTTTATGGAAGTAAATGAAGTGTTCACATCTTAAGTTGGCTGCAGATCTTCTTCGAACAGAAGGAATTGCAGCCCTATCTTTTTCATGTTGGTATTACTTGTATAAAACATCTTTTAAATCCATGAAAACAGCTGAGGGTGCCGAAGGTATTGCCTATGCTTAATAGCAGAGTAATCGCTGCACAAAAACTGTCAAAGATTACCTTCAAAATGGTGTTCGGTACGCAATACTTTGATCCATTGTACTGGATATAATTCTGATAGGCATTAATAATTTCAAAACTCTGACTCAAAGCAATGAAGATGATGTAGTCGTAATAGCTATGAATGTCGCATTAATGGACGAATTTAAAGATGCCCTAGATAAATAGGCAACTGGTGCCAAACTGAGAGTTTAACGTTTAACCTTACCAAAATGGAACCACAAGAACATGCAAAAGAAGTATTTAAATCACAAAATGGTGTGAAAATCGATTTTTCAAAAGAAATAAAATACTTCGAAATAACTATTGAGTCAGGACCATAACTGAAGACCATACCTGGATAGAGCCAGTTGCAATAAGCAATGGAGACAAAAATCACATCGATTTGTATCACCATCTCCATCCCAATAATTACCTATGCATTGCTTGTAATTATGCCTAATCTATATCCGCTCTGCCTTTATTTAAAAAGGTGGACGACTAGCCTGCGATAGCTTTGCGGGTGTAAAACGCGATTGTCAGACAGCCGCACTAAAAGTTCTCCCACTACTCTAACATATATGAACGATATAAAAATTACGTTTGCAGGTGCGCTGAAGCTTTTTCACAAACCAGTTAGATACATCAACATCCTTGGAAATTTTCAGTGTAAGTCTCACCAAATCCATTTCAATCACCAAATCCAAATTATTCATACATTAATCTCCCAATCCAGCTGGTTAACTAATTATTCGAAAATGTTATGTGGGGGAAGGAATAGGGATTTCAGACGCGTCTGTAAACTATACGGCGCACATAAGAGAATTATATTCCAAGCGAATGTTTATGCTATCGAACCCTATTCCTGAAAATCGATCGGAAGAAACCTCCGAAGACCACAAGTTCATATATTACTCTTTACTTTAAATCTTACCTGATTGGGAACTGTCTGCAGAGCTCTTGGAGAATTGCTCCACTTTAGAAGAAATTCCTGTCAATCCTGGTGGCGAACGACGAAAAATGCTATCCAGAGCATCACTCCATTCCAGATCTTCTCCTCTTTTTGCCAACTCATCATTGAGCTCAATTCTGCCTACCATTGGCTGGGTACCCTCACTCGGTTCTGCTTGCACATGAATGAAAATATATGAAAATTACTGTTAGTAGATACTAGTGCCTTAGTGTCTTTATTTGATTTGATTCTGTCGTTATCATTTCCACTGGCGCTGGCGCACTAAAAACAGCCAGAGCTTCTGATTGGAAGACACTGCTTGTGTCCGGAAGAAATGCTAAAACTCGTCCTCTTCGATGTTATAAATCTATGTGGGCAGAAAGTGACTTTTTTTTTTGTTATAATTTACACGCATTCAACGGATATGAATACCTTTAAAATGGTTGCACACAACGCAGGCGAAGGATAATTAGGTAGAACAGAAAGAGAGGTACCGATGAACGTTGGTTTTAAATGTTTGAAGGTTATAATGACTAGGAATGTTGGTATCGAAAAAGGGAAATTTTCATCCGTAATTATAAAATCGGGCCAGTAAAACTGTTAGAATATAGTAAATATTTATCTGGAAATTGAGCTAAGCAATGGCAAGGACAAAGTGCAGTATAATTTCTTGTGCTACAGTTGGTGTGACACAAAGTGCACCTATAATGATATATTGTAGATTATTGTAATTTGCACTACGCTAAAACTAATGGCATCGTCTCTCTGTCTCTTCTGCCAAATGCTAGGATACACAACCGATATCCAATTCTTCTACAGGCTTCCTAGCCTTTAAGTAAATTGTAATAAAACCAAATGCACGTTTTCAACAACAACATCCGCGATCGATAGCTACAGTCAACTACAATTTCGATATAGCAAGAGATTCTACCTATTCCGTACGGCACCTCGCTTACTTACTGTCAGCTCTTCAACATAAGCAGAGATGCTTCTAGATGTACACAGATCCAACTGCGAAATCTAATAGCTGCACCAAGATGTGTCCAATTGGCAAAAATACGATTACTATTCTGGCTCGACATATAGCTAATATACAACAATGATATAGCTAAGAGTAGAAATAATCCAGGTTCGCGACTACTCTCTGATTACAAGATCAAGTCGCGGAGGATGACAGAAGACTTAGTCTACAAAATAAGAAACAGAGTGATCGTGATTGTCGGATATGCAAGACTGCGATGTTCCATCTAACGAGCCTTCAGGTAAGGATCATACTTATGAAATCTCCATAATAAGGCATGTCCCTTTTGCTTACAACTAAAAGATTCTACAATTGACCCCGGTTCTACTAAATACTCGTAATAAACTAAACGGAATGCTCAATATTGAAGAAGGCGTAAAGAAGTTATCATTTAACTTAAACCCTTGCAGCAGCAAGCGACCCAAATCCCAATTTTGACCTTTGTCACATCTCTTAACTAGGAGTAGCTTAATAGTTTTTTCATAGTTTTTTTTATTTATGTATTTTTGAATTAATGTATTAATTAATTCATTAATTATAGAATAATGTTTATATATATAAAACAAAAATCTTAACAAATTATGAGATATTTCTTTAACATAAGGTAGTAACAATTTTTTTAAATCCCATTGCACAAGTTTAATTTTTTATTCCCAGAGGCAATTCGCTTAACGATTTCAAACCGCTATACAAAACCATATTCTGTGTCCTAGCATCTCTATAAAATTGTAGACGGAAATCAAAGTTTGTCCTTAACCTGTACGGTTATGCCATGACAAATGGTTCGGCACCAAGTTGTATTTCATTTTAAAAGTGAACACCAAAACATTGAAGAAAATTGTTTTGACATTCATCCATTTCTTTTTTTACAATAATTTTTATATTTAATAATAAATACACTGGCGATCACTAGGATGAGGCCATACATTTTGCAATCGATTTTCACTCTTTATACCTGTTTGAAATGTTGTACCCGCAAACTTTTAATACCTCTGAACAGATATTTTCTCAAAAGGAAATCAGATAATTAAAGGGTAAATAAGAAACGACCGTTTTAATTTCCCACGATCAAATAATGACCTTCTTGAAAAGCGTATAAAAAGATGCACCACTAGGATGAGGCCATTGCGAATATTTCGTTGCAGGAGTTCACATCAACGAATTTTTTCAAAGTTTTGTTAAGAATATTTAAAAACGCGTTGAAAGGAACTGTTTTTATTTAGTTTAAAAAAAAAGGGTTCCGGACAGCGACAGAAAGAGGAAAAATAGATACTTTCAATGAGTTAGGACTCTCAGGCCGAGAAATTGCAAGGAGGCTTAAAAGAGGCAAGACTTTTGTAAACAATTATCTTGCGGATCCACAAAACTATGGGAAAAATCAAAACGGATGCACGGCAGAAGCAAAAACATTGCGAGAAAAGCGGTTAATTGTACGGCGTGCCTCATATTCTACTCTACCTGCGACTAAAATAAGGGCCAACAGCGGAGTATCAGCCAGCATAGCAACGGTCCGAATAATAATACGAAAAAGTGGTCTTATACAGAGAAAAAAACTTAAAAAGAAACCTGTTTTGAGGCAAGAACACAAGAAACATCGAATGAATTTTGCAGGAGAACATGTCGCTTGGAGCAGTGAATGGAAACGCGTTTTCTTTTCGGATTAAAAGAAGTTTAACCTTGACGGGCACGATGGTTACAACTTTTATTTCCATGATCTAAGAAAGGAGGAGCTTATTTTGACAAGATACCACAGCCGTACATCAGGTGCAATGATGTGGGGAGATATGTATTACCTACTATGGCACAATCCAGTTGGAGTTTTTGTCCACAACAATGAACGGAAAAAACTACAAATGTTTGCTGGAACGGTCATTTCCCAAAGGGAAAAATATTTTCGGACCCTTGCCTTGGTCCCAACAAGGCAATGCCCCCATCCACACTTCCAGGGTTGTTAGAAGAACTTTTGTCATGGCCGCCCTATTCAACGGACTTAAACATAATCGAAAATGTTTGGGCATGATTATCTCGTAAAGTGGATGAAACCGGAAGACAATTTGAAGACAAGGACGCGTTAATCGAAGCTATTCGTGATGCCTGGGCCCAAGTTTCTCTTGATTATTTAAAAAAACTATATGATTCTATTCCAAACTGTCTTATAGAGGTCATATCAAAAATGGCGGTCATACTCATTATTAATGTAGAAAAACATAATAAATAAATGTTTTAAAACCATAAAATGTAAACATTTTATTCATTTTTTCCTTTCTTTCGAAGATTTTGCATGTGGCCTCATCCTAGTGGCGCTTATACGCTTTTCAAGAAGGTCATTGTTTGGTCTTGGGAAATTCCAACGGTCCTTTCTTATTTACCCTTTAATTTTATGACTTCCTGTTGAGAAAATATCTGTTCACAGGTAGTAAAAGTTTGCGGGTACAAAATTTCAAACAGGTATAAAGAGTGAAAATCGATTGCAAAATGTGTGGCCTCATCCTAGTGATCGCCAATGATGTATGTAAATGACAAGGACTGTACAAGATTTTTTTTCAATATTTCAACTTTTATTCCCTCCCTTACAAATCCTTACTCATATCAACTCCCTTGAATGCGTTTTAAAAACCCAAATCCATTTAACCCCCCACTTGACTTGCTAACCGTGCAGCTGTGCCGTCTTAAATTTCCAACAACTCATCACAAAAAAAAGCAAATACAACTCACTAGAACCTCACTTAAAACCTATTCAAAAAAAAAAAGCCCGTCACACCTTAAAAACAAAGCGCCTAGAAAAAAATCACCCTCTCAACGAAAATTCATTAAGGCACGGAAACATCGGCACTCTAAAGTCTAAGAAAAAAAACTTAATTGGAATAATTAATTTACTAAAAAATCCGTCATCAGATTACTGGTTAACATAAAAAAAAAACTTAAAGATAAAAAAACGTTAACCAAAAAAATATTTTCTCTTGAAAAAAAATCTCAGCTGACAAAACTTGCATCTGTTAACCCTTCACCAAGAAAATTTATCTACACCAGACTGTACTACAAAAAAAAATCTCTGGGGTGACATTTAATTTTTTGGGAAAGGGTTTTTATAATTTTTTTATATTCTTGTTTGATTCCGAGGGGTAATTATAATGCACACGCGCCACAATGGCACCCTCGTGTTTTTTTCTGTGTGTTGCCTGGCAGGGTGAAATGCAAATTCATTTTTTTAATCAGATTCAAAAAAAAAAAACCGTGTTGGAAAGGTTTTATTTTTTTAGACTCTCTGCGGCGGAAAGGGTTTAATATTTCAAATTTAAATGACAAAAAAAAAACCAGCTCAACCCAGATACGATACTGACGCGTGTTATTCTAAAGAAAAAAAAATATACATATCTTGTACATAAAAAAAAAATACTCTTCGAAACGGTAATTGCGAAATGGAACACTGGTTTATTTGGAAAGGTGCAGTCTGTGTCAGGATGGATTTTATTTGCATTACAATGCCACGAAATGTGACATCAAGCCATGATACGGACGATTCTTTGTTGTGCGAAATTCATAAGGGAATTTGAAACCAACATCCATGACAGAATGCATGAAGAAGGTTTGGAATTTAAAATGGTTTAAGCGATACCAAATCACATGGATACGCAATATTTGGAATTCTGTGGGAAGACTGAAGCCACGCGCAGCTTAATATTATTTGAATTGTTTAAATAATCTCACTGATGAGGGCGAGTAGTTTAATGTTTTTTTTTTACAATTTGGAAATACTGCATCTAGTATTTGTTCTTTATTTGATTATGTAACAAATTGCACGTTAAAATACCTCGGTATGCTACAAGTGGATAAAACGATACTACACTGTTCATATTGATCATTTTTCTCCAGGAACCGTTTCGGTTATTCTTCGTGTCACAGAAGTGCCATGCCAGAGGAGTCCTTTATCACAAAAATCGACTTCCGCTAAGGCGGAAGGGTACTCGCTTACAGTGAATAGTTAAGGGACTTAGGTTATAAACTGTACAATATAGGACCAAGCCGCAGGAGCGAATACAGATTTTGACTCAAAATGATGATTGACTCACAACTCCACGGAGAAATTGCATTTCGGCAAGTTGTTGTCGCGATTTTATTCATTCGACCTCTACTAAAATATCATAGACAGAGGTGAAAGTTGGAGCACTCATCAAGTCGAACACCGATGGCAGAGGAGGCCTAAGGGTATTAAAATCACTAGCGAAAAGCAGAAGACAGAAATCAGAAATCTTTATACATATTATTGAAAAATGGTGTTGAGAGTAAATCAAGCCTTTTTGCTTCTATAAGAATTGAAATAAAACACGGTTTTATCTGATGGTAAATTTAGTTAAGCATTTAAATGTGGACACGGTCCCTACACTTCGAGGTTTGGAATAAGAAGAAAAATATTATACAACAACCGGAAGGGTTAAAAGAAAGAAAATGATATTTGGAACAACTTAAGCAAAATGTAATGGATTAAAAGAACTAGTATAAAGAATTAAAGTTAAATAAATTAAAGAAGTAGATTGTTATAGCAATATAAAGTTAATTTGAGTATTCTAGGTTTAACAAATAGTTTGTGACACTATGTTTTGAACTCAACTTCAGATACATGGCTTTTCTAAACTTTAGCGAACCATCTCATCAATAATGCTCTAAACATTTACTCCAATTGCCTAAATAGTTTGCGGTTTTACAGCTTAAAACAAGGACTTTAAATACCGATTTCAATAGCCAATTCACTACTTCGTTTTGCAGCACAATGTTGGCGTTGAATCAACACGCCATAATGAAAATCTTTGTAAACTAATCTTTTCATGAGCAACATGACACCTAGGGTCATTCTGCTGGAACCACATATCGTTCGGATTAATGTCCATATTTTTGGAAAGGTATAGTTTGTACGAGTACTCACTGATTTCAACGCGAGCGCCGACCTCATTTTTGAAAAAATATGGATCAATGATGGCACCAGCGTAAAGACCACACCAAATAGTGCGCTTTTTCGGGAAGTACGAGTACTTTCGGATTTAGCGGAGTATGAATCAACAATTTCACAATCTATTAAACCGGATATGAGCCTTGCCACTAAATACGAATTTTAGATACAAATAAGGATCGACTTCAACCTGCTCAAGAGCCATGAGATGTAGGGGTGTGGGCTGAGATATTTTCGCAAAATATTTCCGATTATGGACGGACGAAAGTCAGACTGTTGCTGTTGACACCTAGAGGGCACGTCTATAAATAGACTTAAACAATATTTTCAGTTGCTGACCATTTCGCAAAAAATTTTGCTATCATGCAAACAAAGAAGTGAAGTTAATCAAAGACAACAACAGAAGTGCACACGTGGTGAGAAATCGATTGTATGGGAGATCTAGGAACAACCGCGGAAATATGGAATGTAAAAAGAAATAAACAAATACAATAGATGGTGCAAAATTGAAATACTATAGAAATATAAAACAATCAAAGGCAAACTAGGAAAATTCTGAACAGTGTACTAGGCAAAAGACGTTAAATCTGGACGATGTGTTCGTGAAAAACTTTAATATGTTTATAAATCCTTTTACCCCTTATTCCTAAAGAGCTCGATTCTACCTCGGCTGTTCTGCGCCATGTGTGTCTCCGGCGCCCCGCTGCGCTGCCTACTTGGGTAAGCGGATTCCAATGCATTGCGTACTTCGCAATGGAAATGTTTTCGCATCGTATGGTGTGTCCAATCCATTTCCACTTTCTCCTCCTTATGGTAATGTCTATACGTTCTTGGTCCGATCTCTGATAAATCTGTGCATTAGAGATGCGATTGGGCCAAAACAATCTCAAGACGATTCGTACATACACGAATGTTTGCAACTTGCGTCTGGTAGTGGTGTCCATATTCCGAGTACTGCACACATAAAGCAGTACTGTTACTACGTTATAGTGGAAATGTCGCTTAAGCTTAAAACATTGCTATTCCTTGTCTTGCCGCTTCTGCTGCACACACCCAGTTCGGTGCCATCCCGGTTAGCCGAGACCGCATTTCTTAAATTCAATTTTCTCAACCTCCTGTCCGGCAATGTTAAGTTGAGCGCGGGTGTTGAAAGTGATAAGGGCTTTTATTTTAGCTATGTTTATTTTAAGTCCCACTTTGTTTGCCTCAGATTCCAGATTGTGCGCCATCAAATGAAGGTCCGTTATCCGATGTAGAAAGTAGGAAAACATCGTCAGCGTAGTCAAGGTGTTTAAGGTAAGATGCCATTGTCCATCGAATTTCACAGTTGCCTTCCGTCAATGCTGCGCAGAGTACATCGCTGATAACCACCAAAAACAATAATGGTGACAGTATACACTCCTCACGTACTCCACTTTGGACATCGCTCATCGCTCAACGTTTGATTGGCCAACCCCATACGATTTCATGTGTTTTAATTTTTTTGCGTCGCTCACTGCGTGGCCGCAGCCTAAAGCCAACCATATAGCATCTCGATTCATACTGTCGATAGCCTTCTCGAAGTCTATAAACAGTTAATGTAGCGGAGGCCTGTACTAAACACATTGCTCTATAATGATCCATGAGGTATTTACGTGTTTGATGTAGGAGGATCCAGCACGAAAGTCTGCTTATGTCTCGGAAAACTCGGGCCATCGTCTAAGTGGTTTAAGACCGTAGAAAAATCCGAAATCAGTGAGGTCCTTGGTTATTTTGTAGACAGCGCTACTGTCACACCTGCTTGCTGCTTCTTCCGCCATTGAAGCCAGTGTGTTGGTATACTGACGCTTGTCACGTCTTTCACTACGCTGCACTTCGATTGCTGTACGCTCATCGATACGTCTCCAGTTTTCAGCCGAAAGCCATGTGCGGTGACTTTTCTTCTTTTACCGACATTTATGGTTACCCCAGTTGGAAACACATTTTTCACAGCCGTCCAGTAGTTGTCCACGCTATTCTGCGTTGTGCTGCTGATTGCTTCTGTTTCTAAAGCAAGTTGGTCCCTCAATTATTGGCGCACTTGCGGATCCCTGAGCCTATCGTATACCTGGTTGTTTTGAGCAAGTTTGAGCGGTTGCTGGTGATGGATGTAGTACGAACGTGTATATGAGCAAATACAAAATACAGCGTGCCTCCAATGACTAGGCGGGTGGTATTGCAGAAATCCACAAACCGCTCACCATTGTCATTCTATTCTCCAAGGCCGTGAACTCCCGTCACATGTTGTCGCTACTCAAGGTACATGTATAGAGGTAATATACTCCGTGCAAATATTTTGATTTCGTTCTGCGCTTCTGTCAAATTCTCTCAATACAGCCGCCGTCTGCGACATAGTTAGACGAAAGAAACTTTGTTTACATTGGTTATATTTTATTTAAAGTGAATACAGAAGCCTAAAAGTGGTAAAATACGCTGCGCAGTTTTCGGGTGTTCTGTGAACCGTAAATAACAGTAAAAATAAAACAAAATGTGCAAGCGGTGGGTTTTTTTGTGCCGTCGAAAAGGTAAGTCCAACACGAAAATAGCACGAATTTGTTCTAAACATTTTGAAAAAAGTGATTTTGTGCCAAAGAACGCACTGTATGAGCAATATTGAATATCTTTAAGAACAAGATGTCTCAAAGAAGACGCAGTGCCTTCCGTTTTCTTGCCATTTCCGAATGACAAAAACGAAGCAAATTAAATATTATACTCGTTATTCAGGTATACTAACATCAACTAATTTTTTATTTTAGTGATCCAGTAATTGACAAGGAGAATATAGAGCTGGAAGTCCAAACGGACGATTTATTACTATCGAACAATGCCAATTGCGAGGAAGCAACTAAGTTAGTCTGCGGATCGCAAATTGAACATACAATGATCAATTGTAGTACGCAAACTGACGAACTCAACCCTACATATTCCCAGTAAGTAAATCATAGATTAAATAAGTGTTGCGCGCTAAAAAAGAAGTTCAACTCATAGGTATGGTATGTTTGTATTTTGCAGATTACTGGAACAAATAGCAGAGCTGAAAACTAAGATCTGGAAACAACAAAAAGTCATTGACTCCGTTGGCCATTTTCTTGCCAATGGGCAAATATAGAAATTGGAATGCCCTCACAAGCGGGTAAAATTTTCTTCTGAAGATATTGCGAATGCAATAGCCATACATTGCTGTTGAAAAAGCAGTATCCTCTTATAGCCGTAATTACTTTGAAAAAGCGGTACTCAAAGCTAGATGTGTATTCTGGAATAATTCAATCCGTGTCGGATATAATGAAAAACGTGGATATGGATGAAATTGATAGAATCTGTGTACTTTCATTTGACGAAATGAAAGTCAAAGAAAAAATAGTGTACGGCAAATGCAAAGATGAGAAGCTTAAAGCAGCAAAATACGTTCAAGTGACAATGATAAGGGGCTTGTTTGGCAATCGGAAATAGTCAATTTTTTACCGTTTCGATCAACGGATAACCAAATAAATTCTTTTTAGTATTATCGAGCAATTAAGTGTGTGTGGCTTCAAAGTGCGTGCAATCGTCTGTGATCTTGATGGGACAACTCAAGGCATGGCTGCGTGAGCTTGAAATCACTGTAACAACATCTTTTTTCCGAAATCCAACGGATGAATCGAAGAAAGTATATGTATTTGCTGACGTGCCTCATCTTATAAAGCTCATCCGGAACAACTTTGTCGATAGTGATGGTTTCATTTTGGACGGGCAAATCATTTCCAAAGGAATCGTTGAAGAACTTATTTCAAAAAACAAATGATAAGTCTGATGTAAATATTGCATACAAAATGTCACTAAGGAATATGAATATTAAAGGTGCAGAGCGTCAAAAGGTGAAGCTAGCTACAAAACTTTATTCACACACGGTATCTCAAGCTAGTATGCGAGCTGGCAGTTCGGGTGATTTAAATTCCGAACGATGGCTTAAGTGTTCTGAATTTTTAAAACAGATATCAAATACAAGTAATTTTCTTTAAAATCAAATATTACAAACATATTTACAATTTCAGGTGAATGATTGGTTCGATTGTCTTAACGTAAAGGTTCCTTACTAAGCTAGTCGCGAAAGAGTTCAAGGTGTTGGAATTTCAGATTCGCTTCAATCCGAAGTCATCGATAAGATGACGGAAGTGATGCTTAACATGAGAGTATAAGGAAAAAATAACATGATGTCCTTCCAGAAAGGACATTAATTGAACTAAACTCGTCTGTTTTTTTATAATTTTACATCACTTTTAGGCATTACCATGGCGAATAGTTCTCTAAAACTTTTGTACCATGACCTGAAAACTGAATACGATATTTCGTATTTACTGACATACACGCTCAATCAATATGTTTTAGAGCAGTTTTTCGGAATGATTCGATCCAAAGATGGACTATATGATCATCCAAACCGGTTGGAATTTATGTACCGACTTTGGTCATATATACTTCAGTAGATGACACACCAGATTTGGAAGGTACGGGCTATTTAAGTAGCACCCTTCTAATTACAACCGGCGGATGAACTCAAATCTTTGCAGTACGATGGATTTTAACATTTGGCAGGCTACATTTGCCACAGGATCAAAAATCCGGATTTATCTATTCAAGATATGCAGCAAAGATTGTCATTTACTTGGACTAATCAGCTGACAGAGGGATTTCTTCAAAAACCTACATCCGAAATGATGGCTATTATGGAAAAAATTGAGACAATTTTTAAAAACTTTAATAAGAAATTTTCTTTCGGTCGCGAATGTACTTCAGAATTAAGCACCTTAATTATTCAATTGAAAATAATTTGACAAAAAGAAAAAGAAAAAGAAAAATGACAAAAACAATTTTATAAAATAATAGACATGAGTAACTTTATTTTGAACTTGTACTATAATATTTTCTTTTAAACATGGAATAATTTTGATGTAAACTTGTATATCAATAAATTGCATTTGCTATAGAGTGTCCCAGTTTAGCTTTTCGTCCTGATAGCTGAAGATTCCTGAAGTTATGGCAAACAAAAAACTTTATTGCAGGGGGTCTATTTTCACCCCCTCCAAGTTAAAGTGAGGAACCTCTGATTTCGAGGAAAAACTCCTTAAAAGGCCGTAGATTTCTAACGGATTCAGATTAAGAAACTGTTGTGCCCATTTTTCAAAGAAAAAATCAGTGTGCATAAAACACTAAAAATTCGTCGAGTTCAATGAAAGCTAGTCAAAATTATGACATTTTAAAACTAACATTTTGAAAAATCGCCGGACCAATTGCATCAGAAAAATGCGTTTATCTCGAAATTTTCAAGTTTTAGGTGACTTTTCAAGTTTTATGACTTTTCCTCCTACGAAAGTTATTAATAACGAAAGTTATTGCAAACCACTATTTTTTTCAGGCAAATGTCCATCAGTTCTTCCTGCGATTTTCCCATTGCTTCCTCTCGGCTGCTGAAACGCGTTCCCCGTAGTGGTTTTTTAACTTGATTGAACAGAAAGAAGTCAAGGGGAGCCAAATCAGGTGAATTCGGTGGCTGTCGGATGGTATTTGTTGCATTTTTCGTCAAAAAATTACGAATAATGATGGCACTGCGCGACGGTGCGTTATCATGGTGCAAAATCCACGAGTTTTATGCCCAAAATTCTGGTCTCTTTCGCCGAATTGCTTCACGCAAACTTCTCATAACGCCCAAATACTCGTAATACTCTTTGTTTACTGTCTGGCCTTCTGTCAAAAATTCATGATGCACTACACGGTTGTAATCCATGAAAACCGTGAGCATTGCCTTCTTTTTTTAACTGAAAACGACGTGGTTTTTTTGATCTCGGCTCATTTGGTGAACGCCATTCACTTGCCTGAGCCTGATGTCTGGATTGCGTGTCGTACTCATAAACCCACGTCTCGTCTCCAGTAATGATCCTTTTGATGAATGTGGGATCGGATCCAGCCTCGTAAATCATCTCTTTTGCGACCTCAACACGGTCTCTTTTTTGCATGAAATTGAGGTCTTGTGGCACCAACTTTACTGCTACCCGACGAAAACCTAAATCATTAACTAAAATGTCTTGGACAGATGGATCCATAGGCAATGTTCAAGTCCTCCGCTATCTCTCTGATGGTTAATTTGCGGTTATTGACCAACGTTTCTTTTACTTCATCAATGTTTTCGTCGGTTTTTGATGTCGATGGTCTGCCACTGCATTCATTATCGTCGATCGACTCACGACCACTGGCAAAGGGCCGTTTTTTTTAGAGAATAGTTACCGAAACACTTTTCCAACATTTCCACCATTAAATCCGTTTTTTACGCAAAATTGAATACGAGTACAAGTTCGTTGTTGCAAATTTAAATCCATTTCTAAAATTGTAAAAAATCGCCAACACACACAGAGATAGATGTACTCTTGGCTACGTAACTTTTGCAAATGTCAAGCTATGACGCTAAGATTTAGAGGGAATGTTAACAACAGATTTACCAACTCAAGTCGTAGTGGACTGGCTTCCAAATCGGAAGGTTTGGTGTTCGAATCCCAGCCTCACCTGAAAGACATATCATCCATTTTTTCAGTTAACGAAAATCAAGTACGAGTAGTTGACTAGAAATCAACAACAAGCCAACTTCCACTAAGAATTTAGTCTCATTAAATGTTGGATGCCACCCATGCCAAATAACAACTGAGCCCCAACATCTTTCTTTTTCTCCCTATCCCATTATCCAAAAAAACTTAACACATGGTGAGGGATTATAAGTGTATTCATACCCACTTGAGTGTTAAGTTCTTTCAAAAAAAAAAAAAAAAAAAAAAAACTCACATCGGAACAATGGGAGCGCCACACGGTGGATCAAGGAACTTTTTGATCAAGGTGGTATAACCGTCAATATTCGGTCAGTGTGAGGTTTCCAGGATATGACGCTTCTTCTCGCAGCTAGAGTTAGCATCAATCCTACCGAGCACTTACAGCTGGCTTTCCAGACTTTGTGGTATTCCCTAGCAACGAACCATCTTATCTCACTCAGCCCCAGGATGTCCATATTATGTACTTATATCCTGTGAACTCGAGGAATAGGATCATTGTCCTTATTCGATAGCCAAAGCTAATCAACAAGCTATCTCTCCGTATCCTAGGCGTTTACTGTCGATTCATAGTAGTTGTCTTTTTTACGATTATGGCTAGCTTGGTCATAGACCAACCGACACTTATCCTGTTATATGGCGCAGAAAACTCGCCAAAGAAATTCAAAGATGGCACCGCGAGGAGGTGGGAGTAGGACTTACTAACAGAGCTACTAGGTTGTCGACCAGCAACCATATGGAAATGCTGATCCTACGAGGTCTTTGTTAGTCATTCGTCATCCACCTTGCGAAAAACTTTTGCAACCTATAATTTTGAAAACCGTACAGCACAATTTTCAGGTATACGAGTACTAACCAAAGATATTGTTGACATACGAGGGGCGTTCAAACTATTCTCGGTATCGGGGTGAAGCTGTGGTTGTATATATAAATTGACTTATTTATCAAATAATACTATTATTTTAGTGCAATCATGTAAAATTTCATATAAATGTGATTATTAATTCGCGTTTTATCTCTAGTTAAACAGAATCATAATGGCAACTGAGACGATGATGGTGAAAATTGAGCATCACGCTGTAATTAAATTTCTCACTAAGCAAGGAAAAAGTCAAAAAACTATTCATGAAGAGATGGTGGCTGTTTACCAGGGTTCCGCACTTTCATTATCAACTGACCAACTGCAAAAGTGGTCAAGTGAGTTCAAGAGAGGCAGAGAGAGCATTGAAGACGACCCCCGCTCCGGCGCCCCGGCTACTGCTTGTACGGGAGAAAGCATCAAAGAAGTCGAAAAACTTGTTCTTGAGCATGCCCGAATAAAGGTGAAAATGATGGCAGAGATCACCAAGCTTTCAATTGGTACCATTCACACCATTCTTCATGACCATCTTAACCTTTCAAAGGTCAGTGCAAGGTGGGTGCCACGAATGCTCACAGCGCCTCAGAAAAAAGTGAGAATCGCATGCTGTAGAGAGCTTTTGGAGATGTGTAGTGAGAACGCGGACGGTGTTATGGATCGAATTGTTACTGGGGACGAAACATGGGTCCACCACTATGACCCTGAAAGCAAACAAGAGTCCATGCAGTGGCATAAAAAAGGAACAGACCCCCCGAAGAAGTTCAAAGTCACTCCGTCTGCCGGGAAGCTCACGGCCACATTTTTTTGGGACTCAAAGGGAATCTTGCTCATTGAGTACAAAAAAAAGGTGAAACAATCAATGCCACATCCTACGCTTCCACTTTGCATAATTTGCGGGAGGGAATTAAAAAGAAAAGACGGGGTAAACTCGCAGCGGGTGTGTTGCTTCTTCATGACAACGCTCCTGTTCACACGGCGCGAGTTTCCAAGGCTGCTGCGCGAGATTGTGGTTTCGAAGAAATCCAACACCCACCCTATAGTCCAGACCTTGCCCCTAGTGATTCTGTCCTGTTTCCGGATTTGAAAAAATGTCTTCGTGGAAAAAGATTTTCGGATGATGAAGAACTGAAGTCGGCAATAAATGGAGGAGGAGGAAATTTATTTTTTTGAGGGTTTAAAAAAGCTTATCTCAAGATGTAACAAATGTATTGATGTTAGGGGAGATTATATTGAAAAATAAAAACAATTTAAATTGAATTCGCATTTTCCTTCATATCGATACCGAGAATATATTGAACGCCCCTCGTAGTTTATATTTGTGATCATAACTTCCTTTTTGAACCATGAATTAGTGTTTAAGGAACAATGTTTTTAGTGGTGTCAGCACTGAAGAAATTTTCAAGGCTCTTATTTCATTGAAAGAGTAGTAGCAATAGTTCTTAAAGATATTAACATTCACAAATCCGCTGGTCCAGATTGTATATCTCCCCTCCTTCTGAAGAGGTGCTCTTCCTCGTTGGCAAAACCACTTTTTCATCAATCCTACTCTTTAGGACTCTTTCCGAGCAGATGGAAAACAGCAGTTTTCCAGCCCGTCCCTAGAAAGGCGAATCTTCCTTTCTCTCCTTCTACAGACCCATTGCACTTATGTCCCTTCTTCCCAAGGTCATGAAAACACTGATAAACCGTCAGCTCATTAAATATCTCGAAACACGAAAACTTCTTAATGACCGGCAGTTTGGTTTTCGTAGCAACAGGTGATCTGTTGGCATGTCTCACCGAAAAGTGGAACCAAAGCGTACATCAATCTGGCAAGAGCAAGTTAGTTGCACTTGATATTTTTAAGGCATTTGACAGAGTTTGGCATCAGGCTCTTTTGTCGAAAATGCGTGCTTTTGGGATCGACGACTCTCTTCTTTAATGGATTAGAAATTACCTTTCGGGACGTTCAATTCAAGTTGTCTTGGATGGTTTCAAGTCTGATATTAACAAAATAAATGCTGGTGTGCCCCAGGGCTCCGTTCTATCTCCGACACTCTTTTTAATTTTCATTAACGATCTCTTGTCTGCTACTTCTAATCCAATTTATTCCTTTGCTGATGACAGCACTCTCTGCTTCTCATATTCGTTCCCGGACTCACGCCCTTGCGCTTCGGCTGTAGAACGGGAACGTCAGCGTATGCTAAGCTCATTAAATTCCGATATTAACAGCATAACCAACTGGGGAACTATCAACCGATGGAATTTAATGCTTCCAAAACTCAATGGGGTCTGCTGTCGTTAAAGCGAAATTTAAACACCCAGCCATTATCCATGGATGGCACTTGCATCGTCGAAACTGATAAACTTTCCATTCTCGGTATGTATGTCAATGAAAACTTACGTTGGAATGACCACATATTCGGTGTCGTTAAAAATGCTGCGAAAAGTCTAGGTTTCCTCAAGTGATGTAAGAAATATTTTACCCCCTCTGATCTGGCCTCAATATATAAAGCATTTATCCGCCCGAAATTGGAGTACAATGCCCACATCTGGTCGGGTGCGCCCAATGCACTTGCTAGATAGGATTCAAAACCGTCCGATAAAACTCATTGGTGATACTAATATCACTCAAACAATGGACACCCTCGAACACCGACGTAATGTCTCATTTCTCACACTGTTTTATCGCTATTTCCACCACCAGTGCTCCATAGGTGTCGCCAGTAACTTTTCGCCCCTTCAAACTTTTAACCGTAACACCTGTCTCGCTATGAACGCTCATCAGTATACCCTCAAGCCCACTTCCGGACGTACTCTAAAATATCGTGATTCATTCCTAAGCCGTACAACTCGCTTATGGAATGCCCTGCCTAGCTCTTTATTTCCTAGTCATTATAGCCTTCAAACATTTAAAACCAACGTTCACCGGTACTTCTCTTTCCATCCTCCCTGATTTTCCTTCGCCCGCGCTGTGTGCAAACATTTTAGGGGTACTTAGTCCCTTGAGCTCGCAGAAATTATAAACAAAAAAAAACAAAAAACAAAAAAAAAATGGTGAAGGTGCCATACGATCAAAAGTTGAAGCTTTAAACAATCGACTGGCCCCAAAGCGCTGTCTGTCGTATTTACAAAGATGGGAATAACGTCGATATTGTAAACTACCGGCCGATATCCATACTTTCGATTACTGTTATGATATTAGACAATATCTTTGCCAAAGATACCCCGAAAATACGAAATCTCTATCCAGTAACCAATTGGATTTAAAGCCAAATAGAATCATAAATCAGATACTTGGAGGTTTTTTAAACAAAATAAACTGCAACCAAAATAAAAATCAACACACAATATTACTCTTGATTGATATTTAAAAAAAGCTTTCTAAACTTGCCGTGAAAACCTACTAAAACCACTACAAGCATTGGGCATACGCTATTACCGTAGTTTTAATGTTACTTAAGGAACTGAAGACTTTAAATGGAAAACAACGATAGTGTATGCGAACAAAATCTGCTAATCTATGCAGTACCATAAGGATTCTAACTGGTTTCATAAATATACATATATTGGTAGTCCGATATATATGCACCTACTATTTTTGTCTACGCAGGGTATACGGCGTTGCAGTACGCAGTTTTCGTCATATTTGTCAGAAGTGAGCCCCGCTTCAAGCTAGAGGAATAGAACAACAGGTGGTTCATAGTGTTAAATTTACATTAATGTTTTTTTAGAAACACTAAACTCATTACTGTACACATTGAGGCATATACAATACTCATCTAAGCCGCTGAGCCAGTTAAGTCAAGAAGTTAAAATTACACACCGCACATACCAAGTCCATACAGTAAGAATTACTTTTCATTACATCAGTGACTTTACATTATACCTATCCGGTTCCTCCACTACTATCTGGACACAACTCTCGCATTTTCAGGAAATCAACTTGCCATGCATATACAATAATTCGAATTAGAATATGTAACTTCTCCAATACTCGTGCATGCACTATTTATCCGTAAATCGAAAATGGAGAGATACAAAGTAAGCACTTTCCCAATTCAGATACATTCGATTTAAAATAGTAAAATGCGGCAGATTTTTGAAGAAGCATTCTCGGCGAACGCAGTCCAATGAAACCTACTTAGAAATCCAGTTCACTGCTACATTACCTTGGGATATTTCTTCGTTTTCTTCCCATTTTGTGTAGTCAAGATGAAGCATCCTTCTTGGTACCATTCCCTCATTCTAACAGCAGCGTATCCTTTATTTCTTGAAGTCCCCATCCCTTATCTACATTTCTCAACAGCCTCCTTCAAGGGTTTGTAATTTCCTCCCGTGTCTTCCTCTTTATTTTCTTCGTTGTTTCTTCCTCTAACTTTTCTTCTTTTTTTTTTAATGTTGATGAGAAAACATCAACCCGAATGACGGTACAATTGGAGGGGAAAAAGGGTTCGTAGTAGGGGTGATGGGAGCATCGTTTGTCGCGCGGGTGGAATATCAGCTTTCTTCTCTATGGTATTCGCTTTCTCGGTTCTGGTTGTCGCCTTAGTTCGTGTCTATGAATGAATTAAAAACGAAGGAGCGCGTTATGCAATGTACGTGTGGTGGTAAATTAATACCGAAAGCAAATTTAAATAATGAAACCAAAGGGGATGAAGAACGAATAACTGAGTGTAAGCAAGACGGAATATAAGGGTTAGCCTCTATACTATCCTGGTAGAGTTTAGTATGCAAATTAGGAAAAAGGAATGAAAAAGAAAAATAAAAAAAAATAAAAATAAATAGCAGTGGAATCATTATTGGTAGAGGTGGAAGGGTGCAAGTGAAAAATTATTTTAATGTCCTTTGATTCTGAGTAAGGAGACCAAGAACGTAACGACAAGAGATCGAGAAGGAACGGCGGCGCACGTTTTCCCCTAAGCTCAGCTACATAGATTCATTTGGTGTTCTCCCTTGTGCCGTTCTGACTCCTGATACATCTTCTGTCCTGTGCAATGTCATCTATCTATTTTTAGGTTATTATACGAAAAAGGGCTAAGAAGTTTGACGGCGGCGCTGTCTGAAACTGGTGACACTGCCATTTTTATTAAGCTCATACCAGTAGAAGGTCCTGTGAAAATGAAAATTTACAGATGGCGATTGGTGTAGGGTGGATGAGATGGTGTCGATTTTCTGTTTGCATGGTTGAAGTGAAAGGGTTGGCATAATTGACCAATTCAGTGAATGAATGACCGCAGCGGACACTGTGGTTGGTAGTTTGGTTAATTTAAAAAAATGGTGGATGCACATACATACCTAAATAAAAGGGTTAAATATTGAAGGGATGATTTGGCAAGGCGATGACGGGTTATTTCGAATTCATGCATGAACGTAGTCATACATTGCAAGTATTTGCGGAACTTGTAGCCAATAATAGAGATAAAGATTTATTCACTCCTCTAAAGCTTGCTATGAAAAGGAATCCACTCACGCGATGAGGGAGAAGATTTAGAGTCGCCATTGACAAACGTGGCGTGGCGTGAACAGAAATCGTTTAGTAACGGTAGATCCTCATTGAGGTGCACTTAGGGAAGTTGCAAGTCCATTGTGACACATAGAAAAATAGACAAATGTTTAAGGTTCTGCAATATGTATTTGTAGAGCAGAGATTACTGAGATGGTGCAACCGATTTCTCGTACTCTAAGCCGCCCAATATTACAATAACCCATATAGATATTTGTCAGTTGGGAGATGTCTCTTCTCATGAGGGTGACCAGGCTTCTTGGTGGTCTCGGTCGTATGGGTCATATAAGTCTCGATGTCTAATACCTGTCCCGAAGAGTTCCTCCATGGCTATCCTAAGAGAGGGGGAGAATGAATCAATTGCTTAGCGTAGAACATTGGTGACTATACTATGTCAAGCTGCATGCAAATTGTTTCTAGGGATCGAAATGTGGCCAGTTTATCAGCAGAAAAATTCCATGGGGCGCCCGAGTGCCTCAAAACCAAACAGAGTGTGAAAGGATACGCCAATTTCGTTTTTATGTTGACCGAGTGATAGCAGTAATAGTATTTTATTTCTAGCACCCTAGGCGCTATTGAAATATACGACTACAATCTTCACAATTTTGATTTATTACTTCTGAGTTGAGTTTAGCTTCAGAGTTTCATTAACTGCTGTTAGACATGTTCTTAACGCTCTGGTGTTGCACAGTGTATGGATATTTTTTTTCTTTCGGTTTGGATTTGCAGTAAAAACGTGCTAAATATTCATATGAATTATAATAAAAGGTTTCATAGCAATAAGAGATTATCTTCTGCCTTCGAATTGGATTGAATTGATTGAATTTCTGTAAAAAAGAAAAAAACAAGGAAATCTACGTTACTGAAAACGCAAGCAACTTCTTCTGGTAAAAATAATCAAACGCCATCACAATAGCCGACACTTTTTAAATTGTAAAGAAATTTTATAAAAAAACATATAATTTTACAATTTAAACATGTTTGAATTTACTTTTCAATGTTAAAATAAGTTAGCGAGGTTCAGTCTGCCCTTTTATGGAAAATTCCCGTGCTGAGTTTGTGCCAAAGATACCTGCGGCTTCAATCACAGTTTTTACAGCTCGAGAGTAACAAGGTAAACGCAAGAAAGTTACGCGCTTATCTTCTCCTTGCGCGCTGAAAGATTGAGGGTCTTCGTTGGAAACTCACTCAAGATTGAAGGTCCAGTAATTTCAGTTTGCAAGTTAAGAAGGTCATAATAATAATTGGCGCTCATGTTTATGTCCGGAACCTGGGAAAACCATATTTTGTTTGATTTTGTAGTACGTCATTTTAAGACACGAATCAATTCTCTAATATGCTATTCGGAGTCTGGTGGTATTGCCAAAAGATTTTCGATAGTCACCAATGATATGCGTTCTATTATGCAGGGTGTCCCCTAATTCGATGACGATAATTTGGGAAATGATTCCTGGGCATATTCTAAGAAAAAAAATCATTTTACAGTAAGGGTCTATCTCCAATGTTGACATCATTTATCGAAGATTTAAGAAAAGGCTTACTTTGGTGTACTCCGACCCATATTAATGAAAATTGTTGTTAATACTAATGGAAGAAATATCGTGTAGGACTTTGTTTTTAAAAGATATCCCAGCCCTTACAACGGCGTTTAAATAAAGTTGATATCTTGTTTGAGTCTTTAGATATCCAATTTCTAAGCCTATTGGTACAATAGTTCAAGTGTTCAGTTCAATGTGGAAAGAACAAGAAGTATCGTCTAGCTGAAAGATGTGCTCTCGCTCTCATCTCAAATGAGCAAAGATTGTGTTTCTGCATGAGATGACACAAGTAAAGAATGAAGGAGTATAATTGTCTAGTGCTCGGTAGCATTTGTGCTCTTCTGGTCCTTTTGTATTGCGGGTGTCTAGTGGAGTGAACGATTTAGTACGATTTGTTTATTCTGTCGCGTGTGTTGCAAATAAACGTCTGAAGAACAACAAAGTTATAACTGCAATCACACCCAAAGGTGAGTCATTTTATATTGATGTACAGATGATTCGTTTAAATAAGCCAATAACTGATAGACATATATAACATATGTATGTTTTGGCGTCGACTGTGCACATATTTCTAGTGTGAAGGTTAAAGGAAGCGGTGTTCACAGTCAAAAAATTTACCAGAAAAGGACCAACTTAAATTAAAATGAAAAATTTGGTGGGATAGCCCTTGTTTTGAAATCGCTCGGCACAACGCTTTGGTAGGTTTTTCAGTCCTTCGCTATGAACTGCACCTCGTTTCAAAGTTCCTCTATTTGATTTAAATCGAATCTCTATTTGATTTAAACAGAATCCTTTGGATCAATGACAATGGCTAGTCTTAAGGCCCATGATATAGGAATGGATTCGTCAGTGTATGGCTGTATGTGGATTTCTTGAATGGTTTAACACCATGCTGTGATATCGCAGATCACAATATTATATTGTCATCAATATATTTTTCAATCAGTCCCAAGTGATTAAACTTGCCTAGCTCGACAAAATATTTTTTTTAAAGGGACAACTATTTGTCCTTATTAGCTTATGCATTCCTCTCTTACGTTTCGTGTGGAACACCACATGTTTCTTCCGTTGGCAGGAATTCCAATATTTTTGAAATGTAAAAAAACGGAAACTGCAATTCTGTGAGTAACTTTGCCAGTCTTTTCTGAAGTCTTCCTATTTATTCCTTCTTAGAAAATTTGCCAAGCAATAAGTCTCCCGTATGACTTTAATGGCATTTTGTTTCAGCTTCTTGGAGCTTTTTAACATTCTTGTCATCTTTGAAATGGTCTGTACATAGAACCTGTTATTGCCCGGCCTACAGTCTTGCTAAATTGAATAAACCAATAGACTAATTTTGACACTAATATTCAAATATTGTTTTTTTGTCAAATTACGATAAAAAAAACTACTGAAATACAGTGTCATTCTTACAAACTTTGTAAAAACTTGAACAGATCTTGACCACGTCCGTCTGTTATGTGGTGTTACTTGAACATGTTTAATAGTATGTACTTCACAATTTTTCTGCTGTAGTAACAGCCATGCCTTGCTTAGCAAAAATATTAAAAACTTAAAAAATTCCCAACTCTTTCTTTTTTTCGCAGGAACCTTGCCGAAAACTGTTACCTTATTTTTTAAAATCTTAATTTTAAGGTACGCAGAAGCCTGAGATTGCATAAATTGCTGTCTTAGTATGTGTGGAATATGCTGGTAAAGTGACTTTTTAAAACTAGTTAGTAGTAGTAGTAGATTCAGCAGTTAGAAGAAGTAGATGTTCGGAGCGTTCAGTAGAGTAGTAGGAGGCCGGGCCTATTGTGACGTGTCGGTTTGATACCTGAGACCCTTCTATACAAATATGCACCTATAAAAGTATAAACAAGTTTAGACAAGTTTATACAAATATAGAAGGACATTTTTATGTCAAATGCCGCATCGCAGATTGATGGTAAATTAAGATTTTCATAGTTTTAAACATAGTTGAAACTTTAAACGCATTTCTTTCAAAAATGTGTTTTTCAAATTTTCCTCTATTATATCCCGAGAACGGATGCATATAATGGCCTAGAATCATCCTAAAATTCCGAGTATTCCTATTTTGTACGTAACAAAAACTTAAAAAAAAATCCTGAAATTTGAAACTTTTTTTCAAAAGTCTGCCAAAAACCCAATTTTCAATATTTTCAAATGATTCTAGGTCACTCGATGCACTTAGGTCTAAAGATTAAAGGACTGGTTTGTTTTTTCTTTCTGATAAGCCAATCAGCCGAAGTGGGTGAGGAAGTGAGTGTCCTTTTTTTCAAGGAGGGTGTTTTCTAAGTGGCAGAACTTACGTTCTAATGAAGATTTTTACTTGAAATTTTTTTTATATGCTCTCGAAATAGTAATAAATAAATGATAAAAAAAATTGAAGTTAGATTTTTTCATTAGACGTCAAAAAGAAATCCCAAAAAATGATTAAAAAACAGGCCGTCACACGGGGGAACCCGCTTAAGGGTTAGCGTATCGGTTTATTCGTTGTATGATAGCTTTTAACAGAGAGAATGGAGAAAAACTCCATTCGTCCTCAATTCGAGATTTAGTATTTTTCTTTCGTTATAAGCTCGTCTTTTCCCCACATCAGTTAGGATCAGATTTGTGTGTCGTTTTGCCTTTACCTTTGAAATAATTTGGACTAAGTCGTTTTGCCAAATCAAAGTGCAAAAGATGAGATGCTGGTAGATTGCCTTTCTTCTTTGTCCACTGAGTTTCCGACCTTCTATACAACATATATGTCCAAACGCGGAATTCTTATATTATTCTATTTCTTTGCCTACTCCAACAAATATCTGCAAAAGTCGACGGCTTGTGTTTTGCAACATGCTAGTAACAACACGACAAGCTTTTCTCAATAAGTAGGAGGACTTTTTCATTGTTTGGCGGCTCTACTTTTTTCTAGTCCTTATCCATTGAGTTGCTCCTGAAAATTGTAAGTGCAGTTAAGGTCGCCTAATGGGTGTTAATATACCCGGTTAATTTGTGGAGATTTTGTATTCTACGCTTAAAGCTAGCCGAACCGCTGCTGAATTATTCAATTTAAGGGAAGCAGTGTCTTTCATATTCTCAAGCGCGCTTCTCCCCGTTTATTAGATCGATCCCTCAAGCACATATAATAAGCTGATCTTTTTACCGAAGATTCTAATCTTCAGACCCAGTGGCTGGGAAACAAGATCACTAGCTAAAATATTGTTTTCCATTCGTTTCCTGTTATGGATTTTTTACTTTCTGATCAGAGCGATATTTTTGATCTCAGATATTGGACAGCCCTAGGTAGCAACGGTTGCCCAGGGTTATTTTCCGCCTAATTTCCGTCAATGTATTGTTTGTCGAAAATTAATTAAGTACCCGAAAATTTTTATATATAATTTGCGCAGGCTTAAGGGATTTAAGTACCCTTAAAATGTTTGCACACAGCGCAGGCGAAGGAAAATCAGGGGGTATAGTAAGAGAGGTACCGGTGACCGTTGGTTTTAAATATTTGAAGGTTATAATGACTAGGAAATAAAGAGCTAAGTAGGGCATTCCATAAGCGAATTGTACGGTTTAGGAACGAATCACGATATTTTAGAGTATGTCCGAAAGTGAGCTTGAGGGTATACTGATGAGCGTTCATAGCGAGACAGGTGTTACGATTAAAAGTTTGAATGGGCGGAATACTATGGGCGATTTCTATGGAGCACTGGTGGTGGAAATATCGATAACACAGAGTGAGACACGGGACAGTACGTCTGTATTCGAGGGTGTTCATTGTTTGAGTGATATTAGTATCGCCTATGAGTTTTATGGCACGGTTTTGAATCCTATCTAGCAGGTGCAGAGATATTTTGGGCGCACCCGACCAGATGTGGGCATTGCACTCCAATTACGGGCGGATGAATGCCTTATATATTGCGGCCAGATCAGAGGGGGTAAAATATTTCTTACATCACTTGAGGAAACCTAGACATTTTGCACCATTTTTGACGACACCGAATATGTGGGCATTCCAATGTAAGTTGTTATTGACACAAATACCGAGAATGGAAAGTTTATCGGTTTCGACGATGCAAGTGCCATTCATGGATAATGGCTGGGTATTTGAATTTCGCTTTAATGACAGCAGACAGCATTGAGTTTTGGAAGCATTAAATTCCATCGGTAGATAGTTCCCCAATTGGTTATGCTGTTAACGGCGGAATGAGCTTAACATACGCTGCCGTTCCCGTTCTACAGCCGAAGAGCAGGGACGTAAGTCCGATAACGAATATGAAAAGCAGAGAGTACTGTCATCAACAAAGGAATATATTGGAGTACAGGTAGCAGACAAGAGATCGTTGAAATTAAAAAGAGTGTAGGAGACAGAAAGGAGCCTTGGGGTACACCAGCATTAATTTTGTGAATATCCGACTTGAAACCGTGATAGACAACTTGAATTGAACGTTAAAAAAGGTAATTTCCAATCCATCTATCCCAAAAGCACGCATTTTCGACCAAAGAACCTGATGCCAAACTCTGTCAAATGCCTTAGAAATATCAAGTGCAACTATCGTGCTTTCGCCAAATTGATGTACGCTTTGGTTCCATTTTTTTGTGAGAAATTGCATCAAATCATCAATGGACCTCTTGTTACAAAAACCATACAGCCGGTCATTAAGAAGTTTTCGTGTGTCGAGATATTTAATGAGCTGGCCATTTATCAGCGTTTCCATGACATTGGAAAGAAGGGACGTAAGTGCAATGGGTCTGTAGAAGGAGACAGAGGAAGATTCGCCTTTTTTAGATTATTGATATATCATCTGACGCCATGAAACTAGAAGAAGCTGTAAAAGCTAGAAACCGGCTTTCTATATATTTTCCTTTGTTTTGGCCAGAATGTCTGACATTAATGGCATGTCGAAGATGTGTAACTTACTGGAGGACGACACTTCTCGTAAGGAAAACTTGCATGTGTTTCACAAGCAGAGCCTAGCGTTATCCTAGTCGCAGTGAAGTATATTGTGAAAAATCGGTTGAAGTAGAAAAATATCTGTGAAGACAGTCAAGCTGCGCTCTCTGAAAGTTCACTAAACATGGCTGAATTAGCTTACTTGTTTGCGTCCCAGATCACAATGGGATTGCAGGAATTGAGATAGCCGATGAATTTACAAGGTTTTGAGAAGAATCTCATAGAACCCGAAGATTTCCTGTCCTACATTAGCACTTCCATTAAACTTTCATGGAGCTGGGTTATAATCATGCCAAGTCAGTCAGAAATATCAGCCATCACAATCCCTAGTTTAATCGTCTTCAGTTCACGGATAGTGGTTACTAAGATCACAATTTTATGCAGCAAATACTTTTCCCGCCAAAGACCAACTAAGCCATTCGAGCACGTGTTTCCTTTTCCTTTTTCTTTTTCTTGCATTGTATTCGCCACCACAAACTGGAAAACATCTTGAATATGTTATTTGCGAAACGTATCCTAAGTACTCTATATGCACATTTATGTATATATCTGTTGTCGAAAGGAATTCTTCCGCATCGTGTTAATCCTCAGCAGTTGGTACACCGAGAATGTATGCAAAAATTTAATTGAAGTACACAATACTTTAAGTCGGCAAGGACGTATCCTTTATTTGCATCTGACAGGATATTTGCATTTTTCTTTGATTCCTTATCCCTTTTAGCATTCGGAACGAATCGATACAATTTGCACACAATCAGACCCTTTAAAGGTATAAAAAGTCTGCCGAACCGATTTTCCTCATCACGGGCAATTCTAAATGAATAATATAAACACATACATATGTATGTACTTCTAGGAGAAATTCGGGATCCATACACTTATCAGACCATAACCTACAAACAGATACAATTTCAAACAACTTCCAAGTGTCCACTACTGTGCTATTAGGAGTACGTATCTGTTGCACCTTATAGTTATTACATCAAAAATTTTGTAATGGCTAGTCCTAGGAAAAGTGCTCTTTGTAATTAAAAAATTGGTAATCAAAGGATAAATTGCTCATTGAGTAACAAAGCACAGTCACAGTTTTTTTTTTCTATTTCTTATGTCAATCAAAAGACGATGAAGATTGATTTCAAGATTGCTTATGCCTCTCGGCATTATGCAACCGGATTGGCATATGCCAAAAGGATCATTTAAGGATTATTTAATGGCAAAGTTATTTTACCTACACACAATGCTCGTGCGTATTATTGATCAAAATCGAATACTAAAAACGCTCATCTGCCGTGGCATCATGTAACGTTATTTCTTTTTCAATTGTACCCATGGTACCAATAAGTAACTGCACGTCCTTTTCTCCTTTCCAATTTTTTGCTGGTCCTTTTCATGCAGGTGGTACCGTAGAATTCAGGAAATTTGATCACATCCCTGTACCTGTGTAGAACTGTTTATAAGTTTATAATTACGTATTCAAATAGAAATGAGTAAGAAGGAGTAAGTATCCTTTTCAGCTAAAGGATAATTAGGAGAATTTTTAATCAAAAAGCAAAATTACTCGTACTGGAGTAAAAGGCTAAAAGTCACTGCGAATGCTAATGAGTTTTCTTCTCAAACGACAAACAACGACGACGAAGGCAACACAATTAAAAGGGGGAGCGCTGTTCTCTACTAAGTCTTGGAGCTTCATAATTCAGTTAAGTCGCTGTACAAAGTGAGTTAGGGGGAAGGGACAACGAACGGCAAACGTCGAACGGACAGCTAAGAAGGTCCTGCAGAAAAACGAATTTATGGAGAAGAAAAACGCAATTAAAATTTATTCCACCTCTTGGGTATTTTGTTCAAGGATCACATTAAGGAGTTAATTTTCATTTTTCTTTGCAATTACATGTTTGTTCCTCTGTTCACAATTGGAGCTTTCATCGTTGTTTTTGTTGTTATTAATAATTGATGTAATGGCTGTTATATCCGCGTGCAATTATATATTCATGGGTTCAATAGAACCAACCAACAAAGTGGTATGTCGGCAGAAAGGATTCAAACTGAAACTTAAGATTAGCAGAAAGTATTTTTAGCTTAGCCTGACGTGTGCGTTGACATGTGAATTGACCATTAAGATATTGTCTTTGCGCAAATATTACAAGTTAGGAAGTTGGGTGAAAACGTACAAACCTTTATGGCTGGAAGCAGGAAAGGCTTTTTGTTATTTTTTAAGTTAATTGCAGCTTAAGTGTATTTCATTGGAGCTTAGAATTTTCGTAAAAGAAAACGGATATGTGTAAGGGTTAGTTGTCATGCAGTGGTCTTAATTAAATAAACACCTCGTGGAAATTAAATGTAATTTGTGTATTTAATAGTTCTTTAGGAAAAAGCTGTATAAAATAACTGAAATTGGTGGAGAAATTTAATTTTTCGGGCTCATACCGCAGTCTCTGGTAACTCTCAGCTGTTTTAAATAATATCCGGATATTGCTTTCAAATATTGAAGGCACAATACACCATATACACCACCTTTTTGAAAGTCAAAGGGGCCATAGTGGATAACTTTTAAACTTCACCGCTATTTGTAAGCGATTACCATTTGTTAATATGAAAATGTATCTTATTTCCATTTAACTGTCAATGTGTCTTCATATGGATGTATGTATTGTACATTGGACATAAAAATAGAGCTTCCTTCGTCAATTGCTTGATTAATGAATTCAACAGTGCCAAAGTTTAGGAATTGTGAAACGCTTGTCAGTTCTGTCTCTAATATCTTGTTTCCAGTTTCCTGGATTCATGTTCCAGTTTTATGCGCCAAGTTTCCGAAGGTTGCACTCAGCTGGTGTTTGTTGGTTGGCGTAAAGATTTTTTCGCGAATCTATCAGGATCATCGAATTGGTTACTGCCTATGAATTCGATTCTGATACGAGCTAAGTCAGGTTGTATAAGAAGCGCGCAACAGACTCTTCTTCGTCTTCATCTCTGCAGCTCACGCATAAATCATTTAAAAAAATACTGAATCGTTCCGCGTGCCTTTCGGTAGCACAATGTTCCGTGATTATAATTTTGAGTTAAAGGATGTCACTTTTCCTTGGGTTGATTAGTTCTCTCGATGGTTTGGGATCGTGTATGGGCCATATGTTGTTTCCGTTGTATCCGTTTCCTTGTGAAACCAGGATAAATTTCAGTTAGGTTAAATTTGGATTAATGGGAGGCAAATTAAGCAGAGTTCATTGGACAGCCATTGGAGGGGCTCTTAAAGCGCCGATGATGCCCTTGAAGGCAGAAGTTTTTAGTTTTTTTCTAACAAGATGATAATAGTCACACTGTCCAGTGCCAAGCTGACCATCGGCAAGTGCACACGCATAAGTGCACTGTGCGGGCATCACAACCTTCCTGCCCCTGGTCAAACTGTTACTTGCACTCGATCACTGCCGTTGCTGTATTACATTGTCATACAACGCGTGCAGTGACTGAGTGTATGTAACAACCGATAGATAGCGGGCTGTGGGTATGAATTTTGTTGGTGTGCTGTTTCGTATTGTTGTAAGGGAATAACACCTACAACAATTTGATTCGGTAAACCAACTCTGAATTTGTACTTCACATCTGCACTAACCAACGTCGGTGTTTGTGTTTTTTGTGTCTGTCATTCTTTATAATAACTCGGGAAATTGGAGTGGATATTGCGAATATACACGCGCTAAAAAGTAATCACTTTTCTGCGTACGTCCACGTCTGCAAATACAGACCAGCTGTTTTGGCACTTAGTGAAACACAGATCCCCGCCCACACCTCTCAGATCACACTGATCTGAAACTACCTGGCTACGAACTAGTACCATTATTCTTCTCTAACCGCGGTCTCGCCATTTATATGCATAGTGACGTAACTTGCCAAACTCCACCACAATGTAGTCCCTGTTTCAATCCCGAAATCAATTACATGCTGTTAGAATTCCATATCCGTAAGCAAATTATCCACCACTGCTTCATTTACAGAATCCCGAATTGGATACGCTGTCTGACTGCATCCAAAGAATTGTATCCCTGTATCCTCATACTGAAATCGTTATTACAGGCGATTTCAATATGCACAATTCTGGGTGGCTTCGACATTCTGGACAGACAACACCCGAAGAACGGTGTGTTGAGATCTTCGCTGCGGAAAATAATTTAAGCCAGCTTGCAAATGAGACTATCAACACCAGACGTTGATAGTCATACCGCCAACACCCTGGACTTGTTTCTAACTTCTCACCCTGATAAGTACTGCGTTGATGTGCTCTCCCCATCTAGGCTCGTCGGACCATTTTGTCATATCAGCTAATTTCTCGTACACCGACCACACAGTTAGAGAAAAGATTCTTAAAAGAACTGTATGGCAATACGAGAAAGCCAACTCGAGCGGTCTTAACAGTTTCTTTAGGAATTTTAACTGGTCGTTATGTTTCCTCGATGCCGCCGCTGATATGATAACAGAAACTATTCTCTTTGGAATGAGTAACCTTATCCCTCATCGGATGAAGAGTATCAAACCAAAAGAAGAGGAGTGGTACGACTTGAGCTATAAAGAGGCTGTCAGGGTTAGAGAAATGTTTTTTCGGTCCTTCATCCTCCATCCCAACGCTAATTTACAATGACATTCCTGCTGTCAGCTATTTGGACAAGGCCAATCTGCTTGCCGCACATTTTGCGGCCAGCTCAACACTCCCAGATTGTGCTTTGTCTCCACCTACACTCGAGTGCGTCGAATCTTCAATGGGACAAATCCACTTTCGCACTCGTGTGTAGTAGCAAGAGTTCTTAAAGATCTTAACATTCACAAATCCGCTAGTCCAGATGGTATATCTCCCCTCCTTCTGAAGAAGTGTTCTTCCTCGCTGGCAAAACCACTGCGTAAGCTTTTTCACCAATCCTACTCCTTAGGACTCTTTTCGAGAAGATGGAAGACAAAGGCGAATCTTCCTTTCTCTCCTTCTACAGACCCTTTACACTTACGTCCCTTCTTTCCAATGTCATGAAAACGCTGATAAACCGTCTGCTAACGAAATATCTCGAAACACGAAAACTTCTTAATGGCCGGCAGTATGGTTTTCGTAACAAGAGATCCACTGGTGATTTGATGCAATGTCTCACCAAGAAATGCAACCAAAGCGTACATCAATCTGGCGAATACATGATAGTTGCTCTTGATATTTTTAAGGCGTTTGACAGAGTTTGGCATCAGGCTCTTTTGACAAAAATGCGTGCTTTTAGGATCGATGGCTCTCTTCTTCAATGGATTAGAAATTACCTTTTGGAACGTTCAATTCAAGTTGTCTTGGACAGCTTCAAGTCTGATATTCAAAAAATAATTGCTGGTGTGCCCTAGGGCTCCGTTCTGTCTCCGACACTCTTTTTAATTTTCATCAACGATCTCTTGTCTGCTACTTCTAATCCAATATATTCCTTTGCTGACGACAGTACTCTCCGCTTTTCATATTCGTTCCCGGACTCACGTCCCTGCTCTTCGGCTGTAGAACGAGAACGGCAGCCTATGTTAAGCTCATTAAATTCCGATATTAACAACATAACTAATTGGGGAACCACTAACAGAGTAGAACTTAATGATTCCAAAACACAATGCTGTCCGCCGTCGGTAAAGTGAAATTTAAATACCCAGCCGTTATCCATGAATGGCACTTGCATCGTCGAAACCGATAGACTTTCCATTCTCGGTATGCGTGTCAATGACAACTTACGTTGGAATGATCACATGTTCGGTGTCGTCAAAAATGCTGCGAAATGTTTAGGTTTCCTCAAGTGATGTAAGAAATATTTCACCCCCTCTGATCTGGGCACAATATATGGTATAAGGCATTCATGAGCCCAAAATTGGAGTACAATGCCCACATCTAGTCGGGTGCGCCCAAAACATCTCTGCACCTGCTAGATACGATTCAAAACCGTGCGATAAAACTCATTGTTAATACCAATATCAGTCAAACAATGGACACCCTCCAACACCGACGTAATGTCTCGTATCTCACACTGTTTTAAAGCTATTTCCACCACCAGTGCTCCATAGAAATCTCCCGTAGCATTCCGTCCATTCAAACCTTTAACCGTAACACCTGTCTCGCTATGAATGCTCATCAATATACCCTCAAGCCCATTCCGGAAGTATTCTAAAATATCGTGTTTCGTTTCTAAGCCGTACAACTCGCTTATGTAAAGCCCTACCTAGCTCTTTATTTCCTAGTCATTATAACCATCAAACATTTAAAACCAACGTTCACCGGTACCTCTCTTACTATACCCCTGATTTTCCTTCGCCCGCGCTGTGTGCAAATATTTTAAGGGTACTTAAGCCCTGGAGAGCGCGCAAATTATAAAAAAAAAAGATGAATATGCTATAAATGAGAATTGATCTAACGGCCTGATATAAGTTCAAGGTATGTTATGACCTGGGTTGTGAACCCCAGTTTGATCCCACAGCCTCCTTGCATGAGTAGAACGCTTCTTTGCTTTGTCCTATAGCTCTCCCATCCAAGGTTTCTTCCTCAGATTCAACACAGATATCACTCGGTTGGTTAAGAATGATCAAGATTCATTGTGGCGTATACACGATCCGCGGTAGTCTCGATAATTCATTGGTACTGATGATCTTTTTGCAAAAACTATGCCTAGACTTACGTTGCGCCTTTATTACTTGCCGCTTGTAGAAGTTTTAAATAATCTCGTGGGTTCCCAGTCCTGTTCTGATCTTGAAAATTTAGCAGAATTAAAGATCTTCCTACTCTTGCAGCGGACATTTTGGACTTAGACTCTCTCCTACTTACTGAAGGAAGAGTAAGGTAAGGGCGTAATCTAGAAAGAAGGTACACTTGCTAAGTTCGCAAATTTCCACCTGGGATATCGGAGTGTGATTTGTACGTTTAATCGTTTTGCAATGGACTATCTTATTGCGTTTGGCCTGGTTTGTCCTCCCACAACTCCGGTTGAAAATGCGGGAGACAAATGTTTATCCGATACCTTGGATTGACATAATTTTTGTGGGAATGTAATTAGAACTAGTATTCAAAGTTCGTCTCATCTCTAAGGTTAGTGACACAGTAAGTGCTGTGCAGTTACATCATAGTACGAACTCCTCTGAGTTTCAGCAAACTTGTCTGTGATGTATTTGGGGCAAGAAGTGAGAATTAAGATCGGATCAGTCAGGAGTACAAAATCTGATAAAAAATAAGTTCTCCGGAGACGGTATTTTAGATGAGCTATGAAAAATGATGTGCTCGCCGCGCTCGGTGAGGCATTTACCGAGATTAGAGGAGGCGAGTTTGGCCTGGCGGAGATTAACCTGTACAATTTGCATGGTAAGGTAGTACAGATACCCGGACGATGATTGAAACCAGATCATTCGAAGATTACACGTGTTCCGTCATGAGGCTTTGCTGTCAAGGATGCTGATGGCAAGACCAATTTGTCATTTGATAGTTTAGCCACATCCCATTTTTTCGAATCCCCCTCTTCCGAAATCCAACTCTTTTTCGCCTTGTCATCAAGACGATCGAAGATACGAAGTCAGGAATCGTTTGGCTTTCCCTTTCACATCCAATGTACAAAGCATCACCATCAGACGAAATAGTTTACGTGCCCTGCAAAAGTCGACTTTAGTATGTAGATATTGATGATACTACAATTCAGTTCAAAATGATTCGTCTCGGATACCTTCTAACTCAACGTCGAGTACTAAATCGTATTCTCACACTTTATGCTATGTGAGTAGACTTTCGTTTAATTGTTTGATGCTTTTGGATAAATTTAAGAAAAACCAGGCAGGATCACATGGGTGTTTGCTTACTCTGACCTGAAGGTATGTAATTGCTATCTCAGAGTTATCGAGAGAATATAATTATTTGAAACGTTTCTTAAAAATTCGGCAACATGTCTTCGTCAGCATAGGCAACATTTTGCAGATGAGTATCAGCAGTACCAGCAGCCTTGTTTTTTTCAAGTCTCGAAATGTGAATCCTCAGTTTCAATGGGTCGCGTAATATTAAGTTGTCATCGTCTATATTGTGTTAGCCATTCTGACTAGAAACAGAAGATTAATCGTGCTCGCTGCGAGCTTGTACAACTTTTCCTACCAAACCCCCATTATCGGCTTTAGTTTCTTTGATTTTCTGCATTTATTCGTCGGCATTCCACATCAAAGCAAACAAGGTACTCAGCCGTTTCGAGGCATTTCCGGGTTTGCTGCTGGAGATGTTACTAATGCTGTCGCCACCACCACCTTGTGATGTCTTGTCGGACGCCGGAATCCTCTGTATCTGGCCATTGTTGTATTGTAGTAGCTGCATTTGAACGTTGGCTTCAACTTAGAAGTGATTCGAGACAAAAATGACAAATTAGAAAGTTCATCCATCTGAGAAAACAGAGGCGTGTCATGCGGCGATCATCAACATGATTTACTGTCAGAAGAGCTTGAGATCGCTATTTGCCTTTGTGGATATTGAGATGCTGAGACCATATGCAAGCTCTGGTCATATTTTGCACCACGGCAAGTCAATCACCGTAAATTTTACCGAAGATACGCTCCTCAATTATAGTTACAATAGTCGTGAGTCCAAATTTTGGTGTTGGGACAATTAGAGAAGTTTTTCGTCTTTCGAATCACAATATAACCGATACTGAGTTAATAAAAATAACACAAGTCAATTAATTGTCAAAATTTGTTTTGTCTAATTCAAAATAGGCTCCATTTGAAGCGGAACATTTTTAACAACTGGATAATTATCCAGTCATCCACATGTTTTTATAGGCGTATTGCGGGATCGCCTTCTATTCTGTCAGCGAATCTTCTTTTATATCTTGATATTCGACTAAAAACGGATTCCACGAAGTGTTAATTTGAGTTTCGGGAATACGAAAAAGTTACAGGCTACCATATCTGGAAAATAAGGTGCTCATATTGGTAGCCTCGCTCACAAGAATAGATTTGTGAGATGGTGCATTATCATGGTGCAAAATTCATAAGTTGTTCCGCCACAATTCTTTTTCTATGGATACTCTCCCTCAAACGCTTCATAACGCGTAAAAAATTTTGTTTAATCAACCGAAAGAAATTACGAGTGAACAACACCATGAATATCGAAAAAAAACAAAACAGTGAGCAAAACCGTTGCAGGCCGTCTCGAATAAAGCTAGTTTTCAACAAATCCACGGCCCTCTTTGAATGCTCTTGTTCTTAATATTACAGAGTTTCTATAGGCTTTCTCCCACATTTTCAACGTGCCTGAACAAGAAATTCCCTTCGCCAAGCAAAATTTCAAGCAAACTCTTTGCTCAATAGTTTTTTCTATCGCCGATAGCACTTGAAGTTAACTAATGTCTCTGGCTACAGACAACAAACTAGTTGACAGATTGCGCTCAAGCTCGGAGTCAAAATAGATGATAGTTGTACCAACATAGGAAAATTTTTTTTAAAAAACAATTAACGCGGTCGGTTTGACCGAATGTATGTATAAATTTTCTACTAAAAGCCATAGGTAATAATTTGCACTATTGGAGTGTTGATGCAATTCATTTAAACTGGCTCCCTAAGAAGTACTCATACCGAATTTCCGTAAAAATGAATCCCTCCAAATCCACGACGGAAGCTTTGCCTTTATGCACGGATTTGAATATGGAAACGGGTAAGCAAATTAGCAGTTTTCTCTATTTTGATGGATATGGAGACCTCTTGCATTTTAACACCTAGGAGAAAGTGTAATTGACTTAAATTGTTTATCAACTCTGGAGTTTTACTCGTAGAGCACTTCGTGTTGAAAATTTTATAATCCATAATATATCCCTTTAGTTCCAACTGCAATGCTTCCTTTTCGCATAAATGTGAGAAAACCACGATTTCTAATTTTCACGCAACGCAAATGCGGCCTTTGCTTGACGTAGCATCGGTTTCGTATCGATGTCAAGCGCGAGTGAAGAGACTGGCAGGAAAAAAGCCAACAATCTCTTTACACCTTACATCTTTATTTCGTTTAATATATCACATTTGTACTGTAACCGCAAATTTTACATTATACAGGGATTTAACGTTATTAGTTTTCCTCTGAAATATTATTTAGTGTATCTTCTAAGTATAATAAATAATAATATTAAAGTTGTTTGGAGGAAAACACGAAAGCAAAAACCTCCAATTACAATTATCTTCATAGAGATAGTAGCTATATTATATAAATTGACTAGAGTATAATAAAAATTAATTATAATTTGAATAAAGAAATACATAAATTATTAATTCAAAAGAATAAATAAAAAAAAAAGTGGAAACTTAAATAAATAAATAAATAAATAAATAAATAAATAAATAAATAAATAAATAAATAAATAAATAAATAAATAAATAAATAAATACATAAATAAATAAATGAATAAGTAAATAAATAAATAAATATACAAACAAATAGGTAAATTAAATTTTTTTTTCTTCTTTTTTTTAACAAGACAAATAAATAAAAATAAACAGTAAGGTTGAACATATAACAAGTAGCAATTAAATAATTGATTCATTAATGTGAATTTAATTCGAGTTCAATTGGCGTATTAAAGGATTGTCAGCAAAATTACAGCGGCTTAAAAAGTTTTCGTTATGTTTTTTGATTCTAGAACAAATAGGTTCAACGCTCGCTTTCCTGCGGATATCTGTAGTGGGATGACGCCAAGGTAAGTTGAGCATCATTTTTAATATTTTGTTTTGACATATTTGTAGTTTTTTTAAGGTAACTTTAACACAAGTACCCCACACCTGACACCCATATAATAGGATTGCTTGGAAGATGATTTTATGAATTATCATTTTGTTATGAGAAGAGATTAGTGACTTCCTGTTTATAAATGGGTAAAGCATTTTAATTGCGATTCCTACCTTTTTTGTTGTTTGTGTTATATGTTCGTTAAGAGTAAGTTTGGTATCGAGATAAACGCCCAGTTGCAGCTGAGAACTAGGCAAAAAGCAAATCTTTCTTTTTCTTGTGGAAAAAATAGCTTGCATTTTAGTTCCATTCATTTTTATTTTCCACTTTGAATAATATTTTTCTAAAATTTCCATCGCATTTCTTAAGTTACTCTCAATGTCTAGAGCAAATTCATGTGATGAAAATATGGCGGCGTCGTCAGCAAAAATAGCAGCACCACAGTTAAGTAGCTCTGGAAAGTCTAATGTATACAGATTAAACAGTATTGGGCCAAGAACTGATCCCTGCGGGACGCCTGCATTAAATAATTTCAGACTAGATTGGCTGCTATTCACGAACACTTTAAAAGAGCGACCGGATATAAATCTATAAATTATTTTACAAATATATATAGGGAAATTAAATTGAATCATTTTAAATATGATACCATTGTGCCAGACTGTGTCGAAAGCTTTTTCCACATCGGGTAAAACCATTCGAGTAGACTTACCTATTAAACGATTTTGCTGAACATGGCAACAGACTCTGAGTACCTGGTGCGCAGTATTACGAAATTGTATGAACCCGAATTGCTCGTGTGGATATATATGATTATCGGTAATGCGTTTAACTATTCTTTCTTTAAGTACTTTTTCAAAAATCTTGCTAAGACTACAAAGCAAACTTATAGGCCTGTAGCTTTCTATGTTTTCAATAGGCTTTCCAGCTTTTAGGATAGGAACGATTTTAGCTTCCTTCCAGGCCTGAGGGAAGTATTCCATTTTTAGGCATGCGTTAACAAGAAATGTAAGAAGTCTTCAGATAAATATTTTTTATGGTGTCAATACCACCTGTTTTTCTAATATTTAAGCTTTTGACAAAAAATAATATGTCTTCTCCGTTGCATAACTTACATTAGAACTGCTCTCAAGATGGGTCTTAACTGTGCTGTCCACATACGCATTAGTTTCTAAGTCCCCAAGGTTTCTAGAAATGGAGTGATTCTCTAAAAAGTTTAATGCGAGAGCATTAGCATTTTCAGTATCAGAAAAATATGTCTTTTCGGAATCCTTTATAAACGGTATTTGTGTTTTTTTATTCTTTACAATCTTAACTATATTCCAGAAAGGCCTACTACTTTTGTCAAATGCACCTAGTTTGTTGTTCCATTCTTTATTACGATGTTTCGAAATATTTAAGGCAATAATTTTATTCAAAAAAGAGACTTGATAGAAAGATTCTGACGATATCTTCTCGTCTACAATTGTTTCTCAACTTGATCAGTTGTATTATGTGGGAAGGAAGCTTGATATTATTTTTAGGTAGAGCATTGTCAGCAGCATCTAAAACTAGATTTACTAAACGATCTTTCCGTGGCTGCTGAAATTAAAGGTGCTGATAAAAATCGTGTTGCAATTTTGCTCAAATTTTTGCTTGCACAAAAAAGGTCTTTGGGTTCTATCGACGAAGCGCTTGACCAAAGGAATTCTTTTGCCCAAATACCTTCCTTGGATAGATACATAGCCAAATCAGACATAACATCCAGTTCCATACTTTTCGATACTTCACAAATAAATTCCATCGACGTGACTTGATCAGAATCATTTAAAAAGCAACCTTGATTTGATTGGTCAAGAAGTGCAGCAGCGGGATATATTTGTGATTTTGCAAATAGAATTCTTTCTCTAATTTTTTCTAAAAGGTGATCTCTTACCAAAGCATTTAAAATTGTCGTTTTCCCTGTTTCTAATAAATTGATTGCCGAATTAAGTAATTCCTCAGGAACTTGATGGACCTTGTGAATCAAGTACTTATCTGACTCAAATTTTTTAATACAGAGAACAACTGGTTTGATTAAATCTACTAATTGCTGAATTTTCTTCCAGAACTGTTCTTCATTTATCAGAGTTGCTTTTATTTTCTTTGAAAGCGAAGAAGTCTCATTAACCGCTAATGTTTGAAGACTGACTTTGTTGCTGACAAGGCTTTCTAGGCAAAATATATAGCTCCCCCATCGAGTTTTACACGGAAGTTCCAGTGAAATGGTTACGCCTTTTTATTTGTTGATTTTGTTGAGGAAGGCACTTAGAACCTGCCTGCTTTTAATTGTCTTCACGATGACTACTGCTTTTTCCATAATTTTTTGAGCTGGATTGCATTTGGTGATATCATTGCAAAGCAAATGTAATGTATTCCCCCTAGGGGGATTAGATGATTGTAGTTTTCCTTTAGCAGCCGCAACGCTTTTTGCATATTTGACAACAAAAAATTTTTCTGGCCCATATTTTTCAATTATTGTCTGCATGTGTTCCTGTAGGTATTTTTCAGTGTGCTTATTATCTTCTGTAATTAAGAAATTCACAAAAATTGGATCCGGCTTTGATATGATGAAGTTAATAATGGCTTCATTGCGGATATTAATAATGTTGTGCACTATCTAGTTGATTTGCAATTTTTCTTTTAACTTCTTGGATGGCAGTTTGAGTGATGGCTGCAATTCTTCAAAAAATGACTTCCATAATGAATGCTCAACTAACGATAAAGGTGAACCGCTTACGTAAATATCTCTTGCCAGCATTTTGTTTAAGTATTCCTTAAATTAAATAATTAGTAAAGCAATATAATTATTTAATTAAAATATCTTAATAATAGTAAAAATAAGAGGATAATACTTACCTTTTTAGTTTTTGATATTGATGATGAATTTAAACACACATTTTCCTGATCACCTTGATTGCTCTCAAATAGCATTAAAGATATCACTACTTTCGGCATCGCTTGATATTTCTTTGTCAGAATGTTTTCCCACACCCTTTTCACTATTTATAATTTGCACTTGGCAGTTTTTTCCGTTTTATCAAAATATTTCCAAATAGTGCTTTTAGGTCTTCCAATGTTTTTTAAACAATATTTTTAGTCTCAGCTCAAATAAACATCAAACTTTACTAATCACGATCAGTAGCTGATGCCAATTTATATAACCAAAAACAGTGACCGGAAACCCTTTTAAGTTCCATTCTACTTTATTAAGATGGTTATTATTAATTATATATTAAAAAAACGAGAAAAAACAAATACTGAAAATTTTCCAAGTAACCAATCAATAAACAACTTCATTTAATTCTCCATGTACCTGCAATGTTCTCCCCGTTTCCCGTTCTCAATTCATTTTTATACGGCTTAACATAAAGCCATAAAATAAAAATAAAGCAAAATAAATATTCAACCAAGAAGCCTTTGTCTAAGTACGAGTATATAAAAAGGGACATGTAAAACTTCTTAGAAATTGTTTGCACTTTTCCATCAACACTCTTGATCAGCGATTTCTTTGAAGAGAAATTAAAATAATAAATTAGCAATCAGTAAATCCCTCTTTTTATCAGATCATCAAACTTTTTCTTAAACTAGGTTTTAACGTGTAAAAAATTATAAAATAATAAATACCCCATTTCGGGTGGGTAAATACGATTTTCGGTATATACCCGAGAAAGACCCGGTATTTACCCTATGATAATTACCTACCGGGTAGGTAAAAAAAACGATGCCCATCACTAATCGGGTCATTATTTTCCTTAATCAATTGAACACCAGAACTCGTAGGCTTCGCAGAAATCCTTTTTATTTAACAAAATTATTGAAATGGGTTGCTTTCCTCACCATCTTAAAAGTGCCGAAGTCGTACCTCTTTTTAAAAAAGGAAATAGACATATTATTTCTAATTACAGACCAATATCACTTCTTTCAACATTTTCCAAAATTTTTGAAAAATTGATAAAAGTTCGAATTGTCTTTTTTTTGGATAAGTCTAACTACTTTAGTAAGAATCAGTTTGGTTTCAGACAAAGCTTGTTTACTGAGGACGCCAACTTAAAGGTCTGTAGTCAGTTACATGGAAGTTTAAATAATAACAAGTCAACAATTCGTCTTTTTATTGATATGACAAAAGCTTTTGATCTGGTGAACCACGATCTCTTGCTATGCAAACTTTTCAATATTGGTTTTCGTGGAAATATGTTTAATTGGCTTCGTTCTTAGCTAATAAAAAGAACACAAAAAGTTACTTTAAATGGGGTCTCGAGTGCATCCAGGTTATTAAAGAACGGTGTTCCTCAGGGTTCTGTACTTGGACCATTGTTTTTCTTAATTTATATTAAAAACCCAGGTTAAATGGCACTCCAACAGCTTTTGCGGACGACATAGTTTTTACATATGGATATGGAACCATTTTCGAAAGTATTGTGTCGATAAATGAAGATCTAGAAGCATTACAGTTGTGGTTTACCTACCATAAATTAATTATAAGCGATAAAACAAAACTAGTTTGTTTTAAGGTATCTGGTAACCGCTTATATGATTTCAATTTATGGTTCCATGCTCATGACTGTAGACAGTTTTCCTTACTCATACATCAATGTGGAAATAGTAATTTTTCTGCTGATTTATCCTGCACAGAAAAATGCTTCAAATTTGAATCACTTCAAAATTTTAAGTACTTAGGTGTAATAACTGATTTTCACTTAAACTGGAAGGACCACATTAAAATGCTTAAAACTTATATGCTGAAGGTCACACGTAAAATGTACCTATTAAAACCCTTTTCTTCTAATAAGTTTTATTAATGATTTATTATGGTCTTGCACAATCAAAGTTGCAATACGGTATAACAAGTTGGAGGGGTTCGTATGCCAATACATTCAGTCCTCTACATTTATTAAGAATTATTTCAAATAAAAATCGATTAGCTAGTAGTTGACCCTTATTTAAAATATTGCGGATTCTACCAATCAGACATTTATATGTATTTAAAGTTTTAAGAGAGTTTTTGAAACAAAGCGGTAATATTCCAAGTAGAAATATCCAAATGTACAATCTACGTGTAAACAATATGTTCATAGTAAATGTACCCCTTGCACATAGAACACATTTTTCGCATTTTTACTCATATACGGCTCCATTTATATTTAATAGATTGCCTCTGTTTATAAGAGAAACTTTTCGATATCCAAATCTAAAAAAAAAAACGTTAAAAACTAGCTATTCACCTTGAGTTATGAAAATATTGAATCATTTTCCTTAACATCTTCCTTTTCATCAGCAACACAATCATATTTACATCTTAAATCAATGTTAGTTTACTTATGAATTGTTATGTTTATATTTGCTTTTTAAATCTCTTTCTTCTTCTTTTATTAAAATTGATAAAATTGTAAATCAAAATGTTACTGATTATCACCCCACATTATATTCTAATTTGAAAACTAATTTTTGAAGTGCCATTCACCACTATCTTTTATTTAAGAATGATCACTAATATTTATTCAACTTATTTGTTATTAGTTTTTAAGATTATGAAAAAATTAATTCAATAAATAAAATAAAATGAAAAAAAAGAGTTTTTTTTAAGTCGACATTTTAACAAATTAAAAATTGAAAAGTGATACAAAGTTTCCAAGGTTATGAACTTAGTACAGCATATTCTATGGCTCATATTTGATATGCAAAGCTTTTCGCCTTTCTGGCCAAGTTGCGAACTTTATAGTATGTGCAATAAGGAAGCAATCTAATCTCATTTAAATAAATAGTGAATAGGGCTCGATACCACCAATTCCTCCCTCCCTATCACGAATAAAAACTCATCTTCAGGTCTACACTTTTCAAAACCCTTCTAAAGTTAGGCTGCAACAAGGTCATAAACAACCTCTAAGGCTAAGCCATACATACGTGCGTTAAGATACAACATCACGAACAAGCACAAGATGAACTAAAAGTATATTAGGGCGACAGAATTCTCAAGGTAAGATTGCGACTATTTTCTAAATGAATATTTTCCGATTGGATTTGCACTCTGCTGGAAAATTCCACACTTGCGACGCCACTGTAAATGGTCTAACTTCTCATCATTGACGAAAATATATGAACATTTCGGGTGTGGCTTCATGCTAGCATGGCAAAGATTGTCAAAGTAAATATTTTTCTTCCATATATCTTAGCGGCAATGTAGTCTGTGGATCTTTCATTTTTGAACATCAAGCTCAGGAACTTACTACGTTGGCACAATTCGCTTTATTTGATGTGACTACCAGAAGATCATTCAATTAATCTATGGCTATACTTTGATTACTTGACGATTGCTCTTAAGATTTAAGGAAAACGCCGAGACATAGCCTCGATTTTTTCATAAGAGAAACTAGATTGAGCCTGTGTAAAGAAAAGTATGATATTCTAGTCCGCTATTTTCAAACAGGCATCTATATGTACTTACACATGTCTGTGTACTATTTAACTTGAATATAAAACTTCACATACATAGCAAATTATACTGGAAATATCTAACAAATACAATAATATAAAAAGTAAGCCTAAAAACCACTCCAAATTCCATTAGCTTACCCACCTTATGCAACTATTATAACAATAAAACTAAATTTGCACTTTCTATTTACAAACTAAGTGCCATCACTCAACCTTCCCTGTTCGGTGACATGAATTTGATCGTAAAAATCGCGTCATATGCATTATATAACATCCAACACACTACCGACGCTTTAACACGTCACTAAGAATAATAAAATGACAATTCGATGACATCCTGAATACTGTTTCTTACTTTCGCCCCAAAGTTGACTTTCTTATGATGGTGGTATTCATTTTTTTTTTTCAGTCACATGCATGGCACTTTTTACACCCATTTACCCTGTCATCCCTGCCGGTGAAGAGAATTTTTTTTTCCGGCCTCGGCCCGATAACACTTGGGCCTGGGCCACCTTTTGGTGTTTTTAGTCCTTTTTACAATTTGAAAGCATTTCGCTGTATTCCACTGATTCGACGTGTTTTAATAGTATTTTTACGAATCCGTGTGCAATGGAAAGATCACATCTGAATGTTATGACACCGTCAGTGGAACAACGAAAATCCGCTGTGACTGCCAATTAATTTTGTTGAACCCATTCCACTTGGTGTCAGTGTATTCGTAGTAGTCACTTGCAGGCAATAAACAAAAATGTCATCACAAAGTGAAAATAAAAACAAAGTCCTCTAGCAAAAACAAAAACAAACTCCAACATACAAGTACGAGAGTACGAGTACGAGTACGAGTACCATAAGAGTGAGTTTCCTGTACGTATACTTAGAGATGTGTGTATCATCTTTGTAGTTCCACTCCAAGCTCGCCATCCCTTCAAAGTCGACAAGAGTTGGGGATAAAAACAGGCACCCTCGACTGTATTCTTGTACTCTGCTCCACTTCACTATCATCCTTGGGTTGTGGCATCCCTAATGAGAAATTAACAACTTAATTAATTTCATTGCAATATATCTTTTAAGGATGATCTTTATTAGGTCCTGCTTGGCCGTTAGATTTATATGTACATACATATGGATGTGTGCTTGGGCTGGGATAGGGACGGGGAGTTACAAAAACTTTTTCGTTTCTTTCTGTTGTTGCCTGCGACTAGCACTTTGTTATTTTTTTTCAAGTCAGTAGTGCGCCGTCTGATGTTTACGAATGTATGAACAAGGAGAAACGAATCCTGAATGAGGAAAAACAACGGAAAAGCTTTCTACACCTACAAGTGTAGCCATTCATTTAATCACTATAATCTCTCTGAATTGCCATACAGATTCAACACGTTCCTATCGAGTTCATTTGCTGTAATTGGCTAAGGATGAGGCTTAGTTTAAGTGCGGAGTTTTATTCTGCAAGCTTCAAGTAGGAATCTATCTTTTTACTAGTTTGCTGGTATTCAAACATGTATGTACATATGACACACACATACTTATGTATATCAAGTAATAATACGTTCATAGTGAAAGCCTCGTATAAACTGATCTGAATTATCCGGATCTTATGACTAGCTACTGGATCTGTTCTTCTTGTCACCTTCTAATCGTTACTCGATTTTGTCACACAAAGTTCTGCAATGGTTTCCACCTCAAATGGATTGCAACACGATAGTACAGAGCAACTGCATGACCTTGTTCAAGTTTCTTATTTCCAGGACATATTTTGCACAGAACTTATATTTCCTCCTAAACCATTCACCAAATTTGCTATACAAGGAGCATCCTTGATCAGCTTTATTTTTCCTTGAAATATGATACAGTACAGTGATTGAAAAGGCGAAATGAATTCCATTGCGTGCTCTACGAGCAAAGGACAAAGCTTTTTATTACAAGAAAAGGAAAGAGCTACCGGTGTGCGCAGATATTGCGAAGTACTATAATAGTATTGATGTTTGGAAATTTTACAAAATTGTAACAGGGAAATTTGGGAATTTATGAGAAACAATGCTACAAGCATGTGAACATGGTCACTTCCACTTTTAGGTAGAATGGTGCATTCAGTATAGAGATGATAACTAAAAATGCTGCCAGTCCGACCTACATATAGAAGATAACAAGGCTGCTGAAGCTGATGGTCTACTCGATGAAATATCCAAAGCAATACCGGAAAAGCGGAAACATGGCCGGTCGTAGCATGTGCATTGAACGGAATCTTAGTATAAGTTGCCAGTTACCAGTTGTATCAGTCTGATAAACATGACCTAAAAGATTCTGCCCTCGGGACTTTGTGAACGAATTGATTGGTCCCTACCCTATCTGTCCAATTACAGGCTAGTTAAGCATCCCACAGAGCAAATTTTTGCCTTGCGATAGATATAGAAAAAACTCAACAGTTCAAGTGATTTATCGGGATTATTATTCATTTTCAAGTTGCATACTATAGCGTAGACCATATCGGAAAGCCCGTCCAAGTTAGGGAGGAAGGAAAGAGAGTTACCGATATACGAGTACCTTCGTTTTGAACGTTTGACCGTTAAAATGGTCAGGAAATAAGGAGCTCGGCAGGGCATTCCATAAACGAGATATACGGCTTAGGAAATAATCACAATATTTCAATATACGTCCGAAAGTGGGTTTGAGGGTAATCCGTTGAGCTTTCATAAAAGGTTTAAAGGGGCGGATTACTGCTGGCAAATTCAATGGAGCACTGGTGGTGAAGATAGCGATAGAAAAGGGTGAGACAGGAGACATTTTGCCGGTGTTCGAGGTTGACAACTGACTGGGAGATCTAGCAGGTGCAGAGAGCTTTTAGGAGCACTCGATCAGATGCTGGCATTGTACTCCAAATTTGGGCGGATGAATGACTTATATACTGAGGGCGGATCAGAGGAGGAAAAGTATTTCTTACATCGTTTGAGGAAACCTAGACATTTCGCACCATTTTTGGCGATGTCTAATGTGTGGTCATTCCAACGTAAGCTGTCATTGACACACATGCCGAGAATGGAGAGTTTTTCGGTATCGACCATGCAAGTGTCATTCATGTGTAATGGCTAGGTGCTTAAATTTCGCTTTAACGACAGCAGATAGCATTGTGTTTTGGATGCATTAAATTCCACTACATATATTCTTCCCCAATTGGTTGTGCTGTTAATATCAGAATTTAATGAGCTGCCATTTCCATTCTACAGCTGAAGGGTAGGAACGTGAGTCTGAGAACGAATATGAAAAGCAGAGAGTACTGTCGCCAGGAAAGGAATATATTGGATTAGAAGTAGCAGACAAGAGATCATTAATGAAGATTTAAAAGAATGTCGGACACAGAATGGAGCCCTGGGGCAGACCAGCTTTTATTTTGTGAATATCAGATTTGAAACCATTCAAGACAACTTGAATTGAACGCATCGAAAGGTAAATTCTAATCCATTGAGGAGGAGAGTCATCGATCCCAAAAGCACGCATTTTCGACAAAAGAGCCTGATGCTTTAGAAATATCAAGAACAACTACCTTGCATTCGCCAAATTGATGTACGCTTTGGTTCCATTTTTTGGTGAGACATGCCATCAAATCACCAATGGATCTATTGCTACGAAATCTGTACTGCCGGTCTCGTGTTTCGAGATATTTCATGAGCTGACGGTTTATCAGCGTTTCCATGACCTTGGAAAGAAGGGGCGTATGTGCAATGGGTCTGTAGAAGGATGTAGAAGAAAATTCGCCTTTTTTTAGGAACTGACTGAACAAATGTTCTTTTCCATCTGCTCGGAAAGAGTCCTAAAGAGTACGACTGATAAAAAAGCCATAATATTTTACCGGCGTGGAAGAACACCTCTCCAGAAGGAGAAGAGACATACCACCTCGGCCATATATACCATATGTTAGGATCTTTAAGTATTCCTGGAACTACACGAGTGCGAAAGTGGATTCGTCATATTGAAAATTCAACGCACTCAAGTGCAGGCGAGGACAAAGCACATTCTGGAAGTGTTGGGTTACCGGCAAATATCAATGCTGATGATATTGGTATTAAAGAATAGCGGGTTGTTACTGCACATATTAGTACAGACTATCTGCAAGAATGTCTCCATTGACAAACACAAGTTTGAAGTTGTGAACGAAATTATTATTATTAAATTATTCCTGCCAGTCACTGCCTCTTTGATTTAGGCAGGCAACTGTGTAGCGAGGCTCATCGACATCAACAAAATATATTTACGACGCCTGAATCTTTAATTCAAACCCTGACAGACGATACCACAGATGAAAGGAGCTAATAAGGCGGCGAATGCAGTTGAGAGGGTTCACAACCAACTCGCCGAGAGAGACTCGGGGCGGCTAGCGAAAGATCGAGGTAGCTGGTTTGGTTTGGTTTGAATCTGGCATCATCAAAGGTATATACAAATTATCAAATTAGCGGTTTATTAGCAAACTTAGAAAAACTTTATTCTTCAAATCTTTAATACAATTCAATCAATATACGGTCTGCAACTAGTGAGAGACTGGTCCTGTCAAACTCTGATGAGCTTGTCTTTTATACTCTGGATATTGCAGGGATGGTATTACTTTCGGATTTATTTGGTCCAAGGATGATATCACTTTCGGATTGGGTTGTTTGTTGTTCTGATCGAATCGTGTTGTTATTGGGAACGTGACTACGTGATGTTAGCATGTAAATACCCAGTTTCGAAGGATGTGCTTTTGTTGATAACTGCTTCGCATTAACTTATATAAGCTATACCATGCAAAAAATATGTAAACAAGCAGTTGGCAACTTTTAAGAGGAGTTCTTTTGGTTATACACAGCAATTGTGAATTTGAATCAACTATTAGCAGTTGGGCATCAATTGCCCATTCACGAAGTGTTTAGCTATCGATTTTAGGTAATTTAAGGTTTGATGACCTTTATGGTTTACTTATGACTATGAGGCTGCAATGGAGGTCCACACATCACGCGGTGAAAGAACACATTTACTTTTTAAGCTACGAAATAAAATATCGCCGACACTGTTGGATATACGAGTATGTGTGTATGTACATTAGTATTTTCGTTTTTTCACAAAAATAACCAGTTGAGGTTCTTTTGGTTTGTATTAGACCTTGAGAAAGAGAGCACTTTAAAAGAAAATCCCACATTAGATTGGCAAGAGCTCTGTTCTTGGATCAGTAGGTACTATCTTTATTTATAGCTTAAACCGAGCGGATCAGTATGAATTAGCATGACTGTGGTATGTATCAATAAAGCCATGATCAGGCATTCGGCATACCGTAGTGATTATGTCTACGCGTGCTATGCTAAGAAGGTCATATTTCTCTTTAAATGGTACAACAAAAATCTTTAAAATAGTGTTGTTCATGCCACCCCTACGCAATCATATAACAAAGCTCGTTGCTCCTCAACCATTATGCAATCATTTCTTTTGGTAAAACAGAACACCCTACTTAATGAAACAAGATTTCCCTTCATAGCACTCAGACCTCGTAGAATGGTTAGTCCTATTTTCACGGAAGGTGAATGATTTAAAATACTAGCTCTTTGATTTAGGAGAGATCGTAGATAACATAATCGCCTGGCCTACAAAAATAGCAGCAACATACTAGATGGAGTAACCTCCTTGGGAATGAACAATTTTTTTTTTAATTCTTTTTTTTATTTTATTCAATATAGTCCCCTTTTAGTTTGATACACTTATTCCAGCGATTTTCCAACTTCTTGATCCCGTCCGAAAAGTAATTTTTCGGAAGGTCTGCAAAATACTCCTCCGTGGCGTCGATGATTTCCTCGCGTGAGCTGAATTTTTTATTGATGAGCCATCTTTTGAGGTTTGGGAAGAGATAATAGTCCGAAGGATCCAAATCCAGTTACCTATCGACGCCAAAAGTCCGCCCGATTCCGCATCAGCATGGTCATGCGCGGCACCCAGCAACAGAATAACTTTTTCATATGCAGAATATTGCCCAAAATATGGCGTGTACGCTCAGTACTAATCTTTGTGGTATCTGCTAGCTCGCGCACCTTCACTTTCTGGTCAGCCAACACCATTTCATGTATTTTTTTGACATTGTCCTCTGTAACCGCATCGGAAGGTCTGCCGCTGCGGACTTGATCGGTAGTGGAGTTGCGGCCACCACGAAACTCTCGAAACCAATGTGTAATCTGACAAAGCATTAGCCCCATAATATTTATCCAACTTTTCTTTTGTTTTCTTCGCCGTTTTGCATCTCAAAAAATAATGTTTTATGAGAGAACGTTTTTGTCCATACTCAACATGATGCCAAACACATCAACAACAATCAGCTGTCAAAACAAAACTAAAGACAGTATCGCACTGAAATTTGGCATGTCTACTTAGATATGAACGGACTTCAAGGCACCATATCCTTTTTTGCAGTAGCAGCGTATTCTGGCGGTCAAGGAGGTTACTTTTACCTAGTATATGTCACAGATGAATATAAGAAGCTATTTTCACTCCTTGACATAGAGACTATTCGCTCCGTTGGGTATGTGAAGTTAAGTAAGATCGGCGCGGTTTTTGTAGCGTATGTGAAAAGGCACTTAAACACAGTCATGCCATGTTAGTAAGGGAATTTACGTTGAGAGTTTGATCGGTAAACATCAGGTAGATTAGAACAAAAATTATTTGCGCCAGAGACACTGAAAAACGCCTAGTCTCCCACTCATTGTATTGATCGCCTTATCATTTTTGACTTAAAATAATTTGCCGACTTTGAATGGCGGGAATAGACTGTTCAATTCCAATAAAATACTGCATTCATACGGTGATACATGGTCGAGAATCCTTGTCCTTTTGGTGCCATAAAAATAGTTTCTGACCATGGTAGAACACTGCTTAGAGGCAATGTTAGCAGTTAGAGGCTGATGAACAAAGAGTTTGTAACCAAAATCGTTGCGTGTGATCGACTTAGACTTGCAAGTTGTCTCCGTCGGAGCATTGCCGCTGGCATTTCACCTTCCTGTTTTCCATCGTCCGACTGAAAGAATGGAATATTGTCCTTGTTACTCGCAGTTTCATTTTGTGGGGGAGTACTTATCAATCATTTTCCCATTTTTCTCTTTAATTTAAATCTTTGGTTTTTCAAAACTATACAGCTTTCGGAACCCGTACCTACCTGGTGAAGAGCACAACTGCCGCGCTATTAGCAGAAATACCAATCTATTGAGTGCCTCTTGACTTGCCAGATGTCTTTGAGTAGTTGAGGGACACAAGCCCTTACTGTGGGTCGAGTTAGAATCCCATCTCTGAGTACAACTCCGACACCGTCTTTAGAATCGCGTCTTTTATGAATATGAATAAATAAAACAAATAAATCAGTCAAATATTTTAGTCGTTGCAAGTAATCAGTTTGACTCGAGACTTATACCAACCGTCCTTGGCGAAAGTAGACGGGGGTTGTGTGATATTGGGTTAATACTCGCAAGGCCGCAGAAGTCTTTGCTTTAACAAGACGCCAATTTTCCACACTAATTTTTCCATCCTCGTTTCTTCGATCCAGATGGCATATATATAATGCTCCTTCACTGTCTTTCGAAGGATCTTTTTTGAGATCTTGTAGGAATCATTCTCGGATCCATTGAGGAATTCGGTAAGAAAGTAATCTGAACCACTTAAGTTCAGTTATAAGGCGATATTACTGGATCCTCTAAAAAATTAAATACCCATTCGAAAAAGCTGTTGTAAAGGACAAACAAATAGGTACCAATAATAACCAAATAGAGAGGAATATAATAGCACGATACTTAATATATGTAGGTGCCCTCTTCCCACAAAAATAAAAAAAACACGCAAAACGGAAAAGGGCTAAAAGGGCTATTCACGAGTTAAGTCCTTTCGAAAATGCTTCCCAGCGCCTATCCATCAAATCAATCAGAAATAAATTCTACTGTTATTTTTCAGTGCAAAAATGTATCTATGTACACAGAGGCACAATCGTACTCATGCGAGTACAATAAGAGTAGTGTTGAATTGCTTAACAGTAATAGAGGGACTGTGACCAGGTGAAATGAATTATGATCCTTGGTCCTACCTACACATTTGTCAATGACATATATTATGGCATGAAATGACACAATTTTACTTTTTCCTCTTACTCTAATCCTTTGTGTTCCTATTGGGATTTCCTCTTCTGTCATTCTATCGTACCTTTGAAGGAAGCTATTATTATGAAGGACACCCGCTACCTGAAAACCGATTGGATGGTTTGATGATGTGCGCGCTTTTTCTTCGTCTCATTTATCTGTCTCTCATCTTAAAAATTTTCTATAACTGTACCGTTCCGAATTTAAAGAGGACAATAATGAAAATATACTTTTATCTATGCTTGTATGCATTCGCACTTTTGTTTCCCTTTTGGTTGTGTAACATCAATCTTTCCATTGACAAAGAAAGAGATACATACGCGTGAATATGTACGTTGGTACGAGTATATAGACAGCTTGATTGTCCTTGGGTTTTTCTGTTTCTAGGCGTAAGAAAACTTATCCATATCGTTGAAGTAAAAATAAACTATTCGAAGGAATTTCTGAATACATGTACGTAGTTTCCACCTCTCTGGGGTATAACATACATATTCGCTCACATCCCCCAGAGAGCCAATTCCGAATAATAATAATTCCAACGGAATAGCGAAGGGACAGATCGTTTCTCTTCCGAACAATGCACTGCAAAAGTTCAATCGAAAATAATCCTTCTTATAAGCAATATTACAGCAAATAAAAATTCGTCGAAATCTTCCAATCGCAAAGTACATCCAAAAGAGCACAAGTGTATGGTGTTTTCCCTGTAATCCTTTCTTCCGATTTCTTATTCACTTTTTCATCAAAAGGATAAATAAAACGAAAAAGGATAACGCTTGATTTAAAAGGAAAATAAATAAATAAACCTATATAAGGGACAATTTTCGTTTTGACATATCCACAGAAGGCGGAGTGTACCTTTCTTAAATAGACGAATAGAGTTTCTGTCTTTAATGGGTTTTGGGAAATCCTTTTTTCAAAAAAAATATTATCCTCATTGTGTGGATTTTAATTTCATCTCAAATGTAAGAAAGAGAAAATGTTGAGTCAATAGTGCGATTATTGTGGTACTAATAATGCGGAACTGAGGCTTGCTGAATGCTGTCAAATTTTTGACAGCCTCTTACAGTGCCCTGAATGTAGCTGAAATCACATTTTTTTTAATTGGCCATCTTATGCCATTTCATAGAGAAAGTATTTTAATAAATTGTTTCTTGCCTTTGCTTTTCCTCATTAAAAGGATCTCAAATTGTTGATTGTGGTATGGTTACACTTTGTGAATTAGTCAAGAACTAAACATCTGGTATTTCTCTAAGAAAAATAAAAAATTGTTCAAAAACCCGTTAATTTGATAAAAATTATGGTGAACCTATGTATTATAGAAATTTTTGTGATCTCTATGCAAATATATTAATAATACTGCAGCAGATATACAAAAACGCGAATTGCTTTACTCCAAGACATCATCTTAAGATTTTGTCCTTAAAAAATCTTGTGGTGTATTATATGTAAAGACCTCGTGATGCATGATTTCGAAGTACACAAGGTAATCCTCCAACTTGTCATATGATTTCTGTTTAATGCTTCTTAAAAACGTATTTTTAATATTTTTAATAATTCTGTCAGTTCCAGTCAAACACGTATTCAGCCTTCAGATTAGAGCAAAACATTCTCAATGCTTGTCCTGCTAACCTGTAGAATAGTGCATGGGAGGTGGGATGCTGAGTTTCTCAAGTTTCGTCATCGTACGCTTCCAGATACCTGCAAATTTATATTATAAAGGACTTGAAAAACTGCAACTCCAGACTTCAAAACTATCGATCCGACTCCACCTTCCACCAATGTGACTAACAGTCTTCATCGCCCTTGTTTGTACCTTTTTGTAATTTAGCGAGAACGAACTGATTAAAGAATTACTCAAGCCTTTCCAAATTGAGATATGTACATATATAGTATGTATGTTTTCCAACAAGGTTTGATTACATAAAGAAGTATAATTCCAATGAGTTCAATCATAACTCACACGTCAGACTGATAACGGACAAACTATCAGTCTTCAAACACAGTGTAAGGTGAACGGAAGACTTTGGTCTGAGTATCGAAAAACAAATTGCTCGTTTAGATGAATTATAAAATGCAAGATCCATCATCAATAACATTTTAAGTGAAAATTTATCTATCGTTTCTGCATTCAAGAAAACGTTGTAGTTCTATCAACTCTCTACAAGAAGACATACCACCTTGATCAAAAAGTTTATTCAGAAAATTTAAAATTCAAGTTTATTCATCTAAATCTATGCTGGCCCCTTCAAAGTAATCCCCATCGACTGCCACACAGTCCCAGCGCTTGATCCAATCCTCGAAACATTTTTTATATTCGGTTTTCGGTATGCCCATCAGTGCTTACAGCGATTTTTTCATTACTTCCTCTCGGCTGCTGAAACGCGTGATCCGTACTGTTTTTTTAACTCCATTGAACAGAAAAAAGTCACAGGGAGCCAAATCAGGTGAATTCGGTGGCTGTTGGATGGTACGAGTATTTGTTGCATCTTTCGTCAAAAAATTACGAATAATGATGGCACTGTGCGACGGTGCGTTATCCTGGTGCAAAATCCACTAGTTTTCTGCCCACAATTCTGGTCTCTTTCGACGAATTGTTTCACGCAGACGTCTCATAACGCCCGAATAATACGAGTACTCTTTGTTTACTGTCTGGCCTTCTAGCAAAAATTCATGATGCACTACACGTACACCGTTGTAATCCATGAAAACCGTGAGCATTGCCTTCTTTTTTGACTGAAAACGACGTGGTTTTTCTTTTGGTCTCTTCTCATTTGGTGAACGCCATTCACTTGCCTGAGCCTGATGTCTGTATTGCGCGTCGTACTCATAAACCCACGTCTCGTCTCCAGTAATTATCCTGTTGATGAATGTGGGATCGGATTCAGCCTCGCAAATCATCTCTTTTGCGACGTCAACACGGTCGCTTTTTTGCATGAAATTGAGGTCTTTTGGCACCAACTTTGCTGCTACACGACGGAAACCCAAATCATTAACCAAAATGTCTTGGACGATCCATAGGCAATGTTCAAGTCCTCCGCTATCCCTATGATGGTTAATTTGCGGTTATTGACCAACATCCCTTTTACTCGTACCTGATCAATGTTTTCGTCGGTTTTCGATGTCGATGGTCTGCCACTGCGTTCATCATCTTCGATTGACTCACAATACAAGTTTGTTGTTGCAAATTTAAATCCATTTCCAAAATTGTAAAAAATCGCCAACACACAAATAGATAGATGTACTCTTGGCTACGTAACTTTTGCAAATGTCAAGCTGTGATGCTAAGATTTAGAATGAATGTCAACAACAGATTTACCAACTTAACAAAAAAACAGAACTCAAATTAGAACAATGGAAGCGCCACACGGCGGGTGCGGCTGGGAACTTTTTGATCAAGTTGGTAGACATTCGTTTCAAGTCATTCACATTAAATCTGCAACATACAATCATCCACAAGCAATACAAGCCCATACTTGACGTTATATTCGATAAAATGAATAAACGAAGTCACAACGAATAGAACAGTGTTGGATGATTTGGAAAACCGCATTGCAACAGTATCAAAATTCTCGCAACAGCCGGGCAATTCAAAAATCTTATGATGATATAACTTCTCCAACGTCAACTCCTCCTGTCGCCTCCTCACGGAACCTTGTCGAACAAGTTAACACGACATGCACACTTTCAGGATGGCGAAGCAGGCTAAACCGACTTCGCACAACGAATCAGACGTTCACCACCCTACTCATCAAAGGTGCCCCAAATTACGCAGATGTTGCTTGGATCTCTGAGTTTTTCAAAAAGAGGTACGGCATCACAATGCACAATATTTCCAATATCTTCATAAGCTCTATTTCGATAGGGAGTTCGATAGGGAGTTAAACTACGCATATTGATGAGATAATCCTTAAAGCTATCTCATCACTTGGTTTTATTAAACGATGATGTAAAGAATTTTGCAACCCTTATCTGACAAGGTGGTCACTTTACATTATCCTTGTCCGTCCCCTTCTCGAATATACCAGCCAAGGGTGGTTGTCCTTTCTGCTAGTTCATAATATCCCGAATCCAGAACATTCAACGTCGTTTCCTTCGATTTGCTTTTCGAGGACTACGTTGGGATGACCCTTTCATAGGGAGGTATCTTTACCGCCTCTCAAACTACTTAACCTGAATACCCCCAAAAAACGGAGAAACGTAGCTGACATTCTCTTCAATCATCGACTGCGCTCTGGCTCTGTGGATGACGCCTCCCTTTATAATTCTATTTCCTACTACCCTCGTAATTTGCTATGTCCACATCTCATCTATATTCCAACCTATCGCACCTTTTATAGTTTCAACAAGTAAACCTCCCGCATGCTCCGTAAGGTCAACTCAAACCTCTCCGTTTTTGATTTTAAACTGAGCACTTCTCGTCTCAAACTTGATCTCCTCCACCATTTCCTTAGTTTCTAACTCCTTAATTTTTGTTAGTTTTTAAGTCCTAGTTTTTAAGTTATATTGTATTAAGCTTGTTTTAAACAAAATAAATGGGGGTCTCAGCCCCCACAACAACTAAAATTCTCAAATACACATCTTTGTATCATCAATTGCGTTGTATCTAAACTGGGTGTTGTTGCCGAAGTTATCTCCGCAGCCTTAGTAGATGTTTAAGGTGGGGCAAAAGTAATGTCATCATGTGAATGTGCCATAATTTTTGCAAACGGCGCCAAGTGTCATTGGTCTTTGGTATTTATGTTGTTGACAGATAGAGAATTGGTTGATAACAAACAATGGAGCGATATACACTTGCAGAACGCAGAATTATTGTTACTGCTTATTTGAGCAATTTCCGGTCTGTTGTTTTAACGCAGCTTGAATTCCGTCTTCGTTTTCCTCGTTGTCCGGTACCATGTACGCGAGCACTTAGCTGAGCGTCTCGTGCAAACTGGCTCCACTAGAGATGTCACAAGAAATGGCCGGCCCCGTATTATTCGTTCGACTGATAATATCGCTCCTGTGGCCGAGGGCGTCCGAGATAGTTCATAAACATCAATAAGACAACGATGCACACAATTTGACATCAGCAGACGTTCATTGCGTCGAATTTTGGCGAAAGACCTGAATATGTTCTGTGATAAAGGGCAAACCGTTCACCAATTACTGCCTACTGACCGTCATATGAGGCTAACTTCCACCATGCTCTCTTAAACCTGGTGCAAGAAGAGGATGATTTCGTATCCAAATTCATAATGAGCGACGAAGCCCATTTCTACAATACTTAAGTAGAAACTTGTGTTTCTGGGGCACGGAAAATCCACATGAAATGCACGAAGATCCATGGCATCCCCTCAAAGTTTGGTTCGGCCTTTGCAATGAAGAAGTGATTGGCCCTTATTTTTTTTTTGAGGACGCCGACTGCAGTACTGTAACCGTAATCAGAAAGCGCTAATTTTGGTTTAATTTTTAATGTTGGTGGGGGCTAACGCCCCCATTTATTTGGCTTAATTCAAGCTTACAAAACTAGGACTTAAACACTAAAATACAAAATATTTAATTAGGGTTTTAAGTCTAGGGATGGTTAAGGAGATCGAATTTGAGGGAAACTGTGCTGCAATTAAAATCGAAAACGGAGAGGTTGGAGTTTACCTTACGCAGTATACGGGATATTAGTTCGTTAGAGTCATATGTGGTGCGGTGGGTTGGTAGATAAAAGAGCAACGTAGATTTCGTGGGTTAGTATTAAAGAAGATGGAGTTGTTAAGGGACATGCAATCGACGGAGCCTGAGGGGAGTCAGTGAATGAAAAGAATGTCTGCTGCGTCCCTTCGTTCCTCAAGGGTATTCAGGTTAATGAGTTTAAGACGGTCTCGATAGGGAGATAAGATTAGAGGATCGTTCCAAGGTAGACCTCGAAGAGCAAATCGAAGAAAACGACCAAGCGATGAGTTTGCTTTGATAATTATCTCATCGATATGCGAGCGGAAATTAAGATCCCTGTCGCATAAAATACCAAGGTCGCGGATAGTCTGAACAAGGGATATATGTTAGGTTGGCCGTGGAGAACGTAAGTTCGGAGAGTAGACCTGTTGCACTTACGTGAATAGGTAATCGATTGACATTTGGTGACGTTGAGTTCTAAGCAGTTCTTGATGCACCATGTGGAAAAACTATTTAGATCCTTTTGAAGGAGGCTGGAGTTGTGTTGTGAGGAAATGGGTTAAAAAAATTCGGTATCGTCAGAATAGAGAGAAAGTGTTGAGTGGTGAATGACCCTTTCAAGATCGTTAATGGTTAGGATGAAGAGAAGTGGACCTAGGTGACCACCTTGAGGAACACCTGAAGTGGCCAAGAAAGGGGCCGATATGACAGACCTGAAACGAACACTATAAAAACGATTATCCAGGTTAGAAGATATCCATTTAAGCAAAATGGGTTCAAAGCCCAGGACGGGTAATTTGATCAGGATTACTTTATGGGATATCTTGTCAAAAGCCTTACTGAAATCTATTGTTATAACGTCAACTTCTTTACCATTTTCTAAGGCTGAGAGAACAGAGGATACAAATTCGACGAGGTTAGTGGTAGTTGATCTACCTTTCAGAAAGCCGTATTGGTTAGGGGAAATAAGAGATTTGCACTGGAAGCTTAAGGCTTTGTACAAAATGCTTTCGAGGAGTTTGGGTATAAGTGAGAGCTTAGCTATGGGGCTCGGTAATTAGTAAATTCGCTCTTTAATTTTTGTGTATCGGTGTTATGAAAGAAGGCTTCCATATCTGAGGAAATTCACCTTGAGAGAGCGATAATCGGAAGAGATTTGCAAGGGGGCGGGAAAGCATTAAGGAACATGAAGGGAAGATCATCTGGGCCGGGTAAATATTCATCTTTAAGTTGTTGTAATTTATTTTCTATTATTATTTGAGAAATAGAGGGACCAATGGGGAAGTTAAGTAGGTATCTGAAATAAGAGGGATCTGGTACGAAGGAATTATCGGCAAAAGATTGCTTAAAAAATGTTGCAAAAAAGTTGGCTATAGTATGCGGATCGGTTGAAGACATGTTTTCGTATGAGAGGGATGGAGGAAAACTGTCAGATTTTTTTTTGTAGTTAACGAATTGGTAGAAAGACTTAGGATCGTTTATAAGCCTTGATTGCGCACTACCAAGGTATAGCTGGTAGAGAACCTTATAAAGCTGGGCGAATTGAAGATAGTTTGAATAGTCAGCAAAAGAGTTGGATCGAAGGAAAACTGCCCATAATTTGTTTCTCTTGTTACGTAAAGAGCGAAGTTTACTATTGTACCACGGGGGACTCGTAGAAAAGGTTTTATTTCGCGAAAAGGGAACATAGAGAGAAATAGATTTGAATAATTCTCTATAGAAAATAGAGAGAGCACTTTTAAGGGGCATATTGGCGAAATCAAAAGAACACTTACTAAGATAAGCGTTAATTTTGCGGAAATTCGCTTTATGAAAGCCGTAAGAAGAGACGTGGTGGATAGGAGATTGGTGGAACAGAGAAAGAAGAAGTGGTGGGTGAAAGTTATCAATGGTCGATAGTGAAAGGGGACAGAGCGAGACAGAGGAGTTTATGGGGTCAGTGGTGAAAATGAGGTCTAATCGCCTACCCATATAGTTGGAGACCCCACTAACTTGGCATAAGCTGGAGTCTGTGAGCTCATCCAAGAAGAGACATTTTTTACTGGAGTTAGGGTTTACGATAAAAAAAGATTCATCATCTGATAGAGTCCAGTGTAGTTGAGGTAGATTGAAATCGCCGAATATGATGATGTCATCGAGAGGATCAGATAAGTTAATTATTTCATCAATTGCATCGATAGCGAGTTTGTAGCATTCGATTGGTTGCGCCGGTAGGATGTAAAAACACATAACGTACAGGGACCTGCAAGAGAGTGTTATCTTTACTGAAACGTAATCCAGCTTAGAAGAAGTAGAAACAGCGATTATAGAGAAGAGTTTAGGTCATTGTGGGCGGCCAATAGGACAGCTCGACAAGGAGAATCATCATTTGCACGGGTAAGATCATCGTCTCGAAAAACTTTGAAACTAGGCGGAATAATTCCGGATTCTTTATATCGGGAATCAGATTAGTTGCGGTCAGAGCGTAGACCTCAAATGGGAGAGCGTGAGATTGGCGCAAGATGGCCCGGGTCTTAGATTGCAGTCCTGTTACGTTTTGATAGTAGAAGGTTAGAGTGGATGGTTGAAACACTGGTAATGGTAGCACGTTAGGGACGAAAAATTTGTCGTTGTCAGCTCTGCTCCGCTGAAGGTGTGAGATCCTTTTTGAGTGCACATAGTTACCGAAAGCAGCAAGGTCGTCTGAAACTTTTTGGGGAGACATATTGAAAATCTCGTGGGACTTAATATAAAAGTTCCTCAGACTTGTAAGGTCAGTAGGGAGACGTTCCAGGAAGACAGATGTTAAATAAGTTTTTTTTTTCGCAAGTTGTTGAACTGGGTTTCGAAGATTGTTGGTTCCAGCAGGACGGAGAAACTGCTTACATAGCTCGGGCAACGATGGAGATTGTGAATCACCAATTTCCAGGTCGTATGATCTCCCGTTTTGGTGATTTGAACTGGCCGGCCAAATCGTCAGATCTGACGTCGCCAAACTTCTTCCTTTGGGGCTTTTTGAAATCTCGCGTTTACCGCTTACATTCACATGCAATGTTTTTTCCCCAGGTAAGACGTCTGCCGACGTGGATACGGAGGTACTTCTCTCCTTTACTTTGGGCGATTATCATGGTGTTGAGAGTGGCAGGTGGGCAGTGCTCTTGCGTAACGACAAAAGTGATATGTGCGTTTTTCTTCTCGCTCACTTTAATTATCGAAGCGTGTAATCAGAGTTCGAGTCGCTTTATATATTTGTTGCGGATATGAGAAGCTGATTTAGGGTCGCTGTGGATGCTTAGTATCGCGGTGTCGTCTGCTAGGATAGAGATGGTTAAGCTGTTGTCCGTCTGGGCATGTGGTATAAATACAATACAATAATATGTATAGGAGCAGACCAACGACACTTCCTTGCTCTTACACGGTGGTCTTTAGATGTGAACGACTTGTAAATTATCTTGAAGTGGCTGTTTAGCAGGTACGATTTTAAGATTTTGTGAAAATTCAGTGGCAAGCGTTTATTTATTTTACGGATGAGCCCATGGTACCAAACTCTGTTGACCGCTTTTAAAACGTCAAGAAATTCAGCCGTGCAGTATTGTCTTTTACGGAAAGCTCTTTTAGCATCTGATACTACCCTGTGGACCTTTTCAGTCGTGCTATGCTTAGCTCTGAATCCGAATTGGTGAGTGGGTACTATTTCTTGCTATTCCAATACCGGAGTTATTTTCACGGGAAATAGTTTCTTTCAGACTTTGGATAACAAAGGCAAGAGACTAATTGCTCGATGAGACGATATATGTAAGAGTAGAGTCCTTGCCGACCTGCGGGATGATGATTATGTTCGACGTCTTTCAAGGCTAGGGGTGGTGTTCCTAAGTTAAAAACCCTGTTGAACTTTCGAATAAGACATTCAATTACTACTTTTAGGATCAAATTGCATTTTCCCTGTAATTTGGTTATAACCTAGTGCCTTCTTGGGATTTATTCCATTTTAAAGCATAATAAGGTTTAAGAGTCCTGCTGTAAATTTTTGGTTGTAAGCTATTGTAGGACTGCGATAGTTTCCTTTTACATCTTTCGTTCTTGTCCAGTTTCCAATTGGTAGTCTGAACGGCGGTTCGTGCTGTTATGGACGTTTTATTTTCTTCGCCGCTTTCCAGAATCAGTAATGGTTAGTCACATTGTCAACTTTGTCAGCTTTTGCTTCGTAAGGGGAGATCTGTGCTTATGCCACACTCGTCTTAATTTGCATATATAGACTCGTTTGATATTTCAGCTTATTAAAACGCAACCCATAGGACAACCAAGTAATGGCATATTCTATTAACAATTTCCAACGTTCACGCATATTTGCAAATTAGATCTTCTTTTAACTTTGTAAGGAGTGTAGTCACCCACGGAGGAATCCATGTTTTTCAGTTTAAATGCATTTTTATTTTCTTAATTAATTTACTCTTACATGCTAGACAAAAAAATGCTTAAAAATTAGCTTAAATAACTTACTAATAATCTTATACTAACTTAATGGCCCCATGCGGGCACTCTAAGTTAAACCTAACACTTAAACTAAGTCTTTCGACGTATATTACAGTTTATCTTTAATTTTATATTTACATTACAACTAAAACTAAGAAAATAGATTTCAAGCAAAAACTTAGTATATGGACATAGTATTATAAAAACCTAAAACTAAAAACTTACAGACTACTTAAAAATATATCTTAATCTACTTAACCTACTTATATCTAATACGTACACATATATATATATATATACACATAATGCATATATACTTAATATATACACATATGTACATATATATATATATATATATTTAATTTTTTTTTTTTTACTTTTTATTTATTTTTTTATTTTTTTTTGTTTTTATATATTTTTTTTTCTTAAAAACTAACTTATACCTACTTAAAACTATGTAAGCCGGCCGTGGCTAAAAAAAAAAAAACAACAAAATTAGGCTGACCGACTTTTCTTGACATAAAGCTACCTATTACTTGAGGAATTCGATGACGAGCCCTCGCCTCCTTCAAATAGCCACCAAAATTGTTGGTGCTGCCGAGCAACATCCCTCATGTCGCGACTCCCTACCGCCCTACTGAACCGGAGACGCTCCGCACTGCCATGTGCGACGTCTCTGTCGTAGTTGAGTCGCCTGTCCGCAGCTGTTCGAGCAACGTGGAAGATTAGCGGCACAGCCAATCTGTCCTGGATCAGACCTTGGCTATCTAGATAGAGGAACGCTTCTGGAGGAATATAGCCGTCAAAGCGAACTCTCTCATGATACATATAATTAGGGTAGTAAGCCCCAGAGATCAGGTTGTTCGACGATGTCATTGCTCTTGCAATGTGCCTTCGAGTCAACTTAATAACAAAATTGTCCACTCTTATTAGGTTCGCCCTATTGTACAAGACCTCATTGCGATAGAATTTTATGTACTCAGACTCTGGTGTTCTGTATAACCGAAGACAAGCCCTAAGGCAAGCCCTCTCAAACACCCGAATCTTTTCCAATAAACTGGCTCTCACGTTGAACCACACCGGACATCCAAATACAAGCATAGGCCGGATAAGGGCCATGTAGCAGATAACCTTCACCCTCGAATCGAGTTGGCTGTTGTAAAACAGTCTCCTTGTAAGGGCAAAAGCACCTCTGGCTCTGGCCAGAGCAACATCTATATGTTTGTTAAAATACAGATATTGATCTAGCCAGATCCCAAGGTATCTGACTACATTTCGACAAGCAAGTGGCTGTCCATGTTGTCCGACGATAGAGAACTTTCGCCAATTCTTTCTGGTATCCCTAGAGGCCCCAGACAAAGGCGTCCTAAATAGAATGGTTTCCGACTTCTGAAAGTTGATTTTCAACTTCCAGTCATCGCAATATTGTTTAATTTTGTCGAAGTCACGTTGCAAAAGTGTATTAATGACCTCAATCTTTGGACCTGATCTGTACGCGATTAAGTCGTCTGCGTACGCTATGGCATGGTGAAGTGAACCTATCAGATCACTTGTGTAAATGTTGAATAGGATCGGCGAATTTACCGCACCTTGTTGCAGACCGTTTTTAATGTTGAATGTTCCAGCAGAGGTCACATCGCCATTCTTCACGATGAACTGTCTACTGGAGAGCATATCAAAAATAATATACAGCAGTGGTTTACTAATGCCCAACCTGTCCAGCTTGAAGAAGAGTCCCTCTAACCATACGGTGTCGAAGGCTTTTTCCAAATCAATCAGGCAGGCACCAGTGCACTGTTTCTTGCTTTTGTTCCATTGGATATCAGAAACCAGTTTAGACGCAGCATGAATGATATCATGCCCCGCCTTGAAACCGAACTGATTATCCGGAATTATATGTTTGTCCTCAACCCACTTAGTCAGGACTCTATTGATCACCTTCTCGAAAACCTTACTGATGTTTGGAAGAAGACTGATCGAGCGGAGATTCGCCGGATTGGATGTATCTTTATTCCTTTTGGGAATGGGATGTACCACCGCAGTTTTCCAATGCGCTGGATAATGTGCATTATTCATTGCATTATTAAACAGGGTGGTATAAATGTCCACCGCTTCTAGTGGGAGATGTCGAAGCACAATGTTCGGTATTTCATCGGTTCCCACTGATTTCTTACTTCTAAGTGATTCGAAGATCGTTTGGAGATCTTCCTTCGAAATGAACGGTGGTAATACCCTTTCGTTGGTGATGACATTATTTGCCATATTCTCGTCACTGAACTGGGTGAAACCCGAGTTCTCGAATCGCCAATTCACAATTTCATTTCGAAGGCAGGTATTGTGCACAAGGACTCGACTCTCCAGGTCGCGGTTCGGGCCAATGATATCACTCGCCTTGTACACTTCCTGGAAAGTCGCTCCTATAGCCTCCACTTTCTCCTGCGGATTCTCGATCACAAAGAAGTTGTCATCATCAACTGCCTCATTTGGATCGATACCTGCTGCTACAAGTATTTGTTCGTTATCCGTCGTTCGGGCGATTTTAAGACATGGAAGGTCGTTTTGATTATTTCTCCGAAATATCTTATTTATTTGCGGAAACATATTCGGGTTGCTGGTGTTTACAGCCCGAATTTTATTGTTCCAATACAAACTTACAGAATTTCTGTAATTTTCCTTTATTAATATCTGGAGGTTTTTAATCGACGACTTCAATGTTATGATCACCGGGTTATGTCTGTCAGTAAACTGTCTGTACAAGGTTTTTAGTCTTGACAGCAGTCTACTTTTATGTCGGTGCAGTGCGTCAATAGTTGCGTTGCGGAATAAGTCTTCTTCGTCAGTGTGTTGATACCGAGGTATCGTTTTGTCCATAGTTCGTTTAATTGTCTCGTCCATTAGTTTTAGATACCTGTCAATCTCCTCGTTTGACAGATTTCTATTGGACGGTAGGTAGAGCGAATTCGAGGAGAGTGCTCTCGTCAGCGTTCTGGAAAAATGTGTCCAACGCACCCTACTATAATTGTAGGAATACCTTTGAACAAACTCCGCCAATTCCGCAGTTTCGTTGGGAACAGTTATTTCGGTGCTGAGACCGCAATGGTCACTGTCATACACGAAAGTGCGTAGACAGTTTGTAGTTTGTTGGTTAGTGCATGTCAGTTGTATTCGTGAGTCGAACAGTAGAAGATCCAAATAGGACCCGTGTCTGGGAAACGACGGACTATCCGTCGCCTTAAGCCCGAGTCGATACATTATGCTGTGTCGACCCCACCAATTGAACAGTAGGTTCCCTCTAGTATTTGGTATATTATTTCCCCAATCACTATGTTTGGCGTTGAAATCTCCGCCGATAATAAAATAGTTATCTTCCAATTCCAGCCTCAGGAATCGAAACAGTGTCTCGAGCTCTGAGATGAATAAAGTGGATTGAGTAGCCTTAGATGCATAAACAGACACCATGTATAACCGCTTTCCACTACGGAGAGGGATGTACATGATGCATGCTTCCAGCACCTGAAACCTACGTACTACACGACTGTATACTCTTTTGAAACGCAGTCCCTTTCTTACAAAGATCGCAACACCACCTCCTTGAATAGAATTGGGTCGGTTTCTTCGTAATATTTCATATCTTCTGTGTCTCATTTTGTGCCTTTTGGTAAGCTTAGTTTCGCTAACCAAAAGCACATCAGGGGCTTGGTCTTTAAGCAACTTAAACAGTGCGGCTCTTCGTTCGAACCTAATCAGTGAATTAACATTCACTGCAAGGACCTTCAGGGTTTGCTCCGCCATGTACGTACCCATTACGACTGGAGGTGCGTTAGGCCCGGCAGCAGCGCGTATATTTGATCTACCCGCGTAGCCTGTTCCTGTATTTGACGCTGAAGCTGAGCCATCTGCCCCTGAATAGAGAGCAAGATAGCCAGCATGTCAGGTACTGGTTCCGGAGCTCTAGGCGCTGGGGCCTGAGAAGCTACCTTTGCTTGTTGTACCGTAGTTCCCCTACCTGCCGCCATTTGGGCGTAGGTAACTTGGGGAGTAACGGCTGATGTTTGTGCCTGCACGAGTGGACGTTTAACTTCCACTTTCTGCTGCCGAGCCAGATTTACTCTTTTTATATATTGGAATTTGGGACAACCCCGATAGTTTGCGGTGTGTCCCGTGTTCCTGCATAAGGCACAAGAGAGTTGGCTTTTTTCGGACGCTCCGTCCTTACCTAGAGCGCATTCCTCTGACTTGTGGTTCTTTCCACACTTCACGCATCGAGGCTGCATTTCGCAGTTCGACGCGGCGTGCCCGAACCTTTGGCAGCGAACACATTGTAAGATGTTTTCGCTCCTCTTTAATTTTTCCCAGTGTACAACCTGGTAGTCTAGGACTTTTATACTCCTTAGACCATCCAGTTTGCTGTTGGGACTTAGCTGAACCAGGAAGAACGGTAGTTTCCGCTTCTCCCTTTTGGCTCTAGCCGTGACAAATGGCTTGACCCCCACGAATTTGAGCCCTTCGCACTCCTTCTCTTTCAGCAGTGCAAGGAGCTCCTCCGGATCAGTCGACGGTTCTAACCCCCTCAGCAGCATTGTCTGCAGCTTCTCCCCCTTCGGGGTGTAGGAGAAGAACTCCGTCGTCGAATCCTTCAGTAAACTTTTAATTTTATTGTAGCGCTCCACTGTATTACAGTGGATTGCGTGCCTATCTAAGCTAAGTCTTTTAATATAAAAATTATTGCCTATGGCCGACTTACATAGTTCTTTTGTTTCCTTTAATTCCATCTTAAATGTATTAATAGGTGGCACCCTTTGTTTTGAAATTTGCTGTTTCTGCTGTTGTTGTTGTTGTTGTTGCTGCTGCTGTTGTTTTTGCTGCTGCTGTTGTTTTTTCTGCTGCTGCTGCTGTTTTTGCTGTTGCCGTTCTTGTGGCTGCACTTGTTGTTGTTGCTGGTGTTTCTTGAGGTTTTGCTGGTGTGTTTGTAGCACTTGTGCTATTGTATTTGTTTGGTGTTGTTGAGTTTGCTTTTGAGCTTGCTGTTGGGATTGCTCTTGCTCTTCCCTCTTCCTTCTTAGCATTTGCTTTCCTTTTATAGCTAGTACTCTTTGTTGTAGCATTTTGATGCTACTACTAATTGACTCCATTTCTTCCTCTTCGTCTTCCGATTCGGTTGATGCCAAGGAAGCGAAGCTATTGTCTTTCAGATGTTGATGAACATCTGAGGCGAATGGATTGTTATCTGTAAATTGCCCTGGACGATTCATTGCTGCCGTTGATTGCACCCCTTCCCTCACTCCACCAAGCAGCTTTACAGTGGAAGTTTGTAGGGAGGGACGTTGTGGTAAGGTGGAAGTTGGCCTTAGCGCCCTCCTTCTCTTCGTCTTCGGTTCTGTTTGGCTTGAACCGCTTGACGCCTCGCCTGCTTTGTCTGCGGATCCCGCTACTGGTGTAACGGACCGCTCTCCACAATCCATCGCGTGACGATTTTTATCACTATCAATTATTTAATTTTTTTTACTTGAACAAACAACACAAAAAAAAAAAAAAAAAAAAAAAAAGTCTATTTCGACCCGGAGTCGAACCAGCACCTTTAACTTGGTAACCGGGCACACTACCACTGGGCTAACTGGAGCCCTATATGAAGTTTGCCAAATGTCTTTTTTATTGGTATCACTACCCAACAGAAAGCCGAAACACGTTAATACTCTACGGAGCTCAATGAACGACTGACGGAGGAATCCATGATGCAGGAGCAGATGGCAGTGGCACGCTAGCGTTTGCTCCGCTCCAGCTCGTTGGATTGGGTTGGTTCTTGCCACTACCCCGTGCACCTCAACTCACTTACCCTTTTATCTCGTGCCAGACTATAAAAAAAATAACGAAGGATAGTTAAGAAGAAAGCTGCGTTACGAGACGGACCGACTCAAAGACAGAAAGAAAGAGCAAGGTCACATCTGTGTGCCATCACCACTGTGCAAGACCGGGACTTTTGCGTTTAAAACTAACTAATCCTAGACTAACCTAAGCCCTAGCACCGAAACTTAAACAACGACTTTTAACTAAACTTGAAGCCAACTTAACCCTATGTACCCTACATCGAATAATACGTCGCAGATGACAGCTCGTTACAACCTGGAATGAGCCGGGTGTTGTTGGCGGAGGATGGCCAGCCCACCCTTATAGCACTTAAATGCGACCAATTGCTACCATTCGGGCAAAACTGTGAATGGTAGCCCGCAAAGAAGATCCTCCCAGTTGCCACCTGTAAAAAAAATTTAGTGGAAGTCCGTGAGGTTATTTTTGTTATGTCGTCATCGTTTGTGCGTCGCATCTGGTCACAGTCGGCCCCATCGAAGGACGGTCGATCCGCCCGTTCACACACCACTTGCGTTGGATTCACTCCTTCATAATAATAAATAAAAAAATCTATTTCAACTCATCACACTTTAATTCATAATGAATTTATTATTACAAACTAATAAGGAGTTTTTTTTTCTTAAAATTAACTTGTGGCTATTTTGTTATAATTCTAGCCGCAAAAATATTATCTAGGACTTACCGGTTATTTCAGATCCCTCATAGTTCTGGCGCCAGCACTTGAAGAACCTTCGCAATTTCGCAATTACCTATAATTTTTTTTTCTTCTGCGCACAAAACTTAATGATAAAATTCAAAAAACCAACTTGCTTATTCTAACCTTACTCTACACAATAAATTCAAAAAAAAAAAACAAATCTAGAACTTAACCTATTTGGAAATAAATACAGCAGTGACTCGATAATCCAAACACCTACAATTTATACCCTGTTCGGACTGGCGTTCAGACTATAATCTGCAGACATTTTGAAGGAATTTTCCGAAAAAAAACAAAGTTTCTCGACATAGAAAACGTTTTATCCCTTATTTTATGTAATAACATTTTTACTGAAATCGAAATATCGACTTCATCCGCTCATTCTAAGCAAGTATTTAAGGCAGACACAGCTTGAGTATTTGGAATCCTGGCAACCGGTTCCGATGACTTCAATTCTTCTTCGCTTTCGATGCCCTGCTGATTCATTACTGGTCTTACTATGTCTTCATCAGTTAAAGGCTCCTGGCAGTCAATGTCATCATTGCTTAACAAGAAATTGTTAGTGTCTACATAGTGCCTATGTTACGAAAAGTGCTTAAGGGTAGATCATCTTCATGATCAAAATCATCTACATCTTGGCTAGACATTTCCCCTGATTCAAATAGCAAAGGCCACAGAGGCTTCCAAGACTTCTTAGTCAAATTTAAAGGCAATTGCTGCCGACTTTTAGCCAATGAAAACACTGCATCTTTAATTGTGGTCTTTTTAAGCGGTTCAGATACTGCGCATTCTAGATCAACTTCTTGCTGGCCAAACATTTGCAATAAGAGTTTTTTTCTTGTATGTCACTTTAATATTTTGAATCACATTTAGGTCCATGGGTTGAATAAGAGCTGAGTAATTAGGTGGCATGTACAAAACAGTAAAATTTTCGTCAATCGATTGCAGACCTCTTCAAGTGGATACGCTGTTGCATTATCAAGAAGTTAAACTGCTTTTAGCGGTAGATTTTTTTTTCAATAAAAATTTCTTTACTTTGGGAATGAAAGGTCCTTTTAGCCACTCTAAAAATATTGGTCTTGTAACCCAAGTATTTCTTTGACCTGTGTAATGAACTGGTAACTTTTTGGCTGTCGCAGATCTGCAATCAGATCTTTTTCCCTACAAAGGTCCATAGAGTTTTCCTGGAATGGCTTCACAGCTGCTTCATTATTCGACAATTTCTCACCGGTTAGTTTTAGTTACCATATGCCATGCCTTTTCTTAAATTTATTTAACCATCCTCTATTGGCAACAAACTTTCCTTTTTCAAGTCTTTCTTGGAAAAAATCGGTCTTGATAAAGGGACGTTCTTTCTTCGCTGCTGTAAAAACCACGTAAATAAAGCATCTTCAAGGTAGGAGTCTTCAGGGATTTTTAAGGTTTTTCTGGTGCCTGGACCCTTTTCTGTGTTTATTACAAATGATTTTATTTTTTCCCCCTTGCTTTTAATGTCAAAAATAGTGAACTTTCCAACGCTATACTGCATTGCAGAACTGATAACTAGCTACCTTGCTTAACCTTGTCCAAAATCTCGCACTTTTGTGATATTGTTAATGTGATATGATTCCTTTTCTTCGATTTTGAAGCCATAATTTATGGCCGAAAAAAACACCACGCAACAGTGTTAAATACTCGTAAAATAAAACTGCGCGACAAACTGATTGTAAAAAATGTGAGCCCGATTCAATGAATAAAACAATTTTTACTGATTTCACTTTTAAAGACAATTGAAAACTGATGACTTATGACTTAAAATCCTCTCTATTTATAGTCATCTCGTTGCAGCAGTCCACCCTAAAGATACGCAGTTAGCCTGTGGTCATCCCGTTGACCTACTACGCAACCAAAAATTTACAACCCCCCTTTGTTGTTGACGATGATGACGACAGCTAAAGGATTGTATTGGTGCTAGATTGAGATGTCATCTTCCACGATTTATGATCCAAAAGTTTGTATCTGCGTATAATTGGGATTGTTGATGTGAAGTGATAAAATTCTTCGTTTCATCGTTCTCCGGTACATCTACTTTCTCTGCGCGTCAACTTAAAGTTAATGGAAATAGTAAGCCCGGTGCACATAAGCTTCAAAATAGATAGGAAGAAATACGTTGCAGCTCATGTGCACCGGGCCTAAGGGAACAGACTTAGTATTGCGTAGTGTGTGTGGCACTGCGAGTGACAGTAGACCCCAATGAGGTCGTTCGGATTACTGAGGCGTTCGGATTATCGTGTGTTTGGATTATCGAGGCCCTGCTGTACTATACATATTCCCTAAATTCCAAAAAAAAAATATTTTTTTTCTTGTCACTGGTCTACTGTGTCTCTCACTGTTTCATTTATGATTTTATTGTTGAATTTCTTCTCTATTTTTTGTTAATTCATTTTTTTTATTTATTTATGTATTTTTTTTTCTTTGTGTATTCTTGTTGTTGTTGTCGTTGGGGTTGTCCCGCGGAGCACTATAGGCGATGTAGCTTGGAGGCCGAAGATTACGACGTCTATGCAGCTAAACCCCACCGTTTGAAGAAAAAAAATGCAGCACTTTTCACCCTTTGGAATATTTGATCCTCCCGGGAAGGATCACCTTAATGCGTAGGTGCAAAAAGGAATGGGAGTGGTTCTGGTCTAATGACCGTGTAAAGTTTTTTTTTTTTTAATGTATATCCTTATCCGGCAGCTGCCTTTTGAAGCTTTAAATAAAGCAAACTCGCGACCGTTTGCAAGTTTCTGGATTTACTTCTTTTTTTTTTTCCTAAAAAAAAACTCTTAAACCCGGCATGCAATATGTCCGCGTATATTTTAAAGCCCGAAAATTTTTCTTTTTTCTTTTTTTTTTGTAAGAAGAACTTTGTCGCACACGTCTCTCGAAAACGAAATTCAAAAGACAGAGAAAATGCCACGACGCGACTGTCTCAATCGGAGGTCTCGAACCCAAAAAAATATCTAAGAAAAATATGCCACGACCTTGCACGTCGACTGTTTCGAATCCTCTACCAAAAACGAATACCACGATCTTGCCGTTGTAATCTCCTGACACGAACTAGACAAGAGCTGATCCGCATCGGAAGATGATCAGTTGACTGGCTGCTCTTGTCATTGACCTTCTTAACTTGTTATTTTCTTTAGCTTCATTCTTAAGCTTTCATTTCTTTAATTTCTTTTTGCCTATTTTTTTATTCCCCACTCTAATTTCCGTGGGTTCCCGCCTAAGCTTATACCTAAATTAACTCCCACACGATCTACCTCCTTTCCACCTCCACCTCCTGAATTTAAATTAGTCAACACAACTGGCATGAGGGAATTCGAAAATAGGGGGTCGTTTGATGTAGTCAGGTTTTGTTGTAAGTTCGGAAAGAGAGATTAGTAGGTCTAATTAATAGGTCTGTTTTTGAAAAGGGGTAAATTTACTGGATTTGGTACAGTGAGGGAACACAAATAGAACACCACAATTAAGCATTTTTATTTTTTGTTAAAAAGCTGACGCTACAATCTCTATGGTATTTAACCCTAGAACGGTACTTCTTCGTCATTTTTACGAATGACATCATTTAAATTGCAATTCAGCAGAAACTGGCAGGAAAATAGCGGGGAGGACTGAGCTATGCATTCGTCAGTATGCGTTTACCCTTTGACAGTGAATTTGTATACAATCTAAAAGTTTTTAGTTTTATTTTTTTATAAAAATTTGCTCGTAATTTTTACGTAGTTGTACTACCATAGGTACACAGGTGTTCCTATTTTCTACGAAGCAGTACTAAATATCATTTTTTTCTTTTGTTATTTGATAAAGGTAAGAATGCAGTTTTCAACAGAAATTTTCTTATTTTATTTAATTTTGGAACTAAGTTTATTATTTTTGTAATTCATATTTTATTAGTAATGGACAAGAAGATTAGCGACCAGGATTTTGAGGAATTTTTGAACCAATTGGAAAAGGAGCAAGAGTTTGATATTGGAGATGATCGATTTGAAATTGGAAGCCTTCCATTTGATTTTTCGGATGATTGTGAATTAGACGATCCCACATGGCACATATACTATACACCTGATAACGAGAATGATACCAACGATTACAACGATCAGGTGATGCAAACAATAGAGCAATTCCATAACAAATCTAAGAGAAAAAAACCCAATTCTCCGACCCTGCCTCTAATGACATTATATGTATTGGGTCTATAACTAAATTCGTGCGGTTTGCTAAGAGATGGCGTAACTTGTATTATTCCATTGGAACATGCGTTGGAAATCTACTGTCATTATACGTCATTTCAGTATATGTCATTCATTTGAAGCGTAAACAACAATAATTTTTTTTCACTCAAATATGTCGAACTTTGTGCCTGAATATGAAGAAAACTTTAATATGAAAAAAATTGCTACCGAAAGTCATCGTATTTTGGTGGAAGTTTATGGTGAACATGCGCTAGCTGAGCGAACGTGCCAAAAGTGGTTTGCATGATTTAAAAGTGCTGATTTTGGCTTGGAAGACGATGAACGTCCTGGGCAGCCAAAAAAGTTTGAAGATGAAGAACTGGAAGCATTACTCTATGAAGATTGTTGCCAAACACAAGAAGAGCTCATAGAATCTTTGGGTGTCGCTCAAGCAGCCATTTCAAAACGTTTAAAAGCAGCTGGATATATTCAAAAGCAAGAAAATTGGGTTCCACATGAACTCAAGCCGAGAGACGTCGAAAGGCGGTTTTGCATGTCCGAAATGCTGCTGAAACACCACAAAAGGAAGTCATTTTTGCATCGGATTGTTACTGGTGATGAAAAATGGATCCATTACGGCCAACCAGCCAAATCAACGGCAAAGCTGAATATCCATGGCACGAAGGTAATGCTCTGTATTTTATTCAGTTTAAAATGCATTTTTATTGGAATTCATTAATTAACTCTTACATGCTATACAAAAAAACGCTTAAAAATTAGCTTAAATAACTTAAAAGTAATCTTATTCTAACTTACTGGCCCCATGCGGGCACTCTAGGTTAAACATAATACTTAAATCTTTGTCTTTCGACGTTGCTTACAGTTTATTTTTATTTTTGTTTTTACATATATTAACACTAAAACTAAGAAAATGAATTTTAATTTAAAAAAACTTAGTATAAGGACTTTTTTTTTTGTTATAATATAAAAGCTTAAAAACTAAACCTATAAACTACCTAAAAATAAATCTTAACCTACTTAATCCTACTTATATTACCCCTTATTTTAGAATGTGTTACCCACATCTGTTCTAATGTAATTTTTTTTTGTGTTTTTTCTTTTTTATATTTTTTTTTTTTATTTTTATTTTTTTATTATTTTTTTTTTTTTTCCTTAAATCTAACTTAATGCTACCTAAAACTATGTAAGCCGGCCATGGCTAATAAAATAGACAGACGACCGACTTTGCTTCACATGAAGCTACCTATAACTTGAGGAATTCGACGACGTACCTTCCCCTCCATCTACTAGCCACCAAAATTGTTGGTGCTGCCGAGCAACATCCCTCATGTCGCGACTCCCTACCGCCCTACTGAACCGGAGACGCTCCGCACTGCCATGTGCGACGTCTCTGTCGTAGTTGAGTCGCCTGTCCCCAGCTGTCCGAGCGACGTGGAAGATTAGCGGCACCGCCAATCTGTCCTGGATCAGACCTTTACTATCGAAGTAGAGGAACGCTTCTGGAGGAATAAAGCCGTCAAAGCGAACTCTCTCATGATACATATAATTAGGGTAGTAAGCCCCGGAGATCAGGTTGTTTGACGAGGTCATTGCTCTCACAATGTGCCTTCGAGTCAACTTAATAACAAAATTGTCCACTCTTATTAGGTTCGCCCTATTGTATAAGACCTCATTAGGATAGAATTTTATGTATTCGGACTCTGGTGTTCTGTATAAGCGAAGACAAGTCCGAAGACAAGCCCTCTCAAACACCCGAATCTTTTCCAATAAGCTTGCTCTCACGTTGAACCACACGGGACAACCAAATACAAGCATGGGCCTGATAAGGGCCATGTAGCAGATCACCTTCACCCTCGCATCGAGTTGGCTGTTATAAAACAGTCCCTTTGTAAGGGCGAAAGCACCTTTGGCTCTGGCCAGAGCAACATCTATATGTTTATTACAATACAGATATTGGTCTAGCCAGATCCCAAGGTATCTGACTACATTTCGACAAGCAAGTGGCCGCCCGTGCTGTCCCACGATCGAAAACTTTCGCCAATTCTTTCTGGTATCCCTAGAGGCCCCAGACAAAGGCGTCCTAAACAGAATGGTTTCCGATTTCTGAAAGTTGATTTTCAACTTCCAGTCATCGCAATATCTCTTAATTTTATCGAAGTCACGTTGCAAGAGTATGTTAATGACCTCAATCTTTGGACCTGATCTGTACGCGATTAAGTCGTCTGCGTACGCTATGGCATGGTGAAGTGAACCTATCAAATCACTTGTGTAAATGTTGAATAGGATCGGCGAATTTACCGCACCTTGTTGTAGACCGTTTTTAATGTTAAATATTCCAGCAGAAGTCACATCGCCATACTTCACGATGAACTGTCTACTGGAGAGCATATCAAAGAGAATATACAGCAGTGGTTTACTAATGCCCAACCTGTCCAGCTTGAAAAAGAGTCCTTCTAACCATACGGTATCGAAGGCCTTCTCCAAGTCAATCAGGCAGGCACCAGTGCACTGTTTGTTGCTTTTGTTCCATTGGATATCAGAAACCAGTTTGGACGCAGCATGAATGATATCATGCCCCGCCTTGAACCCGAATTGATTATCCGGAACTATATGTTTATCCTCAACCCACTTAGTCAGGACTCTATTGATCACCTTCTCGAAAACCTTACTGATGTTTGGAAGAAGACTGATCGAGCGGAGATTCGCCGGATTGGATGTGTCTTTATCCCTTTTGGGAATGGGATGTACGACCGCAGTTTTCCAATGCGCTGGATAATGTGCATTATTCATTGCATTATTAAACAGGGTGGTATAGATGTCCACCGCTTCTAGTGGGAGATGTCGAAGCACAATGTTCGGTATTTCATCGGTTCCCACTGATTTCTTACTTCTAAGTGATTCGAAGATCGTTTGGAGCTCTTCCTTCGAAATGAACGGGGGTAGTACCCTATCGTCGGCGATGGCATTATTTGCCATATTGTCGTCACTGAACTGGGTGAAACCCGAGCTCTCGAATCGCCAGTTCACTATTTCGTTTCGAAGGTAGGAATTGTGCACAAGGACTCGATTTTCCAGGTCGTGGTTGGGGCCAATGATGTCATTCGCCTTGTACACTTCCTGGAAAGTCGCTCCTATAGCCTCTACTTTCTCCTGCGGATCCTCGATCACAAAGAAGTTGTCATCATCAACGGCCTCATTTGGATCGATGCCTGCTGCTATGAGTATGTGCTCGTTGTCCGTCGTTCGGGCGATTTTAAGACATGAAAGGTCGTTTTGATCTTTTCTCCGAAATATTTTATTTATTTGCGGAAACATATTCGGGTTGCTGGTGTTTACAGCCCGAATTTTGTTGTTCCAATACAAACTTACAGAATTTCTGTAATTTTCCCTTATTAATGTTTGGAGGTTTTTGATCGACGACTTCAGTGTCACGATCTCCGGGTTATGTCTGTCAGTAAACTGTCTGTACAAGGTTTTTAGTCTTGACAGCAGTCTACTTTTTTGTCGGTGCAGTGCGTCAATAGTTGCGTTGCGGAATAAGTCTTCGTCGTCAGTGTGTTGATAGCGAGGTATCGTTTTGTCCATTGTTCGTTTGATTGTCTCGTCCATTAGTCTAAGATACCTGTCAATCTCCTCGTTTGACAGATTTCTGTTGGACGGTGGGTAGAGCGAATTCGAGGAGAGTGCTCTCGTCAGTGTTCTGGAGAAGTGCGTCCAGCGCACCCTACTATAATTGTAGGAGTGCCTTTGAACAAACTCGTCCAATTCCGCAATTTCGTTCGGAACGGTTATTTCGGTACTGAGACCGCAATGGTCACTGTCATACACAAATGTGCGTAGACAGTTTATGGTATGTTGGTTAGTACATGTCAGGTGTATTCGTGTGTCGAACAGCAAGAGGTCCAAATAAGAACCGTGTCTGGGAAACGACGGACTATCCGTCGCCTTAAGGCCGAGTCGATACATTATACTGTGCTGACCCCACCAATTGAATAGTAGGTTCCCTCTAGTATTTGGTGTATTATTTCCCCAATCTCTGTGTCTGGCGTTGAAATCTCCGCCGATAATAAAGTAATTCTCCTCCAATTCCAGTCTTAGGAATCGAAAAAGTGTCTCGAGCTCTGAGATGAATAAGGTGGATTGAGTAGCTTTAGGTGCATAAACAGACACCATGTATAACCGCTTTCCACTACGGAGAGGGATGTACATGACGCATGCTTCCAGCACCTGGAACCTACGTACTACACGACTGTATATTCTTTTGAAACGCAGTCCTTTTCTAACAAAGATTGCAACACCTCCTCCTTGAATGGAGTTGGGTCGGTTTCTTCGTAATATTTTATATCTTCTGTGCCTCATTTTGTGTCTTTTGGTAAGCTTAGTTTCGCTAACCAAAAGCACATCAGGGGCTTGGTCTTTAAGCAACTTAAACAGTGTGGCTCTTCGTTCGAACCTAATCAGTGAATTAACATTCACTGCAAGGACCTTCAGAGTTTGCTCCGCCATGTGCGTACCCATTACGACTGGAGGTGCGTTAGGCCCGGCAGCAGCGCGTATATTTGATCTACCCGCTTAGCCTGTTCCTGTATTTGACGCTGAAGCTGAGCCATCTGCCCCTGAATAGAGAGCAAGATAGCCAGCATGTCAGGTACAGGTTCCGGTGCTCTAGGCGCTGGGGCCTGAGAAGCTACCTTTGCTTGTTGTACCGTATTTCCCCTACCTGCCGCCATTTGGGCGTAGGTAACGTGGGGAGTAACGGCTGGTGTTTGTGCCTGCACGAGTGGACGTTTAACTTCCACTTTCTGCTGCCGAGCCAGATTTACTCGCTTTATGTATTGGAATTTGGGACAACCCCGATAGTTTGCGGTGTGTCCCGTGTTCCTACACAAAGCACAAGATAGTTGGCTTTTTTCAGACGCTCCGTCCTTACCTAGAGCGCATTCCTCGGATTTGTGGTTCTTTCCGCACTTCACACATCGAGGCTGCATTTCGCAGTTCGACGCGGCGTGCCCGAACCTTTGGCAGCGAACACATTGTAAAATGTTTTCGCTCCTCTTTAATTTTTCCCAGTGTACGACCTGGTAGTCTAGGACTTTGATACTCCTTAGACCATCCAGTTTGCTGTCGGGACTTAGCTGAACCAGGAAGAACGGTAGTTTCCGCTTCTCCCTTTTAGCTCTAGCCGTGACAAACGGCTTGACCCCCACGAATTTGAGTCCTTCGCACTCCTTCTCTTTCAGCAGTGCAAGGAGCTCCTCTGGGTCAGTCGACGGTTCTAACCCCCTCAGCAGCATTGTTTGCAGCTTGTCCCCCTTAGGGGTGTAAGAGAAGAACTCCGTCGTCGAATCCCTCAATAAATTTTTTATTTTATAATAGCGCTCCACTGTGGTACAGTGGATCGCGTGCCTATCTACGCTAAGTCTTTTAATATAAAAATTATTGCCTATGGCCGACTTACATAATTCTATGGTGTCTTTCAACTCCATCTTATATGTGTTGATTGGAGGTACCCGTAGTTTGGTTGTTCTTTGCTGCTGCTATTGTTGTTGTTGTTGCTGCTGTTGTTGTTGTTGCTGCTGTTGTTGTTGTTGCTGCTGTTGTTGTTGTTGCTGCTGTTGTTGTTGTTGTTGTTTCTGCTGTTGTAGCTGCTGCTTCTGTTGTTGTTGTTGTTGCTCCTGCTGTTGTTGACGCTGTTGCTGTTGTTTTAGTTGTTGATGTTGTTGTTGTTGTTGTTGTTGCTGTTGCTGCTGCTGTAGTTGCTGTTTTTGCTGCCGTTTGGCTTTTTGTGGTTGTTGTTGTTTTTTTATGTGTTGTGTTTCTTTTTGGATCTGTTGTTGTTGTTGTTGTTGTTGTTGTTGTTGTTGTTGCTGCTGCTGTGACCCGTGGAGTTCTATTTTTTGCTCCTTCTCTCTTCTTGCCATTTGTTTAGCTTTAATAACTAGCACTCTTTGCTGGAGCTGTTTAATGCTAGCATTTATGGCTTCTACCTCCTCCTCCTCTTCATCTGACTCTGTGTCAACCAACGATGCGAATGTGTTCTCGCCTCCCATATAGCGTCCTTCTCCACCATCTGACACATATGGGAAATCATCTTTGCTGGCCTTTTGCCTTTTTTGATTTTGTGCTGCTACCCTTGTTGATGTAGTTGGCGCCTCTTCCCTCGCTCCACCATGCAGCTTTTCTGTAGATGCCGACAGGGAAGGGCGCTTCACTAGGTTCGGAGTAGGCCTCAGCTTCCTCCTCCTCTTAATTGTCATTTCTGGTTTCCCAGAATGCGAATGGGCCGACATAGCGGCCTGGTCGTCTGATGACATCAAGCCATCTGCAGGTTCCGCTATTTGAATAGCGGACCGCTCACTTCCACTCATTGTTCACTGCTTTTATTCACTTTTTAGTTTTATTTATTGACTTTACTTTTAAAATAAAAAATAAAAAAGGCCAATGTGTTTCGGGGATCGAACCCACGACCTCTGCTTTATCGGTCGGACACCACTACCACTGGGCCACCGAAGCACTTAACAAAAATGTCTCTGGTACACTTTGTTTGCACTGTTTATTTAGGTTTTTTTTCACTTTGAAAGCCGAAACACGTCTATTCCTCACGGAGGTCTATGAACGACTGCTCTGTATTTTATGGGATCAGATGGGTGAACTCTATTATGAGCTGCCGGGTGAAACCATCAATGAACAACGCTACCGAACACAATTAATCCGTTTGAAGAGAGCAGTGGCCGAAAAACGCCCGTAATATGCGACCAGACATGAGGCAATAATTTTCCATCATGACAACGCTCGGCCCCACGTTGCTATTCCGGTTAAGAACTATTTGGAAAACAGTGGATGGGAAGTCTTACCCCACCTGCCTTATAGCCCGAACCTTGCCGCTTCTGACTACCATTTGTTCCGGTCGATGCAGAACGCCCTTACTGAAATACGGTTCACATCAGAGCAGAATATCAAAAATTGGCTTGATTTATTCTTGGCTGCCAAACCGGCGCAGTTCTTTTGGGATGGGATCCACAAATTGCCAGAAAGATGGGAAAAAGTCATAGCTTCAGATGGGCAATACTTTGAATAATACTATTGTACATGTTTTTCTTAAATAAACGTTCAAATTTTGAAAAAAAAACAGCATGAATTAAGTTATATACCCAATTACCTACAAGTTTTCTTAACTTCCTTCCTTTGTATACATATTTTTTTCTGAACAAAGTTGATACTCTTCCTCTAGGTGTCAATATTGGGCTACATGAACTCTCCTTCGCGGCTAGAGGAGCTCCTTCATTCTAGTCCTGAAGTGCCTAAACCTTACGAGTAAATACCACCTCAAAAAGTTCCCGGAATAACCACCGTGTGGAGCTCCCATAGTTCCGATTTGAGTTTTGTTCTTTTTTGTTAAGTTGGCAGCCAAGAGAGTGTGTTGGCGATTTTTTACAATTTTAGAAATGGATTTAAATTTGCAATAACGATATTGTATTAAATTTTTCGTTAAAAACGGATTTCATGGTGCGCGAACGTTGGAAATGTTGGAAAAGTGTTTCGGTAACGATTCTCTAAAGAAAACGGTCGTTTACCAGTGACACGAGCGGTTCAAAAGTGGTCGTGGATCAATCGAAGATGATGAACGCAGTGGCAGACCATCGACATCGAAAACCGACGAAAACATTGATAAAGTAAAAGAAATGTTGGTCAATAACCGCAAATTAACCATCAGAGAGATAGCGGAGGACTTGAACATTGCCTATGGATCCGTACAAGACATTTTGGTTAATAATTTGGGTTTCCGTCATGTAGCAGAGAAGTTGGTGCCAAAAGACCTTAATGTGTTGACGTCGCAAAATAGATAATTTGCGAGGCTGAATCCGATCCCACATTCATCAAAAGGATCATTGCTGGAGATGAGACGTGGGTTTATGAGTACGGCACGCAGTCCAGACATCAGGCAAGTGAATGGCGTTCACCAAATAAGCCGAGACCAAAAAAAAGTCATTTTCAGTCAAAAAGAGCAAAGTAATGCTCACGGTTTTCATGGATTACAACGGTGTAGTGCATCATGAATTTTTGCCAGACAGTAAACAAACAGTATTACGAATATTTGGGCGTTATGAGACGTTTGCGTGAAACAATTCGCCGAAGAGACCAGAATTGTGGGCAGAAAACTCGTGGATTTTGCATCATTATAACGCATCGTCGCACAGCCCCATCATTATTCGCAATTTTTTGACGAAAAATGCAACAAATACCATCCAACAGCCACCGAACTCACTTGTTTAGTTTTAGTTTTAAATGCATTTTATTTCTTAAATCATTAATTCTTACATACTAACAAAAAATGCTTAAATGCTAGCTTAAAATTACTTAACAATCTTATACTAACTTACTGGCCCCACACAGGCACTCTAAGCTACTCTAAATTCTTATATTTATGTCTTTCGACTTTATTTACATTTTATTGAAATATTTGTATACTTAAAGCTAAGAAAAAAATTGCTAACAAAAACTTAGCATATGGACTTAATTTTTTATAAAACTTAATATCTAACTTAAAGTATACCTTAGTCTACCTAACCTACATACACAATACACACACATAGATATTATACATTCACAATTATATACATATATTAGTATATACAAAGGTATATACTAATATATGTATATATTTCTTAAATGCTAACCTAAACCTATGCAAGCTGGCCATCGCTATTCACAGAGCAAATAGATTGGTCAGCTCTGCCTCATTAGTGAGGCTGGTCCGTAATTGACGGAAACGACGACGAAGCATCTTCTCCATCATTCAACCACCAGAAATGCTGGTGCTGCCGAACGACATCCCTCTTATCGCGATTCCCCACCGCCCTACTGAACCTAAGACGATCCACACTGCCGTGTGCGACGTCTCTGCCGTAGTTGAGTCGCCTGTCCCCAGTTTTCCGAGCGACATGGAAGATTAACGGGACCGCTGATCTATCCTGGATCAACCCTATCTGATCTAGGTAGAGGAATGCTTCCGGTGGAACGAAGCCGTCAGAGCGCACACTCTCGTGGTAAAGGTAGTTGGGGTAGTAAGCCCCAGATATCAGGTTATTCGTCGAGGCCATTGCTCTTGCGATGTGTCTTCGAGTCAGCTTAATTACGAAGTTGTCCACTCGTATTAGGTTCGCTCTGTTGTAAAGGACCTCATTACGATAAAATTTTTTGTACTCCGACTCTGGTGTTCTGTACAAGCGAAGGCAAGCCCTAAGGCAAGCCCTCTCAAACACCCGAATCTTTTCCATTAAGCTTGCTCGCACATTGAACCACACGGGGCACCCGAATACCAGCATGGGCCTGATAAGGGCCATATAGCAGATTACCTTTACCCTCGCATCGAGTTGGCTGCTATAAAACAGTCTCTTTGTAAGAGCAAAAGCGCCTTTAGCTCTGGCCAGAGCAGCATCTACATTTTTGTCAAAATACAGAAACTGATCTAGCCAGATCCCAAGGTATCTGACTACATTTCGACAGACAAGAGGCTGTCCGTGTTGTCCAATGATCGAGAACTTACGCCAATTTTTTCTGGTATCCCTAGAGGCTCCAGACAACGGCGCCCTAAAGAGAATGGTTTCCGACTTCTGAAAGTTGATTTTCAACTTCCAGTCATCGCAAAATCATCTTATCTTATCGAAGTCACGCTGCAAGAGAGTATTAATGACCTCGATTTTTGTACCTGTTCTGTACGCTATCAAATCGTCTGCGTACGCAATAGTATGGGGAAGTGAACTTATCAAGTCGCTTGTATAAATGTTGAATAGGATCGGCGAATTGACCGCGCCTTGCTGAAGACCATTTTTAATTTGAAATATTCCAACAGAAGTCACATCGCCATTTTTCACGATGAACTGTCTGTTGGTTAGCATATTATAAAGAATGTACAAGAGTGGTTTACTGATCCCCAGCCTAGTCAGCTTATAGAAAAGACCCTCTAACCATACGGTATCGAAGGCCTTCTCCAAGTCAACAAGGCAGGCACCAGTACATTGCTTTTTGCCCTTATTCCATTGGATATCGGACACCAGTTTAGACGCGGCATGTGAGATATCATGTCCCGCCTTAAAACCGAATTGATTATCCGGAACTATATGTTTGTCCTCAACCCACCTAGACAGAGCTCTATTGATCACCTTCTCGAAAACCTTACTGATATTCGGAAGGAGACTTATCGACCGGAGATTCGCCGGATTGGATATATCCTTTCCCTTTTTGGGGATAGGTTGCACCACTGCCGTTTTCCAATGCGCTGGATAATGTGCATTATTCATTGCATTATTAAACAGGGTGGTGTAAATGTCCACCGCTTCTAGAGGAAGATGTCGAAGCACGATGTTCGGAATACCATCGGTCCCCACTGATTTCTTAGCCCTGATTGTGTCGAAGATCTCATGGAGCTCTTCCTTCGAAATGAACGGGGGTAGGTCACCCTCTCTGGTGATGACATTATTTGCCATATTTTCTTCGCTGAACCGGGTGAAACCGGAGCCCTCGGATCGCCAGTTCTCTACTTCATTTCGAATGTAGAGGTCGTGCACCAAGATGCGATTATCCAGGTCATAATTAGGTCCACTGCAATCAGTGGCCTTGTATATTTCCTGGAAAGTCGCCCCTATGGCCTCAACCTTCTCCTGTGGATCCTCGATCACAAAGAAGTCGTCATCATCAGCGGCCTCATTTGGATCAATACCTGCTATTGTCAGTAACCGTTCGTTGTCTGTTGTCCGGGCTATTTTAAGACACTGAAGGTCGTTTTGATTTTTTCTCCGAAATAGTTTATTTATTTGCGGGAACATATTCGGGTTGCTGGTGTTTACAGCCCGAACGCTGTTGTTCCAATACGAACTTACAGAAATTCTGTAATTCTCTTTTATTAACGTTTGAATATTTTTAATCGACGACTTCAGTGTCCTAATCTCCGGGTCTTGTCTGTCAGTAAACTGTCTGTACAAGTTTTTGAGTCTTGTCAGAAGTCTACTTTTCTGTCGGTGCAGTGCGTCAATAGTAGGATTGCGGAACAGGTCTTCGTTAGTCGTATGTCGATATCGCGGTATTGTTGTGTCCATAGTTTGTTTAATTGTCTCGTCCATTTGTTTTAGGTAATTGTCGATCTCCTCGTTTGACAAATTCCTATTGGACGGTGGGTGGAGCGTATTCGAGGAGAGCGCACTTGTCATGGTTGTGGAGAAGCGTGCCCATCGAGTCTTACTGTAGTTGTAAGAATATCTTTGGACAAACTCCTCCAATTCCGCAATTTCGTTGGGAACTGTAATTTCGGTGCTAAAACCGCAATGGTCACTGTCATACACGAATGTGCGCAGACAGTTAAGCGTTTGTAAATTCGTACCTGTCAGTCGTATACGTTCGTCATACAGCAGTAGATCCAAATAAGACCCGCCTCTGGGAAACGACGGGTTATCCGTCGCTTTAAGACCGAGTCTGTACATGACATCGTGCTGACCCCACCAATCGAGTAGTAGGTTCCCTCTAGTATTTGGCAAATTATTTCCCCAATCTCTGTGTTTAGCGTTGAAATCTCCGCCGATTATGAAATAATTCTCCCCCGATTCCAGTCTCAGAAGTCGAAAAAGGGTATCGAGCTCTGTAATGAATAAAGTGGAATGTGAAGGCTCAGGTGCATAAACTGAGGCCAAGTACAGCCGCTTTCCACTGCGGAGCGGGATGTAAATGACGACTGCCTCTAACACCCGGAACCTACGCAACACTCCCTTGTACACTCTGTGAAATTGTATACCTTGCTTAATGAAGATCGCGACACCGCCTCCACATTTGGATCGGGGCCGGTTTCTTCTTCTAACAATATAATTATTGTACTCCAGTTTGTGCTTATCGGTTAGCTTGGTTTCGCTAGCGAAAAGCACATCAGGAGTTTGGTCTTGCAGCAATTTAAACATCGCGGCTCTTCGTTCGATCCTAATCAGTGAATTAACATTCACCGCAAGGACCTTCAAAGTTTGCTCCACCATGTGCGTACCCATTACGACATGTGTTGCTTTAGGCCCGGCAGCAGCGCGTAGATCTCGTCCACCCGCTTGGCCTGTTCTTGCACCTGTTTTTGCAGCTGAGCCATCTGCCCTTGGATTGCGAGCAAGATGGCCAGCATGTTGGGTGCAGCTTCCGTTGTTCTCGGCATTGACGCCGGAGAAGCAACAGTCGCTTGCTGTACCGTAGCCCCCCTACCTGCAGCCATTTGGGCGTAGGAAATTTGGGGCGTGACGGCTGGTGTTTGAAACCTAACAGGTGAACGTTTGACCTCCACCTTCTGCTGCCGAGCCATTTTTGCTTTTTTAATGTCGGCGAACTTAGGACAACCCCGATAGTTTGCGGTGTGTCCCACGTTCCCACATAACACGCACGAGAGCTGAGTCCTATCGGACGCTCCGTCCCTACCCAGAGAACACTCCTCGGAACTGTGATTCTTTGCGCACTTCACGCATCGAGGCTGCATTTGGCAGTTCGACGCGGCGTGCCCGAACCTCTGGCAGCGAACGCATTGTATAACGCCTTCGCTCCTTTTTAATTTTTCCCAGTGAACCACCTGGTAGTCTAGGACATTTATACTCCTTAGACTATCCAGACGGCTTTCGGGACTGAGCTGCACCAGGAAGAACGGCAGACTCCGTTTCTCCCGCCTGGCTCTAGCTGTGGTAAATGGCTTTACCCCCACGAACCTGAGTCCTTCGCACTCCTTCTCTTTAAGCAGTGCTAGGATCTCCTCAGGATCAGAAGACGGTTCCAACCCCTTCAGCAGCATCGATTGCCGCTTTTCACACTTCGGTGTGAAAGAGTAGTGCTCCGTCGTCGTTTCCTTCAGGAGCTCTTTCACTTTCGCGTAGCCCTCCACTGTATTACAGTGGATGGCATGGCGATCGTTCCCCAATCTCTTAATATTAAAATTGTTACCAATGACCAACTTACACAGGTCCTTGGTAGCATTTACCTCCAATTTATAGGTGTTGATAGGAGGCACCTTCTCCTTCTTCTTCTGCTGCTGCTGCTGTTTTTGTTGTTGTTGTTGTTGTTGTTGCTGCTGCTGCTGCTGCTGTTGTTGTTGTTGTTGCTGCTGCACCGAACTCACTTGATTTGGCTCCCTGTGACTTCTTTCTATTCAATCGAGTTAAAAAAGCACTATAGGCAACGCGTTTCAGCGGCCGAGAGGAAGTAATGAAAAAATCGCTGTAAGCACTGATGGACATACCGAAAACGGAATATAAAAAATATTTTGAGGATTGGATCAAGCGCTGGCATAAGTGTGTAGCAGTCGATGGGGATTACTTTGAAGGGGACAATATAGATTTAGATGAATAAACTTGTATTTTTAACGAGAACTTTTTGATCATGTAATGTAATTCAATCATATTTAATAGCTGCATCGTCAACATGATGCACGCCTATCGGGCGGGGAACTTGCCGAAATGCTTTTTGAATGCAATAATAATTTTTTTTCCCCTGCTCTAGAATAATCGATTTCTATTATACAAATGTCCGTACGCGTACATTATTAACACTTTATTGTTATCATTTAATTGTCAGCATTTTATAAACTATTTTGCTCCTTAAACATAACTAAACTCTTTTAAGATTTTTATAGGAACATGATGCTACCATCACGAACAGATGCTCACATCCGTTTTCTATCATTTTCATTCTTCTGATAACGTGATCACCAGAAACCCTGAGGAATGAGTTTATTCTCAAATATGACAGTATCCACAGATAAAAGAGCTGGCTCGAATAAAAAAAAATATCAAATTGATTAGATGTCTTTAGGTCATGAGAGTAATCCGAAGTAAACATTATCATTATGTGCCTTGGTCCCTGAGTGAATTTTCTCAACATCCTTATATACAGATACAATTAACTTGTGCTAGGCACTCGACACCTTTTTTCCCTGTCTAACTGCATCTTCTCGGTATCTTCTGGCTCGTACGAGTATCCTTGAAATTAATCTTTTAAATAGGGGTTCCTCCTAACACACTGAATGAAGTGTTCGGTTGCAACAAGACAAGGCTGCTAAGCAACCCGTACACTTAGCCCTAGCAGAAGGGGTTCTATGCTCGCTCACTCAATAACCCATGAATGTGTGCGGTGTAATAACAGTAATAACGGTTTGTTTCATATTTGATTAGATGTTATGCGAGCTCTTAATAGACCCAAATGTGCGATGCGCGGTACTTGGCTTCCGAAGGGAAACCTTTTTTATAAGAAAATCATTTTTTGTTCTCTTTTCTTTAAAAAAAAAAAAAAAATAAGACAGAAACAAGCAAGGGGATGAATCCTGAGAAGGGTTGAACTGTCTTACTGTTTTCTTTTTTTAGTTTTATGTTGTCACCATTTTGTCGGTTTACAGTTCTTTTTTCATGATTCTGAGGGAAATTGTGGAAAACATTGCATTAATCTGTGTCGCGTGTTGAGCGGTAAGTGCCGGTTACATGATATGGATTAAATAAAAGGGGTGGCCTGTGTGTTGTCTTGAGGTTTAGTTTATGACGCAGAAGAGCAACACACATGACAAAGTGTCGTGCATGTGGGGATGTCTGATTTATTGCCAGATTTGCTTCTCTGCTGTCATATGTGAATGGTTAGCTTGTTTGAAGTGCGCTAAGTGGGTGATGCTGGTAGCCTGTTGAATACGATACATAATATGTAAGTATGTTTTCTTTTTTATGGAGATGTGTTCTTGGAAATATGGATGTGCCATACACATGCATGTGCATATATAGTTTTTTGTTTTTTCTAAGCTTTATTTGTTGAATATGGCTTCGAACTTGCTGTTGTGAGGTCTTGAAATTGAGTGGAAAGTCAAGTGGATTTCTAAGCGAGGTTAGAAAATGAATAGTTAATTTGCAATCTGTAATACGTCACAATGCAAAAATTAAGAAAAGAAGTCATCAACTGCCATGTATGGTAAAAACATATAAAAGCAACGGCCGAAATAAAACAGATAGACCGCATACAACAATTGGTTTTGTTGCGCCAGATTTGCAAAAATCGGAGCGTACATATGTAGTAAGCACAGTTTACTGTTACAATTTTGCTGTAGGGCCCTTGTTTTATAGCACAGCCTCACATCGACTCTTCATACAGTTCACTAAAACTTTGGCATCTCTGCATCATGATAACTTCCTATGCTATGTTCATTGTGCTCCAATCCTGGATATTGTTCTTAGGGTTTGACGATGCAGCAACTTTTTTGATATCTGCCCAAATATTCTCAATTGTATTAAGGTCAGGAGATCAATGTTAACCCGAAGCCATTCCTTACCTCGTTTGCAGGACTATTTCAGGCGGTTATCTTGTTGAAAGGCCCATGTGATTTCATTTTCTAAGTACGGTAGAAATCGTAAAAATCGTGTTCTTTCTTCTGAACTGCGGTGCTTACCACGTGCTGAATATGTGTCTAATTATTTGAATAGATATCATTGGTATTTGATGGACTACCTTAAGGAATGTTATTTTGTTTGAATAAATATTGTTGACTATGTCACGTATTTTTCTCCGGTCTACAACTTCCAACAGCATTTCTAACTAATGCAATTTTTTTTTGACATTTATATTGTACTAGCTGACCCCGCAGGCGTTGCCCTGCGTCATTTCAAATTGCAGAAAATCTGTGGTCAATTGTCCATTGCAATTTATTCTTTGTGTTTAAATATTTGCTGGATGGGTTGCGGTCGGGTCGATTTTGAATTGTATTACTCCTCATTGAAGCACTCTGTGATGAACAATATTTTTCGTTTTATTGTCAGGTGCGATAACGATCAAAGCGGATGGTTTTCCGACACAGAAACTTGCGACATACAGTTGACCGTGTGAAAAACATTCATTTTCCAGATTCAGGCCACAAACACTCAATGATTGGCCTTGTGATTTATTGATTGTCATGGCTAATGCGAGACGAATTGGAAACTGGATTCGCTTAAACTCGAATGGCATATCAGTTGGTATCATTGGAATTCTCGGAATGAGAACTTCCTCACCTTTGAACTTTCCTTTTAGTACTCTCGCGTGAATCACATTGCTCATGAGTTTTGTGACCGCTAAACGCGTTCCGTTGCATAATTTTGGTTGATTAAGATTGCGAAGCATGATGACTACTGAACCTACCTTCAATTTTAAATTGTGCGGTGGCAAGCCAGGCACATCCAATGAATTCAGAAACTCAGTTGGATAGTTGGCTGCTTCGTCTTCGTTTGCAACACAGTCGATAGATTTGAAGTAATGCAGGGAACCAACGATTTGATTTTGAATTGTGCAGTTTAAGTGATCCACATCCTTGTTCTTTGCCGCTAAAATTGCTTTTTCACTCAACCAATCGTAGTTTTTGTCTTTAACAATGATGTTCGGAAATACTTTGTTGATGAGCTCCTCTTTCGTTGAGACGAAATTGCAAAAATTCGGAGGGAACGAAATCAATCCAGTCGATGCGTCGACAGGAACACGACCATTACCGATAGTTAGCAGTTGATTGGAGAACACTTTGGCAGATGGAACGTTTAGCAATGCAACTCGTATGTTTGTCGTCAGCTGAAGTTTCTTCATATAACGCCACAATGTCGATGATTTGAGGCAAGCATTGATCTCATCGGCAGCAGTCGATCGTGGTATTACTGATAGTGTTTGCCGGAAATCGGCTGTGAGTATAATAAATGCACCCCCAAAACGTCTTGCGTCATTACGCAGATCTTTCATAGTGCGATTCAGAGCTTCTAACGCACGTTTATGCGCCATTGTGCATTCGTCCCAGATAATAATATTGCTTGCTAACAAAACTTTGGCCATTGCTGAATGTTTCGCTATGTTACATGTTGGTTTTTTAGCCGCTTAAAGGTTTAATGGCAATTTCAATGCCAAATAAGCGGTTCGGCATCCTGCAGCAGCGTAGCCGCTATTCCAGAAGAAGCAACTGCTACAGCAATTTCTGATCTTGCACGAAATGTAGCCAAAATCAATGATATGAGGAATGTCTTGCCAGTACCACCAGGCGCATCAAGTAAAAACATGCCAACATTTCCATTATCAATTGCCTTCATCACCGTATCGTTGTGTGGTATTCACGTTCACGTTGCAATTCTCGTTCGAAAGCGTCGTTTATTCCACGATTTGGCGATGGCATTCTTACCCTGACTAATAAACTGCCGCACATCAGGTAACACATGTCTTCTATCAGAACCAAAGCCTGGTTGTGCATCTCTTCAATCATCTCAATATGGGGGTTCTCTGAATGGACACTAACCCAATGCAAAATGTCTTCTGATATGTCATTCTTGTCCTTGTCCCACAATTCACGTGGATTCGATGGAAAACATGTGGAAATAATGATCGCAAATAATATGCGTATCTGACTTGGAGATGCGGAAACAGTTGCTTCAGCGATTGTCGTGTCCCAATGCGTATCGTTTTCACGCAAATTGAGCGCCTGACATGCAGCACGAAATGTTGGCAACACTACACCATTGACAGTTCGAAGTGATTCAAATGATGTCGGCCCACTAACATTCACCAGCAATGGTCGCAAGTAAAAGCATTCATCATTCTTCTGATGAACTGTATAAATACGGCCAAGAGCTTCAGTAGAACACACATCCGGATGACCAGGAACTACATAGCCTTGCTTTCGACATTGAAATTTCTTCGACGAAGCATTCCGAGTGTAATAACGCGGCATCTGTGAGTAAAGTAACGTACGAGTCAATTTTTGCAAATCGAGAAGAAACTGGTCAATATTGTCCCTGGTGGGTTTTGAGCACGTTGAGCGGCATTTGCTGCAGTGAAATAAACTCGTTGACCGTTCTCCAGATGCACTGCCAAATGTGTAACAGTCGGATAGTGTTCGTGAATGGGAAATGAGAATGCACGCCAAATCGCCTCATTGCAGCTCACGTATCGACCAACTTAATTGCGCGTGATTTCATCATTGGGATCAGGAACTTGAAGACCAAAATCCGCCATGTCACTGCCTTTCGTGACATATTTGCAGATGTACTACATGGACTTCACTGAATTGCAATACTCCACGTTACAATGCACCTTGAATGTTTTGGAAAGAAGTGGCGAATACGGAACAACCCAAGAGTTGTCGACCGCGAAATCATTTCCTTTCACTTTGACTGTGATTGTTCTACTGCCATCATCAGAAGATCGACGCCGATATAGTGGATAACCACCGTTGCCAGTGATGGTCTCATCAGTCAAATTTCGTGAATAACACTTGGAACACTTTCCGTCGCCCATGCGCAGTGATTGTGGATTAATGACGCCACACGGTCCGCGAATCATGTTTGTAGTTACAACATCATGCGGGTCTGGATCGGTTTCGGGATCAGGAATCTCGGCACATATGATGTCATCAATTTGGTCTGGTTGCATTCTTTCGGCTAACCAAATGAGAATGTGCTCATGCGGCAGGCCCTTTTTTTTGCAGCAGTTGAACAATTTCTATCCACTTTGGATTGCACGTGAAGGTGATGAGCAAGTCTGGATGGCCGTAATGACGTACATATGTCATTCCATCTTGCGCATATTCATGCATATGACGTGGGCTGCCAACGAACGTCGCCGGTAAAATGGTCAACCTGCAATATCAGCTGCATTTCCTTCGGTGCAAATTGCATCGCGTGAATGAATGTACTCCTCCGTACGTAGTTTGGTTTGATTTAAATTGATAAACGGAGCAAAGAATGCAATGCCTCTGGTGGCAAGATCAATGGTGGTAATTTAACCTTGCCACTGAGACAGCACAATCCAGGCGTTTCTCCAGCGAACTTCAATGCACCGGAATGGTGCAACCTCCTTTGGGTCAATTTGAACGGAAGGATGCGAGCTGTTGTCAATTGTGCAATCGTAATGAAACGCTACTCGATTCAAATCAACACGTGAAGCACTTCTTCTTACGCGTTGATTTCGATTTTCACGTTGTTGAGTTGTTTGATTTGCTCGACGATTTTTCATTGCTAACTGAGCCATTTCCTTGCCGCCTGTCTTTCTTCTTGCGTTTGTGATGCACGAAGTCGGGACTTACTAACACGGCCTTGTTCTCGTGCGATTTCTTCATCCGTATTCAAATGATATTCCGAACTCTACTTACATTACGGGTTCGATGCGAAAGATTAGATCTTCTGGCTCGCGGCATTGTGAATAACACTGAGAAATGAATGTTACAAAAGCAATTAAGGAATTATCCATACATACATATGCACAAATGTCATAACCTCACAAAATAAACATCGATGCAAACATGTGGTCAAATGTCATAACCTCACAAGATAAACATCTTCGTTGGCAACTTACCGTTTGAAAATAGAATTCCACACAAAAATGATCAATCAGAATGAAATGAACAGCGAATTCGAATTGATTTTCAAAGTAATCCACCTAAAAATTAATTGCACAATCCGAAATTAACGTTTGGATTGATTATCGATGCTCACGCAATCACAAAGCAAATACCCATTCACAATGTGCACTTCATCAAACTGAACTCACCTCTATGAAATCACTTTTCGCTGGTAATTTTCACAAAAAAAACGCTTCAAAACGATGTATTAAATCAAATTGAATTGCAATAACTGTCGAAAGCTAATACAAATTTGATAAAACTTGAAAAAATGCTGATAAATCGCAACACACGTCTGCACAGCACAATAGTATGCGATGGGAAGACTGTGCAAATGAATCAGCTATCAAAAGTTGATGCACACAACGCCATCTACTGGCAATACCGGAACCAGCATTTGAAATTATGTTCGTTTTTAATGTGTGACAAAAAAAACTGCTACAAAAACAATTGTCACACAAATTTGTTGCGAAAACAAATGTCTCAAAAACTTTCTACGTCCGTATTCGTTCCAGTATCTTGGGACAATAAACTTGTTTTGTTGTCGTCTACGTGTGTTAACCGCTTGTTGGGTTGGCAGCTTATATGTGTTATCAGCTTTGAAGGTCGATGGTATTTCCATCTTATGCAATTGTTCTATTTTAAACAATCGCCTTATACCATTACCATGATGTCGTTCTGACTTATTAACCATTTTTTGTATGCTGTCGTGCAATGAGCTTACCCGTTGGAGCAGCGACTGGTTGCGCCACACCCGGATGCCGTACCTTAGGTGAGACTCTACTAAGATATAGTAGCATTGTTGTGAAACATCTGCCGGAAGTCGGTAGCTAAGGTGGAAAAGAGCGTCAGGGCATCTCCTGAGTTTCGACATGATAGCTCCATTTAAAATTGTAGTCACCGATGACCCCTTAGTACTTGTATATAGATCCAGGATCGTCGAGCAATTGTCATCAGCTCGAAGAAGTTGATGACTCTTAACCTCATGTAAGCAATCATAACCATGCAATTTTATTAAAATTTCGTGTTTTAGTTTTAGTTTTTTTTGCATTTACGATCAGGCCATTGTCGTGACACTGACATTTTGTTACTATATCAAAGTCCTTCTGCATTAAACAAAGCCTAAGCGAAGACAAACCGACAAAATATGGAGTTCCACAAGTTATAGTTATTATACAGCGTGTCCAAAAATTCGTCAACGATAATTTGAGAAATGATTCCTGGGAATATTTTAACAAAAAACTTGTTCCACATTAAAGGGGCTACCTCCAAAGTTGGCATCATTTGTCGAGAATTTAAGAAAAGGCTTACTTTGGTGTACCCCGGCCCATGTTAAAGGAATTTGCTCTGTCAGTACTAATGGTAGAAATGGTGTAAGACTTTGTTTTTAGAAGAAATACTAGCCTTTGTAACACCGTTTAAATAAAGTTGATGTCTTGTTTGAGTCCTAAGATATCCAATTTCTAAGCCTGTTCCATTTTCATTGTCCATGCAAATTTTTGATTTTGAGGTCGCTTTTCTCCAGAAAATGCTTAATTACCATAACGTTTTACTATTTTTTCTTATGAAAGTAACAATAATAAAAAAAATTATGATCAAATTTGCACGAAAACTCATAGATTTTATGACACTTGGGAAAACCTGCAGTAGATGAAATTTAAAAAAAAAAAAGAGTTTTTTTTGCTTTAAGCTCGAAACGCTGGGAATAAAAAATGATTTTATGTGGTTTTGGATCATTTTTATTTTATGTGGGTATTAAAACTTATAACAGGTACTCAAAGTATCTTCATTGGTTTTTTATACATGCTAGAGCCGGTTTTAGGATTTCAATGCGAATGATACTAACTGCTGCCTCACTTTTGATGACGCTTCGAGAATACGATCTTCCAATCCAATTAAAGTTGTTATTTCGGTTAAATAAACAAGTTCTTCCATTCTTCCCCATGCAAAAAAATTCAATACTGTAAGGTCAGGAGATCGTGCGGGCCAGTGAACTGGTCCATTTCTTCCTATCCAACGGTTACCATACTTTTCATCTAGCCAATTCTTAACCTCACGACCATAGTGGGCTGGAGCACCGTCCTGTTGAAAATATGATGAAGCTAGTTGAATCAATGGAATATCCTCCAATAGTTCTGGTGAATCATTTCGCAAAAACTCCAGATAATCTGTAGAATTCAGCGTAGGTGATAGCTTGAAGGGGCCGATTAACTAGTTTCCAAGTACACCTGCCCACATATTGACGCTGAATTTGTATTGAAATGATTTATGTCTCATTGTACGTGGATTGCCCGCAGCCCACGTATGAAGATTATGAAAATTTGTGATCCCATCTCTTGTAAATTGAAATTCGTCCGTCCAAAGAATTCTGCTAATAAACTCGATGACATTCAAGCTCCGCTCCAGCAACCAGTTAAAAAACTCAAGTCTCTTTTCCAAATCGTTGTGAAACAGTTCTTATACAGCCCATACCATACGTATGGATAAAGATTTTCTCCATGCAGTATATTAGAAATTTTATGTCTGGAAACATTGAATTGCAAAGCTAAGCGTCTGATGCTGATTGGTGGATCAGTTGTAACAGCTTCAAGTATTCGTTCATCAGCCGAAATCCTTCTTACTTGTGGAGCTCCCGCATTTGGCCCTGTATTTGAAACTGATCCGTTTCTCGAAGCCTTCGGTACGTATTTAAAAATACTCCTTTACTAGAAAGTCGTCGGTTAGGATAAAGTTCATGGTATTTTTGTCGCGCACTAGTTAATCTTCCATTGCAAAGCCCAAAACGTCTGCGTGTTCTTGGTTTGTAAATGCGGACATTTGCAATAGCGTTTCTAAGCAACTGTAATTAGCGTGAACAATTAAACTGATGGATTGTTTTTTCTAATCTTTTATACAATTTTTGTTTTGTAAATTTTCGAAATAGGCCTTCAAATCCCAAAACTAAGTCTTTCTGAGAACTTTTAAGGAACAATATAAGGAAATAAGGGTTTTCACAGGTAGTCAAATAAACGAGCACGCTTTAAAACTCTTTAAAAGCTATGCAATCTTAAAAAAAACGTTGGAAAATTAGTAATTCTTGGAAAACCATTCTTACGAGTATTATCAATTGTTGTTAGAAACATAAATTCCTTTTTTTTTACCTGTTGCAGATTTTCCCAAGTAGGTATCATAAAATCTACGGGTTTTTCTGCAAACTTGATGATGATTTTTTGTTTTATTATTGTTACTTTCATAAGAAACATCTTTTTATTAACTGTCCTAATTCATCCTGACTATCATTAGTTTGCTAATTAAACTAAAATTAAAAATTGTAGTGGCTTTTGCATTTCTCCAACAAATAGGGAGCAATGTATTATCGCTTTTACAAAAAATATCAATTTCGGCTGTAGTGTTCCTTAAATTTTAAAAATAAATGAGGCCTTCAATTTAATACATACATAGATATGTACATATAATCAAACCAAAAAATAATATGTGTAATACAATTCTCAAACTTCTTCAATTAACCAATTGTCGAAGCCTCTCTCCGAAGACCGGTCTTTCCAAACCATTTCCTAGGCTTACACTTTTAATAGTCCCATACCTGCTGGAATAACGACAAAAATATAAGGACAATAGAAATCATAAATTACAACCATAAACTTGTTTGTGGCATGCTGGCAAAATTGAAATAGCTATTCGAAAATCTGTATTCAAATATCCAAGTCCCATTCGGTTCTATGCAAATATGTTTTTCCTAGAGCCAATTTTAAATGAACAGAGGATCAACAAAGGAGCACAACTTTCAACCCTTTTCGTTAACAATGCAACGCAAAAAAATCGACCGTTTTTTTCTCTCATAGTCCGAACCGAACCGAATAAAAAAATACATCACCCCTCACAACCAGGGTAAGATTTTTTTTGGATCTGCCATCAGCTGACTTTAAACTAAAAGTGAATATGCGTGTAGTCCTTAGGAGATTTGCAACCCTTTTCTGGGTTTGAAGGGTTAAAGCCAAATCTCACTGTGAATCCTTTTAATTTGCATTTTACAGTACGGGAAAAGGATATTAATTTTTTTTTTTCAACCTACTTGCTTTGTATTTGACAAGTGAATACGTGTGGAGGGTGAGATAGGGTTGAACGTGCACAAAAAAAATTTGTCTGGGTGAGCCAGTACCCCTCAGCAGCAGTTAGCTCATATCCTGTTTTTGATGAACGACGAAAAAAAATGTGGGTACTGCAGCATGTGCTCGGCTTGCTTGAGTGCATATATTATACTTGTTGTTAACTCTTTTTTTTTAAGTATTCATTTGCAGATGAGTTCCGAACAGGGTGTACAATAAACTTGATAAAATTTAATCTGAAGCGATGAATTACAAAAATGTGACAAGGGATCTGTGAAATCGTCTCCAACGAACCGGGGTGTAATAAGCTTTAAATTTTTTGAAAATATTTATTAGATAAAAGGTAGTGGGGAAAATAAGCGCAAATATATCCACTAATACATATGATTACTGTCTGGGGCAGGGGAACTGGCTTAAGTATGCAACAGACTTAACATACTCAGACCACCTACCAATATCCGTCAAAGTAGAGTTAAATTTGCGACACACCAATACCGAAGTTCAGCAAAATTGCCTTCTTCCAAAACTACGCTGGAAAGACGGAATCTTAGAAAGGTACAAAGCGAATCTTACTCTGGAAATCAATAATATAGAAAATAACGAACTTCTATCTGCTAGAGGTACGGAAATCCTCACGAACTGCATCCTGCACGCAGCTAAATCCTTCCAAACAGAAACAAAAAGACCAGGAAGACAGCCCTGGTATGTGAAAAAGCCAGAATAAAATCATTTGCATACCTTCATCTGCTAAGACGCATAGGCACCGACCACATAAAACGTATGTACCAGCAAGCAAACAGAAGCTTTAAAATCATATGCCAAGAAAAACAAAAACTTGCGCACACCAAAAACAGCAAGTCCTTTTGGAAATTGGCTAAAGCATTGAACGGTACGTTATTTGCCCAAAGAATCAAGGTTGAAGCGACTACTCCGACGCAATACTTCGAAAAATTGCTGAACCCACCAGTGGACCGGAATGAAATACAATTTGCACTGCCGTATTCCGAAGTAAACTCCTTAGACTCCCCCATAACCCTACAGGAAGTTGAAAAAGTTATAGATAGGTGCCGCCTGAATAAGTCCCCAGGGGAAGATCGTATTGCTTATGACTTCTTCAAAAATGAAACTGACCACTTCCCACAGAAGCTCACGGAAACATACAATTATACATTTACAACCGGCGAAGTTCCAGTAGCTTTAAAAAAAAGTATAATTTTTCTGATTCTTAAGAAAGCAGATCCAAATGATCCGTCCAACTATAGAGGGATTTCGTTTCAGGAGTCATCTTGAAGCGCTTAACTACCTGGATATGTGAAAATGATCTGCTAATCGAGTTTCAAGTCGGGTTTCGTAAGAAATACTCCACGATTGAAAACATATTTACTCTCAAGAACATCACCCGGATTTACTTGCACCGAGGAAAAAAACTATACGCTTTCTTTGTAGACTTTAAGGCGGCGACTTTGACTCCATCGATAGAAGATCACTATTTCTTAAACTCAGCAACATATGTTGTTATGTCAACAAAAGTTCTAAAAGTTCTGCAACAGTTTTATAAAGGCAATACAGCGGCGGTGTGGGACGGGAATATCTTGTCTAATCGGTTACAAACAAACTCTGGAGTAAAGCAAGGATGTCTTTTGAGTCCTCTTCTAGTTGAATTTCTTCCGGACTGGTTGCCTCTTGAGGGATTTCCTATAAAACTCTTACTCTACGCCGACGACATTTTAATTTTCGCAGAAACCCCAAGCATGCTCCAAATTAGGATTAACAAGCTGCAACAGTGTTGCCGTATGTGGAACCTGCAAGTTAATACCAGCAAATCCAAAGTCTTGATTTTTCGAAATGGTTGGGGGCGTCACGCAAGGCATGAAAAATCCAACTGGCAGAACGTGGAACTGGATATAGTCAAGGAATACAAATACTTCGGAGTTCTGGTCACCTCACAGGCATCCTTTAAAAAAACACCTGCTATAGAAACTGAAAGAATCTAAATGTGCGATTATTTGCAAGGAATTCTGGGGAAAAGGAATATTGCACCAAGTGTGAAATTCAAGATTTTCGAGGCGGTAATGAGGTCGATAATGTGCTATGCAGCACAAGTGTGGGGGGCTTGACATTTTGAAGAGGTAGAAAAACTCCAAAGATACTTCCTTAAGAAACTGTTTAGGCTACCTGAAAATATACCAACTTACATGTTACAACTGGAAACTGGACTACCAAGGCTACATATCTTCACGTTTAGACTGCACTTCCTCTATATCAGAAAAGTTTTTGCTCAACCAAGTTATCGTCTTCCCCACAAGGTTGCTATGTATCTTAAAAACCGAAACCTTAATTTCTTTGCGGAATGGTCAAGGCTCAGTCAAGAACACAATGTGCCCTTTCACGAACTAATCGGAAATGAAACAAACTGGGAGAGCGCTCTGAACGAAATGCTAAAAATAAAATCCACTACTCAACACGGGAGCTTTTCAAGTCAACAAAGCCAATCAAGATCCACGTACAGAATACTACAGCATGAGCTTGGGGAAAACAGTTACTTTAATTACGGGAACAGCGTAGAGTCCATCTCAACAATATTCAAAGCCAGAGGCGAACTTTTGCATCTGAACTACTCGTATACGCCATACAGGAACAACGGAAGAGACGAATGTACACTGTGCAATCTGGGAACGAAGGAGGATGTCCGGAATTTTATTGGAACGTGTCCCATATTAAATTCAATCAGGAGATCGTTTTGGGGAAAAAATGCCCTATCATTAAATGAGATCACAAACATCCTAAACGCCGCAAATTGGAACACTTTACACAACTTTCTAAAATGTGCATTGAATCATAGGCTACAAATTTATTAATGGCAAAAGCCAACGCTTATTTTTGTTATTTTTGTGAAACTTGTAAATATTGTAACAGAATAAACAAATATTAATACTTACATATGAATAAAAAACTCAAGTTTGCATACTGTTGGCCTAGAAGCTCCTTAGCTTCCTCAATATAAATAAACGGATCTATCATACGACCGATCATCCTCGTACGCCAGTACTCGTGAAAGTTTATGACATTTTCTAGAATGAAATATCAGAGGCATAAGCCTTGTGTACCTTGTTATTCCAAATTGCGAGCGCTGGTTTATTGTTTCCCAAATTGATCTCTTTAAATCTGTTATTGCCTTGCGATATGTATAGTCTTATCTTCAATGGCTTAACTCTAACAGCATAGCAATGTTCCAGTTTTGCACTTATACAATCAGCGAATTTATGTAACGTAAGTCAGTTTCCTTATCTGTCCAGAAGTATGTATATGGAATCGTGACACAGAACTCCGCTTACATAAAATACAAGTATATTTTCACTATATCTTAGTCAAATAAATGACTTACTAACACAGAACAATAAAGATAAAGTTATTAAACCTTTGGTTTACAATTGTTTTCTGCCAAAGTACAATATACACTGGATATGTACAATTTTTACACTGGATATGCGGCTTATCTCGGGTTAATAGAGCACGCGTCCAGTGGATTGCTGGTATGAATATTAACAAGTAACGATTGGAGAAGGGTTATACTTTCCACTTGCCAATTAATCCACAAGTAACACCTGTTAATTTGTGCTTATGCTTACGCCCCAGACCGCGGTTATTCTATCCAACCCTTCTTTGTTGGCCTTGCTGAATTTTCTGCTCAGTATGAACACGTGATTGTTTGTGGTGACTTTAATGCTGATTTACTTAAAAACGATGCATGGGCTTTTCATATAAAAGATTGTGCTCATTCTCTTGGGCTCCAAATCTACAATACTACGTACCCTTCGCGTTTTGGTAAAGGTGATAATCCAAGTCTTCTTGATTTGGCTTTAGTGTCATTTTTTCTTCTTTTCGACCAGATTCTTATTGATTATATTTCCGATCATGATTTCATTTTCTACACTTATAACATAAAGCTTGATCAGTTAGCTGTTCCTTTAACTATCACTTACCGGGATTATAAGTCTGTTAACACTAATGCCCTTCAATCAGCTGCTCTCCACGCCCCTTTAATGTTTAATTGTCGTTCGCGGTCAGACTTAGATGAGAAGTTCAACAGTTTTCAAAATATAATTATTGATTTCTTTGAACAATTTGTACCCTTAAAGACTGTCAAAATTCGGAACAATTGCTGTCTGTAACAACTGAAGTTATGAACACTATTAAAGTACGCAACCGGCTTTATAGTAAATGGAAAAAAAGTCCTTCTGGTTTAAATTGGCATGCTTATAAGGTAATGCGTAATATGTACATCGGCCGTTGCTGTACGCAATGCTAAAAAGAATTCTTATGCCTCCAAGTTGAACACTTCACTTCCACCAAAGAAACTTTGGAATAATCTATATAGCATTGGAGTTTCCGACAGAAAACTTGATGGCAAATATGAAGTTGATCCTGACATTCTCAACAATTTCTTTCTTGAAAGTCAGTCTGATGAATGTGGTTTCAACTTTGCTGAAGATCACTCTCTTTCAAGAATAAGACAATTTGAAGTGGAAACGGTTAGCGAAATTGAAGTAATTAATTCAATTAGGTAAATAAAATCTAACGCCATTGGGGCGGACGGAGTACCTATGAAATTTTTTAAGTTAATCCTACCTTTCATAGTATCCCACCTAACCTATATTCTCAACCATTGTGTTACCACATCTACATTTCCTTAATCCTGAAAAATAGGCCGTGTAATTCCTGTTGCAAAACGACATATCCAACTTCCGCTTCTGATTTTAGACCCATCAGTATCCTTCCGTGCTTATCAAAAGTCTTACAGAAACTCATAGCGAAACAGCTTCTAAAACACTTGTGTCTTAATGGCCTACTATATGAAGCTCAGTCTGGCTTCAGAGCTAACCATAGTACTTCCACTGCTATGGTTAACATCCTGGAAGATATCAGAAAGAATTTAAAAAAAAAACACATCTCACTTCTTTGTCTACTTGACTTCTCGAAGGCTTTTAATACTTTGCTGGAAGTTGAAAAATCTCTTCTCACTTAGTGGCAGTGCAGTGAGACTTATTTACAGCTTCCTGCCTGACAGATTCCAGAGAGTTGTTGTTAACTCTGACAGTTTTTCTGCTCATTCACCAGTCAACCAAGGCAATTCTGGGACCTATTCTTTTTTCATTATTTATTAATGATCTTCCGTCTGTGTCTAAACGTTCCACTGTCCACCTATATGCAGATGATATTCAATTGTATTTAACAAATGATTTTAGCAAGATGGGTGATCTTATAAATCTGACAAATTTTTAGCTTGCCAATATTCACAGTTGGTCTATAACAAGTGGATTCACCTTAAATCCGAAGGAGTCGCAGGTAATTCCTATTTCAAATTCTACAATGTCCTTTCTCTCTTTGCCCAATATCATACTTTCTGGTAATAAGCTTGAAATAGTTAATAAGATCACCAGTTTAGGTTCTATCATTAATAGCAAATTGTCCGGATATGACCACACAATCGATACTAGAAGAAAGCTTGTTACCACCCTCATCCTACCATTGATAACATATGCTGAAGTTGTTTATAGTAGAGTTGATTTCTTGTCACAACGAAAGTTGCAGGCATCATTTAATGATGCTATCAGGTATGTTCATGGCTTACGTAGATTTGATCATGTATCTCAGTATTCTAAAAGCTTACTCGGAACTTCTCTAGACCACTATGTGGATGCCAGAAATCTTATATTCTTGCATAATACTAAGTATTATAGTAAATAAGTCTCCCGTGTATCTGTTTAAGAAACTTAATTTTGCTCGATCGGTCAGGACACATGCCCTAATACCATCTCGTCTTAGCTTTACTAATTCATCACGCCTCTTTTACATACATCTCTCACTATGCTATAAAATACTGGAAATTTTTTAATAAGGGTACCTTTCAAACTTTCCTTTAATTCTTAATATTTCTCTGACATTTATGTTCAGTATGGTTTGACAAATCATCATGAGTGATTTGCATCAGAGGAATGCTTTCGTATTATTCAAACTTATTTTGAAAAACGGTCTTCAGTTCATAAAAATGTCCTCATAATCTGCCAACTAAGTTCGCTCTTCGTCGTGATATGAATAAATTTTTTATCACGCACTCTACATGACTCATAGCCAACAATGCGTCGACACAATGTGGGTATAGAAAAAACTGTCGGCCTCTATCGCAATGGTTCCGTCTGTGTTCGTCCAGTCGGTGGAAAATTTTGCGAAAAGATTCCGGTCTACACATAAGGTCCATTTGGTACAGGGAATAAAGGCATGAAACCATGGCTGGCGACGAAAGTTTGCACATTGGGCTCTTAAGAAGCTTGAAGTCGACGTTTATTCTCATCGGGTTCTTAGTAACAAAGTTGCCATTTCCGCAGCGAGGAAAATCCAGAATATACTCACGAGGCTGTTGTGAACTGTTTGGTGTGGACTTCAACTTGGTGGCATCATAGGTTTTTATTTTTTTTTCCAAAATTGAGGTTGGAGCGTTATAGTCAATGGCCAACGTTACCGGACATTAAAAATATGTACGAAATTAATCTTGATTATATGCCGTTCCAGCAGGTTACGTGCCATACTGCTCATGAAACCATTGAGCAACTGAGGACTCGATCCAACCACAAAGCGATGATCGCAAAATTGATCATCGACTTGACTGCGACTTGATTTTTGTGGGTCTAAGTCAAGTCTGTGGCATATGGTATGTTGATAAATTGCAAACTATTCGGGCCTTAGAAGCCAATATTCAGCTCAACCATTCTTTACAATCAATAAATATTTTTAATCCAAACTCATTTGTTGTCGTTATTGCTAAAAAAAGTTCTGAAGGTCTCCATAAAACACCCCATATCAATCTAGCTTCCATGTAATATAAATATCTAATATAGGTGGGAAGGCACATTAATGTTGTCTGATGCTTAAATCGTTCACATAATACGCTTAATACAAACTTATATAAGTTACTTAGGTATTTGCTTACCTTGAAACTTATACTTATATACCCCACCACATTCTGCCTAGAAATAAGTGTGTGCCCTTCTTAAGC